>JAGSMX010000006.1:15775598-17039648 GCA_029286785.1 Meandrusa payeni | reverse complement strand
GATGCTCGCCCCGTTTAAGGACGCTTCCGCCGCCAGTGGGCAGCGCAATGTATGTGGGGTCTGAGATAACATCCCACAGTTCTTCCACCAACCCCCGGCCGCGCCCGTGCTCAGGCCCTACCTGGGAGGGTGAGAAGCACCCCCCTTAACCAATTACTACACTTGCGGCGCGTCGAGATACAAACGCGCCGCCGATTCTGGGAACCCTCTCCGAGGGCGCCGGACCAACGGCCCATGTCGGTCGCGACGCCAGGTTCCCCGGCCCTGGGAGGCATTCGGCGGTCTTGTGCCGGCCCCGCCTGGCGATGGGCCTTCTATGCGCTTCGACCGCGTCTTGCCTCCTAGGCACCCGCTTTCCCTTAGACGTTCGGTATCCCGTTTCTGCGACATAATAGAAGTCGCCAGAATCGGTCTACCGCATCCCATGACGCCTCGCTACCGACCATGGAGACGAACCACAGCCGGCAGTGAGAGGTCACTCCCTATTGCCGCTACAGGCGCGGCCTATCCTCCCCAGCGCGGGCAATCGGCCCAAGGTGTGTGACGGCGGTGTCCACAGTGCGGCCACATTCATCTTGCCTCGTCCGTCCTACGCTGCCGCTACGCAAGTACAGATGGCTCCCGAAGCAGCCGTGCCCCGTGAGTATCTGCGCAGAGCGGAGCAGGGACTCCGCAATCCCTGTTGAGCCAGTCCGCCAGCACCGGTCGGACGGCTTCACCGTGAGGCGACCGTGCAGCAGGTTAATGAGCCGTTGCTCCCCAGCGCCGAAGCGCGCACGTCACCTCGCCTCGCGGCGCCATCTCCTCGTCTTCTGGAGACGGATGCTCGCCCCGTTTAAGGACGCTTCCGCCGCCAGTGGGCAGCGCAAAACGACTCGGCCGCTCATAACGGCTGATGGCATTCGCGGTAGGTTTAGTGGGTATGGGCTGCCCAGGCCGAGTCCTTACCATCCTCCGGGCCCACCCAGGGTACTGGAGGATGGTTGATAACTCGATTCCCGCGTTAACAAAAAAAAAAAAAGGTATCTGGAATTTTCCTACTGCGGAACAAGACATTTTAGAAGACTCACAGAAAGTTTGAACTGAAACTTTAAAAAAAAAAAAAAAAAAAAAAAAAAATGAAGAAATGTGGTCTCATATTATTTCATCACTATACAATGATTGCTGGTTTACCTAATAGTATATGTGAAGATTGCATAGCAGGAATTAAGTGTCCATCCAGTAGAAAAACATATTCAAGTATATATAGTAAAAATGCAGAGCCGGAAGCCTATTAACAAATATTATTTCCAAATACAAATGTATTTTCTTGGTATAGAATAATGTATATATGTGTAGCAGATCCTGATTTTTCTAATAATATTTTTTTTTTAATATGTATTTTTTATTTTCTTTTATTTATTTATGTGTATCCAATACTTTATCAAAGTGTAGAAAGTAACCTAACCTAATAAAAACCTAGATAGGTTCTGATATCATAATTTTACAACAAAATAAAACAGTATGATGATCACTATAATGATTTTGAAGTTTTATTTAAACAGGGAATCTTGTAAATTAACTAACTACTACATACTATAGTTATGATATCATCTAATATTTTGACAAAATTTGTATAAATAAAGGAATTTGGTTTTAACATATTAAATTAAGTTTTGCAAGCTGTAGCCACTTTCTTTTTATTTGTTTATCCTTAGGCACGTTCAAAAACAGTTTCTGTGATGTTTTCGTTGTTGCAATGATACATCGCGGTACTATACCGTGCTTGTAATAATTAGTATCCTTTACACTCTTTTTCTTTCTTTCACACTATTAACACTTTAATCGCATTTGTGTCACTTCCATTGTAACGCTATTTTAAAATTTACACATACATGATACAATCCACTGAAAATGAAGGTTCGCAAATAAAGATCGATTACACGCAAAAACGGATTTGTCAAAACAGGAGATTGGATATAGAAACAGCTCAGCTGCCACTTCCATACAAATATCAATCCGAAAATGCCTATCCATTCTTCAGAGATAGATTTTAAAACTGGTACGATCTATCGATCCGCGGATTGCTTATTGAAACACAAAATGCAGAAAATGGATTGAAATATCAATCTCGGATAGCGATTTACGGATCGAGATTGAATATAGAAACCCGCCGTAACTCTACTACACTTTATGGAATTCAAGGAAAAGGTTCTATATCATTTTCTTTACATGTATTTATTCATAAATCATACTTGTCCGCTACGATTTATAAATAAAGTTTCCGCGCAGTCATAATTTGAACACAGTGTCATAACGACAGACAATCATTTGGTCTACTACGAATACTAAACACCAAGATTGCCTTTATCTTAACATGACGGTTTCACCAAAAAAAAAGAACCCCTGTAATTATACCTCCGCTAACAGAGGTGTGGAAGCTAAGGAAATTGAAATTGCTAGCATTAATTTGGGTAAGTTGGTTGCTTTCGGAACTGATTTCGATACGATATTAATGTAGTTTGACGTAACGGTCGTGTGTTCTGGCCGCAGAGTGCGCGGCCCGCGGCGTCGGCGCCCCATACTCGCCGCCCTCCCGGGACGATTCTGCTTCCTACATTCAGGTTGGACCACAGAACAATACTCTCTAACTATGTAAAAAAAGGCAAACACGTGTGCTCACTATCGCTTGTGTCTGCAAACGTAAAACTTCATCAACCGTAGCGAGCGACAGGATATTTTAATTAAACGATACCATATCTATATTGTATATCTCTTTTCTGTCTTAGGAGTCAAACTAGAATCTAGACTTCTTCGCTAGTCTTCTAATGTCAACTAATAAAACCACACACACAGAGCTACACTATCGAAAGTGTGCACTCTTTGGTTGTTGTTTATTTATTTATTTGTTCATTTTTAACATTTTACATTATAAGACAAAGATCTCCAACATATATTTTGATTTCCAACAAGTGTTCTTTTTAAAAGTTTGCCAGAAAGTAGTTCTAGATATTAACGGGTAATAGGTTTATCATGAGTTCAAAGAAAACCACAGCTATTATGTGTTTTAAAATGTTTATTTTTCTTTTTGATGTCTCCTCAACATATTGCCTGTTTTTCTGACAGATTTCTTTGGTATCTTTCATATAGTGTCTGCTTTTTGGGAGTCGGCTCCAAATAAGTTGTTATATCCTAATCTTTTAATATCCCTTGTTTTTCTTAAGTTCTGTTGTCTTCCAGTGTTCCAAAGGAAGCCTGGCCTGAAGTGATACATACAATACATTAACTGCTGTTGTAAAGCATCTAATATGTTATACTTAAATTGAAAGTTATACTAATTGTTTGCAATAAAACATAAGCAAACAACTTTTAATAAAAAAATATCCTTTTGAATTACAAAGTTATATCACGTGTACAATTAAAACATTGTATGACTACTGTCCATTGTATGTAACAGCCTATAAACTAGCTTTAACCATAACATACAATGTATGTAGAAATACTTTATTTCATGTATTTTACAAGAATGTTCACTTGAATATCATGTAGATTGTAGTTATTGCTGATGATTATATTTAGGCTATAAGTACTGGAACTGTTATATGATTCCAAGACAAAATATTATTTTCGTAGTTGGACCAATATATTTTGAGCACTGGTAGGAATTGCAAATATATTGGGCCTCTTCATGTTCTTACTAGTGAGTGACGAAATATTTACCACAAAGCATTTTAGACTGTGTGCAATTTTCGCAATAACTCATGAGTCCAGTCAACATTGGGAAAACAAAATTTTGCCCAAACTTTCGCACTAATACTAACGATAACACAGAATCCAAACCGCACAAGTACTTCAGTAAGTACAATAAATTCACAGAAAGCATAATTTTCATGAGACTATAAATAACACATGCACTTGCATATGCGTGTAGAAAAACAAGTAAAAAAAGATGTCCTTTTTTTATGGATTTTTATGGCCTTTCTCGGCAGAGACCTTTATGTCATGTCTTTATTTGATGATATAAAGTTCACTTTAAAAGTCTTTTCACTTCCTTTTCTTAAATAATTTTCATTAATGATTACAAACCTCTTTATAATGTTTATTTAAAAAAAACATGGTGACAACAAGATGTCCAAAAAAAAACAACCAAGTTGCCATTTTTAAAAAAATACTTCTACCATAATTTAAGGCTAAGGGCCATGCAAAACCATTTTTTTCAATTAGTTTTAATTACCGTTATGCGAAAAAGACTTCTTAATGCATTTAGTTTCTTGATATGGTAATAATCATAATTTGTTTCGTAAAAAAACTACCAAAATAGATAGCATTTATTAATTTACGCATGTATTTTATAAATCTTGTCTTTTTCTTTTTACATAGCGCTGTCCCGTTCTTGCTTTTCATGTGAACGTGTTTGCATCGGCTGCTTAGCAAGTTGACCCCCCTTGGGTTGGACCGAGGGACGCATCGCACCGCTTACGACGTCATCTATGTCTTCTGTCACAGGTGCTGGTGCAGAAGAGGCATCGTCTCCGGGATGCAGTGGTGACGCCGCGTCTGCCGCGCCCATCGAGCCCGGCTTCTGCCGCACTCTCCGTACGGAAACCGTCTCCAGCGTCAAACGCCACCATCAATGACAGGGCAGTCTGCCCACCCACTCTCACACGATGTTTGTCGCACCCGCACATACAGGCCCAGGGACACGCAGAGCTGGTAACTCTACAGCGGTATTATTAAAATGTTTCATGTCGGCCGTTTGTCTAATTGAAACTCCTCGTGTCGCAGAGAGGCGCCAGTGCAGCGTGCGGCGCGTGGCCCGGAGCCCTGCTGGCGTGTCCGGCGCTCGCAGCCCTGCACCGCTCGTGAGTTTCTGTATTGCCAGTAGAACATTTGCACAGAGCAGTGGCTCTCGAGTGACAATGACGCGTGTGATCTCACTTTATAGAGCTGCGCGGGCAATAGACAAAATAATTGGTACTATTGAAATAATAAACAAACATGTCCTTAAGAGAGTTAGAATCTTTCTTAAACTTGAGTGTGTTGAGTCTAAAGTAAGGAAACATTGACTGCATTTCCACAAGTAACATCACAGCTCTTTTGATAAAGATTTTAGCAAATTTATGACAATCCACAACTACGTTATACTCCATAACTACACGGAGCTCTACTTGTTTTACTCGGAAATCGATGGATGGATGTTTTTTGCTCAATCACTCCATAGATAGATATAATATAGATTGTGTGGAATAGGTAATAGGCTACTTTTTATTTAACCGTCTGTGTTTTTTAGTAGATATAGCTTTAGTGTCGATTAGCTATTGTTAGATTAGCTAGTGTACTGATGTAATGTTAAGAGCAACAACAACCGATTGAAGCTGGTCACGATAATGCTTCTCGAAAGTTGCCATTTCCAAAAAAATTATCACGGAATATCAAACAACATTAAGTAGTTGAGTAGATATTGTATTTTTTTTGGAATGTTAATAAAATGTTTACGAATTTTATAACGTTCATGTTAATGTTGCTGTAGAAATGTTAATCTTGTGCGAGATATGGTTTATGTCGCCAGCGGCCTGACGATTTGCAGAACAACTTGGAGAACAGATAACCTGTTATCAGCCCCATCGTTCCTTTTTTGAAGCTCTTCAAACCTTGACAGATTGATCTGATCTAACGCAGATGCGGGGAGCAGAGCGCGGCCGGGGACGCGCCACCCCTCCCGCCTCTTCCACCGGTACCTACCATTGTGTTTCTATCGATTCCTTTGAAAATCACCAGCCAGGCTTTACCTGGCCTGGGACCACAGCTTCACCTCAACTCACTGCCGGTCTACTGATTCTATTCAATTATATTCAATAAAACAATACAAGGTCCGAGTTCCGACGATATTGAAAACAGAACAAACGCCGCCGCCAGTATTCATCTCTTATTAAAAATGTTTCAGAAATGTAAGCGAGACTCTCTGTGGCGCAGAGTGAGGGGCGTGACCAAAGAAGACTTCGGTTCTTTAGATTCAGACGGTGAGGTCAGAGTCAAGTACCTGTACCTGGTTCACAGAACCTTGGTTTCAGATGTTATATTGTTACTGAGGTTCACCAGGCACTCCACTGAACAGATTCAAATGATATTTGATACAGAAATAGTCTAGAGCCTAAGGAAGGACATCGGCTGCTTTTTAATGAGAAAATAGGGCTGTAAGGGATATGACAATCCCTTACAGCTCTTTTTTCGGAGATGAAAATTTATATTGAAATTCGACATTTTCGAGACACGAGCGCGCTGCCGCCCTCTATTTACTTTAATATTTCTATAATTTTTTAAATAACTATTATAAATGTCAATGGCGACCGAGCAGCCGAGTGCCAGCCGCCGCAGGCTCCCGCGGTCTCGGAGCCCGCGCGCCTGGACGTGTATCGCTTCGTGGGCGACGGCGCCACGCTGAGTGCGCGCGGCGCGGCGCCCACGCGCCTGGAGCGGGCGCTGCGGCGGGGCGCACGGAGGGCGGCGCGCCTGCTCGCCGAGGTGCTCGCGGCGCCGCGCCTGCTGGCGTCGCTGCCGGCCGCGCTGCTGCCGTTGGTGCTGCAGACGGCCCTGGCGCCGGCGCGCGACGCCTCCGTCGGACTGGTGCAGACCGCGTCGGACTACGTCCTGAAGCCGGCGCTCGCGTTGGCTTTTAACGCGTTAGTTCAGCCCGCCCTAGTGTTCGCGGCGCAAGTGGGTGGCGCGCTGCGGGAGGCGTTGCGGCCGCTGGCGCTGGCGCTGGGCGACGCGGTGGAGCCGGCCGCGCGCCTGCTGGCCGCCGCGCGCTTGGTGCAAGTGGAGCGCCGCTGCTCGTGCGCGCAGACCGTGTAGCCGAGCCAGTGTGCTCCCCGCTCGTTCCGCCGAGATGAAGCTAGACCTATCGGTGGACACGGTGCCACTGGTGGAGAGACGGCACAGCGCTCGCAATGATCAATAGACAAATCGACTTGGATGTTAATTTTAGAATTGCTCTATTAAGTAATATATTAAAAGTGTATATGTTATTGACAATGTGTAATTCTGTTTCGGTCGCACTCCTTGTGGTTTGAGGAATTATTGAAAAAGATAATTATAACTGTTAGTGCACTAACGACGATATTACTTCGCACTGTGTATTTTGGAAATAAAACAACGTGTGGTTCTTAAGATGGTTTTCTTTCGACTCATTTCTCGCGCACAACTGTAAAACGTCAATCATATGACTTGAAGTGTGGTAAGACTTTGTATTAACAACTTTATTTATTTTTCTTGCAGGTTCTATCATCTCTAGAGTCCGAAATTTATTTTCCAGGAATATCTTCAGTTGTTCAAGAGAAGGAAAGTTGTCAGGGTCGTCATTACTAATGGTCTCTTCCCATTGTTTATGTGTAACTGCGTCCAATTTTGATACTATTACATGAATCACCATTGAGTCGCTCTGCACGGCGTATAACCCGAGATTCTCTAATGCATTCACACATTCCACAGATGTATCCAAAAGCTGTTTCAATAAGTTTGCCGACTCAGAAGGTAAGGTTTTGTGGCCGAAGAATTTTTTATAAATACTATTTGCTATGTATCTTTTATTGTCATAACGCCTTTTAAGGATAGACCAAGCATCAGCATAATTTTCTCCTGTAATAGCAAACTGTCGTAATAATACTTCTAGGTCTCCCCTCAAATTACTTTTCAGATAGTGAAGCTTTTGTACATCTTCAAGTGTGTCATTTCTGTGTATGAGTGCCATAAACAAATCATGAAACGACTGCCATTCCGTATAATCACCGCTGAACGTGGGTATGGTAATACGCGGTAGCTTAACATCATTCTGCGTTTGGTACACTTTCTTCCCTGATTGTTCTAAATTAATTTCTTTATCTGGTTGTAATCTTTGTAATGCGTTCCGTTATTCTCCCTTATACGTGTAGAATAATTCCTCAAAATTATCATATATTTCGTGGTCGAAATAATAAAATGAATTTCAGTCTTCCCTTGCTATTTGTTGAATTATGTTGCTGTGCATGTCCTTAAATCCTTCGAATAAACTTCTAAGGAATCTAATCTAGACGTGAGGTACCCTATTGTAATTCTTTCTTTTGGTGACTTTTTAAAGTTTGTATAGGCCCTCTGCACCCTTTCATAATTATCGCATTGAATGTTCATTTGTTGTTCTGAGGAATTCATCTTGTAATAAGCCCAGATAAATAAAACTTATCGAAAATACAAATATATTTCAAATGTAACGATCACGTAAAATTGTCAACTTGTTGAGCGTAAGAAAATATTTGAACGATACCAAGCGCCGGCCAGCTCAACTCGCAGCTCGCGTTACACCAACACTTTTATATTATTATATTCTTAGTACAGTTCGGCACTTTGTTTATATAATTGTTTGTAAATTTAATATCGTATCAATACAATCGCACTATTGTACTTTGCACTTTATAACCCGACGACGAGTGGTAGTACGACTTTAATAACGATATTTCACTTTAAATTCACTGTTTTGAATAGTTAATTGTTCGTTAAATGCACAATACTAATTTATGTTAATAAATCCGGAACGATTGGACCATATGTTAGTGCACTGACGACGATATTACTTGGCACTGTGTACTTTTGAATTAAAACAACGTGTGGTTGTTAAGACGGTTTTCTTTGTACTCATTTCTCGCGCACAACTGTCAAACGTCAATCATATGACTTGACAATAACAAAGAGAATAGATTAATATTTGTGGGTGGTTTCAACTGTGACCACCACAGAACAATATACTCCTATGGAGAAGGTCAGCTTCATACAAAAAAGCAAACACGGGTGCTCACTAGCGCTGCAGTTCCTGCAAGCGTAAATCTTTATCACCCGTAGCGAGCGGCGGGAAATTTGAATTATACAATACCATACCTTTATTAAGAATTTTAGTTTTAACACAGAAAAGAGATTGTATGTCTGTTTTCTGTCTTGACTAAAACTTTAATCTAAACTTGGTCTTATAATGTCAACTAAAGTTTTCTTTCTTGATATTTGGCCAGACAGTACTAGGTATTCTAGGGTAATAGGTTTATAATGCATTAAAGAATGTCGGTGCTCCGTCGACGGCCGCACTCTGACCAGTATAAGCGTTGTGGACGACATGGTGCTGCTGAGTCCTTCGGTCGCTGCTCCGAGAAAACTGATCCTTGTATGTGAGGAATGCGCGTACACTCATGGCCTCATATCCAATGTCCGCAAAAGCGAGTTGATGGTGTTCCGAGTCGTAAGATAGAACGTGTTCCTTATATCAAATTATACGGCCTTGACTAAAGGTGTCCTTCAAATATCTCGGCCATGTGACCACTAGGACTTGAAGAATAACAAAGATATTGAATGGCGGCGGCCCTCCGCAGTAACACGATGGCCCGTAGATTTGTGCGATGTAGTACAGTACCGATGTTAAAATCGCGCTCTTTAAGGCGTACTGCCAAACATTTTACACAGAAGAAAGAAGGAAGGGAGGGGAGGGAGGGGAGCGACGGGAGCCAACGGAGATAAAACAACTAAGTCTTGTCCACGTTTATTGTCCATCTTCAGTTATCTATTCACAAGGGGAAATTTACATTGAAGCGGCCGGTACGTACACAGCCGGCGCCACGCGGCTAGCGCGCGTGCTGTAGTCAGTGCGCGTCCGTGTGCGGCGGGTGTGGCGGGCGCTGCGCCGGCGGTGCCTGCGGGGGGTGCACGTGCGCGGGAGGCGGCGGCGCCAGCTGCGCCAGCACGAGGTGAGGGCGCGAGGGCGCGGCGCGGCGCAACGCCAGCTGCTGCAGCTGCAGCGCGCGCAAGGCCGCCCCCTCCCCGCCCGCGCCCACGCCACCCGGTGCAGCCTAGACGAGCAAACAGCTTTCGTAAATTGCGATGGCTACGAGTCCCGCATGATGAGCACGACGTCGGCACAATTGGATGGATTTTTAGAAATCAACTTATAGGCGACTCAGCCTATTTGTCGCCCCATTTGCCCAGCGAATTGCCGGCGTAGCTGAACGACAGAGATATCACCAGCCCGTGATCTGAAACAGCTCCAGCTAGCTCTTAATTGTTCAACCACCTCACCAATAGCGTTTGGAAACCCTCAACTGACGATAATGTGATATCATGATCTTTAAGATAATTCAACTTTACTGCATAATAGCCAAAATAATAGGCCTCGAGTTAAATTAACAATGGAAGAGGAACCGGCTCACTTGTGTGTGTGGCGCAGCGGCGTGGTGCAGGATCTTGAGATGATGGCGCGCCGCCAGCGCCTGCTGCCGGTACAGCAGTTGCGCAGGCGCACGCGCCGGCTCGCCGCCCACGCGCCTCACTTCTGCCACGGCCCCGGGTGCTCCGCCCGCCCCGCTCCCGCCGACGGCCCCAGCCGCGTGCGCCGCCAAAACGATGCGCTGCGGGACGGCGGCGGGCGCGGGTGCCGCCACGCTCGTGGCCGCGGCTCCGGCCGTGCCCGCAGCTCCCGCTTTCATTTTTTCTTTGGCGATTCGCTCGGCACGTCTCGATGCCACCTCCATGGGCGTGGGCGGTACGTCGTAATCCACGCCGTGGTCTGCGAGCAACGCCTGGTGTTTAGGGTTGCGGTGGGCGGCGTCGTCGAGTCGCCGCTTGGGAGCGGACCGCCGACGTTCCGCCGCCTCCCGCATGGCGTCGAGCCGCTGCAGCGGGGCCGCGGCACATCGTCGTCCGGCCGGCGGCGCGCGGGCGCCGGCTTCTTGTGCTTGCGCCGCGCCCGCTCCGGGTCGACGAGTGCGTCGTGGCGGTCGCGACAGGCGCGCGGCGAGCGGTAAGCGCGAGCGGCGTCGTTCACCAGGTCGGCCGCCCAATCCCAGTTGGGAGAGCGCGCGGCCGGCGCGTCGGGGGGCAGGCGCTGAAGTCGTAGCGCGCGGCGCAGTGCCGCATCTTCGCCGCCCGACCAGTCGGGCTGCGGCGGTTCGCGGTGAGGCGGAGGAGCACGCGGTCGCGCCCGAGCCCGCGCCCCGCCGCCCGCCGCCGTAGCGCAACGTTCGAACAACGAGGGCGGAGCGTGAGCGGCGCGGGGCGCGGTGCGCACGCGTCGCTGGTCGCGGCCGCAGCTCCCCACGCCCGCCCCGCCGCCCCGCGCCTCCCGCCGCGCCACGCCGGGCAGCAGGGCCTCGGCCGCGGCGCCGCGCCGGTACAGCGCGCGCGCCCAGCTCTCGCAGTACACGTCGCCGTCGCTGGAGGGAGGGGTCGGCGGGCACCACATCTGCACAGAGACGGCGATGTAGACGCGCGGTGGCGACGGGCGCTCTCGACTTCATATGCTCTGGTACTCACCGGCATGCGCTCCATAGCTCCGGAACCGTTCACCCAAACCTGCAAAATTATGCAAAGGATCAGGCGACGAAAGCTGGTGCCGCTCGAGACGTCCTACTCACCGAGCAGGAGACAGGTCGTTGCGCTAATACACATTAAATCTAGCCGCAAATACAAGGTATTGAGACACTGCCTCTCTACTCCCCGTATAGATGATCAAAACTCACTCATTCTTATTCAATATATTATGCTGATGAGAGGAAATGGAAATTAAGTAAGCTAACATTTTTTTTCCATATTTATGTTAACAGGCATAACTCATAGCCCCACGCCCATAAAACGTTCATCTCTCTCCGAGTTTCGGCGAGGTACTTCCGGACTCTGCGGCGGGTGGGGCAGCAGTTCCACGTTTGCAACTGCATCGCTCACGTGCGTTACGTCACGTGTCAAAATCCTGAACATCATTTGCCCCCCGTGCGGCGGCGTGCACAGTGAGCTCCTACTTTCATAGCCATAATCGAAGTCAAAGTTATATTTCTCTTAGCCAACAAATTCAGCAGATGTAAGGAGACGGGCGCACACCGTCGTCATTTGGCTTTAAAGAATTATAACCTCGGCGTGGTGGAGGGGCGGGGAGGCAGGGAGGGGTCGCGGCGTCGGCTCCGGCCGTAAATGCTTGGTGCGCGTTACATCCCTGACGTTCGGAGCGGCGTCGCCGTTTTGGTGACATCTCGCGCGAGCACCGGTCCGGCAGTGGTGAGATGTCAAGCATTTACGGACGAAATCGAGCGGCACCAAAACGTCGAACGTCAGAAATATAAACGCAAATTACATGTGAAAAGTCATTTATTGTATCGATCGGGAGCGCGCAGCCACGCGTCCAGCGTGCCGTTGCGAAGCGCGCGCCGCCGCGCCCCGCCGCGCTCCGCCCGCCGCACGCGCTCGCCGCGCTCGTCCAGCGTCCATAGGTTGATGTGCACGGTGCCACGCGACCGCGTGCGCGGCGTCGGCGCGGCGGGCGCACGCCGCGGGGGCGACGGCGGCGGGGAGGGGGGCGACGGCGCGGCCACACGTCGCCGCCGAGCACGCACCTTGGTGCGCGCGTCGGCCCGCCAGTACGTCAGCTCGGGCTCCGGCTCGGCGGTTGAGACGGCGGGCGGGTCGGGGAGCTCCGCGGGCGGCTCCGCCGGTGACTTGGCGGGCTGCTCGGACGGCGGCTCGGCGGACACGTCGGGCTCGGCGCGGGCCGCCTCTTCCCGCAGCGCCCGGCGAGCGCGCTCCCACTCGTGCAGCTGGCGGCGCATCTCGCCGAGCGCCACACGCTCCGCCTCGGTGGCTGCTTCACTGCTCTCGACCAGCCGCATAGCGTACTTCTCTATGGGACTCAACTGCGACAACGAGAACAATGTGAGCACTCTCGGCGGCATAATCATACGCACAAGCGACTCTTGTCCTATTATTAGATAGTAATATACAACAACAGCGCACAAAAGTTAACAAAGCGCTAACATTTAACGACGGATTTGTTACACCTCAAGATAAATTTACCGCGCTATAAATTCATTTCATATGCTATATGCGCACCTGGCTCATGAGCGCGGCCAGCTCGGCACGGTGCGGCGACATGGCGGGCGCGGCGGGGGCGGCGGGTGCTGGCGGCGGCTCCGCGGTGTCGTCGAACTCCGCCAGGTCACCCTGCGCCTCCGCGCGCGCCGCCCGCGCCGCCGCAGCGTCCGCCTCGTCCTCGGCGGCGGCCAGCGCGCACTCCAGCTCGCCGCCGGCCTCCGCCTCGCTGGGCTCCGCCGCGCCGGCGGTCGCCTCGCCGCCGAACAGCTCTTTGATATTGGACTGCGGAAACGTAACACTGAGTTGGTAACAAATAAGTAAGTTTTATAGAAATGCAAGACTAAAATATATATTTAAAAAAACCCGTATTATTTCAGTAAAATCATTTTTCCATATCACATCATGTAATTATTTTAATACAATATTGATCATCATAAAAAATAAAAAAAAATACAGAATACAAACATTAAAAAAATATAGACCCAACACTTTCCGGGTCTTTGAAAGTCGGTTAAAAAGTCTATTTGACGTATTGTAAACTGTCAGCGATATCCTAGTAGTCGGAAGAGCACTCACGAGGCGGAGGTAGGACGTGGTGAAGTGGCCGTCCTCGATGGCCAGGTGTCCCAGCGCGCGCTTCTGGTCAGCCTTGCGCAGGATGTTCTCCTCCACAGTGGCGGCGGTGACGAGCCGGAACACGTGCACGTCGCGCGTCTGCCCGATGCGGTGGCAGCGGTCCTGCGCCTGCGCGTCCATGGTGGGGTTCCAGTCGGAGTCGTAGAACACGACGCAATCGGCGCCCGTCAGGTTCAGCCCCACGCCGCCGCTGCGCGTGGACAGGATGAAGGCGAACACACGCGCGTCCGCGTTGAACCGGTCCACCAGCGGCTGGCGCTGCTCCACGCGCGTGGCGCCGTCCAGCCGCAGGTACGTGTGCCCATGCATGGACAGGAAGGCCTCAAGCACGTCCAGGACGCGCGTCATCTGCGTGAAAATAAGCACTCGGTGCCCGCCCGCCTTTAGGCGCCGCAGCAAACCGTCCAGCGTCTGCAGCTTGCCTGCAACATGACGCCACGACAGATGCTTTACTGAGAGAAATCGATAAAGTCTACTTCCAGAAATTTTCATTACATTTCAAATCAGACGGTGGATTTTTACGCATTACTCGGGTAGGAAATTGGTTCAATAGACTGGAACCGACCACCACATACCGCAGTCGTATTGCAGGAGGCGCGGGTGCGGAAAGGCAACGGCCTGGCGCGCGGCGGGCACGTGCAGCAGTGCCAGCGCGGCGCGCGCGGGCGGCCCGGCCACGACCGCCGCTAGCTGCGCGCGCCGCCGCCACGCCCGCCACTCCTCGCCGCCGCCGCACCACAACTCGGCGGTGTCGGCGCGCGCCCCGCTCCAGCACACGCTGAACCTGCAAGTGCACACGCGCACTTCAATTCATAATAATACGAAATAAATATACGGTATGCTACACGGTGCAGTACCCAACAAAGGGGTCCAAAAAAGAATGGGTGGGTAAAAAGTTTAAAGTTTCATTGTATTACGATAAATAAATTTACCGACCGATCGATAATGTCGTGCATCTGGAGTAGCAGGTCGCGCAGGTCGCGCGGCGGCAGTGCGGGCGCAGTCGCCAGCACCGCGGCGCGCAAGTCTGCGCCGTACAGCGGCAGCCTCCAGCAGCGTCGCTCGTTGGCCGCGGCCAGCCGGCGAAGTGAGCTGCGCCTCCAAGCCGCCGAGCGCGCCGAAGGTCCGCGCGCCAGCGAGCCGGCCGCGGCCATGCTGAGACTGAGGGCGGGGTTGGGCGCGGCGCGCGGCGGCGCCGTCTGTGTGGCCGGTGGTGGCGCCACGAGCGGCTGTGCGGGCGGCGCGCGCGCCACTAGTCGCAGATGTAAACGCAGCGCGCACGAGGGCGGGCGCGGGGCCTCGCGACGCACCTCAGCCAATTCATCGAGATCACGGCGATGCGGCGCTAGGTGGCGGGCGCGGTGGGCGGCGAATGCACCGGCACCGGCCGACTCGAGCGCGGCCAGGTCGCCCGCAAGGCGGGCGGCCGCCGCGAGGGCCTCGCGGGCCCCCGCCGCTGCGCCCAGCACCAGTACCGGCAGCGCAACCAGCAGCGCACGAAGCTGGAGCGGCGACGAAACGGCGCGAGGCTCGAACAAGTCGGGGTGGTTGCACACCTTGCGCAACTGCATCAGCACGTTGATCACGCTCAGCAAGTTGCCGGAGGCAAGGCTCTCCTTCGTTCTGTGGATATAAATCAACAGAATTTCAAACTCGCTGCTTGCTCTATAATAGGGCGGGGACGTGGATGTTGGCTAGCGGCGGGCTCGAGGGTGCCCCAGGCGGCTGAATCGCAGCCAGTGGGAAGCTTCAATCAACAAAATTGCCATTTCGGGAAGCGCTCTCAGCTCTCAGATATTCTGATAGTGGTCCCTCAATAACGCCGGTCGCAAGCTTATATATTTTAGTTAAACAAACCATGCCACATGGGTGCGTCGAATACTACTTACTTAGCACGCGCCATGAAGTCGTCGTAGAGGAAGCGCTGCCTCTTGGCTAGCCGGCACATGAGCACGTGCTCGTACTTGCGCGGCATCTGGCGCTCCACGTCCGCCTTCAGCCTGCGCAGCAGGAACGGCCGCAGCACCTCGTGCAGCCGCCGCACCTGGTCCCGTACCTGCCGTACACAACTCTCCGCTTATACATATAACATTATGTCTGCGTGGCGACCGTAGTATCCTGCACGCCAGCTTACACAATAATTGTAACGTTAAGGAATGATCGCTCACCATCGCGTCGTTGTAGCACTGCGAGCCCTCGGCGATGCCGGCCACGGGGCTGAACCACTCGCGGAACTCCGAGTGCGAAGCGAACACGTCAGGCATCAGGAAGTGCATCAGTGACCACAGCTCCAGCAAACTGTTCTGCAGCGGGGTGCCAGTCAGCAGCAGCCGCCTGCGCACACACACACAAGATGAACGGCGGAGAGGGCACGGCGCTGGGCACGCTGCGCCAAAGGCCGACAGAGCTGTGCAGTTTTTTGATAACAACACTCACCTCTCCGTTTGGAAGTTCAATAACATCTGCCATCTTTGAGACTTAAAGTTTTTAATGTTCTGGGCTTCGTCCAGGATAAGGTATTTCCATTTTTTTCTTCGAAAGCTTTGGTGATCCTGAACTACTAACTTGTACGACGTAATGCACACATGAAACGAGTTTGCTTTAGTCCAACCCACACGCTTTAACTTCCTCTCTTTGATTGTCCCGTAATATGTGAGTATCTTAAAGGAGGGGCACCACTTCTTAAACTCCATCTCCCAATTGAGCACGACGGAAGTGGGTGCCACCACGAGATGCGGGCCCCAGTCGCGGCGCTCCAACGCCAGGTGCGCCAGCAGCGCGATGCTCTGGATGGTCTTGCCCAGCCCCATTTCATCGGCCAGGATGCCGTTAAGGCCTCTTGCATGCATAGTGGCCAACCAGTGAAGCCCGACGTGCTGGTACTCGCGCAGCGCGTGGCGCAACAACCGTGGCACTGGCGTACCCACCGCCGTTTCCGACAGAGTGGTACCCGTGGGCTGGAGCGACGCAGCCAGCGTGGCAGCCGCTTCTACTTCGTGTTCGCCGTGCCCCGCACCCGCCCCTTCCGTCCCCGACTTCTCCCTGTCCTCGTCCACCTCAGTATCCATCAGTGACTCGAGCGGCTCCGAGTTAGACGTATCGGAAAAACTTTGGGTGTCGTCATCGGAATCATCTCGAGTCTCATCGTCGTCATCCTCATAGACATCGTCGTCGTCGTCGTCCGCGTCTCTCTGCCCGTCAGCGTCGAGCTCCGTGGCCGTGGACGCGTCGGTGTCGTCCGCGTGATGCGCGGCGGACCGCGGGGCCGCATAGCGCCGCATAAGTTCGTCCAGGTTGAGCTCGGCCTCGTCTCGCAAAGCGGCCACCTCGGCGGCGGTGTCCTCTGGGCACTCTGCCAACTCCTGTTCCGCTATGGTGTCCTCGTCGTCTGCGGAGTCAGCGTCAGGCCCATAATCCGAGGGCGGCGGCGAATTCGCGGGCACGTAACCGGGAGGCAGCAAGTCACCCAGCGAAAGATGCGACTCGCGGCGAAGAGCCTCCAGCTCGTCGCGATGGTCGGCGGCGTCGTGCGCGGCCTCGCGCTCTGCCGCCGCGATGGTCTCTTCGTCGTCGTCGGAGCTGCCGGGCGGTTGGAACTCGTCATCTGAAGGCGGCGTGTCAGGGGTGGTGGGCGCTGGGGGAGTGGCGGGACTCGCGTCCTGCACGTCGGGCGCGGCGGGCCGGCTGAGGTTAGCGGCCAGCTGGCGGGAGTAGCGCTCGGTGCGGTCTACGATGTAGCTCAGTTGTTCATCGAGTGCTTCCTTTCGAGCACGCTCTACGCGCCGCACACGTTTCCACTCCACCAGCTATAACATTTAAAAATAATTAATTTGATTACTATAATACGCTTTTCTCAGAGGAGTATGAGATGCGCGCCGCAGGCCCTGGTTGTATAGGTATGTGATCGAAACCAGGAGTTCTATATCTGTCGTATAGATCAGTTTTCAGAAACTCCCACTCTCCCGACAAAGGCATGCGGACAGGCACAGCACTGACAGCGAATGAGACTGGATAAGGTCTAACACTTACTTTTTCGACATTAGACCAGAATGTTCTTATTTCTTTAGCTGCAAATGAGGCAATCTTTTTTAATTGTATTTCTTGAGCTTTTTCAGCCTTCTGTGCAGCGAGAGCTTTGTCTTGAAAATACTTTTGAACCGCTCGAGCGCACTGAAAAAGATATTGAAGGGTAATATTATCAGAGCAGTGCACACGTTGATTTGACTAATGACATTTGAGAAATGGGCAAAGTTAGAGGAAGATGTAATGAATGTTACCTTTTTGGCAGCTTGCTTCTTCCACTTGCGTTCGTGCGAGAAGTCCTGCGCGAGCCACGCCATCTCCTCCAGCAGGTAGTCCCAGTGTGTCTTGGGCCGCGGTGGCTCTAGGACGCGCGGCAGCCGACGCTCAGTCCACAGGCCGGTACGAACCAATTCAGCCACACGCGCCGCCACGTACGCCTCCTGCTTCGCTTTCTCTACCATCTCTTCGGCTGCGCTTAACATGGCGGGCGCGGTGAGCGCACCGGATGCCGCGCTTGATACCGCGGGCGCGAGTGTAGGCAGTGGCGTGGGTAGCGTGGGCGAAGCAGGACCGGGCGGAGGGACAGCCACCGGGGCCACAGTGGCATCGCTCGGTGGAATGGCCGACACGACAGTGAAGGCTGCCACGGGTGCCGGAGGGAGCGTGTCGGACGGCGGCGGGACAACGGCGACTTGCGGCGCGGGCGTGGGAGGCGGCTCCGGGGGCGGGGGCGCGGCGGGCGGCGGCCGACGGGCTTCTAGGAAAGCCACGAGCTGCGCAGGTGGTCGCTTGCGCCAAGCCGTGTAGTCCATCATGTTGCCGCCCGCCTGCAGGAAGTACAGCTCGCTCAGTTGCTCCGTGAACCTGCAACCGAGCGCGGCGCTAGAGCGGCAACGCGTCCACCGACGCGCAACACAGCCTAACCAAATGACTGCGTGCTCACCTGTCACGGAGACGCTTCAAGCGCTGCAATTTGTGCTCGAGGAGGCGCTTGCGCAGTGGGTGCTGGTCGTCCGGCACCAGCTTGGGGCGCTTGCGCGGCGGCTCGTCGGCGCGCTCGAGGCGGTCGGGCCGCGCGGCGCCGTCGTGAGCAACCTCGGCGCCGCCCGCGCCCCCTCCCCGCTCCACACCCTATACATGCAAACTTCATTTATATATATTTATTTACTTCATATACTATTAATTCTAAATTAATCTCTATTTTTAAAAATATTAAAACATGAATAGAGTCATGTTTTAATATTTTTAAAAATAGATATTTACTTATGATAACTTACATTTGATACAAGATTATTGCAGGCCGCCGATTAAATTCAAAAAGTACGGAAACAAAATAATAACTTTAAACCATCAAGGAGTAAGAAATAATAAAAGTTTTTTTTTGAGTAATGAGTTGAGTTGAAACCTATCACTTGACCGTGGAAGTGAACCATCTCCTAGCAGCTTAGGTTTTTGACTCGAGAGGCTTAGTGGTGGCGCGGTTGAACCAGAGCGTCACGAAATTGCTATATCTCCAAGAAAGTTTCATAAAATGCTCAAGCAAACTATGTTATCCTTAACATTCCATCCCATTGTTTAAAACTCAATATACAACAAACATTACTTATACTAAATCCTTCCTCCAAAACCACACTATCCATTGGTGGGCACATCATGAAAAACAGAGTAGTAGTTTTTGAGTTTATTGTCAACAGACAGACAGCGGGAAGCGACTTTGTTTTATATTATGTAAGGAAGTACTCGGACAAAGGTTCATGAACAAGATTGTTGAGAATAACAAGAGTCAACACAAAATTTGTCTTAGACTTTAAAGCATAAAATATCAATTATTATGACTTGAAAAAGGTTGCTTTTGTATTTAGGAGAGCCATTTAACCACACATGGCATTAACACCTTTCCGCTTCAACATTTGGCCCAATTTTATGTTTTGTTTTCCAACACAAAGTTCTGTTCTTACAGGCTATATCTTATATCTTTGAATGTAATGCTTAGCAACCTCTCTGCTGTTCATTAAGCAAATATACTTTGTATGTCTGCTCTGTTCCCCATTAAAAAGCTCCAATCAGCTTCCTCTATACAACACAATACTTTACAGATTCAAGCCACATTTTAACATTGTCATAACTTTCTTTAAGATGAACTGAGTGATAAAACAGCTTTTAAGCTTTTTGTGGAGCTGGCAATGAGTAAACACCATTTGCTGGGGTCGGCATTATATTTACTCTTTTTTTGTAGTTTTAAGTTCTTCTAGAAGTTTACAAATCAACTGACAATCAGTTGTTTATTACTCAAGTGCCATCTATCGTCAAATATATGACCGTAACATCTCTGATAGTGTGGTATTTCTGAATACATTCAAATGAATCTCACAAAATGCATTATCACAAAAGAAAACATTATACCAAAAAGGTATTTGCTTTTCGCTTATGAGCATAATTAACTGAAATATCATCAAATAAACTTTAGGACAAAGTATGAATATTTTTTTGTAGACACGTTAAATTGATATTAACTAATATATATGAAAACATCTCCATTGTCAAAGAAAACAAAACCCAGCAACCAGTACGCCAAAAAAGTGTATGCTGAAAGTTGGAAGCATCAAATTTGTGGCCTGTGTACTTTCTATTTATAACTTTGTTACTTTTAAAATTCTGTTGAGTGAGTAAGTCACACTACATTAAAATAAAACAAATCCACAATGAATCAATTCCAACAATTCTTCTATTATCTACACAACTAGAAAAGACGTTGGTAGATTGTTGACAGTTGGATGAAGTTCCCAGCACAGAGATGAAAACAATATTCAATGCGAGACTAAACATCTCTAAGACTTAATTCACCTAAAAACTAATGCACATAGGTTTGATTGATTGTTTTTGTTAATGGCGTTTCCATATAGATTTCGCCAATGTCGAAGTGCGTACGTTATACTGCTGTAACAAGCGGGCTTCATGACGGACAAGGATCTAAACTATAAGGAAGTACGTGTGGTTACTGCTGAGACAATTCCGCACTATGCTCACTGTTGATAAGTCTAAAACAATAGAAACAAACACAATATATACATAGGGTTAGTTGTTTAAAAGACAGACAAATTAAAGTCTAATGTTGTTTTTGTGAAGGAATGAACATAAAATATAAACAAAAGGAGAGTTAACAAGAGATAGTAGGGATTTGAAGTCTATGGGGCGCGAGATATCATTAGGAAGGAGGTCATAGAGGGAAGAAGATAATAAGGGGCAATTGAAAAAAAAAGGTGATTAGGAGTCCCTTCGTCTAGTCCACATTCACAAAGGGAGCTGTCTCTAACATGTAGCTTAGCCAGGTGGACGGGGGTACACGCATGCCCAAGCCTTAATCTGCAGATCGTGCTTGTGAAGCGTTTGTGAATGTTTTTAAAATTGCTAAACCAAGGCCGGATGGGAATTGAGGGTTGGACTTCAGCGTAGTGTTTACCCTTGAAAGAACTAGTTCGCTGCCAATGAGTGCTCCAGGATGTGAAAAGGCGTTGTCTTGCGACCGGAATTAGGTCATTGGGATAAACCCTGTAATGGTCTATACAGCCAGTATTTGTGGCATCTTTGGCACAAAGGTCAACGTATTCGTTGCCTTGAATGCCACTGTGGCCAGGGATCCATGCAAGGACAACCTGAATCCCTTTGACGTGACAACGGGCGAGGGCATCTTTAATTTTTAACATGTAGGGGAATTTAAATTTTGCCTTAAACTGGTTAGCCTAAATTGCCTGAAGACAGCTCTCAGAGAGAATAACTGATTTAATGCAATTATGGGTCTCAATAAAAGACAGATCTTCCAGCACAGCTATCGATTCGCCGGAGTATACTGACGCTTCGGGGGGGAAGTTTAAAATTTAGGATCGGGCTGTGTTTGGCAATCCAAACAGCAGCGCTGATACAGCCCTGGTCTGAGAACTTAGAAGCATCAGTATAGATGATGAGCCAGTCTGGCCAATGTTCCGCTATGTAACTATTTAGCTGAAGATTTGCAGTATGGGAGCTTTTTTCAATGCCAAGGTCAAGAAGGATAAGGGGTTGATAGGTTATAGCCTCAAAAGGAATGTCGAAAAGAGGAAACTTTTGAGACTGAAATATGGGACAGGGAAGACGGAGATAACTTATAAAACTATTAAAGAGGCAGGGATATTCTTTGTGGGACCAGTACTTATTAGTAGAAATAAAATAAAATGGATATGGAGCTTAGGGATAAGAGGGTGATGAAAGAGGTGAATGAGGGAATTGGATAACTTTAAAAAGGAAACAATCACATATAAATTGTCTTCTCAAGTGCAGGGGAGCTTCCCCACATTCCACCTGAAGGGCATTGATAGGGGATGATTTCATGGCACCACATATTATTCTCAAACACTTGGCTTGGATTTTGTTGAGGGAACCAAGGGCAGATTTGTTGCAGGGCTCCAGTAGGAAAGTGCCATAGTCAAAGTGACCAGGGCATTGTACATCAGTTTCTGAGTATAAGGGTGGGAGCCCCACAAAAAAAGTAAAATGTTTATGTTTTTCTCGCACTTTTTAATAATATTGCTAATGTGATGTATTCCAGTTAATCTAATGCACATAACACATGCCAGAGCTACTCTTTCTGCACAGCGCATCTGTTGCCAACGGTCAGTAAATAAACTTCAATTGTAGAACTTGACTGAAGTCTCTCTCTCTGGTACAAATTTATTTAACATTATCTTCTGCTGTCAGGTGTTAAAATTTAACACTTAATACATTACAGTAACCTTTTATCTAATACCTTTACAAAAATGTGTACTTTGGCAGTATTCTTCAAGAAGTCCACACCCACATTATTCCAACACAAACCATCTCTTAGTTAACTCATTGGGTCAGTTCAGAGGATCACAAGTGAGTTCAATTGGAGTCCAATACATCAAAATATTTTGCATTGCTATAAAATAATACCATAATTATGATTCACTATATTACAAAATGTCTCATAATTTGTTTTTCATAAATTTAAGGAAGTACGATCCAGCTATTGATTCAATGGTCGGGAATTACGTGTGCTATTGTAATTTAAACATTGACATACCATGAGTGGCAGAGCTGCACCGGCTGCACGACGTGAGAAGGTATCATCGCCACAACTCATCATGCGACATCGCGAACAAATAAATTCTTCTTATGTTCTTACAACGAATTTCACAAAACACAATTTAAACACACAAACTGTTTTGCACTGTACTGCACTTGGACGCTAAATAGTTTGTTTTGATATATATCAAAGTTGTGTTCATTCTTAATGTTTTCCTTTAACTTAAAAATTACATTAATATTTTGCACTTAAATTTGTTCGGCACATGTGGGAGGATTTAAATAATGGTACAATATGGGATTAGCGGGTAACGCTATAAACACCGCCACAATTACTTCTGACAAATATATACTGGCAGCCATATTGACTACCGAGTACCGTGTATAGTAGATGCGTCCCTCACAAAATTCTTCTAATTAATCCCCAGTTTACGTGGTTATGAGTAGCCATCATACTAATTTAAGCATGAAATAAAACTTATTACGATAAATATAATATAGTTTTTATTATATTTTAAAAAGAAAATCGACAAAACAATCTAAAGCTCAACTTTACAGCAGGTGCTGCCATATATTGCTAACACATTTTTTGCACATTTTACCGTAACTCAACTTTTTATTTTTTATGAGGGAATTTTTAGATATCTTATAAAATGTAAGTTTCATTATATCGAAAATAATTCAAACTTAAGAATATAATGTAAGTCTTTAATATTCATTTATTTATGCCATCTTATATACATGTTTAAATGATTCTTCTAAATTACTAATTAGGATGTTAATTCCAAATAATTTTTCGTAATGGATGAAAATAAGGTTGAAATTATTTTGTTCCATTTTAAGTATGTAGAAGGGTAAGCGAACGAAACGAATTGATTTGATGATTTTTTTTGATGAAATACACAGATTTGCCAGAGAAGCTGGCCTTGACTGCTTCACCGAATTGAGAGATGGCATAGCTCTTAGGTCACTTAGCCTGAACATCTAGTCAGGTGTAAAGCCTACCGTTGTACACCAGGTAATCTAACATCATTTTTTTTTGTTTTTCTAGACTACAAGAGTGTAGTAGTAGTGTAGTAAGAGATTGTCAACGGACCACCCCGCCGCTTGGCTATAGTGTTTAGTATATTGCTATTTATAAAACTACCAAAACCGTTATCATCCAAGTTTTGAAATTGTAAGGCATGCTTGTGATTTGTTTTCTAAAAGCAAATTAACTGCTGGCTATTCCTTTGGTACCCGTTTAAATGTAACAATTTTTATATGTTATTATTGGATGTTAAATAATCTGTGTTTACGAAAATATGCAGCTCTGACATGATGACTAACTATTAACTAGCACAAAAAAATAAGGTCTAGTTATTGAGACATAAAAATGCATTTCGTGTTTGTCGAATCTCTGGCTGTAGACAGATTTATTTCTACTTTATTATAAATCGTTATGCTGATAGCTTAACGTCTGCTATTTGTTTCCCTAATTTTTCAGTGTGTGTGAGTGATGACTTAGCAATATTTACAAATATATATATATATATATATATATATTATATATATTTTATATATATATATATATATTTATTAAATATTCAATTACACATAGTGCCAAACGACATGCACCGCAATGGCACTAATTATTTATAGCTAAATAATTTTTGATGGATGGAAAACAAATAAAAATGTGCGATCACTATTTAACTTTATAGAATATGAATATCAATTTGACTAATTCTAAAATTGCCTAAAAATCAATTCAGCCGCTTTGGATTCCACAGAAAGCATACATATTACATACGCATATTGGTGTTCATATACAAAGTAAAGCATGGTTCCCAATTTTAATGATGATGAATATTTTATGGCTTGGTAACAAGACCTTTAATCCAAGTGTTTTTTTAAAACACATACACTTATTTCTTACGTCTAAGATGAAAACGTAAATTAGATGGTGGGGGGGCCATGAATCCCCCTTCCCAATTTTAAAGAGTTTTATGTCAATAGCGAAAAAAATATAATTATGAGGTGTTGGTATTTATTTATTCTATTGCTATTATTATTAGCATAGCACTATTGGCTTGACATTTGTTCTTGTTGACGGCTGACGGGGCTGACTGCTTTCGATTAATATTTTCAATAATTGTGATTATTTTTTAATATAAAGAATTGGTTGAAATAAAGAGCAATAGTATATTAAGAACACATTACAGAATTTAAGCATTCAGATCAAAACTGTGTTAATACGTTAATTACAAGTTGGTACACATTTTCAAATATATACTAATTTTTGTGTAAACTTACAAGATGTGTTGGCAATAATAAAACGACGGTTTTCGAAGCTAATTTTAATGTAGGTAAGTGACGCAATAGATGTAATTCTAATCGGTGTTAAAACTTTGTTACAAATTCGATTAACGATGTATAATGGAAATCTTTTGCTGATAGGTAAGTAGTAATTGAATTTAAATATATTATTTTTTATTAGTAGTTAACGCACATGATGCTTGTGAATGCAAGTCTTTTGCAGAAGAACAATTATTTTCACCCTGCTCACCAGATCAGTAAGGTGATATGTATTGTTATTATTTTTCAAACAAACAAACATATGCAAACTGTTGATAAAATTGTTGCAGGAACTATTTAACATAACAGCTACCGATACATATCTTGTAAGTTTTTGAATATATTTTATTTTGATTATTTCCAAAAAAGTACTGGCATAATATAGTGAATTGAATTTTGTACAAATTGTCCTTTTAAAATTGTAATTAACAATTTGGTTTCATCATAGACAGTGTAAGTCCATCCCTAGCCAGCTTCTAGATGCACTACAGGTCTTTTAAGTGATAAAAGAAATATGAATTGATCATGTTTGTGGCCTACTTCATAATAGTAATAGTTCATATAGAAATTAAAATTAACAGTAATGCTATAGATTATTATAATTTTTGGGTCACTGTTTCTAGCTATGCCCTAGTGTCATTATCTCATG
This sequence comes from Meandrusa payeni, assembly GCA_029286785.1. NCBI lineage: Eukaryota > Metazoa > Arthropoda > Insecta > Lepidoptera > Papilionidae > Meandrusa > Meandrusa payeni. The sequence continues at coordinate 17,014,081 of JAGSMX010000006.1, read as the reverse complement.
TGGCATGCTGATGAAGGTCTGTACCAATTCTGCAGACAGATTATCTTTTGTATGAGCTTTATTTTCGTTGTGCCTTTGTTTGTGTTTTGTTCTGCCAAATCCATTTATTCCGGGCCAGTCTTACAGACTGTTGATTGTCCTGTAGAAAGCTTTATTACTATCCTTTTTAAATACGAACCATTCTCTGAACTATGGGTATTAACCGGTTTGACCACAGTTTTTACCATAGTTGGATGTTTTACATTTATAAACAAACACATTAACAAGTGATAATCTTTAGAAATAATATTACATTTTGGCAGGCCTCCCGTTCAATTAAAACACATTTTAGTTTAAAAATTGTAGTAAAAAAATAAAATATCTTTTGTGAATTTTTTGCATTTTTTAACAAAAAGCACAGTAGTGGGGTTACTTTAGTGTTGCACGCTCCTATCATTGCCTAACTTAACACAAGATAAATTAAGTTTTGGTTATATATTGTAAATTATAGGTTGTTCTGTATCATGCAAGAAGAGGGGCATCATCTCCAAATGGGGCACAGGGGATCCCTTAAAATCTTAATATGTGTTATTAATCTATATTTTTATATTATCACCGATCTCCCAGCATTCTGTGAGCTTGTACCATGGACTTGAATAATAAAAGTTTGTTTGTTTCTTATTATATCCACTGCAATTTCTATTAATACTTTCCTGAGAACTGGTTACTATTTACACATGAAAAGAACTAAAAAAATAACTAGATGGCATAGTTGTAAACTACCTGAATGGTGTCAATAATGTGTGCTTGTGTTGCAAGTACAACTTACAATGTTGTTGACAGATGAAATTCCATTTTGCAACATCAGGTGACACATATAAATTGCTCTGAACCACAGTTACCATTCAGTAACACTAACTTGACAAACTGTGAAACTGTCTGGTGTATCATTATTGCTACAAATGACTGAAACAGAGATAGAGATTTCTTGCATAAGCTGCTTCAAAGCAAATTAACTTATGGTTAAAAAAGCAAAAAAAAACTTATAATTCAGTGTTGGAAGTTGCCAAGTAACTCAACAAAATTAGAAGCAAATGTTGTTCCCTGCATTGCACCTGGTATGAGCTGGTGTCCAGGACATCTAGCTCATCTAATCATTCATTCCAGAGCTTACTATATCAGATATTTAGGGTGTTTTATCTAAGCAGCTCTCCACATATTTGGTTGTTATTTCATTACAGTTCAGATCAAGATTGAATAAGGCTTAATGAATTTGAAAAGAGAAATTTGTACCATTATTGATGGCAGCTTGCAGACCACCCACACACATTCCACTCTATACTCATATTAAAGAAGGGCAGAAGGTTGACGCGGATAGGTACTGGGACTGTGGCCTGATATATAAGTAAAATTGTTCACAGGGGAGTGAGAGAGCGAGCGAGGCGAGGGGGATGTGGCGCGGCGGGGGCGCGCGGTGGCGTGCTGCGGCGCTTCTGGCGGTGGGGGTGCTGGTGCTGTGGACGTGGGCGTTACGGCGGGCGCCGGGCGCCGGCCCCGTCGCGGCGCCGCCCGGATTCGTGGCGGGCCGGGAGTTGCCGCTCATCTTCATTGGCGGGGTGCCGCGCTCGGGCACCACGCTTATGCGTGCCATGCTGGACGCGCACCCCGACGTTCGCTGCGGCCAGGAGACGCGCGTTGTGCCGCGCATATTGCAGATGCGCCAGCACTGGATGCGTTCTCAAAAGGAGAGCGTACGCCTAGAGCAAGCCGGCGTATCCAAGGCGGTGCTGGATAACGCAATCGCCGCCTTCTGCCTCGAGGTGATCGTCCGCCACGGCGACCCCGCGCCCCGGCTGTGCAACAAGGACCCGCTAGTGCTGAAGATGGGCACCTACGTGATGGAGCTGTTCCCCAACGCGAAGTTCCTGTTCATGGTCCGCGACGGGCGCGCCACCGTGCACTCCATCATCACTCGCAAGGTGCCTAATACTTTCATTAATTCTCTCGCCAGCGGACCGACAGTGTCGAGCGGCGGGCGAGTTGCTCACTTGTGATCAAGTCCAATGTGAAACAAGTATTGAGAGTCATGCGCGGCGGCAGGTGACGATCACGGGGTTCGACCTGTCGAGCTACCGGCAGTGCCTGAGCAAGTGGAACCACGCGGTGGAGCTGATGTACCAGCAGTGCCGGTCGCTGGGCCCGGCGCGCTGCCTGCTGGTGCGCTACGAGGCGCTGGTGCTGGCGCCGGCGGCCACCATGCGCCGCGTGCTAGCCTTCCTGGAGCTACCCTGGCACGACGCCGTGCTGCACCACGAGCGCTACATCAACCAGCCCAACGGCGTCGCGCTGTCCAAGTACGCTCGCTCCACTTTCACACTTATTAGTATTTACTTTTTTATTTAATTATTGGATACGACCCACGAGCTTCGGACGGCCCTGTTTAGTTTAGTCCTGTGTGTGCAGCGTGGAGCGGTCGTCGGACCAGGTGGTGCGGCCAGTGAACCTGGACGCGCTGGACAAGTGGGTGGGGCAGCTGCCGGGCGACGTGCGCGCCGACATGGCGGAGCTGGCGCCCATGCTGTCCGTGCTGGGCTACGACCCGTGGGCCAATCCCCCGCAGTACGGCACGCGCGAGCCGCCGCCCTAGCCGCGGCCCCTCCACACACTACTCCATACATGACAATGACTTCCATGTTTGTGTTATAGAAGAATATCTATTATTTTTGTGTTAAGCGTTTAAATTAATTGTATATAGTATTTGTAAATAGTATTATCTCAAATTGGTGGGAAGAATGACATAAAGAATAAGTGTACACACTGCTGAAAGTGCGCCCCCCCCCCCCCACCAGCCCCCCGCCACGTAAATAAACTTTTATTTTATGTTCAAGAGTATTTTATTGAAGAGATCCATTCCTTAACTCATTTGTTGTAATCAAAAAGTTGTGAAATTTTTGTTACTTCACTTCCATTATTGTTGTCGTTTAAAAAAGACAACACAATCAAATTCAAGTGCAAATAAGTAGTGCTATGAGGAATTCAGTTCTCCCCTCTATTTTATTACACCTAAATGGTGGTATTGCCACGGTAACTAGGAACTATACTATTCAATGGCGCGGCAATAGGTGCAGAGGAAGATATGTCGAGAGACATGAACGAGTGCACAATATCCCAACATGATGTCAAGGTGGAAATCTGACCCCACTACCACCGCCTATAGCGTGGAACAGAGACACGTGGTGATAAGTAGTAAAGTTAATTAAGTGACAAAGCTCAATATAATTTATTACAATTAGTAGTCGCAACTTACAAATACAGATGGCAGTTTTTCATAGTTTCCACAAATACACGCGAATATCGAAATCTCATACGAGCAAGTTCAATGTACTGTGTTTACTATAAGATTACAACTAACACTGGCTTGGTGTAAGGATATAAATATTTAAAAACGCCATCTAACGTTGGCATTCTGCACTACGTCTGTAGTCTTGTCGGTTCCAATACAATAAAGTAGCCGAGCGGCAACAGCGTGGTGCGTCTTCGAACCGTACAACACAACACAACACGGGGCTTTTTGTTTCACTAGAGAGCACTGTATTATTTTTACAATTATTCGGTTCATTTTCTGAATGACTTCGGATCCAAGTTGGCACATACACAAATTCGGGATGGTTTGTCATTACATAATCTTTAATAATGTGTAACGGTCGAGAAATGACACTCGGCCTTCGATTGGTATGAGGCTTGTGACCGCGCACAAATTAGGCTGTATTTTGGGTACACACGAAGACGTACAATGAGCCACTGCTGCCGTATGCGCCGAGCTAGAGAAATATGAAAATTATTTGCGGGAATAGCCGATTTATGTCGGATAAATGAGATACGTAGGCAGTAACAGATATCTCTAATAATAAGCTCTCACGACCTATTATTTCACTTCACTCGCGGGAGTGAAATATGTAACAATCAATTTCCATTAATTTCCTAAGAGTGGACGAACCTTGTTCTCCTGTTGATTTATTATTCGAATTTGTTTTTACTCAAATACTGTATCGCTAGATGTTACTCCGGGAGTACCGACAACATCAACTACTAGGCACTTAATAAGTTGCGTTAGAGTTGAGTTCCGCTGCGAGCAGCGAAGTGACGGCGACGGCGAGCCGCGCAGTGCACCGCCAGCAACCGCGGGGAGAGGTCGCGTCGTATGCGCTCGAGACCGCTGCGCACGTGCTCTCTGATTCTGCCGGACGAAATGTTTTTATCGCGCTTTGTGACCGAAACGGGTTTAGAAAGTTATATGTTTAAAAACAACGATTCAAAGTGATAAACATCTAGTAAATGCAAATGAACAAGTGAAGTTCGGAGTTGTAAAGTGTGGAGCGAAAGTTAAGATGCGGCGAGCGCGGTGAGACCGTAACATGTTGTGCGCCCGCTCCCTGCTAGTGCTGGGCGGGCTGTGCGCGGCGGCCGGCGGGGCCAAGCTGGCGCCGCTGGACGTGCCGCGCTGCTGCCCCGCCGGCAAGAGTCTCTCGCCCGACGCCTTGAGAGCGGCTGCGCTGGACGCCGATCGCGCCGCCGCCGCCTGCTTGGCGCCGGACGGCGGCGCTCCCGCCTGGGCCCCGTTAGTGTACGCGCCCGCGCGGAACACGTTCCTGGAGCGCGGCCGTCTGCCGCAGCACTGGCGACTGCAAGACGCGGCGTTGCCCAACTGCGCCGCGCTGAGGGTGCTGCCCGAGCACGCCGCTCCGTACGCCCTGCTCGCCAACAACGGGTCGCTGCTGGTGCGCGGTACGGCGCAGGCGCTGCCGCCGTCGCGCTACTGCGCCGACGCAGGCGGAGCGCTCGTGTGCGAGGAGGACGTGCCGCGCGGTTTGAGCAAGTGCTGCGCCGAGAGCCAGGAGTTCGACGGCGCGCACTGTGCCGAGGAGACCGCGAGCGGCGCGGCAGTGCTGGAGGATCTGCGCGCGCTGGGCAACGGCAGCGCAGTGGGATTCGGGTGGCCGGCGTGCGCCGAGGGTTCGCGGTACGCAGTCGCCGGCGCGCTGAGCGGCGCGCGGCTGGAGGCCGGCGGCGCACTGCGTCTCCGCGCTGCCGGCGGCTGGGAGCGGCTGGCGGGCGGCGCGTGGTGTGCGGAGGCTGTGCGAGGCACGGAGGGCGCGCGCGTGCTTGCATGCGAGGCGGCGGCGCGGGCAAGCGCCGGGGGGCCCGCACACCACGCGCTCTACGGGGCGGGCCTGGCCGTGGGCGCCGCATTCTTGGCCGCTACGCTGGCGGCCGGCTTTGCGCTGCCTGCCGCGCACCACGCGCTGCACTGGCGCTGCCAGACGCACTACGTAGCGGCACTGATGCTGGGCGACGTGCTGCTGGCTGCCACGCAGCTGGCCGGCGACCGCATCCCACCGACGGTGTGCCGCGTACTCGGTGAGCTCTCGTCGGGCGCTCTGTGTTCCTTCCGCTCCGGCCTTACTTAATCGATGGTCTCGTTCTGTGCATGTGCCGCTTGGTGTCCGCGGTACAGCCGTGTGTATGCATTTCCTGTTCCTGTCGGCGTTCTTCTGGCTAAACACGATGTGCTTCAACATTTGGTGGACTTTCCGGTGAGTATGTTTGTATTATTTTTAATATGAATAAGAGCGCGGTCCCTCGGGAGACCTGCGCCTACGCAGAAATGCACGCGCTTTCCCTGCTGGGCATGTTCTGCGTGGGCACCGTGAGGTCGGCGGTGGCGTGGAGCCGCAGTGACCCGAGAGTACGGCGCCTGCCACATGTGCCCATAGACGGGAAGGCGAGCGGTCTGGTCGCGTGGTTTGTGATGTGTAACTGTAAGAGATTGACGCGGTGTGCTCGATGCGCAGTGACTTCCGACCAACGTCGCTGGAGCGCGGGCAGGAGGCGTGCCGGCTGCGCGTGTACCAGGTGTACGCGTGGGGCGCGCCGCTGGCGGTGGCAGGCGCGGGCGCGCTCCTTGACCGGTTGCCGGCCGCCGCGGCAGCCGGCTACCTGCGCCCGCGCTTCGCCGTGCGCCGCTGCTGGTTCTACGGCGACGCGGAGGTTCTTGTGTACTTCTTCGGGCCCGTGGGCGTGCTGCTGCTCGTTAACCTCGCGCTCTTCATCTCCACCACGCGCCAGCTCACCTGCGGCCTATGGCGCCGCGACGAGGTCAAGTCCACATCCGAGAGGTACGTCACCCAACAACAAGTATCTCACGGCGTCATACCGGCGACGTGGACTCCCCGATGCCGGGCGAGTGTCGCCGGTAGTGGAGTAAGGAAGTACTGTTTGCTGATGAACACCAAATAAAATACCCGACTATACGTTTATCGGATGCCGTCGTTGCAACTGTTGAACAACTCCATCCACTTGAGACATGTTCGCGGAACAGTAAATTGTTTGTTGTGCAGGGCGGCACTGGGGCGAGTGTGCGCGAAGCTGGTGGTGGTGATGGGCGTGACGTGGGGTGCGGACGTGATCTCTTGGGCGGCGGGTGGGCCGGCATACCTGTGGTACGCCACGGACCTGCTGAACGCGCTGCAGGGCCTGTTCATCTTCCTGGTGGCGGGCTGCCAGCCGCACGCCTGGGCCGCCGCCAAGCGCGCCGCAGCCGCGTTGTGCGTGCGTCGCGGCCGCCACGCGCGCCACGCCGCGCACTCCTCCTCGCACCTGCCCTCGTGCGGCGAGTCGCTCACGCACACCACGGCCGCCCCCGCCCCCGCCGTCCCCGCCGCCCCCGCGCGCCTGCCCATGGAGACGGTGTGCTGACGGCCGCCCGCGTGTGCGTGTGCCGGAGTGCCGCGAGGACCCGGACGGAATGCGCGTTCCGTCGCTCGTGTAAAATAAAGAACTGACTAGACGCGCGTTGATGTCTTTTGCAGAGCGCGCGGCGACAGACTGTGTTGGATGCAACACCAGTATATATTTATTTGCGTAACTTGTAGATGTATTAGTTTAAAGGAGATAAATAACGACTGACGTAATTGACTAATGTACGAGCACATTCTTAACGAACTAATAATAAAACAGACGAACAAACAAATAGTTTTAATAACCGACATCCTCTAGAGTTAGAAAAGGTAAAGTTAGGAAGCGCTGCACGAACACACACACACTTCGGCATATCTCAGTGTACATGAGGTGTATGCATTTGCCTATTTGCAAACGCACCGCAGGAGCAACGACACGTGCGCCCACTGAGCTGGAGAGCGTGACAGTAGAAACGAGTGCGTAGCATCGTCGACTTCTCGTAACGGGAATTCACGAGAAAGGCTGCAAGCCTGACCTGCTTTTCCGTGATTTTAAAGATAAAAGGAAAGACGTGCCTGGTGCAGCCGCCCTGATGACGATGCGGCCCCTGCACTAGTCCGGATGTACAAAGTAAGCAATGGGGTGATGCAATGATCCTGGTTTGCGATATGCATTGAGAGCATTATATGATTTGCATATAGTATGATGCATATAGATGCGTGCGCCAGGATCGGTCGCTAACCACCTGGACTGCGAACTCAAGGCGGGACATAGAGCTTACCGTCTATTATCTAATGAGTATTGAACAGAACTGGTCTGTTTGTACAGTTTGTGTCTACACCAATTAGTCATAATGATAGGCGAGTCGTGTCGTAAACAAATTGTCAACAGTGGAGCGCGACTGCCGACAACTAATTAAGAATGGGACAAAGAACTCCTCGGCGCCGCGATAACGAAAGGAGATAAGACAGGAGTTCCCGAGAGAGACGAGTGCGAGGGGAGGGGGGGGGGGCTCACTCATAAAGCATTTGATGTTACCGGAGGCCGTCCCGCTGCCACCGCTGTCGTATCAGCTCCCGGAGAGCCGCGTGCTCGTAGTTTAATCGACTATTGTTGCAGCTGTACGTTGTATGACACGTATATGTACGCGTGCGTGCTCGGCGGACAACCTGGCGACCTGCTGAGCTATAAATAGCTGCGGCGGCCGTGCTGCGCGGTGAACTGGTTCACTGGAATGTCCGAGCGCACCCCGCACCCCCGCCACCCGCTAGCACCTTCATTACGAGGGTATTTCTCCAGTGGTGACGGCTGCCTACCGAATGCAGTCGAAAGTAACCTTATGTTTCTAACTTAATGTCTCTACGTACGATTCCTTCTGGCCGTTGTATTTTACAATTTTGATTAAAATTGTAAAAAAATAGATCAGGTATACAAAGTTGAAAGTGATAAAATGGTACGGTAAAAGTAATAAACTGGTGATTATACATAATAACCGGCAATTAGTCATAATCACCACTAAATTTGATAAACAATACATTTCTATAAATTACCCAGTTTGTCCGCATATTTCTCAACTCGTAAGCGAATGTGTCAATTAACCTCGACTCCTATTAACTGAACTCTATTGTGTCTGCATAAAATATATTAGTAAAAAATCACATAACATTGACACTCACGCAACTCACCGACAGGGGTAGGCAGGGAATATGCCGAAAATGGACCTGCACAGACATGGTCAGTGGTTAATCATCAGTGAATGTATTACATTGTGGCCGGTACATTTGACAACTTCATCAAACGTTCATATTTAGCCATCAGCTCTTGTCACGGCACTCTGAAATTGGACCCGCAGCTGCCGTTTTGTTGCGTAGTTTCTGGTAATTGGCGTTGGATCGGTTGACACAATAGGTAATGTTCGCGGAACATTGTGCGCGGCCGTGCAGCTGTTCCCTTTATTTACCGAATTGTATGACGAGGGTTAGGAGGGGCGGGGGGGCGAAGGACCATTTGTTTTTGCCTTCAATGTTAGTTGTAACGTGCATCCTCATTTCGGACTATTGATTGTTGTACGTAAGCCACATCCTCAATATCTTCAAGTAAAGATGGCGCACGCCGCTCTGGACCGGCGGCCGCTCGCTAAACAAAGGAATTACAACTAAACTACCAATTAATATGTCGCCTCCTTCTCGTTCAAAAGTCACGGTGACCAGAGGGTAATCTCCTGTGACAATCGTAAAGTACATACGAGGGTGAATCAAAAAGTTCTTAGAAGTGCATATATATGAAACCTTTTTGGATCAAGTTCGATATTCAAATTAAAGAGTGTCTATCACACTATATTTATGCAGACTGTCACTTGTTTTTTGTCAGTTCGTTCGCATGTAATAAATTTTTTTGTGCAACGAGTTGCTAAAAAGTCAAAATTATGGATAAAAGTGAGTTACGTGCGGTGATAAAATATCTCAGTTTGAAAAAAATGTCTACGAAGGAAATTTTTTTGGACATTCAGCAGACATTAGGGGGTGATGCTGTACCCTATTCTACGGTTGCGTACTGGGTGGCTGAATTTAAAAGAGGTAGATCAAGCTGTAAAGACGACCCGCGTTCTAGGCGGCCTTCAACCTCCGTTACAGAAGAAAATATCAAAAAGGTTGAGAATCTGGTTTTGGAAGACAGAAGAATGACTATAAAACATATAGCAGAGATCCTAAAGATATCTTTTGGTAGCGTTCAATCCATTTTAATTGATTCACTGGGGTTCAAAAAAGTGTCTGCAAGATGGGTGCCACGAATGTTAACCGACGAAAACAAAAAGCGACGTTTGGAAATTTCCAAGCGTAATCTCGAAATGTTCCAGCGTGATTCGGATAATTTTGCCGTCGTCTTGTCACCATGGATGAAACGTGGGTCCACCATTTTGATCCTAAAACTAAAAGACAAAGCATGTCTTGAAACGGCCATCCTTCCATCCATCAAGAAATTTCGAGTTGCTCCTACCGCTGGCAAAGTTATGGCCTCTGTGTTCTGGGATAGTGAAGGAATCCTTTTTATTGATTACATGCCAAAAGGCCAGACGATTACTGGACTATTATGCAAATTTAATCCCGAAAGTGCCTGAAGCGATTAAAGAAAAACGTCGTGGAAAACTGTCGTTGGGCGTGTTGTTCCTTCAAGATAACGCTCCTGCTCATCGATCGGAAGTTGCGCTCAACGCAATCCGCTGTGCTGGCTTCAATCTCCTTGACCACCCACCATATTCTCCGGACTTAGCCCCAAGTGATTTTCACTTATTTCCAAAATTAAAAGAGGAAATTAGTGGAACAAATTTCACGATAATGACGCGGTTACAGCTGCCGTAGAGGACTTTTTCGACAGTCAAGAAAATAATTTTTTTTCACAAGGAATAAGGAAGTTAGAAACGCGTTATTCTAAATGCATTGCATTGGAGGGAGATTATGTAGAAAAATAAAATATTATTATTTAAATCTTTGCATTTTTTAATATTGATTCCAAGAATTTTTTGATTCACCCTCGTATATCAGATCCTTACATATGAAATTGGCGTTATGTCGTGCTGGCCACTTTGATCTCAAATATCTCCTCTTTGGGTAGGAATTCCAATTTCAAATTTATACAGCAATTTACTTACGCCACACCTCATGAATTGAGTGGGGCAAATCGACAAACACGCGTAGACTGCTGCGTTATATTACCAAACCGGCATAATAATAAAGGGATTTTAAATGGAATCATCACCTGTGGTGGGAAGTGGATCTTGTACGATAATCGGAAATGCTCATCGCAGTGGCTGGACCCTGGCGCCTGGCGAACCGGCCAAATGCTGCCCACAGCGAAAATTGACTTAAAAAAGTTAGTTGTGAGCGTTTGGTGGACTGGTTCCGGTGTTGTTCACTTCAGCTGTCTTAAATATGACCAGATGATTATGGCAGATGTGTTGTGGTGTTGTAAGCAATTACAAACTATGATGGGAAAGCTAGCTGCTAAACAACCGAGGCTGGTCCATCGCCGCGGGCCGCTGCTGCTTCAGGTTAGACCACACCCTGCACAACAAACAGATACCAAGTTAGAAGAGGTTCAATTTATAAATAAATCACGTAAAGTTACGTAAGCAAACAAATTAGTATCCATCAGCACTACAGTATAAGCATCTAACTTCAAGCAGCGGCAAAGAAATATGTGAAATGTTTAGTAATTTTTTTCACTCCAATTTTCTGGCAGACTTCAGCTCCCGTACTGGCTCTGTGTCTCATACCGATACATACAAGCTTGCTGAGCCCGACACCACTGCTCTTGACATTCACCAAGTAGAAGTTCTCGATAAAGAAGTGCTACAATTACTAGAACGTGTCGATCTTAATAAATCGGCAGGCCCAGATGGCATACCACCAATTTTCATTGTAAATTGTGCTAAAAGCCTTGCCGTCCCATTAAAATATTATTTAGGCGGTCGCTTGACATTGGTATAGTCCCATCTATATGGAAGTCGGATTATGTAACACCGATACATAAAAGTGGATCAAAAACTTGCGTAGAGAACTATAGACCAATATTTAAATTGTGTATATTTGCCAATATTCTAGAAAAAATTGTTTACAAACAAGTTTATTCATCTATAAGGTTAAATTTCAATGACCACCAACACGGTTTCTTAAGAGGTCGATCAACCACGACAAACCTTATAACTTGTAGCAATTTTATATCATGTTCTATGTCACAACCGTCGCAGGTTGATGTCATATACACAGACTACCGTAAATGTTTTGACAGGATTGATCATTCAACCCTTCTTCACAAATTGCTCCGCATGGGAATCAGAGGTAATCTCTACCGATGGTTCTCATCTTATGTAGAAAATAGGTGTCAGATTGTGGTACTGAATGGTTACACGTCTAGGGCTCTGCCCATTCCCTCCGGAGTACCTCAAGGTTCTCTATTAGGACCTCTATTATTCAATATCTTTGTCAATGACATAGAATCCTGCTTTCTTCACTCAAAGATCCTACTATATGCGGATGATTTGAAAATCATGAAGGAGGTAAACAGCCTTGAAGATGCAGAGCTATTGCAAGAGGATCTTAACAGATTTTTAAATTACTGTAAATGTAATAAGCTAGATTTGAATATACCTAAATGTTACGTATGCTCATTTACTCGGAAACCTAGTCCTTTAAATTTTATTTATAAACTTTATGATCACGATATTACCAGGGTATACACAATAAGGGACTTAGGAGTTACATTTGACTCCAAACTTCTCTTTGATACACACATAAATAGCATCATTAGCAGAGCAACCAAAGCTTTAGGTTTTATTATAAGAATCTCAGCAGACTTTAGAAACATAAAAACCATGAAAATCCTGTACTGTTCTTTCGTTCGTAGTCACTTAGAATATGCCTCACAAGTCTGGAATCCAAACTACAATATCTATATTAACCGATTGGAGGGTATACAGAAACGATTCTTGAGGTACATTCAATTTCGTTCACAATGTTACCGATCTAATTACACAGAACGATGTAAACAATTTCATTTTCTTCCATTGTTTGAAAGAAGAAGAATAGCGGATCTAGCTCTTTTCATCCAGATTCTGAACGGCTCAACCAATACTCCCGAACTATTAAACAAAATTGGACTGCGTGTACCATGTGCAAATCTGCGCAGATACAATCTTTTGCACGTTCCTATGAACAGAACCGTGTATGGACAAAACTCATACCTGCATAGAACTTGTCGCTTCTATAATGAAAAGTCTAGGGAGGTTGATATCGACATTTTTAATACAACTGTAGGCTGCCTAAAGAAAAGGATGTGAAAACATTTCTTTTTTACAAAATAAGTTGATATTTTAGGTAGTTTATATCTGTATATTAAATAATTATAGAGTTAAGGTTTTTTGTCGTTATCTATTTATTAATTTATTTATTTACTTGTTTATTATCTTCTATTGTTATTTGATCTCTTTTTTTTCTTGAGTTGTTTGAGCTCTTTCCATTGTTTAATTTTTATATCTTTAATTGTACATCTTATTCTATTTGTGAAAACTTTTAATTGGCCATTTCCATGTTTAATTTATTTATCTTGTGTCTCTTCTAGCTGTAAGTTTTCCAAACATATATAAAATAAAATAAATAAATAAAATGTGTGGCGGCTGAGCTGCCTGGAGAGCAGAGAGAGTTGCCTGGAGAGTGCACGAGAGTGTAGCGGCACAGCTGGGCGTGCGAGGTGCGGGAGGGGGGGGGGGCGAGGTCAGCTTTCTCGTCGAGTCACTGCAGACACGCCGGAAAGTGGTGAAAGGTGTCGCAACAACCCGATGTGGGGCGTTACATACGAGCAGAAACATCAGCGTAAAAAATATAATATTACACCTTCTAATGATTGTTAAGTTCACTTCATTCACTCTCGGTGATGAAGAGAGGATATACTATAATATAAGTCGGGTCGGACTTCGGTCTTCTAAGTTCAGGCCGTGCAGGGCGCGCGGGGCGACCACTGCGCGCTCTCGTTCAAATCAATTTTAACCTCTTTTTTTGTTTTTTTGTCTTTGTTTGTAATTTGACAGGAGGTATATCATAATAAATAAAATAGTAGAATGGGAAATACAAGGATAACATTATCACAAACAAAAATGAGACCGACAACAGAGAGAACTGGCTGTATGTAATGGTACCTTCTGCGCCGCTCGGCCACCGGAATGTGAAAGTTGTCGCGTGGTTCCCGCCGCGGCCTGCGGGCTTTAGCGCTTTGTTGACGTACAATAACAACGACGACAACTGTTATCGTGTCGCTGTACCGTTCGTAACGGTGGGCTGAAAAAAATGACTGGAGCTCGACACCGCGACAGTTGTCTGCCGCGTATGTTACACGCGGTCTGGTGTCAAGTAAAGTTATACAGAACAGTGCGGCCGACATTGTTCTTGTTTCACGAACAATTTCATAAACGACGACGTGCCAAGGTCATCTTCGCGCAGTAAGTAGCGCCGATACGGTGTCGGTAACGGTTCCGAAGTGTCGCGACCGCCCGCCGCCCGCACCCCGCACCCCGCATCGCCCGCCTCTCTAGGATGGTACTTGTGTGTGGTCGCCGGCGCAGAGCATCAAACTGCTGTGCTGCCTGTTATTACAGCGGTTGTTTAGAATTCTTTACAAATAGCTGACGAGGTTGCGTAACGAGTCCATGTTTGTTGTAGTTGTTCCTCGGTCGATACACTTGTCACGTTGCGCAACAACGAGCTGGTCAGCGGCCGCGCATTCGACATTGTGTCCACACTCCACTTTCGGCTCTCGTCTGCCCGCAGGCGAGGTGTCGCAGTGCGCGGAGAAGAGCTGTCGGCACGCCGGGAGTGCGGCAACTCTGTTATTGCAATACTGAGATATAAACTATTTAAATATATAAACCAAACCATAACCTCATGAACATGAAGATGAAGGGAACCGCAGCATAACGCTTGTTTTGTGCGAGAAAAGAACACACACACATTTAACACTATCATTTAACAACTGAAACAAAATTGGATTTCCCGCCATGTAAAATTTAATAAAAATAATGTCGGACGACACGACACCTCCACCACAATACGAAAAGCTGGGTTTTGGGAGTTATATTTTAACTCGAGTAAACTTATAAGACCGTAAATAGTTATTTAGGAGTAATAATTTCGTAAAATTCAATCACGATAAACAAGCAGACGGCTAGATAACAGAGCTCGATACTTGCTTTCCACGTGGTCACTTCAATTTGGTCCAATAAACCATATAAGCCTTAAATTTGCATTAAGTATTTTCGCGACAAATGGACGAATAACACAATATTATGTCAACCGATTTCAATGATTATTTTTTTATTGAAAAGGATGTACTTCAGGGGTCATCAGAATGTGATTAAATCCATTTCGTAATATTTCTAAGATAATTCGGAAATGTAAAGAGGGCGTCCGCGCGTTATAACGTTTGATTTTATTTGAAGTCAGTTTTTGTGGTTACTAGTAAATACCTAGTATTGCCATAGATACTGAAACAAAAAAATATTCTATTGCGACTAACATTTATTACTTTTACAGTGTTAGTTTATAAATGCTTTTTACAGTTTATGAACGTTGAGGCCAGTTATGTGTATGTAGCACGCACTCTCAATGGGAAATATATTTTCTGCCAATCGTACGGATTGTTTTAGGGAGGCCAAATTATCATGGCGTTTACAGCTTGTACGATGTTGTCAGCACGCACGATAATCTCAATTGCGTTCTGACATTGTCTTCGTGTGTAAAACGGTAAGGTCTGCAGGTAGCCGGCTAGCGTTGCCAACCTTCACACAAAACAGTCTCATGTTGGCCGTACCGACAAATTGCAACGTCTCAATCTTCGTGCGGGAATACACAGAGATAAATGAACCTTAACCCTTTGATATAAGGTGGATATTGTTGAAAGGCTTGTCGGATTCTTATAATTTGCTGCTAAGTGCTTACCGTCCTTCTCTTACATTATTTAGTACTTGGAACGTTATAGCAAATGAACATTGTTCAATACATTCCGATGGAGCTGCATTCTCCACCGACAACGCAATATGACGATATTTCGCTGTTGGGTCCCTAACTCTACGAAAATATTCATAAAGAAGTTATTACTTCATATCTGTGTGTAGTCAACTGCTTAATATGAATGTTGATTTTTTATTGTTTAAACGCAAAGTTTAATCGGTGGCTATATTGATTAAATCTGTTGGCTAGTGTTAGCTGGCAACACCTGACACCCAGCGATTGTTATACATAATAACTACTTCCAATGATATCTTAATAATTTACCTGAACCTTATTGTATCTTTAATTCATAATTAATAATTTAGTTGATCGTCATATGAACTTGGCATTGTAAACAATAGTTTAACCTTATTAGTTCCTAATCTGACTTCTAATTAAATTTGTTAAAAAGATGGCGAGGACGCGCAGTTGTGACGTTTTACTCGATATAAATAATTCTTTGTACAACGTTACGCTGTCTCAATAAAGCGAGTGTATTAGTTGTTGGACTATTTTATTCTACGAGACCTACAAATTATAACACTAGATTCTAGATAGCTCTATTGACCAATCAGGACCATCTTTCTATTGGATTTGTTATTGCTGGTGCTAATTGTTGTAGAAGTTGTGACATTGGTTTTGTCAGCCAGAGCCACATTAATAGTAACGCAAATAAGTTGGCTGGATGCGCTTCTGTCGGGTGACGGGGAAAAGTGAGTTATTACCATTGTCCCACGGCCCGTTCCCGCCGCGCGGCCCCGGGCGTGCTGTTTACACAACAGACACACCGGCCGCTAGCGTGGCGGCCATGTTTCCGTACTTTGCGTTCAAAACTAGAAACAATACTGTTTATTTGTTAACATGTCGCCTTTTGACTCGATCGATGGTGACCACCTAATAATGAGAAAGGCCTGAAAAGGGGCGAGGCGGCCAGTCGCTCTGTAATCTTAAAATGTTTCGGTTAAAGCATTCGTTACAAAAATAACCTGCTCCGATCAGGAAAAGGGAAAGTTAATGTCGAGACGTGCGAGCGAGGCCGCGGCCGCTGCGTGCGCGCCGCTCGCACTGCGCTCGAAAACATACCTCCGCCAGCATGCTGGTCGCCAGTCTGTCACTAGAGCGAGGGGCCGAGGAGCGGAGGACAGACGCGGCTGTTCGAAAGTTCAAAAGAAAAAAGTCTCCGAGACGCGTTCTGAAGTACTTTAGTGAAATCTATGCAGAGTTGACTGCACGACGCATAACTGACGGGGGCACATGTGCGTGCGTGTGTTCAAGTCGTCGTGGGCCGCCGGTGCCCACGCAAGTCGGCCTTAGTGTCGCCGGAGTTTCCGTTTCTCCGCCTGACGAAATCTTGCCGCGGCTTCCTTATTAGCGCATTAAGTACCTCAGCATCCTCATTAGACTCACTCGTTTTGGTTTTCGTTCGTACAAGACGACCTCTGCGCAACTTAAGAATTTTAACGTACGACCTGGCTAAGGCTGAGGGCTGAGGCTAAATGTTGCACAGTTGTAATTATTGCACAGTTCAGAGCGAGAGTGCTGGAATTCTTTCGCGGGGACTGAATCTGTCGATTGCAATAGAAAATATTCATTTCCAGCTGACGAGTATTTGGAATCAACAATATATTTTAAAACTGTTTTAGAGATAAAACAAATGAAATCGATGACGGATTAAACATGATGCGAGCTGGTGCCAGCCCCGCAGTCGGTGTGCGCTGCACTCGTGTCCGTTGCGGCTGTTTACAAAAATAACGCAAATTGTTTTGCCTCCCGACGCCAAAAATTCGTTCGAATGAATGTCGACGAGTAATTCGGGAGCGCCGGGCGCATCACTTGTCGTGTTTACGTCGCCGCTGCGGTGTCGACGACCCGCCGCTGCGCTAACGTGACGCGTCTCTTATCGCCGCCGTGCCCTTTCAACTCCGCATCCGATCTGACTTGAGATCGCACCCTGTGTCCACACTAAAAATAATGTTTCTTATCTACTGGCAAGACACCAACATGCCAAGTTGGGACTGCGTAAGAGCTTTGTTGAAAGCTAATTGAGTAAAGTAATGAGAGTAATTCCAATTTACTTTGGGAATTTCGAACGGCTGCGGGGAGCAGGAGCTGCTCCTGGGAGCCGCGGTGACGAACTCGCAGGCGGTGGAGGGGATTTCTTTTGCTACCTGCGTTACCTTCAATTGAATTTAAAATGTAACGTCCAACAATTCCTATCGGTTCTCACGGAGACCTCAGTCAGCAGAGCGGATCGCTGGTGTTTGATCTTTCCGAGCATTTGCTCAATATCATGTCGGATGAGGTCACGAGCGCCACTGAGCTGCTTTTATCTCGAGCATCGAGTGTCAGAGACATATTAATATCTTAAACGAGTCCATCTAATCGTGAGTCATTCGTGCTTCTATACCATTACCATCAGCTATGCCGGCGGACACATAGCACGCTACTGTTGATACGCCGGTGGCCAGGTTGTTCGAGCTTTCCTCGCCGAGAAAGGCAACGACGGCAGGTGTCTCGGCTCGGCTTTTCCAAGATCTGCGGTCTTCATACTTCCTAGTGAATTTTTTATAAAATAAGTGAGGAAGGTACATTGCTACCCATTTCAGGAGCCATCTGAGCAGTCGCCCGGCTCCCGTCTCTTAAAGCATTTGTGTGCAAATTGAACGATCACTAGCATCATAGTGGTCGATATTTGCTACTTTCAGCAGTCTTTTAGTTCATCGGTACGACTATGACCTACCGATGGTGGGTCACTGGCACGCCGATCGTGTGCGTGTTTTTATTTGATTTCTTTGTTATTGGTAAAATGTAATAGATCGGGTTCATAATGAAACGTCACTGGTCTCGCTGCAGCCTTATGGTCACTGAGGTGCAGACTCAAGTATGGAGGACTGCATTTGAAGACGGTCAATTTCTTCATTATTTTCATCAGTGATGTGACAAAAAAAGGGGAGAAAATTTTTGGGGAAGTTTGATTCTGCTTACAGAGACGCCACGTGCGCACCTCCCGTGGCCGCGCGCCGCGGTCGGTAGTGTGCGTAGTACAAAGTAAGGGCACCTACAACGACACCGTACATCTAATAGCTACATGTATCTGTATGTATCACGTCGTGGCCGGAACAATGGGGAATTGATATTGTTATGTTATCACATTCCTCGGCGGGGCGCTCGTCGTGACGCCGGCGACAGCGGGCAGGCCGCTGTGTGCGGCTGCTCTTAGTCACTGGGAGAGCTTCGTGAGGCTCCTCGACTCTTACAGATGCTCGCTGTCTCCGCCATCTTTAGTTTGTTTTTACCTTTTGTCTGTCTTATTATATTATTTTCTATTTAACCTACTTCAAAAAAGGACAAGGTTCTTAATTTGTCTATATTTTTTAAAGACTTGTGTACTCGCAGCTAGGGTTTTAGCATTTGTCGGAAATGGAATAAAGTATTGACATTTTT
This sequence comes from Meandrusa payeni, assembly GCA_029286785.1. Taxonomy (NCBI): domain Eukaryota; kingdom Metazoa; phylum Arthropoda; class Insecta; order Lepidoptera; family Papilionidae; genus Meandrusa; species Meandrusa payeni. The sequence goes on along the minus strand of JAGSMX010000006.1, from coordinate 16,995,383 downwards.
ATTAGAAATATCGATATATTGGTATGATTTGACAGGAAATATTCGTGCTCTAAAAATTAATAAACCTGCACGAGCGAGCTCGTGCTCCAGGTGGCAGGTGTAGGGGCAGGGCGGGACGGCGGGGCGCTGGACGGGGGCCTGGAGATAAGACGTAGTGTCGCAATATCTGGTGCGCCGCCGACGCGCCGAGGATTTATACGCCTGAGGTCGACGACCGGCTCGCCTCCAGAGGAATTTACGACAAGCTCGTGTCGTATTATATTAATCTCGGGCACGACGCGATCTCTTGTTCAGTTTGTTTTCCCTCTCATTGAGCGGTATTTATTCATGTGCAGAAGTGGGTCTCTCGTTTACACGCTTCCCCGAGAGAGCGGCGCCAGCCGGAGCAATACTATCGAGGTGTCCTGTCGCGAGCCCCGGGGACGCCGAGGTGCTCATTGCCACATTGGTGGATTGATGAGGCAGCTTATACAATTGTTTACTGTTCAACATGATGCATAGTGACAGGCATCAGCATGTCGTACAGGAATTGCCTCGTTCTAGTCTGCGGGATGGAGTGCGAGGGGCTGATGGTGTAACTGACGTGTAACTCACTTCACGAAATGTATTTTATAAAAGAGCTAGAGGCGCCCCGAGCCTTGCCTCGGCGGCACCAGCGGCCGCGCAAACACTAAACAACCAAGTTTTCGCACGTAATTCAAAAAGAAAGATTGTTAAATATGTTAAAAAACAACAATAAAGTGAGAGCTCCGCACGTGCGGACGTACACTGTTCTTGGACGCGGGCTGGGAGAGCGGCGCGAGCTGGCCGGCACCAGGCCGCTGACGTCACGCCGTCTGTGGCAGATGTTGAATACAAACATTTTCTATTTTTAAAAGCCCACGATTCATTATTGGATAAAAAATATATTAGCACAGCGATATGGATTAATATCTCGCGTCGTTCGCGAGTGAGTTATGTGGGATTGGAATGTTGGACGATCGAGGGAAGTAGGCGCGCTAGTGGCGTGGGGCGTGGTGGGGGAGAGGACGGAGGAGGAATGTGCGATGAAGCGGCGCCGGGACGGGGTGGACGCGGTCTATAAGTCTATCTGCAATAATTAAGAAACCAGATCATTAATACGAGTACGTTCGCTTACCTTTATTTGTTTAAATTAAATTATTGCTATCGATTGAACTTAAATCTATCGTATAATACATCTAATCTATAGGGTTCTTAAGGAAAGTAAAATATTAGTGATTTGAAAATTCCAATGTCTTTAAAATGTTTAAATTGTTGCGACTGGGAGCGATAAACTGAGCAGCTCAGTGTATTACAATTATTGCGGCAGATTCTGTGCTGAAGAATTTGATCAAGGTATAATCTTCTAACTTTTAATTTATCTAAAACAATATGATAAGAAGACGGTTGACGAAAGCATCTACAGTACAGATACTGTCGAGGCATAAGCAGGTTGTTATCTGATGAGTGATCCGGATCGTGCAAGAAAACCGTACATTTGTAAAAACGTCCTTAAAAATTTCTATGAATACTGATAAATGAAGTTATAAGTGGACTGCTGTTGGAGATTAAGGGGACTGCAAAGCGAGAAATTATAATGTACGGGGTTAATGGTTTTGTAAAAGAAATAGATTTGCATTTGGACAAGTTAAGATATATTTAACAACAAAACAGTATGAGAGCAATGGTACAGGTCTTGTTGCATTTTGTGCTGTCATCTATAGATTTATCAATGGATCGTACTGTACGACAGATTTTTGTCATCATCAGCATATAGCATAAAGCTATAGCATATAGCAGGAACTTGCTATATTTAGAGCAAGCGTTTATATAATTTATATTTAAAGCAACGGACCTAGAATTGAACCCTGTGGAACACCAGAATCCACAATTGTCTCACCAGAGGAAAAGCCATTTATCAACACTTTCTGAGTTCTGTTAATACTTTATGCAGAAAACCAGCGCAAGAGATTACCGCTGGTACATATGCTATTTTACGAAGAACAATAGAGTGATCCGCCTTTTCAAACGTTTTGCAGTTTTCAAGTCAGTGTTAACCAGAATTCACTTGAAGCGCATAACATGAAGTCGGTAAAATCCGTAAAATTGATTTTATTCAATATCTTAAAAATGTGTGAAGAAGTCGTTTGATTTATCTACCACAAAGTGCAGCTCGAGCTGTCCCAGCGTGACGCGCAGACGCGCTACTTAGATAACGTAACGACGCGTGTCCTCCCCTCCCCGTCTCCGAGTACCTCGGCCCGTCGGTGTGGCAAGCGACTGCACACACACTTCACAGACGTCTCCGGGTGGAAGGACTTGCGCCGATCGCACATAACTGCTCTCCCCGCAGCCGCTCCGGGAATGGCGCGTAACAGACGAGATGCGCCTTCCACCACGCTGTTTGTTAGTCGGCGCCGAAACCGTTGCCTGATTGCCACGTGGTCCGGGAAACTGAGTGCGGAGCTCCTCAGGTCTGTGACTTCGCCGCCGACCATCAAATGCAACGGGAGAGATGACCCTCCCGTCGCCGCCACAATCATGGTGTGAAAACACTCAGTCTCGGACCATAGAGGGAGTGGCGAACGTAGTACCACAACTACTCTCTTTTCTATCTATTGCATTTAGAGAATATCCTCTAAATCATATTGTGCTGAAAATCAGTAGGAAAACTCGCACGATCTCTGACGCGGTCGGGTGGGCTCAATCCGCGGTGGCGGCGTAGCTCCCGCGCTTGCTTCTGCCGTTGGCGGGACTTAATTGTAACCAAACCCTTATGAACAAAAAATTGGTTCACAAAGCACGGCTTTATGAGTGCACAAACATTAAAAAAATTGATAATTGGCATCTCCTCCTTTTTGAAATCAGTAAAGTAATAAACGATTCGTATCTGAGTGCTGCGATCGTGTTCGGATGTTTGCTGCGCTCCGTGTGATAGGCTATCGGAGCCGGTGTTCCGGATTATAAATGTAGGGCGATCATGTCGCCCTAGATCGCCAAGGTTTCTGCTCCGCTCGCTGCAGCGGCGGCGCAGTGTGGCGGTCGCGCACGTGCCGCTCGCCCTGCAGCTCGCGCCTCGAGCCGGGCGGGAGATGAGTTGCGAGTCACGTGCAGCTGTTCCAGTGAACACATCTTCCATCATCGCACACTTACTACTCGCATTCCGACTGTGGCGGCACGAGTGTGGCGCCGGCGGGGCCGACATTGATTTACCTAAAATATTAAGATTTAATGACAGTATATCTTGTAACATTACAGCTGTCCGCCTCTGAACTTACTTGTGGCAATCGCGACACGTGTCCGCAGTTGCTCCTGAGAGGCACATGTTGTTAATGATGATACCAAACAGCGCGATACATGAGTAGTGAGTGTGGCGGAGTGCGGGGCCGCGGGCGGGGCTGTGCAGCTCTCGTTAGTATTATCCGTCGTCGTTTGTTTTGCGAAGTCCCGGCTCCGGGGAGACGCGAAAATAAAACAAAATCAAAAAAAATATTTGTAACCGACATGTTGTGAGCTGGGGACAAAACATTAGCGTACAGGTGTTTTGTAAGTCAGATGTTTTGGACTCCAGCCGCAGCCTTCAGTTAGCCTTATGTTTGTGTCTGGCGCTGCTCTCGGGGCGCCGCTATTAGGTAATAGAAATTTTGGAGTCCGCGGGTGATGTGTGCTCGGAGTCATAGCGGCCTGCAGGCGGCCACATCCACCTCTACTGTACATTTGTTAGTGGAGCAAATGAATTAAACCTCAAATGCGGTGTTAGCGGCAATTGTACAACGTAGGACCCCAGCCCTTGAGCGATGGATGGGGGTGATGGAGTGTCACACACAGCAGTTCGCCCGGCGCCGGGGGCTCTTGTTACAGCGACTACTGATCATATGTTGGCGTGCTAAGAGAACAGCGCTGCTGTACCAGAAGAAATCGTCCATTCAGCGATGTTGGAAAAGGAAGCATTACCGGCGCTTCCGCACCACAATGTGGGTCGGGCTAACCAGAAATACTCCCGCCACCGGAGCGCCGGCGCGCTGCGAGACGCACACGTATTTATAGTTCAAGCTCTTCATCGATTTCCTTATAATTTTTTTTTTCTTTCGTACTGTCTCTCCACTATCCCTCCTGGTGACCGGACGTGAATGTCTGTATTTGTGTCACCGAGTACGCGGCGCTCGGTTGGACTCTCGGGCTTCGAACCCCAGCCAGCTCGTAATAAGTTGTTGGTTTAAAGGTATATTTTTCTTAAGTACAACAAATCCCTCGCTCAATTCTGTCCCCTGCACACACGTCGTAAGCGCGCAAGTGAACAGTGCGCCTTGCCGTTATTAATTTCGTACGGCATGTCCGGTGCGCGTTCAATCGTGTTGTGAACTTGTGTACCGGACTGACGCACTGCGGGTCACTAGCGGAAAGGGAGAGATGGCCGAGGGAAGAGGTGTAACAATTGTATCAATGTTGTATATTATAGACAAGAAGGGCGCGGCGTCAGGTCCGCGGCCTATTTAAAGCAACTTCTATTTGCAGAGCAGCCTCGCGAGCGGCCGTCAGTCGCCGAGACGTTATGTCAACTTGAGGTGCTGGGGCACACGACAACGCTGTTCCTATATAATACAGCGACATTTGTAGCTTGTAAAACGAGAAGTCAATACAATTAGGCTGCGATCAAACTGAAGCGTTGCTAATACAACAGCCTGTTTTATAATTTAAATTATAGTCTATTAGACTACAATACACCAATTTCTCTTTTCTATCATTCTTCGCCACTCCGCCTCTATGCTGAACGTTTAACAGCTGCAGTACAGTGACAGCGGAGAAGCCAGCAGCCGCCATCAACGATACTTTGATGAAGGAAATCCACCCAATTGATCGCGGACAGAGCGCGCATTGATAGTACGCGTCTCTCGAGCAAACGCCGAGATTTATTGATAGACTCCCGGCGGCCATGACAGTTAGTAGTAATTAATGTAGATCAAATACGTCGCAGTCGTTATCCACAAGGTACCATACGTATCTCTCGTGCAGCAAGCGCGTGCGTCATGTGATGGACAATGACTCTGTATCATAGAAGTATTGTCGCATAAGAGTGAGCTTCAAGTGGAAGCCGTCGTCCGCCGCCTACTGTTTGCTATTGTTCTGTATCCTTCCCTTTTTCGGCAAAATTCGCTTTTATCACCGTTATGGTTGTTTTAGGGTAACAGTACGGTGACCACCTTTAGAGCGTATGTAGCGTGTACTCTAAGAGAGAACTTAGAGCATATAAGATCGGATTGAAATGAACATTGTGCCAGCTCCGGGTCTGCTTTGACAACTGGTGGCGGGCAGACGGTGCCGCCAGCAGTTGCACTTATGCCAATGTTTTTACAAGAAACGGTGTCACAGAGACGATGGCGCGTCTGTTAATACGAGTATACCTTATCTTTATACATAAACTCGGTTCCGCGTTACTCGGTTATCTTTATAATGTTAGACCGCGCCCGCTCCACCGCAGGTGCCGCGCGGGGGAGACTCTTACAACTAGCGTTTGACTCCACGTCTACTTTGTGCGATACAGTCACAGATTGCAAACTATTACCGTTACGAAGAAAAGAAGACATTTATTTCAATGCAAGTTTTATTGTGCTCTTCATTTCGAAGCACCAGTTTCTCTGGAATCTTCCGCGCCGCGTCGATTGCGGCGAGAATTTGTTGGCGTGTTATTTATTATTTCCCGGCCAGTGTTTACCGCAGCGCGCCGGGTCTGCTAACCATCTCGCAGCGGCTGCCCGGGCGTACTGTTTACGTGCCGCAGCCTCCAGCTGCCGGACGTGTTACGTGCGGCACCTGCCTACCCCGCCTACATTTTGTTGGGCTCACAGACGCATTATCAAGTTAATTCACAACGTCGATGGCTCCGATCTGAAGCAACCTGCGCGCCCGGCAGCAGTAGTGCTTGTTAACTCGCTGTAGTTCCTGAGCCATACAAGTTCGATCTAAGGATTGAAAATTAATACAATTGATTGCCTCAGCGCTGGAGTTAAGCCTCGCTACGTATTGTTACTAGAAAATGGAACAAAAAACTCCCGCCTGAGATCCTCGGCGGTGCGTCTGGGCCACTTGAGGTGATGTCTTGTCTATCGCCTCGATCGATCGAAGCTTGGAAAGCACTTCTCATGATTCCTCGACCGCTGCACTCGCTCATGATCGAGGTTTGTCGGGAGATTAGAATGTTGTAATTATTTCCGCGCCATTGTCCCGCGCGCCGGCGACTGGGTCTGTAGGTATTTGGGTAAACGACCGCGGTGGTGAGTCAGATGCCGCTCGACCTTGAGGAAGCGGACCGCGTGACGTCAACAAACAAGCGCTGGCGATTCGCCCGCCAATGAAATTACAATTGACACTGTAATCGGCACAATGATTCTATGGTGGCATTGAACCATTGTTCGCAGCGCAGTTAACGCGTGCTAATGGCGGCGGCGTCAGCTCGGCCCCGGGCTCCGCGGGACCTTTGCTTCTCGACACTTTAAACTCTTATCTTAAACGTTACGATCGCTCGGTCTGGCCTTCGAATCCCAACTCATGAGATTATTTTCTTATGACAAAACAATGACTTGTGCACAGGGTACAGTGATAGGCTCACCACCTGTCACATATGGGACGTCAAGCGGACACCGGTGGCCGGCAAGCGCTGTCCGCGCCACGTACCACAAGTTCCAAACGAATAAGATGTCGCGGAACAAAGTAACAATAATATTCCGTCCTGCACAAAGAGGTTAGTCAGTTATCTCGCGAGACGTCAGCGCGGCCGCAGCTGGCGGCGTGACGTCACGTGCGTCGCCACGGAGGCGGCGCGCCGGCAGCCTGCACACGCCGGGGGCGTAGCGCCCCGGTGCACGGACCTCCTCTCCATTTGCCGATGCACGGAGCTCCTCCTCCGCCTCGTGCGTGCAGTCAGCGCTTATAAATAACTTTATCGCGAGAGCTAGGAATAGTCAGGCCCTTTGTAATGCTGTAACACATTGCATTACTCAACACTGCACCGGCGCGCATCACTACAAGGTCTCCACTTGATAGCCGATGTAATTATGATCAACGCGTGGAATTGTTAAATTAAGTTCAAACGAGTAACACCGGGCGCAGCAGTCTGCCGCACCAGGGACACCTTGCTGCTGTAAGAGATCCAATAGTTTGTTGTTTGCGGCGCTACACTTTGTTGTCACGAAACGCCTGTACTTCTCTCTATAACTATATAGCGATACTGGGAATCTTATTTCCAATTGGTTTCATTTTGTGCGATTCGGTAATTGAGATAATTGGAGTTGTTTAACGTGGCACAATCGGTGGTCACGTCGGCACGTGTCGCCCGTGACCGTCCGCCGCGTCACGAGACACGTGTAGCGAGTGCGATGCGACCGAGTGTTAGCTAGGAACAAAGACAACTTGGTGTGTGTCGCGGTCGGCACGTATCGGCGACCGGCACTGACATGACTCCTCCGTACACGGAGTTGCTACAGACAACTGCCAGGAAACATCTTTGAAATGCGCGTTCTAAGAGCAATGTGCAACGAGCCCGCGGCGGCGGGCGGGGGCGCCACTCGCAGCGTGCACGAGTGTGCGTGTGCATGTGCGTGTCGTGTGCGTGTGCGTGGCGCGCATCGCAAGTGTTGTGCCAGTAAAAGTAAATCAAGCTCGTACATGTAACTGACAGCAAGTTGACTCATCACGTTTAGACTTCGTTGTGCCGGAGGAGTCCTGTTAACAATAAGTATTGTGCACATAACGTTTTCTATAAATTAAGGTTTATTGTGTAACCGTTTGTTGTTTCAAATAGAAAGAGCAGTGACAGCGAGTTTACAATTCGATGGAGACTGCATCGTCCCGGCTCATGCGATAACTATCGGTTTTTCTGCTTCTTGTTTACAGAATGTTTAAATTGTGGTCTAAAAATGTGACGTCGTGAAGAGTACGTACGTGACACGACCGACGAGGAATGTTCATAGTCATTAGCACTGGAGGTACTGTAGGCAATTGTGAGCCCCGGGCGAGCGGTCGCGGTGGTTACAGGCGGAGAAGCGGTTTTTGACGAACTATCACAGTTGGCACAGAGAAGCTGGCCTTTACTGCTTCACCGGATTTGAGAGGTGGCACAGCTCTTAGATCGCTTAGCCTGAACCTCTATTAGGTGGTAACTCGACACAAGGGTCCCCGAGAAGTGTACCGGCGGACAGTTACCATTATTACGCGTTAGCAGTCCGATCCGAGGGCGCCCGAGAGGGCCGAACCACGACTCGGTCGGTAGCTATTTTATTAACAAAATCTACTGGGACAATCTAAGCTAAACTAACTTATATGCCACTTCGGGAAGCGTTAGCGCTGGGAGAAGAAGTGGCCGAAGAAACCCAGCAACGCCCTAATCCTATCGAGAGTGCAGGGTTTCCCATGAAGATGCTTGTATCGCGCAAGGATTATTCGCAACCTCCGACGGTCGCGGATGGACGCTTTGTGGCTTTGTAGAGATCTAGCCTGTGCAACGGTGATCGCATCGTCCGGATCGTCGAGGACATGTCTCGGCCTCCGGGCGACGCGTCTGAATTACAAGTGGGGATAGCCTTGTAAGTGGCGGCACTCACAAGAAGTTTATTTGATGTTTGGTGGCAGCGGTCTCGAAAAACCGTCGAGATGCCTGCTTAAAGAATTGGGCTATCGTCGGCAGCCTGTATCGACATGTAATTCGCGGTTGCGTACGAACCACGGCGCACCCGTGGCTCGTCGCAGAAAACGATTTTGGATAACCTGGAGTCGGTGAATATGACGGGGAGGCATGCGCGAACCGGGCTCGCGTACGTCATAACGGGACGTATTACTGCTTTGTAGAGTGTCACCTTATTACGAAGGGACATTTTACTCTTTTATTGATTAAAGAGTGATATAGGCGGCCCATTACGTGGGCAGCCAGTTCTAACTCGGTACGTGCGGTCGAAGCTGAGTCTCGATCCAGAAGTACACCGAGGTATTTAGTTTCGGTGACCCAGGAATGGGACTACCGAGAAGCTGGATATTGGGAGAGACGGAGGGCTACGCCTAGCTTGTCTCGAAAGTACATGGCTGCGCTCTTAGCCGGGTTGATTTCGATCCTCCATTTCGGAACCAATCCCCTAAGGCGTGGCCGCGGTCTGGAGTTTCTTGAGAATAATTTCAGAACGCCCCGAAGCATATATGCCAGTATCGTCGGCGAAAGACTGGCTCGCTCTACGTGAGCGCGGGATGTCGTTGGTGTAGAGCGTGTATAGGACTGGACCTAGCACGGAGCCTTGCGGTACCCGGCGCGAACGGACGAGGAGTGGAGCGCACTCCCTCGACGCGGTACGTGAAGGTTCGACCCGTAAGGAAGTCTCGTACTGTGCGTACGAGATAGTCCGGCACCTCGAGCTCGTACAGCTTGTATACGAGCCCGGCGTGCCAGACTTTGTCGAATGCCTTCGCCACGTCCAGGAAGATGGCTCCCGTGTGCATGCCGATGATTGACTTGGCATCTTGTAGTATGCGGAGCACCTGTTAGATGCACGGTGTTTGGCGGAAACCCGACTGCATAAGGCTCTTCCGCGAAACCATGGAAGGCGCGTAATCGAGCTAAGATGAGCTGTTCGTACACCTTCCCAGAACGGAGAGGAGACTAATTGGCCGATAAGAAGAGGGATCGGTGCGCACTTTGCCGGGCTTGAAGAACCCTATCACTGGCTTCCTTTCACTCGTTGAGGAAGATGCCTTGTGAAATGGCGGCGTTGAATATTATAACTAAAAGGCGTATAATATTCTCTGGAAAGCGTCTGGCAACCAGATTAGGTATGCCGTAGACTGGGGGCTTTGCGGGGACGCAAATTTTTAACTTATCCTCAACCTCCGTACACGGAGTTGCTACAGACAACTGCCAGGAAACATCTTTGAAATGCGCGTTCTAAGAGCAATGTGCAACGAGCCCGCGGCGGCGGGCGGGGGCGCCACTCGCAGCGTGCACGAGTGTGCGTGTGCATGTGCGTGTCGTGTGCGTGTGCGTGGCGCGCATCGCAAGTGTTGTGCCAGTAAAAGTAAATCAAGCTCGTACATGTAACTGACAGCAAGTTGACTCATCACGTTTAGACTTCGTTGTGCCGGAGGAGTCCTGTTAACAATAAGTATTGTGCACATAACGTTTTCTATAAATTAAGGTTTATTGTGTAACCGTTTGTTGTTTCAAATAGAAAGAGCAGTGACAGCGAGTTTACAATTCGATGGAGACTGCATCGTCCCGGCTCATGCGGTAACTATCGGTTTTTCTGCTTCTTGTTTACAGAATGTTTAAATTGTGGTCTAAAAATGTGACGTCGTGAAGAGTACGTACGTGACACGACCGACGAGGAATGTTCATAGTCATTAGCACTGGAGGTACTGTAGGCAATTGTGAGCCCCGGGCGAGCGGTCGCGGTGGTTACAGGCGGAGAAGCGGACATCAGTCGAGATATATGACAAGCGGCGCGCGGTGACGACAACTTCGGCGGCGGCAACTGCGAGTCTCTCGCACCTTATTACCTTGTGTTCAGTTTAACAAAACTACTAGGAAACTTTTAACGTTTCCGGCTTTTTTACGTAACGAGGCACTAATTTACAAAACGCTCTGAAGTACACTTGATGTGATCTGGATAATGTCTGCATTGCGCCAGCATGTAGAAATAAACACACGTCAGGGAAACTTTTAAATTACTGAGGCAAGTAACGCTCGGCAGCGCGGAGAGAAGTTAAACAAATTGGATAAATATTTGGCCGCCGGGTGTTTGTTGAGTTAAGAAGTTGCGCACTGCCGCCGCCTGCACACGCGTAATGGATAGGCAGTCTTACTAAACTCTTTATATAACATTTGCCTTGCTTTTAATCTTTGCTGGCAGCTTGACGTATTGACGTTGTGATTGAGTTGCTATTAATTCTGTACCCGGACCCTCTACCACTGTACGACGGTCCACGCGGCGGCTGACTTGCTGACGGCCTGACTTGGTATAAGAGGATGTCTGTAGTGATATGAAGCGTCAGAAGTATTTGTAAGGCAATCTTCAGGTGGAAGTCGACGGCGATCTGATCCATATAGTTCACACGAAAGTCATGTTTAGTTTACAGCGAGCGGCGCCGGACATGTCGGCTTTAAGCATTAGGTTTTATTCTCGAAGTTCTAAGCCTGCTGCCAGTTGATATCACAACACGACTGCACGTGATTACGTGTAAAGTGGAATACCAATCGTCATCAAATCCAAAATTTGTAGTTCTGTTGCGATGAAGGAACGAGATGACGAGTGAGAACAGCAGCGTGGGCACAACAATGTAAGTAAATGGCCTTGTGTGTGTGTGTGGTGTCATCTGCTTGGTTCCCGTGAACCTCGCAGGTACGGGCCTCGGGGTGTTACCCCATTAGCCGGGTTATCAGCGCAGGGGGCGACTGCTCCCCTGGTCTTGGGTACCGTTTTAACACGGATTTTTAGGAATAACTATTTTACGTCGGGGCTAATCCCTCAAGCGTCAGCCGCGACGAATCTATCCATTACTACGCCCTCCCAACCTCTCGGTCTCTATTGAGACGGAGGTCGAGAGGGGGCCTATTCGTTCAAAGCTCCTAGAATAGGGGAATTTGAACCTACGGCGCACGTCGGGAGGACGCGCGTGTTGCGGGCGAACCCGCGTAGGTGTTCGTGCGGACCGTTGTCCGCGCGGTCAAATAGGTTACGAGCTAGTCTCGTGACAAATTAAATGGCCTTAGTAGTAGTCGAGTCATCTACAAGGTTCACGGGAACCTCGCAGGTACGGGCCTCGGGGTGTTACCCCATTACCCGGTTATCAGCGCAGGGGCAACTGCTCCCCTGGTCTTGGGTACCGTTTTGGAACGGATTTTTAGGAATAACTATTTTACGTCGGGGCTAATCCCTCAAGCGTCAGCCGCGACGAATCTATCTTCTACGCCTCTCGACCTCTCGGTCTCGATTGAGACGGAGGTCGAGAAGGCCTATGAGTTCAAAAATCTCCCCAGAATAGGGGAATTTGAACCTACGGCGCACGTCGGGAGGACGCGCGTGTTGCGGGCGAACCCGCGTAGGTGTTCGTGCGGACCGTTGTCCGCGCGGTCAAATAGGTTACGAGCTAGTCTCGTGACAAATTCGTGTATAGATTCTATGCCTAAATCGCGGTGTATTACGTCATTTCTGACGTAACGCCCCGCGTTTAGGATCATCCTAAGGGTTATATTTTGTTGTGCTTGGATGCGGGTCCTTACACTGTTACTAGTTAATCCGTACCACGCTGGAGCGGCATACGTCAATCGTGTACGAATGTAAGCCTTGTAGACGGAGAGTTTAGCTCGGACGGGCAAGTGAGATGCCAATACTGGTCTCAATACCGCTCTCGCAGCTCTGGCGCTTTGAATCATACGATTCACCTGAGGGGCCATTGAAAGCCTGCGATCGATCTTGCATCCGAGATAGACTACATCCGACTGCCAAGGTATTACCTGTCCACGAAGACGCAGTCGCTGGAGATCTACGCCGTAATTGACGTTAGCGCCGCCGTCTTACCGACGTTGACGGCGATACGCCAATTGTCCAACCAGCGCGGTAGGGCGTCGAGCGCACTCTGTAAGCGTTTTATAGCGTTACTCGGTTTGATGGCAGAAGCCAGGTAGGCGCAATCATCCGCGTATAGCGCCAGCATCGGTGCGTGGCGGCCCTTAGGCACGGAATGTCGTTTGTATAAATCGCGTACAGTAGCGGGGACAGGCTCCCCTGCGGTACACCGGCGGCGATCGGTCGCGACGTCGAGAATGCGTTCTCGATGCTCACGTAGAACGAGCGTTCGGATAAGCAGGACGCGACGAGTCGAATTAACGCGCGCGGTAGGGTGTCGATGTCGAGCAACTTGTACAATAGTCCGGCGTGCCAAACACGATCGAAGGCTTTCTCTATATCGAGAAAGACCCTGACCGCCCTCCGACCCCGGTTACATGCGGTGGTCAGAAATGAAGCACGCGGACCAATTGTGTGGTTGTCGAATGGCCGTTACGAAACCCGTGTTGTTCCTCACGTAGTCGGACGTGAGGACGAATCTTCTGCAGCAGCAGTTTCGAAAAGTTTGGCGATGTGCGGTAACAGCGTTATGGGCCGGTAGCTCGCCGCCAACCTACGATCTTTTCCCGGTTTGGAAGCATTATTACTTTCCCGGTTTTCCAATCCCGTGGAAAATGGTGGGTGCGAAGTATGCCGTTGAAGAGCCGAGTTATTACTACTACGAACCCTCGCGGGAGTTGTTTGAGCGCACTGGTTGGGATACCGTCGTGACCAGGCGCTTTCCTCAGAGGGAGGCGACTAATGGCCCTCCTTACGTCGGAGGGCGAGAAAACGTGTCCCCGGGAAGCGGGGTGGGGTAACTAGTAGTTCCTTGACTCGCTTTTCAACACGCTTATGGTGAGCTTTACGCCTCGGACACTATAGTTAGGTATGTTGGGAGTGAATTGCACCTCTAGGTGCTCGGCTAAAATTTCCGCACGGTTTTGTGCGTCGAAGCACTTATTGCCGTCCTTGTCTATAAGGGGGCACGTAGGTGTTTTAGGGCGAGAGAGCATGCGATTGAGTTGGTAGAGTGATGTGTTGTCAGTGCTGGCTGCGTCTATGCGCAGTTGCCACTGATCTCCTCTGAAGTTCTTCACTTCAATCGCTACTTTCTCGCTTAACGAATTTAGCTCCCGCTTGAGACGCGGGCAGCGAGTGCGCGCCCAAAGTTTTCTGAGAGTGCGTTTTTTCGAAATCATCGCTTGTATCCTAAGCGGGAGTCCACCTCTGCTAACCTGCGGGTTCGAGGGATACGTCGCAGCATCCTTAGCTTGAGCGATGCTCTCACTAATACGGACGGCGAGCGCATCGACCTCTTCTGCCGACGATAATGGTCCGCTAAAGGTGAACTCTTTGATTTTCATAAAACGCGCTCCAGTCTACCGATGGGCGCACGGCTGGGTGCTCTACACTCACTACTCGCGTATCGAGCGTTAGCAGGATCGGATGATGACTTGTATCGACATCGTGTAGAACTTCCAGTGTGACCGGAAGATTCCACAGGTGGTGTAATACTATGTCTAACACGTCCGCGCGATGTTCCGGCGTGTGCGGATAGTGTGTCGGTTCGCTAGGCCCCAACACTTCGTATCCCCACGCGCCGGCGTCTCCGTACAGAGCCTGCCCGACCTTGTTAGCGGTGTTCGAACCCCAAGCTGTGGCTTAGCGTTCAAATCGCCGACTATGAAGGCAGGCGAGCTGCCGTCGAAGATCGCATGGACGTCCGATGGGTGTAGCGCGGATTTGGGGACGATACGCCGCGAATATTCTAATGTTCCTACCTCCCGCGTTTAATTTAATACCTATTGTACGTGTGGATTCGAAATTAGGTAGCTCTAATTCTTCGTGGACTAAATTTCTTCTGACCAAAACTGCCGTACCTCTGTACGGTCGTCCGGCAGGAGAAAGCTCGTCTCTTCTATATACGAAAAAGTTAGGCACCTTAAATGGGGACCCCGGCGAGCATAGTCTCGCCCAACAGTATGACGCCAGCGTCGTGCAGTTGTGCGAGAAGGCGCAGATCGGCGATTCTGCCCTCACCCGCCAGGGTTCCAGTATATAATCTTTATGGGCTTATAAGACATCACGGCGAGCTATAAGTCCGGTTAATGCCACCAGAAGGGCGTTTAGAGGTCGGCACCGGCCGCTACGGCGGCTAGTACTTCCCCGAGTAAAGGCGCGATTAATTTTGCGATTTCCTGAAATGAATTCGCGATCGGCTTGTTTGAGGTGTTTTGAGAGACGCCCTCGGTGGGCGTGGAACGATGTTGAGGGGCCGAGACGCTCTCGACTCCCTCCATCGGGTTGGTGGTGATTGTTACGGGCGCCTCTATAGGTGCCGTAACCTCTGCGGTAATTACAGGTGCCGCGGCTGGGGGGGAAACAGTGGTCTGTTTCCTCCTCTTACGCCTATTTTTCCTTTTCCTCTTTTAGAGGAGTCGGATGACACCTGGGTATTGGAGGCGTGTTTTGGGGCGGATTCGCGGGAGTGCGTAGAACCGCTCCCTCGACGACCGCCGTAGTTGCGGTCGTCGGGGCAGCGGCACGCGCACTCCTAGTGCGACGTGTGCGTGAGGGCGGCGCGGGGGGGGCCGACGGCTGTTGCCGTCTCGCTCCCACCGTCGTCCATCCCTCTTCGTCCACGACCGCTCGTCGCTGTGATCGGGTGGATTGTAGTGGAATAGGCTCCGGAATGCGTATGCCGCGTTTCCTCGCCTCTTTTTTCATGACCGGACATCTACGGTCGTTAGCGGTATGTTCGCCTTTACAATTGGCGCATTTGGGAGTGCCGTCCTTTGCCACCTTGCACTCTTTGGCGGTGTGGTTGCTACCACACCTCACACACCTGATAGGGCGGTGACGTCGCAGAGGCGTGGCCGAAAGCTTGGCACCGGTGACATTGCGCCGGGCCGATCCTTCCTTTCCACGCCTCTATTACGAGGCCGGGCATGCAGAGGAGCTCATCTACGGCGTAGAGCCTAGAGAGCCTACCTGAGTGAGGTGTTCGAGTTGAATGAAGCAGAGGGCGCCTGGCTTACCTCTACGCGGAGGGATGGATTTGACGTACTGCACCGGGAAGTCCTTCTTCCTCAGTGCAGACATTATCGCCTCCGTCGGCGTGTCGGCTGGCAGGCCCTCAGCCCTACTTTCGTGGGGAGTTTTTAGCTGGCGTGTAGCTGAACCAAGATAAGCTTGGTTCTGCCTCAGCTAGGTCTACGAGGTACCGCTGTATGGCGCGGTACTCGTCGGGAGATTGGGGAAGGAATCTAATTCCTTTGCCGAGCGGTCTTGCGTTCGGCGGTGTCCTAAGATGTTTTAAGGGCCTCAAAGTGAGTGACCCAATTAGGAGGCATTCCGCCACGATTGGCGGATATGATCCCGCCTTTGGGTCGCCCTTCTGAGGCGCTTTCTCCGGTCTGGCCAGTTGGCGCCGGGGTGGGGCCTCTTATGGAGAGGGAGGGGGCTGCTTTGGCAGCGTACGAGAGGCCGCTAGGCCAGCTATCGGAATGTTTTCCGTCTCCATGCTGGAGACGCCTGCCTCCTCCGCGCACTCTTCGGAGGCGTCGGGTGAGGCTGAGGTCTCAGGCTTAGAGAAGGAGGTAGAGACCTGTGTGGCCGACGAAAACGGAAAGGGCTTACCTTGCGGCGCCCTTACTTTGCGCGGTACGTTATTGTCCTCTTCTTCAGAGGACGAGTCGGACGATGACGGACGCCTTCGCGAACTTTTTTCGCTTCGGTGTCCGGAACCGGGCGGCGTATGTTGGCGCGACGTTTTAGTGCCGCGCGGCGGTGCTCTGTTACCGTGAGCGAACGAGCCGTAGGGGCTTCCAGTTCGCTGACGGGAGGCTTGGGTAACACGGGCGCCGGAGTTTCAGGCGGCGATCGGGCGCGCTGCACTTCACTGCCGGTCGACTTCGCCGGCATTTTACTGCGCGGCGGTAACGCGGGCGGATTCGTGCGCGGCCTCGATGCCGAACTTGAGCTCGACGGCAGCGTGGCAGGACGTGTCGCGACGTTTCGCGACGTCGGAGTCGCGGGGCGCGACGTAGGTGTCGCGGGACGCGACGTAGGCGTCGCCGGACGCGACGTTGGCGACACGGGACGCGACCACGGTGCGATGTGGAACAGCGGCGGCGACGGGCGCGCGGATTGGCTGGCCTTAGATGCCAGTCTTGCGGCGGAGAGACGCGGGTCCTTCGACGCCTGCGTTGGTGAGATTTGACCTCCGCGGGGGTCAGGTGGCTCTTTGTGGCTGCCGGACATCCTGCTCACTCTCGGGAATTTTCCTGATTATTTATCCTTTTTAATGAAAAAGGTATATAATTAGGATTCTTCCTGAGGAGGCACGCGAACACTCGATCCGGCGAAGAACAGTGCACGGTGACTTGAAGTAGTCTTTGGTTTGCGTCCTACGGCCCCAAGGATACTCGATATCTTCAGAGAGCTAGTCTCTTACTAAATAGAGTCGCGAGGGCAAACTCGGGTCTGGTGGTGCAACGCACTACTGAGAGTAGTACGAGGACCCCAGTCCGTCGTCGTAGGCAGGCGCTCACCGATACAACAGGCACTCAGAAATCAGCTTGGTTGGTTCGCACGGAGCTAGCAACCTCACTGCACCGAGGTCAAGTCGAGACTGTAAATGGCCTTTGAAAAGACCTTACTTTTATAACGGGGCTGCGCTCGTACAGTGGCGAGGTACTTCGCCTCGTCCCGCTCGCACGCGGCGGTATTAACACGTTTTTTTACAAACATAAAAAGTTGTTGCTCGCCGCGCCGCCGACCACTTGAATACCATTCCAGAGTAGCGCTGAGCGCCACATGCGCCTGTCCTCACGCGGCCGGCCTCACGGTTCTGTTCCAATTCGGAGGAACATGTATATGGATATACAAATTGCTAAACTGAAAAAAGACAATATTATAATTATCATGCTTAACAGAATTGGGACACCATGTGTATTATATTATTCCCTTTAAGTTGAACGAAAACTTTAAGTGAAAAAAAAATGTTGTGACAATGATTTCGAGCGAGAAAGGGTCCAACGAGCGAGCGGCTGTTAGTGGCAGATGGTCTCCGCCACACACGAGCGCTGGAGCGGGTCGGCGGCGGCACTCGCCGCTGCAACTATTTAACTGTAACACAGCAACCGAATTACAAACTTATTTATTTCAAGGTCCTCGTTAAAAGCACCCTCAGTCCAAGGCGGACGGGCCCAGGCGTGAGCTCGTCGGAGGTCGGTCGTGATGATTCACCAACTGCACATAGTATAAACATAAGCTATGTGGGTTTTTATCTTTTGTTTTTTTATGTTATTTTTTCTTGAATTGTTTTAAAAATATGGGCGAAGTATAGACTTATTATGAATGTCAACGCGAGCGACGCCCGGGGTGGGCGCACTAGCTAGGGCTCGCTTGCCCCGGAGCATTCGGCGGCGTGCAGTCAGAGCGTGCCGTGTCGAGGACAGAGTGCAATGGAGAAGCGCTGCGGCAGGCTCAAGCAGGAGCGGCGGGCTTCTGCTTCTGCTCTGTGCTGTCTTATTTTATATACAATTACATAACGTAGTTGTTTCGTTTGTTGTAAGATATAACAAGAGCTGATGAGTGATGTCGGCCAACTCCTTGCGAACTCATTACACGCGCAGTGTTTCACAAACGGCAGGTCAGAACAGGACAGGCAGAAGACGGCATCTGGTCTGCGGCGCCGACAGCCGCTCGTAAATATAAAACGCCTCTCGTCTTTACGACCTTCGCGCTCAATACCAGATGACTTAATGTAAGATACGTTGATACGCCGCTTTTTAACGACTACTTTGATTGCCGCGAGGAGCGGGCGCCGGCCGCCTGCGACCCCGCCGTGCGGACCGCGTGGCAACATTGGCACCAGACCAAACCGTGTTAATTGCCCGCTTCCCGGAAAAAGAAACCGAACTATATTTACTAGTTTTGTAATTTATTGCCACTTCTCCGAACGGACTCCATGCGCACAAATGAACTTCGGCTCGTTCGCCCTCTGACACAAATGATGATGCTGTTGATGCTGTGTCTCGCTTCGGCCCTGGCGTGTTGGTTGGTAAAATAATAGAGAAAAGAAAAGTATTAAAGATAAAAAGTCACAATAATTACAAAAATAACATGAAGCGCAAAAGAGAAGTCGCGAGACAGCGGGTGACATCGAGATGTCAGTCGCGCTAGATCGTCTGCCGGCCACGGGCACGTACAGTCTGCAGGCACACATGGTATTCTTGTATTGAGGCCGGGTCCGCCGCTCCGGAGGTGAGAAATCAATGGACAGGTTTAGAGGTCGGAAGCTCCAGAATAACATTATAGTTAAATGTTGGCGCGACGCAAATTTAAACATCCCGAATGACAGCCGGACCGTGGTCGGCCGCTAGACCTCCAGGCGCAGGTTACTGCGTCCGCTTGCTTGGGACACACCGTTGACCACACGTCACCTCATACCAAGCAATCTTACAGTACATCGGATCTAAAATTATCTCGGCCACGAAGAATCTACTTATCCGCTCGTGTGCACACCCATCCGTGCAACTATGAAGCCGTACAAATTTTAACCATTCCAAAAAAGCGAGGAGAATGTTTACGATTGACTCTTTATTGTTACGTTGAGAACCAATTAATATATTTCAGTGTCACAGCTGTCTATTAAGTTTACGTATTTGTCGCTACAGGATAATTTAAAAATATATATCACATGAGCAGGGCGCGCGCCCCGTTGGCTCCTCACGAAAAAATAATGATCTTAATTCAGTGTTCAATTGGGGCTGTTTTTATTACGGACCGAAAAATCATTCCTGTTATTAAACTGTGTTAAGTCTACGTGTACAAAAGCAAAAGAATTCTGTTGGTTTTTAAAAAAAATTTCACTAGCGGAAGAATATTTGAAAGCAAGATCTTGACCCATACAACCCAACCCAAAAATAATGGTGTTAGCCGTTGACACGACTTGATGAGAACTATTAGCCTATGTTACATTGGTGCGCGCCGCGCTCGGGCGCACGTTCTGTGTACGCGTACGTGGGCTCGCTCGACGGAACGCACAAACAGATTGCCGTCCCTGTCTATCAGTGCCGACTCCCGCCGCTCTCTGTTCGGAAGATGCGATAGAAAAAAAGAATTCTCCATTTTCAACCGACTTCAAAAAATAAATGGTTATTCAATTCGTCTGCATGTTTTTATGCTTATTCCCTCAGAGCTGTCGGCGGGTGAATCGATTTTGATTTTTTTTTTTTTTTTTTTTTTGTTTTGCGTTAGGTTCTGAATAATTCTATTTCGTAATATTCCTGCGATAATTCGGAAATACAAAGAGGGCGTCCGCCCGTAATAGCGTTAAACGTTTGATTCAAGTTGAAGTTGATTGTTTTTACTGGTTAATATAGTGACTTGTTATTGTATTGCTTGTTGAATGAAGTGATGTTTTAAAACATTCCACACGGCAACACAACGGCCCTGCGCTACAGTTACAACACCATAAGTAAGGCGGCTGTAACATATTATAAAAGTAATTTAATGGAAGTTTTATTGATCTATAAGGCGAAGGTATTTGTGCAAGGTTCTAAACGAGACTAGCTGCGTGCCGCGGCGCCGGCCAAGGGACTACGGTTTATTCCGTCACACTATTTTCCAAATAAATTTTCCACTTAATTGGAATCCTAACTTTATAGGGCAGAAAAGTATAAAAATGATATCGCAAGCTGATACCGCACTCGTACATGTACAACGATGCAATTCTCAAATATATTATTGCGAACTCCATAACTGTTGTCGGTGCGTGTGTGCCACAACAAACTTTCACTCATGACATCATAATAAGAGAAATCTGATCAAACAGTCTTACGCCATATTCTGAAAGAATTATTTGACGCATACGCAATCAATTAATTATCATTAATCAAAATGAAATAGAATCTAAAAAGTCTTTTTATATATAATATAAAAATGAATTGCCGTTCGTTAGTCTGTGGTAGTCTCGCTAAAACTGGAGAACGGCTGAACGGATTTATCTTATGTCGGTCTAAGTTCGTGGAGGTCTAGGAAAGTTTTAAAAGGTGGGAGAAAACCTTAAAAAAAAATTGCCCTTTTCTATTTCCCATACATACGGTTTCTAACTGAAATGTAGGAGTCCATGTGAACTTTATGGTATAGCAATAATGTGTAAGGGACGACTACGTCTCAATGTTTAACTTCCTACAGGCAAAGTACGCACATCAATCACATTGGCACGACACGCAATTGCTTACCAAATTAATTACATTAATGCAACCGACCGTGCGCCCGCGTGGCTGACACTTGAAGTCTGCTATACCTGTGCGGGCGTTCCACGCTGTCGGCGGCGAGCTACCGGCCCATAACGCTGTTACCGCACATCGCCAAACTTTTCGAAAACTGCTGCTGCAGAAGATTCGTCCTCACGTCCGACTACGTGAGGAACAACACGGTTTTCGTAACGGCCATTCAACAACCACACAATTGGTCCGCGTGCTTCATTTTCTGACCACCGCATGTAACCGGGGTCGGAGGGCGGTCGGGGTCTTTCTCGATATAGAGAAAGCCTTCGATCGTGTTTGGCACGCCGGACTATTGTACAAGTTGCTCGACATCGACACCCTACCGCGCGCGTTAATTCTACTCGTCGCGTCCTACTTATCCGAACGCTCGTTCTACGTGAGCATCGAGAACGCATTCTCGACGTCGCGACCGATCGCCGCCGGTGTACCGCAGGGGGGGAGCCTGTCCCCCTTACTGTACGCGATTTATACAAACGACATTCCGTGCCCTAAGGGCCGCCACGCACCGATGCTGGCGCTATACGCGGATGATTGCGCCTACCTGGCTTCTGCCATCAAACCGAGTAACGCTGTAAAACGCTTACAGAGTGCGCTCGACGCCCTACCGCGCTGGTTGACAATTGGCGTATCGCCGTCAACGTCGGTAAGACGGCGGCGCTAACGTCCAAATACGGCGTAGATCTCCAGCGACTGCGTCTTCGTGGACAGGTACCTTGGCATCGGATGTAGTTTATCTCGGATGCAAGATCGATCGCAGGCTATCAATGGCCCCTCAGGTGAATCGTATGATTCAAAGCGCCAGAGCCGCGAGAACGGTGTTGAGACCAGTATTAGCATCTCACTTGCCCGTCCGAGCTAAACTCTCCGTCTACAAGGCTTACATTCGTACACGATTGACGTATGCCGCTCCAGCGTGGTACGGATTAACTAGTAACAGTGTAAGGACCCGCATCCAAGCACAACAAAATATATCCCTTAGGATGATCCTAAACGCGGGGCGTTACGTCAGAAATGACGTAATACACCACGATTTAGGCATAGAATCTATACACGAATTTGTCACGAGACTAGCTCGTAACCTATTTGACCGCGCGGACAACGGTCCGCACGAACACCTGCGCGGGTTCGCCCGCAACACGCGCGTCCTCCCGACGTACGCCGTAGGTTCAAATTCCCCATTCTAGGGAGATTTTGAACTCATAGGCCCCTTCTCGACCTCCGTCTCAATCGAGACCGAGAGGTCGAGAGGGCGTAGAAGATAGATTCGTCGCGGCTGACGCTTGAGGGATTAGCCCCGACGTAAAAATAGTTATTCCTAAAAATCCGTTCCAAAACGGTACTCCAAGACCAGGGGAGCAGTTGCCCCCTGCGCTGATAACCCGGGTAATGGGGTAACACCCCGAGGCCCGTACCTGCGAGGTTCCCGTGAGCCTTGTAGATGACTCGACTACTACTACTACTACTACCCACGCTGTCAGTGGTCGGTCAGCGAATGAGGTCCAATGAGTAGATGAGTTTGTGTGTTGTAATAAGTTGCTGATTGTTGCATATTATGGTATATTTATTAAGTACCCATCACTTCCTTTGCAGATCATTATTTCCACTACCCGAGCGAGTACCACTTTTTAAATATTTGTCACCTGTAAGTTCCCACTGTCCTTTTACATTATGTTACCAGTCAGGTTTGATCCCTAAGAGGCGAACTGTTAGATTGAAGCCCTCTGGTAGACATCCCCTCTGGGGTTTTTTAGTGGGTCCCAGAAAGTTTGTGGAAGCGAAGATACTTTGGTCACCCGAGCTGAACCCCACACACCGCCCTATAATCGGGGTGACGGAGTTCTGTTCAGGAGAATTTTTTGCTCCGACTATAAAATAGGAAGGAACAAACGATTGCCACATTCCAAACCTTTTTGTCAGGACGAAGTCTGTCGGGGCTGCTAGCAATTTATGTATGGGTCACCGATATTGTTTCTCAAACAAACGTATTATAATAAGAACATTTTGCTCACGTGTAGAAAAATAGAAATTATTTGGAAGATTTTTACGATATATAAGATTTATCTATATATAGATTATATAAGATTATTATAATCTATTTTAGTTTTCCAAAATTAAATTATTTTTTTCTAACCTACATAAAATTGTGCAAAATCCGTTCGTTGTGAGTCTACATTGTGATTCAGTAATTATGCTAATTTTCGAGTCAATCGCATGCATAGTTTTGGTGATATCGCGATGAGTCACGCAGTCAGTGTATATTGTATAGTGGTATTTTGCTTATGTAATTTCGCGTAAGTTGGTATTTGGGATATGAAATGCGTTTCCGCACTTTCACACAACGGAAGTTGAGCGCTGATGCGTCTACTGGGTTCATGACACTATCGCTCGGGTGCAGTTAACATGGCGGTGAGGGAATGTTATGAAAATTGTCAGCAGAGCACGGCGGCGGAGACACGGCCCGCGCGCTGCTCCTAACGGCACCAGCTCGGCCGACAGCTGGCTGCTCTGTGCGCACAATTATTTATTATACTCGTATAAAATAAAAACGAAACTTACAGTAAAGTTAACAAAGATGACTCGCACTACATTCCATCTCGCGCGCGGGCTCCCCTGTGCGCCCCATCTAGTCGTCCATACAAGGCGAGCAAAGCTCTCGCGTGCAAAAACTGGCTCGCGCGCCGCACTGCCGGTAAGGGCACGAGGTGTTCTCTCGGCCAGTTTAATTGCCATCAAATGCTAACGACATGTAACGGCATTCAGTTCGTTGTGTCCGTGAGCAGCAGCGAGAGTTCTTCAGAATGTGAGTAGAGTGAGGCGGCTGGTATATAGCAGGTATGTAGACGGTACAGCCGGCGGCCGACACAACATTATTTAATACTTATTGTTGTTTACAACAAGCCGCGCTCTGCTCTCTGGCCGTATGCTGAACATTTCTAAACTGTATATATTTCAGGCGTATTGAAGGAATTATAAAGTGGTAGTTTTGATCGCTCCGAAATAAAGTGAATCACAATCCGACGTGACCTCGTTACGACACGGTAACTTTGACTGACACAGGTCTATAGCCTAAAGGTTCAGGGTACGGTCTGCCGATCGTTAGCTCCTAGGTTCGAATCCACCATTCGACTATTGACGTGAATCATCTCCTAGCATAACCTATCTATCCATCTATCTCTGAATAAAGACCAAATTAATAACGTTAGTAACATAAACAGATACTTGCGGTAACCACCCATGATGGGAAGTCGCGGCGCTGGCGCACGCGGCTCGTGATACAGGAGATCCGGCATGGGAAGAGTGGACATCAGTGTAGTGGATACAAGAGAGCAAGAGATATGTAAGCCCGACATGAGAAAGTAAATTCTTGAGAAAAGAACAAACATTCAAAGTATATAGACTTCCTCTTCTGCGACTCACTCCCACCACCACCAGTCTCCCGGCGCACGTCAGCACCACTTTATATTTCCTGTTTTTAACTAACAATTAATAATAATAAATAAGGACGTTGTAAATATCCAAGACATGGCACTAAATTGTTGAGTGAAGTCTGCACTCGATCGTTAGCACCAATAAACATGGCCGACTTCAAGTGGACTGCGAAATGAATTCTGTTTTCGCCTGATTGAATTTAGTGCGCCCTAACGAGACTCAATTGGCTGAACAAATCCTGAGTTGAGATTCAGTGACGTCACGCAGACCCCAGTGCGCCAGTGCGCCAGTGCACTAACACGGGGAAGCGCGCGTCTGCACCTGCTGGCTCGCCGGGGAGCCAACAGCCTTCAACACTTCAAATTTTCTGTTTAACTACGAAAATTTCCAATCACGCTATTTGGAAACTCAGCAAAGGCAAACAAATATGAAGTTCAATGCAAACTAAATTTGTCAAATATTAAAATAAGACTTGCAACAAACACGTGACGCACCTTGCATCAATAAAATATATGAGAGGGCTTGCGAGCTGCGCCCGAGTGCAGCGATCCACGGATCATCTTTGGAAACTTATTGAAATCCTTTGTAAATAGCACAACTGCCAAATAGCTTCAGCGCCGGCTCCCGGGGCAATATACGGTATGTACGGTGTGTACGAGAGCTGGCGGACAGTAATGTTGAGCGGAAACAGACAAGCTAATTCATTTATTTCCGCAGTTGGCGGGCGCCGCGTCACGTGCTTAATAAATTAAACTGTTAACCCTCAGTCTATTTGCGTGAGAATTTCCATATCGCCAAACAGCACATCGGCTGCGCAAATAATGTAACGCGGCCGTTAGCAGGTTTCTTAAATTAGAGCATTAGCTAATTAAAGAAATATAATTCTAATGCACTAAAATATATCAAAGTGAACCAGTCGGTCTGCTCGTATTACATAGAATACAATAGAACAATACGACAGGGAATAGATCAAAGACGTGTAAAGTCCAAGTGTTATGTGCAGGATGTTTGCTCGGCGCACTCATCCCCCGCTCATGCAGTAGGCTGTGACGATTACATTGTGACTAATGAATGTGCATATTGTAAAACTTTGCTTCATCGGCTGGAAAATGACTCGGTCACACTGCAGGGGCTTCCTTGTCCCGGTTCTGCGGCGGAGGGCCGCACAGACCACGCGGGGCTTCTGCGAGCCTCCCGACCTCCCCGTCGACGATACGTCACTCCGCACACGGTTACATTCTATTTCTGTCTGAAGTAAACTAGCGAGCAATATATATTTATTTAATTGTTGTAATGATCTTTTGACAATACAATGTGACAACACGGACGTAACGCAAAGCGTAAACGTTATAAAATATAATTTTATTCCATGTGTAATATTCTCTATATATGAGAAGTCAGAATGTACGAGTATGTCGTTTATGTATAATTCAAACACACATGAAAATACAAATAAAGACAAGCTCACCACCGCGCGCCGAAAAACTTACAGCCAATGTAAAAACTAAACAATATCTAACGACATCTAACAACAAAATGTTGTACATTAGTGAAGACGCCCAAAAGCTCTGCGGCTGAATCTCTCGCTCCAGTCAGATGCAGCCATTCCTGTGGACGCGGGACCCTAACACGCCTGCACATTACAGATCCTTTACATTTTGCAAAACTCACGCAACATTCTAACGACCACATGGATTGCAATTTATACGGGCATTATTTAAATTGATATTTTCGAGCTGATTCGTCAATGGCGGGGTGTCAATCGGTCAGTCGGGAGTGAGGCAGACGGCCGCCGGCGACAGGACGCGCTGTGGCATGCTGGTGGCGCGCAGGTAACGGGAAGCGCGCGGTGTTCACTGACCGCGTCCACTGCTACGACGACACTCCTCGGAGACCGCCGGCCACTTGCAAGCATTGCTCATCTATTTGTCTTCTTATTTAAAAACCATGGTAGTGTTTCATATGACAAATGAATTTTAAAACTCATTGTTGTCGACTGCGATCCGCGACGTCAGCTCGTGTGTGCTGGACCGTGCAGCCGTCCCGGCCGTCGGCTTGCTAATGACCAAGGCTATTACTTCTTATGTACCTTTATTTATTAATTGACACGCACAACTATCGTCCCAGTCTGTGTATTTGTACTGCGGAGTTCGTAGTACAAAATAATTCTTGTATAAGATATATCGATGTGAATTATGTATTGAAATTGTATTATTTATCTTGATACCTTTTGCCGCTGCTGCTCCAGGGAACCGCTGAGGAGAGCGTCGTTTAGTTTTATTTATTAACGTGTTTGTTGATCGCAATGTACTTGTTGAGTGACGTCACGCGGCCATGTGCCGCTTCGAACAGCGCGTTACTCATTCCCTCGAACAGGTCCAGGCCCGGGCGCGCTCTCGAGTGTTTTGACTCAGCCACTTGATGGCCCACATCTGAGCAGAGCAAGTGTTAAGTGTGTGTGCCGATAACGTGTTTATCGTTTGTGTGAATGGTCGCGTGTGAGAGGCAGCAGGAGATAGCAGTGACTATCTCTGGTGCAATTAATAGCTTCTTCCACACTATATAAGCGAAATACCACTCACTGATTGACTCGTCACGATATCTCCAAAATTATGCAGCTGTTTGATTTGAAATTTGCTTCAATTACCTGTTTCACTGGGTCACGAGACGCTCGCTAAACATTTGCGGAAGTCCTCACCAAAACCAAATATGTTGTATTTTTACTTGGGCATTTATATTAAATTTTAAAACATGTTTTTGAAAGTGGAAAAAGAAATATGGTTTAACACAATTGAGGTTCTTCGTTATATTTTTTTACTTTTAGGCCAGCGCCTTTTAATTATTCAGAGCAAAGTTTTGGTAAGACTTATTGCTATAATGAATAAATTTTTAATCCTTCACTTTATAATGGGCGGTGTGGTGTTTAGTAATTTAGTTTATAAAGTATTTCAATATTTGTAATACAGTACAAGAAATTGTTATGTAATAAAAGAAGCTTCCAAGAAGACATTATATTTCTTCAATGTGTTAGTGGAACCCGGACGCCGGACAGCGAACATCACAAACCATCGAGCTCTAAACGATAATAATAAAAACAATTCACACGAATAACAATATAACTGCAATTAATTGCAAACTTCGCGACGTAAACCAGAAAGTTAACCGCTTAGTTTATTGCTGCCAACTGTCATAAAACGAGCGTCGCCCGAGACCGAGCGCGCAGCCACGTGCTGCCGCAGCAGGGAGCAGACCGCGGCCTCGCTAGGACGTGGACACGTCATCTCATCTATAATATATACTTTTTTGCTAATGAAGAAATATATAAAAATACGACGCATATAATATCTTGTAATTCATCTGAATTTTGCTGGTTAAGTTATTTTTAAGATGAGATTCAAGAGGAGTGTTGGAAGCTTTTACTGTAAAAGCTCAGACTTGGAGTTCGTTTATCCGCCATGCGTTAAACCCGATTTAAATATTTACCGCCAACGAATCCACAGCTTCCGAGTTTTTGTGCAAGAGCACGTTTCTTTGATTGTATTTCTCAATTCCTGTAAATGGGGTGACCATTTACAGACGCTGGATACTGCAATAAATATAAAATAATTTATAGGCAGCTAGTAAGTACAAAATGTTGAACGAGAAAATTAAAGCATGGTTAAAATCTTCTCCGAGAAAAACTATCAATCAACATCGATCACCTAAACAGATTTAAATAAAAAATAGTTTTACTGTACAGACAGACGGTGACAGCGCCGTCCACGGCGACCTACATTGCCTGTTGTGGTTTAATAAAACGGTTGTTACTGGAGTACTGCTGGGTGTAGAACGATGCTTGTTTTTTTGACTAGCTCCTCGTGAGAGGGTCTTTCCCGCGGTGCTGGGTTGTTCTTCCATTCTGGGACACCTATATATAGATAATAAAAAAATATACGCAAATGAAATACGGCTGACTACGTATAACAACCAACACTCCGTTACGAGTCAATAATCGTCTCGAGACACCAACACTACCGCCCTAAGTATCATTTGCTAATGGAAACGATCTTCTCAAGTTGCAAGAAGTCCCCCCCTCTCCTCCCACCTCGCCGCACCCGCCAGCAGACCAGAACACATTTATCTTGATGCTTGTTGCGGGCACACGTCCTCACGTGTCATTTTGATTCGTTTTCATATATTTGTGAACCTCTTGTAATATTTGCTTGTCACTTGTTCCCCGCTGTCGTAAGTGATGGCGTGAACATAAAACAACGTATCATATTGCAGATGTAATGTTTTGGCGGCAGAGCTCGCGGATTTACTTCTCTTTCCAACAAAGTAGTGGCCGGTGCATGTCGTCGCGGAGCCGAGCTGTCTCGGGCGCACTGCGCTAGCTCGCTCACGTCGTACTGCCCTGGGGCGCGGGGCAGCTCAGCATCCAGCACTATAGGCAGGGAGGCCACTGCGCGCCGCTGTTGAAGCTGATTCAGTTTCTGCGAATTTTTCAAAAGTAGTTTTCGACGTTACTCTAGCATGGAGTCCACCCCACACACAAACCCGCTCCGTCACACAAACGCGCTAATATATTTTACTATGCGTATAACAATTTTACGGCTACATCCAAACTGCCCGAAGCATTTACGTAAGTATTCATAAAAGGTTATAAGTCTATTAAAATCCGCCGGAAACTTCTTTATTGCGGCCGAAATACTGTACTGGTGTACAGTGTACACGTCTGTGTCACTCACGCGGACTGTACGTGTGTATTTCATTAACTTATTTCTCAAATACAAAATACAACCCTTGTGTCGCACCAGGCGCAAAGTGCCCCGTCGCGTGCACCTTGTGACTACTACAATGAATATTTATAGAACACAACACAAATACGCGCAGCCCCATCGCACTCAATTTGTATTCCCGCAGAACGTAGCGGCTAGTCGAGCGCCGCGCAACTACTGTGTGATGTTCTCTATATGAACTAATATATTACAACTCTTAATTTCCTGCCAGCGCTCCGTTGCCGCTACGCTACGCTCGCTGTTTATAATTTTAGAGCAATTGATGGGATAAACTAGAGTAAACACAACTAAACTATCAAACTAATTCCGTTTAGTCTAAACATATGAATTCCGATAAAAGAGATAAATTATTATCACATAAATTCTGGTAGTGGCTATGCTCGGAGTTTCTCTGAAGAATCGGATTCAGAACGAGTTGATCCGACATAGTCCACCGAGTTAGCAAATTGAAGTGGTAATGGGCCGGACATATCAAACGTAGAATTGATAACCGTTGGACGAAAATAGTTCTCGAGAGGAGACCGCGAAGTGAGACTTCCTAAGACTAGGTGGAGCGACCATTGTAGAACGGCTGGCAGGAGCTGGAGGAGAGTGGCTAAGGATCGTGTTCAGTGGCATGCTTTGGAGAGGCCTGTGTCCAGCAGTGGGCTGTTGCAGGCTGATGTCGATGATATTCTGCTGTCGGCTTCAGTTGACACACTGACAACAGTTTCGACTATCTCTTATGCAACGGAATTGGGAAAGTAATGAGATTGGGTCCTAAAGATAAAGAGGAGCAACGCTAATTAGTAAACTGGCGGAGACAGGCTGCTGCAGCGCGACCTCGGGGTCTCGGCCGCGGCCAGAATAACAAACACGGCGCTCAACCGCTCAAGGAGCGTCACGCTCTACTTCCGCGCCGGCGTGTCCCTCGAGACATGCCGGCGCGACGTGTGTGTTGAGCGCACTGCTGTGTCGATCACTTGCTTAAAAAAGTATTGTTTAGATTCAGACAGCATTTGAAATAATTTTACCCCAAATACGTTATCGAGCTGCACGGTGTGTCGAGCAGATCTCGCGCTAGAGTGGACCTAATGCATCTGTAAATAGCACCCGCGATATAGCCGGTAAAGTTGTAGAAGTCGCCGACAGCCGGCGAGAACACACCCAAAAATATATTAACATTGTTTTAATTTTGGGAAAATGATCTCTATTCATCTTATTTTGTTATCAATATTTATGAAAATATCGCTTGTATTTTCTGCTTATAATGGCAGCCGGGTTGTTGTAATAACTTCTTTGTTATTTTTTTATTCGGAAAGTTTTATTAATTTTCTATTTTGTGTTGCCAGTCGAGCCCTCGACTTGTTACAAGCATTTTGCAGCGGATTCAATATTTTCTTCGACACAATAAGGTCGTGCTGAGGGGTGCCTCCTGCTACGTCACGCCGGCCGATTCAATTAATTTACAGCGCAGTGAAGATGAAGTAAGCACGTGAGGAAGAGATCAAATGAGGCCGTGGAGGTATGAAATATATATACCAGATATAGATAGAATATTATTTACCAGATCTTGCGGCCCGCGCCGCGTCGAGCCTCACGAGCGCGGTCGACCGGCGCGGCGGCGGCTTGCTTCACATAATATATGTTAATATGCGGAAGAAATACGCCAAGAGACCTCGATGGACACACCACAACTTATTATTACAAACTGGACTGAACAACGGTCGAGTTGCATGCTTTTTAAATCGCACGCCATTAGTGTAATTACTGCGGTTTCTTTTAAAATAATAAATTTCATCTATTTACTATTGAACTGAGTGAAACACCTTGTGGCCTGTTCCGGCTTCCAGCACAGAGCTGTAGTCAAACGATTGCTTATAAAAGCATCACAATATGTATATCCGAATGCCAACAGTTTAACAGGGTGGGCAGCTCGCAGTAATGAAGCCGACGGCCGAGCTCGTGCATTATTAAACCACTTGCTCCAATGAAGTGGAACAACGACCTCACACGGAGTTTGACCGCGCAGAGGGGAGGCTCAGCGGGCTCGGTGCCGACGTATTCAGGTATGTAAGTAAGGAAAATGAACAACGTATGAACAACTCTCTTGTCTTGTATTTGGAGTAAAGTAATATGGAACATAATTCCATCAACAATTGCCAATTAGCAGCTCCCGACGTGGTGCGGTTGGCGCCACGTCAAGACACAAGAGGCGTTTGCTTTCGACATGATAACCGTCCCTAATACAACTTGCTATCTGCTAGCGCTAAACTTTAAACAATTGGTCAGACCATACGGTGTATACACAAGTTGTCCATCACAAGGCGTCCCGTGGTGCCGGCCAGTCATTTTCATTATGAATATCAAAGTAAATCTACAAGAAATGCAAAGTGCCCAAATTACGAAGGTTTCCCGTCCATCTTATGTCCAGTTCCGTGAAGTTCCGATCGCAAGGGACCTTGCGTCAGGAACCTCGTTAACGAGGCCAGCGTCGTTGTTGTTAATACTAACATCCCACACGCTGCAGCAACAATATTACCATTGTCTCCGAGTGTTTACTTATATCTCTCTTTGTTTCGTTTTAATTTTAATTCAGACGCTCAAGAACATCTACATCCAGATGCCATCCGTCAGGAACAGAGTGAAGAAATTATGTATAAAACGTAAATATCAATGGACCGATAGCCGTGGTAGCTCAGTATACGGGCGGTCGCCTCAAGTTGCACGGAACGCCTGGCAACCTGAATTCGATCCCCGGTACCGGCACCAATGAAGTTGTGCATTTCAATTTTAAGTGCTGATTTACCACGCGCTCGGCGGTGAAGAAAAACATCGTGAGGAAAGGTACATGTATTAGAAAAATATTCTAAGACATGCAAAAGTCTGTCCGTCTGCTGCGGGTGCAGCAGGGCCGCGGACCTTGCCTTGATTCTCATTCTTTAAAAGAAATCATATCAACTATAAAACAGTAACTGTAACGAGATGATCCCGGCCGCTCTCCGACTGTTTTCCAGGAGTGAAAGATAAGGCGGCTCATTGAAATTGCTGTCTATACAAACGCAGCTCGCTCGTCGACAGAAAAGGAATTTTGAAACAAAAAGGACAACACAAAAGAATTTCTCGTTAACCGCTTCAGCGGATTCAAATTATCTTATTCTAGAATAAATGGAAACTTTATGCTGATACACAATCTCATTACAATATCAACAATCTCATT
Source organism: Meandrusa payeni (assembly GCA_029286785.1). Taxonomy (NCBI): domain Eukaryota; kingdom Metazoa; phylum Arthropoda; class Insecta; order Lepidoptera; family Papilionidae; genus Meandrusa; species Meandrusa payeni. The sequence goes on along the minus strand of JAGSMX010000006.1, from coordinate 16,963,093 downwards.
ACAATATCAACGTGGAAAACGACACAAAAATGTGTAGTTTTTACAACAAAAAATGACTGTACATGAAATTGCAATACATATTGCGCGTTCTACTAAAGGTCATGAAGTGTTGTACTCGACGGCACCGACAGCGCCTCACCTGTCTGTACACACACATCGCGTGGCGCCGTCATGTTGTGACTGAAACGTTTAGATGGCCACAGTCATTACAGCACGCGATGAGAGCAATAAGCGCGGACTGACTTGTCCGGGCATCCAGTGGTGGTGGGGCCCGCTCTCGCCGCGGGAAACATTTATAATTAGTGATAACTGATGATAATGGCCGGAAATCTGCTGGACGATTACAAATTTAAGATGTGGTCGAAGATGTGAGTACAAGAATTTAAAAATGAGATAAGAATAGATGTAATCTTAAAAAATAATACATCACGAGATTGGAGCACAGACTGGATTTTGGAAATGCTGTGAGGTGAGTGAGGTTGAGGCGGCTTCTAGTGAAGGGGGAGGCATTCTTGAACATAACCAGGAGGCAGGGGGAGGGGAGAAATTCCTTGCTAGAGAACATGATTCCTGATTCCTAACCAGCTTGATTCTTCAGGTATATTGAAATAAATAATATTCTTGTTTTAATAGAGAAAATTAAAATTAAATGCCGTCATCCATCGATTGGAACAGAATCCTGAAATAAAATCAGACGGTAGGCCACTAACCAATGAAGTTGGAACGTCGGACGGCCACAGTTCCGCCGACCGCAGTGACCGCAGCGAAGTATTCCAATCGGAAATTTGATATAAGAGTAAGGCGCGATATCATTTGAGTATATAATTAGAGAATATAATTGATGCAAAAGTTAACTTTGTTAAAACTTGATCGTGACGAGGTAATAAATACCAATATTTAACGTAGAAAGTTGCAGAAGTCGTTAACGAAGTGTCGACGAGCTCGTTAAATTAATTTGTTGACAGGTTTATACCGGTCGCGACTTACTGCTACATAACTACAAAAATCTTACTTATTATACTTACTACATAACAACAACGGTCACCACTGACATCAACAATAACAACTAAAAACATTAAATTGTAAAAGCATCATTTCCCCGCTCATAATCCCTAACAGTTTAATCTATATCCGGACAGATCTTATTTATTGTCAGAGGCATTAAATAAGATCTGTCCGGATGTTTAGAGTAAACAGAGGATTTTATATTTAGAATGAACTAGGTTGCTCAATTTGATCGGGTTTTCAGAGGTGGTGGCGCTCTACGCTCACTTAGCCTGACTTGCCGGAAGTAGGTTATCGCAGGCACGTGCATAGGCACTAAAGTCGCTCATGCATTGTGAGTGTTCTCAAGTACTTTGCTAACAAACGGATATTCAAGTGCCTTGTGCCACGAAACTATCTTACGCTACAGTGGCGACTCGCGGCCGCCGCGCACCAGCTCCTTGTCGTTGTTGGTCGGCGCCGCGGGGCTTGGTCGATCACCTTGAGCTGCGTACTTAATTAAAATAAACAAATAAGGCCAAGTTCTCCTCACTCTCCAGGTGGTGGTGGTGGTGGTGGTGGTGGTGGTGGTGGTGGTGGTGGTGGTGGTGGTGGTGGTGGTGGTGGTGGTGGTGGTGGTGGTGGTGGTGGTGGTGGTGGTGGTGGTGGTGGTGGTGGTGGTGGTGGTGGTGGTGGTGGTGGTGGTGGTGGTGGTGGTGGTGGTGGTGGTGGTGGTGGTGGTGGTGGTGGTGGTGGTGGTGGTGGTGGTGGTGGTGGTGGTGGTGGTGGTGGTGGTGGTGGTGGTGGTGGTGGTGGTGGTGGTGGTGGTGGTGGTGGTGGTGGTGGTGGTGGTGGTGGTGGTGGTGGTGGTGGTGGTGGTGGTGGTGGTGGTGGTGGTGGTGGTGGTGGTGGTGGTGGTGGTGGTGGTGGTGGTGGTGGTGGTGGTGGTGGTGGTGGTGGTGGTGGTGGTGGTGGTGGTGGTGGTGGTGGTGGTGGTGGTGGTGGTGGTGGTGGTGGTGGTGGTGGTGGTGGTGGTGGTGGTGGTGGTGGTGGTGGTGGTGGTGGTGGTGGTGGTGGTGGTGGTGGTGGTGGTGGTGGTGGTGGTGGTGGTGGTGGTGGTGGTGGTGGTGGTGGTGGTGGTGGTGGTGGTGGTGGTGGTGGTGGTGGTGGTGGTGGTGGTGGTGGTGGTGGTGGTGGTGGTGGTGGTGGTGGTGGTGGTGGTGGTGGTGGTGGTGGTGGTGGTGGTGGTGGTGGTGGTGGTGGTGGTGGTGGTGGTGGTGGTGGTGGTGGTGGTGGTGGTGGTGGTGGTGGTGGTGGTGGTGGTGGTGGTGGTGGTGGTGGTGGTGGTGGTGGTGGTGGTGGTGGTGGTGGTGGTGGTGGTGGTGGTGGTGGTGGTGGTGGTGGTGGTGGTGGTGGTGGTGGTGGTGGTGGTGGTGGTGGTGGTGGTGGTGGTGGTGGTGGTGGTGGTGGTGGTGGTGGTGGTGGTGGTGGTGGTGGTGGTGGTGGTGGTGGTGGTGGTGGTGGTGGTGGTGGTGGTGGTGGTGGTGGTGGTGGTGGTGGTGGTGGTGGTGGTGGTGGTGGTGGTGGTGGTGGTGGTGGTGGTGGTGGTGGTGGTGGTGGTGGTGGTGGTGGTGGTGGTGGTGGTGGTGGTGGTGGTGGTGGTGGTGGTGGTGGTGGTGGTGGTGGTGGTGGTGGTGGTGGTGGTGGTGGTGGTGGTGGTGGTGGGGCCCGCTTTCGCCGCGGGGATACATTTACAATTTAGTGATAACAGATGATAATGGCCGGAAATCTGCTGGACGATTACAAATTTAAGATGTGGTCGAAGATGTGAGTACAAGAATTTAAAAATGAGATAAGAATAGATGTAATCTTAAAAAATAATACATCACGAGATTGGAGCACAGACTGGATTTTGGAAATGCTGTGAGGTGAGTGAGGTGAGCGGCTTCTAGTGAAGGGGGAGGCATTCTTGAATATAACCAGGAGGCAGGGGGAGGGGAGAAATTCCTCGCTAGAGAACATGATTCCTGATTCCTAACCAGCTTGATTCTTCAGGTATATTGAAATAAATAATATTCTTGTTTTAATAGAGAAAATTAAAATTAAATGCCGTCATCCATCGATTGGAACAGAATCCTGAAATAAAATCAGACGGTAGGCCACCAACCAATGAAGTTGGAACGTCGGACGGCCACAGTTCCGCCGACCGCAGTGACCTCAGTGACCGCAGCGAAGTATTCCAATCGGGAATTAGATATAAGAGTAAGGCGCGATATCATTTGAGTCATTAAAAATGTTTAATAAAGCTTCATCAGCGACCAAAATAGAAATATTATAATTTGAATTCTAAGGCACAGTATCAATATAATTGATGCAAAAGTTAACTTTGTTAGAACTTGATCGTGACAGGATAATAAATACCAATATTTAACGTAGAAAGTTGCAGAAGTCGTTAACGAAGTGTCGACGAGCTCGTTAAATTAATTTGTTGACAGGTCGCGGTATACCGGTCGCGACTTACTGCTACATAACTACAAAAATCTTACTTATTATACTTACTACATAACAACACCGGTCACCACTGACCATCAACAATAACAACTAAAAACATTAAATTGTAAAAGCATCATTTCCCCGCTCATAATCCCTAACAGTTTAATCTATATATTGCCAGAGGCATTAAATAAGATCTGTCCGGATGTTCAGAGTAAACAGAGGATTTTATTTTGAGAATGAACTAGGTTGCTCAATTTGATCGGGTTTTCAGAGGTGGTGGCGCTCTACGCTCACTTAGCCTGACTTGCCGGAAGTAGGTTATCGCAGGCGCATGCATAGGCACTAAAGTCGCTCATGCATTGTGAGTGTTCTCAAGTACTTTGCTAACAAACGGATATTCAAGTGCCTTGTGCCACGAAACTATCTTACGCTACAGTGGCGACTCGCGGCCGCCGCGCACCAGCTCCTTGTCGTCGTTGGTCGGCGCCGCGGGGCTTGGTCGATCACCTTGAGCTGCGTACTTAATTAAAATAAACAAATAAGGCCAAGTTCTCCTCACTCTCCAGACCCCGAGGAGAGCGGGCTCTTCCTGTTTAGGGAACTGACCGCGAAGTGAACCGGGGAACCATTGGGGAACCGCGATATGGTCCGTACCGCCCTAAATAATTGTTATATAATGTTTATATATAAAAAGAGAAGAAAGTGTGTGGGTATGTTTCACATAGACTCCGAAACTGCTGGACGAATTCCAATGAAACTTTCAGGGAACCTTCAGATTGACCTGGCGAGTAATCGTGTAAAGTTTAGGGACGATCGGAACACTCCACTCTCTCACTTTTTGAATTGTCAAATACAGCTTTTATTTACTATGATGATATTCTATTTTTTTATAACCCAAATTTGTATTGACACGTGCGTTGTGTATATTCATGTTCACCTGCTCGAGAAGAGAATTAATACAGAGAGAAATGAATAATCTAATGTATTGTGAGAGTAGAGTAAATTAAATATTTAATGATGTATGAATATATTCCCTTCTAACTGTAAGACCGAGCGTACTTTCCAACTTAACTTTTATTAGTTCGGCCTTCGCAGGCAGCGGTCAGTTCTTAGCGTATACTCAATTATATGTTAAGAACGTTATTTTGTGTAATTCTCTATTATGTAACATTGTATATAAATAAGTAACACTTCAGTTCGCTGATCAAAGTTTGCTTGCGTGCTGCAAATGGTCGTCGTGAAAGTCGATGTCGGCGCCTCCTCTAGAACGGTCTACGCTAGACCGATGAATGCCTGACAATATTACACGGACACAACAAAAATGCTGTGTACCATTTTAAATACAACATTCTCTTCTTTATATCGTATGTCAACATATGGTCCTCAGTAGCGCATTAGTTGCACATCATTTGTGGATTTGTGGTGGTGTGATGTGCTCACCGCGGGTTTCTGAACCTCTCACGTATGCAGCCGCCGTCTGAACAATACTTTTAGTTTCGCGAGCAACACGCACACGTTGTTACAATAATGCGATAACTGTACAGGTGTTCCGCAGTACACAGTTATACGTTCGCGTCTCGCTCTAAATATGTTTACAACAAAACGCGTTAAACTAAATAAAATCATCAAAACAGTGACGGGGTTTTATGTGGCATGTTGTATAATGTGAAGATAGGGCGTGGTGTGTGTCGAGCGGACGTCGACCAACTTGGTGACGTGCCTGGTGTGGACAAGAACTGTTGAGTTTTTTATTAAGTTTCTTACAAATATCTAACACTGAGTTTGGACGCGGCAACACTGCAGCTACGTTCCTGGCCATTAATTTTGCGAGCGGGAAGCGTGTCACAGTTAAAGATCCATTTGAGTGGAGCCGGCAGCGTAACTAAGTTGCGAAGTGCATTAGAGGGCAGAGCGCAGCGCGCGCTAATGGAGGCCACGCCGAGTCGTCTCGCCGCTCACACCGCTTCCTTCAGTCACGTCTCACGTCTATCTAATTCCGTTTCTAATATTTTTCTAATAGAATTGGGGGGAGTCTAATAGTAAACACATTTTCATTCGACAAAAGAAAGAAAAGTACCATTCCCTCTTCGCTATACTGATAACGTAGTCCGGTGTGAGAGGGCAACTCTCGCCACTCGCCGAACACGAATTTTTCGTGATCAAAATTTTCTCAATACTTTTGTTCTTTGCAAACTGATGACCGACTTTGATTAACTTTGTAAAGCACTAAGCAACTTTATAAAGTTAAACAAAATCGGTCGTTTTAATGAACACAATAAACTATAATATGTATTATTGGCACGAGTTTGCCCGCTGCCTGTCATAATGATAAATTAAACAGTGGATACAGAAAGCAAAGCCGCGCCGGAGGGTCGCGCGAGTGTGAGGCCGCGGGGTGACCGCGTCTGACCTCCGCTCTGTGCTCTCCCCACGGCTGCTGCTCCACTATATTCCTATGTACAAGTGACGTGAGTGCGATGTCTCGAGGGAACATCAAATCATCGAAATTTCAAATCAGTATGTTATCAAAAATTCAATATATCTACGAATTTCTTGCGTATTTCTAAAATGCGTTTTAAAATATTTAAACTGATTGAATATTGTTGTAGACAACAGATATTGGGAGACAATTAACTGGCGTACAGTAAATACCTGCCGCCTGTCTCTCCGTCGAGGCAGCTCTGACACTGACAGGACAACAATATTAAGGACAAACAATAAAGGAAAATCGCATTGTTGCGGGAATTTCAACATCTGCTGAGTCTGTACTCGCAGATCGTCCAGCGTTCGGTAATCACGACATTCAATTAAAAAAAAATCCAGAAAACTTCGTCTGTGTCTTTAACGCACCAGCAAGTCGAAGTTGTTAATGATGTTCATAACTGGAGGTGGTCATTAACATCTCTCTCTCCTGTGTGATCTATAATGTTAACTTATAACGCCTTTTCCCGTCTGGGTGTAGGACGATGCGGAGAAATTTATGATCGAGATGATGGTGCGGGGAACTTTATGATCGAGATGATGGTGCGGGGAACTTTATGATCGAGATGATGGTGCGGGGAACTTTATGATCGAGATGATGGTGCGGGGAACTTTATGATCGAGATGATGGTGCGGGGAACTTTATGATCGAAATGATGGTGCGGGGAACTTAACGATCGAGATGATGGTGCGGGGAACTTTATGATCGAGATGATGGTGCGGGGAACTCGTGGCACTTACGAGGGCGGGATAGTTTGTTATATTTATTACATTTAAATTATTAACAAAATTTTAACACTTGACTATAACAAAATATCAACATCGGTTTAAAATTAACTTTTAAAGGTAAGAAGTTTCCAGTTACAATAACATTTATCAAAGCGAATAGCGAAATTTAGATAAATAAAATTTCACTTGGAATAAATAGTTGATCCTCGCTCAGAGCTCACTAATGGTTCAAGTGGAATTCCATGTTCGCCGGGTAAGTTGAAGTGACTGCATATCTAACAGTTAGAGGGAATATTTATAACTTAACTGGAAAATCGATCATCCTCCGGCCCGCGTGCGGTCTGGACGACGCGCTAATGTATTGATGCAATCTGTTACTTTCTTGTGACGAAGTGTTTTATGTTTACTGACGAAAATATAATACGTTTGTTAGGGGAATTTAATTTTTATTTAATCGATATAATATAGTGAATAGATCCGGCGTAACTGCAGGACTGTCAACACCATAAGCTAATAAGATTTCTATCCGTTCATTCTCACGCGGGAGCTATTTTTATAAGTACGTGCTCTGAGAAATAAAACAACTGAATGGATATTACAATAATTCTCTGATGCTTGTTGACTCCGGCCGGTGCTCGGCGACGGCGCGGAGTGGGCGTGCGATGTTCGTGACCATAACTTGTACATCTCAATAGCACGCTCGTGTCCAGCGGTGGCCCGCTCCAGTGTACTGCATGACATAGCTATTGCTATAGGAGCATCACGAGAGATTATTGTATAGCGCCTCTGTACTATGGGAGCACGACAGCGTTTTTTGACATAAGAAATGATGCAATAATAAAATGAAAACATAACGCAATAAAGTCCCACTCTTTTGCGTTATATTCTATTTCGCACAGCTGACCGAAGCGATTTGCTTCCAGATCGACACCCGCACCTGCTACTGACAGGCGCGCCTTCACTGCCATAATGATACTTATTCTCATATGATATCTATTGACAGTACAAGTATATTTATGAGCAAAAACAAAACCGATTTCAAATCGAATCAAACGTTTAACGCTATTACGCGCGGACGCCCTTTTTGTATTTCCGCATTATCGCGGAAATATTGCGAAATAGAATTGATCAGAACCTAACCAAACTGTCAACAAACTACTCTTGGAGTATTGTACATCCTTTCTAATAAAAAATGAATCATCGATATCGGCTGGCGTGATATTGAGTTACTGGACTATTTGTGGCGCACATTTAAGACTTATTTGGTTTTCTCATGCAGGCTATTTTATTGTCAGAATTGAACCAACTTTGAATCAAAATCGAAAGTCGTGAGATGACAAACATAAAGAACCTCCTCTTATTTAAAGTCAATTGAAAATGGAAATGTTGGAGCAGGACACGAGAGCACAGAGGGCGCGGACGATCTCAACAATTCAATTTACTCTTCAATTCAGAACTGCCTATATTTAAATTGAACAAAATGTGCCTGATGAAAACGGTGTGTACGTGCACTGGCAGTTTCTATTTTTCAATTTATTACGGGATGCGCTTACTACCTGTGTAATTAACTGGGGAAAAGTTAACAGTTGGTCGGTACACGTGGTCCGCCGACCGTACTACGTGTTTTGTACAACTATTCCATCTAAAACATGAAAATACTCGACAGGATCAGACGTGCGGGCGCTGGTGCCGCCCCACGTCCAATGATATCTCTCGGACGTATGAAACCTCAACGAAACTCGTTAAACTTTCTCTAACAAAAACTCGCTGACTTTTATAACGAAGTTCTACTACACTTGCTGTCACTATGTTTTTGTTTCGTATATAATAAAACATTTTGCTCTCGTGTCGATCTCCAACTTGTGAGAAGTAAATCATTTATGAGATAATTTAAAAAAAAAACTTCGGAAACGGAATTTAACGGAAAGAAAAAGAAAAAAATAATTATTTGGAAAAATATACAACGCTCATCGCTGACACACGTATACGAATATCTGGTGTGGTGAGCAGTTAAGATGAAATCAATGATAATATATATGTTCCCAACACGACCTTGCACTTGGTGTGGGGTCTGATGTGAGGTTCAGCGGGCAGCGACTGGAGCCCGCCGCGGCCACGGTACTAGAGCCATTTGCTTACTTGTGAGTAGTGTGAAGACTACACAATATATGAATATCTTAAGATTTATAATTTTTACGACGACCAAATCAACAAACGATCACCATGCACACCATGCATACAGCGAGCTGCGTACAAGTCATGCTAAATCGCAAATTTAGATTTACTCATAATCAGAAATCAGAGAAGGTTTTGTACAACTGCTCTGATTAAAGATACATTTTATAAACGGCTCAAGATAAATATTTGTAAAAGGTTGGGCTGATGTGATGTTTTATTGCTTATTTAATGTTCAGAGTTTTGATCTCGGACGCAAACAGCTCGTGGCTCGCTCGTGTTCAAAGGTAGCTAAATTTATTTTTATTATTTCATTCATATTTCAGAACCTTTACAGAATATTATAGAAACATTGACGGCGACTGCCTGCTTGGTGAACACAACGGAATTGATTGCTGTGTAAAAAGTTGTATGGAGCGCTGTGCCGGTAGAGCCTGAACTTCGTAGGGATTTGACCCTCGACTGTTTGGCGTTCTAGTTGGCTTTCGTTATTTTATTCAATTGTATACAGACAATATTACATGATAATGGTAAATTTAATAATTAAATTTTAGTTAAGCAGAGAGAGCTTGTAAGTCCTTGAGATCGATGGGAGCTTACTGGTGGACGATGGAGCCGAATCTCGTAGCTCATCTTATGACGGCTCGCTCCAAAACAACAATCTATATGTGTTTATTGTCGGTCCTAAGAGATCGTAACCCGCCTTTACAACGGGGACGGTAATGGACCGGAACCTTGCCTCAGTGCTCCTTGAACAGCGAGAGCCAAACGTGTGAGTGCGCCGCGTGCGACCTCCAGCACGCGAGCACGTGCAGCCGCCGTGCGGCTTTATGGAGTCGTAAACTTACGGCGCCGTGCGCTGTTGTTACAATGTTAATAGAGCACGTATTTGTCACGCGTGTGACGTACTCGAGCAAGTCACCTACAACGATGATGTTATTTAAAGAACAGCGGGCTGCATGTCGCGACGGTCCAAGTTCTGCTCACCGTTCAAAGGTTCACGGCCGAAAGGTTTTTTTCTTAAATAACGTGCGTGTGAAAAGAACGTCAGCTTAAAGCTATCATCAAAGTGATCCATACGCACTCGACACAATGTCCCCGGTAAACGTAAACTGTAAAGAAAGTGACCAGTTCCTTAACTCCTGAACGGACTGAACTTCAGATTAAGCTTCGTGAGCTTTAGGAGCTCGTGTTGTCAGCTGATGTGTGAAAGCTGTATGATGTATGAATTGATTTTTTTTTACTTAGACATAATCTATAGTAAATATTTAAAGTGAATCAATAACGTGTCAGGTGTGCAGACACGGATCTCGCGGGACTCCACAATTAGACAACACGTGCCACGCCCGACAAGTTCATATGATGCGATGAAGTCAGAGCAGATGTGATAATGCGTAGCATCGAATGAATTATGCAACGCATTTGATCATGTCGTCCCATACATTAATATCACCGGATATACACTTACTTTGGTCACAAATAACACCAATCTGCACAGACGGCGCAGGTGCATTGAACACAGATTGCAGAAGAGTTATATTAAATAGCCAGAAGGTCAACATCTTTCCGAACAACAAAGTGCGTCATCACCTGCAGCATTCAAAAGCGCACGCCGCGCCGCCGCCGGCGGACTCACGGCACGCGTCCCTGCCCGTTACACGTTTTACTGCCGCCTCATTGTTGACTTTCCAATCTCCATTCTATTTATATACTCTCTTTTAACTTGAAATTATTTGGAAAAATGTAGCGTTCCGCGCGTCTGCCGACCTCACCAACCAGGCTTGCATGTAGTTGCGTCCTGCGGCCTCTAGGAGGACCTCAGACCACCATACCGGTTCACACTATAGGAATCTATAGTTAATATCGAATTTATCATATTTATATTAGGGTTTATAGAAGAGCAAAACTACAACTGTATACTGAACAAGTACGTTCCGATTTGTTCTGTTGCAGAGAACGTAAATGTACCGCGAGTGCGCGCCGCCGCCGTTATCAGTGGCACCTTCGACAACATTTGTTATCATAACTGATTAAGCTAAGATACAGAATGTTCAGATGAGAAGACAGATAAATCAGTTCTATATTAAGGACACGACGCCATTCTTACTGGAGAGATATTCTTTACTTAAATATTGTGAGTTCACGAGAGGGCCAACTCCACCCGTCTGCCCATTTTAAGTATAACACAATATTATATCGAATTAAGGTTCATCAATATTTAGTCGCCCCGCGTGTACTTGTAGCACTCGCGAGGGGAGATAACACGACAGACAAGAGACTGCTCGCGGCCGACAGTGACGGCGAGGCGGTCGGACTGCGGGAGATTGGACAGTCATAGTGATTCTCGTAATTGTAGGAAACCCAGCAATTCTGTTTTTAAAAGCTATGAAATTAGTTATAATAACGTATTTTTTACGGTTTATAATTTCTGAAACTGTGCAGTTTTACGCAAGCAACAAGTATTATACAATTTGCGAAATAAATATTTGAGCAGTGGTCGTGTGGCAGCGGAGAATGCAGTGGATGGTGTGCGCGGTGCTGGCGCTGGTCGCGGGCGGCGCGTGCGGCGGCAGGCTACTCGTGGTATTCCCGGTGCCCGGCAAGAGTCACGGCATCCTCGGGAGCTCCGTGGTCGACATTCTGCTGGATGCCGGGCATCAGGTGCGCGGGATTTCTGTGGACGTTCACTGTTGTTGTATTGTCATATTTTCGTAATTTACGCATTAGATGTTTTCGTTTCCGATTCTCGGATTCTTCCGTACATATTTACGTCGCTATCGCATTACGGAGTCGTGTTCGCTCTGTCGCTGGAGTGGTAATAAAAAGCTTTTAATGTACCCAATATAATGACTTTTAAAAAGCATTACCAAGTGAAAATCAAAAAGCATGGGTTTTAAAGCTTTTTCTTAAAGTTTTGTGATTTGGTAATGCGCACTGGCGTAGTTGATACCCACCCGGAAATACAGAAATACACCGAGGAAAGACTGATGATGGTAAATTATTGCAGTCCTTTGATGTACACGGAAGCGCTCAGCCCGCATCTGCGAGTACATGAGGAATAGGACATGAACCGCATGTCAAGTGCAATGGCAGCGCCAACCTCTCGACGTGAATGAAATACGATAGCAGGGAAGATCGTAAACAAGTCTCCTTAGATATCTGCCGACTGGGCAGCGATCCCGGCAAGCTGTGCCGTCGGAGCGGCCGTCCCGCTGGAGAGTGGAGAGAAAAAGACGATATTTTTATTAATTTTGCTTTTAGGTCACATACGTCACTCCTTTCCCTACGGAGTCAAATCGCGCCGGACTAACCGTCGCGGACATAAGTTCTGTTCTGCTGGATGCTTCCGGTGAGCATCATTTCCTTGTCTTCGTATACAACAATTTGTAGCAATTGAACTCTTACTACCACTTAACTTTAATATCGTTTCTTCCAGGCGCCGACCGTCTGGATGTAGCGAAAATGGCGAAGGTACAAAAACCCAGCCAGTGGGTTCTGCAAATGGGAAATATATTCGCGAGCCGCGCGCTGCTGCACGTCGCCGTCCAGGAGTTGCTCAACGACCCCAAAGTTACCTTCGACGCCGTCATCGCGGACTGGTTTTACTCTGGATTACTTGCACCGTCAGTATCTTATTTTAATTTGGATATCTATTATATTATATTGGCTCAAACCCTAGTAAATAAAGTGACTCATGATGATTGATGAAGTGAATTATGATGATGAAGAGTGACACGCGGCCTCAAGTCGGTTGTACCATTCATAGGGCAATGCTTTTTTAATTTCTCTACCAACCGTTTTTAACCGTTTTACCGAATACTCCCGGTTTAACGTCAACACGTAAGTGGCGGCTGCAGCACGGCCGGCCGAATGCCCCAATCCGATGTTCCGGGGATAGTGTAATATATTTGCATGTGTATTGATAACTGGAAATGTTTTAGATTGGCAGCCGTGTACGACTGTCCCCTGATCTGGTACTCTACAGGAGACGTATCCTGGCAGTCGCTGCGCCTGGTGCACGAGGCCAGCAGTCCAGCTTACAGCGTCGACAGCCAGTCGCTGAGAGCGCCCGCTGCCCCCTTTTCCACTGGCGACAAAATTTACCAGCTTATGCTACAAATGTACCTCACGGGCTGGATATAGTTAGTATTGGTGATGTGCCTGTCTCTATCCTATTACAATTATACCGCATGCCGCCGTGCTGCTTCCACATTTGTTGTGGAGGTGGCCGCAGATAATTCAAAAAACGAACATGACATGATCTATCAATTTCAAGATTCATAGATTTGGACAACATTACTGCAAGCCGCGCACGATTGTGGAACATTGTATACACTAATAATATTTAATAGTAAGCGTCCACCAACGGCTTAGTTGCTGTCGGGTATGGAGTCACGGACTCTCACACAGTATCTAGAGTGTCCCGGACACGGTCACTTGCGAATACAGGATAAGAACTACGTTAGTGTGGTCCGCTGCAGTCGGACGTGAGGCTAATGTTGTATTCACCTTCTAGTTATTACGCGAACCACATAGAGAAACCCGCGTACCGGGAGATATTCACGGGGCCGCTGCTGCTGCGCGGCCGGCAGCTGCCCGCGTACGACACGCTCGTGTACAACGGCTCCCTGCTCCTTGTCAACTCGCACCCGCCCCTCGGGCAGCATGTCCCGCTGCCCCGCAGTGTCAAGTACGTCGGGGGCCACCACTTAAGCGCCACTCCTGATTCACTACCGAAGGTAAATATCGTTTAATAAAAAAATAAATACTTTCAACGCGAACTGGCAACGAGACCGCTTGGGCTGAAACCGCCAGTCCTGTCTTCTACACTGTGACCAGCCCCAATTTCTCTCTATTCCTAAATAATTTGACTTCTTAGACTGCAAGCAATCATACAAACAATACGACTGTTCAAAACATAAACCTTACCTTACCATATTAAAACAACTCACAGGACTTGAAGCAAATACTTGATGGGTCAAAACACGGAGTGATCTACTTCAGCCTGGGGTCCAACTTGAAGAGTAGGGACTTGCCGGAAAACATAATACATGACTTGGTTACGGCATTTGGGCGACTCAAGCAAACTGTGTTGTGGAAGTTCGAAGACGAGCTGGAGGAGCTGCCCGGCAACGTGCACGCGCTGTCCTGGGCGCCACAGCACACCATCTTAGGTATTACCGCCTTCTTGCACTATGCTGTTTCATACTTAGTGAATACAAGGACACTTCTGCGTTTACTTGTTTTGACTTTTTTATCTTTTCTAAGTCTTATTACCATTGTCCTATAATTTAAACTCCACAGAGCATCCAAACGTATCGCTGTTCATATCACACGGCGGTCTTCTGTCCATAACGGAAGCCACGCACCATGGAGTACCAATCATTGGAATTCCAATTTTCGGTGATCAATTTGTTAACATAGACCAAGTGGTGCATGCAGGCTACGGGATAAGAATTGACTTTTCAAATGACCTTGCGGCGAATATCGTGAGAGGTATAAACGAGATGCTGGACAATCCCAGGTAAATATAAACAGCTACATGTCCACTGCGTCTTGTCCTTATCTCTTATCACCTGTCGTTATCGCGATCTGCTGGTGTGTACTGCTGGATCGTTCGGTTATCTTACATAATTTATCTGCATTAATCACATGCCGTAGATTTTATAACAATTGTTTAACCTTCAGTTACCGCACAAATGCCAAACAAGCGTCCTCTGTGTTCCGGAGTCGCCTAGCCACCCCGCAGGATGAACTGCTGCACTGGGTGCAGCTGGTGACGGACACGGGCGGTGCTGGCCACCTTCGGTCTCCGGCTTTGCAGATGTCCGCAGTGGAGAGACTGAACGTGGACATTCTTATTTTAATTGTGATGATTGTCTGGTTCTTGTCGAAAGTGTTGAAAGTGATCAAAGTACATTTCAAACATACAGACGCGAGCGAGAGATTAGTGAAGAAGGAAGACTAATATTTATTAAAAATAATGGCTTTAAGCAATCAATTGTTGTTAAACAAGTACGTAAGTGTTGTCTGCCGACACCCGGCAGGCACGTAAGTTGTTATTTATTTTTTGAAAAAGGAAAACTAACAATATATTTCATAGCGTAACGTTCTTCATAATCATTCCAACCAAGGTTATGCTTGTGCTAGGAGATGGTTCAACTACACTGAAATAGTGATCTGGAAGTACGAAGATACGTTTTGCAGACCGGAAACCATCAGGCGCGTTGTGTAACAAGAGAAGAACTATGTAGGTGCGGTGCCGAGTATTTTATTGGTCAATTTGTATTCACGAATGAGTATTATTGTACAAGTACGAAGAATGCTGCATATTCTGACGTACTTTGAAATGAATTAACGTAAGAAGGCAGGCGCGCAGCCTCGATCTCATTGTGCGCGCTCTCGGGCAGGCGGCGGATTCCCCGAGAGACTTCCCTTCATTATGCCATCCTATCAATGTTTCAGTGCCTTTAATTACTTTCTATAAAGTTAATCCAGAATACAGGCTCCATATTGCCAATTATTTTAAGTGAGTCGTAGATCATAGTTATTATTTTCAATATAACATGTTTTTCGGTTTTGATGTCTCTTACTAAGGAAATAAATAACCTGTTATCTCCCAGTCACTGAGCCGGGGCAGATTGAACTGGCTCTCCGTGTTATAGAAGAGATGCCGGGCGAGCACGCGGCTGCCCTGGTGCCGGACGATGGTCTGCAGCGGCGCGGGGTCTGCAGGGGCGCGGGGGCGGGGGCGCTTCGCCGACTTTAACAATGAAATAATATTCATTATCATTTGGTAGTTTTTGGTAGTATTGTACGAAATAATATTCTTTAAAATCCCTAAGACGTATCAGTTCGTTAACACCAGAGTCTACTGCTGACTCCACAGGTCGGCTGTATGAGGTTATAAATTAGGAGAAATACGTAGAGCAGCTTAGCCTTCCGCTACCACGCGTATCACCTCCGACCTCTGATACGTGATACGTACTCGTACAGGCAATACGGAAAGCGACACATGTTGTCTCGCTCTCCGGAGTATACCGACCTTGCGAGTGATCACGAAGGTGAACGTCTTTTTATAGATCAATACCAAAGACTTTGTATCAGCAGTTGCAAGTAGTAGAGAGGTCAGTAAGTTGTAAGGTTGAGAGGAAACGACGAAAGGAGTTTTATTATGTGCGCACTCACATCTTTCTTTTCCCAACACACTTGAAACGGGGTAGGAGACACTACACAGGGTCGTTGTGAGGGTCGACAGACAGCAAACTGTCAGTGGCACTCGAGAGACTTGATAGTTGGAGCGTCATCTTGCCTCAGTCTACCGCTGGACATAGACTTTCCCCAATGCCTTCCGCCATTGCTTACTTCAACGTCGCCAAGGTTAAAATAATGAGAGCCGTTTTAATTTAATTATCTAATATCTGATAGAAATGTAATAAAAAATAATATAAGTTAAATAAGCTATTATCACAGAAGTAATTGTACCGGGAGACAATAACAGAAGTGAGCCTGTCCGGGGTGTCGCCGGGGGAGTCGCAGCTGATAAGTTGCGCTATAACCAGGTTATGATATACATAGCAGACGTGCCCCGGTGTCGCCGCCGGCCGCCACAGTTCATTGTTCATTTATTGATTGTTGTTCATATTCTGTGGCAACTTGGACAAGCCAACAGGACACGATCTGACTGCGGTGACGCTGCACGCAGCCGGCTTCCAACAATATGTAATACTACAATGAACTATACAATACAATACAGCGATGAGAGTGGGACACGTGTGAGCGCCATGGCACCGCCTGGCTGCACGGTTTCCATTCAGCCTTTTTTGCAAGTCAATTGCTCCGTGAAGTATTTGACAAAGTGAACTCAAAGAGCAAACACACAGAGCGCAAGGTGCGGGCTTCGGACTTTATCGGCAGGCGGGAGGCGGCGGCGCTCGTAAAAATAACCCACTCTATCCGAAACTGTAAACTTTACTGCGTACTGTAAAGGATTGCGCGGTGTTTTATTACTCTCTGGATATAAAACAAGGCCCGGATCAAATAAGATGAACTATAATCACTACAAACAGTGTATATGAAATATACGAGCTGGATTTTTCACCACCGTTTTAAAAATATTTAACTAAATGAAGCAACGAAGGTAGGAATCAAAACAAATAAATCAGCGCTACATCTGTCGCGTTCCAATAGAGCTGGTGTTCCCCGGAGACAGGCGCAGCAGGCGGTGAGACGCATTGTACCAGCCTTAGTGTCAGTTCAGCAAACCCTTTCTATAATTAAATTAATACGTTCTATCGACTCCCTCAGTCGGCATCGGATTCTTTTAAGTGGACCTGGACACGGTCGCCGGCTCCGATACACAGACCAACGGTTTCGATATCTCTATTTTAAAGTTACGATATATTGCGTGTCGTGACACACACTCTGTTTGGGATCGTGCTGCCCGCTGAAATCTGCTACCGTTCATCCAGAACATCATCCATCTACTCAATTAAACGGTCGCTTGATTACAGTCCGTCTGCCATTTCTTTGGGTTGGAGGTTATTGGTGAGTTTCTTATTAAAAAAAAACAAGTGAATCGAATCGAAACTGAACATTTTAAATTATAAAAAGCGACATCTGGGCGATAACGAATTAAACAGCTCATCGTCAGTTAATATTGTGTTCCACAAGATGGCTCTTCCAAAAATATAGAATGAAATACGCGCCATCTATTTAAATGAACTACGTTTTATATCTGTATAAGTTTAAGTCAAACTTATGCAGATTGCATTACAACGTCGTAATGTCTTAGTGACAAATATAGATGGCGCTTATACCTTTTTTACTAATAGGAACGTACCTAGCCGCGTAATCGTCCCCCAGGGGAAGGACGAGTTATGTCGGGCCCTCACCGATCAAACTCACAAGACATTTCACCAGTGTCGCCTACTTAGTATTGCTTGCGCACGCACCGCGGCCCCGCCTGCGACCTGGACGCCTTTCGGCATCATCGTCCCGGGGACAAGCCTCACCCTCGCTGCCCTCCAGGTAAAGATTTCCTGAGGGACAGATCGATTCGGGTCGTCGTTAATGGCACCTCGTCCGACCTCTTTGTTATTAATGCCGGTGTCCCTCAGGGGTCTGTGCTCTCCGCGAACCTTTTTCTGCTGCACATCAACGACATGTTGGCAACACCCGGTATCTTTGGGTATGCTGATGACAGCACGGTCTCGGTGAGATACATGTCCGACGCGAAGTCTGGATCAAAAGCCCAGTCTTTGAGGGATTCAATGATCGATCAGGTGAACTCGTCTTTGGAGGCCGTCTCCCAATGGGGTGATGCCAATTTGGTCAAATTCAATCCCTCTAAAACACAGGCTTGTCTTTTTTCGGCGAAACGGAGTCCATTCCAACTGACTCCGACTTTCCGGAATGTCCCCATTCCGATTAATAACCATCTTCAGCTTTTAGGTTTAGATATCTCTTCTAATCTGAACTTTGGCCGCTACATTGAGTCCATTGCAAAAACTACTGCCAGAAAACTCGGTATCCTCTCCAGGGTGAGCGGGACTTCACGTCGGAGCAGCTACTAAGTCTTTACAAAGCTCAAGTTCGCTCCTGCATGGAGTACTGTTCCCATCTCTGGGATGGGTCTGCTAAGTATCAGCTGGAAGCTTTGGACTCGTTGGAGCACCAAGCGAAGAAAATGAAATGTATGTCCTCATTTTGTCTGTCTGCCGAATGTACAACACTGCACGGGGGTTCAATTCCTGTAGATTTCTTCTGATAAAATTGTTTTCAAGATTTCGAGGAGTACCAGGAAGCGGGACCGAAATAAACAATTTCGCAAACACGCTGTGACGTCACTAGTGTGTTGACGTGTCGTTGTTCAACGTGTGGTAAAGGAAAACCACTTGCTTTATTTACCTTAAAGATTGTATCATTGTGGAAATAACGTCCCCCTGTGCCTATTTCTAATTATAACAATGATATTAACAGGACGGAGGACGTCACGCTCGGGAACTTTAAAAAGGACGCTTTTAATAGAAAAGTGTTAAATGAAGTGACACTTAACAAATAAAGTTTTCTACGAGATGCTGCAGAACAGCTTACTCCTGAAATTGACGACTGTTGGCGCTGCGTGACACTCACACGGAGTGTGTCTCTTGTGATGAAATTATTCTTATGTATCTACATTTGTTTTACAAAACCAGTTGTACCTCTCCGCTCGATCACTCCTTCATATCGCTGTTTCTATGCTTAAGTGTAGGGCGCGAGCTGCGTCATTGCAGTTCCCTAATGTAGGCGGAATGAGTTAAGGAAGCTCGTGAATGTGTTGGTACTGACGGAGCATTGGCGCTGTTTGTTGCAGCTTTCCTGGTATATCTTCGGGACTTCGGTCCAATGCTGTCGAAACTATTCATGAATTCATAAAGCACGGCGCCGCGAGCACAGACCTCCATCATTACGAACTAATTTTATTCCGCTTCCTTTTTTGAAGTAAAAGGTGATGTACCTGAATGTGAAAAATGCCAGTTCATTTTTGTATTCCAGTCTGTTTCCATTCAAGTTATTATTTTGAGCTGCTTTCGTCAAATGCTTGGGGCGAAACCGCCACGTGGTGCGCCGGCCGGGTGGCGAGCTGGCACTGCGGCGGGCCCCGCACTGCCGCCGGCTGCAGGCGCGCCGGGCCAGTCTGCGCCCGACGCAGTCGCCATGGTGACGGGCGGCGTCTCGGCCGTTGAACCCTGCGTTTCCGCGTCGCCCGCCTTGCGCGTCGCTCGCCTTACGCGCCGCCCGCCCAGCGCCTTTTTATTTGTAAACATTTGTATGACATAGAAATGTTATAAATAGTTGGCGAACTTTAATCGTAGTGTAATGCTTGGCCTCGGAGTGCGGTGCGCGTGGTGTTTGGTTCGCGTCTGTTTGTCTGTGTGTCGCCGGGGCCGGGCGCAGGGAGCTGCGGGGGGACGCCGACTCCAGGTATGTCGGAACTGGTTTTTCTTACTTGTTCGCTGATGATGATTAATCGATTTAAAAAGTAAGTAAAATAATACGTTTGTCACTCGTGCCCTGGTGTGTTTGATTTTAAATTGCTCCTGTTTGTAGGCTCACTGCTGGAGGCAGAATATTTACAAGTAGAAAAAACCGGTGTCACATCGAATAAAACTTTATTCAAATTACATATATATTCTCTGGTGTGATGCTGAGCTACACTACTCGTACATATAAAAATACAATCAAATTAACAATCTCCTCCTTTTTTGAAGTCGAAGAAGAAGTGTTCAGTTCGCTGAAAATGAACCACATTGAACAGCAAGCCTAACGCTGGCAACACAATACGGCCGCTACAACGGGCCGCTGTGCGGTACACAAATGTTATCTTATCTAAACACGTCAGCATTGTTTCAATTTCAATTGGGGTGACCGGGTGACGTCGCGTCCGAAATGGTGGAGTGTTGGAAACTGCGCCAAGTGTGCCGACACATGGGACTCCGGCCGACTGCGAATGGGAACAGGGCAGGCAGATACGGTCGGAGCTGCCCGCTCTCTATCTGAGCACTAATTCTTTTGGCTTTTTGTCGCCGACGTCATCCTGCTGACTTCGTTTAATTATAATAGCAAGCTCTGTCGCCTTGTTAAATCTAGTGGGATGGACAGATATATAAATCGCAGGTTGACTTTGACTAAGGCTACAACAAACCATACAGCAAGAGGCAAGGGGAGAGCGCGGTAACCGACGATACAGTACGTTTGGATTATCTCTGCATCGATTGATGACTCGTTATGTTGCGGGTGATTAAAATATAATAATATCTTACAATCTATTTGATATTTTTATAGACTCTAGAATATATATTTAAAAAGATATCTCTATGTATTCAGTACACTGCCGACCCCGCGCGCCGCGGCCACTGCGGCAGTCGCAACCTCACTAAATTTAGTAAATGTTCCTGTTGTTGAGTGCACACTCATTACGGGATAAACACTAGCGCGCCGCGGGCACGGCACTGCCGGCTGATTTTATTTATGCTGTCTCAAGAGCGCCGGGGGGGAGTCCCGCCCGTGTCATTCGCTCCTGAAATACTCTCCGGAGAGAGCGTTCCCTCCGCGCCGGCGAGGGCGGGACGGCCACTCTTATGTTGAGCGAGCGCTCCGTGACAGCGACGTGGACGTGACGAATGTCACATGAAATATAACGCAGCGGCAGTCGAGCGAGGTTCGAGCGACTCTTCACTTGACCGTACTGTCGGATGCACCGGACGGAGTACATAGAATTAGCAAATAATTGCAACACTTGTTACCGCGCGCCGTTACCACCATTATATTAATTTACTAGTTAATTACACGCCTGTTTAATTCAAGTGAGCCGTAATGTTAAAAAAAAGATTTAAAAATTAATGTACTATTTACTATAGTGAAAAACGTTTGCATTGAATTATTTTAGCAGGAAACGGACCTACGTTTACTGATAAAATAATCTTAACATTGCCGGTACAATATTGCGGCGACGGCATTTTCTAACGAGTGCGAAATTCAAAATGGTTTAATTTAAAGGAACTAGCTACAAGATCTTAAGCAAAGAACTATTTCGATCCTTTTGGACGGCGGGTCAGAGTTACCGCGCCGGGGTAAGGGCCGGAGTCGAGGTCCGACCTTAGTGGACAGTATGGGTTCGTGAGCGCCATAGAGTTGGAAAGAGAAGGCTCCGTTCTGGCGGCGTACGGGCCGCGAGGCCGGGCGCGTGCACTCCGGCCGGGCGCGCGCTGTGGCCGGCTGTGTCCGCTCCGTACAGAGCACGCGCTTTTTCTTTTTTTTCTTGGCATACGTTCCAAAAGCTCAAAAAGTTCACCAGCACAAACAGGATGGTCCGTGCGGTGCAGATAAGCTGTGAGTATAGTTGTTACTTATTACATAATTGCATTTTTTGTATAAATACAGATTAATTGCAAAGTTAAACAGCAGATCTATTTCCCCGCAGCTTGTCCAATATTACAAAATTACAATATTAATGACTTTACTTTTATATATTATTTTGAATACGTTTCATTTCCTTTACCTTTGAACTTTACTCGAGGTGTTGTCACCACGAGGACTGGGAGAAAACCTTTATTTATTAATCACCTTCAATAAAGGAGAAATTTCTCAGTTGGTTTGTATGTCTGTAACGTCTATGCATTCTCAGTCGACTATGTTTGTTTGCTAGAAAAATGAAATGTTGATTATAAATATATATTATATACGAACCGGTGCACGCGTCCTTAAATTGGGTTTTGTCTTTACTTACAAATATATTTGTTATTAAATTTTGTTTGTGAAACACATTAATGGAAATGAAACAACAACACGAAGTGGCAGCTGTCGCAGTCAGGCGCGGGTGTTGCTAATCGCAAGACAATGATAAACAAAATGATTGCCAGATAACTTAAATCACTCGTTGTTATCATGCACCGTGTGTTCCTGCTCTACATAAACTAATAAAATTTAATTAATTCCCACTGAATAGTCCCACAAAATTACCGCATTCGAATATTTCTTACGTTGATACTGCAACGTTAGCTTTTAGTTACCATGATCAAGTGTAACGAGCGATCATCTCTCCGCACATCGGACCTTAACGATGTGTTCAATAAATTGTTTCCGCGGTCGTTTTTTCTTTTTATTATTATATTATTAAAAGTGCGGTTCACATCACACTTGCGATCACACGCATACAGGCACAGACGCTGCGCGAGGCTGACACCCTGGCGCTAGTCCGGTGCACACAAACGTGTTGCACCGTGTTTAGATCACGCTGTCTATTTGTGTTTGATATCTGGAATAGACCACGTTATTAGGTCACTTACGATTCCCCAAAACGCTTTCAAATATAAAATGGCGGTCAGCTCCAACAGCTCGCTCTGTTTCTTTATAGAAATGTTGAGGAATTCTGTGGACAGATGTTTATTTAATAAGATGTTTACGATCATTTCTGTTTCGCGCACGGGCTCCTAACAAGCTATTAATGAACTCCAAGATTCATTGTCATGAAATAGATTCATTGATAACTTTTTACCTGACATGTTAATAGTGTCTCCCGCGACTTATACTTTGTCCCTTTACCTTCATGTGTCATTAACTTTATTAATTTAATACGATCAACCAACAGTATGCATGCGGCAGAAGTGACAGCATTTTGTTTCAAAACTGTTTAAAGATTGAAACAATTAACTTTTTTTTTTGTTAACGGGGAGGAAATCTTCAAAAAGATACCCCGCCTTCTGGGAGGAATGCGGCGATTATGTGGGGTTTTTACCCACTAAAACCTCCGCGGTGGCCCTTTCCTCGGTGCATGACGAGGGGCTCCGGGATCTCCAGTGGAACGCACCGGAGCCCCTCTGCACTGTGCTCAAGGAAAGCACGTCCCGGGGGGGAATTAACTGCAGTGTGTTGACGAGGCGACTTACCTCTCGCGAGAGGCTCACAACTTTAACATGTCGGTCTTATCTGCGGCCAGATGGATTCCGTGTTTGGAGGTCACTTGCGTTATCAACGAACTGTGATTACGTCGCACACGTGGCTTCATAGTACACGCCACACGTGACACTTTAGCGCGCTGTAGTAAATCTTAACAGCATTTTAGTCATTTTCTGATTATTTCAAGAATAAAGTAGATATTAACAGAATATACACACGTAAACGTAATTATAACACAAATCAGCATTACATAATGCGTTGAAATGTGTAAGTCTGATGTAATATCATTTGGTTGGAAGGATCGATTGCAAGTTGTTTAAATATAAAAGTACATTACAAAGTGACAGTAAGTAGTGCCGTGGCCGCGGGAACACTTCGTCCGTTTAATGAAATACCTGTTTGGATGATAATCAAAAAATATTATACAGCACACTTTATAAATGATTATATGTATATTAATATTAGGACGGCGGCGCGCTCAGCCCCAGCGCCAACTTTCCCGTCAGGGTTATCAGCGAGATTAGTCGGGTCGAGGGCAGTCATATCATTTGGAATATTCATATCATTTTTGCGTATTGTAAATTGTTATCATTATTATTTATAAAAAAAAAACGGTTATTTTGATTAAAGTAATAGGATCTTTGTAGTGACAATACTGTACTACGGAGCTCTCGGCGCTGGCGGTCTCCCCGATGTACTTGCGGATTGCTTTCTGTTCATTATTTCCCGCAATGCGCAATTCGTTTTCTTTACCGGCAGCGCGCGTCTGAGGGATTTAAAATAATAAGGAATAATACCGTATTTGTGTAATTACATTTTTTTAACTTAGATATAGTTTATTATCCTTAAGAGACAGACACATTCCATCGCAGACTTTTCTGTAGACCTGTATAAGATACACAATTACCATACATTTTTTTGTTATATATATATATATATATATACACTATATATATATATATACCCTCGAGAAGCGATCTATCCGTTGGTAAGTACAACATGAAAATCAGTGTTAATTTTTGACAGCGGGAAGCGACTTTGTTTTATTTAAGCTTGTTTTTATAAAAGTTTTTTTTAATTACTTGTTTTTACTTGTAAATATATAGTTGAGAACAAATGTAATTTTAAAATCGTGTAATTACCACAGAACGATTCATAACGTGATTTATTGAGAGCCATTAGCTATCGGCTTGCGGTTTAATTAATTAGTAATTAGTGTGGGGGGTGCAGTGCGCGAGTGTAGTGTCCGGCGCGCGAGTGTAGTGTCCGGCGCGCGCGTGTGTCCGGCGCGCGGCGTGCCTCGCAACGTGCTCGCGACACGTGACGCTCCTCGCTAATTAACAGCACAATTTACCTGCTGACAATATTGCTTGCATCTAATGGACACCGGCCAGATCTCCTTAAGTATATTATATGGAGAAAACAATACGCGATCTTTGAAATTATTTACCAGATTGGCTAAAAGACAAGGTAGCATCAGTGTTACGGCGCTCTGCTCTCACACCAATACGAGTGACCGTATCAGGATTGGATTAATTTAAAAATTTCGTCTCTTTCCTTCAAATAAATTAATTTCCAATAGATCTAATGCAAATGGTGCAACGTTTTATTCATTTTAAGTAAGTTCTCGACTACGGCCCTGCTTTGACACATTTGCAGACATACGGGCCTGGGTGAAAATGCTGCGAGGACTAGCCTCGATAGTCAGGCGTACCATTACCATTACCACTTAGTAAATGCCAATCCAGAGTTCCACATCGTATTCGGAGGGAGAGACAGCCGCGGGCAAACCGTTCTTTTGCTGTACAAATAATATTTGAATTATGCCTAAAAAAGCCTTCACTCCGAGCTGTTGCAGTGTAACCAACAAAGATGCAATCGTCCAATGAACTTGTGTAGAGAGAGAGCAGAGCTGAACTCGGTGGCAGCAGAGTGCTGGTGATCAGATAAGTGTCGCTTCATCAAGACACTGGATGCTCCCCAGCTCTCTCTCTCTCGGTCTCTTCTCGATCCGGTAAAGTTTTCGAGGCTAAAAATTTCTTCAAACGTATACTGATATCTGTAATGCAGAGTACTTCCCATTTCCTACCGCGTTTTCCTCGTTTTAATAAAAATTGTGAGAATACACAAAAGAATCAGTTCCCACCGCGAGTAAATTATTAGATGACTAATTATTTGATTTCTGATTTACCGTGTATTGTCGCATGATTTAGAAGGTATAAAATATCGCTGTCTGTCTGTCTGTCTGTTCGCGATAAACTCAAAAACTATAACACTGTGCTCATCAATGGATAGAGCGGTTCTGGAGGAAGGTTTATAATATAAATATAAATATATAATGTAATAAGTGTTCGTTACGTTCGCTAGAATATAATGTTATTTCAGAAAAATATAAGCCGTCTGAGAGTTTTCAACGAAAACGCGGCCGAAACCCTTCGTGGTATAACAAAGAAATGTATAGTGGAATTGTGTGTCTTATACAGGTTCTCGTATACAAGTCTACAAACAATTCCACGATGGCATATTTCTATCTTTTAAGGATATTATACTGTATCCATACAAATACGGTATTATTTCTTATTATTTTACTTTGGCTTGAGCATTTTATGAAATTTTCATGGAGATATATAAAAATCAAAATAAAGCTCATTGAAGTTCGTAACGCTCTGTTCTGTCCAACCGCGCCGCGTCCGCGTCTCCTCTCAAGTCCTAAAAATCTTAAATAACTTTTTTGATAAATTCCACGCGGATGAAGTCGCGCCACAGCTCTAGCTACATAATAAAAATTACACTGCTACTACGTGGCACTGACAGGATGGCCGACCCACTGCAGCTCCTGTTTGTGGGAGCCAGCAGCGACGAGCCGCCAGCTCGGAACACGCACCAATCGATAGTTCAGTGACATGACCTGCTCCGAGGTCACTCGGCACCACTGGGCCACCGTGCGTGCGCCGCAGTTACGCATATCCCGTTGTTGAAGGGCCGGTGTTTTTATAAATTGAATTAACCCTTTATAAATGGAAGTAAGCCCCGGCTGGCGAGGTGCACCGTGTTAATACTGGTACAGTAAGCAATGGATAGAATAATATAATCGCCGGCCGCTGTCCGTGTCTGTCTGTTTCTGCTATAAATATTGTAATAAAAGCGTGAGCCGGCAGTTCATTTCGAGTGCGTCGCTCACTTCACCTGCACCTTCAAACATTCCAAATACACGGCAGGCTTCCCAACCGGCGCACAAATGCACGAGCACCGCGCTGGCCTGCTGCCGCTCACCACCATATACGCGGACGTGTGCTGGCCGGGGTAGCTTTGTGACTGTCCTTTGCATTTCGAGCTGTTGTCTAACATAATGCAAGTAATTATTTACTTTTTTCGTAAAAGATCGTGAATCTGCTACGGCTTCCTGTAAGTACTATGAGGTGATCTCCAGGTGGTCACCATCAGGTGTTACGATGGCCCGCACCGAGCGTAGCAGAACAAAGCGTTCGTTTAGACGCCTGCAGGACAGGTGCATGTGCTGGCATTAGAATGCGGTGCCGTCGAACATTGGGGCCTGTTGTATCCTACCCGCCTATTACCACTGCGGCTTGATGTTCCTTCCTTTCAATTTTAAGCGACAGCAACTTTCTGACTTTTACGCTCGTACGCTGTTAGTGACATCACAGACGCCCTCCATTTTATAAACTAATTAGATTTATTTATTTTTGATACTGCTGACCCGGTTTCAATTTGTTGTTTACTATTAGGTCAACATAAATCATATTCGATATGTTCTGTTGTCTGTAGGACAAGGTAAACATAGCACATGTTTTGCTCACGACAGAAACTAATATAATTTCAGAATACACGGAATTCCCTGATAGTTAATATTTATACTGAGGAAGAGCACACAGTGAACAATAATTTAATTTAAAATATTTTGTTTTTTATTTACATCGCTTAATGACTCTTTTGTCTATGGGGATAGGTAGAGACAGTTACTGTTGTCCACTTTCACCGAGCTCATTAGGCTTTCCCCATACTCGGGGCACAAGCTCTAACCCCGGCTGTCCGTGAAGCCGGCTGGCTATTTGCCTATCGCCGCTTATAATCCAAAAGGACTGGAAGAGACGATAGTTAGGCGCACTTTAGCTCGTCTCCGCTCCGCACGTCACCCAGCACCGGCAGGTGAGCACGGGGACTTGGTGATAGGTCGAAGAAAATTAACATTATTGGTTCTATATAAACTGGCGCATAACCCGTGCGCATCCCATAATGTCTGGTCTATCCGGTGGTCAAACACTGTCCAATGTTGCGTGGAGCAAGCGCTCGTCTGTGTCCCCGACACAGTGCGGGCGGCACGGTCATCCGTCACTGATTTGATTATGACAGTTGTAAGTATTATAAATGAAAGACGCAATATTAATAAATTGTTTGCACGAGAACATGTTACGTGCCGCCCGTTACTCGCTACAAACAATTTGTACATTAATTAATTTCATAGAAAAATGTATTTCACTTTTATACGTTATCGCCATCCGTAAGTAAACTTGCTAACATCTGTACCAAAATCAAAAGTTCGGGACAAAAGAAACCTTAGAGCCTTTCCCGAAATCTGGTTCTGCTATAACTACTCAATTTCTACCTGAACTTAGTGGGGCCCTGGCCGGCACCTGCTGCCCACACAGACGTAGTTCTGACCTCTGTAAGTACGAACGTCCCTCAAAATAACAATAACTGTTGCGAATTCCTTTGTGTGTGTCCGTGTGTCCGGCGCAGTCTCGTGGTACTAGCAGTTAACTTGTTTACGTTTTCGTTCCCAATAGAGGAGGGTGGAAATCCGCGGGCCCCGCCGCCGGTGTACAAAAATCATTTTATTTGGAGCTCAGAACCTGAGAGCATGTAAGTTTATAATTGTTCTAAGACTTAAAATATATTTTTAAATATAAATCTTATTTAAAACAACGTTAAAGCCAGTTGGCGCGAACCCTTCAAAGTTCTGTCGCCGATAATCTCTTTTGTATAACATGTTCGTGCCCGTTCCCGTTATGAACACAATAAGCGTTCTCCCGTCGTTCATGCGGGGATGCCTGCTATATGTTCGGATCCCGGTGTTCCTCGCAGATAAAATCAAACCCTTTTTAGAAAGGATGAACTTCAAGAGTAGTTTGCTGAGAGTTTAGTTGCATTCTGATTAATTCTACCCCGTAATATTCCAACGACAGTTGGGGAACACGAGGGCAATCGTGCGTAATAACCTTCAATGTTTGATTCGATTTGAAGTCGGTATCTGGTTTTACTCGTAAATATACTTGCTGCGAGCAAGAGAACACAGGTATGATGGAATTGATCTTGATTTGTAATGCCTGTCTTTTTGAACGGCCTACAAGATATAGATTCGCATTGATCGTGTCAATTCCCCCGATCACGATCCACACATTATCATTATTATTCAATAATCAATAATTAATAATATATTGCAGTAACGATATGTTATATCGGCTACACGCGTGTGCATAATACTAACGACCTTCGCCTTAACTCTATGCAAAAAGGTTTTGCTGCCTAACTGTCAGCAACGTGTTGACAGACGGTCGTCGCATTCAGTATTATGCACAATTATTATTACGTTTTGAACGTTGCTGTTTTAAATATCAAAATAGTAATGTTATGATGATGAGTGTGTACCTGCACACGAGCAAATCATTGCTTTAATTATTTAAAAAACTGACATTGTTGTACGGCGAGTTAACAAGACTCTTATCGGTTCGTCTGACAGATATCTGCCGGCCACAGATGGAAAAATATAAAGAATTATAAAGCTTAGTAAAGTAAGTTATTATTTGTGCTCGAATGTTAACGCACCTTCGATAGTTAGAGAAATATAGCAGGTGGTGGTTGTGTACTTGGAATGTATGGTATGAGAGAGAAATACAGAGTATAGAATAGGGAGAATCAATGGAGCCTCTACACTCAATAGTGGGAAGTCTGCATGTTTCTAATAATATTATAATGATTGGAACCAAGGAAGTGACAGTAGAAGCATGAGAGTGAAATTACTTATTACAAAACCGTAGAGATATCCTCGTGATAGAATGAACTATGTGCTAAGGGGAAATGTGTTGCAGAGGACGTAGTCTATGAAAGCAGTTCTCCCGCCGTCTGCGCTTTATGTACTTGGAAGATCGAGCAGCAAAATTATATCAAGCAGATTACTAAAGAAGAGCGACGTGTCGAGTACTCAAGACGTCCGAACCTGGATGTAATGCTAGCAGCTGGTGTGTGTGTATCATCAGGTGACTTAACTTAAATCTTTCCCGCCAATAAAAATGTTAAACTGACTATGCTTTTAATAGCCCGAAAGTGATAATGGAGCCGGGAGTTATCGTAGCAGAGTTCATCAGGAGATCAACAAATGGCGCGTTCTGATGTAATCCATTTACAGCACAGCGACGTTAAAACGTTTAAAATGACAGTACAATAATATCTATTAGCGCGGAAGCATTGCGCTGCGGCGCGGTGTTTAATTATTTACGTGTCTATAAATAATAATAAAATGGTGGTTAAAGATTTATTTTTTATAAATACTTAATTGATCAATCAGTAATTTATGCCCTTGCATAATCTATTTATGTATTTACATAATATTCCCCGGTACGGCAGTTTTAGGAAATCCTTGTTCACTTAAAATAGACCCACATTTTCCTCCTTAATTTAGTTATAAATTAGCAATGTTTTATGACTTATTGGTCATTCAGTGTTCCATGATGATGATGAAGTCGCGGCACAGCTCTAGCTACATAATAAAAATTACACTGCTACTACGTGGCACTGACAGGATGGCCGACCCACTGGAGCTCCTGTTTGTGGGAGCCAGCAGCGACGAGCCGCCAGCTTGGAACACGCAACAATCGATAGTTCAGTGACATGACCTGCTCCGAGGTCACTCGGCACCACTGGGCCACCGTGCGTGCGCCGCAGTTACGCATATCCCGTTGTTGAAGGGCCGGTGTTTTTATAAATTGAATTAACCCTTTATAAATGGAAGTAAGCCCCGGCTGGCGAGGTGCACCGTGTTAATACTGGTGCAGTAAGCAATGTATAGAATAATATATTATAATCGCCGGCCGCTGTCCGTGTCTGTCTGTTTCTGCTATAAATATTGTAATAAAAGCGTGAGCCGGCAGTTCATTTCGAGTGCGTCGCTCACTTCACCTGCACCTTCAAACATTCCAAATACACGGCAGGCTTCCCAACCGGCGCACAAGTGCACGAGCACCGCGCTGGCCTGCTGCCGCTCACCACTATATACGCGGACGTGTGCTGGCCGGGGGAGCTTTGTGACTGTCCTTTGCATTTCGAGCTGTTGTCTAACATAATGCAAGTAATTATTTACTTTTTTCGTAACAGATCGTGAATCTGCTACGGCTTCCTGTAAGTACTATGAGGTGATCTCCAGGTGGTCACCATCAGGTGTTACGATGGCCCGCACCGAGCGTAGCAGAACAAAGCGTTCGTTTAGACGCCTGCAGGACAGGTGCATGTGCTGGCATTAGAATGCGGTGCCGTCGAACATTGGGGCCTGTTGTATCCTACCCGCCTATTACCACTGCGGCTTGATGTTCCTTCCTTACAATTTTAAGCGACAGCAACTTTCTGACTTTTACGCTCGTACGCTGTTAGTGACATCACAGACGCCCTCCATTTTATAAACTAATTAGATTTATTTATTTTGATACTGCTGACCCGGTTTCAATTTGTTGTTTACTATTAGGTCAACATAAATCATATTCGATATGTTCTGTTGTCTGTAGGACAAGGTAAACATAGCACATGTTTTGCTCACGACAGAAACTAATATAATTTCAGAATACACGGAATTCCCTGATAGTTAATAATTATACTGAGGAAGAGCACACAGAGAACAATAATTTAATTTAAAATATTTTGTTTTTTATTTACATCGCTTAATGACTCTTTTGTCTATGGGGATAGGCAGAGACAGTTATCCACTTTCACCGAGCTCATTAGGCTTTCCCCATACTCGGGGCACAAGCTCTAACCCCGGCTGTCCGTGAAGCCGGCTGGCTATTAGCCTATCGCCGCTTATAATCCATCCGTGTTATTCCAAAAGGACTGGAAGAGACGATAGTTAGGCGCACTTTAGCTCGTCTCCGCTCCGCACGTCACCCAGCACCGGCAGGTGAGCACGGGGACTTGGTGATAGGTCGAAGAAAATTAACATTATTGGTTCTATGTAAACTGGCGCATAACCCGTGCGCATCCCATAATGTCTGGTCTATCCGGTGGTCAAACACTGTCCAATGTTGCGTGGAGCAAGCGCTCGTCTGTGTCCCCGACACAGTGCGGGCGGCACGGTCATCCGTCACTGATTTGATTATGACAGTTGTAAGTATTATAAATTAAAGACGCAATATTAATAAATTGTTTGCACGAGAACATGCTGTGTGCCGCCCGTTACTCGCTACAAACAATTTGTACATTAATTAATTTCATAGAAAAATGTATTTCACTTTTATACGTTATCGCCATCCGTAAGTAAACTTGCTAACATCTGTACCAAAATCAAAAGTTCGGGACAAAAGAAACCTTAGAGCCTTTCCCGAAATCTGGTTCTGCTATAACTACTCAATTTCTACCTGAACTTAGTGGGGCCCTGGCCGGCACCTGCTGCCCACACAGACGTAGTTCTGACCTCTGTAAGTACGAACGTCCCTCAAAATAACAATAACTGTTGCGAATTCCTTTGTGTGTGTCCGTGTGTCCATCGCAGTCTCGTGGTACTAGCAGTTAACTTGTTTACGTTTTCGTTCCCAATAGAGGAGGGTGGAAATCCGCGGGCCCCGCCGCCGGTGTACAAAAATCATTTTATTTGGAGCTCAGAACCTGAGAGCATGTAAGTTTATAATTGTTCTAAGACTTAAAATATATTTTTTTAAATATAAATCTTATTTAAAACAACGTTAAAAGCCAGTTGGCGCGAACCCTTCAAAGTTCTGTCGCCGATAATCTCTTTTGTATAACATGTTCGTGCCCGTTCCCGTTATGAACACAATAAGCGTTCTCCCGTCGTTCATGCGGGGATGCCTGCTATATGTTCGGATCCCGGTGTTCCTCGCAGATAAAATCAAACCCTTTTTAGAAAGGATGAACTTCAAGAGTAGTTTGCTGAGAGTTTAGTTGCATTCTGATTAATTCTACCCCGTAATATTCCAACGACAGTTGGGGAACACGAGGGCAATCGTGCGTAATAACCTTCAATGTTTGATTCGATTTGAAGTCGGTATCTGGTTTTACTGTAAATATACTTGCTGCGAGCAAGACAACACAGGTATGATGGAATTGATCTTGATTTGTAATGCCTGTCTTTTTGAACGGCCTACAAGATATAGATTCGCATTGATAATGTCAATTCCCCCGATCACGATCCACACATTATCATTATTATTCAATAATCAATAATTAATAATATATTGCAGTAACGATATGTTATATCGGCTACACGCGTGTGCATAATACTAACTACCTTCGCCTTAACTCTATGCAAAAAGGTTTTGCTGCCTAACTGTCA
This sequence comes from Meandrusa payeni, assembly GCA_029286785.1. NCBI lineage: Eukaryota > Metazoa > Arthropoda > Insecta > Lepidoptera > Papilionidae > Meandrusa > Meandrusa payeni. The sequence goes on along the minus strand of JAGSMX010000006.1, from coordinate 16,930,218 downwards.
GCAACGTGTTGACAGACGGTCGTCGCATTCAGTATTATGTACAATTATTGTTACGTTTTGAACGTTGCTGTTTTAAATATCAAAATAGTAATGTTATGATGATGAGTGTGTACCTGCACACGAGCAAATCATTGCTTTAATTATTTAAAAAACTGACATTGTTGTACGGCGAGTTAACAAGACTCTTATCGGTTCGTCTGACAGATATCTGCCGGCCACAGATGGAAAAATATAAAGAATTATAAAGCTTAGTAAAGTAAGTTATTATTTGTGCTCGAATGTTAACGCACCTTCGATAGTTAGAGAAATATAGCAGGTGGTGGTTGTGTACTTGGAATGTATGGTATGAGAGAGAAATACAGAGTATAGAATAGGGAGAATCAATGGAGCCTCTACACTCAATAGTGGGAAGTCTGCATGTATCTAATAATGATTGGAACCAAGGAAGTGACAGTAGAAGCATGAGAGTGAAATTACTTATTACAAAACTGAAGAGATATCCTCTAGATAGAATGAACTATGTGCTAAAGGGAAATGTGTTGAAGAGGATGTAGTGTAGGAAAGCGGTTCTTCCGCCGTCTGCGCTTTATGTACTTGGAAGATCGAGCAGCAAAATTATATCAAGCAGATTACTAAAGAAGATCGACGTGTCGAGTACTCAAGACGTCAGAACCTGGATGTAATGCTAGCAGCTGGTGTGGTGTATCATAAGGTGACTTAACTAAAATCTTTCCCGCCAATAAAAATGTTAAACTGACTGTGTTTTTAATAACCCGAAAGTGATAATGGAGCCGGGAGTTATCGTAGCAGAGTTCATCAGGAGATCAACAAATGGCGCGTTCTGATGTAATCCGATTACAGCACAGCGACGTTAAAACGTTTAAAAATGACAGTACAATAATAACTATTAGCTCGGAAGCATTGCGCTGCGGCGCGGTGCCTAATTATTTACGTGTCTATAAATAATAATAAAATGGTGGTTAAAGATTTATTTTTTATAAATACTTAATTGATCAATCAGTAATTTATGCCCTTGCATAATCTATTTATGTATTTACATAATATTTCCCGGTACGGCAGTTTTAGGGAAATCCTTGTTCACTTAAAATAGACCCACATTTTCCTCCTTAATTTAGTTATAAATTAGCAATGTTTTATGACTTATTGGTCATTCAGTGTTCCAGATGCAGACGTGAAGTTAAGCTAGAGGTACTGGAGCTGTGAATGCGACGGAAGATGTCCAGGACGTCTCCCGGAACAAGCTATGGCTCCAGATGCGGAGGATTGCGAGGAGGTACACATGAATATAATTTTCGCTCTAGCGTCTCCAGTACATCTGATAACAATTTCTTTATTTATTTAATTATAATTATATTGTATTTAATGTTATTTATATTTTGTTTTCGAACAAGATCTTTTTCTGAATTCTGCCCGACGCTTTGACGGCCTATACAGTTCGTAGACAAACTTCTTGTAAGTGCCACCACTTATAAGCCTTCCTATAATAAATTCTGTCGCGTCGTCCGGAGGCCGAGACACGTTCTTAACGATCCGGACGACGCGATTATCATTGCACAGGCTAGACTCTTTACAAATCCACAAAGCGTCCATTCGCGACCGTCGGAGGTTGCGAATAATCCTCGCACGTTACCGTTCGTTCGTCAAAAAAAAAGTTTTCCAATGTACAAACATCACAAGAACTTAATGCTTGGTGCGAAAATAGGAGAATTCAATTTTACAATGGCGGCGTGCAAATTCAAATGTAATATTGTTTATCTTTGCGTTTGTGTACTTGTTATACGACAGACATTATGTGACACAGAGAGAGCGCGACTCGAGCTTCAACTCGGTACGAGAGGGTTCGTGTTAATGATCCTGGAAAACAATTGAATAGACTATGAAGGCAATCGAGCCATTCGGAGTGAGAAAAATTAAACCAGCGGTAACAGAAAACAAGTAATATATCTTTTACTTATGCTCTCCAGGTGGAACGGTTGAATGAAGAAGAAGAATTTCATGAAGTACCGGTTCATCAGGGCCGACAGATCCAACCAGAGGCGCCGACGTTAGTTCAGGCCTGGACCGAAAACGAGGAGCAAGAACGCTCCGGAGGAGATAGCAGGACGAATAGTCCAGGGGAGAACAGGCGCTTGCTAGGACACACAGTTCCCCTTCTGAAGCCCAAGGCTCACCTGCAAGCTGGTCTGACCCTCGGCGTGTGGGGAGCAGTGAAGGAAAACAATAAGAAAAAACTAGCAAAATGCCAACTCCCCGGCTCTATGAAAAGGTCGAAAACGAAGTTCCAGAAGTGGAAAGAGAAGCTGTTCGCAGTATTGAAGCCGCCCTACTTCATCCTCACCATGATCATAACCATAGTAAGTGCAGGTATCAGATAAACATTTAAATTTGTTTCTAGTTTTGTTTCCGACACAATAATCAGTGTGACTTCTTATTGTCCCAGTCTGCTCGCGTCAAAGTTTCTATCTCTTGGAACGTGCGTTTGTTGTGCCGTCCGGTGCTGCCCGGGCAAAGTGGTGAAATTAAATAGATTCCGTTTCCTCTCAGATATGCATCCACCTGGTACGCACGAAGGCGATGCACGCGCAGCTGGAGTGGGCGCCCGGCGCGTGGTGGCGGGAGCCGTGGCGGCTGCTGTCCTACGGCTTCGTGCACGCCAGCAACGCGCACCTCGCACTGAACGCGCTCGTCGCACTGGCAGTAAGCGATACTTCCACTTGCAAACATACCTAGCGTTAAATTAGTCTCTCGCTCGCTTGGGATCTTTGCACTTTTGAACTACGCATGTAATTTGATATATTTCAAAAAAGAAATTCCTCATCAGGTTGGTTGGCGCCTGGAGCTGGAGCAAGGTTGGCGTCGTGTTGCCATCGTCTGGTTCGGAGGTGTGGCGGCCGGGGCGCTGGGTGCCGGAGCCCTGCAGCCCCACGTGCGGGTAGTCGGCGCCTCCGCCGCGGTGTACGCCCTCCTCACGGCGAACCTGCCTAACGTTTGCGTCAGGTGAGATTAACGAGCAATAACTTCTTCACCGATGAACTTACACAGATACACGTTGAGCGAAGTCCTAGCCCGAGCGGGCAACAGTATGCTGTCCGTCTTGTAACTTTCTTTTCGTTGGGTATCGGCCTATTCTCTGATCGCCTGACACTGCCGTCACCTAGCAAGGCACACGCCTGTCGTGCTCGTCAATCTTTAGTTCAGTCCCTGTCGCATGTTTAAAAATCTCCTTGCGCAGGTTTGGCCATATACCACTATGGTGGTTCCGGCCGCTGAGTGTGGTGGTCCTCGCCGCGTCTGAGGGCTGCTGGGCGCTACTGCGCGCCCCGCCCGCGCCTGCCGCGCACGCCACCCACGTGGCGTGGTCATCCCATGTCCTGGGCGCAGCTGTAGGGGTCACGCTAAGCTTTGTAGTCTTTGATGGTGAGTTTACAATAAAACCTCTTTCCTTATAAACTCTACGCAGCAGTAGCACTACAACATAACTTTCTTTTGTTGGGTATCGGCCTATTCTCTGATCGCCTGACACTGCCGTCACCTAGCAAGGCACACGCCTGTCGTGCTCTTCAATCTTTAGTTCAGTCCCTGTCGCATGTTTAAAAGTCTCCTTGCGCAGGTTTGGCCATATACCACTATGGTGGTTCCGGCCGCTGAGTGTGGTGGTCCTCGCCGCGTCTGAGGGCTGCTGGGCGCTACTGCGCGCCCCGCCCGCGCCTGCCGCGCACGCCACCCACGTGGCGTGGTCATCCCATGTCCTGGGCGCAGCTGTAGGGGTCACGCTAAGCTTTGTAGTCTTTGATGGTGAGTTTACAATAAAACCTATTTCCTTATAAACTCTACGCAGCAGTAGCACTACAACATAACTTTCTTAAATTTGATTATTTTCTCTTCTACTACCATACTTTCCCCAATAACATCCTCCGTTACGGTGACAACCGTGTTATCTACTGGCATACCTGTTTTGGAGAAGGAAACTTTTTATGAAGAAGGGCAGGCGGCACACAAACGCTATTGAACCTACAAGTGTGGAGCAGGAGCTGCTGCAGTGGCCTTACCATTACTAGATTTTGTTTCTAATTTTTAACTTCCACGCTTATTGTACCGTATCTAATGTGTAGGTAAGCGTTTTAACATGTTTTGCCTTAGTCAGAGCAGACTCGCTAGAGCCTGTCCCTATATCATAATGTGAAAATGACTGTGAAATGTTAACTTGTGGTGTTTCAGGTGAAAACTACAAGAAGCGTTACATGGTGGTGTGCCGCGCGGTGGCGGCGCTGGCGCTGGCGGGCGGGGTGGTGGCGGCGGTGGTGCGGCATGCGCTCTGCTACCACACCGACAACCTCATCTGACCACACCGGACATCACCTCCCGACTCGACGGGACATCGATAAACTAATTTTTCACATTTGAAAAGATTCACACATATTCACTTTCACTCACATTCCAAAAATGGAAAATCATGTCAAGATTAAAGAGGACATTTCTCTTGGACTTAAAGACTGAATGTGTTCAAAATGCAACTGGCTCTCCGCCCGATAGCTTCGTCAAGAATGACTGGTCGTAGCTGGACATCATAGAGCATTAAACATTACAACTCGGGCAAGTTTTTGGCAGGAGATAAAAAAAAGATAGACAAAAGATATAAATATGAACAAAACAAAAAGCTCCGTGCTCTAACATTTTTAACAGTTCTCCCGCGAACTCTTTCATATCGCTCTAATGTCAATTGTAGTAAGCGTGAGAATACCGTCGCGTGTCTGTGTAATATACACACACATATGCACATACATATAGTACAAAATTATGAGAGAACGTAGCATAAGAATCGTGATTAAGTCTTCCTTGTTTGTATATTAAGTTAGTTGTGACCAAAAATGTAGTTAATTATTAAGTGTTACTGATACGTTGTAATAATAAGTCGTAATTGACACAGCTCGCTTTCCTGAGTGAAGTTTAGTGTTCCACGGTGAGACGTGCAGGGTCAGTGCGCAGGGGTCTATCTCTGTGTTGAATTATATTACGAACAAATATCAAGTAATCAAGAGCAATAATGGTATACAGAGGTAAAGAGACGAAGATATCCACGCAATATGTATGAAATTCATTCTTTGTTACAAATCATAATCAGTAAGGCAGTCTGTAAGTCTGTAAGCAGCACAGCTTCTATTTAGGTCAGAGAATGAATATTGTACCGACTTTGTAATTGTAATTGTAATTGACTTTAAACACAATCTGCGAATTTAAAAATGGAGTTTATAACACGGCAAAACGTTATTGAAAGTCGTGACGTCTGCGCCATTACTTAAGCCAAGACAATTAGTAGACGAAGAGTAGACAATTAATCTAGTCATCACTACATACAAAACATAAGCCATAAGCAATTCACTGTGAATCGGCCGCGTACATTATTGCGTTAATTAAGAACTAACCAATCGTTTGGATTTCCATGAAATCTTTATTTTTTCGTTTTGTATCAAAACATACCTCTTAAGCAAGCTCTAAATACCCTTTCTTCTTAATCAATGTAAATATAAGTTTGGATAAACGTTACTTGTTAAATATATATTTATGATGTTTTAAAACTAATCGAGGTGCTAAATTAGATGTGGTCGGGGAACGACGACAACACGGGCCTGTGCGGGAAAGAAGAAAGAAGGAGATAAGCATTCTCTAAAGAAATTCTTTAATTGGTGTTGTTGGCATCACTGCCGACAGTCGAGAACGCCGCTCTCGCACTTCCGTTTGGAATTTTATTTGAGACGCCAAAGAGATTAAATAATCTAGTCCAGTTCAGTAACTTTAATATTCTACTTAATTTGGTACCAAAGTTATGGTGCGTTAAACAAACATCATCAGCAGGATAATGCAACATTCGAGTTGGCTCCATTTACACTACTTTGAATCAACTTTTCTATTATAAAAATATACTCATATGATGATGAATAGAAATACAAAGTTACCAATGTATATAAGTATTTTTGTAGAGATCCTAACTGATGAAATTACGATGTGTTTTTAAACACGGCGCGCCTCGTGTACTCCTGTACCAACTGTTCATTACTATAATCGTAACAAATGACATATGTATATATATTAGCATGCACTAAAGCCGGTCTCTCCGGCAGGGTTGTGAGGTACGTGTTAATGGGATCATACAATTGGCGCAATCTGTACGTCCATTTTATTTTAAGGACATCTTTGTGACATTGTTTTATTTTATAATCCGTCAGTGGCCAGTTGACATGAAATAAAAATTTATTAATATTTGCCTTTTTTGTTTTACGTTTTGAAATGATTAAGTCAAAATCAAACAAGATATTTCTTAGAAATTAATTTATTTCTTTGATCGTATATAATATTTTTAGATTTAACTTATAATCTCTTTACAGCTTGGCAAGTATATTTAAGTAAATGTGTTATTTAAAATTTGAATATAATATTTGGGGTAGTGAACATGAACAATTTTAAAATATCTATGGTAATACTAAATATGAGATCAACACTAGGGGCGGTTGGTGTCGGACGCGATATAAATTTGTATGGCTACTATTTGTAATATTGGCTTGGAATGTCTGTCTGACCGATCCGCTTGGTACTTGTTGAAGAGCAATAACACCTCCTATACTTCCCGTATCACTAATTGAATTTCGCTAGTTCGCTGCCCACGTCAACCAACCAGTGAGTACAGGAGGACGCTGCAGTGTCAAAATAATGTCTCTGTTTTTATGTTAACAGTTAATTTTCCTGCACTGAACTCCCGTCTCCGTACACCGACACTCCTGACATGGCGTCGACAGCTCCGCTATTATTCTTTCCACGCGGTACATTTTTCCGTAAATATTGCACCCAGCTAGTTTCAACAGCCCGGGTCCGAGAGCGCCCAGGCTATTCAATGTAGACGTCCGGATGTGTTCGTGCGGAATAGAAACGTATTGGTCAAAATCACTCTGGGTTTTGGTTATTTCAGCCGGTTTCGATGAAAATGAGGATTTTTCCGTTGTTAATTTAATTGGTACAGGCATTCTCGTGGCAATTGTCTTAAACGGTGCTATCGCGGGACGAGGAGTGTTCGTTTTTATAGCAGTCGCTTCACCCAGCATCAGATGATCTATACGATTTATTATTGGAGACTTTGTGGTTGGATGTTGTTTGAAAGGTATGAATGGTAGGCGCTGAGATACCGGGGCTACAGTTGGAGTGGAGTTTGGTGCTTGTTCTCTGGTTGTCGGAACTTGTGTCGTTTTTGTTGCAATATTTAGTAATCTTGTTACCGTCTCTGTTGATTGGCGGACTGATGTAGGTGTTGTTGTTACGTAACTATCACTTAATAAAAGTTTCAAAACGCTTCCTAAAGAGAATCCTTCATCGACATCCTCGTCGTCATATTCCTGTGAATTATTCCCGTAGACCTCAGAATCGTCTGCGAGTGTTGTAGTGTTGCTAGGCTCAATTTGTTTAGCGGGGCTCGATTCCAAATTCGTTTTGATCACTTCCGATTCGAATGTTTTCTTGTTTGTTGTTGTGTAATAACTAGGTATTTTAGGTTGAGAAGTTGTCATAATATCGGATCTAGATGTAGTATTAGACAAAACAATCGATTCCGTAATGAATTCTGTATTATTTCTTAGCGGAACTTCACTTGTATTCAATGTAACATTTGTCGGTAACAGAGGCGGAGTCGGAGTGGTTGTGTTTCCTGCGCAAACAACATTTTTGATTAATTCACAAAAAATAGTTTCGGGACTGTTACTGTACTGGACTGTTACTGTACTGTGAGTAAGAAAAATATAATACCTTGATTACAAATGAGGTCGCCGCAACACAAATCTCCATAGCTTGCGTCAGCTGGCCGCCTCCTGCATCCCAGGGGAGTGGGACACTGTCGTTGGGAGCAATGCAAGTCTCCCCACGCGCAAGTGCATATGGAACATCGTAAGGATATCGATTCTCCTTCAAGAACCCTGTGATCTCCGGATACACATTCTTAAAATAAATTAAAAAAAGTAGAACAAGCTGTTATTAGAATTGTATAATTTAAAAATAATATTGCAAACAAATACGTTACCTTTTGTAGTGTCAAGTTGCATCGAAGTAGTTAGATGTGGTAGACCGGATCCTGCAGGTGTGCTTGAATACATTGCATAGTAGTCATAGATGATAGTCGGATCCTTCGGTATGAAACCTCCTGAAACATATTTGGAAATGAATGTTTCATTAATCAAATCTAACTATATGTATACCACGTGTACCTGACATGAGAATCATCGCAGTAGCATTTAATGAAGTATAGCAAACCAGAGATTAATAAAGTACGTGGTACAGACCCTCGGTTTCCACCGGCGGAGAAAACAGGTTTATCGCAGGAGTTTCTACTTCAAATTTCGTACTCTGACTTGGTAACTTAGTGGATGCTTTATTTACTTGTGGCATATTGCTGCCTAGAGAAGTTGTTGCACTGTATTCATGTAATGATGTTATAATATCACTATTACCCGAATATTCATTTGTAAGTTCCACTTCGTGTCTAGAAAGTGGATACTGCGGTGAGTCTACCTTTTTTGATAAAAATATTGGAAATTGTGTGGGGTTATAGAAGTCTTCTCTCCTCGTGGCAAAAGGAATGTCTTTTGGTTCTGCGCTAGGATAATACACCGGGTATTTGTCTTCCCGTTCTAGCATGGAATATCTCTCACTCTCCTTAGATGATATGTCATCATCGACAACAGCGTCTGCTGCAACGAAAGGAATAATCCTAAAAATTGAAAGAAAAACAACAATGAATGTTGTGAAATTCAAATAAATATAATAAAGAGAAAGGTAGTTAAACAAATACTTTAAGTTTGGTAGTGACGGAGGCAGCGTCGGCTTCACGTAGTGATATTCGTATTCCTGCGTTTGCTCAGAACTGTTGTGAGCACCAGTGGCACCTGCAGCTGCCGGCCGCACCGCCGCTGTAGAGACGGTGGTGTTTGTCCGCAGGGAACTTATCAACGAACTGGTTACGTTAACAGTGTACGACTCGTTGTCATCGAAATCCTCGTTGTAATTTCTATCTGTTATGATATCATTCGGATTGTAAGTCTGCGATTCGAAGATTGGTGATATATTTGGTATACGTGGCTGGACATCAGCGATATCAACATATGTTTCTCTAACATCTACTTTGGTCGAGTCAACTGTCACGGCTGTTGACGACAGTTCCGCAGTACAATTAATTGTACCATTAATAATGATTTTTACGGACCCTTCAGGTTGTTCTGTCGCTTCGTAGGTAGTCGTTGTAGTCTCAGTTGCCACTGGTGTCTTTGTTGTTGTCGAATCGATAATCTTGTGTGTCGTCCGCACAGTTGAAAGGGTGACCTTGTCAGGTAATTTGTGATTAGCAGCTAGTGTAGGGGGATCGCTCGTTTTTCTTTTAACCTTTGTCGTTGTTACGGAATCCTTTTTATCGACCGTTACAGAAGTCGTAGTTCTATCTGTTACGCTACTTAACAGAATAGTAGTTGCATTATAAATATCATTTGGTGAAACATTACGGAAAGATCGATCTTGATTTCGAACAAAGCCAAGAGCATTGCCGAGCAATGATTGGACGTGGGACCCTGGTATTCCTGAAACAAGTTGAGAAAATTTCGATATAAAATAATTTATATTTAATAATTAGTCTAATAACAAAAGAATTAGCAATCAACTTATAACAAACAATTCGCTCAGTGTACAACACAAGCTTTGTTTGTCTCTATCGTCTCGTCCACTCGAGCCCGAGACACCGAAACACTACTCACAACTTCTTCTTTCAAGCTACAGTTTTCCCACGTGCGAATGTGACCATTTAGCATTCTTAATGGCCGCAACTCTAAGCCATTACTTAATAAGTTACATTATTAATATTTTACGCTTGTCCTCTGTAATAGTTAAAATATTATCCCTTCATTTGTTTGTATATTATATACATATTGTTGAAATACCGTGGCGTTGTTGATAAACACATTGATACTGATGCGGGCAACACTGCCCTGCTTCGAGAAGCGGCTGGCAACCCAGAAGAGGCGGAGCGCATGCTGGCGACTGGCAGCGGACAGCGCCGCGGAGGCAAAAACACTGGGAACAAGTGGAGGTGCCGTTCGGAGGTGCCACGCGCTCTCCCTCCGCTGTCCACTGTCCGTCCACTTTGCAATCTGGAATCAAGTAAATATACAGAACAATACAATATTAGGAAACATTATAAGAGGAAGTGGACGCCTGTTCGGTGCGACCGGGGCATCACTTATAGCATCACTCTTACAAAATACTAGGGCGAAAAGGAGGTATTATACTCCTCCTAGCCCGGCGTGTGTCGCCGGCGACCCAACGAGTTGGACCTTCAGTGGGAGTTCGTGAGATCACTCATTGTTGAAGCGATTATTTATGTACTATTTAACTGAAACTTACCGTGTGAATGTCGTTCATCAGGAGGCTTAGTGCTGGCGTGGTCACAGTAGTACCTCTGCGGGCAGCAGACGCCGGGCGCGGGGAGGGCCCGGCAGCCCGCCGGCGGACTGAGGCACCGGGGGCGCACGCAGCGTCGGCTCCCGCCCAGGCAGAAGCACTGCTCACAAGCGGTCGAAGAGCTCATCGCTGATCCTGCTGCGTATGCTGTGCCGTCTTCTACGCACACTGGGAAAACTGTATCAATTTAGAGTTAAAACCAGTGACTGTAACTGAAAAGAAATTGGGGGCTCCGGGCCACCAGTTAAGGTCAAAATAAAGTATATGTCGGAGCACATCACTCCGACAGACATATTCTGCAGTTTTACTATATGTGGTAAAACGATTTTGTTCATGAGAGGAGGAAATTAGTAAGCTGTCGCCTGTCACGTGACTGCCGACACCAACGGTTTTTTTGTGCATGTAGCAGTGATAAAACTGTAGTATGACCATTTGCTAGTTTTAGAAAACTTACCGTGAGAAATGGGATCTTTGATTTCTGGATAATCCTTCTCTTCGACCTTTGAAAAAATATCTGTGTCCGTTACAACCGCGCCCTCTGGAAAGAATAAATAAATAGTTGAATAGTTGTAGGCACAAGTCCTATAAACAATTTGAATATTTTAAAACAACTGATATTACATAAAGGATTATCAGCCTGACAGATTGAGGCGCGGTCTGCGAACCATGACGTGTCAGGTCCAGGCACAGCGACCGTTGACGTTGGACTGTTGACGTGAACCATTTCTCGGCACAAGCTTCACCTTCATTGACGTACTTAATGATAATTTCAGGAAATTTGTTAACATTCTTTAAAAAAAATTCAAATAAAAAGAGAATAAAGTTCCGGATCTTTAGTAGATTTTAGTGATTATTGAAATGCACGCACACAGAGTGCATTTCAATAATCGAAGATGTGAAAGATCACAAAGTTTTTCTCCCAGAAGGGGCGTGGCCCTTTCGTCTGCGGTCCCTTTTATAAATCCCTAGGCTTGATCTCAACAATATCTTGACTGAGTTTTCGAATCTCTTTAATGAAAGTATTGACCTGGGCAGTACAGCTCCGGGCAGCAGGCGTCCCGGCGGTGGTGCAGGCGGCAGCCCGGGGGCGGTGGACGGGGCGGGGCGCAGACCGCGCGCCGACAAGACAGGGCGCCGTGGCGGCACTCGCAGCGCAGGCAGGCCTCGCGCGCCCTCGTCACGGCGCCCTCCTTCAAGTATCGGCCCTCGTACTGGCACCTGGTATCCGTCACCTCCCCTGCTGCAGCCACACAGAGCAATCTTACACGTGTAGACTATATTACTAATTTTTTTTTTTTTTTTTTTTTTTTTTTGACGGACTACACAGATTGGCCAGAGAAGCTGGCCTTGACTGCTTCACCGGATTGAGAGGTGGCATAGCTCTTAGGTCGCTTAGCCTGAACCTCTATCGCTAGTAACTCGACACAAGGGTCCCCCCGGTGGGGGGTAACCTCGGCTTGGACGGTTACTATGTTACGCGTAAGCATTCCGATCCGAGGGCGCCCGAGAGGGCCGAACCACGACTCGGTCGGTTGCTATTTCACGGATAATCTAAGGGACATTCGAAAGCTAAACTAACTTTAAGTGCCACTTCGGGAAGCGTTGGCGCTGGGAGAAGAAGTGGCCGAAGAAACTCCAGCAACGCTCCTAGCATCTAGGGGGTGAGGTCTGCCCATAAAATAGCGATAACGCGCGAGGATTATTCGCAACCTCCGACGGTCGCGAATGGACGCTTTGAAGATTTGTAAAGATCTAGCCTGTGCAATGGTAATCGCGTCGTCCGGATCGTCAAGAACGTGTCTCGGCCTCCGGGCGACGCGGCACTTACAAGAAGTTTGTTAGAATGTTTGGTGGCAGTCTCGAAAAAACCGTCGAGATGCCTTCTTAAAGAATTGGGCTATTGTCGGTAACCCTGTGTCAACGTGGAGCTCACGATTACGTACAAACCACGGCGCACCCGTGGCTCGTCGCAAAAAACGATTCTGAATTACTTGTAACCTATGGATATGTTTATGGGCGGCATGCGCGAAGACCGGGCTCGCGTACGTCATAACGGGACGTATAACTGCTTTGTAAAGTGTCACCTTATTACTAAGGGACATTTTACTTTTCTTATTAATGAGGTGATATAGGCGACCCATAACGTAGGCCGCCCGGTTCCTAACCTGATCTACGTGAGGGCCGAAGCTGAGTTTGGGATCTAATACGACACCTAAGTATTTGGTTTGTGTTACCCATGGAATAGGGTACCTAGAAGTTGACGCAACGAGGTGGAGACTGAAGACGCCTCGTGAAGTACATGGCTGCGCTCTTAGCCGGGTTGATTTCTATTCTCCATTTCCTAAACCAATCCCCAGGCATTGGCCGCGGTCTGGAGTTTTGAGAATGACTTCGGGGAACGCCCCTGAAGCATAAATGCCGGTATCGTCGGCGAAAAGGGCTAGCTCTGCTCTACGTGAGCGCGGAATATCGTTAGTGTAGAGCGTGTATAGGACGGGACCGAGCACGGATCCTGTAAAATTCGGGCTCGAACGGGACGGAGGGTGGAGCGCACTCCCTCGACGCGGTATCTAAAGGTTCGGCCAGTAAGAAAATCGCGCAATGTGCGCATCTGTTATGCAGCACCCCTGAGCTTGTATAGTTTGTACACAAGCCCGGCGTGCCAGACTTTGTCGAATGCCTTCGCCACGTCCAGGAAGATAGCTCCTGCATGCATGCCAATTAGGGATTTGGCGTGAATGTGCTCCGTGATGCGGAGTACCTGTTGAGTACATGAGTGTTTGGCACGGAAGCCAAACTGCTCGGTATGGGAAGCTCTCGCGAGTCCATGAAGGCGCGCAATCGAGCTAAGATAAGCCGTTCGTATACCTTCCCCAAAACGGAGAGGAGACTAATAGGTCTATATGAAGTAGGTTCAGTACGCGGCTTACCAGGTTTGAAGAACCCTACGACGTCGGCCTCCTTCCACTCGTTGGGAAAGATGCCGTGAGTCATGGCCGCGTTAAATATTATAGCCAGTAGGCGTACGATATTATCGGGGAAATGTCTAGCTACCAAGTTCGGTATGCCGTCTATACCGGGAGCTTTGCGGGGACGCAAATTTTTTAATATATCCTCAACCTCGGTGCACGTGATCGGTGGGACGGGATCGCGGATTGGTTTTTTCCCCCTACGATCGACCTCGCTCTCTACCTTTAGAGGTGAGCGGGTCGACGGGAAGGGTGCTTGGGGAGCACTGAGCCTCGAGACTGTCAGCCAGACACTCGGCCTTCTCCTCGTCTAGTGAAGCTGGCGGAAGATTAAGACGATTGAGGGGTGGCATCCCCGGATCGGGGTCCCGTTTAAGCGATTTTGGTAATCTCCAAAATGCCAGATGTGATGGGCGGATGTCGCTTAACGTATTGTTCCACTGTTCGTTCCTATAGCGGCTATGCGTGATTTAACTTCACGCTGCAATTTACGTAGCCGCCTACGGTGACGCTCGGTAGGGTACAAGTCGTAAGCCCTAGTGGCGGCGTTCTTACGTCTCATGAGATCACGAATTTCAGAAGGCAGGACCCATCTGTGGTCGTCCACAACGGGTACCTCCTTGGAGCAGTCTTTGATGACCGTCTGAATGTGTCTCGAGAGCGCGTGCGCTGCGAGATTTGTTTTGAGAGGAGAATCTACGTTCTCAGGAAACGCTTCTAGATGAGGGAGCTGGCATCTTTCAATTGGGACTCAAGTTTGTGCCAGTCGATGATGGATTTGGTCTGAGGAGCGGTTTGCGCTGAAGGCCCTAGCCGCAGAATTACAGGGCGGTGATCCGAGTGAAGCTCGTGTATCACGCACGGGTTACTTACTGTAAGGGTGATATGGCGGAGGATAGCAATGTCTAAGACATCCGGTGTATGTTCCACTTGATGCGGAAAATGGGTGGGCTCTTGTGGTCCCACGATCTCGAAGTCGAGGGGATCGACCAGAGATTCGAGGGCCAGCCCTCGCGGGTTAGTCTTATAGGAGAACCACCGAGGATGCTTGCTATTAAAATCACCGGCTAGAATCGTAGCGTCTCCGAGAGAGGAGAGCTTCGAAGTCAGATCTGAGTACTTCTTTACTACGGTGACACGGAAGGTATACCGAAGCAATGGTTATTGGGAGTGACCTGTCATGGCTAACTGGCAGACCGAGGCCTCAAGGTGCTTTAGTCGCGGCGTGTCAATCGGAACGCAATGCAAAGACCTCCTATAGTAATGAGGGTGCCGCCGCCTCTGGCACCGGCTCTATCATTTCTAACGATGTTATAATTCGCGATCTTCGGATCGCGCATAGACGGTTTGAGAAAGTCTCTTGCACTAACATAACGTCGACCTGATATTCGCGTACGAAGTTCGCGACTTCGTCTTTTGTTCTCTAAGCCCGTTCGCATTAAAAACGCGACGGTTAGCGAACGGGCTTTATCCTAGCGTTGCAAATCATTTTAACGCGGTAAGGACGTGCTGGTATCGATGTATAACATCTAACCGTGCGCCTGCATCCGTTTTCGACGCATATTCGTTCGCGATGGCGATGAGTTCGTCTATGTTGAACGACTTAAGAACCGCACTTAGTCCCTCGAAAGCCGTGGGAGTATCCGAGTTAGGTGCCGTGAGCGCCGACGGTTGCGCTGGAGCGGATGGATGTACCGCCACTGGGCGGGCAGGCGGTAATGCCGCGGGCGGCGGCGCCGTTCGCGGTGAATTTGAGCGGTTTCACGCGGGGCGCAACGGTGGGAACGCCGACGGTGGCGGCACCGTCGGCGTTTTGAGGCCGACGCGGTTTTATCGGCCGGCTGTTTACGTTGTGGTGCCTTAGGGCATCCTTTAAAGTTGGCCGTGTGGCCTATTTGCCTACATAAGACGCAGGAGGGCTCTTCCGTTTGGAGGGCTCTGTCCTTGGGACGGGGACAGTCGCGAGTGCCGTGGTCCGCAAGGCACTTAACGCACCGGGGCGCGCGAAGCAATTGCGTGCGGAATGGCCATAAAGTTGGCACCTATGGCATTGCCCGGGCAAGCCTGTTTTACGCGGAGTTTCGACAACTATGCGGGTGAACCTACATAATGTTTTATGTCGAATATGCGTTTTCCTTCGGGGGTGCGAGCTAGAGTCACTTGGACCATATCTAGGGCGTTTTATTGCGCTGCCTACGCATGCGATGGACGCTGATGACTGGGAGGCCCTGTCCCTTGAGATCCGGAAATAATCTCCTCAATCGTAACTTCTGCGGAATCCTCTTGACGATCGCCCGCAGGGTGCGCTCTTCTGGGAGTGCATATGTATAAAATAGATGTCACATTGTTGCATGAACGATGTGAGATCTCTGAATGAGGCGGCATCTTCCGCCTGTACCCTAATGTGGGTGCCGGCTAGTGTCGGTACCAATTTACGATGGGGCATGGCTGATTGTACGCGGGCCCACTGCGATCTATCTGTTAAATATACTGGAGGGGGCTTCGCGTTTGAAGCGGTCGGTCCGGTGGAGGCGCGGTTCGCGGTTGGGGCTCGGGACGCGGTAGCGGGAAGTGTTGCGGCGCAAGGGCGAGACGTTCCGGCGTCCGTTGTCTCGTTCTCACGGGGAGTGGATAGGGAGGCTGGTGGGGTCCGCGATGCGGCGAAGTCCGTTGGCCCCTTGTGTGCCTTCGTGGGCGGTGTGGGGCTCACAGACGGAGAGGAAGCGGCCGCCTGGCTCTTCTTCCTCTTCGTCTTACGCTTGGTGACCGTTGTGAAGAGGCCACCTTCGATGGAGTTATCGCTCTCCGTACCCGATTTTTCAATTTCCATTTCGGAAGCGGAGTCTGTACGCGGTGAGGGAACGGGGTCGGGGCAGATGGCCCGGCGGTCGATTCGTCGACCTGCTCGTCTTCTAAGAGGGCATTATATATATCCGGGAATTTCACCCGGAGCTTTTTCAATAAGGGCAATAAGTTTGCCCATTCTAATCGCGGAGGGGAGGACTTTATCACAAAACTACCTACCTACCACAGGGTCCCGGTGGGATGCCGGGGTGTGTAGTTCTGCCTCCCTCCCCGCCGGGTGTAGGCAGGAGGATGTGTGCCTTAGTGTGTCTGGGTGCCAATCTTATTGTGCACCTTAGGTGTGTCCTTAAGACTAATTAAAACTACCCGGGTATATTATTAAACACTTCTTGTACTGCACTAGGGTGAGTAGGAAGGTCTGCCCTGCGGTCAATGTGAACGCAAATGAATCAAGTGAACCGACGTTCACATGACTCATTTGATTTACATCCTCATAAAAACAACAATATTTTTACAAAATTCAATCCACTGAAGACAGAATTATCTGATTTAAAATTATGTTACGTGAACAAAATACGATGTTTCAGTCCTCCAGAACATCTGTGATGTGTGCCTCAATGATTATATACGAACACCGGCTCACCTGCCGAACGTTTTTTGTCTTTGAAATTATTTGTTAGTGACTGGTGTAATATAAAAAATAACTTTTTCCGTCGGCCGCGGAGCACGACTCTTGTAGCAATATCAGTCATTCGATCAATATATTCGTTATCGAGGAGGAATAAATTACTAAAATGACTATTTGGCGCCGTTTTAGCCGGATGGTAACTTGGGTACGAGAATTTTATATAAAGGATAAACCAAAGTATTTTACCCGAGGGTCTGCTGACACTGCTGACACTGCTGTGCAGCAGCGAGCCGTCTGCCTCGTCTCTGGAGGTTTCTGAAATAAACTCGTTCATGTGAGTTTGTACTCTCAAACAATAACTCCCACAAAGCAAACGCTAGGCTTTGGTTGGCCAGTCGGGTCTCGTCAGCTTTCTGACTTTAAGATTTTCTTCGTGTACTCTCTGCTGAGAACTAAAATTTTTGGCCCACGTCTATATATAAATAGAGGTTTTATCACAAAATGTACACAAATAAATAAAATTAGAGTGTCTGTAATATTAAAATATCCACTTTTTATGTGTGCATGTAGCACATGAAACTATATACGGTATTTATACCAAAATACTTTTTTTTACTATTTTTGTTTGTCTGTTTGTTTCGGCTCCGAATGTAATATGGAACAAGTAGTTTTCAACAGTTTCGCAAAAATAAAACATAACCTGTTCCCGGAGAGTTTCTTTTTCAGTTTGAGAAATTTCTAAATGTCCCACCGACGTAATGCAAGCTGGTGGATTTTTATTAATTTACTCTGTATACAGAGAACCAGTCAACACAATAAGCTCAAGTTGAGGCTTCGGATGTTTGATGGAAACATTTGGGCATGCATTCGTAAGATATGTGTTTCGTAAATTTTCTTCATTTGGCAAAATTCTTTCTGCGTCTGGCTCAGACTTCCTGTCGGTACTGGCATACATACAAACATATATATACGGAAACTTGTATATTGCGAAGCGCCAGTTATTTCTCGACGAAATATTTGTTTCGACACGGTCTTCCTTCGCCAGGTCCTAAATGTGGGTCGCACTGCAGCTCGAACATCAGTGACGAACCGCCGGTCCCTCGTCTACTGCGTACTTACAAGTTTGAGGAAAACTCGAACCGACCAAATAATATACACCGACGAAATAGCTATATCAATTCAAGAGGTTGGCTACAGTCAGCCCCGCGTCTCTTGACATCTTTCGGTTACTTCATTCTCTATTCTCCGATACTCCTCACGGTGCCGAATTACCCACCAGACAAAGATTCCTTTACGACTTCGATGGCAACTTTGTTGGTTCTAACTAGAACGTCAATCTGCTTCTCCTTCAAGCCATATATTTATGGAACACTATCAGGACAACATTATCTAATCTAAAGAGTCACACTTTCCATACTTCTCAAGCACCGCTTCTCAGAGACAACTATTGTATAGATGAAGCGAGAAATTATTTTCCTTCGGGAAAACTCGGATCGTTATCGAAATACGATGACACCCGTACAGTTAATGAATTTTGTATCAAATGAGAAAATCGTATCGATCGTATGAATGAAAAAAATACGAAGGAATTTTTTTTCTGACTGTATCTTTTTTTGTATTCTTGTCGTATCAGTTTAAGATATTTGTATTTCTCTCATTTCGTCCTCAGTTATAAATGATTTGCATGAATTTTACGTCGGTTACTATTGAGATGGGCCTTCGTGAGTGCGTGTCGGCTCCACCTGGTCGCCGCGCTGTCTGTACGTCACCGGCCCTTTCATACTTTATATATAAATATTAACAACAACAATGGAGCGCCATAGGATTATACAAAAACAAGATATAATCTACGTCGGCCTTGTAATAAAAACTCAGTAAAAATACTTCGAGTATGAAGGTCAAGCTGTCATGTCAGTCTCATGTCAGAACCTCAGCATACGTTACTTGATAATAAACTGTTCATTGAATATCACATATTTGTTCCTTTAAAGTTTATTAAAAGAAAAATTGTAGTTAAAGATTTATCTAAAGATTTAAAGTATTTTTATATTAATTCTCGTTCTAAATTTTCGACATTGTGAGCCATGTCCCACTTCACTGCACTCCCGCTGTCGAGACAATGGACAACAACTGCGCCGCCCTCGATATTTGCAGGCCAGTGTACAGTCAGCAGGCAAACTTATGAAAATATTAAAATATCAACAGAATATTGTTTTTCATTTTATTTAAATGACCATATCCGTCATTCCACTATCGTTTGATCCTATTTGCGTAAAGTGTCATTGTATAGAGTTTGAGCTTACTCCCGGAGTTACTGTGGATTGTTGACTTCGATGTCCGTTCAGGTAGTTTAGCGGCGGGGAGAGAACGACCCGTGCGGAGACACAACCTTCAAGCCTGACTTTGACTGTGACCGATATCGAAATGTAAACGGATGACAGCGATGTTTCACGGTTTTATAACTTTTTGCATTTTTATTTAAGTAATAAATTGATTTGACCGCCACCAACGTGCATCATTCAACTTTGTAAGCGATTGTGTTCTCGTTAAGTGTTGTCCTCGGCAACCGGGCTCACGGGCCAGCATTCGTTTCCGGCTGATATTACATTTCATCACACATCACGGAAGTTGTCCGTAAGCGTATATCTCTAATTAAAATAATTTGTTGCGGTACTGTAAGTTGGCCGTAGCCTGTGAATATTGTATACAAATAGCCTATTGTGCTGGACGGTAACTGTACCGCGATGCAAACAGTGACGCTCTCAGAGGCAGCTCCCGGCAGCCGTTTGGGCCCGCTGCCGTCTGGTCAGATGTTCATTAAAAAGAACAATAAATGTGGAGGTCTGGCGCCGCGTAGTTGTGTGCTCATATAACAATTCCGTTAGAGGGGAAGAGGCTGCAGCCGGGGTAGCGACCTGCTGCTCGTCTAATGACACTCTTTGTCTTCCTCTTTGTTGATGTGTTACAGACCAATATTGCATATCAACCGGTTGGCCCGTCTAACCGTCGACCCTTGCGTATCTACCACGGCTTCAACGGGCTCAATGGAATTTCTATGCTTGTGACGCAATTATATTAAGCAGTAGTAGAAGTGCTTTTTAGTTATTTCTACTTAGTGTCTGTTGACTAAGACAATCAACACAACAGTAACAAGGACAAGGAAAAATGAGCCTCCCAGCTTCTAGCAGAGTGACCTAGCGCATACGAGCAGGTTGCCGAATACAATTGCCCCATAATCCTTCAAAATAACTGCAACAAATAGAATTTAACATATAACGTACCCGATCGCGTTATAGGGTCAATGTGCCCCCATAAGTCCGTTCTCCGCGCCCAAAGGATACAATAATGATGTTTTCAATTCTAGTCACAACGTTCTCTTTGAGGCCACAGCTTTGTAAAACGCAGTTTGTAATTCCATCAATTTATCCAAATACAAAAGTTATTGCTCTAGACTCCGTTTCGGACAGAATCGTAATAAATACCGGCTGAATACAACGTTTTGAACACAACGTACTGAAGTGTGAAGGTACTATTTAATGTTTTATTATGTCGTTAGTATTGTTAAAATCTTAACCGTGCTCTTATCTATTCTTCTAGCATACTCTGTGCAGAAACAGTCAGATGCAGAACAGTTTACCATAAAAAAATTAGTCCTGTAAGTTTTCACACATACGGCTATTTTAATTGCAATTGAAAATAAACTTAGTTCTAAATCAAACAACACAACTAGAGCTGAGAAGTTGATCCGATAGTTCTAAAACACTTCTGCAGGAACAAAAAACAGTCGCCGAGGTGTTTGCAACGGGATAGGACTAATGCTAGCTCGTTAACCTCCTAACTCTCTAGCAAACTCTATTGTTCCAGTCCCGAAAATTATGCGGCTGTGTCGAGAGCCCGAAACTGTGTCCGGATGTTTTATTTTATAGCAAAACGAGCAGTAAATGTAGACTACTGTAAGGTGTGAACAACTCCTTCGTTATCGAAAATATTTTATTATTGTGTTCTTATTACACGTGGTATGTAAAAATAAAATTACAGTTAAAATGTGATCTGTACGCACCGGACGGGGGGCCGCAGCGAGTAGTCGCGAGTTAGTTGCACGAGAATGAGAATTACTTGTCATCTGGACAACTATCAAATCAGATATTTAAGGCAATAGTTATTAAAGTATCGAACTAAAATGTTGTGTTTACAAAATATAGACCATTACAAATGTTTCTGGCGGAGAAAAGTCTTACAATTGGTCGTATCATTAAATTAATTCAAATGTCACAATCGTCTTAATCGGTTCGCAAACAAATATAACACGTCCACTATGCGAGCGAGTGCCGCGCGCCCGTTGAACTCTTCTATATGGAGCGCTGGGCGCTACGCCGGCGGCGCGTGGGCTATACCGCTTTAGCCGTAATCTACATGGCTCCACAATTAGTACGCATTATGTTACTAACGTAAACGTTGTTTATATGTAATCGAGAAAGAGTAGTATTTTGCGTCGATATAATTGCTCAGTGTATTTTTGTAAGACAGTGGTTTTCTTACGTATATCTGTGTGTACAAAATATATTGTGATGTAAATAAAGTGAGGTTAGAGGTTACGTGGAACGTACGAGCACACACTCAATGTGTACACATCACACATATGTATGTACTTTGCGTGCAGGCGCTGCTAACAGGCGCCGTCATCAACATAATAAATAATCAATAAACAAAATAATCGACACTAACAAATATAATTTTACAATTTCAACACGTTCGTTTATTGCGAGGAAAATTAATTATTTATTTAATATATAATTATATAACCTCTTCATAGACTGTTGAGAATATAGAATTACTTACTGACAAATTGATTTAAGAGCCGGATGAACTGCTTTTGCGACCTAAACAGAGTTTAAAAATACTTACATTCAACAAAAGCCAAAACCAAAGATCGGACGACAAGATAAAAAAAAGTCCGAAACATGCAGACACTAAACATCGGGAAGATATTCGCCGCCCGAAAAAGGTAATAAGATCAAAAAGCAGCGGCGTGAGGCACGTCCGCTCTCGGCATATGTCACCGGGGTCGTTGACCGAGTATTTGCATGGACAAAGGACCTGTGGAGGCGCAGGCCAGCAGCACGGCGAGCGGCAGGAGCGGGGCCAGCATGGTGCCGTGCGTCGCCGACCGCGGAGCGCGCGCTACTGCCGCCCGCCCGCCGCCTGCGCGCGCGCTTCTCCGCTATAACTTTTCATAATTATTCCGTCGCCTGTAATTACTGTAATTGAGATCTTGTTTTATCCTGTATTTATTGTAAGTTGTGAAGCAAACATACAAATACAGTAACCTAAAAGCATTAAATATCCAAAGTGAAATAAATATAGGAAGGCAATAGTAAAATTGAGTAATGTTTAAAGATATTTCTTATTTATTTTAGACTTTTACATTGGTAATACAACAAGTCCTTATCTGTCTGTCTGTCTGTAGGCTTCTCTTTTGTATTTATATTCATGTATTGTAATAAACATGATATTTATGAAAATTGACATTTTTTCAATTGCAAATGAAATTGAAAATTTTGTTTCCGCATTCATGAAAAAAAGTACTTCTTATTTCAACTCTTTCAATAAAAACAGTCAGACAGATGCAGCGTATTTGCGTACAAAATAAGTGTCCCCGTAAAATGCTTCTTAGCAGGATAACAATTGGATTGTAATTAAAATGGTCCTGAATTTAATAAAAGACAGCGCAGGCTTGTGCCGTGAGAGCTCTCTATGGTTTACTATTTTTATCATTAAAATCTCGAAAGCCTTTCATAGTCAGTCCCGCCCGGCGTTCAATATTATTGTCGCTTGCTCTAGGATTGAATTTGTGAAGAGTACAATACTAATATTGTTGAGCTGCAGGCGGGCGGCGGTCTACTCGTCTTCTGCACAATGGTTTCATTGTGCAAAAGACCGAGGCGCACCGAGGGGTTCCTATCCTTTAGTTGGGGATTTCACGCAGAACCGCAGCAGGACAACAGGCCTATTTACGGGTTTCTTTTTATATTTATAAATAAATATAGCGAATGATTTCTCAGGAGTGCAGCCGCGAGCGGCGGCGACCAGGGTACAAACACAAACTCAAGGCACAAGATTTAATCAGATAGATGCATTTTGCGGTTGGCTTCTCCGATTTCCTATTTCCAGTCGCTCCTCACGTTACAAGCCCTGTACAAGTGTTGAAGATCAGTTTTTTATTAAAATTTGACTTGTGTCGTTGGTACCCGTGCAGTGCATGTCTGTGATGAGGATGATTGAAAAACAAACGAATGTCGTGCGAAGCGAATATTAAATAAAAAGATCACATAAATCAATAGAGTTATTACTGAAGCATTGAACAATACCGGCAAAACTTGTTCCCAGTTCCGGCTAATAGGAGAACGAAATCGTTTTTGCGG
Organism: Meandrusa payeni; assembly: GCA_029286785.1. NCBI lineage: Eukaryota > Metazoa > Arthropoda > Insecta > Lepidoptera > Papilionidae > Meandrusa > Meandrusa payeni. The sequence goes on along the minus strand of JAGSMX010000006.1, from coordinate 16,906,891 downwards.
TGAGACAGCAATGAATCGGGCGGCCGTGTGAACAGAACCCTCCGGCCGCAGGGAGGGCGCGGGGGAGCGGCGCGGCGGCGGCTGATTACATATGTACTGGTAATTAGCTCGCTTCCAGGGAGCGAAGTGCGGGCCCAGGATATCGACTGCTCGTCATATTTATTGCTCGTCAGCTCAAATAACTAAGTTTTAATTTTAACTTTCTGTCATTTTTTTGTAAATTCCACGTCTCCGATAAGTTTGTCCTCACAAGCTTTTTATCGCGCCCAAATGGTTAATATTTTTGAAGGACAAATGATTTGTGTCTTACGATAAATAAAGTAATAAGTAAATATTAGTCGGTACACTTATGTACTTAGAGTACATAAGTGTACTTAGGCAACAAAAAACTTAAACTAATTTTACAAGGCGGCTGAGATTTAGAATCCCGTCCCGTTTGTAAATCACACGCTTAGCCTTTAACCAAATGAAATCCGAACAAGTACATTTACAATAACCAACTTTAAATCAAATAAACCGTAACGGACCAGACGTGACCCGCCGGTCCCCGCGATCTTGCAAATTTTCCTATAAATGTAGCTAATATTTTTGATAACTATTCCAACAAAGGTAAAGCTTGTGCTAGGAGATGGTCCACGTCAATAGTCACTAGTATCGGATGGAACTTACGACCTCACGTTTCGTAGACCGTGCCATAAACCATTAGACTATTAATCGATTAACAACTATTGTATAGAGTGGAAATGTCAAATTTTGTTTCTTTGTGTCGGAGATATGTGTTTCTAATACTTCTACGTCCTAATTATCCTCGTCACTGAAGCTCAACCTCTTTAATCCGAAGCAACTGCGAGACGCTATAAGACTCGTTCACATTGTTCCTCCATAATTACAAATATTTAAATGGATTTCTCTATTTGGACCATTTGTTACTTTGTCAAAAATGCACTATCGGAGACAGAGACTTTCAACTTGTGAAAGATCTTTAGATAAGGGGCAGGCAGCACTAGCGCTCTGCCCTCGTGCAAAAAGCTCGCGCTCCCAGGCTGCGCCCTGCGGATGAGATCGACGCGTCCTCTCGCGACACCTCGTGTTACAAAAACAATTTTTTTTAAAAAGGCTTTGAAGTAGGTTCTACATAAATTTTATTTTATTGGAGCAGTCAGACCTTGAGTTCTGCAGATATGTCAAGAACTTCATAAAAACCGATAGAGCTCAAGATTTGTTTAGTTAAAAAAACTTAAGCAATGACTACTACTGAATCCAGTAAACTGATTCTAGATTTATTGGTTTTATTTTTTTTTGTCTTTGTATTTTAGACTTTATAACTATCGTTAATAAAAGTATTTCACTAGTTATAAATAAGCTGTTGAAAACAAAGATCGGGCTCCGTGTCGGATGAGCTTGTTACTACAGCCGAGCGCCGCGGGCCGCGCCGGCTACAAATATAAGCGAAAGATTTAATAGTACATAAAAATATAAAAAACGCAATTTGTATGGTATAAATACACGTGGTTGTTTTACTTGGGGAAACGCCTAAAGTGTAGGCGCCTTCCTGAGGAAGGGCGATTAAGTGAATCGGAAGCCAGACCGTGAAAGTCCCTGACACGCACACCGCGGGGGATCAAGAAAAAAACTAGAACACCTACATGTCATTTTGTTTGAACAAATGTTTAGAAACAACATCGGGGAAAGTTGTCAGAACAATAGAATATCAGTGCATGCGGGCTGAGCTCAGATCAGACACGTTGCATTAAGCAGTACAACCGTTACAGATATGCAGTGGTCGGTGCTGCAGCTGCGAACTACAATGGAATAAAAGAAAAGATTTTAATTCATTAAACTGATATTGTTTGTACGTGTTGTTTCCATTTCTCTCGCAATAGACATGGAGACTGTAGCACATACTTCGTGTCGTTACTCGCAGAGTGAGTTTGCACGGAAAAAGACATTCAATGAAACAATACGACAAACGCGAGCTCGAGCACACTTAGCGACCACATTCCCCGCAGCTTCCCGTGATATGTAATTATCCGAGCACTCGGGCGGGCAATGTGCTCGACGGAGCGCAGCCTGCCGGAGATCACAACTTGGTACCGGCGCACCTCACAGATCTCTCTGAGGGGCCTAATGGCCCGAGGTAATCGTCGCGCCGCGCGATCCTCAATTATACGGTTCTTTTTGTGTCGAGGAAGGGGGGGGATCTGGATCTCCGCTTCCCTCGTTTATTATAAAATTAAACAGAAAAAGCTCTGTTAACATTTTATTGCGTAGTTAACAAGCAATTTAAAGACGAAAGAATCCGATTTAGCCTCTACAGGAGGGTCTGATATGCTCGCGAAGAATGTCTAGGATGTTTGTGATGCGCCGGAGGGCGGCCGGACGGAGCGCGCCCCCGGGAAGTGAAGTTGGATACCTCGCAGATATACATGAAATAAATCGGGGAAAGTAATGAACAGGACAAAGCACATCGCGGTCGACGACCATCCTGCTAATCGCTATAATTTTTAGTCACAAAAATATACAAGCTAAGTTAGTTACAAAAGCATCATAACTACCAATTCTAACAGGCGGCATCTAGGTAATAGTGACGTAAACAAAGACACATTAAAATATTTTTATGACACAAACGTTCATAATCTAGAATTGAAAGTTGAAGTATTCTGTTATGTGTATTGATATATGTTTGATATCAATAACGTGTCCAGTGTAAGTATATCTTAACAAAATACATTTTTATTTCATTAAAACATTCTCAATAAAAAAATAGTTTTTGGAACAGGCGCTTACAAATATAATTTAAATCAATCAAAAATAGATTTTTAGACATTGTAAATATTACCATTACGATAATCTACATTTTCCCTTAGTACAATAATAGTAGTGTAAACTCCCTTTAACGCCAAAGATAATTATCGACTTAACTATAAACTTCATAAAAGTTCATAATTACTTAACTTTGGTTGGTTTAATTGTTGTACTAAAAATTATCGATTGGATGTATTCCATAAACAAATTTCAATTATGCCATAAGATGTGCAGCAGAAAATAATTAACAGCGCCATCTAGTAACGAGAACTTCAAAAACTTTGTAATAAAGATGTTGCGATAACGTTTCTGTGCATGCACGATGTGGAACTTAAACTTTCTGTCCCTAGATGACGCTGAATAGCATTAAAAAGTCCAAGATTTCGAGGGCACTAATCTTGACTTGTAGAATCTAATAAATATAGTGAAAAACGCAAAACGTCTCCATCTGTCTAAATCTCTAGGGTTAAAAGAACATTACAAATTAACCCGCCCTCTTGACACGTGATTTTTAGAGAACTCTTCAAAGAAAACGCCTGTGTATAATTAAACGCACACAATATTCAACAAGTGACTTCTTTAACCTGCGGCGTTGTCTTGCTTCACAACTTCACTTACCTGCCAAGTTAAAGTCAACTCAAAGATACCCTGTCACGAAATTGTATAATAAATGAGGTCAATCGCGCCCAACTCGTCACCTGCGAGGCGCGCTGCCTACCTTGCTCCGTGCGCGGCGTGCTAATGCGCTGTTCCGTATACACTGCTGCACGCGAAGAAAGTTTAAAAAGGGAGAAACACGTTGCGTTAGATTCATTTTTAAATGCAGCGACGACTTACTGACTTTTTTTCTAGTGCGAGGGACAATATTGTTGAAGCTTATGCATCTTACGTATACGTATCATGTCAACTTGTGATGATTTTGATTGAATTTTCACAAACATGATGAACGGTAGTACTGTGGGTGCAGTTGCTAGACTCCAGTTGCCATCTCAACCCTCAATCTGACAGAAGATACCACCGACATCGAAGATGGTGTTTGGTAAAGACCCCCTCTCGGGCGCCCTTGGATCGGAATGCTTACGCGTAACATAGTAACCGTTCAATCCGAGGTTAGACCTCACCAGGGGAACCCTTGTGTCGAGTTACTAGCGATAGAGGTTTAGGCTAAACGACCTTAGAGCTCCTCTCAATCCGGTGAAGCAGACAAAGCTAGCTTCTCAGGCCAATCTGTGTAGTTCGTCATTAAAAAAAAATTGATAAAGACTACGCACAGGATCGCGAGATCGTTGCAAAACTGTTTTCGAGTTATATTTCGCATAACCTTAAAGCCAGCTCGACGTTAAGACTCCACCTGCAGGTCGACAAATAACTAATTACCTTACTTTTTATGCTGCGCCGTATTGAAGTGGGTCCATCATCATTGTCATGCCGACGCGAGTTATGTCACCATTTGAACTATGCAGCATGTGTTGCCGGGCCGGCGCTGCCAAGGTCCAATAAAGTTAACCGCAGAGATTCCGCAACGCGCTGCGCCGCCGCTTCCTTCATATTGTGTGACCACTGAGATGACACCAGCAGCCCTGCATACTCTTGCATCACTTAACTCTAGTACGTAGGCCGAGCTGAACAAAGAATCTCACAACGTACAGGCACAGTCAGTAAGATTTTGTCGACGTGGAGAAAATCCCACTGTCCCCACTACCGCCTAAAACTGTCCGGCTGTTCCTGTGGTAGGGTGACCTTATTCGCTGCACGCCGGAGGTCGGATTGGGTGGGAGAGAATCCGCCCACAGGATCGAAATTCACACTCACTCTTACTTATAGTTTCACATTTAAGCGTCAATAACTTAATAGCGTAGTGGATGGTCCGCCAAGCATAAGGTCGTAGGTTCGAATCCATACAAGAGTCGTGTTGAAGGGGACCGTCTCTTAAGAAGCATAAACTTATTTGGAATGGTTAATCAATATGATAGTAAAGTTTGTAGTAGAGCGAGACAAGAGAGCGGCGCAGTATGACGTCGTCTCACAACGTTAACTTGCGCTGTTAAAGCTCAGGAAACATTAAGTTTGCTGAAGCAGCGAGTGTTGCCCGCGCTCCACGCGTATTGCTCAACGCGCAGACATCTGCTCTCTCTGAGATTGAGATTGCTTTGTATCTATTCGTGTTGCGCAACTCTAAGCACTTGTGCAAGTAATGAGTGTGTTTCCACTAATTGCAAGTATTTCTGTTGACTTAACGACAACTTAGGTAACGGTTAGGTTCGCTTACGGGCACACGGCCGGATGTCGCCTCTTAAGTTCACAAGTATGTTGATGAACATAATTTCATGGTTCATCGTAATATGTGATGATTGCATGCGATGACTGCCCGGTGAGATTCCTTTGTGGTGCGAGGAGAGGAATTAGTTTGTGTCATTGAGAGGCGAAGAAACGAAATTCATTATTCCTTTGTGTATTACCAAAAATAAGGCGAAAGCAAATGAATGTTTCTTAGAGTTAGGTCTCTGTGACTCTGCTTAGAGCTAGTATAAAGAAGTATTAAGTGATAGAGAAAAGGAATATAATTAACACTGACACTTGTCACCCGAAACAATATCTGACCAGAGATTAACATCAATGCGTCCGCGTAAATGATCGTTGGTCAATCAATCAACGCAATCCCCGTGTGGTTATTTTGCAGCACTCGTCTGTTCATTTACTACACATATGAAATTTCAAAAGACAAAATGCTAGAACATTCGCTGATGACGTCACCCAGCAGACTACAGTTGGACCTTATAAAAATCAGCGAATCATCTTATTTGCGAGAGTGTTGACCTCGCGGAGAATTTGTCGATCAATAACGCAACAGACGGCTTTTCGTGTTTTATTATATGTATTTGCATACGTCCCGGACTTAGAAGTGCCTCAGCAAAGTTTAAAAAGCAACTTTAGCAGCTTTCAACATAAATCGTTAATGAATATTTATCAATCCTAGATAAACAATTCGGTGTCACTGGCCGCATTCACGGCGCCATATTTTATTTAGCGGTTTTATTTTCAAATCCAACGTTAGGTTGAGATATCGTCTGTACCATGCCGACTGTGATATACCTTTTACTTGATTTTGAGGTGAGAGTTTGTAACGCAAGTTGTGTTAACAAATCCAAGTCTAATACAGTAATATGCACGATATTAACTTAAAGCTAAAATTATTTTAAAAAACTAGTGGGAGAACGGAGCGAAGGGAAAAAAATTCACAAGAAAGCTTCCTTGGTTACGACTATCGCGTGACATATTATATTTCTATATTGCAGATGGTGGCAAGGGTTGCAGATTGTATCAACAGCAGCGACCGTTTACCACAAGTATACACACAGGGACTGTGGCCACTTGCTCCAAACAGTGGGCAAAACATGTGCTCATAACACTCGATGCTGGCATCATGTTGCGCATTGGGGTCAGATGTTGGTAGTATATGTATATACATATAGACAATTGATTCCGGCAACGACAAGAGGTTTCATTCCAATATTTATGTTACACAAATGACCACCTAGACCTTGACGTAACTACTGCAAGTCCTGTCCATACTGCAGCTCCAATAGTGGTCGTAACCAAACTTGTATTCTAATGTAACAGTTCAATCTGGCTTGTATACCTACGAGTATATAAGTCATGCCGCCCCGGTCGCCATCGTCGTAGACGTGCCTGTACGACGTATCGACGGTGACAGGTACGGAATAGTGTTGCTACACACCGGTACCGGTGTCCCGCAGTTTTCGTCCAACAGTACCAACCTTCAGCATATTGGCTTGTATTAGGAAGCAACAAGACATTAGGGTACAGGCAATTATTTGAGAACATTGGACAGAAAAAAAAGTTTTTGGACAAAGCTCACCACTTTATTACTAACAATAAAAATGTATGTACAAACATATAAAAGAGATGGTATCACTTCCAACATCCACTGTCCTGCTTCACCAATAAATTAAATATTAGTCAACATGTCCGGAACACCTGCGGCACCCCGTTGGAGACCAGCAACGTCTGGGACTCCTCCACTTGTCCTCAAGATATCTTCTGAAAGCGCCTGACCTACTTTTTAACAACTTTAATATATTTAATATAGAACCTTTTTTGTAGGTTAACAGATAGAAGTTTCGAATACAGTTATGGTGCCCAGAGGTTACTGCCGTCCAACTCCTGTTAATACTCCTTGAGCAACGCCTAGTGGCGACCGACCTGGTCGACTTGGCTCTGCAAGTTGTTGATCACCTCCTCGGGCACTTGGTCGCCCAGAATGAGTTTCAGATCGATCTTCTGGTTCCCGGGGATGGACTCGTACGCCGCCAACTCTATGCCTTCTTGAACCTGTACGCAAAAGCAACATTTTGAGGTTGTTATTCATTTGAAATTTGTTTGATAATGTCCTAAAAGTAACCGACTTAAATAAAAATAAGTCAGTCTCGACAAAAACATCCTGAAAGTGGGCTGTGAACAGTAATGGCTACTAACAATAGATTCTATAACAGCTGACGAGCTGACTGCTAACGCAATCTGTATTATATGTCAACAATAATAATAAACATAACGATTATTTCATTTGCACGTTTCTTATATTGGAAATACATTTGTTAAGGTCTTTTAATAAATTAAGCTAAGTATCTCATTCGTTCTGTCCGTCCCCAGATAATACCACCACCATATGGATCAGCCATACTGCGACGTGTGCACTCCCCCCCCGCACATCTGTACACTGAGCTCGTTCACAAAACGTTCCTTCCATGTGATGCAACAGTGATGTATAGACAATGCGGTTCTTAACATTACCTTTTGGATTTCGGCGTCTTTAGGGATCAGGAATGTGTTCTGCGCCTGCTTGATAGCCTCCTTGGTGAAGGCAGCTCCCTCTCTCTGCGGCGCGGCGGCCACCGCTGCCACAGCCACCATCAAGCACAAAGCGATCTTCATGTTTCCTTTCTTTGATTCCAACCACACGGCTCTGAAATAAACAATTACCCTTGCAGCTCAACAGCTGATGTGACCGTACGTCTAACACAAACAACTCGATAAATATGTGTGTTTGTTCGTCGTTGCGTCGTGAATACGTGAGGTTAAGATCACCGCCAGTGCATGCTAGAAGCTCAATTTCACAAATTCAATAAATAATCAAATAAAGCGGAGGGCACGCGCCACTCTTACTATTGACACATCATTTTTCACTTTGAACAATCAAATTAGAGCCTCAGTGCTCATAAAAATTCACTTTCGTTTATCATGCTGACGGTCAATGGTTCTCGTCGACCGCGGAGGGTATGATGGGAGCTCACCTGGCAGGCGCGGAGTGCGGCGCGCGCGTCCCCTGCCGGCTCATATAGCCGGCCCCGCCCCTCCCGCGGCACTTTCACCGCGCTCTGCGCCTGCGCAACAGTCCTGATCATCGATGGGGGGCCACGAAAGCTGGTCATCTTGTTCGGGCACACAGCCTGCCCATGAACACATTACCATCTGCGTGTTGTAATCATCATTGTCATAGTTTTGTTTGAATTTTTTTACGATGAAAACATGTATATGATAAATATACAATATATAATTATCTTTCTTTGGAGCAGTTCTATTTGCAGGTCGACAGGATTTAAAAATGTTTTCATCCAATATATATATACTCGTAAGTATTGATATCGAATTACCGCATACTTAGTAGCCCAACATTGAAAAGGACAATTTCAACGCAACACACAAATAAAAGTCGCGACAAAAAGGAATTGTGTTTCTAAATATTGGACAGCGCTGCTGGTGCGTGCTGGTGTGTCCACGTACGCGCTTCGGAATATTTCACGTTGTGGTACAGGTACATAAAATGAGTGTCATGAGCTTACGACGACTGTACTGTGCCGACCCATTCATACAGCTACATGACGCAAACAACCAACTGCCCCCAATCTGCCGGCTCCCTACCACTGTTGGATCTTCTTTGATAGTTCTCTGTAAGAGTCGAAAGACGGTTACGAGGATCTGAAGCTGAGAGCTTATGTCACCAAGGTACGCGCTGTCAGTTGTGTTGGGTACATTTTGTACTTTATCCCGGTTAACAAGTTCTATTTATACATCGTACTTGTATTAAAGATATGGTCGTTTATTTTTTTAACAAAACCAGACGTGAAAACACGTGGGTATTGGGCGATGTGCCTGTCACGGATCCGAATGATGCCTTGTTCAATTCATACCTACAATATGTCTACAGTTTCTCTCTTGTCGCAATCGGGGTGGGTAAAATGAAGAAGAGTTGGTCAGTTAGTACGTCAATGCAACACGTACGCCAGTATAGATGACATCAGCCGCACGAGAATTTCTCACTTCACACATTCTATGAGTGATAACTCGCTGTACTAATGTAAACGTGAGCTCAACATAGGTAATTGAGCAAGGATTGGAATCCACCATCGTACATCGTTACCGGACTTTACTAAATGAAACAAAGATCAGCCTCTTTCTCTCGGTGACTCTTAAGCAACTGATCCCACATTTGTAGGACACCGACCATCATGATGATGCCGTTGGAATTTAGAAGTCCGCCGTGATGTGCGTTCATGAACCAGCAGCTGGAAATAATAATATAGTCTCTCTCAAATGATATTGTCATAGATGACTTTCTTTTTAAAGCACTCGATCTGGAATGCCCAGCAGTGAGACATATATAGGCTGATATATATATATTTTTACTTTACTAGACATTTGTGATAGAACTAATAAAATTATTTAATTATCATAAACGTACCTTGTAGCAGAGTACTGCCGCAGGCTCTACAATTTCGGCCATCAGCTCTCGTGTAACAAGCTTCTCGCTTCTTAGCTTGCAGTTTTTTTTATTTATTTAAATAGTCTATAATTAAATCTTTTGGCTAACGGCTCTCACAACTAACATAATGCTAATTATCCAGTCGGTCCGCGAGACGAGCAAGATTCGAGGCCGCCTCTTGCTAGATATTAAATAAACACAATCACTGATTATATTTGTGTATGTACGTTTGTTTAAATATGCAGACATGTTTGTATAATGTACATATGTTGTGTGTGTTAGTGCGTGAGTTGTTGAGTCTATATTTCGAGAATGTAAAAATTAATTAGTTGTTCTATTGATCAACAACAGCGGGCTGTTTGTTCAGTATTTTCTATGTAAAAAACGCGGACTTTGATACTTAGCCTGAAGGAATATACTAATCATTAATAGCAACTAATTGTGCCTGTTTAGTGCGTTGCGTCTGAAGTCGTAACGGCGGGAGGTTAATGAAAGCAATAGCCGTGTAGGAGCTCATCTCCCCGCTCCGGTCCGCGCGCATTAACATACATAAGACGCGCGCTCCCACAGACCAGTCGAAAGTGAATTTTTAGCATCATTGTATTGAGATTAGGGATGTAAAACAAGTATCGGCGGCACGACGTTGACTTTCTATTGAAGTTCTCTATCCGGCGACAATCGGGATGCAAGGGCAACACTTGTCTTTATTGTCTTTTTTGGATTTATTTGCGCAGCTGACCGCGGTTGCAGACTCTGTTTGCACCTATTTATTGATTTATTATTTTAGCTGTGAGAAGTATTTGCTATCTTTGTGCACACTTCGATGTATGAAGCTGATAGACAGGCGTGGCAGAAGTGGCGTGAGATGTAGGTAGCACAGGACAGCATGCTACTGCAGTTTATACGACGTTGTCTCTTCTTGAACCTCAACTGCTCCTATCAATTCTCTCTATTTTACCACCAACTCATCGCAAAAGATATCCGTATTTCTGTCTTACTTTATTGGCTTTACTAATTTAAAGTAGTGACATCATTTTTACAGTACTAGTAAAATTGTAGATAATAATTAATGTTGTTTAGATAAATGTTATCGATATCCTGGTGTTTGCCCCGGCTCACTGTGTTGTTCATACAAGTCAAATTGGCAGCAACTGTACGCGGAAACGTGTAAGTGGGCTCCGAACTAAACACGAGATAGAAAGGCACCGGGCCGGAGACTCGCCTGAACTTTGCTTCAATGACGCCATCTTAATTCGAAAGGCTTACTTTGATATGCCTCATAATCAAAATTACTCACTTACTCAAAGTTACATACGATTACATCTATCTTCACTTAGATATATGCCAGTCAGCCACCAGGCACTTTAAAGTGTTCAGCACGTGTCACCTGATGTCAGCACAGTCACCAATAGTTCCACCTGTCACCCATGAACCATTCAAACCATGTTTTTCCTTCACTGTTTGGTAATGGACATCCGTGCCGTAGTTACTTCTACCTACACCGGTGAAGGGAATTAATCGTTAGAGTGGTATCAACACATAAATTCTAAATTCTAGCGCTTTTAAGGTAAATTGGTAAAGTTTTTGTCCGTATGCCTAAAGTCTGTGTGTGTACTGGCTTACGAGATGACTCAGAAAGGAAGCGGCAGTGGGCCCGCACAGGTGACCGCATTCAGTCAATTTGCTGATTAAATTAGAAGGGACCGAGCGGAGCGCTGCCCGCGACTCTATAATGCATTAGGACGCTGTTTTCGAGTGAAAGATTTTTGTATTATATAATATAATGTGTTATTTACAGCTTCACAATAACTATTTATAATATTCGGATAGATCACTAACAAGCAGGTAACAGAGTTTTAACAAGTGTTTATCAAAAATGAAAACATAAAAATCACATCGAATAAATATCTCCGCACGTAACAAAGCGCTGTCACAAACATCTAAAATGTTGCTCAACTGTCGACCATATCACTTACTTTCATTTCTTAAGATGGAAACATGTTATATTGAATATGAGAGTAAGTATTATTGTGTATATAACTTAAACACAAAAGCTTATAAAAACAAGTTGTAAGATCAGCCACAATGTCGTTACGTAAAGTTACGTGGCGGCAAGAGTAAAGTCAAGTTTTGATCTCGTTGCGCAGATTTGATCCAGTTTCTTTATAAGATGCCTCGAGGCGGTGCCGCGGCCGTGTCACGATGCGGGCGGACACACGTGCATATCTACTGCACTTAATTGTGTATACAATTTGCTTATGACTGAAACCTGATGACATGGGAGCTGTCAGCGTCAACCTTTGACTTTACAAAAAGCATAACTTACATAATTTTTCAGATTAATAAAAATAAAAATTCTTGCCCGAGAACCGGAAGGGATAAGATGACCGCAGACGGATATCCATTTCGCGCGATCCTGACTCTCTTTCTGACATCACAGCTGGTTACAGCTCGTTATGTTGTTCGATATACAGGGTATTAGTTGACCGCTCCCGAAAACGAAGGTAAACGATAGTACAGTAAAATGTAACCAACAATCACTAACGCAGCTTCAATGAACCTTGTGTACATATTTGTCAGTTCCATTCTCGTATCCAGAAGCGTTGTGATCGCTTCACTCGGTTTTAATATTTTGTATTCACTTAAGACATGTCCTGTACTCCTCCTGTATGTAGACGTCGCAGCAGATCTATCTACATTTCTAGTGCATTTTTGGTTTTTCATAACCTTTGAAATATTACCGACACGCGTCCAGCAGCATCTGCGCTGACAGAACATTCCGCGGTCACTATAATTCTGTTTTACAAATTGTGTGTGTTTGATAAGAATATTTTCCTATTTTATACATTTTGGTGTGATTTTTATTTCAGAATATAAAAATAACATACATTTTTAAAGAATAAAAACTTTACGGATAAAAATAATAAAGTTTCAACCGTGAAGCATTTTATTTGCACGAACACAAATCTCCGCGGCACGAGAACATTCGCGGCCACGACACAATGCTACCAGTATGGCTGTGACAAAATATCATTTTTTATCTGCATGCAATATGCATAGTCGCAAACGATTGGAGCGTTACTGTATCCGATCGATTTGAAGTCTAACAAGCTTTACCATTTAAAAGAAATTGAAAAGGTAAGTATATCCTGGGATTATTAGACGCTGTTTTAAGAAGTATAACAGAGAAACAATAAAACGCCAGTTCAGTCTAACGTCTTTTATTTGTAAAAAAACGATAATAATTAAATAATACAATGAGCATGTGCGCTTATTGCCCGGGAAAAGAAACGAACGGTCTTCCGGAGCAAGAAGGAGCACCCGACGATCGCGACTTAAGCGCAACTAAATGCGACAGGCGACGCCGAGCCGACGAGCACGGCGCCGGCGTCTCCCTCGTGGACGACACACGACGTGAACTCCACTTAAAAACATGTCGCGCGCTGCGCACAACAGAGCTAGCCCCTGTGAGCAGTCACTTGGTGCAATAAATAAGGACTATGTGCGATCACATTTAATCTAGACCAACTAGTTTTATATTCATAGGGTTCGTAATTGATTATATCAAGTTAATTTTGTACCAAATTTTGTTGCATTCGTTGGAGAACGTGCGTCGGCTGCTGGCGGCGCCGCCGACCGGCCAAGCTTTGTTCTTAAGAACTACTGAGTGCGGAGCGCCAGGACGCCCGCCCGTCACGTCCGCCGTGTCTCTGTTGACTAGCTTGGTTGCTTACTTATCAATCGTTTTACTCATGTTTCTCACTAAAATAAATAACTTATCTAACAAGAGAAGCCTTCGACCCGTTTCAGGCTCATAAATCGGCATCGAAATGACTCGCCTTGATCTCCCGCTCTACTACCTTTAGATAACTATAAATAATTTGTCCAGGTAATCATCTACCAGTATATCCTGGTCTGCAAAATTTAAAATATGAATCCAGCTACCATATCTGCCACAGCTAGAATTTCAATTGACATTACAATTCAATCGGTCAGGGTATTTATACTCTATCATTCTAATAGTCTCTACAGTAACTTAAAGTTTCAAGAACGAAACTTATTCACTACAAAATGCTGATAAGCTGAGGTTCCATCGACAGTCATCCGCTGGGCTCTCACTGCGCAGGGCCGGCTACTTCAGCGGTGTCCACTAAACTCCCGCCGCAGCCGCTTCAGTATTCGTTACCACTGTAGTTTCGTCAAAATTACCATTTTTTTCTGTTGCAGCTTCTGATGGAGCTACTTCAGTGGTGACTTCACTCGTGTTTGATTCATCAGAAGTAGGATTCTCGTTAAACTTTTTCATGATCACTTTTGTTGGCCGCCTGTTGATTGTTGGTACGTAAGACTGCGTTATGATTTCAATATCCTTTTTCTCGGTTCTATTTTCCGGTTTTTCATCGGATACATTATCGATGATAGGACGCCTCGTCGTTGGCTCCACTCTATCATGCGGTGGTGGAGAATCAGTTATAGAGTCACTCTCATCATCCTCAATTTCAACAATCTTTGGTCTGTTGGTGCTTTTAAATTTTAACGGCACTTCCGTAATGGAGTTTAGGTTCCAATTTTTATTTTTGCTTTTATGGCCTGTGTTGACTGGAAGCAATTCCTCAGAATCAGAAATGGTGGTAGGTCTTGCAGTGAGGAGTGCGACTTCGGAGCCGTCAGTATGATCTCCAATGGCAGCAACATCACCTACCAGGTTAATTAAATCTGTCAGAATTTTATTATTGGATCCGCTTGTTTGATCGATAATAGCAGAGCTTTTCTCTGATTCCGGAAAGTCTATGCCAATGGTAACGCTTTCTTGTGAGTCAAAAGATGGAAGAACAAACTCTGTTGTTTCCAAATTCTCAAAGGATTGATTTTCACCCTCTAATGGAACTGTTTTAGACATAAAGGTTCCTAAAGAATTGGTTGGCCATAATTTAGTTATATTACCGTCTGTGACCAAAGGATTAACAGTGGATATAGATGCTTTATCTTTGGTTATATTTTCAGATGAGTCGTGAGGGTTTTGGTCACTCGTTTCAATAGGCAGGGAGCTTAATTCAGTTTGGGATGTAACCTCAGTGCCTGCATTGGATTTAGAGATGGAACTTGTCGTTTGGTCTGAAAACTGCACGTTTATCAAGTGCTCCGAAAACTCCGTAACGTTACTTGAAGATTGAAGTTCAGTTGAATAGGGGTCGTCTGTACTTATAGAAATACTGTCAACAGAATGTGACTTTGAAATTGCACTGTTTTCGTCATCGATATTGTATGGAGCTGCCGTTGAAGACGTTATAACTGGGGCGTCGGTAGCGTCACTCATTTCAACAGACATTCCTATATGATATGGTACATTAAATAACTCTGTTGACATTACGGAACGCAAATTAGGCAAAGAACTCTCCTTAGACTTTGATGTTACTATAGTGACACTATCATCGGAGTTAGTTGTGCTATCATCAAAAGATATTTCTCGAGAATTTTCCCATAATGGTGTAGTCGTAGGTGCTTCTCTCGTAACAACGGCTTCCGTTGGAGTGACAGAAGTACTCGCCATAATTACAACTACATGACCTCCAGACAAATGGTCGGTATCCATATTTTGTTCAGTAAATATTTCTTCCTCGTGATTTCCTAAAACGGACAAATCATCCGGTAATGGTGGAAAAGCTGGATTATGATCAAATAGGGAAGAATCTTCATCTTCGATCATACTAGGGGCTTTGCTGGAAGGCACCGAAACCACATTTGGAACCATTGATGGTGAACCAACGGTGGCCATAGCAGAGGGTACACTGGAAGCATAGATATTATTGTTTATGGAGTCTTGTGTCGAAAAACTTATCTTTGATGGAAGTGCTTCGTTTGTAATCTTCGGTACGTTGTCATTTTCACTAATAGACTTTGATGATTCTGTAGCCAATGAAGAGTCAGAAGATGAAGAAGATTCACCACTACTTAAATCCGGTGTTTCTAGTTTACTATCAGATTTATTAAGCTGCGAACTCTCTGACGTCACTTCTCGTGGTGTAAGAGGAGATTTGGATGATGAATATTCGGCAGCTTCGATATCGGATGACGGTGGTATTTCCTTTATTTTCACTTCAGTCATAACTGGGATCTCAGAGACAGGAGTAATTTCTTTTATAGTGATTTCTTGTTTAATGGTTTCTTTTGCTGTTGATGGTACTGCGCTAGTGTTGATGTCTTCAAATGCAGGAATATTTGATATCGACGGAGCTGTGCCAGCAATCGTTGTAACACCTGGAAAACACAAATAAAAGTGATTAATATAAACATCGTATAAAGGTACAAAACCTATAATGATACTATAATTTGATGAACACACACACACACACTGGCACGAACCTCTACCCGTCTAAACAAAATTAGAGATTGTAGTACATACGTACAGCGCAGTGTCAGATATGCACCGAGGGGGTAAGGGAAACCCGTTTTGCAATACCATCTTGTATAACTACAATATACGCAAAAATGGCTGTTTATAAAGACAGACAGATTTTAACAAAACAAAGTTGAAAATTAATTTCACTCATCACTTCTCATCGTGTTAAGCTGGAAGAGTACACGTCACTGCGGGGTATTTTACAACAAATTAATATTGAACAATTAATAATAAATATAATAATTTCTGAAGAACAAAAGGACCTAATGAACCCACACTTTAAATGTTGTATTTGAAGACCAGCACCAGACCTTTATTGATAACGTACATTGATTATAAAAAGATCATTCACAGCGTTGCAAAAAGCGTTTAGGCTAAGCGCCCTGAAAGCTCTGCCACTCCTCAAAGTGCGGGGAAATTGTTTCCCGTCAGTTTGTCTGAGTAATCGGCGTTGTCTTAAAATATAAGCTAAAGAAGGTGTGATACCTCTGAGCGGGCAGTTGTCGTACTCCGGGCAGCAGCGACCGGGCACGCGGCGCGGCGAGCAGTCGTCCCGCACGAAGCACGCGATGCGCCGGCACACCACCTCGCCGCCCTGGCAGTAGCACACGCGGCACGGGTCCGCCGGGTCCACCAGCTTCTCGCCGTTGCCGTACACCCGGCCCTCTTGCTCGCATTCTGTAACGCACCTCCTCACTTTAATACAGACAGCTCGCACTCCTAACACGTCGGCACGACCCGCCTCTTCCACAACCATTCTTCTACGTCGCTCGGACGTTTTCTAGAAGGAACAATTTAACAATAGGAAAATATAAAATAGGATCTAGAAGTAACATATATCTATATAAAATCTAGAAAAAAAAACAAACTAAGTTATCGTTGTTCTTATCCATCTTTGAATCTAACGTCCTAGAAAATTTAAATACGTAACGAGTATTTTTATTCACCGTGTAGTCAAATTCGAAATGTACAAACGCACGGTGTCATGTTGATCACATTTTTATTTTATTATTAAACTGTGATAACCGGGAGAGCTATCGCTGTCTCTGCGGAATAAGAAGGACGTGAGAGATGTGACTGCGCGGTAATGGAGGGGGAGGTGAGCTCACCGCACTGGTAGGTGGGGCAGCAGTGGTCGGGGCGATGCAGCGCCTTGCAGCCAGGGCGCGGCTGGCAGCGCTGCCGGCCGCACTGCAGCCCGCCCGTGCCGCACACGCAGCGCTCGCACGCGCTCTCCCCCGGGAACTCGTCGCCCGGCATGTACACCACGTCCCCCAGCGCACATCCTCCTACAAAATAATATATTACTTACAATCAGCCCCGTGGCTGAGCGTACTAGCGCATTGTATCGCTTGACATCGTCAACCTCCACTGCCGCACTGCATAGCACACGTTATACAATCTGATAAAACTGTTACCTTCTTTGAGGCCGAGCTCCAGGCTGGTCACGTTCGGTAGAGGCAGAGGGCCCAGAGGTCCTGGAACGAACAAAAACAAGAATTATTAACCAACTTATAATAGATACATAATATTATAATGACAGAGAGAGCAATCGTCGCTGCATTTATGGCACAGGTGGTAAATTAATTAACAAGTTTCCAGTCGATCAGCGCATGCAACGTGTCGGTTCATATCTGCAAGTAAAGACACATACGCTAGAAGCCGGAGAACATGCAGGATGCATATTCAAGTACTTGTAAAAAATACTAAACGATACCTTTTATCATTTCTTTAAATAAAAATGAAGCGATTCTTTTACAAAAGTCTTCAGTACCAGAAAACCTTAAAAGAAAAATCCGCCCGCTAATTTAACGAGTCTCTGAGTACCCGAAGCTTTCGTCAAACAAAAGAACCTCACCGTACAATCCGACCCGTTGCCTAATTGCCCTCCCCTTGACTTCCCCCACCCCTCCTGCCATCCCACGAGATGTAAGCACCCAACGTTCCGCGGAGTGCCCGCCGACCGCTCAATCCCCGCCGGCGAGTTATTCGTGTCCATAGACAGAGCGCGGATTGTTGGTATGTTTTGTAAGTCTTTAACGGAGTTGCCAGTGAATACATCGTTCACTGTACAAATATTCCTATACTTTAAAGCGGGATCTTGTAGAATAACTCAATTACACGTTACATTCTTAAATATCCGATGTCAGCCATACTGACCTGGTCTGGTCTTGTAATGTGTTGTCCATTGCGCAGAGGTCCTGTCAGCGTCAGAGGCGCACCCAACATATTTAATATCACCACATATATGGCCAATAGTAGTTCATTTTACATGTTAATGTTAAAGCAATGCAGATCAATGAATACTTTTAATATTATTTAAAATTAGAATATATATATAAGATCAAAGCAATGCTGTTTACTGCAGACATTGGTTTGTACTGGGACGATGATTCTCAGAAAGAATTCTTGAGGAAATTGATTAACTGCTACATACATTCCTGCGGCCCGCGCGCGTTGTATAACAGCGCCCGTGCGACGTGCTACGTGTCCTAACTCCGCAACACCCACTTTCTCTTCAACTGCACCACATTCCACTCATAGATTAGAACATTCCAGAAAATCCAGACCTACGTCGACTGATCAACACTAACATTTTGGGAATTTCTTTATAATATGTAGTTGCATCACGCAACAGTCAGTTGCTAGCAAGAGGGTAGCATTTATCAACGGATTTTAAACAAGTAGAACAATGTGTCGAGAGATTTATTGAGGATCGTTCTTGTATCGATATCATCATCATCATACATGGTCGACCATGACCGTCTTTGTTTGATGTTACCAGAAAATATGTTGCATCTTTCATCCATAAATTCATAAATCATAAGGTGAACATAAATAAACAGTTTGTATCAACTTCAGTAACCGTCTAATTGATTACCAGTTGTGTCATAACGCAGTCGCGTGGTGCGCGAGCGGCGTGACGGTGACGCAATCAGCGTGCTGCCCCGTCGGTCTGGTGAGCAGTGCTGCGGTATGCCGCCGCCAGCAGCGCTGCGTGACGTACTCGGCCGGCCGTACAGCACTACAGCGCTAAACACCCATGGCGACAGTGCGCTACACAGTAAGCATGTCGTACACGTAGCTTTGTCCAACCAAGACCAACATACCCTTTTATTTAGCAAGGATCATCCGTCACCGAGGTCTCAATCTGGTAATACGAGCAACGCGACCCTCTTGCTCAGCCTAGCGATAAGACCAAATGTATCCTGTAAACTAGAGAGCATGCCTCCTGCGGTTACTGTCTATCCGTATGATATACCCTGGTGAATTAATAAATAAATTGAAATACCCGTAGGCGGCGTGCTGTTTGCAGCATCATCATCGTCAGAACACATAATTTCATTGACATAATAATTTTAAAACAGAGTGACTAGTTTCGTTGAGTTTAGTATTTGTGAACAATGAATCGTAATTCAAGTCAAGTTCCTGTGAATAAAGTAATAGTGAATGTGGCAACACTGGCGGGGATGAGTCATCAAGTGGCAAGTTAGAGCCAGCCAGGGAGCCTTTGTCATTGTTTGTGTAACTGTGCCGTAAGCTTGTATTTATAGGTAACTAGCCGTGCCTGCGACTTCGTCCGCGTGCAATTTAGCAAAAAGTTATTTAGTTTATTTAGGTGTTAGGAGCGACCGCGAGGCGCGGAGGTCACGGGCCGCCCGTCGTGTACAAGGATACAATAATATTCATAAAATGTTCAAGCCAAAGTAAAATAATAAGAAATTGAATAATAAGAAATAACCAACTCCAAATAAGAAGGAGTTGGTTAACAAGTATGCAGGGAGCATAATATTGGGTCGCGCAAAAACTTGACCAGAACTGAACTGATGAACTCAAGAAATCTGATTAATTTGGAGCACTCAGTTGAGATTTTCTATTGAAATATATTGTAAGCCTTACACGTGCTCGCACGTGTGTGGCGGCACAGAACGCTCGCGGCACGCACCGGACGCCGGGCCCGCGGCTCTGCCGTGACCACAGCCGGTGCAATTCGGCCGAAGAGTTGTCAAAATAGCGCCAATAATATTTTTCAACTTATATAAAAAAGAGACGGAATCAACACCCATTATTATCTTAACCCATTTAAGCCTCGAAACATTAGTACTGACACCCGACGACAACACTTAAGAGTGTAACACGGTTGAATGATGTTGCAAAAATATTCATTATTACGGGAGCAATTGAGTTGTCAGAGGGAGTTCCTCGGATCCAGCGGAGCGTGCATTGCGAGCCCGGCCTCGCTGGGTGGGCGGCCGCCCTACGCACCGCCATTGAGCCCACAACTCACGGTTAGCGCCCGCGGACCTTCTGCCGGCGGTCAACTTACATAACTACTTACATTGAAAGCTGCAATATATATTAGCCCTCAATGGTGCAGAACATTGTGCAGTCAGTACGTTACATTATATACTGGCGTGGTGAAATGATCTCCTACAATTTTAAGGAAATAGAATAATATATACGGACTAGATTAATTCACAATGAGTTTTCTTCCCACTAGTCCGGGGGACTCGCACAGCTTAGTTAATAGAGCACCATCCGAACGATAATAAAGTTGACGAATCGTATAGTATCTTTAAAAACCCTCTTTCCTTACCGATAGCTCGAGAGGCAACTAGATTAATCTTCTCTGAGCAATGATTACTCGAATGTTCGTCAGAGAATGACTCACATCAATAAGTAAATAACAGACTCTGCTATATTTTGTCAAAATGAGGTTTCAGTGACTCAGTCCAATTTGTGCTAGTGTTTGTCGTCTCGTAGTTCAGTTGTCAATAACAATTTCTCATTCAATTTCAACACTTTACTCAATTTCTTCTGACAATTCAAAAGTTTAAGAAGCCGATACTTTCATAACTTTCCCCAATAGCTAACTTGATACTGTCGCAACATCATCTCGAATCACACAAATCGGTGATGATGGAGTTGATAAGATCTATATATTTTAATTTAAGCCTTTGGCAGCAAAGATGTTGTGATCGTTGTCGTCATAACACAAAACTGTATGGTACACAGTGTGTTGCATTCGACACCATCGTGTGAAGTACAATGTTCCTTTGAATTATTCGTTTAAATGCAAACGATAGGTCACGTATAGAACATTTTCGCAGCTTGAGTCAGCCATTCTCACTCGAGTCAGAGGAGGACGTGTCACTGGACCTTTAAAAATAACAAGAATGAAGATGATGCAAGACGCACCTGCGTCATCGTTTCGCGAGAATTCCTTTACTCACACAGTCTGAGCGATCTCCGAGCGATAAACATGAGGTTAATTTTTTAACTAACCAACTGTGCAAGGCCTTACAACTTTTCCGGGTCAAGGTGCAGCTGGAAACTCAGAGCGCTCAGCCATTAGTGCGCTGCTGCAGACGTGGCCACTCCCTACACACCCCAAATCTTTCAGTCTTTCAGTCGGTTACTTTCGTCCGCTGTCATCCAGTTTTCGACACTTTTGTTAATAAATCAGAATAGAAAAAGATAAATCTATTTCTTGTTTAACCAGCTGCGAGCGTGATAATAACGCACTATATTATTCTTATGTCCTGAATACCACGGATGGCGTCATCAGACTCAGTTGTTTTGGGACCCATTATTAGCTACCCTTGTTCCGTAAGTCGCGGTAGCATAACTGTGCACCCCGGTAACAAGTACGCGCATCGGCGAGCCGACCTTCACCGCGTGTCACGCCTTCTGTACGGAAGCATCAATGTACCCAGTACGCCGCCCTGACGTCTACTCTCGTAGTGCACGGGTCCCGAGTACCAGCCGTCTCGGGCGCCATCGATTTCCCCGCGGCGCGGCGGTTTGCTTGTTGAGTCGCATTTCCTGCGGCTTCAATTTTCTTCTCTCGTTTACTGCATTCAAAGGTTTATGGTCCAATTTTTTTTCAAAATGTAGTTTTTATTATCGTTAAAATAACCGTGCATGTACAATCTTTATAATCCTAAGTTTATACTGTTGTAGAAAAACACAACGAAATTTCATCACTTTCAAGCTTTCTGATGTGAGGCAGCAAGTTCATCTTGACTTATATTAATTACGGCACTAATTTATTGCTACACAAAACAAAAATAATTACAATAAAAAACAATAGGAACAATAAAGGGCCAATAGCAAAGCAAACACTTTTTGTTTGAGAGGTGGCAAAGCTCTTAGGTCGCCTGGACCTCTGGGGACGCGAGGACCCCGATAGTGAACCTCGACTTGAGCGGTTACTTCATTCATAAACGTGCAAACTCTACGCATGAACATTCACGACCTCAGTGTAAGATGTGTGGTCTCTGAGTGCACCCCCTGGAACACTTTCCATGGCCAATAAAGCGAGACGTAGCATTACATTTGACGACATTATTGACGCGGTAAACAAATGAAAGGAGTATTTCCCGCGGCGCAGTTAACGAATAGCATAGTATAGTCTGACAATAGAAAGCAGCATCACTGTAACAATGCAGCTGGCAGCACAACAGCCGAGTGACATAACGCTCACCTCACCTGCGCGCGCACTTGCCGCCGACACTATCGGGAGAGGCCACGAACCTTGCAATCTTTACCGGTGGTCTCGCTGCACATTGTAAGCGAGCGCGAGCACGCCGCGATAAGGTCCGGCCGCGGGACCACGTACGGGCCATTACTCGCCGCGTGACACAGACACGCCGGCCCCTCCGCCCGGAATCGCTCTCGACGGTAAAACGATCCTTTGAGCAAGGAAACGTCGCTCCACGAAATTGCTCTACTGTTGTCGCGGTAGACACGTGGAAAATTTTCAATTTGTAATTTACGGCGAAAGTTATACTCTTCACACAAACATCTAACCTGACATGCACACATCAACGAGGTTGTATCGCCTTTCATTTCACCACCAGCGGGTGTACCATCTAGCTATTAGATCCATTTTATGATTGTTGCTATATCACCGTGCTGTAGTCATCTACACATGGACAACGACGAACAAGACGATGAACACTGATGATGCAAATGTGATGGATAGCTCGGCCACATCATATAGCGATAGCGGACCACATTCACCAGCTCGGAACCGTGACCTGTGCCAGGAGCAAAGACGTTTGTGACATCCATTACATGATCTGTTTAATTGGGAATTTATCATTTTCATAGGTTTAAGGACGTTTCGTTGCACAGTCCATAACAGTAGGGCTAGACAGACCCTCAAAATAGGGCCAAAAAAAAGATCTGTCAACCCTTCTGGGTCAGAGGCGTGAATGATTTTATATATGTATACATATTACATGCAATGAACAAGGAAGTCACCGCGGTGTCATTTATTAAATGAAATCATAATATCAAGCCGATGACAGGTTTTACGATTTATCATAAAAAAAGTAGGGGTTTTAGTTCACTTCACGCGACCTGACTCCGGTTGAAGCAGTCAGTCGCGGGAAATGGTAGTTAGGGTGATGACGTTCAGCCGCACATCGATCGATCAGGAGAGTGGGATGGCCCGGCCTGCGGCCTAGCTGTTTCCTAGCCCTGGCAGTAGCACGATGATTTCGGCTTTCTGATATTAATCCGAATAAACGTTTGGATACCAGTAGCAATAACAAAAAATTACACATGTAAGTAACAGCCTTGTATAATTATACAAGTTGGGACAAGGCTGTACTTACATGCCTTGCCTCTTCTGTGGCGCGCTGGAGTGGTGCG
Source organism: Meandrusa payeni (assembly GCA_029286785.1). Taxonomy (NCBI): domain Eukaryota; kingdom Metazoa; phylum Arthropoda; class Insecta; order Lepidoptera; family Papilionidae; genus Meandrusa; species Meandrusa payeni. Next base: position 16,883,243 of record JAGSMX010000006.1, on the reverse strand, counting down.
GACGATTGCGTCAATGGTCCTGTCGGGCAACTGCGTGAGACGGTTGATGAGATGTCGGAGGCTGCAGGCGGGGCGGGGGCTAGGGCGGCGGCGGGGGTGGCCGGCGCGGCGACATTCCGCGCGTGACTCAGCGGACGCCGCACGGTATGTAGCCGCCCGATTGCGACAACTTGCAACTATTGTTTTTGTTTACGAGACGCGATCAGGTCGCTCATCTATGCGCGGCGGTGCCTCGCCGGTCTCCGGGTGCTCAGTGTTGATTATTAAAAAAAATGCCTGATTAATTAAATAACACAGATTGCATCACCATTTTCTTGATTACTGCAGGGAACTTTTAATCTACGATCGTTACTACAATAAATAGCAATACAACGACTGTCTTGATTATAAACTCGACGGTCGACGATTTAATAATAATTATTATTGTGCATAATTAAATGATTTATACATTAACATCCTGTAAAAGAAACGACACACACACACACCAGCAGCGGTTAGGTTTTTAAAACATTAATTAAGTTGTCAATAAAGACACATGAAGGAAAAATATATTGCATATAACATTACCTGGACAAAAGTACATTTCTGATAATTAAGTACGTCTTTTTTAAATCAACTTTAAAAGTATAGAATCGGCAAATACGATGTTTTATTAATTTTTCATAATTGTTTTTAGATTTTTATTTATTTCCCAAATTAAAATTGGCGACACATACTCTTGAATATACGAGAAATTGAATAAAATGATTTTGATTCGACATACGTCACCAACATGTGACAGTGGCAGTGCCTGTGACGTCAGCTGTCAGCTGTCAGCCGGCTACATACCGCACCGCGCCCGGTGCGGACGGCGCACATCTCGTTGTCTCGGGCTCGCAGCCCATTACGCCGCTGGCTCGTAGCTCATTCGCCTGCTCACCCCACCAGCGACAGGCGACAGGCTCGAGGAGCCCAGAAGGGATATACTTTTGGTACAGATCTCAATCTGATTTGGGTTTATTTTATTTAATAAATAAAAGCCACTTGATGAGTAAGTACACCTGGCCGGACAGGACTTGGAAATACAAACTCTGCTTACTTCCTCGCATGAGAATCAAAATATTTGAATCGCATATTAGCTGATAGTTTGAGGTTTTTGCTTGTGCATTCCATTACGAAATAAAGCAACACGTTTGTTCAACTCCCAAAATAATCTATTTGCTAGAAACTATTTGCACATACATGTATGTCAGCGTGCTTAACATTAATTACAACATAACAAAATAACAAAAATATATAAACCAAAAACAAATTTTAAACAAAAGCAGCACAGCTAGGTAATTAGCTAAAGAGTATACCTAGACCAGTGGACCTTGACCCCTACAAACAAATATAACGAGGTGCTGCTGCGTCTTCGCGGAAGTTTCTGATTAGACGGCCACAGTGTAGTGGACAGACGACAGACAGACGTATGTCCCGGTGTTCTTAAGTCGAGTAGAAAACTTAACGAGATAATCATTAAGAAATTTAAGAAAATTAAAAAGACGTTTTCCCAGCACGGTCCTGATCATTGTTTTATTATTCATACTGGTGCTAGGTATACTCGTACATGCTCGTCCAATTATCATTTGTAATGAATTATTTAAATATTACCTAAGGCGCCTCCCTCCACTACCGCCCTCCTGTCCCTAACATAATACAAACAAGAACGGAATGCGGCGGCGCTTCTCTCCGTTCTTGTTCGGGTGTCAAATGGGAGCAAAATATGTTATCACTTATAAAGGTTTAGCGCGGCTTGTTCTACTGCACTCGTACACGCTGTGGCCTGGCAGGCACGTATCAGACGAATGTGTCATAAGCAACAAGGTTTCGCGGATCGCGTCACAACGTTACTATTTCAAATATTTCCAAACACACACACACACACACACCTGTAAAGTACCGTGTACGAGCGACAGGTAGGTGTAGATTACGCAACATGACCCAACGTAAGTTGACCGCGGGCCGGGGCTGAAGACCAAAGACACAGAAGTGACAAAGCGGTATCACCTACTTAGAACACATAGAGATATTTTGAAAACAACAATGGTCACTCCGGCCTCGCTCCTATCCGCGCTCGAATCATACCTCCATACGCAGAAACAAAATCATACAATATGACCAGCGTACTTACTAACATTAACATTAAGAAAACAAAACGATTGTGACTACACGGTTAAAGTAAAACTTTTTTTGCTCCATCTATATATATGTTTTTTTAATGACGAACTACACAGATTAGTCAGAGGAAGCTGGCCTTAACTGTTTCACTGGATTGAGAGGTGGCATAGCTCTCAGGTCGCTTAGCTTCAACCTCTATCGCTAGTAACTCGACACGGTGAGGGATAACCTCGGCTTGGACGGTTACTATGTTACGCGTAAGCATTCCGATCCGAGGGCCGCCCGAGAGGGCCCAACAACGACTCGGTCGGTTGCTATTTCACGGAGAATCTAAGGGACATTCAAAAGCTAAACTAACTTTGAGTGTTCGTATATGTACGTATGTATATATATACGGCGCGCATTGCTCTCTCTTTGCTCCTACTGAGTGATAAAGACAATATGCCTGCACTATGTCTCAGATATACGAAACGTAACTCTCTGTCTTTCTATATTCATTATCTTATACCTCCCTCTCAACTTCCTTCGCCTCGTCCGATCACACTTTTTACAACAGATTTACCAATTTCCTCTAAAGTCCGGCGTGCGTAAAGAAGTTTTACTTCAAAAAAGTAGAACTCAGTTTCAGATTTCAGCGAATTGTCTACAGTATGGATGTCGACATTCATTAGTGGCATTCGACATCATCGTGAGTAATGAGGAGGATGTGAAGTAGAACATGTGTGGCCTCACCTGCCCTGGAGACCGACATGATGCTGAGCGCTGCCACCAGCGCGTGGAAATACCTCGGCGACGCCATGCCGCCTGCACGCCTGCAACAATTGCAACATAACAATACTGTTATATAATAAATAAATACGATCAAAAGCAGGACTGAGTCGAACTCTTATATATTGCTCACAGAAATTATTTGACATGTCGGCTGCTCGCATCCGGGGCTGTTCATAATTTCATAACTTAAAGGTAACTAATTAGTAGCTAACGATATTACTTATTGCAACTATTAAGAATCATCTTATGCGCATGCGCACATTGCATCACTCGATAGTGCCTCAGGTAATAAACATGCAAGGCCAGAAAGAGAATATGCGGAATACGCAAGCGCATCGCAGAGCTCTGGATCGTTGACTCGGAGCCCACCGGCCAGCCCGGAGCCCGCCGGACAGCCCGAAGCCCGCCGGTCAGCCCAGACCAACCTGGACCTGATGCAACTTAACTCTTTTTTTTTCAATTTGATCATATCTCGTAATAAACAACGATCCAAGCCACCACTGGCTACGCCGACGCTCTGTAGCAAACCACTGCTTTTTAAAATGAGTAATTTTGAACATACGTGATGTTGTTGTTTTTTATTTTTTGGATTAAATCTCATTGAAAGATCCAAATATGCTCTATCGAAAAGTGAGTTAGGGTCCAAGTGCTATCTATGAGATACGTGATCACCTTAAAGGCCGCTACATCAGACTTGATGATTTTGATCAGAGTTGCCGAGCCGGTCACGACGGAACCGTCCGGCTGTCGGCAACATTTGGCTCAGTTCAACACCATTCGTGAGGTGGCTTAAGATCAAGTGTTATTTATTACTTTTGTCTCTGTTAATAATATTTCACTATGTTCAACCGCCTTACAGAGATTCTTAATATTATTTTTCTTTGTGCACTCGGCGCCTCCATTTATGAACGGTTTTGATTTTGTAATTTAGAAACGAAAAACGCATCAGTAGCGCATCAGGCCGGCTGTGATTCAGTCATCATCGATGCTCAACCCTCATGGAGGTGAAGCAAATGACACTAAACGAGAACGGGAAATGTCTTTGAATCAGCTTAAAAAGCGGGCCCAACAGTCGAGGTCAACAGCCGAGGCCCGAACAATATTTAGACTATGCTTTAGAAAGTATGACGCTGCAGCATCAGATAAATGACAGTTAGGCGCATAGCCCCCTTCCTTCACTTTCCAATTGGTGTTAATGGCGGCAGACGGAGAGCGAGCGGCGACCCCGGCGCGCGGCCGACGTCCCATATATCCGACGAGATCAAACGCCCCACAAAGGGGACCCGGTCAGGTAATTCGGTGGGGCGACGTCCGCTCGCCATGTTCCAACGTCGTGAACTCAATTGAATGATCGATCTGGACGCTGCGACCCTTCCGTGTGAAAGTGGCACGCGAATGGTTTCCTGATGCCACTCGGAGACTGAGTGATCTTCAGTGCCGCTGCTCCACTTACCGCTTGCGGCACGCACAGACCAATGTATCCGCATCTGACCTTTGGAAGCCCGAACTAGAGAAATTGAAATGTTTGAAACTTAATTACTTTAAGCATAAAAATAAAATCTTAAAACATTAGCGAGCTGTAAGACAATATATTTCATGTCCACGATGCTCACATTTAACAGCGGGAACCGGGTCACCTGGACGTGTGGTCACACAGCGCTCCGCCGTCATACATTACATTCCTTTAGATAATCATCTGATTAATTACTTGTTCCCACAGTAAGACATCCTATCAACATTGTGGCGAACTTCAGTTTAAAAAACGAATAAGAAGCGGCGCTTGGGTTTTGTGCTCCTCGTTCATTGATGGGCGGTGCGCGCCGGCAGAGCTTGATGCTGACGCCCGGAACAAGCTACTTTTCCTAAAGAGGTCACGGCTTCATTTGACAATAACAAATTAGCTTAGAGATTGAATGGACCAAAGTCCAAAAGTTTAAGTTATCTCAAAGCCATAATAATATTTAAGCTCTGCTTGCTATGCTCTATTGACTGTTCGGAATGGTTGTATATTTTTCATATTAATAATTAAATAGGATAAGTTTGTCGATTAATATTAAATACAGCGAGACTGTTATGGTAACACCAATGATTTTATGTATTTCAATATTAACGCTTCGAACATTTTTTATAACAGAAGAGACTACCCCAAATACATTACAAGTTGAATGATGAGAAATTGTATTATTCTCAGTAAAATGTAAATGGCTTTGTGATCTCGCACAAGTGTTATTGTTTGCTATAACATTTGTACTGCACGTAGAGAATAACAAGCGCGACTCCCACGGAACGTACACAAATACAAAGCCCATTATGTAAGCAAACCAAAACAGTCGGCCGGAGATAACCCGTTGAAATACATTTCACAACTCAAGTTCTACTCGTAGTAACAAGTGCGGGAGATCTAACTACAAATAAAATAAGTTAGAGCCTTCTCATGCACGCGCCCGTTACATTGTAAATAAGTAGAGGAAACATAAATGTCTTTCACGATAGAGATGTTGTAGTGAGAGCTTTTTGTTGGTTATCGGCTCAACCGCAAGTAGCCGTGAAATGTTTCGCGGGCGTTCGTTGACCCAGTAGTATCATGGCGGCGGGCCGGCGGCTGAGCGGGCGCATGCCGTTTATTGCAATTTTTCAATTTCGCCAACTTGATTAGTTTGCGGTTCGATTTGATTTATCTTATTGTATTTTTTCGCTAATATTTCTCATGTCCCTCACCCTACGCGATCAAATAGCCAAATGAGTTCGGTGATTGTAAATGTTATAAGAACAAAATCTATTTGCCAGATCGAATTAAAACAGTAGGATACATACAAATAAAGGAAATCTTATCAATAATATGTCTGACAAGAATGACCACGCGGCCATCAAGTCCATCTCAAGCCATACAATGTCCGTCATGCAGCAACAGATGATCGTAGTGTAAGGTTGGGTTCAGTTTGTTTTAAAATCAACAGGAGACTTCGGACATCACGTACTACTATTATAATTGTGCTTTGATGTGAACCCTACTATGATAGTCATCATGTACTGTCGTAGAGCGCAGGGCAAACAAATACGAGAATATTTCTGCTCGATTTGGCCTCAAATATTGACGCCGTTTTCTAACGAGACAAGGATAAACATTGGCTCGTCCATGACTTGTGATCTGTTTGCCAGTGCGGTGTGGTCGTGACGTCACGTCTGTTGGTTGTCAACAGACGGGACGTGCCGCCGTGTCGCGTTTCCACGGTTTGAAGAATTCCTATTATATAGAGGAGCATGTGTATTGCATACTGTCATTGAAGTTTACTAGGAAAACAATTTTTTAAGCATTGTTAGTGGAGGGAAGAACAAAAATTACTCAACGAAAGTGTGTGGCAGTTTGAAGGGCGACAAACAATCCATCTGTTATTTCACTATTTACAAAAGAACGGCTGCGTAAAAATAAATCGAGAAACCGCGAACAAATAATCACTAATGCATAATATACATTAAAAAATTCTATATAAAAGTACATTCTAATCGTCTATGTCATATTTGTAGTAACACGTGTGCAAATTGTACGCACAAGATCCCGCGGCAGGCCCAAAAACCGCTGGCTGGACGTTGTGAAGGCGGACATGTTAGAAAACTATTTAACAAAGGAGGATGCCGAAGACCGGGCACAGTGGAGGAGATTTAGTAGGAAAGCAGACCCTGGTGGTAGCCCGGAAATCGCTAGGCAGAAGAAGAAAACGTGTGCAAATTGTACTCTAATTGTTGATAGTAAGTAGTAAAAAGTTGCATTCTCGCCTGGCACTCGCACTAATAAAGGAAATTCTGTATCTAAATAAATACCTGCGTACTATTATACTAAATAGAGTGGTGACGTAGACCCGAAGTCAATACCACCAACCTAACTTTATGGTCTTAGGACACGTATGGAAATATTTTACAATATTTACTTTATTATTGATTAATTTATTTCAGCCCATGTCAATTCACCGTTGGAATTAGCTGACTGGTCAGATGTTTTCAACTTCAGCTGATCTGTATCTTTGTTCTCATCAAATTTATTCGTTTCCTTAGACAAATACTAGGCATAGCTCTTTTTATTGCTCGTTGTGCGAGCGCTCAACGTCAACGGCGGAAATATTTCACACCTTCGGTTTGCCAATGACGTGGTCTTGATGGTGGAATCTCTGAATGATCTCAGTGGGAACCGTAATGATCTTAACTTACTGCATCTTGTGCGTGGATCCGTGGGACTGAGGATGAATCATGACAGGACGAAAGTCATGCTGAACGATCACGTCGTTCCCAGTCCAGTTACCATCGAGAATGCAGTAATTGAAATAGGTAAAGACAACGCGTATATTGGACAGGAATAAAACTGCAATATTTGCTAAATGACAAAGTTCCTGTACATTCAACACTGAAGGCGACGATTGGCAAAATGATCAGATTTCAGGTTGCGTGTTCAGTAACTCTTCTTATCTTAATTAGTGGGTGTAGAGAATATGGTTTCCTTATCGACGGAGCGTATGAAGCGTGCTGCGTACGTCATTATATTTCGTCTAAGAATGTTCTGATGCGGTTTTAATTCAAGCTCCAACTTTTTTACATTGCTTATATATTTTTTTTGCATTGCTAAGAAACTTAAATCTATTACGACAAATATATTTACACGGGACGTAAGCGTTGACCTGATTAAATGGCGATGGGCTCACATCCTGTCGCATATGGTACCTAAAAAGCTTGGTGAAAAACAGACAGCAAAGTCTCTGTCTACACCGCTAGGGTCAAAAACACGAAAGAACTGTACACAAAGGGAGAAGAGTGACAATTCATCTGTATTATTTTAATGTTTGCGCACTCACAGCGCCGCTCTTTTTAGACGAACCCTGAAATACATATAAAAGAATAATTGTTGATTGAGATATTGATAAAAAAGTATAAGACAATCCAAAAACAGCGCCGTGAATGTGGAAAAATAAAGGAAAGCGTCCGCGCGCAGCGGAGTGTGACATCTTTACTCGAAAATATAGTTAAACTCAGATTGGCGCGTAACGCTGAGAGGCGATTTATTACAACAAGAATTTGACAAAAGAACACAAATAGAAAATTGCTACATTATTACATTGGACATAATTCCTATCCATCAAGATGCTGGAGGCACAAAAAGCTAATAACACTAGAATAGCATCGCGTCCCAAGCGGCCGGCGCCGGGGCTTCGGTCTCGCCGCATAGCTGTGCGCTCCGTGCGAATATCTCGGGCCCCGCCCGCTCCGCAGGTAAAAAAAAGACAAAAACTAGCGGCCGCTGATCACGGCGCCGGGGATGAGTCAGGCCTCACTCGTTGTCATCTAGCCGCGGTAATGATGCGAGGCTGCGCAGCTATATTTAGATCCGCAGGCTGATGAGAGCCATCTTTACAATCATCTCGACTTTGCATACTTAGTTCATTGTATCAAAGTAGCCTACCGTACACTTTGTACACAGACCGTTACAATATAAAAGTAATCAAATAAATACGCGTGTATGTCTAGGAGGGGTAGACACATATCTCTCGCATCTTACAACTCCATATACTGTTTATCACACGCATGTTTTTTTATCACGAGTGTTTTTAATTCGACAGATTCCTATAATATTCCTATCCTGGCACTGCCCCAGGGGAAGGACAAAAAGGTAATCAAAGACATCATGCGACACCAACTGCCACAGCAGTGTGTTTGGAATACTACTTGCACCGATACAAGCGTGAGCACAATAACTGGGCTGGGCGGCGAGGGAAACTAATTATAGTAGAAGCTTCTCTTCGCTGCCGGCCCTAAACTATTGATTGGAATGCACCTCACACTGTGGCGTAATTCAAGGGCTTAAAGTCATGAAGCAGTAGAGCCTGAAGGCACTCGATTTGTTATTGCAGTAAATATTTATTTTAAGTGGTGAACTTTTATTTCTCAAATGATTTCGACAAAAGCTGCCACAGTACGCGTCGACATAGTCTTATATAAATTTCAATTTTGCACTTTTACACTCACTTCTCATCAGATAGCAAATGTATTATCGCGTGATGTCCGAATGAGGTGCCGGGCTGACAGGTTCCGTGTTAGCGGCGCGAAAACATTTGAGCTAACAGAACGCGCCTCTGACGCCCAGATAAATACGAAGCAGTAATTACAAGCGCGTGTTCAGCCGCGCCATTGTACGCTATTTGTTCTACAGCTCTGGCTTCCGACATTAGCTTTAATTATATTATTTGTTGCTTGTTTAAAGGGATTATAAAAAAATGTCACACCACGGCAACGTTATAACGTTCGAGAGCTGTCAGCAAAGAAGCGAGAGAGTCCAAATTCTTCTTGCATGACTTTCCGCAGTAAGAGATTTATTCCGGAAGACAATAGAAGTAGGCAGTCTAAGTTAAGATGGCAAAACTTGATATTGTTGATATGGATTTTCACGTACTAAACTTAATTTGTTAACATATGTTACCGACTTATAAGTCCACGACACCATGAAATAGTCGAGAATACACACCGACGGTCTGTTAAGTCAACACGTCCGCGCTCACAGTACAACTGGTGGTCATCCAATAAGCACATAGCTATGAGAGATTCCCGCAGTAAATATTCCCACGGCCGTGCTCGCGTCCCGTTATGCGCGCGTCCACAAGGGCCCCGACAATAAGCCCGCTGTCCCGTTGGGCCCCGCGGGCAGCCCGACTCCAGCCTAAATAATCCTTAGCCAATGAGCATGTCGTAAAGGTACATTAACCTGTAATGTTACTTCATATTTGATGTGCTCGTATAATATCTGACGCACGCGTAACGACCGAAAGGAAAATTCAAGCAACATACTTGTTTCTTTTTCTTTTACAAATCCAAAAAAAAATCTAGTGTCATTAAGGGATGACGGAGACCAGAAGGGAAAGACTATCAGATAAGTTATTGCAGTTCTCAGTTTCGAATCCAATACAGTTACTCTGTCACCTCTAAACAATGGATAGTATTGGCTGCATCATCACGTTACAACACGTATAACCGTCCCTCGGGGCACGGCCACCGCTGCTTAGAGTCGGCGAAATTTTAAATAACACAAAATCAAATTTATCTTCTTTATCTTCCTGCGCGTCTTCATATCTGTCTGAGTGTGAGAACAGTCCAGCATCTTGCGCAAGTTGAAGTACGAGTAGTTCCTCGGCGGATGTGATGCCGGTCCACTGCCGTATGTTTCGCAACCGCGACTCCCTCATTCTGTCAGGGCGTCTCTTGTCTTCCATTTTGCCATCATGATATGCTGCAGGATGCTGTAGAATTTTTGTTTAAAATTCCCAATTACTTTTTCACTAAGAAGTCTTAACTTCTGAGATGTCACATATCAAATTATAATACCATGGAAGTTATGTACCCGGTCTACACTGTCGTCACCCTGACCTATTGGGCACGAAGCGTCATACTTTTGTTAATGTCAATTTTTGCTGTCCATAACTATTTACATCGAGTACGACTCCAGTGGCTATGCTAATCAAAATGAATTGCCAATCAAATAAAAGCATCCATCAACCAATTCTAAGTCACTTATTCGCAGTAAGTAATGAGAAATAGAAACATTCACACTTTCAACAAAACTATTGTATCAAATGTTTTGCTCGAACCCGCAACTGCTTGTGCAAATCAAATCAGATTTTATTGTTTTTCTTAAATAGCAATAATAATATAAATCTGCGTAAAGTGTCGGCATTCAAAGTACCTTTTTATAAATTAATTAATTTTTCATATAACACATAATCAACAATAAAACAAATATAATTAAATGTATAAATTAATATAATTCAATACAAAGTTGTACTTAATTAACATAAACGGTGGGGAAAAGTAGCACTTTTGTTGATTAATTTCGACAATTAATGAAAAATAAAATCTTATAAAACAGTGATACTTACACAAAAGTTCAAATAGCACTGAAACAAACACCTTCCTATTGTGTAGAATTCGCACAACAACACCGCTCGCACACAATGCGCGCTCCAACGGTACTGCCGAGAACAGTTCGTCTGTTCAGTACGCAACACTAGTTGTTACTACGACACGTTGTACGTCACGCGACCGCTGGCTGCCGTCGCAGTGAGCCGACTGACTATAATTTCTGCCAATACTGATGTCTAATTTCGGTATAGTGAATACAGCTGAGGTGTCCGAGTGGTTAAGGAGTTGGACTTGAAATCCAATGGGTTTTACCCGCGCAGGTTCGAATCCTGTCCTCAGCGAAATTTTTTTTCCATTTTTAGGACAGAATTTTTTTTTTATGTTTTTATAGAAAATAAATACTATACAAAATAAAATTATTGTTTCATAAAAATAAGTCTTCTATTTCCGCTCTCGTAGTACTTTACGTGTATATATGTAATAAATAATTTGGCGTGGGGTGAGCGCGAGGCGGGCTCGCTGGTGTCGCAGCAGTCCCGGAGCTGCGCAGTGCCAGTGATTCAGAACGTAAACACGGCCAGTTTGTTGTTAGTTAGCGCGGGAAACAAAGCAGCCGGCCATCATACCATCGATATTTAAACAACGCGACAAGATGGCGACCGAAGGTGACATTTTAACTTGTCACCTCAGCAGCTGCTGCGAGCCGTTACGTGCTGGAAGGAAACTTACATAATATTTTAGAAAATTGAGCTTATTTTAGTATTTCGCATGTTTTAGTAGAAGGCACTAATAAAATTTGCATTAATTAATGCAAAAATACTAATTGGTAGGTTGGTAATGATGCTCTGATAGTAATTACGAAACGTAATTTTGTTAGCGGAGTTGGTCATTTAATATTAACCGTATCTTTTATTGTATAATCAAATTATTTTTTTAAAAAATTCTATCGCCTTTTAAAAAAAATACGGGTCAATAAAGTATCAATATGCAATATAATACTAATTAATACATAATAATTATAAAAAGCTCCTACTATTAAGTGAAATTACATATTGACAAACATGTCAAGTTGTTTTTTTTAAACAACTTGGGCAACACGCAGATTTTTAGTATGGCCTTGAAATTAATGTGTTATCATTTCCAATCATCAAAACTTTTATAATAATTTATAATGAGTTCTGAATAAATTAATTTTTCTATGATTAAACCTTCCTTATCGAAGGAACCTCCAATAACAGGCCTTCATTAAGGTACTTAATATTATTATATGAAACAAAAAACATATGAATTTATTGCCTTAGATTTATTAATATAATTACTTTATAATTCTCATATATTCTGTTATATTCTATCTGTCCCATAGCGCAGAAGCATATATAAGACAAAAACATCCGTCATCCGAAAGTTATAAATTTACATTTTATAGTTTCTGTTTGTTGTTAACGTAAGTAATAGTTACTATAAAGGAATAAGGAATTGTTAATAAGGGCACACGTGTGGGGTGTGGAAATGTCTACTTATTTTGGTTACATTTTGTATTATGTACAAATACGTCAAATTTGTCACTCTATTAAAAGAATGTCGAAAGAAAGATGTCAATGAAATGAGCCTATCACCGGCTAAGCAAATAAAAAAAATATATTTTATATTAAGACGATAAATAAATTACAGCGCCATCTAGTAATAACTACTGTAAGGTTTGCTCTACGAAAAAATCCAGCTCGCATATAGTTTTCAACAGACTTCAAAAGGAGGTTCTCAATTCGTCTGTTTCTTCTTTTTCATTTGAAGGCTGGCTTCCCGTATTGTCCCATTTAAATTTGGTCCAATTCTAACAGTGGGATCTATGAGAACACCTATGAGTGTTAAATTTGCGTCAAGTATGTGCGCCACGACTGGACGAACAACTTAATATCACATTAGCTTGGTTCTCATTATGTTTGATTTAGTAATATTCCTACGACAATCCGGAAATATAAAAAGGGCGTCCGCGCGTAATAGCGTTTGATTCGTTTTGAAGTCGGTTTTTGTTTTTTAACTTGAATAATTTGCCTGCGACTTTAACTCCAATTTTGAATAAGCATCTCCTCATCCAGGGTGAATTATCGGAGGCTAGATCTCCACTTGACATGTAGTAGCTCTGTTACCGAAGGGCTACACAAGGTTTCAGTGTCACGTGAGCCACAATAAACATAATAATTTAGACAACGTGCCTCTCGGTTGTCATCCGACGATCGCAGCCTACTGCGACGTCGACCTTCGCGCTACGAAGATGGAATTTAAAATCGCCCGAAAATGCGCCATCGGTTTTCCCAACATTGCACAAGAATACGCCATTGTCGGCACAACTGTGTTGACATATGGCACAAAATCGAGTGCAATTACAGCATCGGAGTCAACCTAATAAAATCTCATTTTAATGCAATTCCGTCGATATACGAGTTAATAAATGGCATCTGATAAAAAAAGATATTCGTGTGAATGTGTAAGATTCCATCACTACATGACACGACGGAGCGCTGTCGTACACATTGTTTTGACAATGTCTAACCTCAAAGCCTGTCATTACTGGCAGTGGACAGCGGCAGCGGCACGTACCGTACTTGATGACGTCCGCTTCTACCTCCACTTGAAATCAATTGAGCACGTTTTTTTATTCAAGAAGGGAGCAAACCAGCTCGCGCTCACCTGATTTTACGTGATCCCACAGCCCCCAGGATGCTGGGACTATACACAACGGATTCTGGTCAACCATCAAAAAGTAGTAGTTATTGAACGTCAATTAACCGCAGAAGAATTTCATTCGATACGAGGCTCCATAAGAAGGTGTCCTACGTCTCTTTGTTGGTCCAAAAGTAATCGGCGTGCTGTGACTTGTATTAGTGTTTAATCATATAATTTTTTGGAATTTACAAAAACAAACGATCTTACTGCATTGTATTTCTTAAGTAACTTTTTATCTTTTAGATTACTTTTGGTAAAAGATGTTCAGTTTCAATAACAGTACACCATAAATTTAAACCCACATCGAGGAATATCAAAACGACCGACTCTGCGGACGTCATACTGATGCGACAGGTACTGCGACGAGGAAAACCCTGGCTGATTCAGCAGCACGGCTTCCTGGTGCCGTTCACGTGAGCCACATGTGCCTCTAAACATACTAATCGCTTCGTCGAGGTTTGAAATGACGGCTTGTGGCACGCAGGAATATCTGGCCTTCGACGACACAAGTTATTCCACAGCTGCAGAGCCGAATACCAATTGACCTTTTAATATTAAATTATTATGTAAACAGTATTGTGTTTATGACTCAATTGAGGATTCCTCGGTGACATCGTAACTGTTTAATGATGTTTTTGAAATGTTTTAATGCAATTCAGCAAGCCTGTGCCCGCCGTAGGTTAGAAAAGGCGGAAGGGTTAGACAATTGTTACCATACAAATTTTGAAAAGTATAACAACGTCAACGTATTCTACGTCAAGCAAGCCAGGTCACAGGGCGTGGGGTGCAGTCACATATACACACTACTGCTTGGCGGCAGGAGTGGAGTACCCAAGTGTGTGGAAACGGCCCCACAAACCCCCTCTATCAGCGTGACGGCTACAACCCTCGGTATCAAAGATCAGATAATAAATAATCGTACATGAATTTATTCACTACAATACAAACTTTGACAAAACGCAAATCTACGATAGAAGACATACGCTGACAGAACATCATCGGCAGATCGAGTCTCGCTCTCTGTTGCACAAACAATTGAAGTGTTTCAAAGTAACAACTCCAACGAGCTCTACTGATCTCATAATAATCTTCGAGCCAAGTTACAAGGTCACCGCGGGCACGGCGGCGGCGAGAGGCGCCCGAAAGTGGCTACTTTCACCGGTGACCAGCTGACGGCGCAGAGCGGCCGGCGGACGGTAACGGTGTCACCGGCGCGACCTCATCCTAATTACGTCTGGCACGTAACGGTCCCGGCGGAGACAACGGTCCGCTCTCCGCGCCTCGCTACACAGCGAACGCCTCACTCCCGGGCGCTCCGACCTCGCACACGAACTAAGAAATTAATTTCACACCTTCAAGTTGTTGAAGTGTGTTGACAACACTAATGCCAACCCCAGGAGTCTAACAGCTGAACAGAATCTAATAGATAGAAGAAGACGGAATAAGGTGTTATGGTACTGTCAATACGAGTATGAGGTAAACAATGCTAGATCTCTAAATGTCAAAACTTGGTTACGTCTTGCTCCAACAGAGGAGTTCTCAAACGTTGTAGCAAGACTTTGTCTACTGACTACTTGATTATTGATTAGCACTAAGTCAGACGATCTTTTTACGAGGATACAAGGAATGTTGTCGAGGCCACGACGGCGGCACGTCCACGACACGGACACTATACACGAGTACATTTTTGTTACGACGATAATGTTTGTGGCTATGACAGCTAACACATGTCAGTGGGCGCAAGCGACTCAAGTAGCACCTCTGTATTATAGCGTCGAGAGGGCCGCGCTGCAGCTGCGCGTGTCTGCCGACACCTTGACGTGCTGCACACAGGGAGGGGCATGCGCGACTCTCTTTATCTTACGTAATATGAGTCATTCTACGTCTAGCTCTGTCCAATGCACTTTTATTCAATGTATACGAGTAGCTCTATATTTGGTGATATATCCTTCACGTTATGTATGATACGATATGTTGAGGTCTGAAATCCACCGTAGCAAGTGAGCTCATGCACCATGCCATTTCATGTAGTAAATAGCGCAAGTGATAATTATATTCTACAACATATAGATACATAGAAAGGTAATTAAATTAAGAAAGCACATTATCTTTTTAACTAAAACAAATTAATACATAACTGAAATAACCAATTAAAGACTTAGTTTAGTTAAACTTTTTCCGTGCACAACGTTTTGGAGTGTTTGCGTATCAAATATTAAAATGGCGGATCATATCCAACACGTATCCCGGAGACGCCTGCCGCAGTCGCACGCTTATACTTAATAATTGAAGTCATCAGATAGGATTGACGACAAAAATGAAGCGCCACTTCTCGATTTATAAACGTACGCTCGTCAGCTATCGGCTGCCATCTCGACCTGATGAATATAGGACAACCCGGACGCTTCGAGTACAACCTCATTTAACCGGATGAATGTCAATCATTAGATTAGATGCGATATTGATAACGATACAGATTGAAAGTGACAAACATGGAGATATAACTACAATTAACCAGTAATACGGAATAATTATTTTAATGAGCAAGTGGACTTATGAATCGATATCAAATCAAGTACGTGTGGCAACGGACCGCCGATGCCTATAGTTGCTATGTACAGTCTGTCGTCGATGTAATTTACGTTTAGCATATAGCGTAATGTTTTATGTATTTCTGTAAAAGCTCTCACCTTCATTGTTGGGGTTGTCTACACCGTTAACATGTGCTATCCGCTTCATGAGGCATTTTCATCAGCGGAAACACAAATCCTAGCAAATGAACACCTTATCGATTTGCGAGCCGATTTAAATAGCCAAGTATATTTACAAGTAAAAAAAACCCTTTTTTGAATTAACTGAAGATTTTGTTGTAACGACATTAAGCAGCGCACACACGGCTGCGAGGAAACAAGAAGGGGACGGCCGCGCACCTGCGACCCTGCGACCCACTTACCGTCTTCTGCTCGAGACACGCGGCCTGTTCAAACAAACTCACTGCACGAGTCAACCTTTTGTGCCTTTTCCATTTCCTTTTGGGAATTAACAAATTTTAGGAAATTTATAAATGAAAACAGATTTTACAGCTTCTATTGTATTTACTCGTAAGTTTTGATTTTAAGTCGCCACGATACGAGCTCTTGCATTTGATCTCACAGAATGAGTATCTTGAGATATAAGTGTTGCGTTTGGTTTAATTGTGTTAGTAACAGGACCGCATTGCGCTCGCATCACTGACGATGTTTTATTTTATTTTATAAATGTCTTCAAAAAGAAGTTGCTTCAAAGAGACCTCGGTTATGAATCGGTTTTAAAATATATTTTTTTTGTTTGGAAGAGGACTTTGTTGATTATGATATTGATAGACTTAGCGCAATTCAACAATAAATTCACTTCGGAAATTAGTTTGTTAGCGCGTTCTACTACGCGCTAGTCGGTTTTTGTTTTTACTCAAATATATACTTCGAAGAGTGACAATTGTTTTGTCAATCGGAATGTCACTAGCACGATATCGTAAAACCATAGTGGCACAATTGAATTACCGAAAGTACCAACAGCTCAACATACTTCAGGCCCAGATCTGATCCACTCACGGCGCGAGTTTACATTATTGTCATAGCACTGAATGAAAATATGATTGTCACAACGACATTGGCTTATAAGTCATTCACGGTGAGGGGAGGAAATTCCAGCCGCCTTAAGGCCAAGTTCATTGCCGGCGGCCGGCGGCCGGGCTGGCGCGCCCTCTGCTGACTCCCTCAATGTCGTATCTATATGTGCTCCATATACACGTTGTACGGTAAGTGTCGCGCTTGCTGTTAACATACTACATTAAAACGAATATCGAATAATACTCGCCTTAAAACAACGTCGAATTTATCATGTCACAAACTAGATTGGTGCGCAGCGTGCTGCCGCCACAAGCCATCCGAAAATGTTAAACCATTTGATCTTCTTCATTTGAAGAAGGAGCAGATGATACAAAGCACAAATAGAACCGACTTTAAAAAATGAGGAGGGCTCTCAATTGTCGGTGTGTATTTTTAAGTTTAAAGGACCTCCCGGTGACGTGGCACGAGGCCGCACACACGCCCGCTCCCGCGTGTGGCGATTGTCAACGTGTATGCGTGTAATATGTGCTCATTATCATGACCTCAATGCAGGATTCAACGAAAACGTGATGAACAGTGGCATCGATTGAATGTACAATAATTCAACACCGACACTGTATGTTAATTGACTGGGCACTAGGCACAACTGAAATACCTTCACAATGAGATGGCGCATGTGTGTGTTCTTTATATTTGCGCGTGGTGAGTGGCGACACGTTCTTGACGTGGCGACGCGTGCGTACGATCAGTGTCAACGTTCAAGTGATACGTGGATGTTCTTTGGACTACGCGGCGAGGACTCTTTGATACTAATCTACTGACATTGCTGTATACCCAGTAACATTTAGCCTCGTCCCTCGTCAGGCGCGTACGTGTCGGCGTGTACGCGCCACTTTCCTTTCCCTTTTAAATTTACTTTTCTCGTACAAATCTATATCAAATTAATTTGAACGCAGTTTATCAAATTCGTGTATAACTCTTTCTCGAATAAAAAAATCGAATTTCTCTAAAATAAAATAATGTTGGTAAGGAAAATAAAATGGCGCTGCGCGGACGGAACAACGCCGGAGTGAAGCAAATGTCCAGAGATCCGCCGCCCGCGAGGTGACGGCTGGTGACCTCCGTGCGCCGGATGCTGCACGAGGAAGATGAGCTTACCGCGTACTTGTGGCGACATTTCCTCGCAGTCTGGTCGAGGACATTTTACGTAAACGAATACGAAACGTCAAAAGAATGAATGATATCAAATTGCTCGTTAAGTAACAAGACGTTGAGCAACGTGACAACATCTTGTGTGATGCTCCTTACAGCACTCTTATTGTACCATAGAACACAGAAAGTTGGCTTTCACAGAAACAAGCAGATGTGTGTCTACATGATTGTCTTATATTTTGTTTATGTCTTCCAACATCGATAACCGGCTTTTATAATTAAAAAATATATTGTATGTATAAGGTCAATAAAAAAAACCGGCAAACCCTGTCAAAAGACGCCTTTGTGACGTCGAGGGAGGGAGATGTTGTATTGAGTGGATATTTTGTATACTTTGTTTATAGTTTTAATGAAATCTTTATGAATGAAGGTCTCACGCGCGAGGCTATTTGATACATTTTTAAAATTAAAACGAGATTAACATTTAGCTGTACGTGAAGCAAAGATCAAAATAAAAACAAAGCGTATATAAAATAAACTTTGGTTTCCGTTTTCAATGTTATGACAGTTTATGCACTTTAATAAGTAATGTTCGGTCGTTCGGCGATGAGCATACGGCTCCTCTGAGTCGTCGTATATCGCAAGGGATCCCGCCACCCACCAACGCATACTGCAGGCATTACGGAGACTTCGCGACCAGATGTCGCAGGTGGACTTGAAGTTAGAACGTGTTGTCACGCACACCGCGCAGCAAACCATCGGGCTGTTGACTACTTTACTCTTTAATGGTAGGAAGCCCCGGCAGCACGGCGCCGTGCGGTGATGTTGCAAGCACAGAAGAGGCGCCACTCTAGCGGCTCCCCGTGCACCACACCGTTTCGTCACGCTGCCGGCAGCGCTTAGTGCTCCGCGAGCGGTATACCATATTAATTGCATAAGCAGCTTTGATCATTGGAAGCAACGTCGGCGTCGCCACGCGAGTGCTGGCGTGCGCGACGCACGCACGTGTCCGCTGTCCGTGCGCCCGCCGACGACCGGCCGCCGTGCACGTGCTCTTATCGACCAATTATCGAGTTAGTCAAGCTTAGAGGCTGGAATACTGGCCGTATTGATGAGTTATGTTGCGCGCCGACGGGACGGTGTGGTGTCCTAGGCGTTTATACAACTTGCCGGAGCCGATTTTAGTTATTATGCAAAAAGCGAGCCAGAGGTCATTGCGTCAGTGTTTAATATTCGCTACGCAGTGCGAGCAGCCTTCGGTCCGCCTCCGCGGGATCAGCAGGGCCGACATGTGCATTCGTACACACTTCTCTGAATTATGAACGAGCGACCGATAACACCTTAATCGCATCAAAATAACAACAGCCTGTCATGTTTAATTTTGTTCTAGTGGCAAAAATATAACAAACAATTGTAAAAAATCAAATCTCAACACAAGTAATCAATATGGTAAAAAAATATCATTGAGTTTATAATAAAAAAAAAGACAAACCCACAAAATAAATATTAACGCCAAACGATTTTCCGCACGCGTACACGATGCTCTACCAAATGAACTAATAAAAATACGACTGAACTAAATGTTATGTGACAGAAATCGATCCCATCAAAATTTTGGATTATATAAAATTTAAATCAGTTGATGTTACACTAAGCCGATAATAATATAATATTTTTGTGGGTCTACCTCCAATGAATGAAAAGGACTTACCGGCTCAGCCCGTGCCTGGGTTTTTGGAGACGTAAATATAACAGCAGATGTGAGTTCAGCGCGCGCCCATGCCGTGCAAAGGCCGCGACGTGCGAGACTCGAGTGGCGCGGGGCGCAGGTCGGGGCGCCGTGCGGACACAACTCCCGCCCCCGCCCCCGCTCCCGCACACTGCCCTCTTGCAGCGACCTGCATTCTGCGGATTTTGCGATCGCTCATCGCTCTGTCCGCGGGTCAACGGCCTGTCATTTTTTTT
Organism: Meandrusa payeni; assembly: GCA_029286785.1. Lineage (NCBI taxonomy): Eukaryota > Metazoa > Arthropoda > Insecta > Lepidoptera > Papilionidae > Meandrusa > Meandrusa payeni. The sequence continues at coordinate 16,862,991 of JAGSMX010000006.1, read as the reverse complement.
TAAATTAAGCTATCATAACTTTAGTGATTGGCAGGCGCTATCAACTGTTTTTTTTTAATTGTGCGCCTAAATGCATTTTGATTTTTTTTATCACAGGTGCAAAAGTATAGCAATAGTGAGTCCGGCGCACACACGTCATGTGGCTGGCTGGCTGTTGACCGCCGCGTAAATTGAGAGACTAGCTCTAGAATTCCTGTAGTTATCCGCGGGAAGCTAACGACCGACTCGTGCTTCGACCGGTCGGGTGTAAGGCTGCTAATCCAAATAAACATTCCTGGTGGCAATCTGTGTGACCATCCCAAATCAGTAAGTATCAATTAAATCAGGAGTCAGGATGTAGCGATAAAACATTAACTCTGTAAGTGCGTTTTGTTTGAACTGCATTAACTTGACTGCTGATTATCTCAAACGAACTTAACATAAAGTTATGTCCGTTGCAGCGTGCTTGTGTCGGAGCCAATTTACAATCACTGGCAGACGACACAACTAAATGATACAATATATTCAATACGAGCACATTATCTCACCAAACTAAATGATATAATTATCATTAGAACTACAGATTACACACAAGTATAGTTGTGAGTAAATACAAAACACGACTTGAAATTGCATCAAACGTTAAACGCGGTCGCCCTTTTTTATTCCCGAGTATTACTTATTTGAATTATTCCAAGTTCTGTCGCCTGTATTCTCATTTTTCAACCGCAAAAGCTCGTTGTCGTTGCGCAGCGCTTACTCAGGGAACCCCAGGTTTTCAACTGAAACCAAATTCTTTCGCTAATGCGCATAAATGTGAGTGCACGAATATTTTTAAAAAATCAGACGAATTAAGAACATCATCCTTCTTTTAAAATCGGTTAAAAAGTTGATAATTAATTCTTACTGCTACTAATATCGGTAACTATTCATGGTCTAGTAACTAGTAATCCTTATAAATTAGTTATTGAAATTTCGAAGCGACTGTTAATTTAACTTTAACAACTACGTGAGGTTGCACGGGAGTGGCCTCATCGCTGTCCTGTGCCCAGGCACTTCTCGGAGCGAGTGCCGTCGTCTCACTTTGTGTTCTCAGTAATGACTCATTGCACACATGCCAATAGTACGTGCTGTGAACTTATGTTTGTTTGTATGTGTGCGGATTTGTGGTTGATATTTAAATACAATAAGAATTTACGAGACCTTTTCCTTTTTTTTTGGAAACTGGCCGTAAATGCCAAATTCTTGGCAGCCGATGAGAAATATCTCTATTTATCTACATACAATTATGCACTATATGTGAGAATTTACTTCTTATATTTAATAAATAACACTAAAGAAGTAAAATGTGCTACTGTGCTAGATATACATTATATTTCGTGATGTAACCCTGTCTGTAGGATGTTTAGTGTGTGTCTAGTTTTGACTTGTTCCATCCTAGCCTGAGCCTAAGTCTCCGGAGGGTGCAATTACAATCAGGTGCCTGGTAGCGGCGAGATGACGACTTTAGGTGCTGAACTATAGCGGCAGACCCTTGATCGACGTGTAGATTGTCAAGATCGCTTTCGTACCCCGGATGAATGGATTCAGTATTATTGGCTGTGTCGCGGAGAATCCTGGATGGAGACTAGGCTCGCATTTTTTATGAACTGAGCGAGAACCCTGGCTCGCAACACTTTATGAAGGAGTCACGGAGTGCAGCTTTGTTCCCTCAAAATCCTTCGAATACGTGAGTCGAGTACCGAGGTCTCCAGTTATTGAGGTGAAATACTCAAACAGTCTGGTAACGTTCGTAAACATATTTTATTGTCTTCCAATATTTAGTTGTTAAAATGGCGACAAGTTAATATTGATTGAGGCCACAAAACGTGGCGCGTTAACATCGTCCTGTGTGTATTTTAACATGTAGGCATTGGTATGCATATTGCATGTGCTTAGACAGCATTAGCTGTATACTATGAAACTTGGTACAGACGGCAGGCAAATGCTACGCGCTACAATTATTTTCTCATAGCAGCGAAACAAACTAGCACGCCGGTCGCCGCATGAATTAATGACCGATGAAACGATAAGAATACACCGGCGCATCTGTTACCGTTTCAGCCGCTTCAATCACCTCACGACAAAGTTCCACTTACCCCTGGTACTCCGTGAGAATGTAGCACCTGGTATCGTCAAACTGAGTACTAGTACGTCTGCACCCGTACCCAGTTTAAGAGCACTTTTGATTGATTTCTCAAAAAGGAGGAAATTCTCAATTGGTTATGAACCATGTTAGGGCTAGGCTATCTCTCTGAAAATATGACTTGTAGAACTTTGGACTCTGAAAATTCGTCAAAATACCAAGCTCTTAACTGACGCTATAATATAATGTAGTATAAATAGAGCTGACATTTTGTATTTACTTTAGACTCCATTGGACACGTTCGTATGTTCACGAATTCAGTGAGCGGTGTGGCCGGAGGACATTTCTCGCATGAAGGATGTTAGGCGTGTGCACGGTGTCCGCTGCGCGATAATTATCTAACGCTATTTATAAATAAGTTCAGGACTGGACGCTCAGTGAGCCGGAGATTAAGGGGCCGAGAGGGGAACGAGATTGGCTCCGCATTAAACAAGCACTCACTTTTATTTAAGAGGCTGTTTTGCGCAATTGATGAGCCGTGGTAGCTCAGTGTCCGGTCGGTCGGCTCGAGTTGCATAATACGCTAGCAACCCGAGTTCGATCCCCGGTGCCGGGACCAATAAATTTGCTGTTGCGATTTTATGTGCTGATTTACAACGCAGCAGTGGGACATATATATTATAGTATAGTATATAAAGGCTGTAACTTTTGCGCAATTTGTCTAAATAAGTTTCGTTTTGTACATATTAAACTAACTGGTTGGTAACTCACTGGTTCGTTTGCTTTCCTAAATAGGATAGGGATATATAGCTTCAAACTACGCCTGTGTCCTCGTAAGCCGCATACGCAGGCACGCTCACTCACGCAGTTAATTTAGACCTACTAGACCATATATCATAGAGAACATTTTCTAGACTAGTGCGACGCTATGTTCATATTTAATGTTTGTCATGTTTGAAACAAGGCCAACTTCAAAATCAGAAAAGTTGCGGGAGTGCTATAAAATTTCAAGAAGAGAATAGGAGGATATCTATAGAGAGTAAACATCGTAGAGCAAAGAAGGAGAAGGAATTAACAAATATAAGATCTGGGAAATATCTGGTGCAATAAAAAATATTAATAACAGTTTGTTGCAGTCGGTACATGGATCAATGTAATGAGTTGTCATTACTGGCTCGAATGATTGGCTCGTCCGCGACTCTAATGTCGCTGTCGGGTGTCGGGTGTCGGGTGTCGAGTGTCGGGTGTTGGGTGTCGGTCAAGTGTTGTGGACGTCACTCTGACCCACTTACCTGTACAAGGAAATCCGCACCAAATTGTATTTTTGGGTACTTTCATGTGTTCTCACGTTTGATAACGTGTGTGCGGCGGTACTCGAGACACGGAGCACATTGCTCACACGGCCTCGTACATTTTAGTTTCATGTAAGAATGTCAATTATATAGGAAAGAAGACAGCTCATGAAGTAACTAAGGTAACACGTCTCTAGTCTCTTAGCACATTTTCAAATCTCAGTTCATTTTAAAAGCTAAAGCGAAGCTAGCAATGCTATCCAGAAATATCCACCCCGTTCGGGCATGGGTGATATCGTTGGTATATGGGGAGATCGTTTACTTTATTAAAGTTAAAGTCGAATTAATTTAACATTCAATGCAAAGATACGCAAGGAATATGTAAAGAGGTAGCTCGCCCGCGGCGCACGCACAATAGCAGGAACCGAGCCGGCGACCGGCCACACCGGTGACTCAGCTCGCCTGACTGCTCCACCTCTCTGCACAGGGCGGTAATCGAGATAATCATTCATTCGTATTACTCATTAACAAAATAAAACCTCGTCGTCATCGAAATTATAAGGAATTGGTTCTGCTACGTTAAGTCATAAGTTTGGTGAGACGTGGAAAGCAGTCAAGCCATTATGGAAATAAAAGTTTTAAGAATGTTGAATAAAGATCTCCGCAGGACTTGTTTGAACCATAACTTTCCCCACTCACCCCACTCGGTGAGCACCACGAATACAGACTGCGGACATCCCAACATTTTTGAACTGCCGACGGCGTAACTCTTCATAAACAGGACGACAAACACACTTACAGTGCCTGGTGTCAAGCCGAGTATAGCTTACGGCGCTACCATATTGGTATTCTTATAGAAGTTTGTCAACCCGATGGCGCCAATAACTTCATCGGATAGGAGATAGCCTTGATAAACCTTTACAAGGGTGGATGGAGGCTTTGAGGGAAAACCATATCATGCTACGGTCCATATGAAGAATGCTAACAATTGTTTTACACATATTAATAATATTCTTGTTAACCATTCTAACTAAACTTAAGCTTGAGGGTTCTCGGCTTGTCGTGCCGGGGGCTCAGTAGCCGTGGTCCGCCTCCCACGGTGAAGCTAAGAGGAAGAAAAAGCTTGAGCTAAGAGATGGTGGATTCGAACCTAGGATCTTACGATTCTCAGACCGTACCCTAAACCATTTGGTTTTTGAAGCTTATAATAATTAAATGACCTTGAAGATTGACATTGAACTATACGAGTTCGTCGCGGCCCGGAGATGAGCCGGCGGGCCGCGCCATACGTAAGTGGCCCTAAATAAGCTAACATATCACTGAAGTGTTTACTCTCAACGAATGACTCGAACGACCTTCAAGAGTCCCTACGCAGTGCCCTTCTGTAGCCCCGTGCGCCCTGGCGGAGGGCGGGCCCTCTATCGATCCACGCAGCCTCCCGCTCCCCGCGCCGCGCCCCCGTCTGCTGCTTGCGAGAAATTAGTAATTATTCAAAGTTTCGCCCTCTCGGCACACTAATGACCTTCATTAGTCTTTTTTGAATTATGAAAGGCTACATTAAAGCGGTACAGATGCTGACTTGAATAACTTCCCGCGAGATGTTCAGGCTGTAACGGTTTTTTTAAGGTTGTAAAAAGAGAGCGGGAAAAGCAACACCTTTCGGTACAAGTGGAATTGGCACGACGGTGTCGCTATTGTGCTGTATACGTTGCAAACCTTACTACGGGTTATGCGCAATCCGCCGATCCGGTCCATTCATACGCGCAAGCAAATGACCACGCACTCACGTACTCGTAGTTATAACTCTTACAATGTATTGTTAAATTATTAAAATAAGCCTTCAACATGTACCATTACTATACATCGCAACATGTAGTGACAGGAAGGACCGCCACTTGTCACACAGTGCAGGTGGCGGCAAAATCATTGTGTAGATATATACGAGTACTACAGGTGTAATTAAAACATTAAGCGTCTGTGTTCTGTTCCATTTTTGTTGTTGGCTAATAAAGTATTATTGTTACTGCCTTCTCTGTCTACACTAACGTCGTGCAAATAATTGAGATACATATAACAACACATAGAGCTGTCCGCTATAAGTGGTAAATAGGCGATATAGAGTACAACCGAAATATTGGCAAATGAAGGCGTGGGTTCTAATTTGAGCAGGTTGCAGAGGAGCGGCGCGTGGCGCGGGCAACCCCCGGCGCCGTGCACACCGCGCGACGCTTGTCTGCTCTCAAGTTACACGTTTATATGACACTGGCTACACGCCGGTACACGTTGCGATGCTTGATTTAGGCTTTCGTATTAACTTTGACGCAGCACGCACACAAATATTGTACTGAAACTACTGAAATATAATTTAGTTCCGAAATTACTCGTAGGAGCTCATAACAATATAATGTACTCACTTTTCCGTGTATGTCACAATACTTGATTTATATGAGAAGGGTTACTGATGACGATCCACGACTCCGCATCGTGGTCCTGTGACGGCTCATTATGCCGGGTTATTCATAGATGACCGTGTCTTTGGAAATAATCGTATGTCCGTGAATACACAATAACTACACTATCCCTGAGCAAACCAAATAATACATTTCTACTACATAAATATTCTACGCGCTTTTTTTATAGTATGGTGAAGCTTACGTGCGTCGTACAAAGCTCTAAAGGTAAACATAGGACGCGGTCACTTATCCGTGTATCATTCAAGCCCAAACGGCTCACAAAAAGTTTTCCATTTCACGTGAAACCAGTAAGTATCTCGCCTAACCTACTTCCTTTAATACCTTCCCCCGCTACGACGCTGGAGAAGGAACTCTACGGCGCAGCGATTGGGTTCAACAGAGAATAACAACCTTCTGGCGAACTGCTAGCTCTTAAGTGTGGCAGGAAATTGAAAAATCTTAAAGCGTCCGTCTGTTGTGCGGGGTCAACAGCTCGGAACGTATTCAGCGCGGAGACGGCGACATATTTTCAAAATGAAACAACCCACTCGGCCCCGGCTGTAGTACTGGTCGCAGTCTCCCCGCCGCCCCGCGACATCTTTGTTGGAACTAAGCTATAGTAAAATAAAACATTAAAGCAATTCAATAAAAGAAATAAACTCTCACCCTGTATCCTGGTGGCGTAGACAATAAAATCGCTTTCCGCTTTAATAGTATTGAAAATTTAGTTTAATTTCATATATGACTAATTTCAGAAATACAATAATTGCATTGACATTCTGTTTTATAGGTGTTTAAGCAATTTACGGCTTGGTCCGTCCCTTCCATGCTTTTGTCCCTGTCGGCTTTGAATTAGCAATGTACTTCTATGGTTATCTATTCCGCACGGTAGCAGCCTGCGTGACACCCGCGTGTCAACGGGACATTTATCTTTAGACTAATAATTCTATTCAATTGTTTTTGTTGATGGCGTTTCCATTTAGATTTCGCCAATGTCCAAGTGAGTACGTTAAACTGCTGTAAAAAGCGGGCTTCGTGACGGACGAGAAACGAAACTATGAAATAAAATACTGCTGAGACAATTCCGGACGATGCTTATATGTTGCCTGTTGATATGTCTAAAACAATACAAACATTCACAATATATACATAAGGTTAGTTAGTTAAAAGACAGACAAACTAAAGTCTAATGTTATTTTTGCTAATGAATGAACATAAAATATAGACAAAAGGAGAGTTAACAAGAGAGAGTAGGGATTTGAAGTTTATGGGACGCAGGATATCATTAGGTAGGAGCTCGTAGACGGAAGAAGATAGTAAGGGACAACTGAAAAAAAGGTGATTTGGAGTCTGACCACATTCACAGAGGGAGCTATCTCTAATGTGTAACTTAGCCAGATGGACGGGGGTACACGCATGTCCAAGCCTTAACCTGCAGTTCGTGCTTGTAAAGCGTTTGTGAATGTTTTTGAAATTGCAGAGCCAGGGCCGAATGGGAATTGAGGATTGAACTTCAGCGTAGTGTTTACCTTTAAAATAACTAGCTCTTTGCCAATACGTGTTCCAGGATGTGAAAACGAAACGTAGACTCATAATAAGATGACACAATACTGTTTTCTCGTGACTTAACTTCATATACGTATTAACGCTCAAATAGGATGTGAACCTATCGCCGTACACCGGTCACAAGTTATTTTTTTTCGCAAAAATTTGCGAAACTGTATTTATATTAAACGTCTGTATACGGTATTTTAGTTTATTATTTTTACCAACTAGACAAATCGTTGGAGACCAAGAACCGTATTATGTTTCTAAGTCATAGAGTTTAATGTTCATTTAGTCACATAAGCACAGCGCTCTGCTTAGATTAAGGAAAACAAATACATCCAATCGTCAGCACCGACATGTCGCAATAAAGTTGGTCATAGGAAAGCATGAGTCATAGGAGAATTCTACGAAGCTTGTTATGACGGTCTGGAGTCTAATGTTGTATATCTATAAATCGTCATAGTTCTTCGCGACTCGAAGAAGCCAATGTTATCGATGGCGCCACCTACAAATAATCATTCTTAAATAACTAAAAGCAGTGCTACCTCCCGCTCTTAATTAATCAGCTGTAGCTACGGCTGTTCATGCACTGCGTCAGACGACACATACCTCTTCACAGGAAATTATTCAGTTGTGTCATAATACAGACGAAACAAATTTCTATTTACCAAAAAACGCCTGAGTAAAAAGATTAGCATTATCTTGAATTTACAAAATTGCATATCAAATAAATGTAATGTAGTAATTTAGGAAACAATATGAATAAAGTAGTCACGTTACAATGTGAAATAAAATATCTCGTTACCAGAGATTGGGCAATCATTATCCACAAGTACTCTTGTAATAAGAGATCAAATGAAAAGTCGCTGCAGGTGTGTTGTAAGTGCAGATTTCTACAATTTTTATTATGTGAGAAATTGCTGTTCACAATTTTAGTACATAAAACACTGTACTATGTGCACACAAACAACATTACTGTGTTCCGGTTTAAAGAATTTAGTTCTATGTATTGGGTATACTGGGTCCATCGACCGCCACGCCTAATTGACTTGATAACGTCCAGGTTTCGATCTTATACCAGATATCTCGCACGAGGCGGGCCGGCGGACGGTTGCAGACTACGCCCCCATTTACATTATCTTTCTGGAAATGATTTTCTTGCAGAATAGAGATAGAGGATTTGTCGAAAATAAATTTTTCATTTATAAAAAATATATAGATAATAAGAATCAAAAGGTTTAAGTGGCCATAAAGCGACAGATCATGCACAAAAAGTTTCGCTGAGGACAGGATTCGAACCTGCGCGGGTAAAACCCATTGGATTTCAAGTCCAACTCCTTAACCACTCGGACACCTCAGCTGTTACAAGTATGTTTAAATTGCTAGATAGTTGTGTATACAAACTTTGAAAACGCATCTGTATTTCGTAGCTTAAAAATGAATGTAAATCATGGTCGGTATCAGTACAGTTTTCTTTTACTGAACACCCCACAGTAAATTACTGCGCCGGCGCAATGCATGCATGGGCGGTCTCCTGTCAAAATATATATTTTTTAAGGATAACTGAATTTTTAAAATAGAATAATGTAACAATGGCACGTTACCCCAAAATTGTAAGTATTTTACATACTGTAAGTAGGTAGGTGTGCGAATCGATATGCTGACGTCATTCACTCGATGAAACATAACGTTCGGAAACAACTGTTAGAATGGGTTGAGACTGTTACAGCTGAGGTGTCCAAATGGTCACGGAGGTGGACTTGAAACGTAATGGGCTTTACCCGCGCAGATTCGAATACTTTCGCAAGATAATTTATTTTACAGAAACTTTTATAATATCGTTTTATTTATTATACAATCGTAATTCACAAACAATATGTGTATATTTTTTTATATAATTCTGACTATTTATATTTAACAAGTTACATTTTGTACACAATGTTAAATCATAGTTACATACAGCATACAGAGAGGCCGATCATACTGATTGGGAAGAAATTAACATAACCCTCGCGCATTACATTTAGGGGTGAGACAATGCTCACGTCATTTTCCAAGACATTTTGATATCTTTACCGCACAAGTTAAAATATGCTTCATTCCAAAACGAATAATAATAAGCGTAGTATGTATTTAATCTTTTGTTTATCTACGAAAGTTGCACTGTCATTGTAAGCGACTATGAGATAGAAGATAAAATATAATGGAGTACATGAATGTTACGGACAGGTTGCGAAATAGATATTGTTTCCTAAGACTAGTTCCATACAACAAACAATTTTTTCCAGCACTTCTTTGTATTTAGATTAGGGTCAAGTAAAGAAATAGCCTAGATGGAAGAGAGGAGACAATTGAAAATGACAACACAGCTGGAAGCGGGACAAGGGCACGGAACCGGAACAGCTGGGGGCAGCGCTTCTGCGAAGCGGAGTGCACGCCTCAACTCGTTCTCGCCGTTGCTACCATGGAACTTAATACAAAGAAAAAAGAAAAAACTACTTAAAATCGAATCAAACGATACCCGCAATGCGCGGACGCTCTCTTTTCTTTAAGTACTCGTATTATAGCTATATTACGAAGTCAAGGTTCTAATATTTTTTTCTGCCACATTCATGCTCGTTGTTGTTATGCAGTACTTACCTAGTCTTGGATTATCATAAACCTACCAATTGATTCATAAGATTTTTAGGAGTTCCCGAGTCGCTTTGGAACCCAAGGCCATGGCCAAGGCGAATGACCCAAGGCATCCTATACCAACAAAATTCATGTGGGATAAGGTCCCAACTAATTCTAACAAAAGTCCTTTCGAACAAAAAAAAACGAAATTGTTTCAGAAATGACGACGACGCTATTAGTAAACACACATTTAAATGCTTTCCATGTCATTAAATAGGCTTTAATGTTTGATTCGATTTTAAGTCGGTTTTAGTTTTTGCTTGTAAATATACTAGTAGGACTTACAATAATATAAAAAAACGTGAGATGTGATTCGAACTCGTGGTAAGAAAAAATCCGAGTTTTCCAACTCGGCACACTTGTGTCCGATCTTTTTAACTTTGAATGGGTTCAATGTCTCGTGCTTCCCTTGTCAATTATATAAAAGTAAGTTTCCATTTATCATTTTAAAATGGAATGCAAATACTACAAAAAGTTTTTCCGACTATAACAAGAATTTGTATTGTCAAATATTTTTAAAGAACACGTTGCTTATATTTACCATAAAAATAAAAGTGTACGTAGTTATTTTGCCTAGCCGTGGTATCTCGCGAGCCGTTACACATTGCACTTCTTTCCAATCTTAGGAATGCTCTGCGCCAATCCTTCTGCATGTTATTGCTCCAGATCTTAACGAGGTACAGTTCGCTACATCTTAAGCGCTCATATATTTTGTTGAGCACCAGGTAGTTGCTATCTAACTGAATAGGGAACAACTAAGGACTGAGCCTTGATGAACCCCTTCTGTGACTGTCTGAAATCTCATGGAAGTAAAATCACATTATCAGATTATATGCTAAAAACGGGGCATCACTTTATGCATATATATCTTTAATTTTTTGTCTATTTCACAAAAATGTAATCGTATATAATTAAAAATATAATTTATTATAATATGAAAATGATAATTAATTGCTTCTAATTCTGTTCTATGCAACATCTACTAAAAATTATTTTGATTTTCTTCTAGTTTATGATGAAGAAAATTTTTGTATTGTATTAGCCTAGAAAAATTAACGTTTCATGTATAAAATACCAAGCTTACATTATACAACCATATTTGTAGGAAATTTGTGTCAAAACGGAACGTTGTTTTCCATGATGGCAGTTGTATGATGTTTTGGTTTTTTTATTAAAATTTATTTAAAACCACTGCAATTGAGTGACAGCAACATGTATCCAGGATAAATTTAAATAAATTGGTGAAGTGTCTTTCAATGTTTAGTATGTCCGATGGTACAGGCAGGACGTGGGTGGTATAAGATGCCGTGTGAGAGTTGCGCCGTTCAGTTTAGTGTATTTAAGCGAAAACGGGCCTGTTCAGAGTGCGAACGATATTATTGTGGAGGATGTCTTCGTCGTGGCGGAGGCATTATGTGTGCACCATGCCGTGTGCTATCGACGCGTCCTCTCTCACGCCATACAATTACCCACCTAAAAGTTCGAGATTTGCAGTGCTTCTTACAGCGCCAGAATGTTTCCACTCGTGGCTGTGTAGGTGCGTAAATATATTAAATTATACCCTCTTATAATTTCTAGAATTATCTTAAAGTTAAAAGCACGAAAGATCTGACAAGTGTACATAATAATGTTTATTGATTATCTAAATTGTCTCATTGACCTTCGAACCTCATTTAAATTCCTAAACAATTATGTTTTATCTCTGTTATCATTTATTGGTGAATTTGTTGCTACTTTAATATTGTAATACTGTTTTGTAAACGCTTTTATATTACTGCATAGTCATTAATCAAATTTATAAACAGGTAATTTACATAGTTATTAAAAGATTAAGTAGTAGGTACTTCCCTTTTTAAATAGCTTCTAATATAATTAAAAATTGCATTTATGGCCATTTTAATTGACATTAATTTTTGGCCTGGTACAAAAGATAGATTTTGTGAATAAGCAGTTCAACGCAGCCAACTTGCCTTTGATTTTATGTTTTTTTTTTTGTAACTCCAACAATTTAAAGTTTGTCTTATGCGTTTAAAGGTCACATGTAGGGCCTAATAATCTTGAATTTCTTGAAATAATACAAGCATTTTTCTTAAATAATTTTATATTTTTTTAGTTGATTGCGGTTATCAGGCCAAAGGCTTTTACAACTACCCTGCACCTTAAGAGCGGCCAAGCACAAAAGTGAAGTGTGAACCTTATCTTGGGCCATCTTGATTTTGTGGTTATATACATTGTACTTCTTGTCATGTATCTCTTACATTCAAGAAGAATATTTATGCACGGACACTATTTTATGACCAAAGTATCATAGTAATTTATGAATTTCTCACAGCTACATTCTCTCTCTCCTTGTACATTACAGCTAGCTGTCTTCAAGGCAAACTTTATTAGATTTGAATTGGCATAAACCTATCAGTATTTCAATCAACAAATATTCATCCATGAAATTTTTAGGAGTTCCCTGGCATATCTTCGTAACCTCAGGTTCTCTCCTAAAAAATGTATCTGGGATTAATGTATATAATAAATTTAAAAATGACAGTGCAATGAGTGCAGTACACGAACAGTCAAACATATAATGACAAATAGCTTCCTTTGTTTCAATGGTAATGCAATTTATTACTACGTTATATAATGTGACTCTTAAATGAGCACAGCTCTACCACAATTCTAAATATCAGCAAATTTTTGCATTATGCTAGACATACTTTATTTGACATAATTTGTATTGGCAAAATAAAGGTGTCATGATATAGCTTTCTTTTTGATTTATTATTTGCAGCCATAATAGTCACTTTAACAATGTGATTGAATGAAGCCAGAGTAATTGTTGTGATGTTGTTTTGTTCCCTTATGTTTACTCTTACATACTAATTGTTTTGTTACAGAGAAAGAGGAACTAGTGGGGCTGTGCGTGTCGCACGTGAACAGCGCGGCGTACAGGCGGCGCGGCCCCCGCACGGGCGCCTTCAGCTCCCTCAAGGGCTTCACCAACAACATCAATGAGTTCCTCAACTCGGCCTTCGACATACGCACGTCCCAGACCGAGCCGCCGCCCGCTCGCAGTGAGATACTGCTCCTCTTGAGTTTGTTGCCTCTTAGCTCCTATTGTCTTGTGGCGCTGCCACTGCTGTGTAACTGCGCCAACACTATATAACATACCTTTGCTCATTTGGGAATGGTAAAAATTGTGTTAACAAAATTAAATGTTAACAAATATTTTTAGCGTTTTTCACAAAAGCTTTCGGTTTTTTACGTACCAAAAATCTCATGATAAAATTTGTGTCGTCTATGCTGATGGATCACTACCTGTCGGAAGCTCGGTGGAAAATAGGACAACGATTATTCTCTCTCTCCCTATGACGATAAAAAACGGGGCGTAAGAACTTATTTAATTTTTTTTATTGTTATATATTAACATGAATTTAGTGCAAATCGGATTTTCATAATCAATATAGCATATTTGATTCTGTTTGGATTTTTTAATAGGAAAGGAATGAATGTCTACTACACCAGAGACGCTGACGCTGCAAGCTTAGACAAAGAAATAAGCTTGTTCTTCAAAACTCCCAGACAGTATCGGTTGTTCAACTGGTACCATATGTATGTTGGGTGTGGAAGGAAATTTAAGATTCTATCGTCATGAGAGGTAGAGGAAATGGTGGATGGATTGATTTCCAACCATCTCATGGTAGTTTAGTAGCTCCCAGTTGTAAATAATCAAATGAAATCTGAGGTCAAGGCTAGGTAAACGCGCCTAAAACTTGTGTCTTACTGTATGGTAATGGAAGTACATTTGTGTTTGTGCACCCCATGTACTGTGAAGTAAGTTGTAAGGTATTTTAAATGAATTTGATCAGTTCGTCCAATATTCAAATTGCAACTTGCAGGTAGCTGCTTCAACTCCTCACACGCGCACACGCCGCCAAGTGGTCCAGCTTCTAGCTACAGCAGTGCCACGCGCTTCACTTCCAGACCAGGTATTAGCGGTGAACAGTGTCCCAAGTGAGGCCGCAGAGCGCCTGGGAGTGGCGTCTGGAGTTATATATGTTTAATATTAGAGAAGAATTATCTTGAAAAGACAGACTTACTAAAGTTGTTTGCTTGATGCTAAATAATGAAACAAAGTAGGATGCCTGAGTACCCGGTAACTCCACAACAAGAGTATACATTGCCCTCTGCCTTCAGCTCTCATATATTTGTGAGAAAATAATGAATTGTATTTTAATCAGCATAAAACTTGCAGGAAGCTGCTTCACCTGCACACACTCGTACGCTCCAGGAAGTGGCCCAACTCCTGACATCTTTGTCAGCGAAGGTCGCTTCACAATTACACCGGGTAATACTTTGTTCCGCTGCATGTAACATAAACACCACCCAGACCACCATTCGTTTTTTGTTGTTGGGGAAATATTGAATATGTGAGGTTTTTATTAAAACCACCCTGATGGCCCTCTTCGGTGCGTGGCCAGGGGCTCCAGGATCTACAGTCATAGTCGGTCACTCTATACCCTGACTATTATCAAACCGATCTATTCCACCACACTTTTCTATGGCATAAGTTTTCTTCATTTGTCCTTTCTTTTATGTAATTGTATCTGTGGCTAGGAGGAGAACTTGACGTGAGGGTGTCGCAGCCGCGCCCGGAGCCCTCCGTGTCGCGGAGCACATCGGAGCAAAGCGCACGCATTGATACAGCCGACTGCTTCGAGATCGAAGACCTGGACGATGCCGGCTGGGAGTTCGTCACGACACCCGCAGATCCTCTGCCCAATGGTACGCCACGAAACATGCGGGTGCGGGCAGCACGAGCGCGCGGTCTCTTGCACACTTACATAACAGTGTTTTCTAAACGAAACAAGATCACCATAACATTACTCAGAGCGTGGCCGCTAAAGGAGATCGTGGATCTTTTCATAATCTAGCGGAGTAAGGTTGAATTAAAACATTAGCCATAATCCTAGAGGTGCCAACTTCTTACGATTCCGTCTAAACA
The DNA here is from genome assembly GCA_029286785.1 of Meandrusa payeni. NCBI lineage: Eukaryota > Metazoa > Arthropoda > Insecta > Lepidoptera > Papilionidae > Meandrusa > Meandrusa payeni. The sequence continues at coordinate 16,847,922 of JAGSMX010000006.1, read as the reverse complement.
TTTATTATTTTCTAATATTTCAGACTCTGAGGTGCTCCTTACAGCTACAGGAATCATTGAACGGGAGAGCACGAGCGCGGCGTCAGAGAGCGCATCGGGCGCCCCCCCGCCGGCAGAGGGCGCCGCCGGCAAGGGCACCTCGCACTGCCCGCCCGCCGCGCCTCGGCCGCCCGCTGCCTCGGAGCTAGGGGGCTCTCTCGGTACCCCCCAGCGTGCGTCCTCCGAGCTGGAGCTGCACCGCGCGCCGTCAGCGGACACCGACACGGCCAGTTTGCAAGATGAACCATTAATGGATCGGGCACTTGGTCAGTAGTTATACATATAGTTATCTCTTTACGAGCCAGTCCAGCTACTGTCTACTCGTGTTTTAATATTATTCACAATTTTTTCCTCATTCAACCATTTTATATGGCTAGACCCCGCAATATTGTATATTTTAAAATATGTTTGATTTATCAAACGCACTAGTTGACCTTACGCAGAGGCACCGGAACACGTAGTACTGGAGCGGCTGAGCGAGGCGGACTTGGAGACGCTGAGCATCCGCCAGCTGAAGGAGCTGTTGCGTCGCAACCGAGTGGAGTTCCGCGGCTGCCTGGAGCGCGCCGACCTGCTGCAGCGCGCGCACATGCTGTGGCGCAACCACGTGCAGCTGCACCAAGGTCGCTGTAACGCAAACTGCATCACTAACTGCTAACTTCTTTCTTTTAGTTAATAAAATCAATCGCGCCTTTTTAACCCTGACAGAACAGAGATATCAATCACTATCCACTTCTAGTGATTTCTTTGTACTTTGAAATCCGAAAAACCCATTCGTAGAAGTGTCTTTAGATTCGAAACCCCGATTGTCACATCATAAGCCATGGGTCAAATTACCGCCATTATTAAAGTCCATGGTCTATTGTCAGCAGATATCGAAAGCCTGCCGACCGAGGAGTGCTGCAAGATCTGCATGGCGGCGCCGCTGGAGTGTGTGCTGCTGGAGTGTGGCCACATCGCCGCCTGCACTGCCTGCTCCAAGCAGCTGGCCGAGTGCCCCATCTGCCGACAATACGTGGTGCGCGCTGTACGCTTCTTCCGCTCCTGAAGCTGTCCAGCGGCTGTGCGCGTCGTGCTCCTCACTCGATACGCGGTCTACAATCGGAACCGTCGTTCAACCGTCCGAAGTCTTAATGATAGTTGGGCTCGTTGAATATTTAAAATCCGGCACAGGGTGAAAAGGAACTCCCTCGTCGCCATGGTGCTAAACCACGCGACGCACGTCTAAATACCAAGAAATCTCGCTCGTGTCTCTCGATGGTGCTTTCCCTAGCATGTCGCCGGTGTGATTATACTCCTATCATTTTCTTCTCTTTTGTCCTTCCCATGCGCCCGAACTATCAAAGCATGCTTTTCTCAACTCTGGTCACAACGTCCTTTTTCAAACCATGTCTCTCATTTGTAGTCCATTTTACAATATTCAATAGAATTTAGAAATTAAGATCGCTTTTAACATTACGCGTGTAGCCGCGGCCGTGCTTTGTGATGAACAAATTAACGTGAGAGGTCCATACATCAGCATTCAATATTATTTCTATTGCCCTAGAGAGCTACTAACCGTTGTTTGTAAAAGTAGAATATCTTCGAGCAGATAGCGGAGTGTATGAGCTAGGACGGCAGCGGCGGAGCTGCGGGCTGATGTCGCTGGCAACGGCCGAGTGATTGGTTCAGACCGATGGAGGTGAAATGTAGAATTGCCACCACTTGTAGGTCACAAGACCAGGTTCACGCAGCTGCCGCATGAGATAAGAACCCTCGGTAACAATGAACAAATCTGTGTAGCGTTGAATGTCCAAATTTATAATAATGATGTAAACTATAGAAAATAATTTGAGAAAGGAACAAACCCCTACTGAATTGTTTAGTCAATACAACGTTAGTGCTGTGGGACCTGTGCGGGTGTGGACAGCTCCGCCGGCAGCCCAGTGGCTCCGCGCCTCCTCCATGAACCGTCGTCGATTGTACAAGAGGAAATTATTGATACAATTTTTTTAAATTATAAATTCAATGTACAGCTTAAGATATGATGGTCCGTGTCGTACTGTGTTACGCGGGGACGGGGCGGGCGCTGTCCTTTGTTCCGATCGTCAACTGTCTGCTGTCTTTAGTAATTAAGTGAATGTCTCGGTGTAAATTTTTCAATATCCGCCGCATGACTTGTACATAGGATAATTGTTGGTATTTTTGTATATGGAAATGTTATTTATGTATGTATATATGTGTATGAGGCGCTCGAAGGAGTTTACATGGATTATTTCTAGTTTAACGCTTGTATTGGACGGACATATCACTAGCAGTCACACGAGCGACAGGATTGGCGCCGGCCTTGCCAAATAGAATGTACGTACCGTGCACCTGTATAAGCGAAATGTATTTATGTAGCAATGTCAACTTTATGTACATAGATATAGAACTTTAATTTAATTATATTTGTTATGAATATCGAAGGCAATTTTTTCCTACACATTGAAGGTTTTTCGGCGCCTGTCCCACGCGTGGTCATGGCGACTGGAAATGGATGAATCTGTGGCAGTAACTTCATATAGCGATGAGCGTAGATGTCATGTGACACATCTCCCGTGCCTGAAGCCGAATCTACATTCAATATAACAGTACACAACCAGCTTCGCATTGTTATTTACCCCTCTACCCTTTTAGTGGTTAGGTGACCACCAACTGATCTATTGTATCACTCACCGCAACGCGCTGCTGACGACTGAGTTAGAATCAGCAATCCGTTCATAGTATATATTATATTGTAATATGTAACTTTTTTAAGTATGGCATCTCGACGGTTTTTCGAGACTACCACAAAACATTCTAATAAACTTTTTGTGAGTGCTGCCACTTATAAGACTCTATCAACTTCTAAATACCAACGCGTGACCCGAAGGCCGAGACACGTTCTGGACGATCCGGACGAGGTGATCACCGTTGCACCGGTTAGATCACTACAGTTACTCATTCGCGACCGTCGGAGTTGCGAGCAATCTTTGCGCGAAATAAGTATTATATGGGAAAACCCTGCCCCTTGGGTAGGATTAGGAGCGTTGCTGGAGTTTCTCGGCGACTTCTCCCAGTGTCGAAGTGGCATATAAATTAGTTTAACTTAGACAGATATTTTATCAATAAAATAGCTACCGACCGAGTGGTGGTCCGGCCCTCTCGAGTTACTACCTAATAGAGGTTCAGGCTAAGCGATCTAAGAGCTATGCCACCTCTAAAGGCCAGCCTCTCTGGCCAACTGTGTAGTTCGTCCTAAAAAAAAACAAGTCCTCGGGAGTGAACGCACATCACTTCAATGGCCAAGTTCCCAGCACCGCACAACCTATTCAGTGCAAGTTGATGTGTATGCCATGTAAAAATATAACACATTTTTTGATCAAGATCCGCTGTCTTTTTTTGTACGAAAAAAACGAGCAACGTAATCGCTTGTCTGATAATCCGCAACACTAGCGGAGTGTCGACAAGCGAGCGGGCTCCGTCCGCCGGCGGCACATTCTTTATTCAACATTTAAAGCAAAACTTGTCGTCGAGTGGTGCTGTGAGTGCAGGGAACACAGCAGGAGTCCCGACCAGTTCACGGACGCAACCGGCGCTGTCCTGATAATCATTTTTGGCAGTGATCGTTTTTTTGAATAATATTTTTTCCAATTCTATAAAAAATATATTTTAATATAAAAAATTGTAGCACATTATTGGAGCGTTTTGTATGTGGGGGGCTCAGTCCCGGCCCACGTTGTGCGTGTGCTCGGGCCGGTCGACGCGCAGGACGCTGGCGGCGGCCGCGAAGTAGCCCTCGTAATGGACGGTGTCGGGCGTGGTGTCGTAGTGGTAGTGGCCGCCGTCGCCATGCGCGCTGAACCCGTGGAAGTGTTGCACGCGCAGGTCCAGACCCTGCCATACCAAATAAAACCAAGTAATTTTATACCAGCACCAACTACTAAGAATAATGCCTGAACAATATTTGTCATCATTTATTTTGTCTCAAATGTTTGTGATATGATAAGTAAGTCGGCAACATTTCAATTGCGTTACGAGCACGTGTTCATTGGTGTGAAATGGCTGTCTACGTGCTTGGTGCTGTTATACGGGATTGGTGAATTAGGTTTTACAACAACTAACAAATTAGAAACTGGAATAGAAAATGTACGGGCGTGGACGAGAGTTGAAAGTGGACTGAGTGTGCGGAATGTGTAAGAGTGGAAAAAGAAAGGAAAACTGACAAGGCAAAATAAGGGAGGGAAAACGTAAAGGCGCGTAGTAGAGCGGCACGTAACACGTAGCAGTGCGCGCATACTCACGAGGTCGCCCGTGACGAGGGTGCCCACGTGCGTGACGGGCGCGCGCATCTCGAAGTAGTGCAGCCAGCTGTCCACGTCCGAGTCGGAGCAGAGCGGCGCAGCGGAGAAGTCCGGCATCACGTGGTGCTTCACGCGGCCCTCGCGCACCACAAACGTGCCGCCCAAGCCTGACACACACAACTGCGTTAGCTCAGCTGACTAACTCGGACTGTTGACAACCAGCTTATCGGGTCTATTCTATGTAAATAATTTTTTGTTGGAGACAAAATGTTCTCAAGAGATTTAGGAAGCCGTAAATAAATTTAATTTATACTAAAACAGCATTTGTACGAAATCATACGTACAACTGCGCCCTCTCGCCTGCACTACGTCAGTTATTTACAAGGAGAGATTTACCGACGACTTTGTCCCCGTAGTGTTTGTTGAGCGCCTCGCGGATGGCCGTGATGAAGTTGGCCCCACCCACGCGCTTCTTCGCCACCACTTTTAGTACCTGCACCAGTAAAATATAATTTTCAGGCTAAAAACCAAGGGACTTCATTCCAAATTTAATGCCGACTAGCACCATGTAGAGAAGGTTCAGGCGAAATCTTCCCCCGCTGGCATGTCGTATTTCTTTTTACCGGAATATAAATTTGACATTTATTTGTACCACTGACACTTCGGCTTCGAAGGTAGCACTTGTTTCTCAACGTAAAGACATAGGTCCCTTTTGGTGGACTTAGATACCCTTCCGCAGATCGTGTTCTAACGCACACGCACACCAAACAGCGTAATTTTTATTATAAATTGTTAATGCGGAGAGACTGGTGCGTAAGATAACCAACACAACAGGTTAGATCTCCCGGACGAAGTCCAGGTGTAGAGGATCAAGTAACTTCCTTAGTGGCGCTTCTCGTGGCCTGGGTTCCGCAGGAACTTTACTAACGTAATCGTTAGACTTATCTTTGCGTAAGATCCGATGTACGACGAGAAGAATTTCTCGTAGTGGTACCACGGACATCATCATCGTTAATTCCAGGAAGTCACGTGCGGCTCGTTACGTCATCTACCTTTCCGGGCGCGCCGTCGCTGAGCAGGTAGTTGCCGAGCAGCGCCGTGCGCGTCTCGGAGGCCGGCAGGCGGCGTTGGATGTAGCCGCTGGTGCCCTTGGCTGCGCCCACCGGCTCCACGGACACCACACGCGTGCCCTGCTGCACATCGCCGCCCTGCACGCGCAGGTTGATGATGCCCTGCAAGTCGACAGAAATTACTTTCATATACAGTGATCATACCAGAAATAAGACTAAGAAGAAAAAAATTGCTCTGACAGAGCTAAGAAGAGTCACGAACACGACTTGTATTACAGTCCATAGTTTTGAAATGGGCTGTGAAATTCGGTGGAATATTAAATATCTCCGCTTCTTGCCTCTTATTTAAACGGCAGCTAAGAACGCTCCCTCCATGCGGACTGCATATGCGAGGAGTTGTGTTTCGGTGAACGCGAATATTGCCCTCTCCCATTTGAGAACGTCACCTCGCAGTTAACGCCCACATAGGGCCAGGGCCCCGCGCCGGCGCCGGCCAGGAAACCCGGGTCGCGCTGCAGGTGGCGCAGCAGCGCGGCGAGGTCGTAGATCTTGTCGCGCTGCACCAGCGGCACCAGGTACGGAGGGCCGCCAAGCTCCACCAGCTTAGCGTTGCCTGTCAATCCTGCAGAGGATAATACAACTAAAGTTGGTGCTACAGTAAGTTTTACAAACGAAATTGCGGAATGTTATGTAAATTTATAGATGTCCAAGAAGCAAACGAGATGTACCTGGACATAGAACAGACCGTGTCTCAGTGGTGTTTTGTATATTATGTGTTACATAATTGGCTCCTGACGGACAATATTTGACGACTGCAGAAAAATCTTTTAATATAAAAGTTAGAAATTAAATGTTAGTGTCGGCAGTGACATCGAGAATTCAACTTGATTTGTTTGTTTGTTCAACACATAACGGATTAAGCATCGAAGTTAGTAGTCATTGTGCAAACACTGTAATGACTAAGTACACCGGGCGGTGCCGTAATGTGTTGACTGACATAATCACGTAGCAAACAAAGAGTTCAGTGATCAGTTGGTCCCGCTATCGCAACAAAAACATAGCTCGCTGCTACTGTGCGGCGAGATAACGCGCGGGGTGAGCATGTCGCCGTCAAAGTCAACGGGATCACAAGCATATTATTATAATACAATATCGACAATCTTTAAATAAACTATTCAAAACGGAAATTATAGCTTCATTTAATAAATACGCCGCGAGTTCGCTTTCAATCTCAAATTCGCGAGACATATTGTAATCACGTAACCACTAGATCCGACATAATTGGCGAATTGGTTGGCATCTACTCGGCTAGCGGACTATGATACGTACAAAACAATCACTCCGCGTTGACTGTTTTTGTATTTGTCGTATACGTGTAGCACGTGTGGTGTTCACGTCACAGCGGACCTTCAACTGCATTTCATCAAAAATAAAAGAATCGTAAAGGCCATATCCTGTTGACACTACGACAGTGTATGATACCGTTCACTTAACCCTGACTAAAGGTATCCAGAACTGGTGTAAATCTGGATATCCCTAGGTCAAATTAGTCGCCCTCTCGTAAGAACGGATACAAATATGTAAACAAATAAAAATGTACATATCTGTGTATGGCGGGTATCTACTGACCTGGTGAGGTGAGCTCGAAGGGCGGCTGCGTGAGGTCCGGGCTGTCCTGCACCGACACCTCCACTGACTGGAACGTGGCCTGCAGCTCCCGACTCAGCACTGATTAACAAACTGCGTTTAGTTCGTGCCGACAGAGGCTCTTCCTCCGGCCCCGCCCAACAATAAGAAACACACTCCTTGCACACACGATCACTTCTAAACTGTTGCACGTGCCTCTCGTTTTGTGTCGAGAGCAGCAGACAGAGTGCCGCTCGCCCCGAACCTGGCAATATGCACGGCCGATCAACTTGTTTTACTTTCTTGTAACTTAGTTTATTTATTTATTTATAATGGTATACACAACAGCTAATTTAGTTACACAGTTACATAGGAAGATATAAAACAAGTAGACACAAAACAGATGAATTAGCCAACAGGTGCATAACTACACTATCAGAGACAATTTATGAAAGTTATGTTTTATGTGTTATGTTGCGTAAGTTCTTAAATTATGAAGTGTCAAACATAATTACATTCTTATACACTAAAGTGTTTATTTAAAATAAATTAGACCATTGTTAAGTAAACAACTCATCCATCGCCCACATGTATGAGTTCTTAGGTTGTATGTATAGCGACGACATCTGCCAGCGGCTACAAACTTTAAAAACGTGAACTAATAAGTTAAGCTCATCTCAGCATCGTCACGTACCCCTGGTAAGACGACTAACCCAGAGTTTTGATTTATGATTTCACATAGTAACACGACTATGAATATAAGTAATTTTGTTGTTAGAATGAAATAGAATGTTAAATCATACCTGCGGCCATTTCGTCGAGCGGCGGCACGTGCAGAGCTTTCTCTTGAATCGAAACTTTGGTGTAATCCAATGCGGCCATGCTGCAACGTTCATTTTAAATGTTCAAATTACTTACTGCTACTCGAAAAATCCAAATCGTTCGCAAAACACTATACACTATTGAAAAACTACTAATAGTTTCAATTTTATTATAATTTTAAAAAAATACAAATATCAAAATTATCTGTTCTTACTAATGGCAGCGGCGACGGGCGGTCAGCCTCTGTTTTTTAAGATTCATTTTGGAGAGTTCAAGTCGAGCATATCTCCTCCCGGCCCTTTGCAATATATATGACTTGCGCACGTCTTTCCCTCCGATGTGAACATCTTCAATAAATGTTTGCCGTCGAAGTTCCAATCGCACCTTACCATCGAACAATACAAATCTACGTTATATTTTACTGCACAATTATAAAAAAGTAGCAACACCTGCCTACACACTTGTCACTTGACGTAACGAAATAGAGCTGGCGTATTTACTTTTAATGTACAGGTCTTCCGAATGCTCGTACAGAATGTACCGACCTGCGGCGATAAGCAGGTATTCGTAAAAACTTACCTCGCTAAAGAATTGTTTCGGACGGCGGCCGCGCGGGCGGTGCTTGTTAGAATACACTTTACAAAAAGAACAAATAACGAACGTCCGATGAGATTCATGTTGATTAAGTTTTATTTAAAAAGTGTCAAACGATTTGATAAAAGTGTATTACAAGGTTAAAATGAGATGACCTCAGGAGGCAGTACTTACGTTACGTCCGGGTTGTGGGCGCGCGGCGCGGGCAGACGTCCGTGCTGTTGGCGCGTGTGCGCAGACTGACCTTACGTAATGTCGTGAGCACAACAGTAGCTGCGACTTTTTGATTGTTTTCCTTTAAAGTGACGTCTAAGTAAATACTAACACAATTATCATTATTAAGTATATGTGTAGCAATCAGCACTAAAGAGCAACCGCTCACAGATCTTACGTGACCGCCGTTGCCGACTTCCGTTTGTGAACTCATAATGCCATTTATGATCCAAATCCGAAAAATTACGGAGTTCTGGCGCCTATTTATTTCTATTCTCTTTCTTCTTCTACATTCATGCCCATTGCCGTAACGGAGTACATAAAACTAATACTAACGGACTATCATAAATCTACCAATAATACAATCAAGAAGCATTATACTATACGATTTTTATCAGTTCCCTGGTGTATCTTCGGGACACAAGTTCCTATACCAACAAAATGTATATAAAACCTAATTGAAGCTAAATCCTTTCAATTAGAAACATTAATTGTTCGGTTTATAAATGAAGGCGCACAAACCTTGTAAAAGGATAAAATATAAGTGAGAACCTTTTCTTTCTTTGACCTGAACCTAACCGACGGTTAAGGAAAGCGTGTGTCCGCGCGTGATAGCGTTTAACGTTTCATTCTATTAGGAGTTACTTTTGGTCTTTACTCATTGTTTTTTTTGTTAAAAATGTTATCAAACATTTGTTCGAAATATAGTATCATTTTTTTAACCATTTCAAAACGAGCAAAAAAGTGTTGCATAAATAAAAAAAACACATGAAAAAATATATTTTTATTATACAATGTACTTAAACGACGATAAATTTCTTCTGAAACTTGCCCCGCGCCGCTCGTGCATACATACACACACAAAGTTCGCCAACGAGTCGGTATCATTACACCTCGCCTGCCTCCATCAGATTTGCCGTCAGCAAACGTTAGTTACACTGCGTCACTACATACTATGTTTGTAATAAACAATTGACACACATGAAATGTAACTTAAAAGTAATATTACATTACTACTACGATACTGCCCCAGCTGGAATACAAACAAAACATAGACAAAGTCAACAGAACCAAAGTGGGCACTCAGCATATTGTACAAGTTGTACCCTTAAGCCATGTGTCTGCTGGCCCTTAGCCTATAGAGAGAGGAGAGGCCGATCATAAAATACGTTCGCATTTATTGTTGTATATCGTCTTTTAGCTTACGACACAACTCAAGTTGAAAACGGTTTTCACATTTTAATGTCTTTAGATGGAACAAATTATGTTTTTAACAAATTATCGCGGGGATCGGAGACCAATGTATGATCCGCCTTCTTGGTCTTGCTCCCGGATCAGAATGATATCGCGAATAGACTTACCGGAGGACGATACGCCGAGTTACTCCCTTAAAGGGTCAGACTGAACTTTATAAAACGTACTTTGACTTTGCTCGGGCTTAGCGTAGTCATTATAGCTGAGCTTATACTGAGCAAATGCTTAGAAAAGTTTAATTCAAGAAAATTGTTGACTCACCGAGTACTTACGTAATTCTAGGAATATTTTAAAATGCTATCAGTTTTAGAGAGATGTTTAAGTTCAGAAAATAAGGAACGTAATAAGTGCACTTCAAACTTCACTGTGGGTGTTCAATTATTTGTTTTGTCAAGGTTTTAAATGAAATAACGGGCTTTTGAGCGGGAAACGAGCCGCGCGACGGAGGAACAGCCATTGAAAATATTGGACTTTGTTTTTGTAAATATTATGTTTTTAAAATACCAAGAACAAATTATGCGAATAGGCACATTTCACGAATTATCTTAAAGTCTAGATTAGTGTAATAATTGCGTGAAGGACTATAAATTCGATTGCTGAGATTTCTCTGAGCAAGAACTCATGCAAGTTTGGTCTAGATACTTAGATATAGATACTTGGTATAGATTACTTTGGTGTAGATACTTATAAATTATAAATTTCATTTACCATGTCGTAACTATTCGTTACACGATGTTGTTGGAGCCAGCAGCCAGCAGCCAGCAGCAGTAGAGTTGCGCTCGGTGCGTGTTCAGTTCGTATGTTCGTGTGTTTTATTTAAAACTAAGTAAAACGTCCAATTCTATTTTTTTATATTATTTTGTCGAACTTTAATTTATTAATAAATATATACATATGTATAAAATATATGGTCGTATTGTGGTCGTATTGTGGTCGTATTGTGGTCGTATTGTGGTCGTATTGTATACCGCACCAGGGATTGGGGGGATTGTTTACATACATATTAGTTACATTCCACCGAACATAACTCGCCAACCCAAATTCCCTGCCTACGTTTGAATTAGGCTCTCGCTGGGACTCAACTCATGTCGTGCGAGTGCGTGTGCGCGGACTCCAACGATCACATTGTGTTCAATGTGATCGTTGGAGCCCGCGAATAAACAATTCTTATAATACGCGCAGGGAACGGCTACTTGCATTACTCATGCAGGTACTATTTATTGTTGGCAAGAAAAATAATTGTAGCAGTAGTGTTTTTGACTTTTCTCACTCAATGGTTGCCGCCGACTCCTGTTCTAGCCAATCATCATATTTTGTCCACCGTGCTAGAGAGCAGCACATTGCCTGAACACAACAATGTGACCACGACTGTGTGTCCGCTAACGTGCACGTGTGAACTGTACTGTGGACGTGCACGTGTTGTTATAAATTGTATGTACACTTGTTTGTTCAATTATACATAACGCGTCAGTGTCCGTACAAAGGTAAGCATCCAATTGGGCGCTCCTGGGACCTGAATTATATAAGTCAAGAAACCATTTTACAATTCAGTCGCGTGCTCTCGTATTATAACATAAACGAAACTTCACATCTACTGTTCACGCCTGCTGCACAACTGTCATAGTTAAACCTCTCCCGCTGTTACATCAATATGTGCTAATGGAAGTGTAATGATACCATAGGGGGTGCACAGCAGCGGTGGGGTTGGATATCGCATAACGTGTGTAGCTAGAGGTCGGCGTGCGGCTGCAGCGTGTGCACGAGGTCTCGGTGTAGCTGGCGGGCGTGCGCGGCCGAGCGCGCCAGCCACGCCGCAAGCTCGGCGCTGTCGCACTGCACGCGCGGCCGCCGCACCGCCTCGCCCGCGCCGCCACCGCCGCCTCCGCCCCCGCCGCGCACGCACAGCTCCACCAGGTGCGCGCCCTCCACGCACACCGCCGCGCACGACACCAGGTTGCTGTCATTAAGAGTACCATATAGACACATAAGTAAGTATCGTTATTAAATATTATATTAGGTATAAGACGACATTAAATCACAGACCTCAGGTGTGTCTCCATAACGATCTGCGGCGTATCGTGCTTGCAGGTGAAGATTCTGAGGTGCGTGTCGGTGAGCAGTGCGCGGATGTCGTGCGGCGCGCCGCGCACCGCCCGGTACGCCAGGAAGCGCTCGGGGTGCGCGAGCGCCGGCGCCGGGGCGGGGGCCAGCGCGTGCAGCAGCTGCGCGCCGCGCGCTTCCAGCGGGCAGTAGCGCGGCAACGCAGCGGCATGCGGTGCGGGGCGGGGGGAGCGCGAGCGCGCCGGCGCCGCTCGCCCCGAGCGCGCGCTTGACTCGCGCACCGCCGCAGCTGCCGCGGCCGCCAAGTCCAACACGCCAATCACCGGCTTCGTAACCGTGCCCACCAACCCTTTACCGACGCCGCTCACGAACCCCCCTAGCCCCTCCTGCGTCGCGCCCTCGTAGCTATGCTTCACCAGGGACGTCATACCGCCTGATAACAAATAATTTTATGTGCTGAGGTTAGAGTCCGGAGCAGTGGGGCCTCGGCCTCTTAGCTCCCAATCCGAGTACGATGTCAGCGCCGCCAGCAATTTCAGTTTTTATTGTTATTTAAAGTGCAGATTTAAATCGTCAAGGATAATTTTAAAAAAGTCGCGTCGATCCTGTCAATTATCGAGCAATATCGGTATTCTCCATGATCCGTATTGATTGCACGCATAGTTCGGCTTTTAGTACTCATCTTTGGAGCATTTCTCTGCAAACCTGTCTTGCTGTTGGCCCTCAAACGAAGTTGTGAACTTTATTCATTATACCTACTGCAAGGGATTGAAACAATGAAATAAAGAGCGAGGGCACGCACCGAGCAGGCCGAGGCCCAGGCCGCGCAGGCCGGCGGCCAGGTGCGCGCCGGTGGCGGCGCTGCGGATGCGCCGGCGCGTCTCCTCGTGCGCCTCGTCTCCCACGACGCGCTCCAGCCCGTCACCCAGAGATTCTAAAGTGCAGTTTAATGTTAAGTACATAAAACTATTGTTTTCCTACTTTCTAACCTAGTAAAAATACTTATAGCAGTTTGACCGGTGCAATAAATAACATTCATTTTCCTTTCACAACAAAGACGATGACGGAACTAGATGTCTCGTGCGAGATTATGTATATCAATGCAGCCGGTCCGCGAGGATTTCAAAATAAACCTATATGTTTTGCAGTGAATTTTAGTTTCATTTTCTCTGGCCGTCGGTTATGAACACTGTCAATAGGTCAGGTCAATAGGTCAGCCAGTTGCACGAGCACTTCGCGACGTCGCCCCACCTATACGATAGACAGTCGTGTTACCGGTAACTTTGGCGGCGGAGTTGGAGATGCCGTGCGTGACGTTCTTGACGAGCGCGCCCACGTTTCCCTCGAGCAAGAGGCCGGACACGCCCTCCGACACGTCGGCTACGAAGCCTAGCGGGTTGCCCAGGAAGTCGACTGACCCTAGGATCTTGGCCGCCTGCCACTTGAGCTCCTGCACATTGTTACATAAATAAAATAATATTAATACACATACAGGTCTATGTGCGCACTAGGAGGCGCGGGGGAGACGCGCGGGTGACGTCGCAGCGTCCGCCGCAGCGACGCCAGACGAACGCAAACTTAATTTTGTTCTGCTGTATTCATCGCGAACACTACATTATACATTTTAGTAAAATAGACTTTGTATAAAAAACCTATTGGTTATAATTTTTGGTTCCTTATATTACCAAAAAACCGAGCCATAAGCAAGTTGAGAACTTTTGTAACTCGCCGTGAAAATCATAAAGGCATTTTTAGATGATATTTTAATTACAATTTCTAATAAAAGATTATGATTATCAAGCTGTGGTGGGAACAGCTCATTCAATATAGTAAATGGACCAAACCACCTTATGAAGTTATGTTCGGGGTTTGAGGTGATAGGATGAGTAAGACGTTCGATTGCTTATAGAAGTTATTAAAAAATATCAATGAACCAAATAAAGAGCCCGTTAACTAGTCAGCAGCACAAGAACATGAGTGTGTATAGTGATGTTTGGTGCGCGGGAGGCGCGCTACTCACGTCCTTGAAGTGGTGCAGCAGGTGGCGCGCGAGGCAGGCGGCGGTGTCGAACACGTGCGCGCGCACGAACGGCTCCAGCTCCACGGCCGCGTGCTCGAAGCGGACCAGCGTGAGGCCCAGCCGCCGCTTCAGCGCGCCCAGCCCCGCCTCCAACTTGCTCGCCGTGTACATCGACAACCGTATCTACAACGCGTTAGGTTTATGTAAAGCAATTCAACGGCCCATGATCACATCCGATAACGATGGAGACACGTACTTTTCCTGAAGCGTAGCTCCGTTAAACACACAATATCCATATAGTACACGATACAATAGTAACACAAGAATTATTAACAATGTAAGATATTTTATCTTTTTTATTGAATCGCTGATTAATCCGAAAACCTATCATCCCTACTCATAACTCATATCCACTCTGACACGTCATATGACAGAGTCAATGTATCCTTCAAGTGTAAGAAGGCGCAGAAAACTTTTCGGTTTTTCTGACTTAATGATATTATTATCGAAGTGACTACTGTTACTCTTTGTAAGTAAAAAACATCATAAGCTCCAGACGACAACGCGGCGGCGCACCTGGCTAGGGATGACTTTGATGAGCGCGAAGTAATATCTGGTGGCGTGGAGCGCGGTGAGCTCGTGCAGCACGCGGCGCGTCTCGTACTCCACCTCGTCCGGCTGCTCGGCCGCCTCCTCGCCGCCCTGCCACTGCTCCGCCCACGACCACAGCACTAGAATTAACCTGTTCCATACTAAATGTTTACAAAAAACATCACGTGCAAGTTACATAAATATACATATGTTACCTTCTTTCAGTCTATCTCTTTTTAAACTAATTACATGCGGGTGTATAGTGGTTTTTTCTTTTTTAAAAAGAAAATACACTTTGTATAAAATGAATAAATATTAAGCAAATAGGAAGAGGTCACCTCTCGTCGAGGCGCACGGCGACCGGGCGCAGCGCCAACACGAGGTGGCGGAAGTAGTGCGCGTTGTAGCGCGGCGCGGGCGCGGGCAGCAGCTCGGCCGCCGCGTGCAGCGCCGCGCCCGCCGCGCCGCCTCCGCCCGCGTGCACCAGCGGGCTCGCCGCCCCCACCAGCTGTGTCCAGTGTTCCCATCCCCGTCTTAGTATTGTTATTATTACAAGCACTTTGCCTACGTTATTTCGTTTTTTCGCACATCCATATAATATATTAACTTCAAAATGTCACAAGTACTATTCTCCTCTCTTTAGGTCTGAGAAACTTAGGTTGAACATCTGTCTGTACTACGTAAATGGTAACGTGAAATATCTATTACCACGCTTATTGTGACCTTGTTTTACGTTTATGTTCAGCAAATCAGTGAGCATAAAAATTGTTAGTATTCTTATTACCGCAGTAGACATAACTTACTCTTTAAATTCACTTTTCACCAAAACTGATAGTTAGTACTACTAGTAGTAGTACTAGTTATTAAACACACTCCTTCTGATTTACCAACCTGCATCATAACAAGAAAAATGAAGTATGTAGTGATCACCTGGTTGTCCCACTGCAGAGTGTCGACGGAGAGGGAGGCGAGCGCGGCGCGCGGCGTGCGGGCCAGCTCGAGCCGCAGCCCGGCGAACAGCGCGTACACGAGCTCGGCGGTCGGCGCGCGCCCCACCAGCGACACGCCCAGCCCGCTCAGCGACACGCGCACGCCCCACTCGCCCCGCCCGCCCTCCGGGGACACGCACTCCTCCTCCTCGTCGCCCTCGATACGACCTGAATCCTAGTTTATGTATAACGGGCATTAATATCACAAGATGAATTAATTAATTAAATGAATTACATTTTGTGGCATCGCATTATATATATAGAGTACGCACCGGATCCTCATGGTCATGTATGCGCACGAGACGTGTGGGTCCCTCGGCGCGCAGGGAGACGTCGAGGCGGCCGCAGCCGGGCCGCAGCGAGTGCCAGCTCACGGCCTGCGAGCCGGGCACGGCGCCGTGGGCACGTCCGCCCGGCAGCCCCAGGACAACACGTGCACCTGTCACACAAAAACGAGTAAACATTTTTACACTTCTGGGAATCTTGATTGGTTCTTAAACAAAATCGTCAGAAATTAAATTGACTCCACTTACTTTTTCACACGGCTTAATTTGAATAAATCGATTTAAGTTACAACTTTTAATTCGCATTATAATAACCTCAGTTATCACAAAAAGATTCTCGTTCGCTTCACGTGTGTTAAGACAAATGCGGCCGGGAGCCGGGAGCGCCGGTAGAACTGTAGATATGACGCACATGGCTGGGTGCTGCTATTCGAGCTGCATTCGAAAACGATAGAGCCTTCGTATCGGCTCAAATTGGCGGAATGAATCAACTTTGCATATTAGTTGTGAGATCTGTATGTATCGTACCGGGCACGAGGGGCACGAGGCCCGCGTGCGCCGCGTGTGCTGCGTGCGTGTGCGGCTGCACGCACAGGTTGGCGTGCGCACAGGCCATGCGGCCGGGCGCCACCAGCCGCCACGTCTGTGTGGAGCGGCGCCGCGGGTCAGCACGCCGCAGCACCAACGCCGCCGCCACGCCCGGCCGCGGCGCCGCCTCCTCGATGTCCAACACCTGCACAGTCAACATATTACGATATACTACATCTAATTAACACATTTTCCTAGTCCTATTTGTAAAATTTCGGATAAGGGCTATTCACAAAAAACCGCAATACTGCAATGAATATAAACAGTTTAAGATGATTGTTTTAAAAACTACATAGCAACGATAAGAATGTGTTTCGGAAAAGAGTTGATTATAATTTGAGCATATTAATTCTTCGCTTGTTTATTCTACAGCGTCCGACTTTAACTAACTAGCTGCGGACGGGCGTGTACTTAAGTAGTGTTAAATGTGGCTGACCATGGCGTGCGGCGAGAGCGCGGCGTCGTCCGGGAGCGCCGCGTCCGTGGGCTGCGGCGGCGAGCTGCCCTCGTGCACCAGCTGGCCGCCCGCCGCGCGCCGCCACAGCTGCGACCTGCGCGCACCACCACATAGTAGTCACCATGAGACCGTCGCTTTACTGACACACGAGACAGGAGCGGCGAGCGTACCGGTCCCCGTATCTCTTGCGACCGAGCACTACGCGCGTGGTGCCCAGCGGCACCTCCAGCACCAGGACGCTGTCGTCGTCTGTCGATATCTGCTTGCCCGCGGTGGCCATACTGTTTTCCCTGGTCAAATTAACATCTACTTTTACATATATATTGCTATGATAATATCTATACAGTAAAAAAAGTTCTCACTGGAGATTACAAAAAAGATTGGTCGAATATTATTTATATTATTTTTTGCCGTTTGAAAATTAACGAAACAGCGATCACCTGGAACTGGTTGCGGGGAAGGCTATGTAGAGGAAGTTCTGGTAGAGCAGGCGGTGTGCGTGCGCGCTGGCGTCCAGGGGCAGAACGAGGCGAGGTCCGCCCGGCGCGCGCAGCGCCAGTGCGTTCGTCCCTTCCGGCTCCGGCAGCGCCCAGCACGCACGCGCGCCCGCGCCCACCACGCACTCCTCGACGCACCCCACCTGCCGCCGCACGCAGCATATACACATTTAGAAATATCTTAAATAACACAAAAACCAACCAGTATTTTGAAGAAACAAGTTTCCCCTCCGACGGGTTCTCGGCTTGTCGCGCCGGACATTTTTATATTTCAATATAAATATCAAGTATTAATCATGTGATATAAGATAAAGTTGTCATCGCCCGCAGACGCACCTGGTGGAACATGATGGCGACGGGCGAGTAGTTGTCGATGCGTATGGGCGGCGGCGCGCACTCCGCGTCCGTGAGCACCACCAGCAGCGTGGCGCCCTGCGCGGCCACCTCCACGCGCACCAGCACGTACGAGCCGCCGCTCTCCCTGCCAGCGCCCGTTCATTTATATTTAACTTAAAGAAGCATAAGTGTTAGGACATTTTATTTCATCTAATAGCGGTATTTTGTACGGTAACAAGTACTTGAGTACGCAAGCATGTGTGTTGTTTGATTGGAGATTTGGCACTACCTAATAGAATATCGCGAGCCTTTCGGCCGTTGAGTAGAGGCGTTTTTTCAGATTATTCTTTCATTCCTCTATTTGTTTATTTCACGTTAATTAAAGCTAACACAAAAAAAGTAAATTCACATAAAGTAAACTTTATTGCCTCTATGCTGCTCTCTATTGACCTGCACGCGATGTGTAAGCTGCGCGGCTTGTCGATGCGGAAACCGCCGGACCAGGCGGTGAGAGGCTGCGCGTGCGTGTCGTGCGCCAGCACACGTACGCACAGCAGCTGCTCGCGCTCGCGCCGCGCCCAGTGCCACGGCAGGTGGCAGCCGGCCACTGCCGACACGTGCGTCGCACTGGCGCCCGGGTCACTCTGCACCACAAAACACAATAATGCAAATATTCCGCTGCAACCTAACAAAACTTCTATCCCTGACACAGTAAATGTAGGGTAATCCACATACACAATTTCTTTAAGCTACTAACATCTGTAACTGTTGATGCAAGCATATCATGATGATCAACAAACAATACAAGAAATTAAACATCTAGCGCGTCCCTTCATAACTCTTAGGTAGGTACACTGACCTGGAATTCTTGTAAAGAATTATTTTAATTCAATAATATTAAATAACAACTACTCCGAAAGCAGCCAATGTTAAACACAAAGTATTCCTTCTTGCTGTATCAAATGGACGAAAGCACAGGAAATAGTTTCGCATTCTAAATGTGTATATTATTTGTATGATGTTGATGATGGTTTGCATATTGTTTATGGGTTTGTATAAATAAGTATTTGCTCACGAGCGTCGTGGCGGTGCATTTCTGCGCAAACTGCAGGTGCCTTGACGTGTTGTTATGCAGCTGGAAGCGCGGCGTGAGCGTCACAATGTTGGTGCGCCGGTAGCGGCCGCGGCCCGCGCGCACGGCCACGCCCACCGCGAACGAGCGCTCGCCCGCGCTCGCCGCGGATCCGTTTCCGCGCGCCTCTAGACGCTTCACCGTCACGCCCGGGCCCAGGCCGAACGGGGAGCACCACTGTTGGACAAGAACTGAATCGTCTTATATGTTTAAAAATTACACTTATAATATGTGTATTAGAATAGTTAGACAGTATATATATCCTCTACACTTTTTCAAGCATTATGGTGTCGTCAAAAATAATTCTGATACATTTTTGCTCTCGTCAATCACAATGTATGTGTACAGAAGATTTAGTAAGCTGAAAGCACTTAGAGAATACATCTACATCGATCGATATAGGTTGTGTGCGTCTTTGGTAACAATACAAGTATATAAGATAATTATGTTAGGTGACTTCTGGGTTAGGTGCGATGCCCGTGCCGAGGCGGGCAGCCAGCGTGGGCCCGCCGTCCGAGTCCGCGAAGGAGAAGAGCAGCGGCGCCACCATGCGAGCTAGCTCGTGCTCGGCGAACTGGCCAGCGGCCTCGCTAGCACCGCCTTCCGCGCGGAACACTAGCGGCAGTCCCGTGCGGTTCACCAGCCAGTACGCCGCGGAAATTGACACCTGTAACCGATACCCAAATTGGCATTTTTGACAGAAGCTGAATGGTGGGTTAACTTTCACGCCTCTGCAAATATACTGTAACAAAATTTATGTCACCGACATACCTTGATGCCATCAGTCTTTTTAACGCTAACTCTGGCGTTCAGGTACAGCCTTCTGCCACGTAAATCGCGCAGTTTGAGTCTGGCGCTGAAGGAAGCGCCGCCACCGGCGGCAGCTGCAGTCCCACCCACGCTTAGCACGGACGACCAACCAAATCCTTCCAGTTTCACGCTCAGTTGCACGCCCTCTTCTACGTTCACCTTACACCAAGTAACGCATTATTAAAAACTAGAAGGCATGATATTCGTCCATATATTAGTGCTTGGTAGATCATTGCGTAGCTTGACATAATGCATCTCTCAGATTTTCTATATGAGATTATTTTATTATACATTTAGCGTCAAAGTCAACGTTCTTTTAATCCTAGCGGGGTTAATAGATAAATAGCTTTAAATACGGAAACAGCAACAATACCATTGAGCGAGCATAAAGTACACATAAAAGCAAGCTGTAATATGATCGTTAAGTTGAAAGGTTTAGCGCTACGCCGACACTGTGGGGATTTAACAAAAAAATACAAATTAAATAACGCATCGTTGATACTTGACTAGGACATAAATAAATCAAGAAGTGCGTACCTCGTGGAAAGGCCTGGTGTCGGAGGGCGGCAAGGTGCCGGTGACGTCGGCGGCGCGGTACTGCAGCTCGAGCGGGAGTAGGTTCTCTAGCCGCAGCGCCGGCACTAGCGTCAGCGTGTGCCCGGCTATGGGCTCCCCGCGATCCGGCGGGAACCTTTCCCGCACTATCACACAGCAGAATCTGCACCAAAACAAGTCTACTACAATCACCTCTTATACCTACCATTTCCTACATTTAGTCACCTGACTGTTGTTACAGTTCTATATTGGGGAATAAAGGAATGTTATCACACTAAGATAGCCAAAAGTAACAATGGCCCCGAGGGAAACCTTCTAAAATATACTCACATGATGATGGAATACACACAACAGTAAAAGCTAGAATAACCTGTAGACATGAGAGGGCGGCGAGCGACACTCCCGATGCAGAAGCGCGCGTTCTCCGCGTGCGTCGCGCCAGTCCAAGCGCGCGGGCGGCAGCGCGGGCGCGTGCGGCGCGCGGGGCGGGAGCGGCCGCGCACTCACTGCACCCGCGTGCGCACAGAGCGGCGCCGCCCAGCGCGCGCCCGCGCTCACCTGCACCACGCGCCCCCACACACCCTCACTCCCCGCGCGCACTCCTCCCCACGCACCTGTTACAAGCGGTTACAACGGTTATACTGAGACAATTTTAAGAATAACATTTTTACAAAATTGAAACAACTTGCATTACTAGGATTGAGCCATGTAGTGGCCATCATGCTGCGTACATATGCATGCGGAACGGACAGGTAACCCACCGTTACCATTTCCCATCCATTTTCTTCTAGTTGATTTTGTTAGTACCTACAAATATTCTACAGTCTGCTTTACCCAACTTAACTGATACAGATAACCCAAATCAGTGAATTAATTTGTTAACTTATTATTTTTAACAAGATTACACCAAAATAACAAAAAAAAAATATTTCTCTGTAAAACGATAAAGATAAAAGCAGTCACGTCCGTCCCGTCGTCTCCGCCCGGTGGATTCCCAACTGCATGGTCCTGCTCCTTCCAGAATACATACATACATACATGTTAATCGGTAGCGTGTCAGTGTACCGGCGCGCGCTACCAATCAATGATCATTTATATTCTTTCCCTTGTCCCATATCTAAGATCATCGCCATTTTCAACTCTAATTATTTTACGCTATCACATTTCATATACATATCATACATATCCAACAATTACTAATCTACGGTTATACCAAAATAATCCACAATTACCTATACCAAAACAAATATAAATTTACAGTGTAATTTACTATGTATAATTATTTGAAGAGTCAATGTTTCAGAGTACCGCAGCGGGCGGGGCGGGAGGTGGGGGCGGCGCGGTCGGCGGGGGCGCGACACAGCGTGTACGTCACGCCACGCCGCTGCAGCGCCGCGCATGCGTCGCGCAGTCGCCTCCGCGCCGCCGCACCCCCTGCTGCGAACGCGGCGCACGCTACCGAACCTTCTACAATATCCTTACAATCAATTCTTTGTATCATCCAAATGCTACTAAATAAGTGACGCAATAGGGAATCCACCGACTGTTTGGTCAGGGTTGCCCGGCCGGAAAGACCGATGTTCTGCAGATAGAGAAAACGATAGATTGATAGGACTCACATTAAAGATCGATAAACTGTATAGACCGATCCTATTTTATACTGATATATTATAAAAGGATGAGGTGAACGAAGAATATCTACGATCGACCTTTACTAAAGAAATAAAAAGTGCACCAATGCATTGATGTACTGCCTGCTTGTACATTGCCACTGTTTGAATAGAAAGTGCCACCCCGCTGGACGACGTCATCCAAACACTTACAGCCTACTATATTACCTCACTTTTATCTATTATAATTCTAACATAATTTTATTATTGAGCAAAGATTTATTTGCACAGTGATTTACGCAGAGAACACAGGCGTGGCGCCGTACATAGTGTCACGTGTACTCGTCTATGTGACTCCTGTAATCCGTCAACAGCAGCGGTGGTTCTTACCGGTAAGGGGCGCGGCGTCGACGCGCACCTCCACGGCGTGCGGCAGTTTGTTAAGGAGCTGCAGCGCCGACCGCACCGTCACCAGCTTGCGCGCGGAGCCCTCCAGGGTCACTTCCAGCACAAGTCGCGCTTCTGCGCCGTTCTTCTATTCAAGTGGACAAGCAAACATTTTAAAACTATGAGAATGAATTAAATCATTCTTGTTCATCCCAACACAGTATATTCACAGGGTTCTGGTTCACACACACTGTGTTGGCCGCCGTTGGTGTAGTGGCGTCGTAGACAACGATTAAGGCATTCTGTGTGTTACAGTATTATAAATGTTTACCTTCCTTTTGCGGAGTAATTGTTCTAAATGTACAACTTAAAAATGTGATAGTAAGATACCTGGTGCGTGAGCGTACGGAAGAACACGCCCACTTGGTCGACGCGCACGGGATCAGGCGGCGCCCAGGCCGGCAGCCGCAGCGCCAGGCGGTGCAGCGCGGCGCGGGCTCGCCCTCGGCGCATCCCGAAAGAGAAGGGCTCCGTGTCGCCCGGCCCCACCGACACCCAGGAGTCGTCCGGGGCCGACACGTCCGCCCCGCCCCTGCCGCCGCCGCTCAACTCAGCTTCCGACTCCAGCAGTCTGCGGGAGCGTCGAACCATACTATGTCTTGTATGTTTTATAATGTATTTTTTCAGGCAAATATGAAAGATAAAAATAATCTGACCAGGCCTTTCGTTATGTTACGCACGACACTGACAATATATGTATGCTAAATCTTGAAGGTAAAAAAAATGTCAAGACATCAGTAAGCACTAACTGTTCAGCGGTGGTGAGCAGCGTGGTGAACCAGAGACGGTGCCCGGTGTGGTTGCGTAGTGCGTAGGGCACAAAAGGCGCGCGCCGCCGGTGTCCCGCCGGGCTGCCCTTCGGCGACGCCTCCACACTACCCACGCAATCGTCACTTCCTGCACCCTGTATATTATTTTGTTATGAATTAGCAAAAATAACCGTGTTCCGGTTTGAATTCCGATTGAAAATGTGCGGCGCGCCGCTCACCTCCGCGCAATTGGGAGCGGGCGCGGAGAGCGCGGGCGCGGGCAGGGCGTAATAGTCCGCGCTCCAGTTGTTGCGCACGAGGCGGTACAGCTGCAGCATGGCGTCCGTCACGTTCACGTCGAGCGTGGCCGTGCTGCTCACCTCCACCTGCACCCGGCGCAGCGACAGCGCCGACGACAACGTGTACTCCCATCTTGTTTCGAACCTAATTATATATTTCTAAAATAATATGTTTATAATATACTGTAACCCGCACTAAAAGTTACGTGTGAAATAATGACAAAACCTTAGACCAAACCAAATAATTAAGAATGCTAAGCGTTACTTCTCAAATCATATAGTAAGTAATCCAATCACCTCCAGGGTTCAAGAGCGGGCTCCCAAGCGGAGAGCGTGCGGTTGTAATAGTCGACGCTCAACAGGGCGCGCAGCTGTCCACCGCCCGCGCCTCCTGCCACTGGTGCGCCACTCACAGATGTCACTGTCCCACCCCCTGCCGAGGAAGGTGTCGACACCAGCACAGGATCTGGGAAAGACTCTTCCGGCTTACGGAGATCCTGTCCGACAGATACAATGTTTTAACGCTCAACAATAGCTTAGATTAATACCGTCAATGAATAAAATTAATCAAGCATAATCTTTTTATAAAAGGACACGGCGATAAGTGAAGCACCGCGCTATAAATGTTTAGGCATACCGCGATGTTCTAATACACGCCCAAGTATACCGTGGTAACACCCTTTTATTATAAATAATTCCCGAAGAGTCAGACACTAAGGTCGCGGTAACATAGGTCGACGTAGGCACCTTCTAATTAACGTTGATCAAAATCTTCAATAGCGCAGGAAGAAAACGAGGAATAAGTGCGGAGAGTATGCGTCAGTGTACCTGCTCCAAGTGCAGCTCGGACATGGACACCTCGAGCAGCGGCACGTCCGAGTCCAGGCAGTCGTCTATGACACACAGAGTCGCGCAGTCGGCGCTCACCTGCCGCGACACCAATAATATTTTAAAACCATAACCTACTTCATTTCCAATCGATTTTCAGAAATTTCCCAGTAGAAATAGAATTAAACAGAACCTAACTAAACTCTTATCAAACTATTCTTAAAGTACATCCTTTCCAATAAAAAATCATCGAAATCGGTTGGCATGATATTGAGTGATTTGTCCATTTGTCGCGCACATGTAAATTTAAGTCTTATACTGGTTTTCTCATGGGTGCTTTTGTCACAAGTGGACCAAAATGAAACGGTACCTACCACATGGAAAGCACCAGTTTTCAAATAAAAAAAAATAATTTAAAGTTATATATGTATAAAAATTGAGAAATTCCTCCATTTTTGGAGTCAGATGACAATTCAATAGCGACTCACCTTGACCGCAGTGAGAGGCCATACGGCGGATGCTTGGACGGAAGGAGGCACGGGGGCCGCGGAGGGCGGAGCCTGAGTAGTGGCGCGCGCCCAGCGGGAGGCCAGAAGACGCGCCGCGGCGGCCGCCCCGTCCGCCCCCGCCTGCATGTACACGCTGTTGGCGGGCGCGTCGCGGAGCGCCGGCTCGCTCTCTAACTTGCCTAAAAATATACTTCGTGATACTTAAAATAGTTCACTAACACGTTATTCTATTGCAGCCCTTGAGAGCTGTAAATTGAACACAGACTTGTAACCTCCTTCTTTTACTAATAATAGTAATAACAGAAGCAGTGAGCGGGCTCCAAGCTCTGTGTTTATTTTATTCCGATAGACATTTGTTATAGTTTGCCCTTTTCCCACAAAATAGATTTTACTTTTACTACATCTATTTAAACTAAATGTGTAGCAAACAAAAAGAGCACATGAGAAGAACCAGCTAGTTGCCACGACCACGCACAGACGTGAATGAAACGGATGAGTTACGTCGTAAAGCAAAACGAATGTCCGTCGGTATAACGGTACAGCACGTGATTGTACGTTTACAAAAAATATGTTCAGAAAGAAATGAAACAGTGCAACTGTTGTGCAGTGTTACAGGAAACGAAAAAGCACATGCACTTGCCGGAGAGAGCGGCCCGGGCTTGTGCGGGCAGCGAGTGCAGCATGGCGGCGAACATGCGCATGTCGTGGTACGAGAGGCGCAGGTTCAACGTGCCCACCGACACCTGCAACAACAATATCATCATTTAATAATATTTATTTTCTTGTATGAAACCTCCATAATGGAGTCTGTAGAGGTTTATTGTGATGTCAATGAAAAATGACTTGTACGTCAAATATAAAACGAATAGAAGATGTCATAATTTAATTTATAGTTTAGCAAAAGCAGGAATAAACGTTTAATGTGGCTTCTTGAATTACAGAGCGACACAGAGTTATTCTTGTTTTATTTTTATTAAGTATACATCTTATAAGTATATTAAGTTTACTACTTGAGTTCGGGACTCTTTTGTAATATAAAAATATGTGAACGTGATCATAAAACAGCAGCAGTGTAGTTTTTACGACATAATTATTATTTTAAAACGCGTTGATGTGGATGTCTCAGAGCGTATTACGTGTAGGAGGCGGTCGGCGTCGATGACTGCGTGCACATTGGCGGGCTCGACGATGGCCAGCGCGGTCTCGTCCTCCAGGCCCAGCACGCAGGAGAACACCTCCAGGCCGCTCAGCTCGCACGAGACGGGGCGCCGTGCGTCTGCGCCCCGGTACGTCATCACCGTCGTGCTCTGCAAGCGGTATTCATTGTCTTATTTCACTTATCGTTATTATCAGTTACATTGGGCGCCAAGTTATATTGACTGCCACGGAGGAAAATGAGACAACTTGACACCTTAAGAATGACCGCGTTGGTGTCCCAGATGGAAGCATCCTCGACCAGCACGAGCTGCGAGTCAGTTACGTTAAGCTTGAGCTCCACCGGCTCATCGTCGGCCACGCCCTGTGGCTCACCTCCACTGTCTCCTGTCATGTGACGCGCCTCTTCGCTGCAAAATGTTTAAA
Source organism: Meandrusa payeni (assembly GCA_029286785.1). Classification (NCBI taxonomy): domain Eukaryota; kingdom Metazoa; phylum Arthropoda; class Insecta; order Lepidoptera; family Papilionidae; genus Meandrusa; species Meandrusa payeni. Next base: position 16,821,657 of record JAGSMX010000006.1, on the reverse strand, counting down.
TATTAATATATTATTGAGATTCATTCTTGTGATGATTTTAAATAAGATCAAGTGATATGTTTACATTATTTGCTTAATGTTATGAGTTCATATCCCGAGTGGAATTTAAATTATGTATCGAGTAGCAAATAGTAGCTGCAGAAAAAAAATGCAGACTTGCACGCTGGTACAAATGCGAACATGACAATGAAAAAAAAAAAGTAAATTTAATTAAGCGTGAGTCAAAGACTATAAGTATATTATTTACAGGTGAAGCAGATCGGGGTCAGTGGGGGGCGGCGGCGGCTGCATAATGAATTGGTTTGCAGCCTCCCACCAGTCGAGGATGGCCATCAGGCGCATGTTGTTAATCAGGATCGTATAGGCCGCAGAATCTTGACGTTTCCTGTGCAGTAAAGTGGCAACAGTTAGATTATAGATGTAGTTTACATGACAATAGTGCGGAGTGACGGGCAGCATTAGCCAAATTAAAGAGCATATGATTATGACAATCGAAACCTCGGTAAGTACTGCTGCGACAATGACACCGAGCACGAAAGTAGAAGGAGGGAATAAGGCTCCAGAAGTGCGCAGCCGGCGCACACGGCGTTATTTAAAGTGGGGTTTTATTTTTACTAGTAAATATACTGATTGTACACGTTATATTAGGTTGTTACAAAGTATCATTTCACACACATTTATTTGGTAATGTTACTGATTTTGTGAAGTGCACCACGTTTGGTGCTTTTCAAAATTAAATTTTATTTTAGAATTGTATACTGAGAGCACGTTAAACAACTTGTCTCGAATGTGTCACGTGTCAGGTTTGGGGGGCGAACCTGGCGTGCACCTCGGCCTGCACGCTGTGCCGGTGGTCGGGCAGCGGCTGCACGATGTGGCTGAACACGTTGCCGCGCCGGTTGGCCGGCTGCTCCGCGTACCGCACGTCACTCACCAGGATCTCCTGTCACGTATGCACATATTTAATAATGAATCAAGCTCAAAACCGTACACATACAATCCAAAGAAGCTCAAATAACTATAACAAAACATCCTTTCAATGGTTAAGTAATCTATGAAGTGACAAAGAGGCAAGCGTCAGCCTAACACCGCCAGTTTGTGTTACTGGTAACGTCTGCGGAATATTACGTCACACGTAACAAATTGTATCCTTCCACAAATTCGGCTTAGTTTTTAAGAATATTTTACCGAATAATGATACTGTTAAATATACATAAAGAAATTAAATACACTGTTGTCTATATCTCCATTATTTTATTAATGACATAATGTTGACACATTATTGATTATAATCTTACTGGCTTACCGGCCAGTAACTTAATTATGAAAGAGGTGATACACCACAGATACGATATTATGGACGTAATTTGTTACTTAGAAAACAATTGAAATTTCACCAAACATGCCAGTATTCATCCGTTATAACCTCATTTGTTGTGTGTGTGCGCACCTGTGAGACAAGGTCGATGTCCTGGCTGAAGTCGGAGTACGTTTCGAGCAGCAGGCGGGACTTGATGAAGTTGATACAGGCGAGGGGGCCGCGCGCCGCCGTCAGCCGCACGCGCACGTCGTGCAGGTCCAGTTTCAGCGACCACGTCGTCCACACCTGGTTAATGTGCACAATTATGCGACTTACATTTAAACGGAGATCACAACTACCTTTAAATACCGCTGCGAGAAGCATTGTCGCCGGGAGCACAAGTGGTCGAAGAAACTCCAACAATGCTCATAATATTACGAGTGGGGCCTACCCACAAAACGGCAACACATATAAATACATAATAGTTCAAATTGTATCAGACTATTGTCACGTTATTTTTTTAATTTCTAGGTACAAATTTTTCATATTTTTTTTATAACACAAATTTTGTGTAAATCTAGGATTATGCAATATTATATATCGGTGTATACCTGGTGTTGGTGCATGGTAGACGGGTTACGTGCGGTAGGGGTGGCGGGCGCTCCAGGCGGCAGCAGGTCGAAACAAGGCTCAGCCAGGTTGTGTGCCAGTACGCCGCGCACCAGCCGGTACTGCGCAGCGTCCAGAGCCAGCTCCAGCGTCGTCAGTGTGCCCTGTATGCTCGTGTCCGGAACTGCGGGTCCAAATTGAAACGGTCAGTACAAATCATTATAACATCACTCATATACCTTATAGGTATATATATATATATATATATATATATATATATATATATATATAATACGTTAACTTATAGGGATATTAGTGTATTTTAAAAATGAATATTGAATTTTAAAAGATGTCAAAGTTGATTGGCGCGTTTTGAAAGGATCAAGTAGTGGCGGTGTCGGTTCACCATTGTGCGTGTCGCTGAGGTTGTGCTCGATGCGCAGCGCGAGCGAGGCGGGCGCGGGCAGCAGCGGCGCGCCGCAGCACCACAGCGACACGCCCTCCAGCCGCACCGAGCGCACGTCCAGCAGCTCACGCTCACCTGCACGCGCACCATGTCACGGTCAACATTTTTAATTATTGATCAATTACAGAATGTCAACACAAATAAATTACATTCAATTCCTATGTAGTAAAGATAAAGCCGTTCATTTATATTGTCGAAGTATATACTTTTAGTTTTTTAGCGGAACACCACGAAAACATTTTTACTTGTACCACTAAGCACTGAAATTTGGTAGATTTTCATGAATTTTGCCAGAATAGCTGGAACGAATTCAAAGGCAATTTCCCTTTGCAAATAACTGGGCAGTTAATGAACCTGTGGCATAAGAACGTACTTAGAAGCGCTGGTCAACTCACGTGCGGTGGGGTCGGCCAGCGGGCTCACAGTGTCCGGGTCGCCGGCGCGTCGGAAACAGTTGTCGAGGTGCAGCAGCCGCAACTGCGCGGCCAGAGCAGCGCGGCTGCGGCCGGACACGGGGAGGACTATGAGGGGCGCCGCGCACCGCACACGTAGCCGCATGCGCTCCGTGAGCGTCGACGTCGCCGCGGATGACACCTGCCAGTGATGTACTATAGATTGCAGAATTTTTTCCACGTTCGAGATCTTCTTTGTCACTTTCATTTCAAACAAAGGGGACGCCCACAAAAGCAAAGAACCCGGACTCTGCCGAAACTTGCAGGGCCGAAATTGAACGAGGTAAGTAACTAACACACCAGGCACTAATTTTATAAGGATTTGTTAAATATAAGTAACTGACTCTTCATAAAAATGGCACATCTACCTATGGCTACCACTGCTGATCTGTAATTTATGCAATGCGATGGTAAATTACAGTAAATGAAGTGACAGAGTTTATAGGAGTAGGGCGTACCTTTCTGCGCGCCTGTGCAATGACGCGACGCAGCAAGCTGAAGTCGCGCGCGAACGCCTGCAGCTCCAGCACGAAGCGCTTCGTGTGCACATAAGTCAGCGGGCCCATCTCGACGCTCAGGCTCGTCTCGTACCCGGCCTCCTCAGCCTCCGCATTACTGAGCCTGCAAAACACATGCAAATGTGCTTATAAATATTTATAATGGAACGTATATGTGGTATTAATCTTATTAAGGAAACGGTGTTCTCTATTTTTATAATCTCTTTACGATTAGTTTAAATCGAAGCGTTGTTACAGAATACACATAGTTATTTAGTTATTTCACAAAACAGACGAGAACAAGTTCTGACGTTACCTGCGGTAGTCGAGTGAAAGTGCGTGGCGTCCTCGCGTGCGTAAGCGGTGCGCGTAGGGCGCTGCCCGCGGCGCGAGGTCCACGAGCGCGAGCGCGTCCAGCGTAGCACGGACGCATTTCGATCCACGCCCACTGCGGGCTCGCACGTGCGCACGCGACACCAACGCTCGACATGCGTCCCCGCGCGCACCCACCACTACTACCGACAGAGACCGCACCAGTATCTCTGTCTCCGTTAGACCTGCGCTCTCAGCAGCATTTGGGACTCCTTCAACAACTACAAAAAAATGTGGATGAGTGAGTAAAAAAAGTGATGGATGCCCTCATAAATATAGTTAGTTAAATTTAGCTTTAGGAACTATTAAGATAACATCATAGTTACCGGGCTGGGAGGACACGGCGGCGGCAGGCTCCGGCGTCGACTCATCCCCGGCTACTCCAAAAAAGTCAAGCACGGCCACCCAGCTGTCGATACTCAATACCAACTTCAAACAATTGAATTCCACTTTGGTCTGTCTGCATACCTAGATGGAAAAATTGAGCGTTGAAGCTAAATGAAATTATAATTGTTTGGACAAAAAAAATAATTTCAGCCATGAGGTTTATGAGTAATGAACGCCACAAGCGACTACGAACCTCGAAATAACTAGAATTTCATTAAAAATTATATTTAATAGTACTTCATGTGGGTGTTTAGTTTTATATGTCCATGTTGTAACATGTATAACTTACCTGTTTGAATTTGTCGTGGAAATGTGGGTGCTGAGGGTCGCGCGTCTGCACGGACACCCACACCAGGTTATCATCCTCGGCAGCGTCCGACGCGCTCGTGGGCTCGAATGTATCGGGCGCTTCGTCAGTGTCGGATGGGTCCAGCATTTCGGGCATATTGAGTAATTCCGAGAACTCGGTCTTGTCGAAGGCGCCGTACGTATTAAAATCCGTTGCGTCAGTCGTGTCTACGCGGTCGTTGAGCGGCTCCGGCGAGCACGGAGGAGTTGCGCCGCATTTGCTCTCGGCCTTGCCCAGTTTGTCACGTCCACGCTAGTACAGGTAAAATATTAATCCATTTTTATTAATTACTAATGTTCCAGAAAAACTTATGCCCAGTGAATAACTTTAACTTTATTAATATCCGGAATAGCAGGAGCAGTAAGTAGCATTTAATTTGAATGAAATGTTTTTGTAAATAAATAACATCAACTGAATGCGTTGATTTGTAATTAATAGAGGGAGTTACAAGATAATCGTCGAGAACTAAAATTTAAAAAAAAAATGCCACACACCTCTTTTTTACATGCGTCAAACTTGTTCAATGCGGCGGGTAAAGAGAAACACACGGCTTTCATGCAATTCAAGGATGTAAGATTCGGCAGATCTACGAGGCAATGCGCGCGGAGATCCGGGCACGATTTGGACAAGAAGACGGCCTTGGGCGGGGCGGGCGGCGAGTGTGATACCAGCAACATACGATGCTTTGAATCCGGCTCCTTGGTCAGGTCCTCCATCGTCACCGAGTGCAGCGACACCTGCACCGTTAATTATATATTGGAGCACTTCATCAGCAAAGCGGCCATTGATAATACAACATACATAATCATATTTTAGCTAAAATAGCAACAAAATAACATTAAAACATCAAGGGTTGCAGCACCGCGTTACTGTCAAACCATTTACCTCGGTGGGTTCGAAACATTTCGAAACGCATCTAGCCTTACTCTATTGCGACCGGTTGAAAAAGAGTATCTTCGAGAAAAGAAAAGAAATGACCTGAAGCGCCGTTTCGTGGGGACGCAGGCGCTGGTAGGTGAGTGCAAACTCTCGGAAGGTGAGCGCCACCAAGCTGCGCTCGCCGCCGCCGAGGTCCGCGCGCAGCTCCACCGCGAACGTCGACACCTCGAACGATACTATACCGCACAGACGATAACAACTTTCACGTTTTATCACTTACATTTACAATGAGATAGTCACACAACTATGTTTTTATTATATTTATTATACCAACATACATGCGTTACATACCAGTGAGGAGCGCGTGCGCGTGTGGGCGGCGCGTGTGCGGCACGTGCGCGCGCTGCGGCGGCGGCACGGACAGCACGGCGGCGCGCATCTGTGGGTCCAGCCGCAGCGTCGGCACCGCCGGCTCAACCAGCGCGCTTCCCTGTGACGTCATATCACCAAACTCACCTCCGGACACTATACTTATACTTTCACAAATATATGCAGACGGTTATAGATTATCGTTCACTTGTCGCTTCATGATTCCACATCGTGATGTGTAGTGCCGCTTATATGTTATTTTAATTCAATGTGTTATTTCAAAAAAACTATTATTTATTCTGCATTTATAATTAAACCATCATTTATAATTTATTAACTATTATTGTACTGCAAATTCACTTTGAAAATTAATTAGATCTCGTTTCTGGTAAAATAGCACCTTTGCAAAACAACTAACGTTCTGGAATGATTACAAATGTTAATAACTGTTGGAGACATTTGTTACAATCAAAAAAAACCAGCGGTCTCAGCGACAAACAGCGATCTATTTCTGAAGTGGCCCAAATCGGAAGCAGATCCATGGCGTGATTCGGAAAGTAGCACGCGGAATATTGAAGTGCATGAAGTGAAATGGAGAGCTGTGCTTGTGGTATTTGTCAGCAGTTAAAAAGACTTGCCTCGACGACATCAGGTGTCGGTGCAGGATGTAGACCATCAACGTGATCCGCGCGGTGAGGGGCCGCGTGCTGGTGCGGTGGCGGGGGGGCGGGCGGCGGCGGGTGCGCGTCGTGCTGCGCGCTGTCCGCGGCCCAGCGCAGTGTGTCCAGCAGCTGCTCGTACTGCTCGCGACTAGCCGACACCTGGAGTCCGTCCACTATGGCGGCGCTCACCTCGCACTGCACATTACACGGACACGCTGTGTGACAACAACTCTCACGAAGAAGTTATATAAATATACACATATAGTAAAATGATATTTGTTAATGTGTATGTAAGTGTATAAAAGATCGAGAGTAGCTTTGACCTGCAAAATCTGCTCATTCCTCTAGCGTGTATTTTTGTGTATTTTTTCATTAAGCGAAATCCCATAACGGTGTTCAAATATAAAATAATAAAAGAACCTAAAACAGCCCTTGTGTCGCGTCAGACGCAACGTGCCCTGTCGCGTGACCCGTGTGACAACTATAATGAACATTTATAGAACACAACACAAACTGCGCCCACCCCCATCGCACTCAATTTGTGTTCTCGCCGGACGTAGCGGCTCCCTGGTATTGTTATTTTGGTACATGTACTGTATATACATTCATATGCATGTAGTTAAAGTTATAGCCATTATATATTGGGCTGTTGGGCGCAGGCCTTCTCTGTAAAGAGAGTAAAAGGGCACAGTCCACTACGCAGCCCTAGTGCGTATCGGCAGACTGTAGGTTTCCTCACGATGTTTTCCTTCACCAAAGAGCGCGCGGTAAGTCATCCCACAAAATTGCAACAGCAAATTTATTGGTGCCGGCACCGGGGATCGAACTAGAGTTGCAAGCGTACTGTGCAACTCGAGGCGACCGCCCGGACACTGATCTACTACGGCATGCACGGTATTTTAATGTTAAAAACGGACACAATTTATTGATATGTATGATATGATTGGCAGCTGAGCTATTACAACAATAGACACATTTCATTTTAAAAAGAGTGTCTGGTGTAGTAGGGGCAGAACAGAATGCACAAACAAAAAATGAATGACAAGCCACGCACATGAGGCATGTCGTCGAGCTCGCACAAGGTGACGGAGAGGCGCAGCGCGGTGTCGTGCAGCACGGGCCTGCCGCGCGACACCTCGTAGATCTGGTGCATGTTCTCTGCCGTCAGCTGGTGCCGCGCCAGCTGCTCGCTCACATCCAGCTGCACATATTATATGTACTTTCACTTAATTACTATTATCTCTTCACAATTACAGAAAGAGTAAATAGGATATACTCACGGAGACAAGAGAAATGTCGCGCACCCGCACGTTGTACCGCGTATGCCTGGGCGCGCCCGGCCTGTTGGACAGGCTCATGCGGCCCAAATGCGCCACGAACACCTGCATCAGACGTATACCACAAAAGTAATTTTCAGTGGTTATTATATTAGGAACACAAGGAGAAACTTCCATGGGCTGACCTGCGTACTGTGCGCGGCGCGGGGCACCACCACCACCGGCGACTCCAGCTCGATGTTTACACTGTGTACAAACTACACGATTACCACAATCATACATTGTGGAGTTTCCTTTTAGCGGCTACTAACTTCCAAAAATTTTACTTGCTTCCTAAGTGTATAGATAACGGGCTCAACTTCTGTCACAATAAGACCTGATAAGCGTGATGATAAGCAGAGTTTACATGAATTTGAGTTTTTATTTCTTTAATGTATAAGTTACAATTGTTTTAAATTACAAATGTAGTAAATAATGATGAAAATCGTATCTCTATGTCAATACATACGTGAGCAGTATATCGGTGCGGGCGTCGGGCTCGTCGAGCGAGGGCGTCGCTGTGGAGCCGACGTGCGCGGTGGGCGGGGCTCCGGCGGAAGTGGTACGCCGCCGCGACCACGCCTCCGCCGAGTGAGCTACGCGCGGGTTGCCGTACAGCGACTCGCCCCTACACACACGGCCACGCTTGTTTACTTTAAACGTATTCAGTTCGGTGCTGAGCGGCGGCGCATTGTGAATAACTAATGATGTAATAGAAGTGAATCGGAAACATGTGTCGCCATGTGTTGTCCAGTTGTAGTATTATATAGTCACATTTATAAAAATTCTACCACTAAATGCGTGTAGTATCGACGCAACGTGGCACTACAGACGAATGAAAACTACTACGAACCTAGGGCTAGGGTGAACGAGACCGATGGCCATATCGGCGGCTGCCGCTCGGATGGAGCGAGCTAAATTGGCTAGGTACTGTTTGAACTCGGTGAGGCAGGACTGCAGCTCGTGGAGCAAGGCGCCCGACTGCGTGTACCAGACGCTGGCCACTTGCAGCGAGACCGTCGCCTCCACCACTGCGATTTAACACAAGACGAGGTTTGATTATTTACGTCAACGTAAAACATTTCATTCGTGTAATAAAATAAACGTTATAGGGTTATTGTAACATCTCCTCCGCACGTACTTTACGTGGCTATATAGATACGTGGGCTCGTCTCACTTCACTCCATACTTGTAGAGGAAAAATGATGCCAAAGGTGAAATTATTATAATATATCGCACATACCTGTAGCATCAGGGGTACTGCCGGGTAGAATATCGCGAGTGATGTTGAAGAGGAGCGCCTTATCATCCGGAGCGTGCGAGTGCTCGCGTGCCATGTGGTGCGCCTGTGCGAGTATGTGCTCGTGCTCGTGCCCGTGTGCGTGCGGCCGACCGGCGGCCAGCACGCGCGAGTGTACCCCCGCCCCCTCGCACAGCGACACCACCTGCACACCGCCCAGGGATCCGCCTACCTCCACGCGCCGAGCCGCTGCACACAGATACTTTAATGAAATATTTCAATCTATTATAACTCGATCTAATTATTATGTAATCCAAACTATGTCACATTTGAGTAACGCCTTCTATTCTTCTTCAAATATATTCTAGTCAGTGTAATAATTATACTAGTGCATACATGCTATCTAAACTATTAGTACAGAATGACTATTGTAACGTGCCACTGCTGAATGTACAGTCTGCTACACTTTATGTAAGTAAACATTAAATGTATGATCGTGCAGGAGTGACGCCCAGAACAATTTAGTTTTTAATTCAAGTTTGAGTCGTTGTTAACTTCCAATGTTAAAGTTAGTGTTATTCATCATAGAATCCCAGGCAGCAGTGTATAGCAATCTGGTCAACATTATTTATTAAATCTCATGTAAGGCGATAGTTTTTAGAACGACTATTTTGGAACTTCATTTGGATATCGTGTATTTGTACAGTTTTTGTTTAGTCTCTGCCACAAGTAAATAGAAAAAATTGAAAGGCTCGGTGTTGACGGACCGACGGTTGCCTGTATGCGCGCTTCGCTGACGGTGGCCGTGGCGATCTTCTTGGCGACGAGCGCGCCGTCCAGCACGGCCGCGCGCAGCAGCAGCACGCCCAGCCGGTGGAAGTCGAACGTGATCTCCATGCGCACCGGCCGCTGCGCACACACCGCCATATTTACTTACTTTATATACACTATAACGAATTAATCAAACAGTCTATTAAAAGTGAAATCATTTTACAAGTGGGGGCAGACTTTAATATTTTCATTTGACGTGAAACGTCTTTTGAGACGGTGTGTAATTTTATGAAACGAAAAGAGACAACTACTGTGTGTATAGGCAGCGAGAGAATGAGGTAAAACTCATTTCTATAGTTTCCCTATCAATTCTCTGTACAAAGATTCACTTGTACTGCGTGTGAACTTTAATGCGATTGTAGTGCGAGTTCATATTCCAGTACTGACATTTTGATTTACCACTTTTATTGTGTCCGTCGCAAAACTCGCGCAGCGCGCCATTTGAAGGAACCTTTTTAACAAAAATAATATCAAAAGTGCACTGACGTGAGTTTCAGTGGCGCCCCCTTTCCAGCCACGATAAATAACGCCCCATGCAGTAGTTGTACTCTGATTACACTACATATTATTAAAAATTACAATAATGTCATAATGTTTAATAAATCAGATGCAGTAACTTCAAATTCAGATAACAAGGACGCCTTTTTTATAAAATAATTCCAAGTTACCGATAGCAGATTACGTTCTAATGTATTTAAACTGTGAGGCTAACCTGAATCATGTCAGGGCATCATTCACGTCAGGGCATCAGACCCGTAATGAACGTCGCGTGCGTCGGGCGACCGCGCCCCCGTGCGTGTGGCGGGATGGTCAGCAGGCGCGCCAGGGGCCGGGGCGGCGGCGCGGTGCTCCTGTGACGAGCGCGGGCCCAGCACGCGGTGCGCGAACCCAATCAGTTCCACTATCGTTTCCTGGTTCGCTGCAGACACATACGACTGGCTGACAGAGTTGCTATGCTAGTGCTAAACGGAGGGTTAATATTCTAAAACTTACCGATAACATCTAGATTGTTGAATAAAATATTTGCAATTCTCAAGTCTTCCGAATCTCCCTCTCCTTTGACGAGGCATATCTCGACTGCTATTAGCGCTTCCGAGTCCACGAGCCCGGGAGCGCTCCAGCCATTCACTCCTCCCCACACCGTTCCTCCCATTCCAGGATCATTCTCTGTAGCTTTTTTGTCATCGCCTATGGGCCATGTAAAAGCAGTCGACACATACTCTGTGTTAGCAGAGCTCCATGTCGACCCTGTCGTCCAATTCGGCGTCGGGCTCCTTCGTCCAGTATCTTGAGAATCTGAAAATATGGAAATTGAATAAGTACTTTATCAACAAGTGCCTGATAAAACTAGAAGCGTCAATAGCCTAATGGTTTAGGGTACTGCCTCCAAAATGTTAAGTTGTAGGTTTGAATCCACCAGTAAGGCCAACCACTTATAGTAGGTTAGTAGTTTACATCAAGCAGTAATCTTGCAATATATATTCACTGAATGTTATCCTTTGAATATAAAGTGAATATGAAACCAAGATACTGAAGATGTCGGCAATAGAAAAACTACCGACGCGTGGCAGCTCAGTCGCTTACTTGCACGGCACAAGGATCCGAGGTTACTCCGGACACTGAGATAGACGAGTGATCTGTATTGTTTTATTTACGTCTTTGTTAACTCACTTGCAAAAACTCTAAAATTTATCGAGACAGAAACTCTGTTTGTAAATAATTTTTTGTGAGAAAGTTTGGAAGGAGCAGTTAGGCGTGTTTGCAAATACCAAGGGCCGGTGCTGGCGCGGGAGCCGGTGCGGGCGCGGTGCGGTGCAACGAGCGCAACGCCTGGCGGAGCGCGCGCGGCGTGAGCGGGGCGGGCGCGGCGCGGCTGTCCGGCGACGCTGGCGATGTGGGGGAGGTTGGCTCCGAGCCTCGGATACTGCCGGAAGCCGTATCCATGCTACACAAATATGAAGTTATCATCAAGACAATTCCCGAACCAATTTGACATTGAGATATTGTATCAAATGTTAAATTTGAAGGGCATACTTGATACATGCATTAAGTTAAATTAAACAAGGGAGGGAGACGAGCTCACCCGACGTGCTTGTGACTGGCGACGAGCAGCTCGAAGTCGGGCCCGTAGGTCTGCAGCGCGTCCACGAGCAGCAGCGAGTGCACGGAGAGCGACAGCGACAGGTCGCAGGGCCGCGCGCTGAGCGCCGCCTTCACGCCGCACACCTGCACCTCCGCGATGCTGCGGCCGCGCGACTGCACCTGCGACACGCGCCTGCGTCACTACTCCACTTTTTATTCTTATCCATTGTTTTCTGTAGTCGTTCCGTATTTGCGACATTGTGTTCTCTATACTTGCTCAGTTTTCAATGCAGACTCACATGGGATGGATTTTGCTCAATTTTATACAGATTAGAAAAAGAGAATAAACTCCTTGATAACTAAAATAGCTCAAATAAATTTTGAAGATGGGAAAAAGCTCCTAAATTATTCTCTATATAAATTTACCGGAATTTTGTACACGTGAGGAACGTTGAAGAGGATATTGTGAGAGAAATACCTCCAGCGACATTTGGTCAATGGCGAACTGCAGCATGAAGAGAGTGGCGTTGTTATACGTCGAAAGCTCGGAGCGCTCCGTCTCCGAACTGATGCTGCTCTCTTCTGGTTCCTCTTCAGCTCGCTCCTGACTCGGAGACTCGCGACTAAGAAAAAACAGCTAAAATTTATAATGGAAGAGAGGAAGTTTAAATTCACAAAATAACACACCCCTCACTGTACAACCATTTGGGTAAATTTCGTATCTTCCGACTCTGATCTTCAGAAGTCAACCACTCTCCCACGACTCCGGAAGGAATACCATCAAAAACTTACCATCAGTTGAGAGTTGTGGTCAAGCAATTGTCTTTGTTTTTGTGTATTGTAGGTAGGTAATCTGCTTACAGCCCTGTTGTTCTAGCCTCGTAGAATAAGGCTACGTACGATATCCCCTGCCTGTCGTAGAAAGTGACTAAAAGGGGCCTCGGGTTCACGTTGCGACAAGGAAGCCCTTGTCGTCCGCTGCGGTGGACCCACAACATTGGCTGGCGCGTGTCGATTTGCACTGCGCGGGTGCTGGGGGAGAGATTAACCTCCCCGGGACGCTCTGCTGCGTTCCAAGCATAGTGCAGAGGAGCTCAGGTGCGTTCAACTGGAGATCTTGGAGCCCCTCATCATGCACCGAAGAAAGGCCACCGAAGGGGTTTTTAGTTAGTAAGAACCTCACATAACCCTGCCTTTCCCCAGAAGGCGGGTTATCTAAAAGTAATCTGCTTAACCCTCCGTACTTTCGGTCAGCCGGGTGGGTACCGCAGGCAGAACATGTGCGACAAGGTGAATAGAGTAGAGAAGGGAGAGAGCTAGTGATGCTAGTTAAGAATGTAAGGCATTCTCCATACTCACGCGAGGTCGAGCAGCGCGCAGCTGGCGGCCACGGCGCGCACGGCGGCCAGCTTGTGCTCGCTGAGGTGCACGACCAGCGCGGGCAGCGAACCGCACAGCGTCGCCGACGGGTACTGCGGGTCGCTCGTGTACACCACGCGCCGCTCCGCCTGCCCACAACTCATTGTTAATATTATATTACAAATATTATTTTCTGTAATAGATGCAACAAAAAAATGTGTAAATGGGCTGCCACTGACCTGCAGAGATATACTAAAACGGTCGAGCAGATGAAGGGCCGATGTACTTTTCGTATGGGCATATTTCCAGTTATCTTTAGCGCGCCCCACCAATATCTGGAGGTCACTTAACTCGATGTTATACCTGCGGACATCACAAAATGTATTCCCAGGCATTTCCAGGAGACAACGCGTAGGACATAGGACATAGGACCCACCTATCGTACAGGCTTATGTGTAGGTTGGCGGCGTCGAGCGCGTGCACGTGCGCGGGCGGCGTGGGACCCGGCGGGGGGTCCGGCGGCGAAGCGGGCGACAGCAAGCTGCCCGGCGGCGTGGAGCACGGCGTCATGAACATTTCTAATAACAATTATAGGCGTTTCATTTTTATTTATTTAGATTCGTCGAGGCAAATCGGAAAAACATTTTGGCTTAACAAGCAACACTGGCTCCCCGCTACGAACTCAATTGTATTCCATTAACTATAAAAAATATTTTTAATGTTAATTTTGTGAGTGCAGCAGAGCGAGAATGATAGATTCCTTGAAACATATAGAGTAACAATAGTATTAAGTACTGTTATGTAGCTATTTAGCACACACAAGTAGGGAGGAACATACCCTCGTCCTCGTCCACGGGCTGCGGCTTGAGTTCGTCGGTGAAGGGCGCGTTGGTGAGGCGCAGGCGGCCGAAGTCGACGACCAGCACTGCGGCGCTGCGCTCGCACAGCTCCTCCACGAACAGGATCTGCGGCGCAGAGATGTCCAGCTCCACCTGCCACGACCGCCGCTCGCCCTGCAGCGCCCGCACGGTAAGCCAAAAAGCAATAACTGTTTGCATTTTCCTTCTTATAAGTTTAAACATGCTTTGCCACAGGGCTGCCACTTCTTATAGTTTGATTTACTCATTTGTTACTGTACAGAATGACCGCTATCCTTTGTCACTTTAAAACAGTATAAAATAAATATATAACTGTTGGGCAAAACCGGGATTTACACTACTCCCATTGCAGGAAAAGTAAAAAGAGTGAGAATGAAAGTGATTCTTAGAAAAACATCCTTAAATGTCAAGTACATGCTAAATGTGACAGGTAGCAAATAAAAGACAAATGCAAACCGGATGCGCGTGCAGCATATGCTCCCAGTGGGTGATGAGGCGCGCGCGCGTCTGATCGCGCACGTGTGCGATGGCCCGCCGCGGGCCCCACGGCGCCGCCACGAACTGCTGCGCCCAGCGCGCCGCCGCGGCGCAGTACACCACCTCCAGCGACATCGACTTCACCCACAGCCTGAACACCACCAACATATGAGGGATACAATCACAATAATAATTATATATACCAGTGAAGAATTTAAGACATCAGCTTACAGGTTTTGGAGATCTGTTTAGCTCGGCAGCACAAACACGGCACGGAGCAGAATGTAACATGTTAACAATGGTGAGCAGCAGATATTTGTTGTTATCAGGAGCGACGGATAGTTATATGTTAATAGATATAATAATTATAAATTATATCACGATATTAACTTGTAGTCGCAGTTGAGTCCGAAGGGCCGCTTCTCGTAGGACAGCTGGAAGAGCGGCTCAGCGGCGTGCGGGGGCGAGGGGGCGGCGTGCGGGGCGTGGTGCGCGCGCCACCACGTCGCCGCGCTCGCCGCCGCGTTCATGGCGCTAAGACCCTCGCGGATCATGCCCTGCGTGCAATCCAAAATTGAAAACCACTAGTTGCTTGAGTAATACCACTTTTTATAATTCACCTGATGACCAGTGATACACACAGCAAACAAAGCATGACCAAAGTAATCTTATCCAGCATGGTCGATCTTTTATTTTTTGTATATAACCGCGTATAAAACCAAACCCTCTCTTTACTTTAGAAGTGGTGAAGATCATCAGATCGTACGCTGTTATAAGTTGCTAGTGCATGTTGCACTGATATTTTGTTGTATACATCAGACAAATTTCTGCTTTAGTAACTACTACGAGGGCGGCACTGAAAATTTCGGGAATCAAAGACGTGACACAACATTACTAATTAAAAATGTATTTATTGCTTTTCGAAGTAATCTCCGACGTCCGACGAAATTTGACACATTTTTTCATACTATGGAACTGGATTTCATTGAAGCAACCATTCCGAAGTTTCGGTCTCCAAAATGGCCGGTTTGTAGAAGTCCTCAGCTTCTTCAGGTGATGAAAATGTCTGACCACGCAATTTAATCTTTATTTTAGGGAAAGTATAGAAATCATTAGGGCTCATGTCGGGGCTGTACGGGGGATGCGCGGCTGTTGCAGTTCTCTTTACGGAGTTCAGAAACGACCTGTGGCAAACAAATGCTAGCATACCATTCTGCATTAACCGTTCTTTGTCCCTCAAGAGGAATAGTCGCAATATGGCCAGTTTTGGAGACAAATGTGGCCACCATTTTTTTTGCAACACTCCGTGAACGAACAATTTTTGTTGGCTTTGACTCATTTTCGAACACCCAAACTCGTGACTGGTTTTTTGTTTCGGGTTCGTACGCATATATCCAGGATTCGTCCATGATATGATGTTGTATACAGCATTTGAGGATCCCGCGTGGAATCTTTCGAGAGTTCTGACGCACCAAGTAACGCGAGCCGCTTTTTGCTCTTCACAGAGCGAATGCGGTATCCATCGAGAAACCAACTTTTTTACACCTAATTGTTCATGCAAGATTATTTGTATTTCACTCATGCCAATGTCTAAAGTTGCCTGAATTGACGCGGTATGTCACATGTCGATCTTCCTCAATCAGCTTACGCACAGCATCAACGTTTTCCTGTGTGACTGCAGTTTTTGGACAACCTTGACGGGGATCATTACTGAGAATAAGACGTCCACGTTGAAATTCAGCAAACCAGCGATAAATTGTGGTTTTGGATGGGGCTTCATCACCAAATGCAGAAATCAACCGGTCAACACACTGTTTTTGTGTTAAACCACTTCGAAAGTCAGAATAAATTATCGCTCTTGAATTTTCTCCAATTCCATTATATTAACGACTAAAAAAGTTTGACAAGACCTTGTGACAAGACCGAGAATCTTTTTTTAAATAAATAAATGTTATTCGATTTTCAAAACCAAGGGGTTTGCAATTAAAAAGATTTTAATATGACAGGAATAGTGGAAATATTCCATTCCCGAAACGTTTAGTGCAGCCTATGTACTTAATATGTTATATGGCAGCACAAAGTATTGAAGAGTGCCGATTTACACGTGTTATGTTGTACAAAATAACAACATGATATAGTAAATTATTTATAAGAAAAAAGAGCTTGTCAACACCGACCTGTGGCGCGACAAGTACGGGGAACAGCGTGTTGGGCGTAATGCGCTCGCGCAGGCACACGGCGCCCAGCGACACGTGCAGCGCGTGCGAGCCGGTCCGCGGCCGCGTCTCCACGCGCACGCACACGCTGGAGAACTGAAGCTCCACGCCGGGCGCGCCGTTCATGTCGCCGCTATCCGTCCCGTTCTCCATGCTGAAAGTGCTGTCAAAAACAAAAGCCCATTTTCTTACAGAGGCCGAGTGCACGCAACCCTGGTTGTTATCTAAACAGACAAATTAATTTTAAAATAAAAAAGAAGAGATATATAACCCTATCGGATAAGACAAAGTGTATATTTAGCGAACATCCTGTTATGATATATTTGACCGCGACGCACATTAATTCTCAAATGAGCTCACAAGCAAATCTTTGTATTAAAGTAATTGATTGAATCACTCCTCCTGCAGAACAGAAGAGCGCACTCACTTAACGTGCTCATCGTCAGACTCCGTACAAAGGTTGAGCGAGCCGCGCTGCAGCGTGAACTCGAACAGGCCGAACACCGTGTCGCGCCGCAGCAGAGTGTTGTCCTCCAGCGAGTCCGCGATCACGTCCAGGATCTCTTCCTCGAGGCGAGGTGCGGCCGCCTCAGCGGGCTGCGGCTGGGGCTGATGCAGCCCTTGTAAGGCGGACGGCG
Source organism: Meandrusa payeni (assembly GCA_029286785.1). Classification (NCBI taxonomy): domain Eukaryota; kingdom Metazoa; phylum Arthropoda; class Insecta; order Lepidoptera; family Papilionidae; genus Meandrusa; species Meandrusa payeni. Next base: position 16,804,278 of record JAGSMX010000006.1, on the reverse strand, counting down.
TACTAGTGTCGGTGGCCGGCGCATACCAGCCCCACCATAGTGGGAACCAGCGCACTAAAACACTGCGCCCCGAGCTAGCCTGTGCGTCTTCTGGTGTTGAAGCCGGAGTCGCTACTGGCACCTTGCGCATAGCTACCTGCGTGTATATACATATACAGAATGTGAATTAAATAAGTAAGGTATGCGTATCTTACTATATTTACATCCCTGGAGTTATAAGAAATAAAATAAAGTAAACTTCACAGTGACACACCTCTCGGAGCGGTTTTAGGACTGATAGAGGAGTGTTCCACTCAAACTCGTCCTTGATAGTCTTCTTGTCGGGCGCCAGAGTCGCGGCCGGGTTGCTCAGAATGCTGAGGCAGATGTCCACGTATTGCTTTGTGCGCCGCGACTGCTCTAAGCATGACACCCATGTAGGCTTTGGATCCATCCCTGCAACATCACAAATGAATATAGAAGAAATGTGAAATGACAAGAATTGTGAAATAGCAGCAGCCCACCACCCAGCCTCTGAGAACGGTATATTTTGATGATACTAAAATGCGGGCGCTTAGGATATGTACTTACAGCGGTGGTGCGGCGCATGGCAGCGCAACGCGTACAGCCACCAAGCGCGCGCATGTCCGCGCACGGGCACGTCGGGCCGCAGTGCGCGGAACTCGCGCAGCCTGGCTATACGCTCCAGCCCCAACGCGCAGCCCACCGCCTCGCTGTACTGCCTCTATAACCATATGCCCCACATCGATAATCGGAGTTTTTCATTTTCAATGAATTAAGTAGGTAAGCAGAGCGTGTACGCACCGAGGTGAGGTTCAGCAGCACGCAGGGCAGCGTGAGGTGGCAGGTGAGGCGCGGGCGCGTGCGCGAGCGCAGGGGCTGCTCGCAGCGCTCGCGGCGCACGCGGGCCCGCGCGGACGCCGGCGCCGCCAGGTAGCGGTGCGGGGCGAGCCACGTCGCGCGCATGCGCTCCTGCATATGGTACACACTTTAAAATAATTACGAAAACATGTCCGGTGCGTATGTACGAACTAAAATATCGTAATAAATAATAAAGAATCACAATTGTCACTGAAGCTGACTATGCAGTCATGTAAAATAAAAGATTTGTGGTGTTGAACACAAAGAAAGCTCTCTTAGGGTCCTAGAACTATCATAACTTACGGTCAATTCAGCCAGCGTGCAGTTAGCCATCATGGCGGCCGGCACGGGCATGGGGTCCCAGTAGACGGCAAGCTGCTGCAGCTCCAGCAGCTTGAAGGAGCAGCCGTCGGAGTCCGACAGCAGCGTAAAACCGCGCACCCAGTTGTCGTCGCAGGACTCCGCAGCCAGTGACTCGACGGTGAGGCCGCATGCGAACGTCTGCGGCGCGCACGTGATCGCGTCCTCGTATCGGATGTGGACATCGTTTAGCTTCAACTGTAAAGAGTAACGTCTTTTCAGAACAAAAATTCTAGCGTTCTTAACTACGTAGTTGTACTTATGTAGTATGACTTTAAGTTTGTTTATAAATCTTCTACAGGTAATGTCCAAGTGGTAAATCCATAAATAATAATCCAAAAGTCTATTTAATTGGCAAGTAGTGTTGGGTTAATACCTGAAGGTTCTCTACAATGTTAGCGAGCAGGCCGGTGCCGTAGCTGAGCCATGAGGAGTAGGACGCGGCGTAGTAGCCGGCGTCGCTAGCCTCGTGCTCCGCCCGCCACTGCGCCTCCAGCGCGTCCAGCAGCGCAACCTTGCGCTCGTGCGCGATGTGCGCCTCCACCGACCTGTCCCACTTCCCAAATTCATCAATTATGATTATTGTATTAATGAGCCTATTACATGTGATGATAGAACATCACCAACTGTTTTATTTAGTTTGGTTGCCACTCTCACGCGGGGAGAGATCAGAAGCACTGATTGCTCTGAGAGTACTTTAACATTATTTGCCAGCTCCTCTGTCATTTGAAATTATTTTTGTATTTGTAATTATTTACTTTCTTATGTCGCAAATTGTTTGGCAACAACCATTGTTGTATCATGCTTGGAATTTTTTGTGAAAAACGCTGAATTAGTATGCACCTGAAAGTGTAGCTTTTCTAATATTTAATTAGCCATTTTACCTTTAATTGCAAAATAAATGAAGATGTAATGATAATGTAAGAATAATATCGAACGCGCATACGATAATTGATAGTTTTTCTTTTTAATTTAGAGAATAATTTTTATAACTAAATAGTTAAAGAGAGCTATATAAACTGTAACAAATAATACAGGGACCACTATCCTACCAATTGCTTTAACTATAAAATAATAATATTGTACATTAAGTTTTTATGTACCAAAAGATATCATTGAATTTATCTTATCAACTATAAACAAAGTTCACAAGAACCTACACATCAGCGGCAAATGTTTTGAGTTGGATAAGATAGGATTTATTGTAGACTAGCAAATGTCATAATAAAAATACAATTCACTGGACTTTAATTTTGGAATATGGATTATAAACATAAACCCTTAATTTTACAAACAATTTGAATAATTTACTGTGTCTTATAATTACGCCTGGATCCTTATAATAATTGCATATAGTTGATGGTACCATTGGTTATTAAAGAAATATTATGAAGAGACTTTTGTAACTTGCTATGTGCATAAACATTAGGAGGCTGAATATACCTATGACCATTTTGTTGTACGAGAGAAATGTAAAAGCCAAAACTCAACACAACCAACCAGATGGGATTAAAACCCTAACCTTAACAAAGTAAAGATAATCCACTACACTATCACTGCTTTAAAATTAACCAACATTAAAAAATTTTAGCTTGAATAGCTTATGGGTTTGGGATACAATATGCAAGACAAAAGATTGTATGTTTAATACAATACCCACCAATTAACTATTAATGTGAACTCTTATAATTTGTAGGTCTCGTGGAATAATACACTTGCTTTATAGAGACAGCATAACGTTGTATAAAGAATTATTTATAACGAATACCGTCACAACTGCGCGTCCTCACAATCTTTTTACAAAATTAATTAGAAGTCAGATTACAAACTAATAAAGTTAAACTATTGTTTACAATGCCAAGTTCATGTGACGATTAACTAAATTGTTAATTATGAATTAAAGATACAATAAGGTAAATCACTAAGATATCATTGGAAGTAGTTATTATGCATAACAATCGCTGAATGTGTTGCCAGCTAACAGAACCATCTCCTAGCCCTCATACATTCTTATGCTGCCATTAAAACAAATACTATGTAACAATTTTTAATTATAAAAACATACAAAAATTTTATAGTAGAAATAGATTTTACAGAAAAGATCTACCTACTCCCCTTAGCATTATGAGAATTTTATTTTTATTTGAATAAATATCACACTGTTTGACAGATGTCACTGTGTCTTATATGAACCATGTTAAAACAGTATTACCATATGTTAAGACTTGTAACATTTATGAAACCAATAATGAAACCAGTATCAACGATCTGTTCATTATTGTAAGGCGAGCAAGAAATTTGTTCACACATTGTTGGGCACAATGTTACTGCTTTCCCACATGCCATGCAAATGTATAGCAATCTATTTTAGTAGACCAATTAGTTATAAAATAAATAATTGGCTTAAGATCAAATCTTTGGCGGTGTCAGCTGCCACAAAATCAAACCTTGCAGAGGACATAAAGAGATAAATATAGAAATTTGACTAATTATTTTGCATTTTATACCTTTAAATTTAATTTGCTGTAAACTTTATTCTTCATTGGATTGAGAAAGCTTTACATAGAAATTGCTGTTTTGTGAAGCTTTACAATCATATCAAGATTAAATATATCAATAATGAAAGTTAAAAAAGAGTATAAGCAGTGATAGCATAAATAGCTAGTGATTGGTGTCTTAGAACCATTTGTACACAAAACTTTAATAACTGGAGTTGTAGGCAAAAATCATAAATGTACATTTTGTATAATTTTACATACATCTCTCCATACCTGCTTCATGAAGCATCCTCTTATGACTTTTGTTACTGCCATAAATTGAAATGAAAATGCCTTTAGCAGAAAGGAAGTAAATATGATGTGCTTTTAAAAATCTATATATTCTAAGATTTTATCTCAATTTAATATTATTATTGAATGTATATTGGGTTCTTTTTGAATTCTGAACAATTCAAACACTGTACAGCCATCATGATGATGGCAACAGGCACAGGAATTTTACATGGTACTTCGAATTCTCACAATGTGTGCTTGGATGTGAAAGGATTAAACTTTGATGAAATCCAAAAAAAGAGCTTTATTCAATAAGTAATATTCATATAAATGTGGAAAGTCAAAAATGTGCTTTTTCACATTAATAAAAATTTGTTATCTTGGTAACATTGCTAGATTCTGGAAGTGGTTCAGTATATTTATCCTTAAATTGTGGTTTTAATGCAAAAATATATCAAGAACAGTATTAAGGAAATTACCAGTATATTTATAAATTTTTTGTAAAAAAATATGAAATACCTCATCCAAATTGACTGGTGCAGCTACCAGGTAAAGTTGTTCAATAGCAATGAGCCAGGGGGCGGATCTGATCTGTCGTACTGGGACTTGCAGCTGCACTTTGCCAATGAACCCCACTTTGACCTCCACTGGGAGACCCAAATGTCGTAAAGCATCTTTCTTTAATGGTAAGTTCTCTAGTTCCACTTTTCCTACAATTCAAAATAATTTGTATGCTAAAATTAATATGAAATATACTCTGTTAAATGAGAGATAAAATGACAATATAGAGTGGTGGACACCATTAAATGCATTTATACAAGTACACCTAGTATAAGTGGTTCCAGACGATGAGATTCTATACATTTGTACATAAAACTACAGGCCAGAATAAAATGAAAAAGGGTATTTCATAATCAAAATGGTAACGTAAACTAGAGTAAACAACAATCTGATTTGCGATTATGTCCCTTTAAAACTAGCGGGGAATAATTAATAATGTATTTTTCCCGTTTCTCAAATAGCTGCAAGTCAAAACTGTGTATAAACATAAAAATACCATAAAACTGATAAGAAAACCGGCTGCTTTTAGCTGCACTTAGCGAATGTATTCAACATACCGGACAATAAAGCCACGCTTAACTGATCAGTATTCAAGTTCTCCACATACTTCCCGAGGTAATTGTTCAATACCCAAGCTACGAGGCCTTCCAACATCGTGCATGGTCAAGTAAGAAAGTTCACTACAACAGAACTATACTTATCATTTCTTATTTATATATTGTATATCTCTTTGTTGTCTTTATTCTTAAGCGTATAGTATGGTCACAACGCTTCTCCATGCAAAGACAAATACCAAGTATGCAACAAATATTATTATATATAGTGCATCATACTTCCACTAATAAACGTAACAATTAGTGATGAAATTTGTTTTCCTTTATTGACATATGTCACAACTTTTGCATATGACATAATATTATTATTATTTTTATAATAAGAAATATTCGGATAAACATTAGCTTTTGTATTCAGAATAAGTTAAATAAAATAATACCAAACGATAAAATAAACCCCCTTGATCTAGAAGATAACCGACTACCTATTACCGCATTTGTGCCATCTTGCGTTTTCTCTCACTTCTCATTCTTCCACAACCATAAATCTCGCGTTGCAAATATTCTTAACGTCGTTCTTTTTAACTAAATCACATTAACATTTCTATTCACTTTTGAGTCATAAATCATCCTACTTTTTTATTCCTTCATATCACTCTTATGTGACGATACGGTGAATTCAAAATGGTAATTTTGACTTCATACTTTAAAGGCAAAGCTTTGTCTTATATATTTAAAATAAATTTATTTGACTTTAAATGGAAATATCAAATTGTTACAAGTCTGTTGGACATTTGACTTTGACGTATTTAGTTTGACAGAAGAATTGCAGAAGAGTACGTGAAACGTAGCGTAAAAGGTTTCGATTTGGTTTCAATGAAATGAATAAGATCTTAAATAAACTGTGACTCGTTCGAGTTGTTTACTTTTTAACATAACGTACATTTTATAAGATGAAGTCAATACATGCATTAAACAGGTTTTATGGCCCATCTGTGTTTTATTTCAATACTTTTTGTCATAAAAGACTATCAAAACTTCAAGTTCGTTATAGTGTTACAGTGGTATCTACAAAGTTAAAAAAAATTGTTCCGGCTATAGTAAATATTCGTAACTTGGGTTTAGGGCCAACTTCAAAAGATTTTGAAGAGTCTACTCAAATATCCGGTCCTCTAACAAAAGTACATGCTACAGAGCTTGTCCTACATTTAAATGACGAGGAAAGGAAGGTATTATTTAATGCCTTACAAGAATACGAATCAAATCGTATCAAGGAAGAATTCGAAGGTATTCTATTGTACAATTTCTTCAAATGTTGATTAGATGATAGATCTTTAAAGTAAATTGTTTTGCCAGATAAATTGGCTGGTCAGAGATGGAGGAGTAAGCTAGGCAGACCTAGTAAAGTGCCAACACTTGGCGATGTGGACCCCACAGGAACTTATTGTCCTGTACCTGAAGATTGGCTAAAGAAGAAATATGGTGAGTCCTCTGTTTATAATTTTCTGGTGTTTTAATTTTATCAAATTAAAGTGTATGTAGCACTACATACAGGTGTTGTAATCTAACCACCAGTGTTAGTGTTACAATTGTATTTTAGATGTAGAAGAAACATCAGTTGTATTTTTATAATAACCCTTAGGATATTTTGAGGAATTAAATTAATTAATAGCCAGAGCAACAATATTTATTGTATGTTTCAATGTAGAACAAAGAACTAGTAAAGAAGGGTGGTAGATGGAGATGGGCCATTATTATGAAATACAATAATAATCACAATTACTAATATTTCATCTTTCTAGCTGCCTCAGTACCAAAGCCAACAACAAGGGAGCTTCTGCACTGTAAGTATGTTAATAAGATATTTAAGTCACTAGTTATTATTCTGTACTTGTTACATGAAAAATTTCATTTATTGAATGTAGTTAAATTGTGTTTAAATTTTAAAAATTCAGTAACTATAAAAGTTCAAACCATTTTTTTTTATTTTACAGTATCCTTAGCAAATTCTATACCCTTCATTGGTTTTGGATTTCTGGACAATTTTATAATGATAATTGCCGTGAGTATTAAATTATTTATACTAAAGTATTTAGTTATATTGTTAGTCTTTCATTATTCATCCATCTGCACTACAGTTATCTTGTTTGTATTACAGTTGATATAAATTTTACCCAAAGTGCTGTGTCTGAGTAAATATGCAACTTTATTCCGTGGTTCGTTGTATTGATAACACACTAGTTATCTTGGGAAATTTGCAAAGATGATAATTTAACAAACTGTTAAGTGACTTATTTGCATTAATACTGAAACTTAACTGTTGAGTGCACTGTGAATACCTAAGTCATTATAAATAAGATATTAATAGTTGAGAATATCTTAATAAAATGTATTCACATATTAGACAGCTACAGACAGATAGTAAATAGATTGTTAACAGGCAACTGTGATAAGTTAAAACACCTACGTACACAGGGAGACCGTATCGAGAGTAGCATGAGCGCGTACATCACACTGTCCACGATGGCGGCCGCGGCCTTGGGCAACACGTTCAGTGACGTGATCGGCATCGGCTCCTCGTACTACGTGGAGCGCGCCGCGGCGCTAGTGGGGCTCGGGGCGCCCGCGCTCTCGCCCGTGCAGCTCGACATGCCGGTCAGCAGACGCTTCGCCAATATGGTACCGTTACATACACCTATCCCAAGCATTTCATCGTCTTTATTGCATTCAATAATATTGTATTTGAATATGTCATTGTAATATAAATATTCATTGCATTTTCTCATTTCTGCGGCAAACGTTCAAATGGAGAGGGGATGTAAAGAAATCTGAATTGCTCTTATAAAATGGAGCTAAATGGTATTTTTAAAGTTCTCCATCCGCAAGGTCGCCCTCTGATACTGGCAGACAGCATCAGACCTTCCACGAAGTTTTTGTTTGACTAAATCAAAGCAGTGGAGGATAAAACTCAAATTCTCATTACAAAAGTAAAACAAATTAACAACAACAAGTTTCAAAACCAATCTTATATATAATATTAAGTATTTTCAGCAGAAGTCATCACCATGCTCCTTACTGTATTGCAGCGATTCTCACCGCATTAGAAATAATATTGTCTGTTCAAGTTTTTCTTGTGATAGCGACAAATGATGTTTATGTAACAATTTTTATAAGTAGTTTGTCTTATGTATATTTTATTAAAGGTTCGCCTGTGTCTACTTCCCTCAGGGTCGGGTCCTCGGAATCACGCTGGGTTGCTTTCTGGGCATGACGCCTCTTCTATTTAAGGACGATGAGAAGAAATCGGAAACTAAAGATAAGTGAAGACATTGCTGTCATATACTGACGAAAGTCAGTCAGCGGTGAGCAACATGATTTTGCTCCAGTATTCTGTGATGATGCTGAACCATATGCCGCACAATGTACATACATAGTTTAATGCACCACATTTCTTATACTGATTACAGTATAAAAACATGTGTAAGCGACAAACTGGCTGTAGTCAACGCGCAAAGTTGAATGCAGAGCTCAGGAATATAATATTAAAAAAAAATAATGGTATGCGTATTAATTGCATTTTTTAATTTTATATTTTCGTGTGAGTGATGTTCTTTAATATTTTTTAGCTGTTTTGCTTTACTTGGCACAGTTAACTACATATCTAATACTAAATGTGAGAATCGCAACTGTAGGAATTAAAAAAAAAACTCTGTGACTGTTTGCTCGTTGGGAAAACTGTCACATCAAATGTCAAAACCAAGTTAAATTGCACTTCCTACGTTCTACTTTTTCTTTCTACTAAAAAAATATGAATAAACCTAGTGTTAGTGTTTGATTACTAATTGAATGAGTGGTTTTGTACAAATGTAGTTAATTATTTTATATATACATATATATCATTATTATAATTTTAAACATTTTAAGCAATTAACAACTGAAAATAACTAGTCAGTTTAAATGATTATTATTATTGTATATACTATTAAAATAATATCAGTTTTCTTCTATAATTGACAGTTCCTTACGTATGTAAATATATATTTTATCACTTGATCATTTGTTTTTCTTTGGAGATTCCCATTCCTTTTTTTCGTGCGAACATTTGTCTTGCTAAAGTCATCCACATAATTTGGCTTGCCGGCGGTCGAGAATCTTGATATTTGAGTGTCAGTCTCTGTTGACAAAGGCTAGCCTATTCCAATAACACGAAGTCATACATAGACTTAGGTCACAGGTGGATCTTGCAACAGTTTATCTGTTTTGCTACCTCAGTAATATAAAAGATTTTGTGTAGTAATAGACGAGTATAAGCTTGCTCTCAGTTAAAAGTTTGTAGCTAACCGCCCTTGATGTAAATTTTCGTTGTGAGTATATTCCAGACTTGTTTGATGTTTATCAACGTCATTAGGATCATTCGTACTAGGTATCTATGGGATTAGTGATGGTACGCCCCGTCAGCCCGTTCTTGACTCGTACGTTACAATGCTCTTCGTACAGGAGCACGTATATTTTGACACAACTGTATAACGACAGGGACGGGCTGCGCGGCGAGCCTACTCGAGTGTTTCAGCGGCAGTACTTCAACCACTAGTGTAAGCGACCTTTATCCTGGCTGCGACAGTGGGCTGGTTGTCACAAAGGCTCGTCGTCAGCATGCTTTTTCTTTACTTGTATCTTTAATAAAACACACCTCTGCTGTCAAAGTGTTTATTATGCCAATGACTACAATTCCGCGCAAAGTGGGAAAGAAATAAATATAATGCACAAAAAATATAAAACACTTGTCTGTCGATATAATGTTAATAATAGAGATTGGTTCCAATATGTCCTCGTGCGAGCTCACCACGAGATGGAGAGAACGCAACAGGCGACATCGCGACGTTCTAAATGGAGATGACAATGTATAAAAATGTTCAGGCTTTACAAACTTAAGCGTAGGGTTTATACTTTAGATATTAGATTGCTTAATATATAATTTGGTCGATACGTAGCAGCCAGCGCGCGGCTGCCTTAAGTAACGATGAGATCCCTTACATTTACATTCATAGATACATACGTATATACGCCACGCCGCCATCGGCCGTGAAGACAAACCGTACGAGGTTTTGATGTTCGTAAATTTGTGCGGACATAATATGTGGTGTTTAATGTCTTGTGTAAAAAAAAAACTAACTTAATGTGTTTCTTCCTTAAATACTTGTATAGTAATAAATAATATGTGTATAATGAATGTATCACAAACTGCAGATAAATTTTTTTATGATATAAAAAGCATATCTAGTTTCATAAAATTGATATTACACTTCGCTAATTCCGATTGTAATTATGTGATATCATTTATGTTGTTTTTTTTTTAATTTAAAGTGCGTAATGGAAGTGTTCAAAGTGGAAAAGGCCAACACAATGAAAACATGTCTAGATACAATTAACAATAAAATACATAACACAACCGTATTAATCTAATGCGACGGTCAGAGGTAATTAGATACCCCTCAATAGTGAATAATGAAACTACGCGCCGTCCAGCACTAAGGCCACGGTCTCTTCCTCTCATCAATCATCGTGATGTGACATACATAATTTGTACTTTAAAATCGGTAATATGCTTCTGCTGTTCAGTGAAATGGCCCCGGACCTCGGGGGCACACGAGTCTCTAATGTAACGTGCAGCATTCCGAGAACTAATATTATCTATGGTTGGGTAATAACATCCGGATTCTACAGCAAGATAGTAAGCTCACTAAGTACAGGGGGAAGTATTGACATAATGTCTACTTCTGTGTATAAGTCTGCAATGATAGTTGAGTGGGGGGGCAAACCTCAGTTCTCCCTTTTCGTAAGCCAAATGCCTTGGCAACACAACTAACTTTGTCCTAAGCTGCATACAGCCGCGACACAAATGGTGTTTAATTGTTATATTATAATTTAATAACCCGATTACTTGTTCGCCTGTCTTACATATGAAGCAAGGCCACCGACACCCAATAAATCGAAGTAGGACATCCAATACGTCGGCCCGTCCTGCTTCTATCCACACATCCACATTGACACCATTCAAATAAATCAGCAACGAAAACAACTTTAGTTTACACAATTTGACCCCAATACATTGACTGACAGTTGGCTCGGAGACTATTTGGTAACAAATTTATAGATGGCCTTCACCTCAATGCGCGACCCACTTCAGAATGTCGGCGGGATTATTCCATGAGCCGACAGTGATTTTCTAAATCAGAACGGAATTCTACACGTCGTGTCTAGCATTCTACCCGAAAACAATTGCAAATCTCTACTTGTTACTGGGCCGTTAGACTAGCTATTTCTACTTCAATCCATTATGGGACACCATGTCGCCCTCGCAAGATTTACAATATTACATAAACATCACGAGCACTGAGCTAGATCTAACAGCGGACAATTGTAGACAGGATTTCAATTGTTTTGAGATATTTACGATATGACGTCACATAAGTAAACTTCTAACAATTTGTGATGTTGACGTAGCACGTCCCAATGCTATGACGTTACGTTTTCACTTTACGCCTCTCTATATCATCGATCAGCCAGGATAATACATATACATACACATTATGTGTAACATCTTACAATTACATACATCATCATTTGTTCAAACTTCTAAATAACAAGTATTACGAAAAACTATGAGTAGGTGTACTTACAAATTTATATGAAACATTATTTGATCCAAATCAATTTACGATACTAAATCGATACGATACTAAAAAATTTACTAACAAAATAATAGTCAATTATATTGAACATACCGTTCGAAGAGCGCATCAGTTGCGTGTTGCGCCGTGTGTTGTCACACTAAATACATATTTCGCTCAATTCGGAACACAAAAATAGTCAGTCTTAAGTAATGAATTATTATATTGCCAGCTGACAGAATATTTTCTAGATATTAATTTAGATTAAATTAAGTTGTAACATTAACATTGGGACTGTAAACAAAACACCAAAAGAACGTTTGGTTCCGTGGCGGCGCGCGCACGCCCACGCCGGGAGACGGGACGTCCTAGTGCCTGCACTGCCTACAAAGCAGCCTCCCGTATACTTAATCACACTCACTTATCTGTCGGAGTTACTTTTTATAGATAATACTATTTGTACAGTCTATATAACTAAAAGGACAAATAAAAACCTTTTAAATTGCTTATGATATACATTAGTAGATTGACGTTTGAAAAACCGAGCGCCATGCGAATGTGTGCGTACTAGGATTAGGCACAAATATGTTTTGTTATATGGTTATAGAGAGAGACGAAGAGCGTAAGTAATATCGTTTATTCGAATTACTATAATATATATATATATATATATACCTTACATCCCGAGATATTTCTATATTATTTTAAGGTATCACAGACGAGGGAGAAATTTTTTTTAAATTAATTTATAAATTAAATAAGAAGACGTGACGACTAAACGTTGATACGGTAAGTGATACGCTTATAGCAAAGCGGAGCTGACTAACGTTTTTAATTACAAATATCGCAACAATCACATTTGATTTATAATTTTAAGACCCAAAGTGATGTCTCTGTCGGCTTGCACTACGTAACGCGACGCGGCCACACAATGTAGTCGTTTTAAAATTTAATGTACTAATACTTATTTTGGGTTGGGATAATTTAGCTACTGTGATAGATTCACAGTTAGCTTGGCGGACTAGTGATCTGTAATACAATCGCATTAAGTAGAAGGAAAACTTAAAACATAATTTAAACTATAATACAACACCTACCTACGTATCATGACACATGTATCAATACAGAATATCGTTATTTTACAACTCTGGTTTGGTATTCACTGACTGGACCGTCAATCTACTTGTAAAAAATAATTAATAAACAAATATTACGTCTCCATACACTTAAATGTATATTATGTATACCATTGTTTCAAGGAATGTAAGAAATTCTATGTGCTATGTTGCACTGTGACTTGCGTGTTGTCCGTGGTACATAAGAGGAAATCGGTGAGTGTAACGCGCACACAAAAATTAATGTGATCAAAAAAAAACTTCAAATGAAAATTCCTATGAAAATGTACATTATTAAACGTGTTTTTTCCAATGCCTCTATACATTGACGGCAACTTTATTATAGCTACTGAATGTGAGCAAGGATTGGGTCTTCACAGCTTGCCATTTCAAATTGTATTGTATTTTATATTACTCTCTCTTGATGTAGAATTTGGGACAAGAAACGCGGCGGTTTACTCCTTATGCTCCTGAGGGCACGAGGGATGATCCGTCACCTATAGGCAATTGTTCATACTTGGACTTTTTCATAAACAAGAGCTTGCAGTGTATCATAATTGTTAGCATGTAACTAGCAAAGTTTAAATTCATTGCAGTCAATATGTTATTTCTTATGGTTCATGTGATCCGTTGAATGATAAAGTAAAGTTCCAGTGAACATAATCTAAGATTTCGTTTCTTTAAGGCGAATAATAACAACCTCATTTGCTGCGCGCCAATGTGACATGACGCCGTACACCATGCTAACTCTTAAATAATCTCAACTACTCTGTGCTCACAATCAAATGATCTAAACCGTAGTTCCTGACTGTATAGCAGATAATATTATATAATATTATATTTATATATTACTAAATGTTTTAAACAAATCTAGATCAATCGTTCAAGTGTCAATATATAACAAGAGACTGTTGCTACGAAGGGCTCGGTGTATATTATTTTCTACAATAAAGTTCACCTAACTAATTATATATGGAATACGTGCACTAGCTCGCTGGCCAAGCTCGAGCGAACCTTATGTAGATATCCGGAGCAACGACAGGGAGCCCTCAATTATATTGTAATAATCGCGTTCCAACGACCTTATTAAGTTCCAAGATATTACGCACTTTATTATACACCGTATCCAAATATTACGGGATTGATTTGTACTAACGATCTACAAAATAGAAAGTCGTTCAATCCGAAAGAGATTCGAACCTTGTCAGATCTGCAGTGGATCACTTTGCCACTGGGCCGTCACAGCCTCTGGTACTACGATATAAAAACGTTATTTCATTCGTTTAAACTCCTACTCTAATCCAGATATAAAATGTATAATGGTACAATGTTTGAAAGTGTATCATTGTTAATGGAAAGTATTAACATTTTTGGTGTTGTGATTCCCGTGCACAGGTAACTTGAATTATGTTACGTGGCGTTACAACTTGCAATATTTTAGGAGAGTCTCGCACAGTGGCAGGGCGGCCGAGGTGAGCGAGCGAGAGATAACTATATATTGCTGGAATAATGACCGATATACAGATTAATTATTGCCGTAGTCGGTCCACAGCTAAACGAATTGTTTCCAATGACTAGTACAAGGGGTTACGTCGCACGCTCTTTGTTAGTAAACGTATGATCACATTCCGAATTGAACATACGACGCTACCCCGACTACCAACTACACAGCTACAGAGACTAATACTGCATGTTTAGTTACTAATATTATTACTGTTGTCGCACCGATGTGTCGTCACTTTGATAACGCCGAACGTGTGCTCGATCAGCTACACAGCGAACAACAGCCTTGTTCACTTGATGCCATACCGCTCACACTCGACGACTCTTACACTCATTTCATGACAACATTTCTAATACAGCTTAATGTAAAGCACAACTCTGACAACGTCACCTAAATACTTGTGCCATTAATGAATCATTATACAAATTAAAAATATTTTTTTGTTTGTGCCGTAAGGAATAATCCTAAAGTGACGTTCAAATTACGCCGGTGGAAAGTTTTTATCTCAAGTCTAAGTTGTACCATAACCTTACATTAAAAAGTATTTCAAAGTACTAATTGCTTCAAGACCACTTACATTTCATGACGATCAATTCGCAAGCGCACATATGTACATGGGGGGAGGAGGGTCTCGCACATCGACCTCGACACGCGTGTGTGGGCGCACGTGCGCCCGCGTGCTCAGCATGCATCAGCGGTGGGCGGCGCTCACTGTCTGGGCAGTTCCGTGAGCTGGTCGGCGCGCTCGTCCGCGGTGCTGTTGCGCTGCAGGTCGTCGAGCGCGGCGCGCGCGGCCGCGGCGGGCTGATGGCGCCAGAGCGGTGCGCGCTCTAAGTACCGCGCCTCGTCGAACCCCCAGCGCAACCCCAGCACGATGCTCAGCGCCGACGCGTCCTGCGAGTGGCAGCCCGAGTACCGGTAATGTGGCTTCTTGTCGGACCTACAGCTCCCCGACTGCGCGCCTGCAACCAACACCTTGCACATTACCTTGTGAGATATATATATATATAAAACAATTTCATACAAGTAGAAGAACACTTGTGTCAAATCAAAATACACGAGGCTCTAGCAACTGCTGCATAAGAATAGAATGGCCCCACGGATGATGGAGCTTCCTTAATACAAACAAAATTAACATAAATTAAACTTCCAAGTCCACCACACACATATCACCTTGTTGCGAGTTAACCTGAGTTTCGCCACAGTCTGTAAAGCCTGACCGGCCTTTGACCACGACTTTTTTCGCACGTTATTGTCGTACGTGATCCACTTTTAATTACCAGTTATCAGCTTCTTCAAATATGGTTCGGTTTCATTACGTCGAAATAAAGAATCAAAAACGAGTACACGGTTCATTACGTTTCTTTCAATTAACTCGTGAGGTATCCAAATATCGAGCTTTTTTGTGTACCCAGTTTTTTTCAAATGCGCCAAAACTGTTACGGGGTCAATTTCCAGTTCTTCAGCCACGTCGTAACTACTGATATGCCGATATTGCTCCACTTTTTAAAAATGCCATCCATTTTATCCGTAGTAGGGCGACCAGAGCGCCGTGCATCTTTGACATCAAAATTTCCGGATTAAAAACGTTTAAAACAAATTTGTGCTACTCTCACAGACACTGCACTAGGTCCACAAAAAAAAAGACCGCGGTGTATTCAATTTTTGGGTAAAATGGTTCGCTCGCTCACCAATAGGCATGATGCAGTCGACCGTCAGCGCGCACTGTATCCACGGGCGCATGACGTCGGCGGCGGCGGCCCCCACCAGCAGCCGCTCCATGTCCAACATCTGCACGAACAAGAAGTCGTCGGCCCGCGCGCGCAGGTAGTCGAACATGCGCGGGTGGGTGAAGGAAGTGACGGCGGCCCGGCGCGGCCACGCTACCACGCCGCTGCGCGCCGCGCGCGTCCACAGCGCGCTCAGCTGGTCGCGCGTGCCCGCCCACCGCTGCGTGCTCTCGCTGAAGATGACGCCGCCCACCCGGCTCAAAGCGTGCTGCAACACAATCAAAAACAATAGCATCTTTTCAATTTAACGATACCGCAAGTACACAATAATACAATACAATTCCAGACTTCCCTTATCTTGTGATATTTGTCTCTATGTATTATGCTATAACATAAAAATACTAGATCTTATCTTTTAACCCTAGAGGCGTAGACAAAGCTTATTCCCATAATTTATAAGAATTGAGCGTGTGTACAATTTTGATAACAACATTTTTTTACATACACGAAATCGAAAAACGCAAAATAACATAGCAAAGTGAACAACCGGGCGCCAAAAGTTTAGAGGGGAGCAATATGACAAATCCTTACGGAAGCCATCAACTATCGATGCAATCACGTTTGCGTGCCACACTCGAGCAACAGTCATTGTACTAGTTGCTTAATATTTAATGCTAGTGTGTGTGTGTGTTGCATATAACATTGCATAAATACTAAATACACTTGTATCGCCGAGTGTCGACGTGTCATTTAAATATACTAATTTATCGATTGAAAGATCGTTTTAAAAAACACTTTCTTTCTCTCAATCATATTAAAAATGAGATTTCTTGATAAATCTAATATTAAAACAAGTCATAAGTAGAGAAATCATAAATGAATTACATAAGTGTGCATACACATATATTTATTAGCGAGCGTGATGCGATAAGGTTGTAAGGACGCTATCAGGGCGGCCAGGTGCCGGCGCGGCGTGATGACACCTGGTCGTGCGTCACGTCGCGCGATAACGACAACACGGCGAACTCTCAACACTCATCACATCTTATAAGACATTATGTATTATAATAATTATCATTTCATTCAACAGAATACAATGCGATCTTACCCAGGTCACCAGCTAGACAACAGGAGAATATCTTAGCGAATACTATTCTGTCCCGGAATGATTAGTATTATAAGCACATAAGTCGGTGGTACACCGAGTGCAGCGTGTCCATTTGAATAACGAGGTTGACAACTACGTGCGCTGGAAGCGCATAATATGATTTTTGGTCACGTCGCACGTAGAAATTGAAACGGATGGTGGCCAGGGAGACGGAAAAATACCACGCGGTCGCTCACCTGCCGGTGGTCAGACGCAGTTAAGACGTCCCACAGACCTACCAATAACCAAAGCTAGTAGGACCGCCGAGGACAGACACATAGAAAGACAGTAAATAAGTTATTAACACTTCCTGCTTGACAATAAAGAAGACATAGAGCTGTCACAAGAAATCGATGGCTCGAGTAAACTTGAATTTGTCATTAGCAGTGTGCATAGAAAGCGGACTTTATCGTCGTATGAAGTAAAAATCGTCGTAGAAGTTAGAGAGGTTTCAGTAAGCTCTACAGTTAAGCCACCGGCAGTCAGTGGTCAAAAAGCCGTGCATCCTATGCAATTACAATTTTTATGGACTTCCACGAAGATCTAAATGTTTTAGCCAAACAGTTGTTTTCATGCGGCTCACCTGTATGATGAGTGGGCGGAAAGCGTAGATGCTGCCGTCGCTCACGTGTGACGGGAAGGCGCCCAGGTCGAAGTCGATGATGGCGCACTTTGACGAGTTGCAGTAGTTGGACACCTGTCAAAAGTGTTGAGGAGCTTAAATTGTATCAAAATTCAGTCGGTAGTACCGGCGTCGATGTAGCTTAAAAGAACACACACCAATTCTATACTTCTATATTGACAACATTACCACTAATAGATATATAATCTAAACATGTATAATGATTTTAAGATGGCCAATTCAATTAACTATCCCTGAAGATATTACCAATAGCCAAATATGTAATTAACGCCGTTGAAACTAGATGGAAATGACTCCACGCTGTCGCAAACGTAAATACAAACATAAAAGCTAGAGGTATTCAAGTACAGTATTTCAGCTTAACAGAGACAAAAAATAAGAATTGGCACGTACCACGGCGAGCGAGTAAGGCTTGAGGCCGACGTTGTACACGAGCACGGTGTAGGGCAGGCGCGCGGCGTGCCGCACGAATGCGACCGTGATGGCGTGCGCGTCGCCGCGCGCGTACGTTACGAGCACGGGCAGCGTGCTGTTGTGCCACGTCTCCGTGTGCCCGTCGAGCCCCAGCAGCCGCGTGTACTGCTCCTCCTGCACCAGATGGTTCTCCTCCACATCGCGTAGCTTCTCCTGTGGGACCCACGCCTGTCGTATTGTCATATTATGCCATATGTAAAACCAAGGACTGACTCCTAAATAACCCTATGTTAAAAATGTTGACATAAAAGAGTGGACCGGAATTACGAGTGTGGCCCAACTGTTTTTCACCTCGCAAGAAACAGAAAGAGGTATGGTGAACTGCCTGCTAACCTTCGCTAATCGGAGAGGCACTTTAAGAAGAAGAAGAAAAATGTTGTAATAAAATGTCTTAAGAGTCTGTGATGAATTAAATGCTGCCACTGTTCTCATAGTTTCTGTATTTTTTTTTCTTCCACATTTCTTGTTGTTGTCTATAAGGAGTACTTGCCTAATATCAGATTATCTTAAGCCTACCAATATCTCAAGCAAAAACAAATTTCCTACTGTAGGAGCTTCCTGGTATATTGTTAGAATTTAAATGTCAACAAAATTATCAAGGGACCTGATAAAAAGCAAACCCTTTCAAACAGAAAAAATCAAAATGAGCTTTTGACAAAGTTTGTAGTAAGTATATTCTATAAATAACAAAGATGGCCTAGTGACTATGTAATTCCAGCCAACTTGTAGTATAACAAATACTTTTAATAGTGGTTAAAAAGTATTTGTTGTGCACTTTGTTTGATACATAAGAAATAAAATTTAAATATTATATTATTTATTCACAATTTTTTAAAAACTCTTAATTATTCCAAATAACTATTGATGTGAAACATCACTTACCCTGAGCTAGGTGATGGTTCACATCAATATTTAAATGGTGGATTGGAACGGACAACCTTATGTTTGACAGAATATATATTATTTAGATGCTTGCATCCAAGGATCCATATAGCAATTCACCACCGCAATTTATTTTTTATGAAAGTTATGGAATATATAGCATTGCTGGTTAACCAAATAAGGTATAAACATTTTAGGTAATATAAATTTAAATAATTAGAAAAAACTCACTGCCAGTCAACATGATCCATATATGATCTAAGGATAGATTTGTTGGAATGACTTAAGTTACCTGAACTTTTCACCCACATATTTGAGTAATACTATGTTATGAAATTCTGCAGAAGGGATCATGCAAAACTTTTGTAACTCTACATATATAAATTATTCACAGGACTTATGGATCAAACCAAACAGTTAGATCTTGGTTGACAATGATTCAAGTGGCTCCAGCTTATCCAATCAAAGGGAGAGGTAGGTTGGAAGCCTAAACCTTTTTTTTTTGTTGACGGAGAGGAAAACCTAAACCTAGTGTAATACTACTTATTCCATGTATCCCAGCATGAAATACCATATTGTTACTTAGTAAAAGTTAGAAACTAATTTGGCCTTCCTGGCTCAAGTTCAAAAAAGAGGTATTAATGACTTAGTGACATGACCAGTCAATCCTAGTAAATGACTTGATAGCATTATTGCAGAATTGTCACAAATATTGATGAATTGTTGTGCCAGGCTTACGCTTACTTTTGGCTAGTTTTTAAAGATCTATTACACACTCTTTTTTTCAGAATAAAATAACCTATTACAGATATAATTGTTTCCAAGCTGGTTGCTTAAAAGAATACACTTCATGAAATAATATAATACAAATATTATCAAGTTAGAGTAAAATGAAGCAAAAATTGTTTATAATACATTTATATAATATATATATTTTTAAATTATATCTTAAATAGCATAACACTCATATTTACCTGAAAGTCCTTTATATGTTGATGTGTTTGTGTGACAATATTTTGAATAGATTGCGGTGGTTGGGAGTGAAAAACAATCAAGAATAAACTTATAGCAAACACTGAAGTCGAACACAGAAGAAAACTCTTAGCTTTCATTTTAATGACACACATCTTTCGTAGTTAACAGCTATTGAAAACTCTTCAATACTTGAGAGAGCCAGAGTCTTGAAGTTACCTTCATTATAGAGGAAAGCTAATTCATAAAATAAAACAAATCAATATCAATGACAGAAGCCCAAACACGCCCAAGAAAAATTATATAAATATTGCATCCTTGACATTATCAAGCTTGCAAAATAATCCCAATTTTTCCCATTTAAAGCCTACACAGCTATGATAGTTTTATAATATAATTATATCGAAATCTTGTGTACATCGTAAATGAAAGCTTAAGGCCACAATACAACCACTTCCCGCATAGGATGCGTTGTTGCGTTTGACAATTTGACAACTTACGACGTTTGTTTTGACAGTAGTGGAAATTGCGCAAAATTACAGACCAGATATTAGTCAAAAACAATGGATCAATATCGTACTAAGAAATATTGGTAGGCAATTGAATTAGATAGCAGGTACATAGAAAAAAAGAAATAATAACGAATGCTAAATAAAAAAAAGAAAACTGAAGCAAAGCAATATTTGATAGATTATCTAAGCTACGCATAACTGCTTGTTGACAAGCCAATGAAAATGGACGCTAAACTTGTTATTAAATGTTGAGTAAGCATTAAAAGAGGACATCCCTAGCATATGTCAGGGTTTTCTGTTGCTTTTTGCTTTCTTTACTTATTGCCGTCAAGTGACGGTATTTCACTCAACAGTTATATTTAGATCCGAAAACTCATAATATTTGTGTTGACAGCATTGTTCCATTCAATAAGAGGAAACTTTATCATGTCAAGTATATCAAAGAGACGAAAGGAGGGCTCAAGAGCCAAGATCAAGGTAAAAAGAGGTCAAGCACGTCGTGGCCAAAAGAACTTATTATCTTATATTTTTCAGGTCGTCTGTAGGAAATATCTAAAATCATCTAGTTTACGAAGTTTAGTCATTTAATCTCTTTTAACCCACCACATTACTATGTTAAAGCATTTACGAAAGCATACATTGTTTTCGTATCGTAGGTGGTAAGTTCGGCGACATGAACTTGTTAAGTTGGTACAAGTTATCTCAATTTTGTTGTAGGTATTTTTATCAAAACGTAGTTTTAATTTTTCTTTGTATAAGTGGTTCTTTTTAATGTTTAGATTATAGATTGAAAATTGCTTTCAAGCTTCGAATATTTACAACGGTTGAGTAAAGAAAGAAAAATTAAAGAAAATGAATTAAGAGAGATGCATTATTTTTGAAGTGAGAAATAGGATCAGTAGAGGATGCCCTAGACAACACAAGCTCAGATACTCTTTGTGTTTGTAACCAATCAGCATAAAAACATGTGATTAACTGGGTTAAAGAAGTGTAGTTCAATTACTTTAATACTAATATGTGTCAACACGAATTTCTAGCAGCACTAGTGTAGGTAGCAGATAGTAGTGTTAATACCATGTTGTTGAATCAATAAATAGGTAATATTTACAAAGTACTGCTGTGTGTTTTCAACAATAGCTTTATATTTTTGTCAAGAGCATTGGTGACCATGATGACTTTCTCAAAAGAATTACGAAAACTTTGTACTATGGTGAGCTGCCTGACCTTCCATGTTTGAGTCTTCCAGTCACTGGTGAGTGCCACAAATAATATTAATTCTGTTTTTAATGATGAATGAATTAAAGCACAGGATAGTGTAAAATTATTGTATTCTGTCCTTTTACTTGCAAGTCAATGTAAGCTTGGTAGTATATTAGGCCATTGTATTATATTATTGTCTCACTCTGGGCCACTGTTCCAATGCAGAGATCTCGTGCGAGCTGTGGTCAATGTCACAGCGCGGGCGCTCCCTGCGGCGCTTGCGCGCGGATGCCGCAGCCGACATCGCGCGTAGTGCCTGTGTCTCGCCCTGCGCACTTGTGCTGGCCATCCTTTACCTCGAGCGTCTCAAGAAATGTAACAAGGATTACCTCTCTGCGGCTGCACCTGCTGACCTCTTTCTTGTGTCTTTGGTTAGTTTGGTATCATCCCAATTTTATATAATTATGCAAAACAAGTGAAAATGTTAGTAGCAGTGATTGAACACAGATGATCTCCTAAATTCTAACAAATTGAGAACCGTAGTGCTGTGAGACTACATCTCTCCTCCTCTCCTTGGATGAGCTTTGGATTTATGTATATAAAAAAATAATTAATACTATTCGGCAGATGGTGAGTAACAAGTTCCTGCAAGACGATGGCGAAGACGACGAGGTAATCTGCTCCGAGTGGGCTGCATCAGGAGGCATCGACCTCAGTCAGCTGAAGAAGCTTGAAGTAGAATTTCTAAACGCTATAGTTAGTAAACTTATTTCACTAACAATTTCACATGATCAGCCTGGGGCTAATATTCTATTCCAATTTATTTTTCACAGGATTGGAATGTTTATGTGAACGAGAGAACATTTGAGGCGGGACTCCTGTGGCTGGAGCGGAAGGTGGCCCTCAGGCAGGCAAGTCTGCGAGGATTTTTTACGTACAGCGACTTGGCTGCGAGTTGCGACGGAGCCTTACTGTCCAATCTAGTTGGTTCATTGAGTGCGGCTTGCGCGGCCGCCACGCTTAGCTACCTCACCAGTCTGATGACGCTATTTACCTCCACGCTAGTAATTTCGCAGGCCTGGCTGCCCACGCTGCAGTATGCGGCCGCGCGCGGCGCTTTGTCCGCTCTCGACACAAATATTATGATCCAAAAACCTGATCTCACCCCATTCGTTTCCAACGGTACCCTGGATCTCATACCTGACGTATCCGTCCAAGAGGAATCTTTTGTACTAGATACACCCAAGTGCTGCACAAAGTGGTTACTTTACCAAGACAGAATGATGGATTCCAAAAAAAACTGGTATGATAACGAAGTTGTTTACGATTGGAAATCTTTCGAGCCATGGTGGTCTAAAACTCCATTACTAAACTGGCTCTACCAAAGTTCTGTCATCAGTCCAATGCAGAGATGGTTGGAGATAGTGGACGAATATTCAGATCTGTTTAAAAAGAAATTGTTTAGTGGTGATAGCTCAAAGCAAATGTCGCAGTGCAATGACCGCATGAAGAGCGACGAGAAGCGCCAGTGCGTCCGCCAGTGGTTGAACCTAAGCAAGCTCCCCGCGTTGGTGGCCTCATTTTCAGATCGATAGAGCACATGCGCCCTCTTTGCTTAACAACACCAATTGTTGTTAACTAACTTAAGCGAAATATTTGTATTTAAAGTGTAATGAAAGCTCAACATAACATAATCTTCCACGTGTGCTAACGTCTTGTCTCGTACTTACGTAGTAAAATAATGAGAGGCTACCCTTGTTACACACCCATTCCCTTTAGGAATGCCATACCTATATTTTTGTATGCGACGTTGTTTCTAACTGAATAAATTATTACAAATATTTGTATTTTGTTAGTCACACTCGAATTACCAAAAAACTCTTCTCTTACAATCTCCAATTGCCTATTTGTTCACTCTCCAAAAGTGTGTGAAAGTGGGACCCTTACTAACCCCTTAAAGGTTTTTTAATAAGTACTATTCATTTTAGGTCATTTATTCAAAGAAATCAATATAAAAATACGAGACATTATTAATTAAAAAATTGATCTTATAAATTACTTAATTGACATTATTGGCTACTTAAAAAGCAAATATTTCACGGATGTTTGTCGTCGCGTCGCCTGGCGCCTGGTAACCATTTTAATCTAAATATATCACAGTTTTATATATATTATTTTATATGTAAAGTCTGCATTGAAACCTACTGACTTGTGTGCCCTTAGCACATCTAACGACGCCTGCCAGCACCCGGGACCCGGGCTCAGCGAGCCAGAGCAAATATGTACGTACCCGGATGAAGTTAGCGCGCGTGTTGAACATGTCCGAGCATATTTTTTTAATGATTGTTTTGCACGTATAGATGGTTTGACTCTAATGGTTGGCGGGAAACCCAATGATATTTTTTTAATTCACATCTTCGGTCATCGGTAAGCACCTTTCGGGATCTCCAAATTTGGGGAAAGCACTTATAAGTTCAACTTTATACAGCTCACATTAGTCTTATTACGATATACATAAAGATATAGGCTAGGCTCTAGACCTACGTCGTTTTAGTAAAGTTAAAACATTGAGAATAAACAGTACAATAGATGTTTTAAAAAAAGAAAGCTAACTCCCGCTTATGAAGCCTTCGTATTCTGGAAGAAGAATTACGGCGGCAACCGAAGTTATATTACCGATTTATAAGAACAATACAAAATAAATAACAGTATCTACGATCCAAATTTGAGCATTTCTAAACTGAATGTCTGTTGGATAGAACAGAGTTGAAGAAACTGTTTTGTCTCAATCTTATAATCTTTACAGCTGACGCTTTACCGCCAGATATTTGGCTCGTGCTTAAAATTTTCATAATTTGACTCGTTTTGATTTTTCACATTAATATTTCTAATATAATAACCGGACAACACGTACGATAGCCGGATGTGGACGCAATTAAGTTATAATACATAAAAACGCTATATACAATTGTAAGTAATTGTTGTAGAAATTAACAATCTGGCATTACGTCAGTTGCCGTCCGACCAATACTCTAACGCACTCAATAGGGCAGTTGCCATCTACGAGCGGCAGCCGCAGTCAGTCCTCGTAAAGTCCGGGGTGCAGGTAGAGGCGGCGGTTGAAGCCCCATTTCTCTACGGACGAGGTCTGCACCTGGAATTCATCCGACATGCGCTCGTCGACCAGCGTGAACAGTTTCTCCACGTGGCAGTCGTGCGCGCGCGCCGCGAACACCTCGCACAGCGCATAAAAATAACCTGTACAGATATAATTGTTTCCAAGCTGGTTGCTTAAAAGAATTACACTTCATGAAATAATATGATACAAATATTATCAAGTTAAGAGTCAAATGAAGCAAAATTATTTTATAATACATTTATATAATATATATATTTTTAAATTATATCTTAAATAGCATAACACTCATATTTACCTGAAATTCCTTTATGTTGATGTGTTTGTGTGACAATATTTTGAATAGATTGCGGTGGTTGGGAGTGAAAAACAATCAAGAATAAACTTATAGCAAACACTGAAGTCGAACACAGAAACTCTTAGCTTTCATTTAATGACACACATCTTTCATGTGGATTAACAGCTATTGAAAACTCTTCAATACTTGAGAGAGCCAGAGTCTTGAAGTTACCTTCATTATAGAGGAAGCTAATTCATAAAATAAAACAAATCAATATCAATGACAGAAGCCCAACACGCCCAAGAAAAATTATATAAATATTGCATCCTTGACATTATCAAGCTTGCAAAATAATCCCAATTTTTTCCATTTTAAAACCTACACAGCTATGATAGTTTTATAATATAATTATATCGAAATCTTGTGTACATCGTAAATGAAAGCTTAAGGCCACAATACAACCACTTCCCGCATAGGATGCGTTGTTGCGTTTGACAATTTGACAACTTACGACGTTTGTTTTGACAGCAGTGGAAATTGCGCAAAATTACAGACCAGATATTAGTCAAAACAATGGATCAATATCATTCCAGAAATATTGGTAGGCAATTGAAATAGATAGCAGGTACATAGAAAAAAAGAAATAATAACGAATGCTAAATAAAAAAAAGAAAACTAAAGCAAAGTTATTTGATAGATTATCTAAGCTACGCATAACTGCTTGTTGACAAGCCAATGAAAATGGACGCTAAATTTGTTATTAAATGTTGAGTAAGCATTAAAAGAGGACATCCCTAGCATATGTCAGGGTTTTCTGTTGCTTTTTGCTTTCTTTACATATTGCCGTCAAGTGACGGTATTTCACTCAACAGTTATATTTAGATCCGAAAACTCATAATATTTGTGTTGACAGCATTGTTCCATTCAATATTAAATAGAGCAAGAGGAAACTTTATCATGTCAAGTATATCAAAGAGACGAAAGGAGGGCTCAAGAGCCAAGATCAAGGTAAAAAGAGGTCAAGCACGCCGTGGCCAAAAGAACTTATTATCTTATATTTTTCAGGTCGTCTGTAGGAAATATCTAAAATCATCTAGTTTACGAAGTTTAGTAATTTAATCTCTTTTAACCCACCACATTACTATCTTAAAGCATTTACGAAAGCATACATTGTTTTCGTATCGTGGAGAATGACCAAGTTCGGCGACATGAACTTGTTAAGTTGGTACAAGTTATCTCAATTTTGTTGTAGGTATTTTTATCAAAACGTAGTTTTAATTTTTCTTTGTATAAGTGGTTCTTTTAATGTTTAGATTATAGATTGAAAATTGCTTTCAAGCTTCGAATATTTACAACGGTTGAGTAAAGAAAGAAAATTAAAGAAAATGAATTAAGAGAGATGCATTATTTTTGAAGTGAGAAATAGGATCAGTAGAGGATGCCCTAGACAACACAAGCTCAGATACTCTTTGTGTTTGTAACCAATCAACATAAAAACATGTGATTAACTGGGTTAAAGTGTAGTTCAATTACTTTAATACTAATATGTGTCAACACGAATTTCTAGCAGCACTAGTGTAGGTAGCAGATAGTAGTGTTAATACCATGTTGTTGAATCAATAAATAGGTAATATTTACGAAGTACTGCTGTGTGTTTTCAACAATAGCTTTATATTTTTGTCAAGAGCATTGGTGACCATGATGACTTTCTCAAAAGAATTACGAAAACTTTGTACTATGGTGAGCTGCCTGACCTTCCATGTTTGAGTCTTCCAGTCACTGGTGAGTGCCACAAATAATATTATTTCTGTTTTTAATGATGAATGAATGAAAGCACAGGATAGTGTAAAATTATTGTATTCTGTCCTTTTACTTGCAAGTCAATGTAAGCTTGGTAGTATATTAGGCCATTGTATTATATTATTGTCTCACTCTGGGCCACTGTTCCAATGCAGAGATCTCGTGAGCTGTGGTCAATGTCACAAGCGCGAAGCTCCCTGCGGCATTTGCGCGCGGATGCCGCAGCCGACATCGCGCGTAGTGCCTGTGTCTCGCCATGCGCACTTGTGCTGGCCATCCTTTACCTCGAGCGTCTCAAGAAATGTAACAAGGATTACCTCTCTGCGGCTGCACCTGCTGACCTCTTTCTTGTGTCTTTGGTTAGTTTGGTATCATCCCAATTTTATATAATTATGCAAAACAAGTGAAAATGTTAGTAGCAGTGATTGAACACAGATGATCTCCTAAATTCTAACAAATTGAGAACCGTGAGTGCTGTGAGACTACATCTCCTCCTCTCCTTGGATGAGCTTTGGATTTATGTATATAAAAAATAATTAATACTATTAGGCAGATGGTGAGTAACAAGTTCCTGCAAGACGATGGCGAAGACGACGAGGTAATCTGCTCGAGTGGGCTGCATCAGGAGGCATCGACCTCGGTCAGCTGAAGAAGCTTGAAGTAGAATTTCCTACTAGCTATAGTTAGTAAACTTATTTCACTAACAATTTCACATGATCAGCCTGGGGCTAATATTCTATTCCAAATTATTTTCACAGGATTGGAATGTTTATGTGAACGAGAGAACATTTGAGGCGGGACTCCTGTGGCTGGGCGGAAGGTTGCCCTCAGGCAGGCAAGTCTGCGAGGATTTTTACGTACAGCGACTTGGCTGCGAGTTGCGACGGAGCCTACTGTCCAATCTAGTTGGTTCATTGAGTGCGGCTTGCGCGGCCGCCACGCTTAGCTACCTCACCAGTCTGATGACGCTATTTACCTCCACGCTAGTAATTTCGCAGGCCTGGCTGCCCACGCTGCAGTATGCGGCCGCGCGCGGCGCTTTGTCCGCTCTCGACACAAATATTATGATCCAAAAACCTGATCTCACCCCATTCGTTTCCAACGGTACCCTGGATCTCATACCTGACGTATCCGTCCAAGAGGAATCTTTTGTACTAGATACACCCAAGTGCTGCACAAAGTGGTTACTTTACCAAGACAGAATGATGGATTCCAAAAAAAACTGGTATGATAACGAAGTTGTTTACGATTGGAAATCTTTTGAGCCATGGTGGTCTAAAACTCCATTACTAAACTGAAACCTACCAAAGTTCTGTCATCAGTCCAATGCAGAGATGGTTGGAGATAGTGGACGAATATTCAGATCTGTTTAAAAAGAAATTATTTAGTGGTGATAGCTCAAAGCAAATGTCGCAGTGCAATGACCGCATGAAGAGCGACGAGAAGCGCCAGTGCGTCCGCCAGTGGTTGAACCTAAGCAAGCTCCCGCGTTGGTGGCCTCATTTTCAGATCGATAGAGCACATGCGCCTCTTTGCTTAACAACGCAATTACATTTGTTAACTAACTTAAGCGAAATATTTGTATTTAAAGTGTAATGAAAGCTCAACATAACATAATCTTCCACGTGTGCTAACGTCTTGTCTCGTACTTACGTAGTAAAATAATGAGAGGCTACCCTTTGTTACACACCCATTCCCTTTAGGAATGCCATACCTATATTTTTGTATGCGACGTTGTTTCTAACTGAATAAATTATTACAAATATTTGTATTTTGTTAGTCACACTCTGAAGATTACCAAAAACTCTTCTCTTACAATCTCCAATTGCCTATTTGTTCACTCTCCAAAAGTGTGTGAAAGTGGGACCCTTACTAACCCCTTAAAGGTTTTTAATAAGTACTATTCATTTTAGGTCATTTATTCAAAGAAATCAATATAAAAATACGAGACATTATTAATTAAAATTGATCTTATAAATTACTTAATTGACATTATTGGCTACTTAAAGCAAATTCCACGGATGTTTGTCGTCGCGTCGCCTGGCGCCTGGTAACCATTTTAATCTAAATATATCACAGTTTTATATATATTATTTTATATGTAAAGTCTGCATTGAAACCTACTGACTTGTGTGCCCTTAGCACATCTAACGACGCTTGCCAGCACCGGGACCCGGGAACCGAGCTGAGCCAGAGCAAATATGTACGTACCCGGATGAAGTTAGCGCGCGTGTTGAACATGTCCGAGCATATTTTTTAATGATTGTTTTGCACGTATAGATGGTTTGACTCTAATGGTTGGCGGGAAACCCAATGATATTTTTTTATTCACATCTTCGTAAGTAAGTAAGTCGAGTCATCTACAAGGTTCACGGGAACCTCGCAGGTACAGACCTCGGGGTGTTACCCCATTACCCGGGTTATCAGCGCAGGGGCAACTCCCCTGGTCTTGGGTACCGTTTTGGAACGGATTTTTAGAATAACTATTTTTACGTCGGGGCTAATCCCTCAAGCGTCAGCCGCGACGAATCTATCTTCTACGCCCTCTCGACCTCTCGGTCTCGGTGGACGGAGGTCGAGAGAACTATGAGTTCAAAAATCTCCCTAGAATAGGGGAATTTGAACCTACGGCGCACGTCGGGAGGACGCGCGTGTTGCGGGGCGAACCCGCGCAGGTGTTCGTGCGGACCGTTGTCCGCGCGGTCGAATAGGTTACGAGCCAGTCTCGTGACAAATTCGTGTATCGATTCGATGCCTAAATCGCGGTGTATTACGTCATTTCTGACGTAACGCCCCGCGTTTAGGATCATCCTAAGGGTTATATTTTGTTGTGCTTGGATGCGGGTCCTTGCACTGTACTAGTTAATCCGTACCACGCTGGAGCGGCATACGTCAATCGTGTACGAATGTAAGCCTTGTAGACGGAGAGTTTAGCTCGGACGGGCAAGTGAGATGCCAATACTGGTCTCAATACCGCCTCGCAGCTCTGGCGCTTTGAATCATACGATTCACCTGAGGGGCCATTGAAAGCCTGCGATCGATCTTGCATCCGAGATAGACTACATCCGACTGCCAAGGTATTACCTGTCCACGAAGACGCAGTCGCTGGAGATCTACGCCGTAATTGGACGTTAGCGCCGCCGTCTTACCGACGTTGACGGCGATACGCCAGTGTCAACCAGCGCGGTAGGGCGTCGAGCGCACTCTGTAAGCGTTTTACAGCGTTACTCGGTTTGATGGCAGAAGCCAGGTAGGCGCAATCATCCGCGTATAGCGCCAGCATCGGTGCGTGGCGGCCCTTAGGCACGGAATGTCGTTTGTATAAATCGCGTACAGTAAGGGGGACAGGCTCCCCCCCTGCGGTACACCGGCGGCGATCGGTCGCGACGTCGAGAATGCGTTCTCGATGCTCACGTAGAACGAGCGTTCGGATAAGTAGGACGCGACGAGTCGAATTAACGCGCGCGGTAGGGTGTCGATGTCGAGCAACTTGTACAATAGTCCGGCGTGCCAAACACGATCGAAGGCTTCTATATCGAGAAAGACCCCGACCGCCCTCCGACCCCGGTTACATGCGGTGGTCAGAAAATGAAGCACGCGGACCAATTGTGTGGTTGTTGAATGGCCGTTACGAAAACCGTGTTGTTCCTCACGTAGTCGGACGTGAGGACGAATCTTCTGCAGCAGCAGTTTTTCGAAAAGTTTGGCGATGTGCGGTAACAGCGTTATGGGCCGGTAGCTCGCCGCCAACCTACGATCTTTTCCCGGTTTGGGAAGCATTATTACTTTCCCGGTTTTCCAATCCCGTGGAAAATGGTGGGTGCGAAGTATGCCGTTGAAGAGCCGAGTTATTACTACTACGAACCCTCGCGGGAGTTGTTTGAGCGCACTGGTTGGGATACCGTCGTGACCAGGCGCTTTCCTCAGAGGGAGGCGACTAATGGCCCTCCTTACGTCGGAGGGCGAGAAAAACGTGTCCCCGGGAAGCGGGGGGGGTGGGGTAACTAGTAGTTCCTTGACTCGCTTTTCAACACGCTTATGGTGAGCTTTTACGCCTCGGACACTATAGTTAGGTATGTTGGGAGTGAATTGCAACTCTAGGTGCTCGGCTAAGATTTCCGCACGGTTTTGTGCGTCGAAGCACTTATTGCCGTCCTTGTCTATAAGGGGGCACGTGGGTGTTTTAGGGCGAGAGAGCATGCGATTGAGTTGGTAGAGTGATGTGTTGTCAGTGCTGGCTGCGTCTATGCGCAGCTGCCACTGATCTCCTCTGAAGTTCTTCACTTCAATCGCTACTTTCTCGCTTAACGAATTTAGCTCCCGCTTGAGACGCGGGCAGCGAGTGCGCCTTAAAGTTTTTCTGAGAGTGCGTTTTTCGAAATCATCGCTTGTATCCTAAGCGGAGTCCACCTCTGCTAACCTGCGGGTTCGAGGACACGTCGCAGCATCGCCAAAGCAGGCGATGCTCTCACTAATACGGACGGCGAGCGCATCGACCTCTTCTGCCGACGATAATGGTCCGCTAAAGGTGAACTCTTTGATTTTCTCATAAAACGCGCTCCAGTCTACCGATGGGCGCACGGCTGGGTGCTCTACACTCACTACTCGCGTATCGAGCGTTAGCAGGATCGGATGATGACTTGTATCGACATCGTGTAAAACTTCCAGTGTGACCGGAAGATTCCACAGGTGGTGTAATACTATGTCTAACACGTCCGCGCGATGTTCCGGCGTGTGCGGATAGTGTGTCGGTTCGCTAGGCCCCAACACTTCGTATCCCCACGCGCCGGCGTCCCGACCTTGTTAGCGGTGTTCGAACCCCAAGCTGTGTGCTTAGCGTTCAAATCGCCGACTATGAAGGCAGGCGAGCTGCCGTCGAAGATCGCATGGACGTCCGATGGGTGTAGCGCGGATTTGGGGACGATACGCCGCGAATATTCTAATGTTCCTACCTCCCGCGTTTAATTTAATACCTATTGTACGTGTGGATTCGAAATTAGGTAGCTCTAATTCTTCGTGGACTAAATTTCTTCTGACCAAAACTGCCGTACCTCTGTACGGTCGTCCGGCAGGAGAAAGCTCGTCTCTTCTATATACGAAAAGTTAGGCACCTTAAATGGGGACCCCGGCGAGCATAGTCTCGCCCAACAGTATGACGCTAGCGTCGTGCAGTTGTGCGAGAAGGCGCAGATCGGCGATTCTGCCCCTCACCCGCCAGGGTTCCAGTATATAATCTTTATGGGCTTATAAGACATCACGGCGAGCTATAAGTCCGGTTAATGCCACCAGAAGGGCGTTTAGAGGGTCGGCACCGGCCGCCACGGCAGCTAAATTGCTTCAGTAAAGGCGCGATTAATTTTGCGATTTCCTGAAATGAATTCGCGATCGGCTTGTTTGAGGTGTTTTGAGAGACGCCCTCGGTGGGCGTGGGAACGATGTTAGAGGGGGCCGAGACGCTCTCGACTCCCTCCATCGGGTTGGTGGTGATTGTTACGGGCGCCTCTATAGGTGCCGTAACCTCTGCGGTAATTACAGGTGCCGCGGCTGGGGGGGAAACAGTGGTCTGTTTCCTCCTCTTACGCCTATTTTCCTTTTCCTCTTTTAGAGGAGTCGGATGACACCTGGGTATTGGAGGGCGTGTTTTGGGGCGGGGTTCGCGGGAGTGCGTAGAACCGCTCTCTCGACGACCGCCGTAGTTGCGGTCGTCGGGGCAGCGGCACGCGCACTCCCAGTGCGACGTGTGCGTGAGGGCGGCGCAGGGGGCCGACGGCTGTTGCCGTCTCGCTCCCACCGTCGTCCATCCCTCTTCGTCCACGACCGCTCGTCGCTGTGATCGGGTGGATTGTAGTGGAATAGGCTCCGGAATGCGTATGCCGCGTTTCCTCGCCTCTTTTTTCATGACCGGACATCTACGGTCGTTAGCGGTATGTTCGCCTTTACAATTGGCGCATTTGGGAGTGCCGTCCTTTGCCACCTTGCACTCTTTGGCGGTGTGGTTGCTACCACACCTCACACACCTGATAGGCGGTGACACGTCGCAGAGGCGTGGCTGAAAGCTTGGCACCGGTGACATTGCGCCGGGCCGAGCCTTCCACGCCTCTATTACGAGGTTGGCATGCAGAGGAGCTCATCTACGGCGTAGAGCCTAGAGAGCTCACTCTGAGTGAGGTGTTCGAGTTGAATGAAGTAGAGGGCGCCTGAAGCACGCCTCTACGCGGAGGGATGGATTTGACGTACTGCACCGGGAAGTCCTTCTTCCTCAGTGCAGACATTATCGCCTCCGTCGGCGTGTCGGCTGGCAGGCCCCTCAGCCCTACTTTCGTGGGAGCTCTTTAGCTGGCGTGTAGCTGAACCAAGATAAGCTTGGTTCTGCCTCAGCCAGGTCTACGAGGTACCGCTGTATGGCGCGATACTCGTCGGGAGATTGGGGAAGGAATCTGAATTCCTTTGCCGAGCGGTCTTGCGTTCGGCGGGTGTCCTAAGATGTTTTAAGGGCCTCAAAGTGAGTGACCCAATTAGGGAGGCATTCCGCCACGATTGGCGGATATGATCCCGCCCAATGCCCTTCGATATGCGCTTTCCGGTCTGGCCAGTTGGCGCCGGGGGTGGGGAGCTCTCTTATGGAGGGAGGGGGCTGCCGTTTTGGCAGCGTACGAGAGGCCGCTAGGGCCAGCTATCGGAATGTTTTCCGTCTCCATGCTGGAGACGCCTGCCTCCTCCGCGCACTCTTCGGAGGCGTCGGGTGAGGCTGAGGTCTCAGGCTTAGAGAAGGAGGTAGAGACCTGTGTGGCCGGCGAAAACGGAAAGGGCTTACCTTGCGGCGCCCTTACTTTGCGCGGTACGTTATTGTCCTCTTCTTCAGAGGACGAGTCGGACGATGACGGGACGCCTTCGCGAACTTTTCGCTTCGGTGTCCGGAACCGGGCGGCGTATGTTGGCGCGACGTTTTAGTGCCGCGCAGCGGTATCTGCTACCGTGAGCGAACGAGCCGTAGGGGCTTCCAGTTCGCTGACGGGAGGCTTGGTAACACGGGCGCCGGAGTTTCAGGCGGCGATCGGGCGCGCTGCACTTCACTGCCGGTCGACTTCGCCGGCATTTTACTGCGCGGCGGTAACGCGGGCGGATTCGTGCGCGGCCTCGATGCCGAACTTGAGCTCGACGGCAGCGTGGCAGGACGTGTCGCGACGGTTCGCGACGTCGGAGTCGCGGGGCGCGACGTAGGTGTCGCGGGACGCGACGCGGGTGTCGCGGGACGCGACGTAGGCGTCGCCGGACGCGACGTTGGCGACACGGGACGCGACCACGGTGCGATGTGGAACAGCGGCGGCGACGGGCGCGCGGATTGGCTGGCCTTCGATGCCAGTCTTGCGGCGGAGAGACGCGGGTCCTTCGACGCCTGCGTTGGTGAGATTTGACCCCTCCGCGGGGGGGGGTCAGGTGGCCTCTTGTGGCCGTCGGACATCCCGCTCACTCGGGAATTTTCGCTGATTGTATAGCCTTTTTATTAAAAAAGGTAAACAATTAGCGATTCTTCCTGAGGAGGCACGCGAACACTCGATCCGGCGAAGAACAGTGCACGGTGACTTGAAGTAGTCTTTGGTTTGCGTCCTACGGCCCCAAGGATACTCGATATCTTTCAGAGCTAGTCTCTTACTCAATAGAGTCGCGAGGGCAAACTCGGGTCTGGTGGTGCAACGCACTACTCGAGAGTAGTACGAAGACCCCAGTCCGTCGTCGTAGGCAGGCGCTCACCGATACAACAGGCACTCAGAAATCAGCTTGGTTGGTTCGCACGGAGCTAGCAACCTCACTGCACCGAGGTCAAGTCGAGACTGATGATGATGATGATGATGACATCTTCGGTCATCGGTAAGCACCTTTCGGGATCTCCAAATTTGGGGAAAGCACTTATAAGTTCAACTTTATACAGCTCACATTAGTCTTATTACGATATACATAAAGATATAGGCTAGGCTCTAGACCTACGTCGTTTTAGTAAAGTTAAAACATTGAGAATAAACAGTGCAATAGATGTTTTAAAAAAAGAAAGCTAAGTCCCGCTTATGAAGCCTTCGTATTCTGGAAGAAGAATTACGGCGGCAACCGAAGTTATATTACCGATTTATAAGAACAATACAAAATAAATAACAGTATCTATGATCCAAATTTGAGCATTTCTAAAATGAATGTCTGTTGGATAGAACAGAGTTGAAGAAACTGTTTTGTCTCAATCTTATAATCTTTTACAGCTGACGCTTTACCGCCAGATATTTGGCTCGTGCTTAAAATTTTCATAATTTGACTCGTTTTGATTTTTCACATTAATATTTCTAATATAATAACCGGACAACACGTATGATAGCCGGATATGTAACTAGTAGCGTTTGTGGACGCAATTAAGTTATAATACATAAAAACGCTATATACAATTGTAAGTAATTGTTGTAGAAATTAACAATCTGGCATTACGTCAGTTGCCGTCCGACCAATACTCTAACGCACTCAATAGGGCAGTTGCCATCTACGAGCGGCAGCCGCGGTCAGTCCTCGTAAAGTCCGGGGTGCAGGTAGAGGCGGCGGTTGAAGCCCCATTTCTCTACGGACGAGGTCTGCACCTGGAATTCATCCGACATGCGCTCGTCGACCAGCGTGAACAGTTTCTCCACGTGGCAGTCGTGCGCGCGCGCCGCGAACACCTCGCACAGCGCCTGGATGTACCACGACCCCTTCTCTGGATCCCGATGCGACACGTAACCTACGCATACACAATATGACACTTTTAATTTTAAATATTAATGGGGCTGCATGCCAAACTCAAGATTGTTTGGCTTAGTTGGGCAGTAGTAGGGGAAGGCAGGAACCATGAGCCCTCTTTTATTTCCGAAATATAATAGTTACATGAAAAAAATAATTGGAGAAGCTAGGACGAGAAAGAAGAGCTAAGAACAACTAAATGAAACATATTTAAGGGAATTTTTTTAAAAATAAGAAGCTAAAAACTTTGCCAGGCGCACTAGAAGAGGTATATCAAACTGAGCACACGATATACTTTATTCCTCAGAATACTGGAAAGATCACTTGAGCCCACACAGTACTTATTTACCGATCGAGACTTTCATGAACGAGACGGGGACGAGAATGTCATCTCACCGGGCACAGTGGAGTGGGCGATGAGTATGTCAGAGTAGACGCGGTCCGGCTGCACCTTGTGGGACTCCTCCCAGGGCGCGCCGTCGCTCTCCACGCGCACGCCTAACGCCCTACCCGCCGCCCCCGCAGCGGCGCCGCCCTCCGGCCGCAGTACCGGCAGCCGCGGCACCAGCACCCACTCCTCGTTACGGCCTCTGTTGCGAATCACATAATAAAACATAGAACTGAATTGCCCACATTCTGTCATACATTGTTGTCGTGCTTTATATGTTGTCAAATGAAGTTTAGAGGTTCAGGCTAGGCAACCTAAGAGCTACGCCACCTCTCAATCCGATGAAGCAGTAAAGGCCAGCCTCTCTGGCCAACTTTGTAGCTCGTCATCAAAAAAATAGATGTTTATAAATGTATTGGGGTTTTGTTATTTATTCTATATGAATATGAACAAACTGTCCGTAAACAATCTGACTAAACTCTCTCTGCCGCTATTTGGCATGAAGAACGCCTAACTCACCGACAAAGCTGCGAGATGAAGACCTTCGGTACGCCGCGCAGCGCTGGGAGGTTGGCGTTGCTGAACCGGTCGATGATTTCCAAAAAGGAGATGAGCTTGCCGTCGGAGCAGCGGATATCGGTGTCGGAGCTGCGGGGCGCGCGCTCGTACCCGTGCGACGACACCACGATGAACACGCACTCCGTGCCCACCAGCACCTCCTCCAGCTGCTTCAGCGTCGTCTCCGTCTCCTGACGATTAACGATCAGACATTGTGTTATCTTCAGGGTGTTCAATATGACTTTTATAACTACGTCTCCAGTAAATTACTGAAGTCGGACTGTCTGAAGCAAAAATGAAAATGTAACAAGTTCTATGGAAGTTTAAGATGAAACTAACGAATCTGAATCACAACTCTAAGTGCACGCACACAAGTGATATGAACAGCACATTCATCTCACGGGAAGTGACAACGCGGTGTTCGGTGCGCACACAAACACGAACAACCACGCACAGGCGCAGTCACATGTGCGAGAAAGCAACGTCACAAGAAATGCAATTATAGCACTACTACAGATACAGTCACAAATAG
Organism: Meandrusa payeni; assembly: GCA_029286785.1. Classification (NCBI taxonomy): domain Eukaryota; kingdom Metazoa; phylum Arthropoda; class Insecta; order Lepidoptera; family Papilionidae; genus Meandrusa; species Meandrusa payeni. Next base: position 16,766,873 of record JAGSMX010000006.1, on the reverse strand, counting down.
CCCGTAGATCTGCATATGTTTGCTTAGTTTTGGGTCGTTTTCCATTGAAATGCACAGATGGGTGGCAGCGCTGGTCAGCAAAAAGGCGAGTGAGCTGCAATCAATGCTGTGTTGCGCAGATTTTTCGACTCGATTTGTTTGTAAATTCCCAGTGTTCAAAAAAATAACATGTACGGTATAAACACACCTGCTTTGTGAGGTTTTGGTAAGCGATGACGGAGAAGCCAATCTCATCAAATAGATACTTCAGTTTCTTGCAGTCAACGTCGACACCCTTTCGATACTTCTCTATGTCATTGCAGAACTGGATGTAGCTGAAGATCATAAGGATCCCGCGTTGATGTCCCCGCGTCTTGTACAATTTAATATCTGGAAATTACATTTTATACTAATACAGTAACAGTATTTCGACCAAAGGTGAATGTGCCATATATTAGCCATCATAACAAAAACAAAATATTTTTATTTATGCATTCTCGTCCATTTTATATTAGCAAGGTAGATGGAACCAGTAAATGCTTCATCTTTTTTATCCAGCTCATTAGATCCGATACAATAGATAAAGTAACAATATTCACTATGACATATGGTTTGGACGTGACGTGACGTACTCCACATGTAGAAAGCGTCAACTATATTCACACTTTCGCCGCATTCCTGGCACATTCCCTATTAGTTGCATTGCTGGAGTTTCTTCGGCCACTTTTCCCATTGGCCATAAAGCTAATTTTAGTTTCACAACGTCTAGTAATTCACCTGAAGCAACTGACAGAGCCGTAGTTCGACTTTCCGGCGCCCTTGGGTCGGAATGCTAACGCGAATATAGTAACTGGGAGGTTCTCTTAGGCACCATTGCTCCGAATGTCACTCAGTCAGCACCTTTAGAGCTTAGATACCTTTTAGAAACCCACGCTGTCTTTCTAAACCGTGAAACCGTATTTGGGGCTTTAAATTTGTAACAGGTGACGCATCTGTCATAATGATATCGTACCTTGCGCCTTTTTTTATTTCTGGTAATTAAATATAAGCTTAGAGGTTCATTACACAGAAGCTTGAGGCAGTAGTGAATGCATTCAACAACAACATTCTTTTCTATTGAAGAAGTCCTTACTGAGAACTGAATCCACTGTTTCAAACAATTGACATTATTTATCAAATCCATTAACTTGGGGTATGATCAGCGAGACTTACATACACAACAAACACAACTCAAGGGAGACAAAGCATCTTACCTTTATCTATATTGTCTTCAAAGAACTGGCTGCACTTAACAACATGGAAATATGGAATGTCTACGGAGGGGTCCATTGTGTCACTTCCTGTGGGTGCAGTCTGTGTCTCATCTATGGGTTTCAAATTTCATTTTATTACCTATTTGCTCTTTTACTAATTTGGGAAAAATAAAGATTTGTACTGGTCTATTTGCCTGTTCTATAATGAAGTCTCTTGGTATGAAACAGAAATATTGTACTTGTAGAGTTTTTAATTTATCTGAACTAATTTTAAGATGTAGTGAAATAAATAGGAAAAATACGAAGAAACCATGGCATATATTGTAAATTCTTAATTATAATTTGTTCACAATATTTATCATTAACTTATTCTTTCAAATTTTTTTTAAAGTTTGTGTTACAAAAATATGCCAACAAATAAGTCTTTGTTTGAAGTATATAGATTATTTTTTATTCCTTACTTTTTTTACTTTCTACATTTGGCTTTGTCCGTTTCTTCTCTGTCCGTATACTGACGTAGTTGCTCTCCCCACTTTTAGAATCTGAAAAGGGTGAATATTGGTATTTTCATGAAGAATATCTAAAATAATACAAGTAATAAATTTTGCTAAGACACCAAGTTTTAGGTAGTTTGTTTATCTGGCTAGCGGCGGGGCTAAACATCTTAACCGTCGCTGGGGGCTGGGTGGACGAGGTCAAATTCGCACTCCCGGCCCCCATGGCCTCCAGGTGACCGACTCGGTGGGGTTTGTCACCCGCTTGCGGAGGGCTACGGAGGAAGGCGCGCCTTAAGTATTCGGGTGTGCCTTTGCCTGAAAGGCATCGGATGAGGGAGGAGACGTCGAAAGGCGTCAAGTCGCAGGCAGGGCCGCGGAGGTCTTTCTGTTCCCGTAGCCCTGCCACCATATGTGGAACACCCTGTGGGGTTTAGTCGGTGAGGGCCCGATATAAATCGTCCCTCCCCCGTGGGGCGTTTACGCAGCTAGGTACGATCCCCACAATTCTTTTTTTATAACAACAATATTTGTGTAAACCTTGATTGATGTAAGTGTTCTGACGCTGTACATGCAGAGAGCTGGCAGGGTCGAGTTCTCTCACTAAATTCCAGTACCCATTTTCTTCTAAAGCTTCCAGCAGATGTCCAAAGGCTTCTGGTCCTCGCCTCATTATATCCATGTACAATTGACGTTTTCTAGTCCGTGGGTCTTTATTTGTATCCTTAAAAATAGTATTAATAAATATCAATTAATATCTAAATTTATTAGTTTGTTCATTTACTTTTAGCCTAGATGCCTAAGTTAGACTTATCATAAAATGGTTGAATATTTATATTACAAACTTTTATCAGTTTTTTATGCTAAAAAACACAAAAAATGGTAAAGATAATATAAATAGCAATAAAATACCATTTGCATTAGGCTCTAAAGATGTGTAGCCACAAATTTGAAGGTTCCTTAAATACATGAGTTACAAAGGACAAAATAATTGAAAGAACAAACTATTAACATTAAAACCAACTAACCTTACATCAAAAATGAAATAAAATATGATTATGATATGTTTGATCTGTATTATTATCTTGATTATGAATATTAATAAACAAACATCCTAAAAGTATTTGACTTACGTTAAAAGGTTCAATCATTTGTTCCGAGAATACACCCTTTTCGTAGAGAGCTGAAACCATCACGTCTAGATCAGTTTGCTCTACCAACGAACCAAAATTATTTTGTATAGCTTTGCGATGTTCGTTCTGCATTTTGGGTACTAAGCCAATAGTTTATATATTTTAATTCAAAAATTGTAATTAGAATAACTACACAATGCTTCTACAAGAATTTCCTAGTAGTAGCACTATTATACACATAGTTATAATTACAGCTACAATAACTCATAATTCGTTTCACTGAACTACAACTTTTTTCACTGATTATTTATCTTTTATATAAAAAATAAATGAGAAAATACAAATTACAAAAAAAAATTGTTTAATATACATTGACACACATTACTGAATTGCTACACTACAAAGAGTATGAACATGAAGGACTAATATACAATAATACTGACCAATACCATAGAGTACACAAAAAGGTGGAAAGTCTAAAGGTACAAATGCTCTAACTTTTTGTAAAGCTATAGTTATCTTTTTATTTTAATCGATAATTTCTTTAATTCTCCGGTAAATCTACTCTTCCTATTTTTGTTGTCGTTCTAGATTGGCAAAGAACTGCTCGTGGTTATTCTATTGAATTTTACTACAGACAACGGATTTTGATTTTATTAAGAACAGCTGATTGTAGTATTGAATATTAATGTTAATCATGGTACACACACATTTTTGTGCCCATATAAATGATAAGAGTTAATCTCGCTAGAGAACTCGACTTCACGGTAACTAGACCTAAAAGCCAAATAAACATTTTATTCAACAATAATTAATTTCTATTCGACATGCCTTTATACATTATATTTATTAGCGCTTTGTTTTCGGAAAGTTTTATCAATGACAAATTTAGTTGATTGTTGTTATTGAAGATTTTATGGCCTGCTAACAAGACCTTTAAGCCAAGTATTTTTTAAAACACAAACACCTAATTCATACGTTTAAGATGTTAATGTAAGTTAGATGTTCCCCCTCATGAGTCCCCGCGCCATTTTCCAGAAGTTTGTACACCACAATTTAGTAGACTTGACACATTGTCATAGAATCTTTACATATTCCAGGCGGTTGTTAATAATCATTAGCTAAAGGTTATCTCCGTATTGTATATTCTATTCTTTGATTTGACAGCTCACTTCAGAACAATTCAGTGGCTTTCATCTTCAGTATTGATTAATTTAAGCATACTGATCTTCATTGTTAGATGATATTATAGTAATTTAATCGTTCTGAATTGGTATGTTTGTTAATGTCGCGTAGAATGTCACAAAACATGAATATTTTATTTGTAGCCCTCGGTGTAATATTTGCCATTACGGCAGCTTATGAACAGTCTGACATTGCTTCAGCTAGAATTGAGGTAAATATTTTTTGTAACAAGTAACTTGTTAAGTTATATATATTTATGAATGGTTTATTTTATTATTCATTACAGACTTGTAGCGGCTGTTCCCTTAATCGTTTGCCCGAAGTGAAAAGTTTTATAATGGAAGATGCTCCCAAATACGAGCGATTAGAAGTTAAATTCATTAATGGGGCGCGCCCCGAGTTTATCCTCTTAAACCAAAACGACCACGAACTGGACCGGCTTCCTCTCTCGGATTTGTCGCGCTCCGAATGCAACAAACTTGTACAAAGTAAAGGTTTCACCAAGAAAGTCACAAATTCAGAATTTTAATAAGTAAGCAAATATTAGTAATGTTTTCATAGCATATATTTGGTACTTCTACATTCCCTAATATACAGTGTTGATCGGATTGGATTTGTAAACTAATTAACAAATAAAGTAATTACTTAATGTAAAGTGTTTTATTTCTGTAATTTTTTTAATGCTATGAGTTTGTGGGTACTCATATGCATAGATAGATATCATACGCACCTGGAAGCTAATTGTTGTCTGGCTTTTTTTGTAATTGGTTTAAAATTTACTCTTTAATTCTGATTTTTTACATAGCCATAAGGTAGAATGAAGAGTAGATTTTGCTTATTAATATAAAGCCATTAATAAGCCTACCAAACTAGTGTGAAGTATGTTCAGTATAGATAGCACACATTCGCAATAAGTTTTCATTTGTTCCTTAAATCCAAACCAACAGTCTAGATTTTGCTTAGGAGTGAACTGATTAAGGTTCATCTGCAATGAGCTTTTGACCTTCAACTACATTTATATCAAAATACTGTACACTGTATGTGTATTCTAATCCTCTTGGTTTATACAAGTGGATTTGTCTAGAAAATTCCCAATCAGATGTCAGAATGCATATGCCAGTACCTGCAAAGATTGTAATGTTTTAGTCTGTGTATGCCATAACCCAGAAGATAATCTTACAGAGTATTGAGGTGTTGGTGTGTGATGATAATTGACAGGATCTGACTACCCTTTCAGAAACAACATTATAGGAAGTTTCGAGAATTTAGGAATGATTCACTAATAAGGGCTGCACAGGTTTATAAAGCACTACAGGTGGTTTCCTACTCATTTCTTATTATTTATCACATTTGTTGTCATTACTCACATCACATGTCTTTCAATGGCAAAGAAAAGAGGATGTTATGACAATCAAAAAGGTATGATGCTACACACATCCACAGAACACTCTTAACATAATTTGTTCTTAATCCTAAGTTTGTCTGGAAGAGATTACCACTATCATATAAATATGGTAAAATCTCTTGTCACTGTGATGTACATGTTGTTGTGCAATAATATATTGTCTATTCTAATGAAGAGTGATTAAGTAAACTTGTAGTCATTCAGTGTCTACATCTGAATAAAAAAAACGCAAATAGTGGTAGACCTGTTTTATCCTTAATTGGGTGAACAAATGCCCATCAGAATGATATTCTGGAACTTTGATTATAAAATTATCAGCCATTTCAAGCCTAATGCTTTACCCTTGCTGATGTTTGGAGAAGCTTTGCCTGTTTTGTTTGTACAGGTTTAAAATAAAAGTCTGTTTCCATTGATAACAATATATATTTATGGTATGGTGTGGTGTTCAGGAGATCAGCGTGCAGTCAAGGTTCTCGTCGCGGCTGTCTGTGTGTGTGCGACGTAGCACGCGCGCCACCACGTCGCTCAGCGCTTCCCGTGCGCCCTCCTCCAGCAGCAGTAAACATTTCTGCAACACATTATCGTGGGGAATTGTGGTAGCCATGTTTAATTAAACAACTGCGCACACTTCCAGACCAGAGCATCTTATCCCACAATATTAAATTATGATACATTTAACTAATTTTCTAAGATCCAAATTATACGTGTTATTTGAATGGCATGGTAAAAAACCAGTGAGGGTCAGGAAAGGGTGGAGCACTGACCTGGTGGAAGGTTTCATCTTCGGACAGTCGGAGCACTGCACGCAGCGCGATTTCAGAGTTGGCGCGCACGTAACTGTTCTTCTCCTTAGTGCCATTGACGAGCGCGGGCAGGAGCGCGCGCAGCACATCGCCGCCGCACGCTGCGAGCGGCGCCTCGCGGCCCAGTAACGTGCTTGCGCGCGCCATCAGCTGTTTGACCTCGTTGCTCGTATGGTTCATGCTCTGAGAATTAAATGAAACGGATGTGCATTTACTTTTACTCCCATACCGCATTCAATCTACAGGATCTTTTAATTAAAAGTTAAACAAAACGAAAGGGATAGTAGATTATCTTACCTTGATTTGATAAAAAAAATAAGGTGATCAAGTTATGTGTCAGTTCTGGTAAACAGTGACCACATGGTGATTATTCAGTTATCAGTGGCGATAAGAACCGCGCAGACGCATCGAGCTATGTGTGTCGAGCGCGATAAGGATCTGCGGTGCGTTGGCGGCGATAACATTCACAGAGGGAAACAGTTACCGCTGCCCGGCTGTACCGCACTACGTATAGAGAACCCAAGCTTGGACCGTTTCACTAAGTTATTTGTATTACACTGACTCGGTAATATGCGAAGCATAATTTTACAAACACAGGGTAGGTAGAGATTTTTAGCAGAAGACTTGTTTAGCTGTCTTCACATCCTTTCTTCCACGCACACATGACCGTCGTACGCGTACACCTCATTCTTTTCAGATTTTGGCCAATCTGGTCGGTTTTTACATTCCAAACACAAAATAGGATTTACAAATAGGATAGCAGCGTGTGCTTTATTTGATTATGGAAGATGGATCGGTTCGGCAGCAGTGGCGCTGCACGACTACCGACACTAGCCGACTCACCCTGACAAACTGCGAGAGTATGTTGGGCGGCACGGGGCGGTTGTTGAGCAGCAGGTACCGCATGAGGTAGCCGATGCCGCGCACGCCGTTGCAAGCCACGGCCGGCCGCTCGCTGGCCAGGTGAGTCAACAGAGCCTTCTCGATGCGCTCGAGGAAGGGCTCGCGGTAGATGTGTTGAGGGCTCTCCTTGAGCGCCACGAAGAGTGCGCAAGAGCGTCCGTGCTGCAGCACCCAGTCGTCCGTCGCTCCCAGCACGTGGTGGCCGAGAGCCGCGTCTCGGTGCGCGCCCGGCAGCCACTGCACCAGTGCGCCTGCCACAAACTTTATCTTTAATATTCATTGGATTTCGTCTGTATGAAAAACTAATTAAACTAAAAACGAACTTCATATATCAATCGACAGTTACTGTTGACATTACTAAAACAACACTATAACTTCGTTAACCCTAGCGAGATAGCATTAGATATATATTTTTTCGAGCGAACCTGTTTTCTATATTGTCAAGTTGGCATTAGCCACTCGCCATCGCACGCACTATACAAATGTTATTCTTATTTTTTGTACATAACAATTCGAAAAATGGAAACATTTTGGAACATGCCGGTTGAGATCGGAACCTTTTGGTCAGTGAAATGTGCAACCACAATCCTTGTCACTGAAGCTAATGTATATTAAAGAACGACAAGAATGTATTTAAATATAAGTAAAGCAAGTACCTTTCCTTTGAATTTCGAGTCAATCGAATATTCTCTATCCTACAAAAGAATATTAGTCATATATACAAATTAGATATCTATAGTACTTTGAACACCAAAAAAAACGTGTAAGCCCAAGGACGCACCGAGGCAGCCTCCGACAGCACCTCGCGGCGGGTCATCCGGGTGCGCCAATAGTGCTGGACTCGTCAGGGTGCTGAGCATGCCCAGAGCCAACGGCTCGGACAACTTCTGGCCGCCTCCAGATATTATACTTCGCAGAGCTTGCAACATGGTCTCCCGAATGGCGGTGTCGTCCGTGGTTTTGATGCCGTTGTGTATCTCCACGAAGAGCGGGTCAGAGCGCGTGTGGATGAGCACGAGCTGCGAGAGCGCCAGGCCGGCCTTCATGCGCACCGGCCGGTTAGAGTCGAATAGAGATTTCAGGAATGTAGTTTGCAGCTGCGGTAGGAACTGTTTCAGCATCCCGCCCACCTGCAATACAAGTTAAGCATCAACATTTTGTGCGTCAAATATATTTTTTGCTTCCTGATAATTGTTTTTTGTACTGTGGGAGGCCTTCACTATTGTAGATATTTGCGGGAAGAATAACACTCGGAGTCCAGATTTGTAATGTCATGTAATTTCTAATCTCTTAACTATATACAAACTTATGTGCTACGTCCTTACTGGTACTAATTATAAACTAAGTTTGTCGACCAATCAGGAAGGGACATTGAGCAACAGCTATTTGCAATGAGAGTGAGCGAGAGGTGACCCTCTGTCACACATCTTGCGCGCTCCGCACAGAGATAGCGATACGCTGTTTAAGACCCCGACATCACTCCCCTCAAGCGAAGCGTACTATCTCTTCTTTACGGTACTTGGCCCGATCTTGTTACGTAGGGATGGCTGGTAGCGAGCATGTTACTTGATGTTGCTGTGTTTCTAGTTACAGGTACCTCTTCCTTGTCTGTTTCACTCTCAATTGTATATGCGGGCTTCAATCTGTCCAGCGATATTACTGGAAGTTCGCGTTGGAAGTTGAATTTTGAAATATTTTCGTGTCGCTTTAAAACTTCGTATGGTCCGTCGTACGGTGGTGTGAGTGGTGACCGCACGGTGTCATTGCGGACGAATACATGTGAGCACTTTGAGAGATCTTTGTAGACGAATGGTCGCTGTGACGTTTGTTGCGGACGTGTTGTAGGCGTTAATGACGTCATCGCTTCTGTTAGATGCCGTAGAAAATCTGCGTCGTCATATTTCGGCTGAGTAGGCACGAAGAAATCGGACGGTATCCTCAGATTTGTACCATAGGTCATAAGCGCGGGGCTGAAATTGTTGTCGTCTCGTATAGCGCTGCGTAGCCCCAACAGAACTGTAGGTAAGTCTTCACTCCATGTTATAGACGCGCCACGAGCCATGAGCGCGGCCTTCATAGTTCTATGCCATCTCTATTTGACCGTTAGATTGAGGATGGAATGCGGTGGTTCGAATTCTGTTTATTCCAAACTTTTTAATAATGTGTTGAACAATGATGATTCGAACTGGCGGCCTTGATCGGTTGATATTCTTAACGGACAACCGAAGCGTGTTATCCACTGTTCGTAAAGCGCTTTAGCGACTGTCTCTGCGGTTATGTCTTGCACGGGAATCGCTTCGGGCCATTTCGTGCATCTATCGATAATAGTGATGCAGTATCGATAACCGTTGGATGGTTGTAGGGGGCCGACTATGTCTATGTGTATATGTTCGAAGCGTTGCGATGGCGGAAATGTAGATAGCGGCGTTACGACGTGGCGATGTAATTTTAGCGCGCTGACATTCTGTGCAGGCTTTCGTCCAACTTGCCACTTCTTTACTCATCGCTGGCCAGAAGAATTTGGTGGTCATCTGCTTTCTTGTCGTTCTTACGCCTGGATGGCACAGTTCGTGTTGCGCTTTGAAAGCGGCGTAACGATATGCCTTGGGTAAAATGGGCGTGGCGTTGTTGTGACAGCTCACACGTGATTGGACGGCTCATTCCAGGTAGGGTTAGATCGGCGAATTTTAAGTTCGGTTGTACTTTTAACTTCTTTAGTTCTTCGTCGTTGCTTTGGTCGATAGACAATTGAGCGAAGTCGATTGCAGTTGGGCATTGTATTTCCTCTATGCGCGACAATGCGTCGGCGACTGGGTTCTCTTCGCCTTTAGATACTCGATTTTTGAGCAGAATTGGCTGATGTAGCTGAGTTGACGTTCACGGCGCGGGCTGTCGCTGTTACTCGCTGTCTTTGTCAGTGCATACGTAAGAGGCTTGTGATCGGTGTAGATGGTGACTTCGGAGCCTTCTATTAATCGACGAAAATGTTTTACAGCTGAGTAGATCGCTAATAGCTCGCGATCGTACACGCTGTAGCGGCGTTGAGTAGCACTCATAGTTTTCGAAAAGAATGCCAGTGGTTTCCAAACTTCTGAGTCTTTTTGTTGCAGTACGGCGCCTAGACTATGATCTGAGGCGTCGGTCATGATGACAAGTTTGTTTCCGACAGACGGGTACGCTAGTGTTGTGGCTTCTGAGATGCTTTGGCGGCATTTTCAAAAGCGTTTTCGGCTTCAGGCGTCCATTCGATTGGCGTCTTGTCGTTTTTTCTGTTATGTAAATACTTGTTTAGATCGTGTTGTAAGTCGGCTTGGTGAGGTAGGCAATCACGGTAGAAATTTAGCATGCCTAAGAAACGTCGTAGCTCGATGATGGTTTTCGGCTTGGGGTATGTAGATATGGCGTCTGTACGTTCTTGAGGAGGTCTTATTCCCTCTGCTGTAACTTCGTAGCCCAGGAAGTTGATCGTATTCTTTCCAAACTCGCACTTGTCTACGTTGATCGAGACACCGTATTTCTCGAGGCGTTTTAATATTTCGTGAAGCAGCTTTTTATGCGATTCTTCACATTTTGAAAAGAGCAGGATGTCGTCTATGTAGCAAAAGCATCCGCTAATACCTCGTAGGACCTCATGCATGAATCTTTGATAAGATTGGCTTCCATTTTTGAGACCAAACGTCATGCAGTTGAATTCGAATAGGCCGAAAGGTGTGATTACGGCGGTCTTCTTTGCGTCTTCTTTATTTATAGGTATCCAGTAATATGCAGTCTTGATATCGATTTTGGAGAATAATTTCATGTCTTCAGCTGATACGTGAAGTCTTGAATGCGAGGTATAGGGTACCGGTCCGGTTGTGTAACCGCGTTAAGGCGTCTGTAATCTCCGCAAATTCGTATTCCTCCATCTTTTTTCTTAACAACATGGAGCGGGCTCGCCCAAGGACTCTTTGATGGCTGGCATATACCCATCTCCATCATGCGCTCGAATTCTTCTTTGGCCGCTTTGTATTTGTCGGCGGCAGGCGGCAAGGCGTGCAAAACAACGGTGGGCCGGTTGTTTCGATGTAATGAACTACGTTGTGTTTCGGTGGCTGCTTCAGTGACATGGGCCGAAGTACGTTAGGATAAGTCTTCAATATGCCATGGTAATCTTGACTGGAATTGATAAGGTGGATGGCTTCGGAAGGTGTAGAAATCTCGATGGCATTTATCGATAGTTCTGTCACCATATCGACTAACTTTTTCTTATGCAGGTCCACAAGCAGTTGAAATGGCGAAGAAAGTCAGCTCCTAATATTGAAGTCTTGACATCTGCAATGATGAAGGTCCACGAAGTTTCGACGAAGGCCAAGGTTCAGCCTAATCGCTTTCTCACCATACGTTTTATGGGCGTATTATTTGCGGCAAAAGTTGGAAAGCGCTATCTCGGCTGTTTTTTTTGTCTTATTTGTCGCTGCCAGTACGGAATGTCGGCGCCTGTGTCCACGAGGAAACGTTCCTGAGTGTCGCGATCGTGTACACATAGGCGATTGCTTGTATGGGAGACATCGACGCTCGCCACAGTCGATGTCGACGTTAGTTTTCCGACTTCTTATTTCGGCGACAGCACGGTGACTCGCAACGTTTCGCTTTGTCGCCAAACCGGAAATGGTATTTGCATTCCCACGTAGGATCCCCAGGCTTCACTGATGAACTGCGTCGCGTACTGGACTGCGAACGTGAGCGTGAGCGCCAGCGAAAGGGACGGCGCTGATCATTATGCTGCGAACGGGAGCGTATTTCGGCAATTTCAAGCGTAAGTTTTTCGATTTGCTTCGTTAAAAATTCGAATCTTGTATGTTGATCTTCCATGTTTCAGATCACGTCGGGGTCACCAATGTGGGAGGCCTTCACTATTGTAGATATTTGCGGGAAGAATAACACTCGGAGTCCAGATTTGTAATGTCATGTAATTTCTAATCTCTTAACTATATATACAAACTTATGTGCTACGTCCTTACTGGTACTAATTATAAACTAAGTTTGTCGACCAATCAGGAAGGGACATTGAGCAACAGCTATTTGCAATGAGAGTGAGCGAGAGGTGACCCTCTCTGTCACACATCTTGCGCGCTCCGCACAGAGATAGCGATACGCTGTTTAAGACCCCGACATCACTCCCCTCAAGCGAAGCGTACGCTCTTCTTTACGACGCGGCCCGATCTTGTTACGTAGGGATGGCTGGTAGCGAGCATGTTACTTGATGTTGCTGTGTTTCTAGTTACAGGTACCTCTTCCTTGTCTGTTTCACTCTCAATTGTATATGCGGGCTTCAATCTGTCCAGCGATATTACTGAAGTTCGCGTTGGAAGTTGAATTTTGAAATATTTTTCGTGTCGCTTTAAAACTTCGTATGGTCCGTCGTACGGTGGTGTGAGTGGTGACCGCACGGTGTCATTGCGGACGAATACATGTGAGCACTTTGAGAGATCTTTGTAGACGAATGGTCGCTGTGACGTTTGTTGCGGACGTGTTGTAGGCGTTAATGACGTCATCGCTTCTGTTAGATGCCGTAGAAAATCTGCGTCGTCATATTTCGGCTGAGTAGGCACGAAGAAATCGGACGGTATCCTCAGATTTGTACCATAGGTCATAAGCGCGGGGCTGAAATTGTTGTCGTCTCGTATAGCGCTGCGTAGCCCCAACAGAACTGTAGGTAAGTCTTCACTCCATGTTATAGACGCGCCACGAGCCATGAGCGCGGCCTTCATAGTTCTATGCCATCTCTATTTGACCGTTAGATTGAGGATGGAATGCGGTGGTTCGAATTCTGTTTATTCCAAACTTTTTAATAATGTGTTGAACAATGATGATTCGAACTGGCGGCCTTGATCGGTTGATATTCTTAACGGACAACCGAAGCGTGTTATCCACTGTTCGTAAAGCGCTTTAGCGACTGTCTCTGCGGTTATGTCTTGCACGGGAATCGCTTCGGGCCATTTCGTGCATCTATCGATAATAGTGATGCAGTATCGATAACCGTTGGATGGTTGTAGGGGGCCGACTATGTCTATGTGTATATGTTCGAAGCGTTGCGATGGCGGAATGTAGATAGCGGCGTTACGACGTGGCGATGTACTTTAGCGCGCTGACATTCTGTGCAGGCTTTCGTCCAACTTGCCACTTCTTTACTCATCGCTGGCCAGAAGAATTTGGTGGTCATCTGCTTTCTTGTCGTTCTTACGCCTGGATGGCACAGTTCGTGTTGCGCTTTGAAAGCGGCGTAACGATATGCCTTGGGTAAAAATGGGCGTGGCGTTGTTGTGGACAGCTCACACGTGATTGGACGGCTCATTCCAGGTAGGGTTAGATCGGCGAATTTTAAGTTCGGTTGTACTTTTAACTTCTTTAGTTCTTCGTCGTTGCTTTGGTCGATAGACAATTGAGCGAAGTCGATTGCAGTTGGGCATTGTATTTCCTCTATGCGCGACAATGCGTCGGCGACTGGGTTCTCTTCGCCTTTAGATACTCGATTTTGAGCAGAGTTGGCTGATGTAGCTGAGTTGACGTTCACGGCGCGGGCTGTCGCTGTTACTCGCTGTCTTTGTCAGTGCATACGTAAGAGGCTTGTGATCGGTGTAGATGGTGACTTCGGAGCCTTCTATTAATCGACGAAAATGTTTTACAGCTGAGTAGATCGCTAATAGCTCGCGATCGTACACGCTGTAGCGGCGTTGAGTAGCACTCATAGTTTTCGAAAAGAATGCCAGTGGTTTCCAAACTTCTGAGTCTTTTTGTTGCAGTACGGCGCCTAGACTATGATCTGAGGCGTCGGTCATGATGACAAGTTTGTTTCCGACAGACGGGTACGCTAGTGTTGTGGCTTCTGAGATGCTTTGGCGGCATTTTTCAAAAGCGTTTTCGGCTTCAGGCGTCCATTCGATTGGCGTCTTGTCGTTTTTTTTTCTGTTATGTAAATACTTGTTTAGATCGTGTTGTAAGTCGGCTTGGTGAGGTAGGCAATCACGGTAGAAATTTAGCATGCCTAAGAAACGTCGTAGCTCGATGATGGTTTTCGGCTTGGGGTATGTAGATATGGCGTCTGTACGTTCTTGAGGAGGTCTTATTCCCTCTGCTGTAACTTCGTAGCCCAGGAAGTTGATCGTATTCTTTCCAAACTCGCACTTGTCTACGTTGATCGAGACACCGTATTTCGAGGCGTTTTAATATTTCGTGAAGCAGCTTTTATGCGATTCTTCACATTTTGAAAAGAGCAGGATGTCGTCTATGTAGCAAAAGCATCCGCTAATACCTCGTAGGACCTCATGCATGAATCTTTGATAAGATTGGCTTCCATTTTTGAGACCAAACGTCATGCAGTTGAATTCGAATAGGCCGAAAGGTGTGATTACGGCGGTCTTCTTTGCGTCTTCTTTATTTATAGGTATCCAGTAATATGCAGTCTTGATATCGATTTTGGAGAATAATTTCATGTCTTTCAGCTGATACGTGAAGTCTTGAATGCGAGGTATAGGGTACCGGTCCGGTTGTGTAACCGCGTTAAGGCGTCTGTAATCTCCGCAAATTCGTATTCCTCCATCTTTTTTCTTAACAACATGGAGCGGGCTCGCCCAAGGACTCTTTGATGGCTGGCATATACCCATCTCCATCATGCGCTCGAATTCTTCTTTGGCCGCTTTGTATTTGTCGGGCGGCAGGGGCGCGCGCGATACCAAACAACGGTGGGCCGGTTGTTTCGATGTAATGAACTACGTTGTGTTTCGGTGGCTGCTTCAGTGACATGGGCCGAAGTACGTTAGGATAAGTCTTCAATATGCCATGGTAATCTTGACTGGAATTGATAAGGTGGATGGCTTCGGAAGGTGTAGAAATCTCGATGGCATTTATCGATAGTTCTGTCACCATATCGACTAACTTTTTCTTATGCAGGTCCACAAGCAGTTGAAAATGGCGAAGAAAGTCAGCTCCTAATATTGAAGTCTTGACATCTGCAATGATGAAGGTCCACGTGAAGTTTCGACGAAGGCCAAGGTTCAGCCTAATCGCTTTCTCACCATACGTTTTTATGGGCGTATTATTTGCGGCAAAAAGTTGGAAAGCGCTATCTCGGCTGTTTTTTTTTGTCTTATTTGTCGCTGCCAGTACGGAAATGTCGGCGCCTGTGTCCACGAGGAAACGTTCCCGAGTGTCGCGATCGTGTACACATAGGCGATTGCTTGTATGGGAGACATCGACGCTCGCCACAGTCGATGTCGACGTTAGTTTTCCGACTTTATTTCGGCGACAGCACGGTGACTCGCAACGTTTCGCTTTGTCGCCAAACCGGAAATGGTATTTGCATTCCCACGTAGGATCCCCAGGCTTCACTGATGAACTGCGTCGCGTACTGGACTGCGAACGTGAGCGTGAGCGCCAGCGAAAGGACGGCGCTGATCATTATGCTGCGAACGGGAGCGTATTTCGGCAATTTCAAGCGTAAGTTTTCGATTTGCTTCGTTAAAAATTCGAATCTTGTATGTTGATCTTCCATGTTTCAGATCACGTCGGGGTCACCAATGTGGGAGGCCTCCACTCTTGTTGATATTTGCGGGAAGAATAACACTCGGAGTCCAGATTTGTAATGTCCTGTAATTTCTAATCTCTTAACTATATATACAAACTTATGTGCTACGTCCTTACTGGTACTAATTATAAACTAAGTTTGTCGACCAATCAGGAAGGGACATTGAGCAACAGCTATTTGCAATGAGAGTGAGCGAGAGGTGACCCTCTCTGTCACACATCTTGCGCGCTCCGCACAGAGATAGCGATACGCTGTTTAAGACCCCCGACAGTACTATCCAATTTATAAATTAGTGAGTTATGTCAATCCACTGACAGAGTAATACTACCTCACGACGCACTGGAGGCCTACAGAGTACTTCGGTATAACATACAGTCAAAAGTTATACAAAAACCTCCCCCTTTTTTGAAGTGGGGTAAAAATAAATAATTTGAATCAGTCACGTCTCAGTCCCAATTGTGTTATTGGCAAATAAGATATACCTTAGAGAGTAGTTCAGCAAGGGTTTCGAGTACCGCGGCCTTGACGGCGGCGTTGAAGCGGTCACCCAAGATGCGGATGAGCGGACCCGTCACATGCACCACTGAAGTCTGCAGCGACTCCGATGACGTCAGCCGGATCACTTCGCCCAACATCAGCGCCGCATTTTCCTTGTCCTCCGGTAGACCGTTCAGGATGGCCTCCCGGAAGAGTGGCAGGATTGGGGCAATACCCTAAACAGTGTAGTTAGTGGCATTTACGGACAAAATATAAATCCTTTACAGTAGAAATGATGTATAACAGAATGCTATTAATTAAAAGAAAAGTTGGCTTTTATAACTCGTCCCATGGTTTAGCCGCTTTTTTGAGTTTAGTTATCATGCTAAGTAATAGAAGTACCTTAGGAAGGCAGAAGCCGGGCATCAGGTCGCCCTTGAGATCTGCAGCTGCAAAGCGAACAGCTTGGCGCACGTCGCTTACGTGCAGCATCTGCCGCTCAGCGTCCAGGGTGCGGGTCAGCGCTGACAGAGCCTCCCACGCCATCTAGAAGACCAGTTTGCTCGTAAAATACGACCATAGCAAAATATGAAAAATATCTTCTTACTACATAAAAAGGGAATATAGAATATTACTTTGGGTATGGCCGGAGTAAATTCCTGATCAGAGGCTGAGTGATTGGCTGCCGTCACTTACCTTCTCCAGCGATTAAATATAAAAAAAAGCAACGAATTTCTTTATTAAAATTTTGTATACTTAATTTTCTTGCACATTCAATACAGTTTGTTCAAATTTCTGACGTTGATGATGATATTGGTGGGTGGTAGGTGATAGAGACAGGCACAGGCCACATGAAGTCAGTGCCACATAAAACGCTACTGCACGAACCACAAACAAAACTTCCGCACCATATTACAAAGTTATATAACAAAGATCTGGCTCTTTCTTCTTCTACGTTTGTGCTAAGTGTTGTTAATGAGTACTTACTAATCTACCAATATCTCAATCAACAAGCATCTTCTCTGAATATGACTTATCGGAGTTCTGGTTCTCGGGTTCTGAAGATATACAGATCTTCAGAATTCAATGACTTATGCAAACAAAAAGTAGCAACAGCGTTACGAGTGCACAAACATACAGACGAATTGAAAACCTCTGTCATTTTTAAGTAGGTTAACATAATAGGAAGCAACGTTGCAGTGGTTTAGGGACCTGCAGCACGTCGCGATCGGTGTCCGTGAAGAGCAGCAGCAGACCGCGCAGTAGCTGCGGCACGTGCGGCGCCAGGTCGGCGCGCGAGTGCGTCACGTACGCGCACAGCAGGCCTGCCGCCGCGCGCCGCCGCTCGTCCGGCCCGGCGCGCACCACCTCCAGCAGCGTGTCGATAATGCTGCACACACGTACTAGACAATACATCTCTCTCATATCATGTCACAATAAGGATCCACACTCTTCAATAATATATTACATACTAAGATCACCGAAATACGGTGCATGTGTATGTATCATGTCTATTACTTGTATAGCTTCTGCACCAAAAGATACCAAATAAAAATCATTCTCCATTTATTAATATAAATATGTTGGTGAAGCAGTAAAATAAAAAGTAAATAAATAAATTTCGAAACTCTCCACAGTCTGTTGTGTCCTGCATCATTCTTTCCGATCATCACAGAAGTCTCTATGATTTAGACTTCTGTGGTAACACTTCCATTTTACATATTTTTTATCAATTAAAATAGTTTTGTAAGCTAACCCTTCCAAAAATATAGGGAGCAATAGCGAGTAAGAGATAGTATTAAAGAAAGTAATGTGATCCAGAGTAAGCGATGCAATAGAGGAAGCCGTGATTTACCAGCGTACGCCGACGTCGTCGACGACGGGAAGCAGGGCGTCGCGGCAGTGGTCCAGCTCACGGGCCTCCTGCGGCTGACCGCGCACCGCCAGCAGTGCGGCCAGCAGCGCCGGGAGCACCCGCGGCAAGTAGCGCGACAGCGAACTGCCGGCCGCCGCCGCCAGCGCAGACAGCGCGCGCGTGTCCACCCCGCCACCGCTCGCGCCACCTCCGCCACCCGTCAACACCGGCACCAGGTAGGGCAGCACCGCGCGCGACTTTATCGCCATTATCTGTACGCAATCCACTTCTATATGGTTTGCTACTCGCCGGCTTTTGAAGGCTCTGAGTACAGACTTCCACTCCCCGGACGTGTTTCTCTTAGTGCACCAGTCGATAAAGTTCTCGCTCAATTCATAACAAAAATAAGAAGCAGTTACATCGCTCTTTATACAGGGACACGGTGTGCACACTACTTGTTTTTTTGCGATAGAAATAGGCGATGCGAAGACATTAACCTGCTAGCTCTCCAACATCCGAGGACGAGTGCAGAATATTAATTCAGAAAGCTTGTTTATGTAACTTGGCTACAAGAGACACCGACCTGCTTGAGACCGTCGAGCGCGGCGTCAGCTCGCTCCTGGTCAGGGTCGTGCAGCTGCACCAGCATCGCCGGCAGGATGTCGTCCAGCGCTTTATTGCCGATGGTGGAATGCAGCGAGTCGAACGTGCGCGCCGCCGCCACGCGCACCTCGGGCAGCGGGTCGCACAGCGCGCGTCGCACTGTCGGCACCTGCACAACGCACATACGAAATAATCAATACATGTACACGATATACAGTGGTCTATAGGATGGTTCGGATAGATAATGAAAAAGTTTTGCGGGCTAAAACAAAACGAAACTACCAGTAGGTGTAGCGTCAGAGCATCAATAGCCCAACCGTTTAGGGCTACGGATTACATAAATATATATATCGGGCCGTAGTCTCAAACATAAAATATATATAAATATTTGATACATAATTAAAATAATCAAATCAGTCCATACCAATCCGTCGGCGAAGCTAAGAACAGCATCTCGGGAGGTGGAGGCGAGGATTTCCCCGAGTCCGATGCATACGCCCTGTCGTTGGTCGGCGCGGTCTGAACGCAAGCCTCGCTCCAAGATGGGCACGATCTCTGGCAACACTCGCTCGCCCAGCTGCCGGTGTATTAATAAGTTTTTAGTTTACTGTGTACCTTAAGGCCAATACCATCAAACTTTTACAATTAGAGCCCATTTTTCAGATTGTTACACCAAAAATTTACTTGTGAACAAAATTGTGACTAATTACAACAGGTTTACCACCGCCATATTTCAATAAAGTCGGTGACAGGCGATTTCGGAAGTAAAAAGTCTAGAGGGTATATTTATTGACTATGCGTCCATTTATAAAATGATACTACAATAAATACGGACCTTTCTAACGAGATCACCAAGCGTGCGCGCCGCGACTTGACGCTTGTCGTAGCTGGTGGACGCCAGGCACCCGAGCAGCAGATTGAACAGCGTGGGCAGGATCTCGCGCAGGGTCTTCGGTGTGTTTGTCACTACCACCTGGGTTAACAAATGTTTATGCCAGTGTTGTAACCAGTTCAATGTTTGCATACCAAACATAAGTCAGACGAATATGTAAATATGAGCATGAAATAAGCCAATATGTAAACAGGACCATTTGTATTTTGACTTACTCTCAATTTTGTATTAAATATAACTCGAAAGGAGCGCGTCACGCTCGATCAGATACTCAGGAAGTACTAGCGATGTCACTTTGAGAAGCGTTTTTTTAAAAAAAGTAATAGTACCTTCCACACGTGCAGTGCTGCCTGTCGCACCATCAGCGCCACGTCGCTTCTGCCCATATACAGGCCCGCCAGCACCCTGTTCCTGCGTTCCGTACCCAACGCGCCCATGATGGCCTTATGCGAGTGCTCGGTACCGAAGTTGTCGTCCTCGGAAGCCGTCTCAGTGCTCATCTTGCCAGAGACGCCCGAGATGCGGTACAGCAGGTCTCCCAGCAGTTGCACGGAGCTGTATCTGATCCGCCAGTTGTCGTCGAACAAGCCATTCTCCAACTCGGGCAGCAGCAGTGTGATGGCAGACTCTGCGTACAATGTAACGATCCTCTGGCCCGCCTTGAGCGCGGTCTCGCGCACGTATTCGTTCTCGTCGGCGAGCGCCTTGAGGATTGGGTTGATGATCTGGCCGATGTACGGGGTGAACTCGTCGGTGAAAGCGCCCGGCATGTAGATGAACATCATGATATAGCCGTCCTTCACGTGCGGCGCGATGTCCGTGCGCTCCGCTGTCGCTATTATGTCTGTTGCCGAGAGTGTTCAGATTAGCTCGCGCCGAGACAAACTTACATAAAGACTAAAGAAACATCTACGCATATGTACTTTATAGCTCAATATATCATCAAACTGATCAATATCAATAGTATAACAAATAATAATAATATTATGTCAAATGTATAAATATAATATTAACTCTTAGTGACATTGCGTGTCAAGGCATGCCGTCTTTAATATATTGTCTTTTATACATAAAAAATTAAACATATCTCATTAAGCATCAAAAATAATGGAATTTTAATAAAAGACCACACTCAGACAGACCAAGTAACTTTATGCTAAATTAGGCAAAAATCAGTGTATCTTAGCACCACATTTAGTCTTATATGTCTTTGGCACGATGAACAGACTGCCACAATTAATGTGACTGTTACTACCGTATATAAAGATTGTCAAATATCTCCCTTCCGCCTTTTTGTCGTTTGAATTTCGCGGCTATGTACAAAGCGCTACAGAGCTCGTATCTAGCAATACTATACATAATTTGAAAGGTCTTGACATAACCTACAAAACGACGCTATGCATAATTAGTTTGGATATTGCGTTCAACAGTTATAGACGTGTAAACATGGACTTCACTAACGCCGAAATTCGCGGCTTGGCCACTGTTTGGGACGATTCACCGGCCTTCGACCACGACCGTTTTCGCTTGATATTGTCGTATGTGATCCATTTTCGTCGCCAGTCACCATCCGCTTCAAGAATGGGTCGAGTTCGTTCCGTTTCAGCAGCATATCGCAGGCGTTGATTCGGTCCAGAAGGTTTTTGCGTCAAATCATGCGGCACCCAAACATCAAGCTTTTTTTTGTATCCAGCCTTCTGCAGATGGTTTAAAATGGTTTGGTGACTAACTCCCATCTCCTGGGCGATGTCACGAGATGCCACATGCCGGTCTAACTCGATGTAGTCCATGATTTGATCGGTATATGTCGTCACAGGTCTTCCGCCGGCTGGCTTATCCATGGTGTCGTTTTCACCGGCTCTGAATCGTCGAAACCATTCCTCCGTGGTTCGAAGTGATAGAGTACCATCCCCAAAACATCATTAATCTCACGGAACGTTTCTCTAGCGGATTTGCCTTTAACGAAGGAAAACTTTAAAATAGCGCGAATTTCGGCGTTAGTGAACTTCTTGTTTACACGTCTATAACTGTTGAACGCAATATCCAAACTAATTATGCATAGCGTCGTTTTGTAGGTTATGTCAAGACCTTTCAAATTATGTATAGTATTGCTAGATACGAGCTCTGTAGCGCTTTGTACATAGCCGCGAAATTCAAAAGACAAAAAGGCGGAAGGGAGATATTTGACAACCTATATAAGAAAAATAAATTTATTATAGTTTGTGTAGCAAAGCCTGAACATCACGCACCTGGCATGATCTTGTGTAACTTTTGCACGCCGAGGCCAGCCACCACCTCGGACAGGCCCTGCGCGGCGCCCGACCGGTCCACGCTGCTGGACTCCGATGTCAGCGTGTGCATCAGCCAGGGCAGCAACTCCTCGAAGCTGCTCTCTCCCATGCCCTTCACCATCGCTCCGAGAGCACGAGCCGACACCGAACGCACCTATCATTTGTATAAAATATAAATACAACACGCAATACAATACGCAGCAATGTACTCACCGCAAACCTCTCTCTGACTCTGACCACTTTGGACAGTCTAATACGTATATTAATTTGGCACTATCTTTTGCTGTATGCTTTCTTTACATTTATTAAATATTAAACAAATCTGGTGAAAAGCGGGTAGCGATTGCTATCTCCGCCTACCTCGATTATAGCGATTGTACAGAGTATTTGTAAAATCTGTCCTAGACATTAGGAATTGATATAGAGAAATCAAAATTAACCTCAGGTACAGGATCGAGCAGAGAGCGTTTGAGTCCAGGTATAATGTTCGGCAGGTAGGGCAGCAGGTCCTTCTGATCCGTGAGGGAGTACATGTTGCCGATGATCTGCGCCGCCATTTTACGAGTCTCGGTGCTGCGGTCCTGGAAGGCACGTTGCACCACTGGCATAATGAGCGCCAGCGAGGGCGCGTCGATGAAGTGCACGAACTTGGTATCCAGTAGTGTTTGGAGACACGTGGACGTCTGGTTGGAGGGGTCCTGCAGCGCATGCAGAAGCACGGGCACGATCGCTGCACACACAGACAATCATCAAACACTGCTGTAAATGCCCCTTCACAACAATGCTTAGTCCTACGTTATTAGAGGACATAAACTGATATGAGGTCACAAAGAAAGAAGTGAGTATCATGTATGCTCCTTCCACCTTTGAAAAAATAGTACCTTGAATCTCAGGGTTCCGAATGACGGAACCGATGACCCTAAGTGAGTCGGCGCTGGCTTCCTGAACGCGCATGTGCGAGTCACTGAGCACTTCGATCAGCTTGGGCACGATGGAGGGCAGACACGAGGACAGTTGCTTCGGCGCGCAGTACGCCATCGCCCCCAGCAGCTCGATCGACCCTGGGTTTTATACTTCTTATTAACTAAATTACTTTCATAGTCCTTTTTTGTTAGTTTGTTCCGTATTCGTTTGTGTACTTTGCTGTATGCGATGGACTTTTATTAAATGTGAACTGATTAGAATGTTTGCCATATTGAAACGCTTGCAATGAAATCTTAATTTATAGTAAAAGTTATCCTATCAATTCTGACTACTACTACTACTAACCGGCTTTTGTACGCCAGTTGTCATCCTGCAGCGCCTGGAGCAATGACGGCAGCACCAGCTTGACACCATGGGCGCTGAGCTTGCTCATGATGAGCTTGGCGGTGTCATCGGCTGCGGCGCGCACGTACTGCGAGCCGTCGCCGAAGCACATCAGCAGGTGGGGCAGCACGTGCACGATGTAAGGCTCGAACAGGCGGCCCAGCTTGTGGCAGAGTAACTCGAAGCCGAACAACGCGCCTGCACCAATAACACACCAATCTAGACTATCACATCTTGCTACCCTCTTATTACAATGAAACAAATCAAACAATGCTGAACGGTACATAATTCAAATTAGGTGTTTCCTTCGGCGTCAACTTACCTTCGCGATACTTGAAATTCTTCTTCTCCTGAATAGCTTCAATGAGTTTTCCCATCACATCCAATTGTTTTAATGATAGAATACCAAGACCTTTGATGACTCCCGCAATGCCGAAGGCAGCTCCCTGAAGTGTTACATTGATAAAGATCAGTAAGATCACATGACGAGCCAGTTGGACACTACTACAGTTGGCTCTTCAGATTATGTGATTCGCGATTACAAATTAAGTATCTTCTCGTCATTCTCCCGTTACGTAGGTGTACAAGCATGCAGATAAAACAACTCATGTGCAATGTAAACTTTTTCATAAATTTCACACTACATGATATTTTGTTAATTCCCTACGCTATTGTAGTTAAGTTGGGTACTTTTAAATATCATCAATATTAAGTATATCTAATATTATTTCTCTGTAAATGTTTTGTAAATAACGGTAAGTTCTTTATTTTTCTAGAACACAACATGGCGTTTTCATAAAAAGTGATTTCACTGACCCTCCTGTCACCATATCTTTCGGCAGTGAGCAGCTGTTTCATCAGTTTGTTCATGATGGTGGGAATGTCGCCCTCGAGAGCCGGCGAAGTCACTAGGTGCGGCAAGCAGTTGCTGACGGCTTCTTGCACCTGAAGTACAAGGCTTTAACTTACACGAAAATTGTAATTTCTTAATGCAATCAGTTGTTCACGATCGAGCCCCAATCATTTTATAATAAATCACAAAAGGCTTATGACCATTTTACTTTTAAGTACAACTATAAATTTAAAGAATAAATAATAGCACCCCTTCTACCTGTTGGCTAGGCGTATACAGAGCGGCAACAAGGCGCAACGTGATGGGGCGTATCCTCGCGTCGTGGGGCTCCAGGTGGCGTGCCAGCGAGCCCACCAGCAGCACCACGCACTCCCGCACCGCGTCGTACCCGCCGGACTTGGGGGCCGTGTCCAAGAAGTGCTCGAACACCGGCAGCTGGCTACTCAGCGTTTCCTGTTCAACATACATCATAATGTAATAATATGTAAATAATGTCAAAATGAAAACCTGTACTGAAAAATTAATTAAAGTTGAGTTTCCAGTTTTTCCTTTTTCTATTTAGAGATTTTAAATACGCCCCTTGCGCGGTTGCCAATATCTTTATACACTAGATGTGTTGTACCTTGCCGTGGAGATCGACGACGGCCATAGCCGCTCCCAGCATCTCCTCGCGCACATCGTCGTTGCGGTCGGTGAGGCCACGCTTCACGAAAAAGGCGGTGGCGGCGGGCACGTCCGCGGCGGCCAAGCGCGGCGCCAGCGAGCGCAGCCCCAGCGCGGCGCCGCGGCGCGCTCCCCACTCGTCCACGGCCGCCTCGCGCTCGTGGCCGAACTGGTCCCGCTTGGCCGGGATTATCTGCCAACATTTGCAACATGTTAAAGAACTACAGTATACACACTTATTGTTGATGTACCATAAATGATTGGATAACGGATAAAGATTATAAATAATCTCACAGCGAACATTTTAATAGCAACGGTGTTCTTAATATTATGTTAAGGATGTGCTTAAATTATAATTATAAATCAAATATATTAAAAACTATTTTCATAAGCAGGTATTTCTGTATTGATTTCACATTTTGTGTATGTTTATTATGTTTTCTAATTTACTTAAAGTAAAATTTACTGTTTTAAATCACCTACATACAAACTTGCATACGCACATACACACCGACAAACACACGCACACCTTAAACACTGCATGTACTCACCACACAAGCATATTGACACATTTTTAAAGAAAAACAAAAACGTGTACAGTGTTTCTTGTCGATCACTGATACCCTGCTAACCAAAACCAACCTTAACATACTCAACAATGTTTGTATTGATTATTATTATTATATATTTTAAATAATAAAATATTATCTAGAAACGTTCACAAACAAGAGATATAATTAAGGCGTAGTGCTAGTTGCCAACACAGTCTGCACAATGAAGTGTTATTTCTCTTAAAGCTCCCAATAACATAATATAAAACAATACAAAATTTATAAAAAAAATTTAGATTAAAACTCACGGGCAACTTCTCTTCATATAACTCCTGCAGCATCTGCATCACTCGGTCCGCGGCGCACTCGGCGCTGTTGGCGCGGCCCACGAGCGCGGCGAGCGCGTCCGCGGCGGCGCGCTGCACCGGCTCGGCGGGGTGCTGCACTTCGCGCACCAGCTCGCGAACCAGCTCTACTTCCGCGCCTTGTACCCACATCTCCGCACGGGGGACTTTGCTCCACAGCTCTGAAGCTAGTTTTCTGCAACACATTTGTTATGTTTCAGTTGAGTTTCTTTAGGTATAACTACCGTTTTTCGCCTTCGATTTAGTAGGGCTCTCACAGTGGTCACCTGATTGGAGCCTTGTGCATAACTCAGTACAAGGGTCTCGGCAAAAGAGAAAGAGAATCTCGGCTGGGGCAGTTACTCTATTGAAACATTGGCATGCTGACCAGAGGGTGCCCAATGGAGGTCGGACCACGTCGCGTATCAGGGAAGTGGCTGGAGAAACTCCAACACCGCTTCTATAATAAATAGAACAAAACCTGCGCCCTCTCAGGCGAGGTTAACCTGGCGTCGTTTCTCCTAGGTATGATCGACCTTAAAGATAGTTACAGTATACTTACGTATGTTCAAGTGTTTAAAGGCAAAACTAAGTTGTTACTGATATTGCTTACTTATTATGTTCTGAAGTGTCAAAGGTAGCGACATATAAGCGCTTCGTAATGTCTAAGCCGTGGTCCATGTCGTCTAGCAGGGTGGGCAGGCGCTCCACCACGCACATCAGTGCGCGTAGCGCTGCATCTCGAACCACCTAACACAACACATTGTGTTTATAAAACAAAATGTATTTTTATTTATAAATATATAATATATGGTTGACCAATTGTAATGGAGTAGTCAAGCCATCTTCAGTTAATCTAGATCCATTCAAGTTCACTTCAGCCCTTTAGTTCTGGCCTCTCAAGAATAAGACTACGGTATCCCCTGCCTGTCGTAGAAGGCGATTAAAAGGGGCCTCGGGTTCACTGGGCGACAAGGGTAGGGGCCTTTGTCGTCCGCTAAGCTGGCCCGTGTCGCCTTGCACAGCGAGGGCACAGGGAGGGAGGGAGTAACCCCCCCCCCCCGGACATGCTCTCCTTGAGCACAGAGGGTCTTCGGTGCGTTCCACTGGAGATCCCGGAGCCCCTCGTCATGCATCGAGGAAAGGGCCACCGGGGAGGTTTTAGTGACCGACGCCTTCCCCCCAAAAGGAGGGGTATCTTTTAGAAGATTTCCTCCCCGTTAACAAAGAAAAAGATCCATTTAAGTTGGGCGGTTATCATTTTTTTTTCAACTATAAATTTATGATAATCTGCGCACCCATGTAAATCCAGGTCTTAGTTATAGGGTTAATGTTATATATAATAAATTTAAATAAATAATTACTGACCTCTAGCGGATTCTGCAGTCCAGCGAGCAAGCAGGTGGCGTCCTCGAGTGAGAGGTCCCCGCGCGCCGCGCACTTGGCCGTCTCCAGCAGCGCCACCGTGCAGGCCGCCTGTACGCGCACGCTCGTGCTGCCTGTACACAAGCCCCCGGGCTACTCAGTCACGCTAACAAACGGTCACAAATATTAAAAACGGTTATAAATTATATATGTTGTAATAGAAACGCGAGAGGTCATTGCAGGTGGCCGTCGTCATTGTACCCAGCTTACTTGGCCCCGCATATGATAGGACAGTGTCACTAGCCTGGGTACCGTAACATGTTAAAACGAGCCCAAAATTCTTAAGTCCCATAAAAGAACAAGTGATTTTATGGAATGGCAAATCCGGTCAAACTGGAGAGCTTCACAGATAAAAAGATAAATAGAAGTGTTGCGGGTCTAATCGAAATGCATTCAGCGTGGCGTAGGCGTGCGACTCACTGATGAGGTCTATGAGCAGCCGGAACATGAGGTCGATGGGGAAGAGCTCGGGGCGCAACAGGCCGCGGGGGTCATCCGGGTCGCCGCGCAGCTTGGCGTGACGCGTGATCATCGACAACCCTTTCATCATTGTGGACTCGTTAGACCGCACCGGCCCGCTTAGACCTAACAAGTCAAACAATAAAAATTAATACAAATAAATATTAAAAAACATATTTTATTTTTTCAAAGATTATATCCTGACCCAACTTGAGCAGTGGAAACACGTAGCAGAAACCGGGCGCTGTAAAGTAGTTGTTCCTAGCAGAGGAGTCGTCGGAGCCGGGCCGGGGCTCCGAGGACGCAGCGTGCAGCAGGTTTATGGTGCGCGCAGCTGCCTTGCCCAGATCCTCCTCCTCCCAGCGCGGGTCCAGGTCGCACTGTGGCTTGTGTAATCTAGACAAGTATTGATTGTCATGAAAATATGGGTACTATTCTAAGTAACTGTCACCAAGCCAACTCGTCTAATGTAAAATTAACCGCATAATACATATTTAATCTGCTCATATACTCAGAGTCATCAGGCACGCTATATGAATAGTCGTACAGTCGGGAAGATGGAATCGTTTCTATGTTCTGGTAGTGTACCTGAGCGTGACGCGCGCCACGGTGTCGCCGAGCACGGCGTGGTGCGGCAGCAGCGCGCGGCGCAGGTGTAGATGAGCGGCGGCGAGGCGCGGCGCGGCAAGCGGGCTGCGCAGTGCGCCCAGCACCGCGCTCACCAGGCGGCGCGCGCGCAGGCACACCGCCGCCGCGGAGCCCGCCTGCACTGCGCGCAGCAGCTGCTCCGCCAGCACCACGCGTTCGTTCAACTGTCACCCATAACATTAATATTGGACCGTGTTGACATCCTATACCCTAACAAGCAAAAGCGCTTACCTCGTGGAGCCGTTTACGGATCGCACCCTCCTTAGCTAACTGGATCTTAATCGCTTCTTTCTGTTTAGCCGACAACAGGACCTGCAATGGTTGTTTGATTAGTGGCCGGGTCAGTGTTAACAGGCAGTTATCATCCGCTG
The DNA here is from genome assembly GCA_029286785.1 of Meandrusa payeni. NCBI lineage: Eukaryota > Metazoa > Arthropoda > Insecta > Lepidoptera > Papilionidae > Meandrusa > Meandrusa payeni. Next base: position 16,738,415 of record JAGSMX010000006.1, on the reverse strand, counting down.
GGAGCGAGTCCTACAAACGTAATAACTATTGGAAAGGAGCATTACCTTCTTCACTTGCCCCTCTTGACGGCGTTTTTCTTCCAGCTCTCGCCTCAGCTGAAGCTCTTCTAGCTGTTCCTTATAGCTGTACGCCTTGCTCTCGCGTTTTAAATTCATCTCTTTGTTGTCGTCATTTCTGTGGGTCAATCCAAATACCATAGAATATTACTGGTATTTTGTAACGAATTTAGCACGAAAAGTGAAAACGCAACTATGCACCAGGTCAAGAGCCATACAGAATGGCATTTTATTTTAATAAAATAAAGTGACAAAATAGCACTGTGATCACAACAAGTGCCCACCAGCAAATGCATTGCAGAAATTGCATTTTTTTAACCTTATCAAGTGAGCCAGTAACATTAGTGGCTACATTACCGTAATGTACAAACTTCTAGGCGTCCACAGAAATAGTGTCTAGTGTAATCACTGATATTGTTAACACTGTCCAACCACAATTTGTCAAAGTGGTAAGGAGAATCGACAGTTCACTTACCCCGGCACGACACTCTTGTCGTACAACTCTCCTTCGGGCGTGAGGAAGACGAAGTACTCATCTCGCGTGACTCGCAGCAGCTCTGGCGTCAGCAGTGCGTCCAGAGCCGCCGTCACCGCCACGCCGCCCATGGCTTCTTCGTTTGCGGCCACCAGAGTTGCCACAACGTTCGACACCGTCTGCAATGCCACATATTATTTATTATTACTGTTATCTATAGCAGAATATTCCATTGTGAGCAAAAAATGTTCTGTTAAACAAGTGTACGTAGCTATCATCGTGTAATTTGATTAGCTTGTTGCCAGATGCAGCCAAGAGATTCATTCACACATGTATGATGCAGAATATGCAGGACTAACAAAAGGGATGTCAAATGGTTGTCCCCTAAAATGTCTGCTGTAAAGTGTTCAAAAAGTCGGGAATTTAAAAATACGATCAAACACGAAATATCTATTAAATAAATTTTGTTCAATAATAATTTCTTATCTTTATGCAAATGCCTAAACTTTACATGTTACAATAAGAGTAATTATACGAGTTTTAACACGGTTAATAATCTTGATTTCGGACAGAACTGCCGACAATTGACATCGTTGAAGTTACTTCTTAAATATCTCTTCTTTGTCGTTCCCTCGATTCTGAGAGAACGCGACTCACAAGTAAACATAAACACAACACAAATGAACGTAATGCCAAGTAGAAAGCCAAACACTGAATCATAAACACCTCAAATTCAAGCAATTAGTCTGCAGTGGTGTTCAATTAACTAGTGGCGGTTAAGGAAAACATTGTGTGGAAATTTTTCTAAGACATGTGAAGTCTGCCAATCCGCACTAGGTGTGCGTGGTGAACTATGCTTTTATACTCTCTTTACATAGAAGGCCTGTGCCCATCAGTGGGACATATATAACGTAAAAGCTGTAAGTATGGTGCTAACCTGTGTAGGCGTGTATCCGGTGATGTATAGACGCTTGAGGCAGTCTGCGTAGCGGGCCACCAGGTGGCGGGGCTCGAGGCGCATGTGCGACACTAGCTTGACCCAGGCGCGCCTGTCCGCGCTCGCCACCGCCGGGTGGTGGCAGCAGGGCAGCGCGTCTATTGCTAGCATCTCACGATCTTCGGACGGATAATCTACACAACAACACTACTGCTATAACCATTCTATTGTTAACCGACTTCTAAAAAGAAAGAGCATCTCAATTCATCTGTTTTTTTATGTATGTCGTCATTTATAAACCGATTAATTTTTTTTTGTAAGGGTGTACCTTTATTTTATTGGCATAGTACTTTGGATGTCGATAATATTATTACAGAACTCTTAAAAATCATACAGACACCAGAACTTTTTTTGCATAAGTGCATGAAACTTTGGAAATAAAAGTGCGCAGTTGTTTATAAGGTTTAATCCGTTACCTGCGGTCTGAAAAACATGGTTGTTGTGTCTGAATGTTGATTATTGTCTGTCTTGTTCAAGGCAATGCTCTGCTCACGACATAATACTGTCAGTGAATGGAGATCTTTTTTTTGTCTTTATCGTCAGTTAGACTATGAGCAGATGTGTTGAGAGCTGTTAGGCGGTCAGAGCAAAATCTCCATCGAGACTGCTCCACTCTCTCAACCGTGTCTATCAAAACTTAGGATTTGTCGCCTTTTAAGCCTATTAATTAGATCCGGTGTGGTTAGTTGCGTGACAAGCTTATTCGGATGCATTTGTAGCCTTTTTGACTAGAGATCAACGTTGCTTTATTTATAAATATAACAATGTAATTTAGCCGAGCTGCTCTAAAACATCGCCCAGTCAAGAACACTGCCAGTGACAGGTGACAGTGCACTTTATTGTTGACTCGGACAAACTTCCGCAATGTTTATTTATATATTATATTGTATTTATATTCCTTAATATGTTTAAAGCTGAGCCTGAAGCATATTATCGATAGACTATACGGTGAAGCTGTGGAAGCCCTGAGATGGTAGCCATTGGTCAAAAGACATATATAGTGTAATATTACAAAAGTACTCACCTCTAAATGAACACAATGCTTGAACACAATCAAGTATCATTTTGCCGGTGACTTCAGAACCCTTCTCTTCGGGCGAACTCTTGTCTTTGTTAGCGAATATTTTTCCCTCCTCCAGCACATCTTTCAATTTGCGCGCTAGATATTTCGCCAAGTGAGCTCTGTCTTCTTTGGCCAGTAATAATCTCACTTGCAGCAGTGCCGCTTCACGCACCGACTTGGCCGTGGAGAGCAGCACCAGCACGAATGCTCTATACACGGGCGAACTGCCGTCGCCGCCCACACAGGAGTACCTCTCCAGCACTGTGCTGCATAGCAACGCCACCTGTATTAGGACTATAAAGGGGTAAATGTTATAGCGCAACTGAACATTGCAGCAATAAACACGTAACAAACAAAGCTACTGTAGTTACTAACGAGGAGCACTTTAATGTGAAGGAATCAACGAGTTTTTATTCATACAACGGGTTCGCATTTGATATTATATTTCATACATATTAAAAACATCTGTGCATATTAATCACCGGTTTTAAGTTAGCTTAAAACCATTCTTCCTCCACCTGATGTTAAGTGGAAATGCAGTCCTGAATGGTAAGGCGCACTAGCTTAGTAAATGCCTATTCACACTTCTCTTGAAAATACCTACACTGCAATCGGAGGGAAAGACTGACGCGGGCAAGCTATTCCAGTTCTTTGCTGTACGAATAATGAAAGATGAAGCAATGCGTTTGGTTCAGGTTTGAGGGATATCCACAACATAAGGATGAAATCCAGCAGTGTATCTTAAAGTCTAATGGTCCAAGCTATTATAGAACAAGTTATTACAACAAGTCCATGTTACCGTCATCAGTGGCGGCGGCGAGCACGCGGTCGTGCAACAGCACGTGCTTGTCGGAGTGGACCAGCAGGGCCCACACGGCGCTCCTGGTGGGCAGCTCGCGCTCCGTGTCCAGCATCGCCAGCCCGAGCATGGCCGAGATACCCTCGCTCACCACCGGGTGCTATTCATAATAAAAAACAAAAACTAAATAAGCCGATACGAGTCTAATTTATTTTATTCAGTGATTTAACTGTAGGTGTTAATAGCATAATGGTTTTACGGCACAATGAAAATCGTTCAAACCAGCAGTCAACTCAAGTCAATTGTCTTTGGACAGTAGTAAGCTTGTTTAGGAGTGGTTAAAAAGAAGAAATTGATGTAAATGTATTAGTATTCTTAATGAAAAACAGTTACAAGGATGCCGCAATGGCTTTTCAAAGAACAGCTATATGTATGGGACTAAAATTGTCTTGTTAAGCAAACTGGAGCATGGTAAAGGTATTTGCAGGAGCTACCTGCAGTGGCTGCGCGGCGGCGCGCTCCAGGGCGGCGAGCAGGGAGGGGCGCAGCGCGTCGACGTGCACGCGCGACACGCCCCGCCACGCCGCCCGCGCTATCAGAGCCGCGTACGCGCTGCGAACCGCAGGCGTGCTGCTCTTAGCCGACAGGTTCTTCTGCACATTTTATAATAGAAGTGAAAAAAAATCGGATTAGCTTCCAAGCTACAAGTGGACTGGTGTAAATTCAGGATATCTTATATTCACTTCAACTTTTTGTTTCAAAAATAATTTATGGAATGTTGGATGGATCTTAACAAAGAATGAATCTCTACAAGTCATAATGCCTGAGGAAACCCTAAATTAAGTGAAAACTTAAATACTGTAAAACCTAGTCCAAGATGATGTGGGAGCCTTCAAGAGTACAGTGAACAGGCACTTCCTTAACTAGCGTGTACCATCTTTCCACTATAATTATAATAATATAAAATAAAAATACATGTTACAAAATATTATTTACATATACCCTATGATCTTTGCAAGAACATAAGAAATTGCACAATAAAACAAAGCTTCCTTTACACACCTTAAATAGCTCGTAGATCTTGTCAGGCAACGGCGTCTGTAGCCTCTGGGTCCAGAGGTTCAATACTTCCAGAGCAACACAAAGTGTGCGTTCATGGGACTCGCTCTCCAGCACGCGTGTTATTTGATTCACGGCCTCGTCGTAAAGCGCTGGGAAATCTTCCTCCGAAACCGCCAACTCACTCAAAGTGCCCACCCCCTAAGAATATTGGAACATTTAATATATAATAAAAATATATGACAATAGCAAGACTCCCGAGATCATCTGTGTTTATGCCACTATTTTACGAGCTTGTAGCACTTCACCGGGACTGAGTACAACAACAAGCTTACACTAAAAGTGGACTTTTTAAAAACAGTAAAATGCATAAACTGGAACAGTAGCAAGTTTGAAAGCTGTCATCTTAGTGTAAAATATCAAAATACTCTAAGTTGTAGTAAGGCTTGACATTATGTTGAGCATATAACATAGACCAAGACAGTAACCTGCAATACTGCCATTTTATCTTCACTGGATGTGAGTTTGCCACTAGCTCCATGGTATTCAGCAAAGCCACTGCTGAGCAAGTGGCCAGCTGCCTCTGTAGCGGAGCAATGTTGTGCCAAGTGGGACAGAGCTTTGTTAGCCTCCACTCGGGCCCATGGATCTTTTGAATGTAAGTTTACTGCAATAGAAAATTATGGTCAGTAATTTATTTTAAATGGTAATCGATGATATATGGACTTATGATCTCATATTTTTGACTAAGATCTCACCTTATATACCCCAACCTTGAAACTAGAAAAGCTACATTGAGGAAGACTTGACAAAAGACAATTTCTGTCTCTGTCTACTTTTTAAAATTAAATAAGAGCTTTTTAAGTTAAATAGAAAAACAAAATATCGATTTAAAACACATGAAGTCAGCAAAAACTCAGCTGTAACACAGGTACAGGTAACAGGCTTTGTGAGCTATTCACCAAGCTTATGTTAAAATTATGATAGCTCTGGACTGGGCAGCTACAATCTGCGCAAACATGTAAGCAAGTAAACCAACTGGGAATGATTCCCTGACTGCCAAGTGGCCAGCCATTGATACCAAAGGACTATCTCTAAAGAGGAAACCCTTCTTACATAAGTATTTGCTTACCAATTAAGCTCTTGCCAATGTCGATTGCAATTCCATCAACACATAATTTTAAATTAGCAAAAACCTCTCCAACCGCTTGGATAATAGTCTCCGGGCTACGCAACATGGCCTTCTGTATCGCCGGTAAAAGAAAGTCCTTAACATCAGCTGAATCCAGGAGGTGCAGTAAGTCCGTGCATGCAGTGATGTAGTTGGCATTGGGCCGGCTCTTCACGCTTATGAGGCTCTTTGTAAAACTTTCTAGCATTTTTTCCTGGAAACAAAGTTGTCGATTAAAACAAACAGTCACAGAGTTTGTTTACACAAACATTAAAACAAATTAATTGTCAAGCCTCCTTTTTGAAGTCCGATGGAATAGGTCACAGCATAAAGCAAATTAGAATAAAAACGTTGTTAAATAAGTCATCCACATACGAAATTCTTTGTGGATGACAAAGAATACGTGTATTGTACGATAGCTTGTTAATAAGAGAATAATGTTTTATTGGACAAAATTACCTTATGTTTTATGACAAGAGCCTCATCCCCGGTTTGCTTGAAATGCCTACATAGTGCTGAGAAAATGATCGGAATTTGAGGGCCAGAATCAGCTGATAATGTCATGAGTATGTCTATCCATTTTGAAACTTTCTGTATGCCAATTACATTCCACGATGTGTGTAGCTAAAATCAAAATGCATACATTCAAAAATAGTTGTATATTACATTACGATAAAGAAGCTCTCACGCCTTTTTTACCCAGCCGGAGTATAGGCACAAATTATCGAGGTTGAATCTCGCCAGAATCCTCCTGCCTGCAAATATTTCATCATTCATGCAATATCAGAATCCAATATGGTATCCTATATGGTTCCTGAGAGAAGCTGTAATTTGTTTGCACAATAATTCTATATCAGCAATTTGTCTATGAGAAGACAAAATGATTAAATATATAAAAGGACAAAAGCTTAAATAGACAAATTTACATACCACAGTAAATGCTTTGATATTTTTCCTCTTGTCCCCATAGCCAGTGACAACAGCCAACAAGTTAGCTTGTGACAAAACCAATGACTTGTAATCAACACCATCCTCTTCGATCTTTTTCAATGTTTTTTCAGTGAGAACTGCCGACCAACGCAATGCAAACAGACCACTTTGGCATGTGCTTTTACTACAAGTATATTTACGTTAGTAAAATTTGAAATTAGTAATTTAGCAAAAATTGCAGAATAATTGGGTTGTTTGCCCTAAACCCCTATGTAACTAAAAGAAACAGCTCTTTGGATATGGATTTAATATATATAGATAGTAAGGTGTACTTACGATACTGCCGTGTTCCGTAAGGTCTCTGATATATCAAGTAATAAAGGTAGAAAACTGCGCAGAGTCCATTCACGGTGATTAACAGCTAGATATTCCAGCAGGCTTCTAATATAAAACTGGGATGTTGTATCTCTGTAGCGATGCAGAGTTAATGTCAGTACTCGACAGATAAACTTGATTGCTGGTTCAGTAATACCTGAAAATTATATTAAAGATTTTTCATATGTTGTAAGATTGAATGCGACCAAAGTAATAACTTATGTATTTCATTCCTCCATTGCTAGTTATCTAGTATTTATAGTATATAGTTATGAAAATCAACATTTCATGGTGCCTTTAGATGATTTATTGAATTCTCATGTACTTTTCTTCAGTACTTTGCATTTTTTATAATTTAATAAAATAAGCAGTGGTGATCAATTAATAACAAGTAATATTTCCATCATGTGCTCATGATAATGTATATAATATATCTTAAAAAATTAAGTTCAAATATCAGTTTCTAATGAATGTATGTTAAATATGGTCACATAATTAAGATTTTTTATTAAGAATTCATCAAGAAATCATGTACAAAGATGTTCATTTGAATGTAATATCAGAGTCTAGATTAAAAAATTAGGAAGAATAAATCTATAGGTTGTTTTTTATACAGGGATTATAAAAGACCGCTTCTGAAAACTAAGACAGATGACAGTACTAATTTCACCTTTGATGATGGGACAGAAAAAAATCGATCCTAAATAAAAAAAAATCATATGTTTAAAGAAAACACAAAGTCAAAGACAGCTAATGCTCAGGTCAACGAATGCCGGGGCGCGGAGGGGTGGCGGCACGGCGCTGATACCGTGCCATAGAAGAATTCTTGCTGTGGCATTTTTCATTGCAGTTTTTTTTTAGTAAAATAATGTATTTTTTTGGGACTATCGTTTCATTTAGCTTTACTAACATGATAGAACTCCAGTCAGCCACCACTCCAGATGGACCAACAACCTTACAAGGATAGCCAGAAGTAGCTGGATGTGCAAAGCAGAGAATCATATATGATGGAAGGCATGCTGATACAGTTTAAAGTGGCAATTATCTATATAATACCCATACACTCTATAATTTTCTATGGTAGTTAGTTTGAATATGGTAAAGATGTTTACAATATTACAAATTGAATGCAATATATAGAAATAGGGAAACAATGACATATAAATGTTTCATTACAATAACAGACTGAAGATATCCAAAATCGCAGGTGGTTTGATGTTCTGCTTTTACTTTTACTGCATATTGGTACTAAACATAAAATGTTCATTCATATTTTACAAGCTTGTACATAAATTTAATAGTTGCAGCTATCTGAAAACATTTTTGTACTGGTTGAATAAATCTAGGCGATAGACAACCTTTAATAAGTTCAGTCACCAACGAACCTTCTACGTACCTACAAGCATATGGTACCGAAACTTAACTCAATTATTTATTACCTGGTGATGATAATACATCCTGAATTTCTTTTATAACTTCACGTCTCCCCTTCAAACTTGCGGTCTGGATTTTAAATGGAACATCCTTCAATTTTCTCAACACCTAAAAATTTTAATTTTAGTTATACCATATATATGTTCTCCTTTTTATATAGTATAGTAACGATTTGAAGACAAAATTACCTCGGAATCTCCCATTTTCTTTAAACATTCAGCTTACTTTCGATTCTTTAAAAGCACACCTCTTTTAAGGAAAAACAGATTAAAAAATCATGGCCTTACTCAAATATCTTCAAATACTATGAGATATAAGTGATAAGAGGGAAAGAAACCTGTCAAAATCACCGGCTGCTCTATCGCCAGTAATAAAAAAAAATTACCTCTTTATTGTATAAAATAGTGATAATAGCCGTAGGTATTAATGAGTACACTTCGTTATTTTATTAATGTATTTTAATCTTGATCCTATTTTACCTTCGCTTTAATGAAAACATAATTATTATAATTTATTTTAAATATTCTTTTGAATTAAGAAAATTACTAACTAAAAACTAAAAAGTATTATATAAGGATAATTATATTCGTATATAACCGAAAATGTCTAAAGAATAGATCTGGAAGACTTTTACAAACTTAATATTTGTATCAAAAAAGCTTTTTTCCTATAATATTTTTATTCTCCTTTAATATTCCAAAATATCCTAGAATATTTTGCAAAAGTTTTTTGATTTGATCAGTATGCAAACAGTATGGTTGATCTGTCAAATTTGTTTACACTTTATATTACTTGTGCCCTATTTGTCGTGTAGAATCTATAGAATTGATAAAGTTTATACCAGAGTTAAATGAATGGCTAAAATGGAAACAAGGTTAAAACAGTTATCACAATTAAACAGTTATATTCGGGATGTCGACAAAGATGTGACAATGATATTACAAAACTTACAATGGGACCGAAATAGCATCTTAAAGGTTGGTAATTGTAAAAAAATCAAAACGATCATGGTCTTTACAAATACAAAGGGTTTAAGCGAATTTGTATAATTAATTCTGGGGTAACTCTATCGTATTTTTACTCGTAGTTTTTGAGCACTGTGTGCATAGGTCAAGATAAAGAGGAATGCCAACAAGTTCTAGTGGAATTAAGTATATGTAATGATGTAGGTATACTTAACATTAGGGAAAATCTAAGCTTCATAACAAGAGTCTTCTCTTCATTACATGGTGCATAACTTATTAGCACAGCTTACCACAAGTAATGACAATAACCTTCACAGAACATCACATGAAAATAGTAGTTTAACCATACTTTGTTTTGGTATTGTTTGTGTTCGCTGGCATAGAACTTTAGGATTAGCAATTACTCTTAATATAGTTTTCTCATCAGCAATAGATGTAGGTCCTTTAGGCTATGGGAAGCTTTTACCATACAATGTTAGTGATTCCTGTTTTGTGGCTTAGTATCTAACTCATACTGTTATTTTACATCCCTGTTTTGTTTTAGGGTTTGTCTATGGCAAAATGCAGCTACAATACGAACCACAATCTGCCATTGAGTAAGAAGGAAACTCATGAAATGGTGTGTTTTCTGAAATCACAAGGCTATTCAGATGATGATCAGCTGCTACCAGATCCTTTGGACGTTAATTCCAACACACTTGTCAAATTAAGTACGTTTTCTCACCACAAGTTTTGGTTGCGTTCATTGACAATTTTTTTCATACAAAACATTCCTCCTGTTGATAGTCTAACTAGGCAATGTTACATTTCAGAAAATTTTCCATCACATTTTCATTGTTTCTACACTCCACTACTAAATAAAGGCAGACTGCTATAACCTTAATCCCAAGCTTTACATCTCTGAATGAAGGTTACAAATGCTTCAAGCCAGGTTGTACCTTTGTCTAGTATAGGGTCAACCTACAATGAGATATGTGGCCAGTCCAATAGCTTTCCCACAATTACTGCTTAAATAAAAGCATTTGGTACTTATCCATATTTACATATATTCACTATCATATCTCCTTAATATGTTTTATATTGATATTCTGTTATCGAAATAAAGGCTGTTAGAACTTCATTGGTTGAAATATGTATTTGGCTTCTCATACATTTTTTATTGAGTGTGTATTATTAGCATATTTATTGTAACGTGAGATTTAAACTTTTTTGTAATATAATATGTAATTATATTTGACTATTTCATCCAGACACACAGGATATTGTAACAATACTTAACAACACATCAAGCTGGGATCCGTTATTCAAGAAAGGTACGTACATTATATAATAATCTTTTCATATTTATACAACTTAGTTTATATTTAGTTAGATAGAGCTGTTTTTCTTGAACAATGTATTGGGGAATGTTGCATATTTTCCTGAGTCCACATTTAAGGTAGTTAAGTGTGAATGTACTCCTTGTTGGAAAATTTAAGAAATAAATATTAATAAACAAAAAGTTTTTGTAATAAGTGAAATTAGTTAGAGGCTAATTAGATGCATTGTCTTAAGTCCCAAGGTAACAGGCTGCAACAAAGAAGTTTAGCTTCAAAACAATATTCTCTTGCCTCCATACAAAAATGAAAACAAACAGAAACAAAAATGAACATATTGTAGTGGAAATATAATGTAGAGTTGTGATTTACTACATAATGATTTTCCCTTTTCAGCCGCTATTTACGTATCTCTCCACCATTGAAAATGGTTTTCGTCTTAATTTGTATCCTTTTCATAAATTTACAGTCTCCCAGCAAACCTTTTGCTGAGCATACATTGCTAACTACTAGTTTATTATGCTTACTAATTTGCGGGATGTAGACTTTACTGCTTATGATGTGTTACAGTGACCCTAAAAAGTCTTAGCCTATTAATGGAAAAGCCATTTTGTGTGAAAAAGTTTTAAAATAAAAAGTATGTACTTGATTAATGGAAGTATTGGCTGTTTTTATTGATGCACGTGAAACATTTTTATGGATGAAACTGGTTCCTTGTAGGCATTTTAAGCAAATATTGCTTACACTATGTTCACACAAACAGCAATGACAAAGAAAAAAGGCGGGAAGGGTCGTACTTGTACTAGGACAAAACTTCAAGTGAAATGGAGGAATATAAAATATTACTGAATTAATGTATTTTAACAGATATTAATATTTAAATTAAAATTATATATGCTCTTATTTGATTGAATGATTTGCTCATTGGACAAAAGGGAACAAACAACCTCGATTTTCGGAGCCGTGGACTTTGGAGCGTCTGCAATCCACGTATACTGCAGACGAGAGGCGAGCTATTCACGATGCCGTCGTACAAGCTGTCCCGTCATGTCACGATTTGGCCGACTTGGCTTTGCCCAGGTGAGATATATAAAATGTACAGTAATTTCACTGACAGACAGGCTTCCTTTGTATTCTCTCATAAACACAACAACACTGTCGATATTTTATTTACATTATCAATTCCACCTATCAAGCGCGAACCACATATGATTGCAGATTGCAGACTAACTATACACCACCTAGTGCACCAGCATATAATGCGTGTCCATCTTTTACGTTTAGTGATACTCTTATTGCAGCCATCATGATGCTGATGAATCAAATAAAGTGAAGTCGCGAGTGGAGATCTTGGCGGAGCTGCGCGATATGAAGCGACGCCGCCCCAAGTACCGGATCGCAGCGAAGACGCGCAACTACTCCGACGTGCTGCGGGACGTCATCAAAACTCAGGTTAGTTCTTTCAATTCCATCATTAAATTAGGTCAATAAATTTTTTACATGTTTTATGTAAAAAATATATTTCATTTGTTCATAGATGGAGTATTATTCAGAAATGCCTCATCAAAAGAAAACACTGTCTATACCTGCCTTATCACATTCAAACAATGGAGAGAGAGATAATACTTCATGTAGTACTGGTGAAGGATCGATTCAAAATGAACCAGATACTTATATTTCTACTAAAGATGTAAGATATAAACATCCGAAGGAAATGAATGTGGACAGTCAGATACTAAGTAAAAATTATATATCATTTAACCGCACAGACAGAGAAACTTGTCTGTCAAATTTTCCTTCTAAATCAAAAAGAACAGAGGTGAGAAGAGGGAGAGAGAGAGAAAACCAAATACGGCATGATGATTATAGTTCCTCGGCTTTTACCAATCATCATTACATCTACAATAAATCGGACAGACGGACACATCCTACTTTAGAGAACGATTTCAGAGAGAGTCAGACACAGAACGAAAGTCGAAGAGGAACTAGAGATCAAAATATACCTGTTTCTATTAAAATGGAAGGATCTAAAACTTCACATGTCGAATTTAGACACAGACAGACACTAATAAGTCACAGGAGCCAACTGCCTTACTCCACTGATAAATATAAAAGATCTGATGCATCAAATAGGAGATCTAGCGACAGACGGACAAGGAGGAACCGTAAGAGTAAGGGGGATAAAGATAGTTACTCCCCAATTAACTCTGAAAGATCTGATACTCCAGAGATTGAATACAGAGAAAAACGAGTAGATTGCGATAAGAGAAATAAACATAGTAAAGCATGTAAAACAGGAAACTCAAAGATCGAAAAGAAGAAGCAAGATACAGCGACAGATATCGATATCAGAGGAGAAACATTTGAAACTTCAGAGAAGGAACAAAGGCCTCGGACTTGTGCACGTTACACGGGTACACAGGTAAACATAAATCCTTGCAACTTTATCAAGAAAGAAAAAATTGAATTGCCAGAGTTTGAGGAGCGAGGGAATTTGTATAGCACAGGCAGTCAGCGCACGATCGTTACCGAAAGTGGGTGTATGGTCCCCATTAAAATGGAAAAAACTGACATTCCGGGGACCCCTTGTAGTTATAGTCGGACAAAAAGTGGTTATAGTTCATCGAGTTATACGGAAGATGATAACAGTGAGAACGACATCAAGAGGGAAATATATGACACTCCCGATAGAAGTGCTAGAGATAGACAGAGTAGATATTACAACACATCTGTTAATACAAAAAATCACGAAAGACACAGAGATAAAAGGGCTATTCAAATGAAAACCACTCCAGAAAGACAACCCAGACATATTGAGACAGAAAGAATTTATTATACAACATCTACTTATGCAGGAAACTCAAAGACACCGAGTAAAATTGCTATAAATCACACTGAAGTACCAGATGATGAAATTACAGATCGATGGACACGAACTGGTAACAAGGACTCAACTGGCAATGCAAAGGAAACAAACAGGTATTATTACAAAAACAAGAATGTGAGACGTCACTCAGCTAGCAGCTGCTCTTCAAGTAGTGAAACTGAAACGAAATGTGACGACAGTCGCCGACATAAGAAATATCGTACCGGCCCTAGAGAAGAAAAGAGAGATTACGGAGAAAGAGATGACTATTCAAGGAAAAAGTATAATGAGAAATCTAATAGCTACCGTGATAATAAAGACGCGAGACATTACGTCAAACACACGAGCGAAAGTTATCACGAAGAGACGCGAAAACGCAAGACACATTCTTAACTAATTATTATCGTTAAAATAGCTTAGGATAAAAAGTTCTGTTCGACATCAGAATGTTCACTATTTTGAAATGTCTAATGTTATTACGTGGCCACGTTATTGTGTAATCTCATAGAACGCTGCCAAATGTTTCACCAGACGAGTTTGTAGAAACTTCAACTAATTTACTTAAAAAAAAGTCAAAGAACGACCCGCATCTTGATATTCCGTTAATAATAAATAACTTATTAATTAATGTTTTATGGTTTTTATTTACAGTTAATTGACTATTTGCCTCTTGACATGAGTTCATTTTACCACACCTAAAGACCACCAGCTACTAAACTAAATAGTACTGTAATTAGTTATATAATTATAATTTTAGTTAATACTAAATAATGAACGGTGTTATTGATAAATTACTAAATAACTCGAATAAAGTTGCATGGTAACACAAGAAACCTAAATTCGATCCCTAGGTATAGCGACCACTGAAATATTTTATTGTAAGCGCTCGGAGGTGAAGTAAAACTGACGGCGGCATGTTTGAGACTGACGCCTATGCCCCAATGCCTGCTACTCTAGTAGTTGTTGTGGCCTCAGGAGTTACCGAAGCGCATATCTGTGGTAAAGTGCTGGGCTCCAGCCTGCTAACTGCCAGCGATGTTTCATTATCAAAGTGATCTATTGCATTACTATCAATTGTCATTCCATCATCACTAAATACGTTTAATACTAACACATACGATTGGCGTGCCATTGATTCGCCATCGGTAAATGATAGTGGCACTAGTGAAACTAAAAAGAAGAAAAGACTACTAAAACTATCAAATACCGACTACTATGATGCAAATAACCCTTCATTTTGTACACACTAGTGTTAGCAGAGTCGATACCCTCTCCTCTACCCGATACTCTAGTTATAGAAACCCACGAGTATTGGAAGAATAATTGTCTTGTTGTTGTGTTGTCTTAAGGAGCCGATTTGACGTCATAGAATATTTGTCGTAAACTTTTCTCACGGCTCATAAATTTGCGGATTACGAAATAATTTGAGTGTGGTCTAGACTCGTCTAATACGCTGCGAGCTGCTTGCGGTTTTATTGCCACATTAATTATAATAAAAATCATAACTTTTTCACGTTTGGCGCAATAAAATGCATCCACAAAACAGTTATCATCGTATTGCCAAATAAGGGTCGCGGTTAATTTATTCACGAGCATTGATGTAGCGTTATTCGACCGGTCGAGCGCATACACCGCGCTCCTGCAACATCTAACTGACCTTTTTAAGAGTTCAAAGAGGCAGATAGCTGTTGTGCTCATTCAGACCTCAACAGGATCAACATCATCGGCCTGTATCAATCCACTGCTGGAAATAGGCCTTCTCGAACGTCTTCCCTGGATAGGGGTAGCCATCTTCTCCACTCGGCCAATTATCAAGTATTACATTGTTTGCATAGAGTTTCCTCAGTTAACAACATTTCTTTAAATCTTTTATAAATTATAAAAATGCCTGACCACAAATCAAGGGGTGCAGCCTGATAGCAAAGCTACTAACTCAGTCAATATGTATTCATTCTTGACTTGGAAGTGGACAAACACTGACGTAGTTGAGTTAGTATTATAAAAACGAATTAACGAATTAGGCAACTATCGTACACAAGCTGATAATTTTATGGACGTGAATAGAAGTAATTGCCTACTAATCATGTCTCCGACGACCGTCCTTGTTGCAGCGTGTCGTAATTATAGAATAGTATTTTTTGTTCTCCCGAATGAAACACGAATCTGCACATAATGTCGCGCTTGCGGCTAAGCAGCGCGGTAGAACTGCAAGCAAAAAGTATTAATTAGACAACGTGTGAACGTACGCACGAGCGCACAGAGGCTGCGGCAACGAGAGTGTGACGCCGGAGCACGCACTGCATCGCTTTAAATGGTAGAAATTCAATTGTATGAATGAGGTCGGCATTAGCACAGGCCTTCTCTGTTAACAGAGAATAAGGGCATAGTCCGAGACGCGGCCCTAGTGTGAATCTTCACTTCATATCATTCAGGAAACTTACATGACATGTATGAAGAACATGTAGAAAATTGTAAGACATATGTTACCTATATATACCTATATATAAGGAAACCTATGTCTATCGCGTGTGATAAATCGGCACATAGAATTGCAACAAACAAATTCATTGCCGCCATCGGGGTTCGAATTCGGGTTGTTATCGTAGGTATCGTGTAAATTAGAGATGAAACGGATAGTAGTGCGGCCGGATACCGGATATTCGGCAAGCTACTAGGCCGGAGCGCCGGATATCCGGCTGCCGGATATTCGGCCCTTTATTGCGTTGACGCGATCAGTTTGATTTGAATATTGGCGCGGTAAACGAGATCGGATATATTCAGGCGCATTCGGATCGCACGTAAGCGGAGATCGGGTCGACTCGGGGGCGTTCGAGTGTTATCGCGCGTGTCAGTTTGTGTTTGTAAAAAAGTATTTAGACAAAAACGAGACTTAGCAAGAACACCAGACTTAGCTTGTATGAGAGCTTCCTTAAAAGCTGAATTGGAAAGTCGTTTTAAATCCTTAAGTGATAATTCAAACTACCTAATTGCTACCTTTTTAGACCCAAGGTTCAAGTCAGACTATTTAGGAGTTCTTGAAACTGAAAAAGCCCGACAGAAAATCATGATAGAGTATATAAAAAACTCTTACGAGGAATCTTCTTCTGACAGTGAAAAATCATCGCCGTCTTCAACACCTGCTAAACGAATGAAAGAAGATGAAACTGGATCCAAGTTCACACGTGAAGCTCATGACACTTTTTGGAACTGTTTCAATGAAGTGGCAAAGGATAATAGTAGTGATTGTCGCGATCAAGAAAAACAAAATCCAATTGCTAACGAGATTGACTTTTTTTTAAAGACATCTCGAATCGATCGAAATCACGACCCATACATTTGGTGGTCAGTTAATCTAAATCAGTACCCGCAGTTGTCAAGGTTTGCTAGAATTTATCTTTCAGCACCTGGCAGTAGCGTTTACAGCGAAAGGCTATTTTCAGAAGCTGGTCTGGTATACGAAGCCAAGCGGAGTCGCCTCTTACCAACAAATGCGGAAAATTTGGTATTTACTCACCACAATTTGCCACTTGTTAATTTTGAGTATTAAACTAATAATTAATAAAACAAACATTTTTGATGTGCGATTATAAAAATTAAAAATAAACGGTGTCCATTGTCCATATTGGAGTATGATTGATTTGCCTTGAGTAAAATAAGGAGATTTTTTAAAATTATACTATCCGGTATCCGGCCGGATACT
Source organism: Meandrusa payeni (assembly GCA_029286785.1). NCBI lineage: Eukaryota > Metazoa > Arthropoda > Insecta > Lepidoptera > Papilionidae > Meandrusa > Meandrusa payeni. The sequence continues at coordinate 16,721,208 of JAGSMX010000006.1, read as the reverse complement.
GAATTACTATCCGGTATCCGGCCGGATAGTGAAAACAAGGCCGGATAGGCCGGATACCGGATAGTTACCGGATGTCCGTTTCATCTATAGTGTAAATTGAGGGAACCCCGGAGACTACTACCATAACTTTAGTATAATGTAATTAATTAAACCACCAGAGGTCGCTGTCTAACGTAAGCCGCAAATGATCCCACGATATTTAAAAGGACTTCAAACCAAAGGGGACGTTTTCAATTCGTATTCTTTGTAATGTTTGAAGTCGATTTTTGTTTTTACATGTTATTATACCTATGAAGGAACGAACGGGTGAGCCTGTATTAAGATGTTTTGTGATCAAGTATTAGTATTCGCATTCCAGACCAGTGAGAACTTGTCCATGTAATTGTAGAAATCTATCACTACTTACGCCACATCGCAAGTCCAACTTTCTGTAATTACGCCAATGACGCAATCGTCTACACCGTTATAATGTATTTAAACAAACTTAGGACAAATAAGATAATAATTAAAATTGTGTTTCTACCTTACATTCGTCATAAAGTAAAGTAATGCAAGGAGGGCGGGCCAGTTGATCAACGTCGATAGGAAAGAACAAGATGCCGTCTCTCAACGTCGACGTCCCTCCCTCGTAAACAATCAAGTGAGAGGAGCTGGCAAAGGACGGTGCACATCTTCATTATTTTTAATTATGTTTGGAATGTGTGAATGTTTATTCGTCGGATTTCTTGCGTAACATTTAGCCGCGAACATTTCGATAAACTGATTCATCTACCGGAAATATCAATATACACAAAAGACAATATTTACAATAAAGTAAACACAGAACCCACCGCAAGAGAATAACAGACTCCAAGATGACTTTCGATCAATTGAAGGTGTCTGAGGTTTTGCGGTGCGAGTTTCAATTTCAGTTCAATTATAATAATACGAGTAATATATAAGTTCTATGTTTTTGGTGTTGTTATTGTTTTTGTTAATTGTGGATGAAAAGTCTTTTGCTGAATAATGTTGATGTAAGGCCGTTATAATGTATCGGGCGATGCACATATGCATTATTTATTTTTGTATAGAATATATTATATATTATATATAGAATATATTTTATGTTGAGCCACACTTTTTTGACAATCGTACTGAGTAATATTCCCGAAAGGAAGTGGGCCTGTTTCAGAACTTCAATTTCCTCCAATTTTGGCTTTAATAATGCCTTTTTACTATTTCGGAGTGATCGGCGGCAAAGTTATACTTTGTTTTAAAAAAGATGGTTAGGCAGATCTGGGGCCCATCCTGGGTCGATAATACTTCCGCTTATTGTGTGTTGCCATTTTGGAAGAGCGACCGTACAAAGACTGTATTTTATCTACGATGGGCAACACGGGCGGTGGACCGAAAAGTTCCATTAGTTATCTTGTCATCAGACTAACTTTATCAAATGAGTTTTTTGTACATTCTTGCACTATCACTAATATAACAGCAACTGACAATCGAGTGCCTGATTTGGTTATGAGTTGGAAGCTCAGCTCATTTGAACGCAGCCTGTACTTCAACTAATAACTAACGTCTAAACAAATTTCTGAGACATGATATATTATAATAAACGTGTCTGGTTTAATAATAAAACAAGTTGTAATTTTAACAATGGTGAAATTGTAGGAGAATGCAAAAAGGGCTTTCAAAATAAACGTCGGGTAGAGCGGCGCGGGCGACACACAAACAAGTAAAACAGGCGCGCGCGGCCCGGGGTCACGTCACATAGCGCGGGAGATTGATACCTTTATAATAAGTACAGTCCTTGTGTTTAAGTTTCTCATCTCCCGTGTAGCAGTCCACCATTCCACCGTTTACATATCGCCGTAAACGGACGAAATAGACAACAGCACACTTTAAATTTGGTAGTGATGTTGGAGTGATGTGCTCTTTTGTGTTCTAAATACCTATGCTGAGGAGTTATTTCAAATCAGTCCCTGAGTTCCACTTACGGTGACCTTTTGCATTAAATTAATAAAAAAAGCATTACAAACACTAATATGCGTTTGATACATAAACATACGGTTGTTATATGGTTGCTTGGCAACGGTTATGTATCTATGATAAATAATTACTGAAAGATATAATAATAATTGTATTAATAGAGATTTCAATGCTCTCATTTCTGGATTTTAGTCGAATTTCCACTATAGGGCGTCCACTAGTAAATAGAAATGTGGGGTGCGGGACTAGGCCGGCACTAGCGCGGCGCCAGCGCGGCGTCAGTGTGCCCGCGCCGCCGCTGGCTTTGCACGTGCGCTGCAACTTTTCGTGTTCACCAAATTGAAGTGCAGTGCAAAATATAATTCGTGTAAAGTAATGTTTGTGCGACCGTGTGATTGTTTTGTGCTCAGTGATTAAGCAAAAGGGATTTATTTTTTTATCATCGGTTCTGTGAGTATTTTTATTTAAAACGTTTCATTAATATTATTTAAAATATGCCACACTTTTAATTCTATTGATGTTTGAAATTGCGTTTATAAGTTCTCATTTTAGATTACTCTAAGCAAGTAATCTGTTTGTATATTTTTAGCATGTTTTTATTAATAATTACTGTAAAAAAAAACATAAGCAACAATTTAGACTCAGTGTATAACGATAGGTTCAGACTCTGTCAAATTTGTGGCTTAATAATTTCGGTGAAAAGCGGATAGTAGTTGCTATTGGTGTTTACTCACCTCGGGTAGTTTTAAAGTACGCGAGACCTTATATCAATTCAAATAGAATTACACAATATATTCGTCATGCGATAGCCATGCAAAATCTACGATAATATTAATTATTTTTCAGTAGCCCCAAATTTTTTGGTTTTATTCTAGAAAAAACGTATCTCCATTTTCCAATTTATTATGATATAATTAAAGTTTTTAACAGCCATTGAAAACAGAAAGAATTATTTAGCTATAAAAGCAAAAACGCCAAACCTTTTTTTCAAAGACATTTCATAAATAGCGGTTTCTGTTAATAATTTGTATTGTAAATTTAGTGATAAAAAAATAGGTATAAATGCGTGGTAATGAAATAAGAAGGAATAAATTGTTTAGTCGGAGCTGCCCTCTGTCGGATGTGGACTAGAACATTTCATTAAAAAATTAACACTATCAAACGTTCTTCTTCTGTCTAGCGATTTCCCGACCTGCCACCAGGTTCCGCTTTCCTGCTTAATCTTCTCCACTTTGCCAGGTCTTCGGCATCCTCCTTTTTGAGGAATACTGACAAACATTATTGGAAATTATTAATATACATAGAATATTTTGGTATTTTTCACTAATATGTTTGTATGTATCAAAATTCTATATCGTCAAAATATAATATTACGGCTATAATCTAATCAACAATTAAGCATTTTCTAAGTTAGAAAAGGTAACGAATTTATAAATAAGTCGTGCACGGAATACCGATCGCTCCTTTTCTTTGTTAACGTAAAATGGAAGCTCGCAGCCGTAATTGAATAGATGTGAGATAGAGCGAGGATGGCGCGGAGGCAGTCGGGGAGAGTGGTGCGGCACGGCACGGCTGATCGGTATGCGCGTCTGATGGCGTTTTAAGAATACACATCTATGTACCACACACGTCGATTTAATTATTGTAAGATAATTAATTTACGCATAAGAAGCAGCATCATTTACAACGAGATCAACAATTGATAAAGTATCAGTACCAGTGGTCTGAATACTGTGAATATCATTTTGGTACAACTGAACTAGCAGATTACAAAACGTAGCAAACATCCACAACTGGAGTCACTGAATTTTAATTTTTAACCGACTTTTTAAAAAGGATGATCGTCAATATTTTTTGTAATGATTTTCCATTCATAGCTTTGGTTTCTATTAGGTCCCATGTTATTTTTGTTGGCATTGAATTGATTCTGAAGATGGGTTAGGGAAGAATAAACATTCTCAGCCCTGTAGTTCTGGGCTCTCAAGAATAAGACTACGGTATCCCCTGCCTGTCGTAGAGGGAGTAACCTCCCTCCCTACTGGAGATAGCGTAACCCCTCGTCATGCACCGAGGAAAGGGCCACATGGGAGGTTTTAGTGGGTAAAAACCCCACATAACCGCCGCCTTCCCCCCTGAAGGCGGGGAATCTTTTTGAAGATTTCCTCCCCGTTAACAAAAAAAAGAATAAACATTCTTCCCTAACCCATCTTACTACATCTACCAACAAACGTTGACAGAGATATTGGTAGGTTTAATGATAATCCAAGATTAAATAAAACTTCGTAACACAACTGTGATAGTTTGAAAATTTTATATTTTTTTACATATATTTATGTCTATTTTTACCGTATATTTGAAGACGGTTTGTGTTTTGACTCGTAAATATACTTGTGATACAATTGTACTTGTTGCCCCGATGTCACAAACATACCTGAAAATCAATATCAATATCACACTATTTGCAAGTTGTGGTAATATATGAGCCTACGACAACAGTAAGAGATGAACTAGTTGCTGTGTCAATTACCAGCTATTCATTGTACGTCAAAGGTAATTGGACGGTTGGTGTGGCTGTGTCGGCCGTGGCTCGCAGCTTTACACAAGGGGATGAGAAATCACTGGCTGTCAAGCGATACAAATGGGCCCTCGAGTAGTAAACGAGTCGGGGAGGAAATTGCTGAAGAGCTTTCGTAGCCGGTATAAAGTGCAGAAATATGTTAAGCGCCTCTGTGTACGATCCCTTGATATACGAGTATTATGTAACTGTCCCGATATCCGGCAACGACCAGCCACACTCGGTTTGCCGGTAAATTATTATGTGTTGAGATGAAACATGTGAACTCTGAAACAATGACTAAGTGTTTAACGTAATTATGTTGACGTTTTGTGTAATTCGAATAGTAATATTATAACTAGTTCTCCACAGTCAGTCACAATGTCACACAAACAGCGGACGATTATAACATCCAAGGCTACCACTTCTAACATTGGGCTTATTTTTATAATAAGATATAATAAAATAATATCGGGCGTCGGGTTTTTCTAACAATACTAATAAATAATTGAACGGTAACAGCCGAACTAAAACACTTATTATTTCCGTAGCATTTGTTAAAATATTGTAACAGATGGTCACAACGACGTAGGCGTGTCGCGCGTTGATGTCTTGTGTTGAGTATTTTTGTTCTCATCATTGTCGAAGTAAGAATACGCTGGATGTTGTCATTATGAATTTCCATTTGTAACAAATGGAAAAAGGTCATGCTGCTCGAGGATTTATGATGATGATATATGCTAGAATGATGTAGGAGTACACGATATACATATATCCATATATGAACGCGATATATCGCTTCAATCGGATATAATCGAATCATGTAACATCAATATTTATATTGACATATTTCATCCGGTAACTAAGTATCGTATTAAAGTACGGTCCTCTCCGCGAGGACACCACTAGTTGTATAGTTGCAAACATTTTATAATCTGTGCCACGGTTTTTTCTTTTCGTTATTTAAATACTATACACAAACGCTTCCATAGAAGTGAAATATCAATATATTAAAAATATTGATATAATTATATAATACATCTCATAGTATTTATATAAAATTATTCTTTTATGTCGAAAATTTAGCGATGTTTTTTTAATAATTTATTGTTTAAAATAAAATTATTAATAATTTGTTTTATTTTAATTCTACTCAAACATTGTGATAAAAAAATCACCTTCAACATAAAAACACTGGTCGTCCCCTCCGTTAATCTCGAGAGCCCCTCACAAACAACCACACGCCCTACTTATAATAATAGAGATGTGATTAATAAAATGATCTAGGCCACGGTATTATTATATGTGTTCAATTGCTTCAGCAGCAGCAGTTCTCGGAATAGTATGCACAAATTTAATTAAAAATTATAACTAAATAGTAATATATGTGAAATTAAAAATATTTTTTAAAAAGAATGGAATTTTTTTTTTATAAATTTTATTAAAATTTCTATTGTCCATTCCAAAATATGGTTATTATCAGTCATCAAATTTGTTGTAACTTACTTTTGTTTTACTGTGTAAAATTATTAATTCTATTACTTAATTTAGACTTGCGATTATTGTCTGGCTGTCATTGTAAACCTTATGATTATATACAAATTTAAAAGATAAATGTTTAACTTAAACCCGACACAAATAGCTTTCGTGCTACATAAGTGTAATCATATTACGTTATTCGTAATTAACTTGTAAGTGTTCATATTTCTTGGCTTTACTTAATGACGTATTAATACATAAAATTCAGATGTTATTTTATTCCAAAACTATATTGAAATTTTTAGTAAAAGTTACATTTCTAGATTATCATTCAATCGGAATAACCATAAGTACATCACTAAATGAACTCTGGAAAAATACACCCCTACAGTAAATGTAATGTGTACGTACGTTTTCGGGTGTGATCATTATTTTATACCCTTGTACTCCATATGTATTGTATTGCTCGGGGATTGTGATTCCCTTCTATTCCAATTGTGATTAAAAAAAATGTTACATTTTTTTTAATTTAATTTGGAAGTGGTACTTGTCCACAGCTGCAAGTTAGAACGGAGGCGGTAACGGTAATATTACTGCCATATCTTCAATCTTAAATAATATCTAGTAACATCTACGATTTATGTGTATCTTATTGCATTAATTTATTGAGTAATATGACAGTCTGGCGGCTGAGCGATTAGCTTCCGTTATAACGAGCGCAAAAGTAGATATAAATATACACTCGTATCTCTTTTTAATCTGAAATGTAATTACGTTCATTTCGACGCATCTGATAAATTAGTATTGATGTACGTGATTACTATTTCTTCTAAATTACAATTATTTTCGCTTCAGAGCCATAGTCTTATACAATTGGATAGACTTAATCCTAAATTGGATATTTCTCTATTGCGATCTCTATAGAGTCACAAAAGCAAATCGGTTACTAAAAAGTGGATTTTCAAATAAAATTATAACCACACTGGAACTCTCTTGAATTAATGTCCGATTAGTATTTTTAGTACATACATATTAGTAAAAGAATAATACTCATAATATTTAATATCTGTATATTCATATAGTATTGCTGAGAGATAAACACATCCATACACACACACACACACACAAATAAAACTGCTCTTAGTTTTGAGTCTATAAAATGGGATAAGTCACGGACTTTCCCATTTTGTAGATTTCTTTCTGTGCATTTATTTATTAGTGGGCAATAAAAATTAAAAACCTTATTTTTCTTATTGTGATCTCGTTTGTAAGGTGTTATAGTAATTTACATTTAGATTATGAATATGTGCATAATAAAAGCACTCCACGCCTTTGACCCAAGTGACTAGGCAGAGGTTATATACGAGTATTTTCATGTCGTACGGCTCTAACTTTACCGACAATGTTATCGATAACGAGTCTCGTAAGTCTGCTCAATGCTTCATCTGTCCCGTATGTGAGTTGTATTACTCTATTTCTCTCGGCACCCGTTCTGTACAGCCAAATCACTGAAGCGCATACATTTTAAAAACATTTCTGTAAGTAGCGATGCTTGCACATTGCCCCTTTGGCGCTCACACCGACATGTTTATTGCTTTAAGTATAAACATACACGAGAAATGTAATACAGCGTGCTTCATTCAATATTGATACTTTTGTTACGCTTTAATTAAACAAAAACTGTGTTAAACGGAGTTTTTAACGGTTGTGTTATCATAACGTATTAGCGTGTGCCGCGCTGTGGGAACTGCCCGCTCGTTGACACAGACATAATCTGTTTCCATAGCGACGTAGGCAAATAAACACAAGTGGATAGTAAATAGGTAAGTACACTTAAGCATTTCGAGTATCATCTGCTTTGATAAGCAGTGTGCACGATAGACACAACTTGTTGTTGTTGGACCTTATGTGGGTCCCAGTGAAGACTCAAGTGCCGCGGCACTTTGCCGGGGTTTTAATAACTGCGATCACCATGTTTAAGTGTATCGCAATATGGGGCACTGCCTTCATGTCGCCGCCCATTTCGTTGTCTTGTTGATCTTTCACCATCGTTGCATGTTGATGGAGCTACTAGAACGCTCTCGCAAACATCCGCCGTGCCTGCGCCAGCCACCTTACGCCTGAGCGACCGTCCACACGGCCACTCCAGGGCAAGGCGCGCTGGAAATCAAGACGCGTCTTCCTCGCGACATCTGTAAGCAGGTGATAGACTACCTGTTGCCCCCTATGTTAGCTCGGAACCTAGCATTCAGATCAGAACACATTGATGAAATCTGTTCTGAAATGAATTGCTGGTAGTCCGCAGAAATTGGCACTGCTGCTAGAGCCCGGATGTTTTTGTGCATTTTGTATTATGTAAGATATAACATAAAATATTAATACAAGTAGCAGTAATACAAAAAGTTGTAGCATAATATACGTATTTCGCGCCAATGATTCACTTAGCTAATTTTCAGACTGGAATCCTGTGTTCGAGGTATAGCTTGTGTTGAAATGTTTGGATTAAACAAAAAGGAAGCAAACAAAGACATGAACAAAGTAATTACTAGCACTCGAGCTAAGAATGGTTCGTTTATTTTTTTTATTACCGCGGACTCGAACAATAGTCGTCAGGTCGCCGCGACAATAGCCAGCTCTATGGTCTGCGGGACACGAGCGGGGCAGCGCGCGGCGCCGGCGGACAATGAGCCGCCGTGCAATTGAAAATTAATCACGGCAGATGGAGGAAATGCAGTGAAATATATTTTGGTGATTTTAAATGACAAGAGCCGCGTTGCTAAATGTCACCGACGTAAATAATATTAATCCTATTGTCAAATCTACGACTTTCTGCTCTAAAGCGGTTGCAGTCGACTCATCGGTCTAAGCATAAACTAGTTGCACATATCCCTCTCCACAGCTTTTTGTTTTGAAGGCAGCAACAGCGATCTTGCGCGTCTGTGCACCGGGTCGCTCCGCTCGTAACGCAGCTCGCGCCACGGCCGACAACCGTTACTACTGACTTTTACAACTTGATATAAATAAACTATAACAATTGCATTGTCACGCGGCTTGATGGGGGAACGGTCCTCGCCACAGGAGGTAGCGGGTGCGCCAAGTGTACTCATTTATGTAGACATACTATCCATGGTAAATAAAAACAGTAGACGCAAATACAACTTCGGGCCATTATGCCCGCATTTATATATAATATGTTATTTATTTCTATATGTAATTATATAACATTTATTACACTTATAATTATACAAAATATTTTATTTTCTACATCATACAGTTTTATATAAGTATGAATTTGCAATAATTTCCTCCCGCATAGCTTGTAATTAGGACCACAATGTTGTTGCGTAGTAGTTCTGTGACGTTATGTTTCCCCGACGGCAGGCTGCCATTATTCGGATGGGCAGAGGGCCCCAGTGTTTGATGAACTTTAACAATGGTAAAGCTGCTCGCTTTTAATCATAATTGACTATTGAAGCACTGCACCCCGCGTCGTGCTCCTGGCAATTCGTTACGGCTGTCACACTGAAATTGACGATTTAGTCGTAACGGTTTTCTTTTAGATCACAAGGAAATAAGAATAATGATTAACGGTAATATTCATAATACTTAACATATCTTGTTTAAGTATAGTATAGCACTAGTAAGCTTCATTAAACTATACAACCTTATTGTTGAGTTATGGCGGAAACGCCATGTTATCGCAACTTATTTGGACATTATTTAGTTATTAGTTAAGACGCTCAAACCGCTGCCAAGAACCAAAGACATGAGGACCGCCGATGACAGAGACTGGGTGGGATGATCGTCAATCAAGCAATCAACACTTCGTGCTAGACACGACTTTCAGCAATGAAGGAAACGACAGAGATAAGAAGATTGGGACATTTCTCATAAAGACTAAGTGTTAAAATTCACCTAGTAGGAATCATAAGGATGCTACACCGCGCAGTAGTTTCGAATGTAAGCGTGTGCAGCGCCGCGTTTGGATTCCTCAGTTCGACTTAAATTGTCATTTTACAAGCCAATGTCAGTTTCCCGACAATACAACAGCATGCTTGAAAACTTTTATGTACTCATTCTAACGATTCCAAATGCCATAAGCATTTTTAGATAAATGTAGATAAGTTACAGTTATAAAAATACAGTATTTCTCAGTAGTAAAGCAAAGTCTTGTATACAAAGTAATATATGTAAAGTATTTATAAAGAGTAGCCGTTACGTTAAATGCGCATAAATAACCACGGAGTGTCAGGAATTAAGTCACTCGAATAACCATCGCCACCATAAACATGTCGGGCGCATTCCTCACGTTACCAAAGTTCAAGCCAACAGCCAAAAAAATACTTTCGCCGCAAACCTGTTGGACGGTCCGCCTCGCCCACCGGTCCAGCCAAAAGTCATTTGTCTACGTCGCCTAAGAGAGAGGGGGAGAGCGGATTCGTTAGAAAAAGGGTTGAATACAATGCGGTAAGTCTAGGGCTGCCAAATTTAACAAATCTAATTTTCATCAAATTTCTACAGTATGATAAACAAATTGACGGAAAGATACTAAGCGAGGCCAGTAGACTTTATTAAAAATAAATTGAATAGATTAATTATATTATATAAATATCAAATTATATATCATTCTCAGCTTAACTTTGGGTAAAATTATAAACGAAAAAATAAATACTTAAGGATGTTTGATTAAAAATTAGTAATATTTGTGTCTCCAAAAATTATCTCACTAGGATATAAAACTCCACCCAGGGTGTATCATAAGCTGTGAATTATTTTCTTGCTTTCTTTATTGAGAGAAGGCACACGCACGACCAGTTGTCTTCATAAGGACATAAGAAATTGTTATCGCATCATTCATAGCTTATCATTCTATTGAACAAAAAGTTAAATGCTATCCATAAAAACATTAGTAAACTACAGATACAATGGTTAAAGTAACATACGTCTTTGTACAGAAAGAAATATGATCTGAATTACTTGCAACACAACTTTCAAAAGCTCTTCTAACAACTCAGCGGCGGAGTGGTCACCCCTGCGCCGTGCATACACTTCGCGCACCGGCATGTTATGACGGTGGCACTGTAACTGCGCCGACCGCCGCCGCTGTTTATTTGCAAATAATTTTCGACGAATTCTTTTGCAAAGACTATTGATAAATAAACATGAACGCTGTTAGACACAAACAAAAGGCATGACAACTGGTATGCGTCCTATGAAATTATTTCTTTTAGAATTTAGAAAGAACACTTACATAGTAAAACTCCGTGTAGTGCAGAATTGCGAGTAAGTTATTTGCCACTAACGTTTCACAATGAAACTTACTTATTACAATCATATTGTCATTGTGCTGAAAACTAAAATCTAGTAATTCTGATTATTTGATTTTGATAAATGTATTGAAATGCCACAGTTTATTTTGATAGATATCATAATGTACAAGAAACAACATCGAAATGTCAGAGGTACGCCATTACAAAACCACAGCGACACAACTTTACTAACAGACTGCCAAAACTAGTAAAAATCCAAAACTGAGATGTTGACAATCGCCGAAATCATGCAATATTTCAATTTACGAAAACAAAAAACAAACTTTAGCTAATGTTTTTTATTGTTATATACACGGAAATCCAAGAGACTTATCGGAGCCGGCTAATCTCAAACACCTACAAACAGACCCTAGTACCTTAGAAGTCACTACACTTAACATATGGGCGATTTAATTAGATATTTTGATTCCAAAACAATGAATAGTGTTGCCAAGTTCTTTACCTTTTAAAAGTATGTTAAAAGTCCAATTTTCGCAACCTTAATATAAGACCCCTTAATATAAGACAGAAGAATAATTATTTCTGGCATGTGAGTTACCGAAGGGACGCACGAGCCTGTTGAAATCGAGGACGCAATAATTGCAAATTGTGATTCTAATAACAAGTGATGTCTTGTGGATAATGATAGACTACAAATAATGATATTTTAATAGTATATTTGTGTAGTGTAACGTACACGGTTTAGGGTTCCGTGTCCACTAGAGTGAACAGGTTCCTTTATATTTTTATAGAACAAGAGTTCGTTTGTCGATCTTATGGTCTGAGTTCGATCCTAGCCGCCATGAGTTTGAATTTCTTGGCCGCTTTGCAAAAAAATACTTGTTTGTTTGTGCCAGTGTCTGTCTAGCTCACTTTGGTTAAACCGCACCCTTCGGGCGTTAAACGGGGGTATATAAGGCAACTCTACTGTACAACGGCTCCGGCAGGGTCGTGATGGTTTACCGATTGTGTCGCGCATCAACAGAAGTCAGCCGCTACGGTAGCCTTGCCGCTGTTCTGTTCTATTTATAATTTATATACATCTTCGCAAACGCGAATATGTGAGCTTACGTACAACCTTTAAGTTAGCAAGTGTTTTACATGTCGTATGAGAATATGACAATCCGCGACCTTATGTCGCGCAATTCGTGTCTTAAGATATCTGCTGGGCACATTGCTCCAGTCGGCGGTCAGCTTAGCGGCGAACACCACAAGGCACGTCATAATTGCGGCGCAGTGGCCCGAGGTGGCGCACGCTCAGGTATCCCTGTGATTTATCGCATATGGGCTTCCAATTTACATTGATAGAGCTCCGGTTGAATGTCTGCCGCTCTCTGCACTTTATTCAAGTTTGATTGTAACAGGGCCGAACTGAGATAAATAAAATATAACATTTATTTATTGTTAGCAAACTTAAGTCAATCAGAAAAAATCAAAATCTTGTTTTTCAGATTCTTGTGCATAAATAAATCACTTGAGCCTGATATGAATGGGCTCATCCCACGTCATTTACATATGAGACCACATAAGCCTCGTGAAGCGGACTGATTAATGTCTCTTTCTACTCCGTTGAGACTTTTTTGTCACATTGTTTTAAAAATATAGTTAAAGATTTTAAAATAAATATATGTTAATCGTATAAATTCAATCTTATATGGACTATACACACTGTACATTTATTTTATTTGGAAAATACTAAAATAGAATAGTAAAATCAGACATTTTACGGTTTAGTCATTTGATTGTCAAAAAATAGTTTAGGGCAAGGGTGTAGGTTTATCAAGTAAATGAGGTTAGCTTCTAGTAAACGAAATTATTTCCTTTTTTATAATAAGAACGTGCAGTTCGACTCTGTGCCACGATCAGATGCTTCCGAGTACAACGCTGACCATGTCCGACATCGGAATACCGTGAAACGTATTTACACAAGAAAGCCAGCGTTGTTGGAAGTATTTCTAAAACGGGCCAATTATTAATTAACAAAGATAAATTATTGATTATTTTAAATCAAAAGTGTAAAATACGATAGAGACAGCCATCGAGAAATTTCAGTAATGCACTGTAATCTAAAAAGAACTCCAAAGGAGAAACCTCACAGGAATATGCTTAGACGCAAAGCTAAATAAAATTTTAATAATTTGATTTAAATTTAGTAGCTTAGTGGCGAAGCGTCCAACACTATGATCAATATTAGCGAACGTCATTTTAACATAGTGTAAGATATAAAAGAAATGGGGTGAACAAAAAGACTATCTAATGAGGTCCAAGTTTAATGATAATATAATCTTTAGCATATGATGTCGTTTCAATAGTGTAGCGTGTATTCTAAAAATGAATATGTTTACAGGATATGTTAACATGTCTCATGTGTCCTGTCATATTTTACGTTGGTAGCACAGACTAAATCTATAAATGAGCAATATTGTGCGCCAATCTCATTCAATCTCATTCGTTTATTCTTTCTATAAATTAAACTCTATAATTTTTCCCTCTGAGTCTGATTCGAATGTATTATACGTTCTTATATATATATAGCCGTCTAGCGTTCTTCGTAGTAGGTGGTCTTCCTCTAAAATTCAGTGAGGGTAGTGGCGGATACCCATGCCGTTGAGGGGTTGCAGTGATAGGGGCCCACGTTAATCCAAATCTGTTCTAGTAGAGACTCAGTTACATTTACCTGTGATCACCCTGGAAAGCATATAGCAGTAGTAAGAGTTTCTACTGTGCGGTTATTAATTGTATCTTCAAAACCAAGGGTAAAAATCGAGGTATCCTGTATACAGGTCGTTCCTAAATACAGGTTGTATTTAATAACGACAACTATATACGGATCGATTGCGAGGAAGTACTACAATCCCTTTTCCAAAAATTGGGATTAGCCACGGCCGCGCTCTTCAAGTTGTTCAAGTGAATTCTTGTACGTCAATTATATCATGAACTCGATTGACTCAAAACGCTTAAATTGATAAATATTAGTGAATAGTTTATTTTGGTGAGAATGTCGACTGGTGGAAAGTACCTGTAGCGACCGGAAGGCATAATTGTGACGCAACGGGCCGTAAACATCTTATCAAGATCAAGATTTCCAACTATAGCGGTAGAATATCTTATTGCTTGTTGCCGGTTACTCTCAAAAACGACCTGCAATATATATTTGTTTAAAGATAAGCGAGGAAACAAACGCGTGGCCCACGACAAAACGATGGTGTCAACAATTATGAATACAATCTAGCACGACCACGCGTTTGATCAGACCACATGTCTCAGTAATTAGTCTCATTGCGGCACTAGTACACAGAAACGTATGAATATAAGTCAGCAGTTCTATGGTAGCAGCCTAATCATATGTTTTTAAATTTGGGTTACGATATCCTCTTTCAACTCATACTTTCTATAGGATAGTTTCTAAACCTGTCATTTACCCTATTTACGAGCAAAAACAAAAACCGGCTTCAAATCGAATCAAACTTTTAACGATATTACGCACGGACGCTCTCTTTGTATTTCCGAATTATCGTAAGAATATAACGAAATAGAAGTAATCAGAACCTAACCCAACTCTCATCAAACTACCCTTGAGTACATCTTTTCTAATAAAAAATGAATCATAGAAATCGGTTGTCGTGATATTGAGTTATTCGTCCGTTTGTCGCGCACATACTTAATGCAAATTTTATTCTTATATGGTTTTCTAAAGAATAAAATTGTCAGAATTGGATCATCATTGTCAGAATGGAATAGTAGGGAATGGGAAGGGGAGGAAAAAAAATCGTGTCTATGTTTTTTTTGTTTGTTATGAGTAACAGACATAAAAAACATAAACACGAATTGAGAACCGCCTCGTTTTTTGAAGTCGGTTTAAAAAGATAGAAGGAGATAATAATAGGGTTATTATAGCTTACGTTCACGGCTAGAATAAGCTTAGAATCTACAGTGATTAATATACGAGATTAACAAGATATACAATATTCGTAGCCCGTCAGCAACGCGTAGGAAAGTTAGAAAGATAGCTAATAGGCCGCGATGCGAGGCGTCCGCCCGCTGGTTTCTGCTCAATTATACAAGAAAGTGACAGTAGCAGTAAGTGTCCAAGTAATTATGGAACTAACAATTTAATATGTTGGTCAATGATTCAATGTTACAATGGAATATCGCTACTGCGGAAATAATATGTTTTATGTTTCAATATTCTCGTTCATGTTCTTTTAACTGTATCGGGATAGCAGAGATGGCGATTTTTACAAGCTTCTTAGATCCCAAATGTGATAGGTTGAGAGTTCATCATTGGTCTAAGCTGGCTGATTTGAAACAAGACTATAATTAGCAACAAAGAATATAATTTAGCACTACTTACGGTTAAGTGAAATGTTTACAACTTAACACTGACTTTAGAAGTAGCCAAGCTGTAAGAGTGCTTAGCCTGGACTTCTATTACGAACGGTAACTTACTGTTGTTGCTAACTAACCGGGCGTGGGCTGTTGCGCGTGAGATCGTACTCAGTCCAGAGAGTACGTTGGTGTTGAACCATGTTGAGTAACCATAGTAATTGAGCTGTACCCATAATTATCCATTTACACGTCCTTTAAAATAATGTTGATTAATAAATTTCATAATAACCATTTAATCGTAATGACCCCGACATGTTTACTGGCATTACAGTCGCGCGGTCGTGACCCGATCTATGCACTTATCGATTGGCGGTTAATTGGAGGCCGCAGGGCCGTGGGAGCGCAGACAATAGGCTCATTTCACGGTCGGGCTCCGCTGGACGCCCTCTCCCTGCGCCTTCGCGCTCCGCCCTTGGCCTGGGGCCTTCGGTCTGCGGCGCGCACCTGCCCTCCGCGCTTCACTTATCTTAGCCCTTGCTTGGTATCTCAGCTTTGCACTCTGCGTACTATATTAGTTATGTCACAAGTTTCCGCTGTCGCCTTTAGGTAACCAGAGTTAAGAATTAAAGAAGAATAAACGTAGACATTTTGTTGTGATACTTTCCTGGTCATGTCCGCCCTTTTATACAGGCGTGAATAAAAATTAATTGCATTTGAGTGTGAAATTAAAAAAATAGTATAAATGTAGGCGCGGGCGGCGGCGAAATAAACTCTGTTATTTTATAGAAGAAGTCAGAAAGTATATATTCTTGGTTGCTATGTTTAACATGCCTTAAACGAGCCGGATGGTTACCGACTTTGTTCATGTGCCAGTCCGACGGGGGGTTCTACGAGTTCAAGGAAGCTACATAGCTGTAGCTCCTGTCTGTCGCCGTCACCATAACCAGCGTCCCGCGCCTTGCCGTACATTTACGGCAACCAGCTCTACGTCCGCTATGTTGAGACATTGTAAACGTGTGGTGTGCGTGTAAACGAGAACTTAACAATTTATAAATACATTAAAATCACAATAGAATATGCTTTTAGTTCAAATAAAAGTTCGATACGTCCTTCATGATGCCGAGATCATGAAGTTTCATTAAAGTCCTCTCAGAATATTTTACCTCTGCCGTTAGCAACTACAAATTTCGCTATTTCAACCATTAACTGTTTCAAATACTCCAAGTCACGAAATAAGAAACTAAGGAATTGTAAAGAAAATAAGATACGAATAGATTCGTTAATTGTGTTATTTACTTAGTACTGTATAGTACATATATCAATTTGCATATATGTATATTATTGAAGAGTAATCTCTGCAATTGCAGCCTTCCTTCTCTAGTCAACTAGTAAACTGTCGTGTCTATGCTACTCTTACCTTGTAACATTTACGACTCTTATGTTAGTGAACCATAAAATCTCGCATCAATGATGAACCCAAGAGGTGCTGCTCATAGATAACTGATTTAAATTGTTCCCCGACGTGTGTGTGCCTGTAACACAAGTTATTAGATTAACAGATAGAAGAAAACAGGAAAGAACTCACGTACATGACTACCAAAGTCGTTGGTTTGGGATATTAACAATGTCAATGGGAAAACAGCTTTATGCAATGAAATGTCTAGCCTTGTGTGGAATGATGTTGCTATGTTAAGGCGCTGCGTTAATATCATTAATGATTTGAGAGAGCTTTAAGTTTATGGACGCGCGGCGAGTGCGCATGATTATTTTTCTATACTTCCTAAGCAAGTGCTTGACTACGAACCAACCTGATGTTAAGTGGAAATGTAGTCCTGGATGGTAAAACTCACTAGCTTAGTAAATGCATATTCACTCTACTCTTGAAAATACATTATAATCGGAAGGAAAGACAGACGCGTCCAAACTATTCCAGTCCCATGCTGTACGAATAATGACAGACGAAGCAAAGCGCTTCGTTCGGGTTTGAGAGATTTTCACAACAAAAGGATGAAATTCTTTAGTGCGTCTTGAAGTTTCGAATTCCCTTGGTACGCTGTATTGTAATACATCGAATTTTCATCCTGTTTTTCTGAAATTTCGGCGGATTTAGTTAAATCTCAAAGACCATTGAGTTATTTTACTTTTAAAAAAAGCTATCGACTGGAGGCAACGACGAAATGATACATTAAAAGTCCCCTAATGGAATGGCTAATCGTTAACATAGACTGTGTTTAAACAAATGAGCACTAATACAAAGTCCGCCCCCCGTCACTCCATCACTGCGCGCGCTCTCTAATTGCGGCTATCGCGTACCAATGAATTATTCATCGATCAAGCTAATTAAATTTTCTCGAAGATAATTCAGCTGTAGCGTGCATGTCCGTGGCTCCGTTGCTCTGGGTTGTGATTACATGAAAAAAAAACAACAAAAAACGCAAAACTTTCTTCGCGGTCGCTCCACCCGACCGGTTTCTGGGCGACTTCCATTCGATAAGTAATTCCTAAAACTGTTCCACGAGACACAAATAGACCGCTCCAAAATTATATAAGCTAATTTAGTACAGAATTATTGTTACATTTATAATGTATCAATATATGGCTAACTCTAGTGTGGTGAACAGAAGTAGCAATAGTTATCCGCTTTTCATCAAAATTATTAGATCACATATATGCCATTAGTCATCTAAATATTTAATTAATTCAAGCATATTTACGAGAAAAAACAAAAACCGACTTCAAAACGAATCAAACGTTAAACGCTTGTATGCGCGGACGCCATCTTTCTATTTTTGAATGATGGTAGGTAGGAATACTAGGAAATAAAATTTATCAAAATCTAACCAGACTTTTACCAAGCTACTCTTAAAGTACATCTTTTCCAAGAATCATGGAAATCGGTGGGCGTGATTTACTTATATGGTTTTCTTATGGATCCTATTGTCGGACTTGATCCAAATTTAAATCATCAAAATCGGTCCACCCAGTCGACTGCTATGAGGTAACAAACATAAAAAAAATACAGACGAATTGAGAACGTCATCGTCCATCTAAATACATAGTAGTTAAATTTAGTTGTAGAGTTTGCCACTTGGCGATGTTCGACCCAAAAAGTTCTACTGTATATAATATATATTTGTTTTTTCTTTCTTTGGCCTTAGCAGAAAAAGTACGATCTTCAAAATCCCGTCAATAGAGCTACTCTCGTGCCCTATTCTCTTCCGTGGTATTGCGGCAGCGCAGTTGCAGTCTAGCTAGTGCGTCGTATGCTTGCTCCCGTCACGCCTGCCCACAACACCTAGGGCTAACAGAGAGACACATACCTAAGTACTTACAAATCACGATTCATTAGCTCTGGCACTCCGGGTTGGCAATAACATTTTCTAAAATGCGATAATATTTCGCTATTATTTGAACGGCTAACATGTTATGACTCTAGGCACAAAAAAACGGAACAAAGGGTATAAAAGCCGCCAGCGGAGCGCATTTTCCGTTAAGACAATACGCCTGGGACGAAACCCGTCGGAGCGTGCCCACGCGCACGGATGTGGCCCGCCTTTGTAGCGCCACAGAGCAAAAAGATCAGCAGGGCCATTTTAATACATAGACACGTATATCCTTTTAATCCAACGGCATAGACAGAGATAGGAATGGCATCCACGTTAGGCCAGCTCATTAAATTTTATATAGGACGGGAGGTGATCCAATGCATGGGGAATAATTGTAAGTAAATAATTTTTTCCTTGCGAAAGATATTTTTGATTGTATTCTTACGATTGATAGTATTCAGTATAAGGAAGTAGGGTTCTCCCGGTGAAGCCAGCATATCTAAGCAGCAAAAGCCGTGGGTTGACGCCTTTGGCATATCCAGGAACCTTGTCACATCACTCCTGGCATGTCATTCTTATGTTATTTCTATACAACGCATCTATTCAACATTAACAGTAGTGGGCAGATGGTTAGTCATCATCGGGTGTAAATCAAAGACACGGTTTCAATAGATAAATGACTCACCCAAATAATACAATAAAGAGAACTCGTACGCTGTGGAATTGAGCCCTACACCTACATATTGCAACAAAAGCTAATAAATAGCAGCCAGAGATTACACGCGCTTTGAATAAAACATATATATATATTTGTATATTTTTCTTGTGCTTTAAAGTATATCCCTTCTTTTTTCTCATTTCCGTCGCCCATGCGCATGAGTTTTTTACCGACTTAAGATTTAAGATGGAGGTCTCAGAGCGCTCAGCCTGAACCTCTATTACGAGTAATTTAGTGCGTTTTGGCTGTTTCTCTAGGCGTGACAGCATGCTGAGTCGATTGTGCCCCAGAAGGTCCAACCACGGTTCGATCGGGAGCTTTATTCGCGTTACGAGATTTTTTAGACAGTGAACTAACACTACTACCGCTTCAGGTTGTTTTGGCGGTGGGAGAAGCAGTGCAGAAGAAATTCTAGCAACGCTTCTATCCTTAATAAGGGAAAATCTGGCTTCATTGATGTATAATTTGTAGTTTAGAGTGACTTATATCGACTCAGCTAACGACTGTGGCTCATAAACTATATATATCAAAACCCACCTACTCTTCATTCACCTGAACTAACGCAAGTTTTCAATGTTTCGAACAGAGCAGATGGAATTGCAGGTATAATATAGTCGGTCATTAAAACTGGTAATTAAATGTAAACAGGAAAAGAAAATTTAAGACCCAATTAATTTCTTTTCACCGACGTTAATTATATAGATAACAAAACTAGATAAAGACTGACCATATCTCCGTTTAACATCGATTAAAAAGAGAGATAAATATCCCTTAAAGTCGCTGGAGATAACAAAGCTGGTCGACATCTGTCGGACAGCGCCATCTGTCGTGTGCAGAGATCGTAATGTATTAAAATGCAAAGTCACGCCACGCGCCGCTGGAGGGCGGGGTGGAGAGAAACATCCTGAGATCTTATACACGATAACTCATCTAAACTCTTAAATGGAAGATTACGTGGTCGAAGTACACAGATAGGCCAGAGAAGCTGGCCTTGACGGCTTCACCGGTTCCGCTAGTAACTCGACACAAGGGTGGGGGGTAACCTCGGCTTGGACAGTTACTTAGTAACCACAAACGGGTAAGCATTCCGATCCGAGGGCGCCCGAAAGGGCCGAACCACGACTCGGTCGGTTTCTATTTCACTGATGATTACGATTGACGAACTCTCTGTTTGGCACACACAGTACACCTTGTGACAACAACACTGGCTTGGCTGACTTATTTGATTACCATTTGATTTATCGAATGTCAAATTGGATAATAAACAGTAGAATTACATGTTAATTGAACGAATCTTTAATTACTATTGCTTAAAACAAAAACATAGGTTTTAAATGATCACTTCATGATGTTATACTCGGACACTAAACTCCTCTACGAAACGTACTGTATATGTAATGTAGTCTCTCTCTATAGTTTTTCTTATTAGTATAGCTATGTCTATAATGTATATGACATATATAGATTCTAAAATAAATTATTAACAGTTTTAATATAGATATTGGTAGTACACATAAGGGACATAAGGGGCTAGGTGAAAAATCAATAACGATTATTGCCTCTGTCTACCCCGCTAAAAATAAAGGTTAGAAGAAAGTAAGAATTTATTTTACAAATTAGACCTTAATACTTTATAGTTTAAGGTTTGGTCTGCGGAACAAGTTCGTCAAATCCACTATGTGACTGTCGACGTGATCTGTCTAGCTCAATCTTATCTGCATTGGTTGATATTGTTGTTGGTATTATTTGTATAAAAAAATGTTAACTTAAAAAAATAATCTTATTTTCTTAAGGATCTGCCCTATAATACAATTGGTATGTACGTAATTTGGAAATCTGTGTATACTAAAGACAACGTAGACACACGATTCGCAATCCTATATAATGGGGCATTTTATTTAATTCGCTGAGTAGCGGCTGTCACTTTTTGCGAGTCCTTTTACGCACGCGTAGCGTAATGGCGGCAAAAACGGGCCAACGTGTGTGTCACGGGCAAGTAAGTCGCGCGGTGTCCGTCCCGCCGCGACCGCCGCATGAGGTCTTTGCTATTCGCCTTTAAATGGATCGCATACGCTACAGACAAGATTTAACGCGTTCACTTTTTTACCTTGTTATGTTAGACATGTCAGACTGTAAGAAAGAAATAATACAAGCGCGAGCTATTTTTTTTGGACGAACACAGTTGGCCAGAGAGGCTGGCCTTTACTGCTTCACCGGATTGAGAGGTGGCATAGATCTTAGGTTGCCTAGCTTGAACATCTATATGCGCGATCTATTAGCTTTACAACGCCTCAGTCTCTCGTGACCGTGAGAAAAGTGCTCTAATCAATTAAAATCCAAATTAAACAACAATAAACAATAAAATCAGTAAAATTAAGTTTTATAACATTCTCGAAATATAAAATATTACGTGCTTGTCGACACCAATATAATATGGACAAAATAATATGGGTACTTATAGAAATAGAAACGAAATAAGTATCTTAACTTAGTAAAGTTATAACGTTTTTGGACTTCGTAACTCATCACTGTAAAGTACTCTTTTATGATTTAGCTAACTATAAACTGTCGTCTTGTTCAAATGTTTGAATTAGTTTGGAATTTGAGCCCCGAAGCACATGCAAGTAATACTTTACCGGAAAATATTTCGTTGCATTATTAGGTACAGTTTGAATGGCTTATATCCCAAGTATCTGGATAATTCTTATAAAAGGGATCATCGCGTGGCGGGGCCTGGCTATTATGTTTGCAAGATAATAACTGGCCTTAAGTTCTCCGAGCGGCGCTGCAGGGCGGCTCTATAGCGATGCTACAAACGCCGCCATTCTGTTTGTAAAATTTACAGGTCCCGGTTGCTACGTAACTAATTTGCAATCATCCCTTCTCATTTACTTACAGCTATAAAACTAGCTGAGAGTTGTGATATTAAGTTCCTTACTGGAAGGTAATCGTTTTGCAACGAAATACATTAGTGGTCTCCGCTTAAATTAGTGTTGTTATTGCTATTGTGTTCTAACAAATAAATTCTGATTTTCCCAGTTCAGAATAGATGGACTGATTGCCTGTAACATATGGGACATAATAAACTATTTACCAACAGAGGTCAGCAAAAGCTGTCTCTGTGGACTCAGCTTATTTTTAATTTTAACACTAGCTTTAATGTTCTGATTTAATATGGCGTGGATGTAACGAGAACCGTTATATACTTATTTAGAAGCTGGCAACCCTACTTAAACCCTTTTATAGTAATGAAACTACGTCATGGTTACAACCTACCTTACAAGCTACATTTGATAGGCACAAACTCGAGATAGCACCGCCAGGTCTTATCGCTGCTTCCGTATTGATGTCATTGACAACAATGGAAGCAAATATTAGAGGCAGTGTCACAATAACACTGCAAGTTGTAAGAGCGGGCCACAGAGATCGATCGCACGCCAAACGTGATACGTGACAAAACACTGTGCTGCCGGCGGTGTCAGGTTCCTGACACTCGGTTCACCAGTTGCGCTTCCAATGTCGACACCATAACATATAAATTGGATGTAGACACGACATTCAAGTTTTCTACTTAACTACATGACCCATCACTGAGGTGTACTCGTAAATCAATTATATTAAAAAATGCTACATGTTACTTATTTTAAAATATTGTAATATTAGTTATTTATCATAGTAAAATTATGTTGGAACAAGGTAAGTTTGTTATCTCGACATTACGAACGCCTCCACTACGTGAACAAAAAAAAAAGGATTATAAAATAAATTTAAGTCATATTATTAAATATTCTGTTACGATACTATGGCAAACGGTTATATACGTTATAATTAAAAAACAATTAAAATGGAACAGAGCCCTGACAGTAATTGACTCATGAATATTAAAAGTGTTAATAAAATCTAATGTCTGTTTCCGGATCAACTCAATTGACGTCGCCAGTCTGGTGCTTACTCTTTGCCAAAACACAAATTTTAGCAAAAGATTTTTTGCAGTAAATCAATGTCAATTTGTGCATTCGACTTGCAAAATATTTCACAGCCACTCGATACTTATTTGAATTCGCGCCTGATTTAATTTGATATAGATGCTTAGTTCATCTCTTGAGAAATGGAGCCGTGAAGGTTGCAGTGGATTGTTGCAGCGATCGTGTTTCCTATTTACGAAAGGAGTAAAAAAAATATCATCGTTTCATCTGAAAGGTTAATGTTGCTGGAGGTAAGAAACCGTTAGAAAAATAATTGACGGAGTTTTACAAAATAGCTCCTAGTTACCCGGTACCCCGTACCGTTAATGAATATGTAACAAGGAGGCGCATAATTGCTGCGACTTTTAGTGAGCTAAAAAAACGAGTGTGCTTTAGACTCAACGATTGAAGTAAAACTTCTTTAGCTCCATCTGTATGTATAATACATAATCCTGAAAAACTATTTAAATTCTGCGGAGTGATTCCTGTAAACAAAAAAGTCCAATACAACCTCCTAGCAGAACAATATTTTCGAACTGAGATTCAAATACCCATTGATCACCCCACCAATACAAGAAGTATAACACATAAAAAACTGAAAACACCATCTCATTCTAACATATATGGTAAGCGAACATCGCAATACTTAATACCGACACTAATGAATAAACTCCCATTACAAACGAGGAAGGACATTGACAACAAAAACATTAAAACTGTTTTAAAAAAATATTTTTTATAACATGTGTAAAAAAAAATATATATTTATATTGTAAGTAGTGAAAGAGAGACATGTGTAAAAAAAAAATATATATTTATATTAAGAGCAGCCTGTATCGAGCGCTCACACGCATTGAGGCGTCTTCGCTTACGATGGGTGTGTGCGTTCGTTTGCAAAAGATGCTCGCAACGGCTCGTGACGAGGTGTTGCGGTATTTTCTTTTAAATCAGTATTATTATAAAAATGGACGAGGACTGAATGGTGAGCATCCAGACAAACCTGGGATAGGTTTTGGGATGCTCTTTATAGTGTAAATCTTATTGTAAAATGTATTAAATAAATAAAAAAAAAAAAAAATATTATACACAAAATATAATACGCGATTGAGAGTGAGAGAAAGAAATTGTGCACTGTTCTCTCTTGCTCCTACAATAATATACGCAACGTAGCTCTCCCACTTTCTATTTTTACGAGTACTAACATGTAGCCCTCCTTCATCCCTCTCAATTTCCCTTCGCTCGATCACACTTTTCGTTACATATTCACCCTTACTCCCAAAGTCAGCGTGCGTAAAGAAGTTTTACTTCAAAAATCTTTGTGTGAGTAATACGGTTGACTAGATTATTCAACACCTGCCTAAATATTGTCTGCGCGCTTCAAACTGCGACGATTATATTGTTGTTGTTTCCAGCAGGTCACATGAGCGCTGGCGGCGGCGGCCATGTCGGCTGTCATGAGCACACTGTCCATGATCAGCGGTGGGCGTCGTGCACACCGCAAGCTTGTCAGGTAACCGACCATTGTCTCCATTCATTAAAGGAATTTTTAAATAAAAGTAGCTGCGCACAACGATTAGAAACTATTTATTCAATTTTTGATAAAATGTAGTGGGAAGACCTAGATGGTGTTATCTCGAGGAATTCTTACAATCGCATACAGCTGCATAGCTAATAACCCAATTAAAATTGAAAGGGCTTTACTACACACATGCTAAGTAGGCTATGTTCATAATAATTTGTATTGATTATTGTTGTGTTAATTGTGAAATATGATCTTACTCAAAAGCGCCGGATATTAAGTACACTCATGGCTTATTTAAGCCCAACTTACGACGCTCTCAATCATTCTTAAGCCGATGTATTGTATCATAAAGCGCTTAAACCGGAATTTAAAATGGAGGTATCAACAGATATTGCGTTTTAAGGGTCTTCTATGTAAGGCCTCATGCCAGTTGTCCAGTAAGTATAACTGTAAGTTCGTGCTCTGTAGATTACCGTACACGTTACGTCACCTGAGATCAACGTAGAGTATCACTATTGCAATGTCAATGTCCGATTGCAATCTTATCGTAATTTAAAATTTATAAGTAGACAAAAAATTTGTCTTGTCTTTCCTGCCACATACTCTTGCATTGCCCTCGGGTTTTCTTTTGATTGAGCTCCGAGTTGGCCCTCTGACCTTTGTTGGACTGCCTTTGCCTACACTGGCCCTATTGTCTAAAAAAACTATAATTACCTTCTATTACCTCAACGATTCCCTAAATGTTTGTGCACTTAGGCGCTATACTTTCATTTATAAAGGAATGTCAATAAAAAATTAGGGGTAACACATTCAGTCCAGTAGTCCAATAGACTCTACTCTAGTTTATCTACTGGGCACTCTCTTCCTTTCGACCAGAGGTAGTTTTTCAAGGCGAGGCGAGTTTATGTCAAGGTCTGCAGTGCGGTGTTTAGTCTATGTGATTCCTATCAATTTGCACCAACAAGATAAAGTATCTGTATTCATTGTTATTAACAATAAATGATTGCGTGCACAGCTCGCGCAAGTCTGGGCAGCTGTCGGACGCCGGCGAAGACCGCAGGAGCCAGCATGACATCAGCAAGCAGCAGCGCTCGGCTTCTCTGGTGAGCATTTAAAATAATAATAATCTCGAGGGAGCAGTGCACGAGGTGATGGACGATGAGTTCCGTTTGTCATTTCTTCTCCTGTAACAATTTGTACAGCCATGACAGTAAACGATTACGATTTCAGCGGTCAGACTGTGAATGCTTCTTAAAATTTATTTTTAACAAAACAATTTTTTTCATATGTTCGACGTAAGAAATGTTTTAATTACGAGTTGGGGAAGAAATATGTACCAACTATTGTGTGGGAGGCGCTCGTTAATCTAGAACAAAAGCAATCGAGTGTCGCCGTCACACGCGCTGCGCCGACCGGCGGCCGCGTCATAAATAATCACCATTGCAGTCGATTGAACACACACCGTACTGTTGATTTATAAAGTGAAAAAAGCATTTAGGAAAATTCGAGTAAAGCAACAAGTCAAGTTTGCAAGATAGTAAGTGACAGGACTGACATGAGGCTCGTATTGGTGCGTCTCATTACCTGGTAAGAGTCTCAGAGCGCATTAGATTTATTAGTAAAATACTTGTCCTCGTTTCAACGCGCAGTGTACTTACGGTGGCTGCTCTAGCCCAGGTGTTGTGGTCGCCCAGTACCGCTGACACGAGATCTGCACCTCGATCGAATTACAGCGCTCTGACCTCAGATCGATTAGAGAGGGCGAGGGCAAGTGAGAGGCGTAGCGTCCCATGTAAAAGAATACGATGACATACTGCACTTTTTGAACGAACATGTCAAATAATATTACGAAAGGTATTTATCTTCCATCGCTACATTCTCTTTCACTTTAGGGGGATGTAATTTTAGTTGTCTGAGCGCAAGGTAGGTTTCCATTATTTTGCTATAAACATGACTGTCATCGACACGAAGAATTTTGTTTCGTGTTTAGTTTTTACGTTTTAACGTCTTTACGTACAATTTAGTCTTAAATTTATATAGCTGTGAGCAAAAATAAAGGGTCGGTTAAGAAAGTTCTAATATATAAATCTAAAGACGCTAGCTCACTGAAATAAATTGTGCATGACAGACAATTAAATATCCTTAGAATAAAATAAAACATTTTAATTAATTTATTTATAGTTCATTAAAAACATAAACTTAAACGAAAAGAATATCTTACATAAAATTTTAGTTTTAGTTGCCTCCAAGGCAACACTAAGTACTAAAATTTAAATAAAAATAAAATTGAATGACAGATACTGTGTATTATCCAAGTTTACATAAGATATCCTTCAGTCCGTCAGCTCTGTGAATGTAGACGCCTAATGTAATGAAACAAATAAAAGTCGCCCGTACAAGTTCCGTGCTTGTAAATGCAAAGTACACGGCCGGGTCAATGCAGTCGTTGAGCCTAGCCGTCCGTAACCATCGTCATTTTTTACAATTGCTTCATTAAATAAAATAAATACATTGTCACACAGAACCTACTGTACAGCAGATAGAAACAAATTTAGGAGTTACAGTTTAAAATATATCTATTAAAGTTATATATTTAACATTAGGAACAGAATCTGTACAGTTATATAAGCAACATTGTTTTGTTTATCTCCGAATAATTTCTACTGGCTCAAAGGGCGCTGTAACTCTTAGAATCGTAGTTAAGGCATTGTCTCGCTGCTGCGCAAGTCTTTCTGTTTGAAGTATTGTTTTTATTGCATGCTCAAATTATTTAAACTTCACAAATCACTTTGTAGGTTTTATATTGCTTCAAGTCGCGAGCCCGCGTCCTACTATTTCAATCCAAGTACGGAGTACGTGCAGAGAACATCGAAATTCCCTGCAAAAGAAGATTGATAGAATGAGAGTGACAGGAGAGGTGCTAGATCACGTTACATGTCCCAGAGCGCTGTCTCAAAATTAGTTCCAGTTGGTTGACTTTTAGTTTAATTGTATTGGACGCAATAAAATGAACATTCCACGTAAGCTATGTTTCAATTTGTAACCTGAGCCAATTATGAGAAGCATGTGTTACCATATGACGTGCGGTATACTATTGAAGTATCAGGACCGCATGCACAAGCAATTGGATAGTGAATGTGTTGAAAGGAAATGTTTAAGTCGTCATAGACAGAAACCCGTGACACAAACAATATATCTCGCACAATTGTTGGATAGCTTTACAAGTTTCCGGTGATTATATTCACAGACATTGTTATTAGCATAAAACCTTAAATTACTTCATCTATTGACTTCCAAGCTTAAGTACGGAACAATCGAACTAAAATGAGACAACGTTCTCGCTCAAGTGAACCGCTTAACGAGCGGATAACGAGGATTACGAACCGTTCACTGCTATTGGGCGTGACCGAAACCGATAAATACAATAATCATGGCCGAAGTCACCGAACAATCACACCACGAGCCTCAGGACAGGTGAGGGAAATGACATTTCCGCGGCCGGGTTCCCTTCAGCAACAAACCTGTTATGGAGGGCACTACACAAGCAAATTGGGGACGTTGCTTATGCTTATTATATAAAGTGTAGGAACTATTCGCCAACACAAGTTAATTGGATGGACTAAATGTTACAGTTACACAAGTATACATACGAGTTAAAACAAAAACCTCGATCGAAGATCGAATAAGAATATCATAAAATAGAATCGATCAGAAACTAACCAAATTAAAAAAATAATCATTTTAATCGGGTGGCGTGACATTGAGTTATTCGTCCATTTGTCGCGCACATACTTAATGCTAATTTAAGACTTAAATGGTTTTCTCATCGATGATA
This sequence comes from Meandrusa payeni, assembly GCA_029286785.1. NCBI lineage: Eukaryota > Metazoa > Arthropoda > Insecta > Lepidoptera > Papilionidae > Meandrusa > Meandrusa payeni. Next base: position 16,692,200 of record JAGSMX010000006.1, on the reverse strand, counting down.
TCGTTAGAACTGGATCACATTGGAATGGGACCACACGGGAAACACCAGCTTTCAAATAAGAGAAGGATCATTAAAATCGGTTCACCCTGTTGAAAGTTATGAAGGAAAAACATTTAAAAAATACAGACAAATTGAGAACGTCCTCCTTTTTTGATGTCGTTTAAAAAAGCAAAGATGTAGACGTACAAACAAAATATACATAACAAAGGTTAGAACCATAGTAAAGTTAAAAATAATTCCCTTAAAATTAAGATAAAAATAACTTATTGTATAACAAAAATACTAAACCGCTGATTTTCAGTCCGATTATTCATAGAAACTAGGTGAGAGCGTAAGTCATATTACGTCCTTGGTTTTTACAAATACCCGTCGGCTGTCGGCCCGCGCCGTCCGGATTAGGTGCTTCTATGACTCAAAATGATGTACTTCTAAATTAGAAAGCGGCTTTCATGATAAAAATGTTTATCTAAGAAATTAAGATATTATGATAAGTCGGAGCGCGTGGAAAGAATGCAATTATCATCTATTCTGTATCGACTCAATTAGACCTCCCCGTTACCGATTTTCTTTACATTCGCTATGGATGTTCGTATTCTGGATGTTCGTATTATGGATAAATAATAGACGTTGCAATGACTAAGACTTTGAATATACACCATTTAATTCTCTAAAAAAGAAAGCAATGGCGGTGCTTCAAATACAAGCCCTGGGCAGCACGCAGGTTCCCGTCCTCGTATGGTCGCTTTATAAAAAGAAAAACCACTTACTCGGTGCACTTGGTCTTCGGCCGCAACAGTACCAGTCCAACAATGAATTCCAACATTAATATAGCAAGCGGGCGGCGACTGGGACGTCTTAATTACCACGTGCACGGCTAGAATAATATGTTCCTTTGTTGCAGCAAACCTTGGAGACTGGTGGGGTCGTCAACCTCGAGAATCTGGAGGCGAAGGTCGGTGAACTGGCTCTAACGGCCACGCATGCTTAATTTTTAATTAATAAAAAAAATATAAAAAAAGATTGACGCATTCGCATAAAACTTTTAATATGAAAATATAGCTTAGATGTTATTAAACTCAGCTCAGCTTATTGGATTGGTAGTGTTCATATCTGATTGGGTGATGTCTCCGGGTTCACGCTGTACCTATTTCTATTTTGAGAAACTTAGTACAACCACTCCTGACAGCTCACTGTGACTTCAATTTGTTATTTATTTCTTGTAACGAGATATCCAGCAACAGTACTGAGCGACATATACTGGCAACATACCAAAATAAATATATATCTATAGTGATCACTGAAATGTATTATGAAAACTTATTAAACATATATTACGCTTATTCATTATTTACCTATTTAAGTTAGTTAAAACCAATACATATCACAGACACTATTTCTAATCTTGACTGCTAATCTCACTTGACTTATTCCCGTTTTTCTAATTCTGAGTAATTAATAATATTATACAAGAATGATAATGAATAAAAACAACAAATAATTAATTATGTTTGCAACCCAAGCGGGGCGGATTACATTTTCAACAAACATAAATACCTAAAATTGTCAAAGCTTTATGCTTCGTTGACTAAATAGTTTTTGTACCTTACAACTGAAACAGACGAAGTTTGGAACCTAAAAAGAACTTTATTGAAGCCTGCTAGGGTGTTTAGCTCTCGCAGCCAGATCGATAACGGACGACCAATTACAAAGATTTTTTCCATTTGTAGGATGTTAAATAAAATATTAAACATAAACAAATTCAATATAAATACGTCCCAGCTTCACAAGCTATCGCACGATCGCCCGAGCTGGTCCTCAATAAAGATGGCAACGCACAACTAATTTGCTCGCAACTGACATTTATTATAAGACGATAAGCCAATGTACGCTAAGTGCAGCCCGTGTTAGCTGTGGACAACTCGTACATTGAAACCCGGTGGGGTTGCAAGGTCCCGGACAAGACAGGACAGTGTCATTGACTGCATTCCCACTTAATATAAGGGTCAAGCACTTGCTTAAAATTTACAAGTAAACGTACAACCGACTTCAGGTCACAATAAAAACAGGGTGACAAAAATTGCATACGTCTTAACACTAGTATGCTCGGACGCTCTGTTTTAACATTACATTAGTATGTTCTAGCGTCTAGAATCTAGATTCTCTTTCTCCTTCCAAATTCGTACTCAATCTCAGTTAACAGTTCGGCAAGGTTAGTTTACCTTCTCTTAGATTGTTATTCACCAATATCACTACCCATAAATATTTCTCTATACGATTTTTAAAAGTTAATTAACGAAAGTTATAATCACACAAATAAAGTACAACTTATCTGTGGACCTGCCCCTTTGTTGAATTTGATAACTAAAAGTGATATTATGCATTAATATATTAAGATATAGATAGATCACGGAACCCTTCGTGGCTAGCGGTCACGGTCCCGACGTGTTGCATAACATTTGCATACGGCCCCGTACCTCGCGCGCCCTGCGTCCAGCATTCTACAAGGAGATGCGCGCGGAGATTTGCTTATTTTAGATTATTCAGCGAGATAAACAACATGGAATTGAAATAATTTACAACGAATGAAAATTTTATTTCTTAACTAACAAGTTCAACAAACTTTGTTTTTATTTTTATTAATTTATCATAAAAGATCGCCGCTTGATATCTGATAGCTTATTTGTACGGGAACGGCATGCAGTGGATGGATGGGTCGGCGATAAAAACAGTAGGGAAAAAAATTAAGTAGGTGATACCAGGATGCATGCAGATCATGGATCACATATATCGAAGATCACACGAATCGAGACTAGCAATAGATTCAGCTGTATAATAATTATTAAAAATAAAATCTATTTAAAGCCCTTTAACGTTGCAAAACTACTATTGCTTACTCTTTTACAAATGAAATTATGAATCAAAACGTAAATTGAAACCCGAATGAAACTAAACATAAGTTAAAAACTCATTTAGTATACAAAATACATAAAAACAGTATTAAAGTGTAACGTTTTCTCGTAGCCGCAGTCACTATTAACTCACTCGCTTTGAAAGTCACTCGAAACTTATCACGGGTAAGATAATCCATGAGAGAACACATAAACCATGCAGTACTCCGATAGTACGGCACTGCGGGGCTACGATAGTGCGGGACAATGGATGTGAAAAAATGACTGGCGTTAGATTACAGCCCCACATACACTTGCAACACAATCGCGGCGCTCACTGCACGCGTTCCTGCGAGATCTTTCGATAAAGCTCAGCGTGTAGACTACGCCTTAATTAGCGCCCTACGGACACAGGGCTGTCTGTTTCTCTTATTCTCTGTACGTATATATAGTTCTCAGGTCATACTTACGATTGTTATATCTGCCGACACTAAATAGTCCGTTTTATGTTCAAGAATATTAACGAATAAAATGTAATCCCATCTGTAGGGCCAGCCAATGTCGCCACTTTGGCGGGCTACAAAGCCCCCAACACTTGTCGCCCAGTGAACCCGAGGCCCCTGTTAATCGCCTTTTACGACAGGCAGGGGATACCGTATTCTTATTTTGCTACGAGCCCAGAACTACGGAGCTGGAACTCTACTAACCTAGTTTTGAATTATCATAAATCTACAAAATATTACAGTCAATAAGCATTCTGTATTTTCATAGGATTATTTATTAATTCCACTATATATCTTCGGAACCCAAGGTCCGATATCAACGAATTAAAATAAAACCAAATCCTTTCAAACAAAAAATATACCATAAAAAATATTCTGACGAAATTTTGAAGACGGCTAAAAATGAAAATTGCTTCTTTGACATTTATTTACTTAACTACTACTGCTATACTTAACAACTAAATTTAATATACGATTAACATTTGTGAGATTACAAATAGCAATATACAGAGAAGACCTCGCCGTGTGAAAAAAGAAGTGAAGTTAATAATTGTTTTCCGTGACAGTCAAATAAGTTTTAACTGCAACTGACAACTCTACCGTCGCCGGCCACACATACAAACATAAACAAAGATGAGCTCGTTCACGACATACAGTTGTAACATCTTTAATTGTACTATCATAAAATAATTGACAAAAAATGTATCCAGTAGTCGACGACCCTACTGGCCCAGTTGGTCTGGCGACTCAAAAGGCAGTATAATAGTCACACTGTAACTTATACAACGAGTTAACAATCATTTTTGCTCTTTACCGTAATCCTCTTCTTCAATTAGGGCGTGAACTCGAAATAATTATATGCATTCTTTAAACTAACCGTTACTAGGGTACTCTGATTAACTTTAAAAACGCATCGCTTAGTGCGTCACGTGCATAAGGACACGTTTCACCCGTGGTAGGATGTACTGCCGGGCACCCTCAAGTCAGCACAATAGTCCGGCAATCAACCGGCGACCAGTGAGTTCGAAGATCGACTAAGCCACCACTCGTCTAATGTAACCTGTACGTCAAGAAGGTTGTCTTAACAGGAAAAACGGAGGAATTAATATTCGCATAAATAGAATGAACAGAGCCCTTAAGCCAGATTTATCGCCAGAAAAAGTGAGGCGGCGTCCTCAGAGCTACGACATGGAACTATTTAAGTTTTTTCTTGTATATATTAAGACTCCTAGATAGGGCATGTGAGGAAGATATAATACACCGTAATATAGAAATGGAATTTAATAAAAGCATTTAAATTTATTACTAAATAAACTCTCGCAACTTTTTAACAGATCGGGGTAGACAGATCTAGCAGTCGCTGTACATGATCCACAACATCACAAATGTAACTTAAAGTCACTCACTCTAGGAATCGAACATAAACATTAGCGAATGAAGTTTTTATCGCGATGGCATTGGAAAATGTGGATTCCAGCTCGTCGGCTCCAGACCATTCCAATCCACCAGTAAGCCTCCTCCACTAAGAGGAGTAGCCTGCTGCTAGGTTGCCATAATAAAAATGCCTAGATGACGTTGTTGTTTTTTTATAGGTGAAGGGGCAAACGAACTTACCGCTCCCCTGATTTTGAGCGATCAGCGCATGATCCCCAAGTAGAATCTACAGCTGATTTAACAGAACGACTGTATGCGGTAAGGAATTACTCGAATTGTAGTTGATTGCTAACCATCAAGATGATGAATAAATAATTTCTCGGAAAAATCAGCGTGGCACGTGCCAATGTGGTGCAAACTTTACCCAACTGTGTGAAGCTGATCGTAAAGATCTCCTCTATGATTTAGGAAAGTGATGAGCTGGTAATTGGAAGCCCAGAGGTGAGAACATTATTCCAAGTGAAGACGCATTAACGCATAAATTACTGTCTACGTGTCTTTAGCCCCGTAAATTCTAACTACAGCAGATGCATCACTTCCGTTCAGTTAAAGTGGGACCCCACTTTTGTTGCCGCTTTAGAAATAAGAAATAACATTAGATTCCAACATGACAGTTACACTCACAATAAGTTAAATGGGTAATTAACGGTTTCCTTGGTATCGAAAATAAGAAGTAATTCAGTTGAGGTAATATATTATGCGTCCGGCCACTTTGATCACCATGCCACGTGTCCACAGAATATGTTAATAAGTAGTTAAAACTTACCCAGGCGGTGGCCCGGGGTCTAAGCGTTTGACTTACAATCTCGCCGGTTGAAATTCAGCCCCGACCGGTTTGAGGCACAGGCGGCGGCTACCAATGCGTTTCCGTTTTTCAAGTACAAAAAATCTTTGTGATCGGTATATGGCGATAGTCTTTCCACCTGTCACATAAAGGGTCTAACAAGCTTGATAAGAAGCGGATAATTATTGCAGTTTCTCTGGCTACTCCGCCAGGGAAACAGAGTTGGATCGTTGATAGAGTCATGTTAATGCTTCTTGCATAATTTTGAAATTACATTTTTTGGAATATGATAGTCAAGTAGCGGAGTGCCGCCGTAAACCTGCTCACGGGCCGCCGTGTGGAACCGACCGTGGCGGCAGGAAGACGATAGTACTAACCTTCGCCCATACCCAGCGCTGGGCGAGGGACAATAATCCTTGTTAATTGAATAAATAGCCCGTTTGAAAGTAGTACATTATATAGTACTCGATTATATATTACTGTAGTACTTGTTAAACTCTTATGCATGTATTTAGTGTCCAAAATGACAGCTGAAGGAATAATAAAAGCCCACGAGATTGATTCCAAAGTCTTGACCACCTCGTCGAGATCACACGTCATAGGGCTAATTTAATTTGATACTGATAGCCTTACGGCTAATCATTCAGCTTTTCTTCAAACTAAGATAAGAAAGCTAAGCTTTAAACGTTGTCTGGAACAAATCTTTCTTAGTGACATTGCGCATGCATTTATATGTACATAATATCTGCGATGTATTTGTAAATTGTTATGTAATAAAGAATATTTGTTTATTCTTCATTTATAATAATATAACATAACCCTCTGTCACATATAGATTCAAATGATTATAGTAAAAGCAGGTACCGAAGCCTGCTGCTACTGTTAAGAGCTGAGTACTTATTCCGCTTTACTATAAATACTTCATCTTAACATAACATAACATCGGATTTCGGCAAATCGCTGGCCAAAGATTTATAAAAGAAAACACTTTTGCTTCCCCCCTCACCGGGGGGACCCCTGTGTAAAGTTACTACTATAGAGCTTCAGGCCAAGCAATCTAGGAGCGCCATCTCTCAATCCGCTGAAGCAGTAAAAGTCAGCTTCTTTGACTAATCTGTGTAGTTCGTCACAAAAGTATTTTGTTTTACTATTGCTTACCTGCTTTGACACCGTGAATTACCTTATGCCTCGAACACGCACACATTCAACTCTAATTTAGATATAACATCTTAATGTGTGATGGGGAAGCGATGTAAGAGATAGCGCTAAATTAATTGAACATTCATCAAGCTCGCGTCAGATGTGCCGCGATAAGAATAGCCCAACGGGCACCAACTGGCCAACTCTGTCACGTAAGGCAGGGCTGCCCAACGACTATATACCTACTTAGATAGGTTACTACATATGGGCAAACATCCAAAAATACCTTCAAGTAAAATAATAACGATGTTAATTGTTTTTCAACTTGTGGCTGACATTCTTGTTAACGTTGCGAATACTTAATTCTTTGGGTTTCGAAGATATACCAGGGACTGTTAAAAATTGTATCAAAGAATTGATTGTTTGGGATTTTGGTAGGTTTATAATAATCGAAGACTATGTCTAGTTAAGAACTAGAAGAAAAAAGAATATGAGCGCCAGAATCCGTCACTGATTTGATTTGAAGTCGGTTTATGACTCGTACATTACTTATTTCCATTTCTGTGAAATATCTGGCGTTGTGTAGAAATATCAAGACGCGACGCACCATTCTATCAGCATATTTATTGTCCTTACAGACATATTTCGTAAATAATTTATATATTTATGTATATTATTTGTAAAAATAAATAAAATGACGGCTTATACAGTTTTTTTTCTTCTTATAAGGCAATGATGAGTCACAATTGTGAACACGCATCGAAACTGGAGAATAATCATTTGCGTATACGATAGATATTTACTTAACACTGCTAGGAACGAATGCAGAAAATGTTTCGGCAAATCAGTCCTATATCATAACTGCAAAGCCTGTACAATGTTCAATTAAACAGTTTTTCTGTTTCGGACGTAATTTGTTGTAACGTATAAAAACTTTAATATATGAGGCAGGATTACCACCCCTAGTCTTAACTGTAACAAACGCGAGCTGCAATTATCAGCTATCTATTACGAAGAGGCGACACCCAACGACATCTAGCGACAAGCGGTGTTAACAATTACCGGGATGAAGCAATAAATTTCCACCTACCTATATCTCTCACACACTATATTTATGGCTCATTATCATTTATTCCCTTAACCGCGTTGCTAGATAACAATTGACTATTAAGATGTACAGATAAAAAAAATAATTGCTAACTAATATTTAACAGATTTAATAAGTAGAGGTTCTAAATTGAATGTTATTTTCATGTGATCTGCATTTAAAGTTGAATTTCTGAATTCTTTTATATGCTCTCATTCTCATCACTTAAAATATGGGGCCTATTTCTGTGTAATGCGTATATGTAATCCGGCTTGAAGAGCTTTGCAGCTGATGAAATTATTGAGCTAACTCACAAAGACGTAACATACGAGTACATAATTATGAGACATCCTTTAATGGTTGAAGGCAACGGGTGTACATGTGCTGCTCTCGCAAGTGGTGACGTGACTGCCTCGCCGGGAGCAGTCACCTCACAGCTATTACACGTTAAAAAGCTATTTTACTTAAAAAATCATATATATCACCTCAAAAACATTTACTTTTCTATTTTGTCGGTAATATTTAAAATATCTTACTTTAACTATCTCTTTCACTTAACATTAGTTTATTTCAGTGCATCATTAATTCATTACTGTGCCCATCATCTGCAATGAATTCGTTGAAGACTTAAAAATCTAATTATAAATACATTTTGTAAACTTCGGACAATCATAAACAAAATAAGTTATAACAACAATTAGTAATATTAACTTATTCTTTAACAAACCAATGTGTATGTTTAAATTTCGATAGCTTTTTTTATGACGAAGTACGCAGATTGGACAGAGAAGCTGGATTGAGAGGTGGCATAGCTCTTAGATCGCTTAGCCTGAACCTCTACTGCTAGTAACTCGACACAAGGGTCCCCCCGGTGAGGAGTAACCTCGGCTTGGACGGTTACTATGTTACGCGTAAGCATTCCGATCCGAGAGGGCCGAACCACGGATCGGTCGGTTGCTATTTCACGGATAATCACCACTTCGGTAGCGTATTTATAGAATGGTAGCGAATAGTGTGCAAGACAATAAATTTATAATGACGATAATTTTGTCGAAAGTTTATCTCAGCTGCATTGATCATAGCAAGCGGAGTATATTACATTTGATTTACTTGAGGCGCGTTGCCAGCGGCCGTTTAACTCTGGCGCATTCAACATTTTCTAATAATTAATAACATAATAAGACACAGTTTCACCGCCGAGCGCGTGGCTCCGGCTATCTTCCAATTCTACTATGTTGTTATTCTAGATCTAAACTTCATTGTCTTTTAATTTTTCTGAAACTACTTTTACTGTTCTGATAAAAATATTCTAAAAAATTGTATTAAAAAAATACAATGTTTATTTAAAGATGTCTAATAGTCAAAATATCGTCAGCTGTCGCCCGACATTCTGATGAAAACAACTTCAACGTTTAATATTACGACTGCTAACTAATAATTGTACACACTATTGATTGCGATTAGACTTAATATATCGACGGTAGAAAGTGGTAATGTCATATCTAGAAAATTGTCTTAAGTAACTTAATACTATTGAATTTATCAGAGCAAAAGGCCGCGTCAAATGATCTACATCTCGTCTGCATACCACGGAAAAAATTATGATACGGGATAGATTCTTTTCTAGTTTCTCTACTGTTTATTCAAAAATTTTAAAGAAATTTTGCAATGGAATAGTTTTTTGAGTCTCGTGTAAGATTGGATATTTTTAGATTTGATATGCCCGCTTTCTCCCGTCGATATGTTGTTACCTTTATTTTTAAGGTTATCACTGATAAAGGAAATGGTAACCGAGCTATGTTCTGTACAGATGGCGTGCATAGAAGTGTCGCTGGCGGGCGGGCGGCGGCGCAGCGGCGCGCGTGACGTCAGCAGGGAGCTGGACACGCTGCGGGCTGCGCTGCTAGACAAGGACACGCTCATACAGAAGTACGTCACTTGCAGACAAAAACAAAGACGAGTTTCTTAGCACGCACCAACTTGAATTGTAACAACTGCCTTACCTATATGACGGCAATAAATACACACTTACCGCATTCAAACTTCATCTTGCTGAATTTCTCATTCCGGTTATCTTAAACCTAAAACAAAGTTTTATAATTCTAAACCAAAGACGAGGATTGTGGTTTGGAATGTAAAGTGGACATGCTGTACTGGATTGTACAATGCACCAGCTTACTGTCACTATCTTATCAAACGTCGACAACAATGTTTTCGTTCCTCATCGAGTTCTGTTGCCCACGCAAAGTTTTCCTCCGAACAAAGATATTAATCGTCCCTTCTAACAAACAAAATTACAAACAGTCTCAAGAAACAACTGAGCGCCTCGCTGAGCGCGGCGCGTCTCGCCTCTCAAGCGTCGCCGCCGGCAGCGCGGGCTGGTCAGCGGGCGGAATCTCCAGCCACCTTGTCGGCCGAGGAGCGCCGAGCGCTGGAGGAGCGCCTTGCTGCCGTTAATGCGGATCTAGAAGCCAGGAGAACCAGCATACAGGACCTGAGGAAACGGCTAGAGAAGACGCATGTCACAGAGTTAGTCATTTTGTATCGTAATGCAAGTATATTGTTGTGTTTGAGAGTACGCTTTCATCATCATCAGCCTGTGTCTATCTATTGCTGGCAAGCCTTCCCTAATGCCTTCCATCACGTGGCTATCCTTGTATATACTATCCTTATCGTCGCTCCATATGGAGGGTGAGCGCCCTACATTTCTCCAACCTATGGCTTCTATTCCAAGACTTTCCTCCCCATCTGCCGTTACTGATCCGGCCGATGTGACGCAAGATTACTCTGTGCCAGTCAACAGTTTTTGTTATTTAAACAGTGTTGACTAAATGCGTAGTTATTTGGTCTATGTAAATGTAGTTCCTTGTGCACAGGAATATCGACACGCGCATCCAGCAGGCGGAGCTGCAGTACCAGCTGGGGCGCGAGGAGCTGGAGCTTTTGACGCTGGGCGAGCAGGCGCGCGCGCTGCAGCAGCTCATCGAGCACGCGCACGCCGCAGCCCGCCTGCACGCGGCCACGTTGTACAGGTCACCACCTGACACATGCATATGTTTCAAGCTATGGTTTCCCTCATACCATAACATTCAGTGCTCCTCAAAACATACAATAACAAAATAAACAACATCCTGTTTCAAGCCACTGTTTCCCTCACGCATAGATACTCAAAAAGGGAGTTAATTGTATACTGAACCCAGTCATTAAAACTATGTCACTTAAACAGAATTCTATTGCAAGACCAAGTTTGTGACACCGACACATAAATACTTTGTAATTAAAATCACAAACATTTAAATACTTCACAAGACAAGTGCTATCGGGACAATGAGCAGAAACAATTATCCACTAATCTGCTGCTGGGTGCTCGGCTCCATTGAAACTGTACGCGATAAGTATCGTGCGAAGACATGAGGTCCATGGAAATTGTGTCACGACGAGGGTTGGCAGCAGCTTTGTGAATAAGCATGTACACCATTAATTCAATCAATGAATTGGTTACATTTTAACCATTAACTACCGATTGGCTGCTCCGAATGAAATAAAAAACGTTTTACGTCTCTTAAATTTAAACAAGGACACCCTTCAGTGAATTTATTACGCACCCTACGTGATAGCGGAAATTAAGTTACAACTTAAATAGTTTATTTCATTATTTGATCGGCCTTCCATCCAGTTCTTAGCTAGCATATCTCTACAACGTGTCAAGTACAACATACCACGCACCACGTACTAGATAAGTTTGATTGAAATTTAAACACAATTCGAGCGGGATGTGGCAGAGATGAGACGATAGGGCGCAACGAATCGCTTACTCTTACGTGTATTACGACAGCCCGCCATTGTTACGAGAGGCGGGGGCGAGCGGCACACTTTCTATAGGGGCTTATCTTTGGGAAGTATCTTCCTCGATGCAGGTCAATAAGTCGATAGAAAGTGCTTCTATATCCACACCACATTTCTATCACACCGGGCCACTACCTCACATAACGTGAGTAAATGTATCGTAACCTATTAAATATATTTCAACATTGTAGTAAGGAGACGTATACCTGACCCAATTTCTCAGACTCAATTTGCCCAACATCTGTCCTAAGTTACACCTTATTACAACAGCTATCTGCCCGTGAAATTCTCGTCAAAATCGGTCCAGCCGTTCCAAAGATTCGGTTATTATAAGATATGCTTCCAATTTTAGTTATTTGTATATATTTTGAGACACGCTCTTATCGTGGCAATAGCGACGGGATATTATGCAGCATTACATTAGCACGCCGGGCGCAGTATAACCTCCGCTAAACCTCTTATCCTAGTGATGTCGTTGCCTCATTCACTAAATGAGTTCCCCGGGAGAGGCGGCCATCTATTACGCGACGGAAATATAAGCCTGCCACCAGCAGACAGCCGCAGCAGTCCCCGAGACACTCCCACGCCGCCTCTTGAAAAATGTCTGCTATAAATAATCACTTAATCGCCTTCTAAACATGGGGCGATAAAATGGCGCTGCAATGTACATAATATGGAATATAATCCATCTATCCGTGAGCTTACTAGTTTCTAGTAGTATTATTATTTCTAGTAGTCTACTAGTATACTAGTATTGAGTATATTAGTAGAAAACCTGCATAGATAGATAAGTTTAATATCCCTTTACAAGAGCTTTTATGAGTGGATAAGCTTAATTGAGAATGTGGACTTTATTAAATAAGGAAAATGAACGGCGCGAAGAGAGTAAATTAAAACGAAACATCGATACATAAGTATTGAGTACGGGCTAGCGATCACGCTTCAGACAAGCCTCACCGTTACTTCTTTGTTAAATCACAACTCATGATTTGATTATTTCCGTTATTTAATTGGATTTGTTTCGATCCAAACATAATATATGATTTTCATACCGGTGCCACACAGTTAAATAAACAACATTTTGTTAATGGTACAGGATTACAATATGTTCATCGGTAAACATCGTCATGTTGCGCCTGGCGCGGCGATTCGAATAAAATACATAGCACTTCTCTTAAATCTGTCGGCGTCAAATGGTAAATTTAGATATTTAAGAATTTGTAGCATTTTAACTGCCCAGTAAAGTCAATTTTATTTCTACAGTTAAGTTGAACACCGTGTGCGAGTAACGAGGGTTTTTTGACAAATTTCTCTCAGTTCACGTCGCAGCTCGTTAATGCTGCATGATGGCGCCTAATGATGGCTTAACACGCGATTATTTCTCGGGAAATGGTAAAAAACATCTTGGCTTACTCGTGGCAAGCCAGAGTTGAAATACATACACATATGTACGGATCATCTCTTGCATTACAATTTTAAAGTTCATTATTGCTAATTGACTTATTTGTTAAAGATTTTTAATTAATTTATATTAATTATAACTCTGAATGAATTGAAAAAAGATATTAAGAGATTATCTATATGTAACCGCTATGTGTCACTTTTTGAGGGGGAAATTAAGGGGTCAAATTATTACAAATCTCACTAAAAATTCAATTCGATTCGATTTTATTTTAATGCTCAGAAGTCCACTTACACTAACCCTGTTAAATTTATCGTTGATTTTTTCAAACTGTAATTGTTAAGATAGTTTCGTAATCATTTTATACCGTTCAAGAATAGTGTGAGAAACATTCAATTGTGTCGACAGAAGCGGACACTTAAAAAGTAAAATTCAATAGTGAAAGTGTGATTTGTGCAGTAATTCGGGGCGAGCTGTATGGGGTTGGACCTCATGGCTCTGCGGCCACAATGGTACTTTCAGTTCCACACCGCACTCGACTCTCGAAATACCGCGTCATTCATGCACAATTGTAATTACACCTTCAAAATAAACTTTAAAACTTGAGCCCGTCAAACTTTCTATATTGAATTGTTCGTCATTTCTGTCTTGTAAAGACGTCAAGGGGTTAGACTGCAGCAAGTGATCAGATATAAATGCAGGAAAATACAGTTTTGTTTACCCGTCTCTAGTACAAAGACAAATAAACAGAAAAGTCGATCAGAAAGGACGACAGACAACAAATATGATTTTACAGTGAAAAGTGACAATAAAACGTCTCCCCAATAATAGGTATAGTATGGCGAATTGAACCTGTCTTCATTCTTTACGTATAAAATACTGTAAATGAATTAGTATACAAACGGTTGTTGCCGCGACGTATGACATAAGTTATAGGTTGTTGAGGGTGCAGTCACTGAGCGCTGCTACGAGTATTCATTTCGTAGCAACAAATAGCAATATGCAGCCAGTATGCCGCAGGTTCTAAACATTTGCATGGATTTTAAACGCCCACATCACTCGCCCGGCTTGTATCTATGATAACGTGTCTCGCACAGATTTTATATTTATTTGTAGGACATCTACTAAAAATTGGAGATACAACTTTGTTTATAAGTCCTATATAATGTACTACTTACCTTAAATAAATGAAAAAGCTCTCACACCCTTTAATCTCTAGCTGGATAAACAGATATTAGATAGCAATCGCTATGCGCTTATGTGCCAAGGCTCCATCCAACGCCACACACTAGCCACAAATTTTACATGCAAATTTTTATACGTTAATAAAAAACAAAATAAAAACTGAGAAATAGGAACTCATTACACAGTACAAGCCGACCAGGAATCGAACCTCGATCATGAGTTAGTAAAGCCGAACGCATAAACATTAGTATGTCACTGTTTTGGATATATTCTTTTATGTAATTTACTTTTTTGACTCAAAGTTTTATAATGATTATATAGAAATGCTTACTAGGTGGCTGGGGTCATGGAAGAGGTCAATAATAGTATTGGAAATCTTATTTTGTATTTTAAAAAACAAATGGGCGTCGTGATTTGTTCTTAAAATGACACAACATTTCCAACAGTCGAATGAATATCCAAGATACAAAACATCCTGTAGGAATAAATAGCAAACAACAATGGTAATAAAAGGCTCTGCGCAATGATGGGGCGTAGTGTCGACTGCGAGACCTTTCATGCTGTCTGCCGGTGACCAAGCTGCGGCGGACGGTTTGAAGGAATGCTATTTTAATACATTAGTACACTAAATAACACGGACAATAGTCAATTCGAGTTTTATTAATGAATGAGTGTGCGTTACAACCAAATTGAACTTAATTTAAGTAATAGGACAAAATAAAAAAGGATAGTTTAATAAATTTGTGCTCAATGTTAAGTGTGCTTATGTGCTTAATTGATCGTGCCCGCTGCGGACAGCTGTACTGTGTTATTGTTGATGGGTGATATACGCGAATGTTAAACTTTTTTAAAATTAAGAACTGATAAATTTCAAAAATAGTTGTATTAGATCAATCAGGCATCATCAAATCGTTCACAATATTAATGCACGGAACTTCAGGGATTCATAGCTCCAACGTTCAAGCTAAATTAACTGTCTCTTCCTTGCTATTTGTCTCGCGTTCTCTTGCGTCTTCCTTTGGATCTTCGACTGAGAAGGGAAAGTTGTAGCACTATGTTCTTTAAAGCTCTTAATATCAAAGTGTCCATACCATCGCAGCTGCTACCACGCTACTAACACTCTTGCATCTTGCTTTGCAATGCCAAATAAAGAAATATGTAATGGTTTTTTGAAATTTGAATACCCCGTGCCATGGCTATGCAACGTTGTATGAGGCAATACCTAGTGCTAGCCGACCGTAGTTTGACCGAACCGTAACAAAAACATTCAACGATTGAGGAATCCCTTCAGATTGCAGGGTGCGTGTGGCCACCGCGCGGTCACTGCTCCTTTGGCCCGAACGCCCTGGCTGGTGCACTCCTACGGGCACGCCTGTGCTAATCTGACACACTGCAGCAACTTGCACGCCCTGAACGGTTATATCTTACACCAGTGGAAACGTTATTCGTTCCTCAGTTTCATTATAGAGGTTCCTACATTAAAATATGGCGGAAATTATGAAGTTAATTTAACTAGTATCAAATACAATAACTTCAAAATACAGTTATTTGTTATGCAAGAAAATACCTCAAGTGGTGCTGTTAAAATTTAAGTGATGGCACGAGAAGCAATCGCTTACAAAGTTAAGAAGCAGGCTCATAAATATAGATGAGTACCGCACAACAACAACAAACTTGCACATACGGACAGATTTACAGCGCAGCTCATTAGCGATCAACGTTTACGAGTCGGCGATGGCCTCACCAACCTCCTCCCGGCGCACACTTTATGCCCTTACACTTGCCACCGTATGAAGTCTTATTCGCATTAGGTTATGCAATTTTTACTGTTTATATTCAGAATTATTAATTAACACTTACAACACACAAAATTAATTCTATGGGATAGGACAGGATTAAAAACAATGCTGGTAAGGCTAGCATACTACTTATTTTATCTTAAGTTTTTGATTCGGCTAACGGCCGAGCCAAGTGAGGAGCATCCTACTTAATGAATATAGCAATTTTTCTTTCATACAGGAACAGGGGCAAACCAGCTTGAGCCAGCCCACCTGATATTAAATGATTACCGTCGCCCAAAAACACCCACAACCCCAGAGGAGTTGCAGCGTTTAAGAAAAGGGGAACTTTCTTCAAGACCGCTGGTGATCGTTGATTCTACAAATCAGTTGAACGTAGTTGAAAAGAAATGACAACTTTCGCTTTAACTTGATCTATGTGTTGCAGTCTAGTGAGCGAGTGCGGGGGCACGGCGACGGTGCTGGCGATAGAAGCGAGCGCCGGCTCGTGGAGCGCGGGGCAGCGCGGCGCGGGGCTCGCCGTGCAATGGGCGGCGGAGCAGTCCGCGCTCGGCCTGGGTGACAGGTGCGGCATCATTCACATGGCTGTGTTAAGCATTTACTCATTCCATCACAGCAGTACTCCTTGCCTTGCTTGACCTCAATGCAGGTGTACTCAGGATTTTAAGATATATAATATTGCCGACAAACACGATCTTGAGACATAAGGCCCATTGACTCAGTAATTTTGTTATCTACAGGGTCACTTTTGGTTTAAAACGGTATTGTTTGCACACTACAACTTGGAGGCAGGAATAGCTGCTGCAATAGTATCGACATCACGTACTTTATTTGAAAACATAAAATATGCCTCGATATGACAATGAATCGATTAATAAAGCAATCCGACTTCATGGAGTGCTGATATGTTCCTGTCCATCTTCTCTTCTTTCCTGTTAAAATTTTGGACTACTTGACTCGCCAGCTCATTATCAGCCCATGTCCCAGCTCACGTAGGGAACGTTATCACACATTCAGTTATAAGAACTTGACTAGCGTAATGTAAAGGTGATTTTGAAAAAACAAAGAATTTTGTTTTAAACTAATTAATTCAAGAACTAGCACAAACCTTCGACATGAATCAGCTGTTACCACACCTTTCTAAATGAACGCAATCGAAATACCTCCCGGGGAACCGCGACTTGGTCAAAACGAGTCTCAGCACGACGTGAGCTCGGCTAACGAGGCGGGTTATCTGGTGGCTACGGAGGGCAAGCCGAGTCGTCAGCCGCCGATGTTATCCGGCGGCGTGGCGCCGAGATGCGCTCCGGCCGGGGTCACGCCGTGTCACGTCGTGTCTGCATTCGCGTCCTGTTCATGTCTAACTTCTGACTTCTCGATCCTGTATTTGACTCTCAGTCGAAGCAAGATATTTATGCTACTCGAAAATATTTGTAGCCGTAGTACAATGTACAAGTAGCGGAATGAATCGAATCTGTAAAGTATCAGAACCTGTTGATGTTGTGGTGCGCGAAAATTACATTTTTATTAACATAAATATCCTATAAATTCCATTTGTGTCTTGCAAATTACTTTAAAAATGAACAATGAAGGTCTCTCCACACTGTAACAACTGAAAGAGAATCCAAAAAGTCACCCCTTTTTAAGATGACTACAACTAGTCTACAGCAATAAATATTTTACGTCAGGTTCCCTCAAATACTACAGACGGGATATACATGATACTTACGCCATAAGATTGACAGAGAAGGTTCTACTAGTATACCTGTTGTTGATTACACTCACATGGAACCTATATTTTTTGGGTACAAAAATTATATTTTCTCAACAAATTCGTATGACATGTAATTCTATTGAATCAAATTTATTTTCAATCATTATTTTTATGTCAAAAGAACTGAAAATAACATATTTGTTTGAGCACCCGGACATATAATGATTCGACTGATCTTCTGGCGTATTATTTATCTAATCTGCGGGCGACTTGTATTATTTCAAGTTAAAAGCATCAGCAAGTTTCTTTTATTTCAGATTATTAGAAATCAATGGTACGTCAATGGTGAACTACAAGAGTCAAGAGGACTTGCAGCGGGCAGTCGCCGCCGCGTCTCCCGCGCGCCTCGTACTCCTGCGGGACGTGCGGAGCGCGGCCCCGCCACACACCTTCACACACGTCAGTCCATTGTCACTTGTAATGCTTTATACTGCCACACGCGTGTGTGCACCTGTATTACATAATCTATATCCCCCATCCCTCCGCCTTACCATCCAGGACTACCTTTCCACTTTACATCAGGCGGAATCGTGGTCAAGCATTTTCTGAGAAAGTATAAAAAAGCGGCTGTGGGAAGTAGCGTTTAATGATTAATCCATCACTGATTTGAAGTCTGTTTTTGTTTTTCCTCATAAATATTTTAGTGTATTAATCGTTATGAATGTTGCAGAAGGAAGCGGCGTCACTTCGGGCGGAGCTGGGTGGGCTGCGCGCGGCGGCGGACGACGCGGAGCGCACCAAGGAGGGGCTGCGCGCTGACAACACGCGCCTCACGCATCGCATCTCTTACCTGGAGGAGCAGGTCGCCGAGCTGCTCACCCGCCACGCACAGGTATACATACATTCATACCTCCAAACATTTCAGTCAGAAGGGAGGGCAGTGATCTCGGACCTTTAGCTCGCACCATCCTGACACTGTTTCGCTATACATACATATTTATTGCTTATTTAATATTGAAGGTAGTAGGAAGGTTTAAAATGAGAACTTGTTCGCAGATACACCCCGTGAGTAGCAACGACAGCTGTATAACAGTCAATAAAACGAAAAAAAACGTTACGAACATCAACATAACGACAGAGCCGCCGCAGAACAACAAGCCAAATACAAAGTCCGAGGTGCAAGTCTTCCAAAAGGGACCTGACATCACAGCGATTGTAGCTAAGCTCCCCGGCCTGGACGGCTTCGAGTCAAACCTGCCCGTGATGAGGCCGAGGTCGAACGCTTCAGGAGCGTCGTCGAGAGTAGCGACGTCACCCCGAGCGTCGCCGGCGCCCAACCATCGCTCCCACAGCTCGCATAGCCTAGAACACCGGGCGGGCCGCATGAGGCACTCCCTCTCTCACCACTGCATACACGCAGCAGTGGACTACAGCGCGGAAACTGACGCCGCCATTCGCATGATTGAACGAAACCAAAGACACATGGAAAAACAACGCGTTAAAAATGAAAGAAGCAACAAATCGAAGGCGGAGGAGCGCTTCCGGTCGGACAGTGATTTGGATGTCAAGGACTCTCATTCGAACAAATGCGATCCGAGGCATTACGAAATCAAGAACGCCGCCGACAGAATAGAAGAAAGTATAAAAAAAACAAATTGGGCGGAGAGAAAGACACTGTCTATAATAGAACAACTGAAGAGATCGCAACGGCTACGCAAAATGAAAAAGAACGATAGCTCCGAAGATGTCCAGGTAGATTCCGAAAGACATTACATGTACCAACGAATAGACGGCAAGGTGCTGGAAAACGCTCACAAGTCGAGCCGCAGGTCTTCTAAAGTCCACTCTCGAAGTGCAAAGTCTTCGGAATTTGAATCAGAGTGTTCCGATTTCCCCAATGGTGACATGTACAGCAGTTCTCCGAGACTAGATTACGGCTCAGAGAGCTGTTCGACGCGGATGAGCCATTACAAGAAGAACGAGGACAGACGGGAGGACAGCAAATCGAGGCCCACGCCGCCGAGGAAGCCTCTGCGACTGTCATTGCACAAGGCCCGCAGTGCACATTCCTTGGTGAACGGCAGCGAATCGGAAACGCCGAGCAGACAGGCCTCGGAGGCACAAAACGGAGATATCGCCCAAGATTCACCGAACAAGAGACCAGTGAAGCGAACGTATGCGGCGGATAAATGGGCTCGGGAGAGAATACGGGACGCCGGCCGTGCGACCCCCCGGCCGACACGGAAACTTCTGAACGGCCTCAGTGCTTGCGACACGCCGGCCGCCGACGACCTGTACCCTGAGTCGATGCATCTGCCAGTGAGAGTGAACGGCGTGGTGCAGGCGGGGAAATGGTGCTAACACGTCCTGACAGTAACAAGCCCACGCATTTTATTAACAGAAATACAAAATCCAAGACAGAACTTCTCGACGAACGTTTAAATTTATGTTCACTGGCTTGTCCAACTAATATGCATACAACTTTACTACATAATCCTTCAACCTGGCAAAATTATAAAGATGAGAATCTATTTCATAAAGAATGTTCAAGTTTGTATTGTAATACTTACTGCTTCCATTCTTAACATAAGTGTGTACATAGTAGTAATATGACGTCTCATATTGGCAGTGAACACATAGCAGTAAGGTACCGTCTGTATATACCAGTAGTACTCATAAGGCCCACCGCGAAATACTCACCTGTATGTAAACTTTATTTATATTAAGAAATAAATAGTTTTATTGAAACACTATTTTTCGTATTTGTAAGTTAAAGTAGTAGTAGTAGCGAACTTAGTTCTCTGTCGGATCACTTCTCTCCGGATTCGATTCTTCAGAGAGACTCCTTCCATAATAATATTATAGTTTTTTATTTCGCTTCCACAAAGGTTACATGTTGAATTACATTATAATACATTATTAAGTCTCCTTTGTGAGAGACTGGTATCTGTACTAGGTTGCCCTGTCAGACAGAATACCAGGCCCTCTGCCGCGCGTAACACTTATATCTAGTTTATGTGGTTAAATAAATAAAGCTAGTTACTTGAATGTAGAATAAATCGGAATGGTGTTTGCCTTTTATGTGTGCGGGTGTTTAAGAATTAGGATATTGTATGTAGAAGGTTTTCAGTATCATTGTAATTAAGTCTCTAACCAAGCTGACAGTTTCAATTTGCATTTATATTTAGAAAGCGAATATATAATTGTTTTTTTATTAATATTGTTAAATAGGTGAGCGCCTAGAAAACAGAAGAATTTGTGCGAATAGCTGGTCTTAAAAAGTGGTTTTCGACAAATTATATTGTTAGATCTTTTTACTGTAGCTAGTGAAGGGACAAATTTAGTAACAGAGTGTTGTTTGAGGACAGTATAGAGAATATAAAGCTGTCTAACAGTAAGGACATTCCATAGCTCTTTGAGCGGCTTTTAGCCTGTGGACCAGCCGTACCATGAGTGTCCACGACATTGTGGAATTGAGCACGAGAAAACTTGATATAGTTTCCTGGAAGCTGCCCAGCCCAACATCCTTCTGTCGACTTCTTGAGCGTTAAAGAGTAAACTACCATAAGGATTATAAAATGAAACAGATCTCGATAATAAACTCGCATATTTATTTGCAACAAAAACAAATTACACTACAATATTTACAACAATAAAATAACTCGATCAAGAAAATATTATATAAACCAAACAAACACTTTTCGCCTTCGTGGCTACATTATAGATACGGAAGGCACTTGCGCAAGCCGATACCCCCCGTTAACTATCCGCTGGCACCTTTTTAGCTTAAATCGGCACAAGTGGGAGGCTCAGCTCGGGTGGTCACCCTGGCCACGACACGTTCTGCGGCCAGTGTGCCCGCGAGAGTCCAACCAGACCCGTTACTTCAATAACACCCACCTTTCTACAACCAATCACATGGCCAAATGATTTTTATTATATAAAGCTCTACCTAGCATTTCTAGCTTTCATCAAAAGATTTTTTTATTAATTAATCTACTCTATATAGCCAAATGGGCAACAGGATTTGAAGCTACTAAACTATAGTAAGCAGTGACATCGTTCCAGTGCTAGCAGCTCACACCGCATCAAGTCACACCGCCCACTTTGCCCCTACATTACATACGCTGCCAATATCGAATATATATGTTTATATGATAACTACAGTAATCCCTCCTATAACGCGGGTATTCAGCAGAAAGAACAGCAGCGCGTCTTGATGTGAAACTCATTGTGAAATTGGAATAAATTGAACAATGAGTTCCAAAAGTTACACGACCTATGGGCAGCTTTGTGAGTAATGTTGTGTGCAACACCTTAGTTTGGAAATCGCCATTTATTTTGTTTATTTATATTATCTTGTTTATTTTAAAGTTAATTTCAGGAGTTTTAGCTCCACTTCCAGTCGGTCCCGAGGTCACAAATACATAGTTAACGATCAACTGTCAAATTCGAATTATATTTGACAGCTCAAATGTTCGTAGATTACAAATAATTTGTGAATATAAAATACTACTAGAACTGTTTGAAATAACAAGGAAGACATAAGAAACGATTAATAAGACTGTGGCAAACTCTATTTAAGGACAACTCCGAATAACGCAATCCCTTCCGTTCAGTTCATTTTAAACAGAAGCAACTCAAACTGTCGCTAGCGGTGTATCAGAGCCAGTACCATTTGGGGACCTTCAAGGTACGAGCCTACTCCTTTGTCAAAGTTCATTTGCCCCTTTTCCCATAAAAAAAATAATATCAACTATTTGGTGTTAACTCTAATTTCATATGCATTAAAAAGATGCAAACCTTAAGTGTAACTTAGCTTACGTTATCAGTATATTTAATTAAAACGAGTCACCTACGTAGCCGGCTAAATCTAAAATTTCTACAATCTGCATCGTACAATATGCCTTATTATGTGACTAAAAGCATGCATTGTTAAATAACCTAATAAGCTTGATTAAATATTAATTTCATTGTTATTTTAATTGATCTAATATATAATAAGAACAATATAAAATGGTGTAACTTCATTAGATACAGAAAATAATTAACGAGCTAACATTCCAATGGCAACTAGTCTAGTGACAACAGTGCGGCTGCTATCAGTATTAAACACTTATAATGCAATTACATGCAATATTAAAAACTATCAGCCTGTGACCATGGTCCCGAGTCTGCTATATCCCAATGTCATTTTAATATAAAACCAAACTATTACAATTCAATTGTTGTTATGCCAAACACTGAAATCTATTAATTTAATTTTTTGAATGGAACATATTGACATATTTGTAAGATGTCATCACAGGGTTAACAAATAGCAACAATTGAAACAATATTGTCAATGAGTGGTATGCTATTGGACCACTATAGCGGCACAACTGAACTAGCACATTACCAAAACTATCAAAAACAGCAACTGTAATTTCACTAAATGTTTATTTTACCACAATTGTAGACTCGGGCCCACTACTTCCTTGAGATTGAAAGACTTGCGTGCAGTCTTTAATTGGTGACTTCAACAAATATAACATCATTTACATTAAGCCTGGCTTCTCATTGACACTCCAGTTACGGTTACAGACAGTCTATTGATTTACAATTAACACTTGGTGGTGTCATTGACAGTACTATTTGTGTCACTGTATGCAGTGCCATACAGTTGCCAACTTCACATGCTGTAATGAGCATGATGCCTATCCAATCATAAATGTATGCACATATATTTTACAGAAACATTATTGTCTGTGCTGTTAGTAATGTAGTATTTAGACCACATATAGAGCGCTGAGAGTCATTAACAGATTTGGCTGGAATTTTAGTTACATGTTCATTCAAATGAATATGTAACTAAAATCTTCAAAGATTTTCGATTATTTGCTTTAGAAGCACAAAGACTTAGGCAGCAGAAGGCACTTAAATAAATAGCATTGAACCATTCATAATGGACACCGTCATAATATAGCAGTAGAATATGAAGGTAGAAAATGATAAGTCTTACAAAATATGGATTCAATTTGTTCTGTTCCATTAATTTCTTCATCCCCCTTCAATTGCCACAGTAACACGACACTCAGGCTCTTTAATGATATCATCTCCCAACTTGCTCTGTCTGAAGTATCGATATACTTTGATCAAACAATTGACCAAAACATACACGGAATGACCAACTATTACTGTTGTCTGTTGTCGGTTGAACTACTCACTTTAACATTAATAGTCGCAATTTATTTATGGTATTGCTCGTGTTGGCATTTAAAACATGCAGCGGTTCAGGTACATGGCTGCAGCCGCGCGATGCCTGCTAGTCGCGGTACTTGCGGCCCCAGTTGACGAACTTTTTCATGGGACAGGGGAGAGGCAATTTATAAATATATTGCGTCATGCGAATGGAGATGAGGGTTTGGCGCGTGTCGCTTATCGGATTTTTCTTCGTGGTCTTCTTTCGGCGCTGGCCCATCTCCTTCTGCGCCTCCGCGAACACAGTCTCTATCATCGAGGAGAGGGGCACGGGTGCGGACTCAGGCGCGTGGTCGGGCGACAGACGCGCGCGCGTTCGCTTCAGACGGCGGCGCACTAAACACCGAAAAACGTCATGGTGAAAAAACAAGTCAATATTTCACGCGAGGTCGGGCGTGTTTTTCTGATAAGCGGCGACTGAAAAGCGTGGCTCTACCGTCATTGAAAAGATATCAAAAATATTTTAAGTTACAGAAATCTCACCATAAAATCTGTTCTGACCTATTACGAGGTGGACTCGTGTGTCCAACCATCTGAGAGGGCCAGAGAGGTAAAATCGGGCAACTAAATACCAATTGGGATCGAATTAATACTGAACATCAAAACAATCTAAAACACTGAAGTACAGTAAAATTGGTTCAAAATAATTAAACAACAACTCACCTTCGACCGACGGAGACTCTGTATCATCAGAACTTCTATCAGTCTCGAAGCCATCACCCCCGGTCGATCCCAAACTCTTCTCGGTCTTCTGTGAAGAACTTGATGGAGAGTTTTCCCAGATACCACTGTCTAGTTTCCGACGTTTCTCTTCGTTGCCCTTACTGATAGAGTCTGAATCACTGTCGCTGCTCGGCTCACGCTTGGTTTCAGACTTTGACTCCTCCCACTCCATTTCAGTCTTCGAAGTTCCCGGTAGGTCATTTGTACTGTCTAGATATACCTGCACATCGGCCGGCACTTCGTTGTGCGTCGTGTCATTTTTAGGGTCGGAAGTTGGGCCGGAGGCGTCACCGTCACTGCCTAGTGCCGCGCTTGTTTCGGCGTCATGGAACTCGAGGGTCAGCGAGCGCGGGGAGGTGGAGGCGTCGAGGTGGTGGCGATCGCCGGCGTCGGTAAGGAAGTTACTAAACACCACATCGATCCTTCTCCGCTCAGGCTCAAGGTCATCGAACTCGGGCTCCTCTTCGGCCTCTGGACTCTCATCCGGTGTCTCGTCGAGTGAATCTTCGTCGGAGGCAGAAGGAGGGGTGTGGAGCCGCAGGGCGCCGGCCACTCTGTTCTCTCCCATGCTGAGTACAAGACTAAGCAGAGCATTCATTTCGTTGGCGCCGTTTTCGCGGTCCAAATCGTGTAACATATTGAACTGCCCTAAAACAAAACAGTAATGCATTGCCCAGTTGCGAGCTAACTAGCAAAACACTAACGCCATGCCGTCGTTAACCTTCAGCCTCCACAAGTTCTCGTCGGCACGGCGCGACAGGGCATTCTACTTTATATTACTACTTTTAAAGATCTCATACGCCTCTTTGTTGGAAATGTTTGCGGTATGCAACTACGCTTGAGCGGAGGCTTGAGTCTGGCATTGGTTTGGAGGAAGGCGTCCGCAGGCAAAGTGCGCGGAACTAGACCAACCCGAGCATCACTACTTCAAGCAAGAATAAGCTACTTCAAGACGACATTCCTGTGGTGCTAGGCTTACAGTACACTGATCTGATGACGGAGAAGGCACTTTAGATTTAACAATTAAGAAGCAGGGCCTACCGTGATCAATCCCCCGTTGAGTATACGACGAGAATACAAATGCTCTCCGAAACTCCTTACAAATTCAACCTGACAAAGCCTAGCAAAATCATATTTTACTGTCGAATATAAAAAAAGGTAAAGAGATGTACAAAAGCCAAGTAAGATTTTGACCGCAGCACAAACCAGCGTGTTGAATGGATCATTCACTTCCCACGACCTCTTCCTAGTAGCTGTAGTGGTACATACCAGGCCGCTCGTCGAGGGGTATGCAGATGCGGCGCGGGCGCTGCGGGCTCCCCGTCGGGGACAGCTGCGCGGAGGGCGGCGGCGCGCGTAGCTCCGGTTGCTGCTGCAACATGCATTCCAGCAGCGCGCGCCGTATCGCCCCGCGCGCCAGTATCTGCAGGCTAGGCGGCGTCAGCTCCTCTGCACATCCATCACAATATCCACCTCTCAGTTCTCGAAACCGACAGACATGTGTACGGTCAATACCATTGCTGTGTTTCGGATCGGTGAGCGCCAATATCAACAAAAGAGCATTATTAATAAAGTTATGATTGTGTTGTCAGTGTCTTGCATACCTAGTTTAATGATGTCGGGGGGAGGTGACCTGGCCGGCATCTTGAGCGGAGCGAAGGAAACATTGAGGAGGTTGCGCGACACCCACTTGTTCTCGCCCAGCCGCTTCACTTGCATCAGGTTGTCATTCAAGGGTATCACCAGGATGCCACCGATCTTGACAGAAATCTCAATCACGACCGGGACTCAGGCGACACGAAAATGAAAAAATATAATTTCAGTTGTTTGTTTTCAACAAGTAGCACAGTTCCTCCTATTCATCTGATGTAGTATCTAGTAGTAGCGGAAGTCGCACACAAGTCCATAAATGTAAATTTTCCTGTGCCAGTGTTCATGAATTTTCATATTCGTTATAATTTAAGTTCAAGATAGATGAATAGTTTTTTATGGCATTTTGGTATCAATTTATATTATTGTATAAAATATACTAGAGAAAAAGTATGAGTACAGATAATCTACAGGTCAAAAACAATTGTGCAAGTTGATTATTATTACAAATTACCCTAATGAGCTGCTTAAAGTAACTTGCATACGCTGCGGGACAGGCGGCACCGCAGTACACGCGGTCATACGATGACTGTAGAGGAGCCAAGCACAGCCCATTACCTGACCAACAAACACCATGTGAACTTTACTTAGTTTTAGTGATAACAGACTACATTGCTGTAAAGTGTACAGCTCTCCTTCCTTGTCACTAATTTTATTTCAAATACATATGTTCCTTTTCTTTTGAGAGAACCTCAGTAGGAAATGCATTAATTTTTAAGATTATTTTTAAAATTGTAGATATAAACAAAGTAATGATTAAACAAAATACATGACTATATAGCACATATTAGAAAGAAAATATAACCATACACATGGCAATATAAAAATACATCCATAAGATAGTATGTGATATAATGTGGGGACAGTCTTACTTGTGTATTATAAAAAACTTACCCAGATAAAATGTTGGCTCGCAGAAATCAATATCAGCCAGAAAAGGTGAATTGCAAATCAATTTTCTTTTCAACTTCAATGCATAATCTACTACCCTCGGATGAATTTCTACTCCATGGTTAATGCCTCCCGCTCCCAACAACATGCCCACCATCGTACTAAGATATCCAATACCAGAGCCAATGTTCAGGAATGACTGCCCCTGCTTCACCTCCAATCCTTCCATAACTTCGCTATTGGAGTAAGGGTATATAAATTAGACAAACACATCTGAGGGTCAAGTTGTAGAGAGATTCTCTGGTGCTTGCTATGCTACAATGCCTATTTAGTGAATTCTGGCTCAATAAAATCAAATGGATTTTTGAATGCAGTGTAAATGACATAAAATACATAAGACATCTAAAATTAACATACATCAATTGCATGAATACTTTTTGCATGTAATAAAAATCAGCTAAGGCAGGGATTAATTCCCTTTAAAAATAATGCAGTAGCTTCAAATTTACTCAATGTGGAAAACATACATATAGTGGCAACATTAAGAATGTGCTGACTGACTTGACCACTTAGAAACCCGTGGACTTCCAATTTTGCATTCATTTTTCATTTCATTATATTAACTGAATTATAAGATTGTATACATAAATATATAATTAAATATTTATTATATATTTACATATCATTATATATTTATTATTTTGAGATTCAATTACATAATTATGTGAGGTCAGTATTCAATTACATAAATTTACAACAGCACCATGCCTAAAATAGTCTTTAACATTTTTATGAATACATCCATTGCATTACTCAAAGAAGTATTATAATGGTGCTAGATATTATAGTGCTGTAGTTTTCATAATCACAAATATTTTGATACATATTCGTAGCAGATTTGATTTTTATATCCATATGCAAACAAATTATGTTGACAAGTGAAAGATGTGCTTGTATTTCTGAGACAATTTACACTTACCTATATACACACGGCGAAGACAAGTGCAGCGGTCCGTTTTTCCATGCAAGGTCCTTATAAGCCTCATCTCTACCATTAGGAATAACATAGAGGCCGCGATCAAGCGCCCTGAACACGCGTTCCACTTCTGGACTGCGGATGTATTTTCCTTCAATCAGATTATCTACTAGTTCATTGTTGTCACGTCCTGCGCTTACAGCACCACCCATTTTTTTATTATATCACTCGAATTTAACTTAAATCAATCTATTCTTCAATTAATAGAATATGTGACGTCACAGTTGTTTTTCCACATATTTTATAGAGCATCCTATTTCACAAATGGCTCTTACAAAATTAAACAAATGGTTGTTACAGATAAGTCTACACACTTATTCAATTGTTAGAAAATTCCAAGTACTTGTTAATTTACAAATAAACGAAATGCAACCATTAAATGAACAGAAGCAAACAATGCAGGTATACGAATACAAATATTTGTTGTTCTTTTATTCCTAATGCTATCATAATTAACCAGAGACGACAGCGTTGCCAATATCAGGAATAGGAAAGTATTGGGGTTGCTTACATACTAACATAATTATAGAGAATAGAGGCCAGATGAACTATTTCTCTATGATAAAAAATTAAAAAACAAGTATGGCCTATACCTACTACTATATCATTGTAATTTCACAGGATTTTTTTTAAATGAAAGCACTGAAAGTAATTTAAGCAGGATCAAGGATTGAACAAGGAAGCAGGAGCTTAATTTAAAAAAAAACTAAATGTTTATTTAATTATTTCCAAATTCCAATGAGGTTCTGTGGCGACTTGCATTCGCCAATTACCAAAAAGTATTTTAGACGATAAAATTATTCACTTTTTTTACATATATATTTTATTTTTTATATAAACATTATCCTAAAGTTCCAATGAAAAAAGACGCAGATATACCACAGCGGAACCTATACCTGGTTGTTGATGGCGCTGCGCTCTCATTTCCTTCACTTTTATTTTTTTAGTTATATGTAAAAATTGTTGTTGAAATGATTGGAAGCGAAAAGCACAGGATTACACCGTTGTGGTTAGCAATCTTGGCCGATAAGGAGCGGATTTTCCAAGGTATAAAATATAAGTATTATTATTTCTCTAATAAAGTTTAAATTTTATTATGACTTTGAATTTGTGAATCTGTGAAATATGAGCGCCAAACATCAAGAGGGTGTCGAGGGTGAGAATTTAGAATTCTGCCGAGACATGCGGTATTGGAAATCGATAGCTGGGATGATTCTAAACAATTCCTCAAAACACATGCTAAATCGATAGAGAATGCAAAGAGCCGCGACATCTTTTTGCAGACCAAGAGGGTCAAGTCGATCCGAAAGACCCTGATCGTTGCTGATTCGAGCAGCTA
This sequence comes from Meandrusa payeni, assembly GCA_029286785.1. NCBI lineage: Eukaryota > Metazoa > Arthropoda > Insecta > Lepidoptera > Papilionidae > Meandrusa > Meandrusa payeni. The sequence goes on along the minus strand of JAGSMX010000006.1, from coordinate 16,662,539 downwards.
CGTTGTACGCGGACAAATGGAAGAAATACCTATTAGGGAGCCGCGGCCCAGAGATACCAACAGTATTCCGTGTGAGGCCGTACTTGCGCCTTGTTGCAGTCAGTGGGCAAGTGTGAAACACTGTCATGCTCTGCTGAGCAACTGACTGACTACAAGGTAGTGGGAGTATATGGTGATAAATGCGTGGAGGAGAATGCAGCAAACCTCAAGGTGTATTTGAAAAATGCTCCTTTTGTGGTAAAAAACAAATTCATAATTAAAGCGCAAAATATTTTTTTTGCAACGTGGCTTATAAAATTGCGATGATTCGGCAGTATTCTATAATCTACGGTAAATTTGACAGATGGTGAGTGGACTTCAATTAGTCGTCAAATACGGGGAAGGGGATCTGATCTAGTTGTTTTTCGATTTAATTCAATGAGTTTAGTTTGTTACACGGAAAATTTTTTGTAGTGCATGTATGGTGATTATTACAAAAGCTTGGCGAAATTAAACCGAATCCCAAATAAATGAGTAGTTAGCACGGAGAAATTTCGCACTGTAATTTTCATGTGGTGTACAAAATAAGTGACGTAATAAGAAGTCTTATTTGTTTGTTGAAATGGCTGAAACGAGTGAACCTCAAACCAGTGCGTCAGCACCTGGTGGAGACGGGAGTGAAGACGACAAGCGAGATGAACGAATGCTAGAATGCAATATTTGTCTTGATACAGCTCGAGACGCTGTCGTTAGCATGTGTGGTCATCTGTTTTGGTAAGTATTCATAATTAAATGAAATCCTTTAAATATTATCGTACTTTTTATACCCCAGATGTTTCTGCTGACTTATTTTGAGGTGTGTACAAAAGTGTTTCCTTGTTTTTTTTTATTGTGTGTTGTAAGACGATTGTGGTATTTTGACTTGGTTGTTCTTATTTAAGAAAAAGGAGATTTTCATTAACTTTCTCTAGCTGTTACATGTTTGTGAAGTGTCTTAAATGATATGTGTTTACATTAGAAAAACTTTTCAAAATCAAGAAATATTCTCAGCAAATTAAAGTAATGGTTATTTTGAGGTAGGTACAATATTTCTTGGTTTTGTTTAGAATACATCATATTATGGTACAGAATGCTTTTAGACCTTTAATTTTTTTTCAAATTGTTATGATGCCAACATTAGCTTAATATTTCCAGCTTTATATCTCCCAAGTTGTGTTTAAATGCTAACTTATCTAAGAGGTAGCTAAATTTAGCCAAGAACACTCTCAGATGAAAATCTGTCTTGAGTCTAGACACCATAGTATACAATGAGTGCTCAATCATGGTACTTTTGGTATTTTCAAGAGTAGAGTGAATAGGCATTTACTAAGCTAGTGCGCCTTACCATCCAGGACTGCATTTCCACTTAACATCAGGTGGGATCGTAGTCAAGCACTTGCTTAGAAATTATAAAAAAAAAACTTTCAGGTGCTTTAATCTAAGCACTAGATGTTCTGGAGGTACTAATTAACAGTATTTTTACTTTGAGAATATTTAGCACTTGGAAAAGAAACTTCTCTACTTCTGCTTCAACATTAATCTGGGTGAAACTCTTGACAATGTTACAGAGTAGTAAGAGTAATGTAAAATAGCTTCTGTAAACAATCAATTTGAAGCATCTTTATTTTGTTATTTATGTCTTTTATGATTAGAAATAATACTTAAATGGAAAGAAGCAAGTATCTATTATAATTTTCATGACAGTAACAGTATAATTATTGTTATACTTTGCCATTATAAATATACTGCCCTTAGTTATGAATAAAAGGTTCATACACTCTTAAACCCTTTTTAATGACCTTGCTTGATGTTCACAACAAAAGAATAAATCCAGCGGTGAGTCTTGAAGTCCGATGATGGAACTAGATCATTTAATTCCTTAGCACACTCTCAAAATACAATCTGTAGAAAACAAAACCAAATTGTCTCTCCTGCTTAGAGTACCTCCACACTACTACCATATGTCAGAGGAGCAGTACAAAGCAACATGAACAGGAAAGTACAAGAGCTCAAGTTCAGACTATTTATGTACACTGTTATTATATCTTCTGCATCCTATTTTATATTTAGTCTTCCTCTCTTGGGAGCCCTTATGCTGAGTTTTTCCTTTTATAGCTGCAAGCTATTGGTATAAGAGTTCTGCCAACCCTCAAATGCCAGTGAAACTGTTTTGCACCATAGATTTGATTTAAAAGCTAGTTTTATTAAACAACTTTAAAAAAAAGGTTCTCATTTTGCCTGTATTTTTTAAAATGTGTAATTAAGTTATTTGTGACCTGATTTCATTTTTTTTTGTTTGCTTGGATTAATTTAGGTCCCATACGAATTTAATTGGTGTAGGTCCTTGGGTTCCAAAGATATGCTAGGGGTCTCCTAAAAATTGTATAGAAGAGTTCAATCATTTAGCAAACATAATAATAGCAAACAAGCAATTATAAGATGAAATACAATATAAGCACTAGAAGATTGTCTTATAACTATGATACTATGGAAATTGATAAATAGAGATTAACATTAGATTTGAAATAAAGTAGGGTTTTGTTTTTATGGATAATATACTAGTTATTTGTAATATTGTACTGTGAATTTGTTTTGACTTTACACTGTGCTGGCTGGTATTGTTTTAAATGTGAAAGAGATTTACTCATGTGCTTATAAATACTGTTTGTTGCAGCTGGCCCTGCTTGCATCAGTGGTTAGAGACTCGGCCGAGCAGGCAGGTATGTCCTGTCTGCAAAGCTGCTATCAGCAGAGATAAAGTGATACCTCTGTATGGCAGAGGGAACACTAAACAAGAGGACCCCAGAAATAAGGTGTGGAATTTAATCAGTCAATGAATGCTTATGTTTATAAAATATTATAGGAATGAACAGTTGGCAGAGCCATAAACTTGTGATTTCTGGTATAATCTCATGTGTAAAAGTCTGATTTGGACTTTAGTTTTCCATTCATGGATTCATTAATGTTGTGAAACGTGTTTGTGTGATGATGATTATCATGTCAGTTCATATTGTTTGAAATTTTTACAGTTCTTTAACAATCGCTAAAATACGGTACATAGAATACAACATGGCACGAATTTGTGTGCATAAATTGTGAACGAGGTGCTCGACCTTAACAAGCAGTTCGATGAACATTTAGAGGGGCGATGATCTCGCCGTGGGGTAATTTAATTAATTCATTAACATATCCGATTGTGGCTTGATCTTTGTAGGTCAAGAAAAAAAGACAAAACAAATACATTTAAAAATTTTGTGCAATTAACATAATATGTGTTTTATATAGAATGTTCATTTGGTAAAATTAATAAATATTATACAAATAAAAAGGTAAAAGAATTTAGACTCTCACTTTCAGCCTATGCTAGCTGGTTGCACGTCAACAGGATATATATTGCAGGCATGCGAACAGATAAAAATGTACTTTTAGATCACACCATTGAAGTAAAACTTAGCTCTTTCTATATATACAATATATACACAATTGTTTAAGAGGGATTGAAAATGTTGGCGCGCACTGCTCTCGTCCTCCTACAGTGTTACAGGCAATAGGCCTGCACTGTGTCTTAAATAGGCGAAATGTTCACCAACTTATATCTCTTCATTTGACGTCACTTTCGTAACACAATCACCCGTCCCAGATCAAATGTGCGTAAAGTAGTTGAAAAATAAGTCACATATAATTTAGAGATAAGTTTAGTGTTATCAATATTTTGTGACATAATAAAACTTGTAAACGATAGAAGACATTTCTTATCGCAGTATTCACACGCTTGATGAAGATTTGGATTCTAAAAGGTTATTTTAGTTATTAATACCAGGTATATGTTAATTTTATTTTAGAAGAGGTCGGTCGAATGAGGGAAAACAATGTCAGAGGTGACGAAATACATTGCAGAGCTTTGAGAAAAGAAATGGTTTTAATTAGGTCCCAATATGTTTTTTGTGTGTATAGGAACTAGCTCTGAAGAAATTCCAGGGAACTTAAAATTGTATAGCAGAATGCTTATAATATTGGTAGGTTTATGACAATCTAAGACTGGTAGGTACTCCTTACAACAACTACCACGAATGTGAAATACGAAAGGGAATTAAGGCGGCCAGAACTTCGTAATATAACCATGATACGTTGGAGAGCGCGTGCAGTAGCGTTTAAGTTGGTCAGAGGGCGGTTTTTGTTAACTCGTAAAATTGTATGAGTATTCTAACGTGTCCGCAACACTGTTTGCACGCCTGTATGCACGACTGTGGTAGAATGACAAGCATGGAAATGGCGCAGTGCCGTTTGGAACTTTGTCTCGTTAATCCTGATTATGTTTATTAACCACTGAGCCGTTCGTATAGTTTAAAAAATTTTGCAGTAGCATAGCTAATAGGAGCGCACGTATTTCATAAATATCGATACAATAAAAATACGATGTATTATATCGATAATTTTTTTGCATAAACATCACTCATATCCCTAACATAAAGGATTTTTTTTAAAATTCTACTAACATTTTATTTATTCATTCCAAATAATATTACAGTTGTGTTGGTGATTTGGAGATGGTCCACGGTAATTAATACTTTAATGATTGTAATTGTTAAAATTATTAAAATAAAGAAATATACGGAAAATTGTGTGCAAACATTATTACACCATATAAAAACAGTACGCTTTAGATCACACATCTGAAGTGAAACTTCTTTAGCTCCATCTATATGTATAATAATTATATACATGACTGTTCAAGAGAAAAGGAAAATTTGCCCACGACTGCTCTCTTGCTCCTACAGTGTGATACAGATAATAGTAGCACTGTGTCTTAGTTATACGAATGTAACTCTAACTCATTTCTCCATCTCAACTTCCGTTCGCCTCGCCCTATCACACTTTTCGTAACGCATTCACCTACTTACTCTCCAAGCTAAGCGTGCGCAAAACAGGTTAACGTCGGCAGCAGGACAAATTAACAACAAAGCTGTTTTACACTTTTTATTTAATAGTAAAAATAGTTGTTAGTTGTCATTATTTTTATACTTATTGCTACAGAGTGTTATTAGAATATCTCCAAATGTCTCAATAAATTCTCATTCAAACATTTTATCAATCTGAAAAGGTTGTCCTTACATTACGAAAAAAACAAACTAAAATGAAGACCTCCCAGTGCGACCATCAAACTGTAAAACTTAATATATTTAAAAAAATTGCATGACGCTTATCACGTGCCGCAATGATTTGAACTGGCTCTGATGTATCCTACAGACAACTCAAGTTGTCAAAATTAACAGGTGATATTATCATGATATATATCAAGATAATAAAATCCTAGGTTTTGTTGATGTAAGCCCCAGCGCTCACTCTATCCCATAGAGTTTGAGGGTGCGGTCCATGCTGGTGGAGGCGATGTACTGCGCGTTCTTACCGAAGCGCACACCCGTAGCCGAGGCCGTGTGGTCGTTGAACACCTTCAGTTCTTGCCACTGCCTGCACAGGTACACCCTCACGTCCGTTCCGGCTATCGCGAGGTATGTGCCGCTCTGGTCGAAGCACAGTTCCTTGATAACGTAACCCTCCTCCAGTTGAATCGTCTTGAAGTTCTTCAGCTTTCGCAGATCCCAAAGCTTAACACACGCGTCCTCCGCTGCCGTAGCCAAATAGTACCCGTTCTCCGAGAATGATATGGATGTAACAGTGGCCGCCAATTCAAATAATGTATGTACGCTGCGAGTCATCTTTTTTTCGTATAAAAAATTCCAACTTCATTTACTCTGTTGGCCAACCAGTTATTTTATTCAGTAACAACATGAAAATTCATTTGCATCTTTTTGTCTGTGCTCGGACTGTATTGGAACGTCGGAATCGAGGATTCGCGCGCGCTGGCCTACGATTGTGTTCTGTAGTCATACGAATTTTCATTATTTGACTTTTATGTTATACTATATATATGTGTTACCGCACCCAATAGAGGCTGCTTATACTTACTAACCCTCAGCAGTGGACGACGAACCAAATATGTGTTATAAAACAGTTTCACAGTTTTTGCACTTATCCCAAAACTAATATCAGGAATTACTTCTAATCCGTTTGAAATGTTATCCAATCGAAGTTTGTACCGTTAGGTCAAAATGATACTGCCCCACGAGTTAGCAGAAGTACTCTCTCGGAGAACCTTGCGCTAACCCACTTACAACAAACAAAACAAAAAATGATGTAAAAACTTGTAAAAACTTAATAAAAAGTCAGGCGAATATAACGTTGGCGACAACGATCATAATCTTTATCGCTACCCATTCTGGTATAGTCATGGATGGAACATCATATCTACGAAATACGCAAGGGTTGAGTTTACACTCTAAGAGCACCGATGCACTGGGAATACGCTGCTCCGGTATGATTGCAACGTTGATTAATAAAATTACTGGGCTAGGGAGAGGTGAATACCGTTATGTCACGCGCGCCAGCCTGGGGTTTATATTTTAAAATCCTAACTACTATCACATGGTCATGTCATGAGCACGAATATAACTTCACCACGTGGCCGTCGTGCGTTATAAAATATTTCAGTGTTATCTGACAAAGATCAAAATGTTAATAGTGAAGCGTCAGTGCTATGTGCAGTTGAAACCGAAACTGTTACTTGTGTTAATAATAAGTTGCGTTCATGAATGTTTGTTTCCAAACTCGTGCCAAAACCGGTGTTCGAGCGACACCGTTATAATGTTGGCTTCTACACATTTGTAAGATGTGGGTCACAGACTCACAGACTTTTAGCTGCAAACAATTGCGAAGACGTTCCGTCGTTCTGAATGACATCAACAAAGATATACCACGATAACCTGTACTCCTGGCGTTGCTCTCTCCACACGGCTGCACAAATCTATGTAACTAAAAATGAATCGTCGAAATTTATGTACGCGCATAACTTCCGAGCCACGTCCTAATTTGACGATTTTTATTTTTTAGTTTGTTTTTTTGGAACGAAGTTTGTTTTAATATTACATCTTATAAAATCTCATTAAAGCCCGCTATGGGCGAGTGAAACAGAATATTGTTCAGCGAACGAATGACAACTTCCAACAGACCATATATAACATAAATGACCACAATACGTCATATCATAAATGTCAATCTTATACAATTACTGCTTTTTTTGGCAACGGATAAACGGTTTTTCAAACAGTGTCTGTGTTAAGAGATATATGAGCGTGTTATTTATTGTTGTTATTATAAAGATAGAAGTAATTTATGGCAACACAAGGTTTGCGGGGTCAGCTCGTGTTAGATAAAAATTGTGCGCAACAAGATATTTGTGTCAGTCCCCTCAAGTCGTAAGATGGGATCTCTTAGTTACAGTTTTTTTATGACGAACTACACAGATTGGCCAGAGAAACTGGCCTTAACTGCTTCACCGGATTGAGAGGTGGCATAGCCCCTTACGTCTCTTAGCCTGAACCTCGACCTGATCGTTAGTAACTCGACACAAGGGTCCCCCCGGTGAGGGGTAACCTCGGCTTGGGCGGTTAATGTAACAGTGGCCGCCAATTCAAATAATGTATGTACGCTACGAGTCATCTTTTTTTTTCGTATAAAAAATTCCAACTTCATTTACTCTGTTGGCCAACCAGTTATTTTATTCAGTAACAACATGAAAATTCATTTGCATCTTTTTGTCTGTGCTCGGACTGTATTGGAACGTCGGAATCGAGGATTCGTGCGCGCGCTGGCCTTCGATTGTGTTCTGTAGTCATACGAATTTTCATTATTTGACTTTTATGTTATACTATATATGTGTTACCGCACCCAATAGAGGCTGCTTATACTTACTAACCCTCAGCAGTGGGACGACGAACCAAATATGTGTTATAAAACAGTTTCACAAGCCACTGTGCTCTCACAATATAATGAAACAAGCTCTCAAATTGTTTTCACAATATGTAAAAGCCTGTAAAAATATACCTAATTAATTAAAACCTGGTTTAATTAGTTATATTTATTAATATTAGTTATATTGTTTTATCAACCCATTATGGTTGATATAAGACCATTATGTTTTGTACAGTATTCGTAAACAGTGGCGCGTACATACGTGAACCACGACTCGTTCAGTTGCTTCAGTCGGCTCACTCTCGCAATGGGTTGCGGTAGCTGCTAAGGCTTAAATCCTATCAAAACTACCGTTTAAGGATCCTTACCATGCAACTAGTAGACTTGTCACTATATTGTTCTTTAAATGTATTACAACTTTTTCACTATTGTCTCCAGCGAGTTTAGCTCTCAGTGTCCTTGCACATGGCGTAGAAATTTCATTAAATGAACTGTCAACTTACATAATTTTATCTCCGACGTACTTTCGCTATAATCTTTCCTCGTGCATCCGTCATCACGAGCAGACAAAATTGTCCTACATGTTGTAGTCGATTGTTGCAGCACCGCGCGGCACTGCCCAGTATGACGAGGAGCAGTTCCTGTCGAAGATCTTCCTGTGGGTGGCCATCCTGTTCGTGCTGTGGCTGATCTTCGCATGACCCTCGTGCTACCTGCTCCCCCTGCCGCCTGATTGACGACATTGCAGTACCCCGTCAGCCGCGGCGGTCCCTTTTTAATTTGAAGCCTTGCTACATTCATATATGTACTTCCGTAGAATATTCCTAAATTTTATTTATAAGGTGAACTTCGTACTCGGATTGTTCGGATGTAAGGTTTCGGTATGCTAGATTTTATGTATAAGACTACAAATTGCATTTCACGTCAAACATAAATACATAGATAGGTCCATGAACCGTTGCCGTGCTGTTCCGTACATAAGGATGTGCTACTGATTGTAATACAATAATACAGATGCTACTTTCAGGCAATGATATAAAAATAAATAGCACTTGGCGGTGACGTGACTACATGTTCGCATGCCACTGCTGGCGACCACGTGATCATTGCAAACTATCCGCTCAATGTTAAATTATTATGCGAATGAGTTGTTGCTGCAGCTCACACAGGAGTCCTTCGCGCCCGACCACGTGATAAATCAGCATTTAAAATGTCAACACTTTGATTGTTACCGGCGCCGGGGATACTGTGTATTGTACAACTTGAGGCAACTGGCTGGACACAGCGACCGCGGCTCTCCGGCTGTGACACGGTGTCGACAAATTGGCGACCAAGTCCACTCTGATATTAAATATCACTTATTTTATCGCAGTTTAATTTCCATGTGACTGATTATTACAATAATAACATAAGTATATTGCTCACCTTACCGTACACTGCACGCTCACAGCACAATGATATTAAATATAAACATTCATTTTCCGCCTTAAGCCTAATGGTTTAAGATACGGTCTCTGCGAATCGTAAGATCGTATCCCCCATCGACTATTGACGTGAACCATTTCCTAGCACAAGCTTCAGCTTAGTTGGAATGGTTAATAGGACTGTTAGTAATGTTTGTGAACAAAAAAATTGCTAGCAATCTTTAAAAATAAGAGCCTGCTGTTTCCGCTTTTCGATCTCTTACATACAGAAAAATCACTTGTTAAAATCTGTGCTGTGTATCACCATCAACACCTATCACATATGGGACCTAAAAATCTTGGTAAAAACAGGTGAGCTTATTGTCTTCACTATGAAGATGTTAGCTTTAATAAATAAGTTTGCCTGCTTGTGAAATAATTGGGGATAAAAGTGTAGCTTTTGCCTTCTTACTATATATATATATGTATATTCAAGCTTCAATGCATTTAAGACCTATCTATATATTAAAATCTATGACTACATGTCACAATTGAGACAACAGCGCGGTCGCAAATTTCTGCATGTGTGTGTTATTTAAATAGATTTATTAAAATTGTTAATACACTTTACGTTATGGTACAACTGTGCAAAATGCAATAATTTGGTGCATCTCTTGAGGCCACGTGGAGCGTGACGCCGGCGGGCAGCAGCTGGCTGCATCTTCCATGCCTGTTCCCTCGAGAATAAAGATCACATTTAATTTTTAATCTGGTAGATATAATTTACGTTATTATTTAATCTATGTGTATATATTTAAACTATCAATTTGTTAATTGTAAATTATTAAAATAAAGAAATATACGGAAAATTGTGTGCAAACATTATTACACCATATAAAAAAACAGTACGCTTTAGATCACACATCTGAAGTGAAACTTCTTTAGCTCCATCTATATGTATAATAATTATATACATGACTGTTCAAGAGAAAAGGAAAATTTGCCCACGCACTGCTCTCTTGCTCCTACAGTGTGATACAGATAATAGTAGCACTGTGTCTTAGTTATACGAATGTAACTCTCTCTAACTCATTTCTCCATCTCAACTTCCGTTCGCCTCGCCCTATCACACTTTTCGTAACGCATTCACCTACTTACTCTCCAAGCTAAGCGTGCGCAAATCAGGTTAACGTCGGCAGCAGGACAAATTAACAACAAAGCTGTTTTACACTTTTTTATTTAATAGTAAAAAATAGTTGTTAGTTGTCATTATTTTTATACTTATTGCTACAGAGTGTTATTAGAATATCTCCAAATGTCTCAATAAATTCTCATTCAAACATTTTATCAATCTGAAAAGGTTGTCCTTACATTACGAAAAAAACAAACTAAAATGAAGACCTCCCAGTGCGACCATCAAACTGTAAAACTTAATATATTTAAAAAAATTGCATGACGCTTATCACGTGCCGCAATGATTTGAACTGGCTCTGATGTATCCTACAGACAACTCAAGTTGTCAAAATTAACAGGTGATATTATCATGATATATATCAAGATAATAAAATCCTAGGTTTTGTTGATGTAAGCCCCAGCGCTCACTCTATCCCATAGAGTTTGAGGGTGCGGTCCATGCTGGTGGAGGCGATGTACTGCGCGTTCTTACCGAAGCGCACACCCGTAGCCGAGGCCGTGTGGTCGTTGAACACCTTCAGTTCTTGCCACTGCCTGCACAGGTACACCCTCACGTCCGTTCCGGCTATCGCGAGGTATGTGCCGCTCTGGTCGAAGCACAGTTCCTTGATAACGTAACCCTCCTCCAGTTGAATCGTCTTGAAGTTCTTCAGCTTTCGCAGATCCCAAAGCTTAACACACGCGTCCTCCGCTGCCGTAGCCAAATAGTACCCGTTCTCCGAGAATGATATGGAGGTAACAGGGCCCACATGTCCAGGGAAGTTGGCAACATTGCTTTGCTCCTTCAAGTCCCAGATCTTGACTTGGGAATTCTCCGTGCCCGTACCAAAGATAAGACCATCGGGGTGGAACTGTGCTGTGGTGAGGCTGACGCCGGAGGAGTCGCTGACCTTTGTCAGCAGGGCGCCGGTACGGATGTCTGAGAAGGCCCAGTGCTGGTCCGTAGAAGTTGAGAGCACGTAGTCGCCGGTTGGATGGAGTGAAAGCCCTGTAACTGGACCGTCGTGCGAGCGGAGTATCACAGACGTTTGAGACCTGCATTAATCATAAAACCAAATTAGCTACCACAGATTACGATCTAGTAAAAGTAATGTAGTTTTCGGTGTTTGCAAGATAATTTAGTATTGAAGTTGAAAAAATGATATTTAGACTAATATTTTGCTGTATGGGAGTAACATACTTTTAGGGGCCAACAGTTGTTCACATTCCATGTCCATCTGCTGTTTTAATTAATGCAATAGATCAGTTACAGGTCATTTCGTACATTTAAAGCATTTGTAAATACCAACTGGAAAGTCAGCAATGTCACAAGTAACACAGGAGTTTTAAGAGTAAAGTGGAGGCTCGCCAACTGACTGACTTGCTGAGCATCACATATACATTGCACATTGTTTAGTATTTAAACCACATTAACACTAGGAAGCCCTTTTTTTTTGACGAACTATCACAGTTGGCACAGAGAAGCTGGCCTTTACTGCTTCACCGGATTTGAGAGGTGGCACAGCTCTTAGATCGCTTAGCCTGAACCTCTATTAGGTGGTAACTCGACACAAGGGTCCCCGGTGAGGGGTAACCTCGGCTTGACGGTTACCATTATTACGCGTTAGCAGTCCGATCCGAGGGCGCCTGAGAGGGCCGAACCACGACTCGGTCGGTAGCTATTTTATTAACAAAATCTACTGGGACAATCTAAGCTAAACTAACTTATATGCCACTTCGGGAAGCGTTAGCGCTGGGAGAAGAAGTGGCCGAAGAAACTCCAGCAACGCTCCTAATCCTATCGAGAGGGTGGGGTTTCCCCATGAAGTGCTTGTATCGCGCAAGGATTATTCGCAACCTCCGACGGTCGCGGATGGACGCTTTGTGGCTTTGTAGAGATCTAGCCTGTGCACGGTGATCACATCGTCCGGATCGTCGAGGACATGTCTCGGCCTCCGGGCGACGCGTCTGAATTTACAAGTGGGGATAGCCTTGTAAGTGGCGGCACTCACAAGAAGTTTATTTGAATGTTTGGTGGCAGTCTCGAAAACCGTCGAGATGCCTGCTTAAAGAATTGGGCTATCGTCGGTAGCCCTGTATCGACATGTAATTCGCGGTTGCGTACGAACCACGGCGCACCCGTGGCTCGTCGCAGAAAACGATTTTGGATAACCTGGAGTCGGTGAATATGACGGGGAGGCATGCGCGAAGACCGGGCTCGCGTACGTCATAACGGGACGTATTACTGCTTTGTAGAGTGTCACCTTATTACGAAGGGACATTTTACTCTTTTATTGATTAAGTGATATAGGCGGCCCATTACGTGGACAGCCCGGTTCCTAACTCGAGTTACGTGCGGTCCGAAGCTGAGTCTCGGATCCAGAAGTACACCGAGGTATTTAGTTTCGGTGACCCAGGAATGGGACTACCGAGAAGCTGGATATTGGGAGAGACGGAGGGCTACGCCTAGCTTGTCTCGAAAAGTACATGGCTGCGCTCTTAGCCGGGTTGATTTCGATCCTCCATTTCCGGAACCAATCCCCAAGGCATTGGCCGCGGTCTGGAGTTTCTTGAGAATAATTTCGGGGAACGCCCCGAAGCATATATGCCAGTATCGTCGGCGAAAAGGGCTAGCTCCGCTCTACGTGCGCGCGGGATGTCGTTGGTGTAGAGCGTGTATAGGACTGACCTAGCACGGAGCCTTGCGGTACTCCGGCGCGAACGGGACGAGGAGTGGAGCGCACTCCCTCGACGCGGTACGTGAAGGTTCGACCTGTAAGGAAGTCTCGTACTGTGCGTACGAGATAGTCCGGCACCTCGAGCTCGTACAGCTTGTATACGAGCCCGGCGTGCCAGACTTTGTCGAATGCCTTCGCCACGTCCAGGAAGATGGCTCCCGTGTGCATGCCGATGATTGACTTGGCATGTATGTGCTCCGTGATGCGGAGCACCTGTTGGAATGCACGAGTGTTTGGCACGGAAGCCAAACTGCTCTGGGATAGGAAGCTCTCGCGAAACCATGAAGGCGCGTAATCGAGCTAAGATGAGCCGTTCGTACACCTTCCCCAGAACGGAGAGGAGACTAATTGGCCGATAAGAAGAGGGATCGGTGCGCACTTTGCCGGGCTTGAAGAACCCTATCACTACGGCTTCCTTCCACTCGTTGGGAAAGATGCCTTGTGAAATGGCGGCGTTGAATATTATAACTAAAAGGCGTATAATATTCTCTGGAAGGCGTCTGGCAACCAGATTAGGTATGCCGTCTAGACCGGGGGCTTTGCGGGGACGCAAATTTTTTAACACATCCTCAACCTCGGTACACGTAATCGGTGGAACGGGATCGCGGATGGTTCGTTCGCCCTCCGTTCGACCAAACCCTCCACCCTGAGGAGGTGGGCGGGTCGACCGGAAGGGCGCTGGGAGAGCACTGAGACTCGAGACTGTCAGCCAGACACTCGGCCTTCTCCTCGTCCAGTGAAGCTGGCGGGAGATTGGGACGGGTGAGAGGTGGCATCCCATGGTCGGGGTCGCGTTTGAGCGATTTTGGTAAACTCCAAAATGCCAAGTGGGAAGGACGAATTTCGCTTAACGTACTGTTCCACCGCTCGTTCCTATAGGCAGCTATGCGTGTTTTCACCTCACGCTGTAATTTATGTAGCTGCCAACGGTGACGCACGGTAGGGTACAGATCGTAAGCCCTAGCGGCTGCGTTCTTACGTCTCATGAGATCACGGATTTCAGAAGGCAGGACCCATCGCTGATCGTCAATGACCGGTACCTCCTGGGAGCAGTCAGTAATGACTGTCTGAATGTGTCTCGTGAGCGCGTGCGCAGCGAGATTGGTCTTGAGCGGAGAATCTACGTTCTCAGGAAACGCTTCTAAGTGAGGGAGCTGGCATCTTCAATTGGGACTCAAGTTTGTGCCAGTCGATGACGGTTTTAGTTTGGGGGCGGTTTGAGCTGAGGGCCCTAGCCGCAGAAGTACGGGCGGTGATCCGAGTGAAGCTCGTGAATCACGTACGGGTTGGTCACCGTGAGAGTGACATGACGGAGAATAGCAATGTCTAAGACATCCGGTGTGTGATCCACATTATGTGGGAAATGAGTGGCTCTTGTGGTCCCACGATCTCGAAGTCGAGAGAATCGACCAGAGATTCGAGGGCCAGCCCGCGCGGATTGGTCATACGGGAGAACCACCGAGGATGCTTGCTATTGAAATCGCCGGCTAAAATCGTAGCATCTCCGAGAGAGGAGAGCTTCGAAGTCCGATCTGAGAATTTCTTTGCTACGGTGGCAAGGAAGATACACCGAAGCAAATGTGATAGGGCGTGGCCTGTCATGGCTAGCTGGCAGACCGAGGCCTCGAGGTGCGCTAAACGCGGCGTGGCGATCGGAACGCAATGCAAGGACCTCCTATAGTAATGAGAGTGCCGCCGCCTTGGGCGCCGGCTCTATCATTCTAACGATGTTATAGTTCGCAATCTTCGGATCACGAACGGAGGGTTTGAGAAATGTCTCCTGCACTAACATTACGTCGACTTGATGTTCGCGGACGAAGTTCGCGACTTCGTCTTTTGTTCCTAAGCCCGTTCGCATTAAAAAACGCGACGGTCAACGAACGGGGTTTGACTCTAGCTGCGGGAGTCATCGCAACGCCATAAGGACGTGTTGGTATTTAAGAATGAGGGCTGCTTTCGAGCCCAGATTCTTCGCATTGACATACTCGTTGGCAAATCCTATAAGGTCTTTCGATGTTCACTGAACTAAATAGGTTGTTCAGTGATTCGAAGGCCGCGGGAATGTCGGACGTTTCGGTTTGAGGCGCGGATTGCCGTGCCTGGCTCGGGCGAGTGGTGGTCGGTGCGGTCGAAGCCGGCACCGGGCGCGTAAGTGGCGCGAAATGGGTAGTCGCTGCGGCCGCCGCTGTATAGCTAAGCGGCGACTGCCACGCAGGTCGTAGTGGCGGGAACGCGGACGGTGGCGGCACCGGCGTACGTTTCGCGGCGGCGGGCGCGGTTTTAACGGCCGGCCGTTTACGTTGGGGAGCATTCGGGCACCCCTTCCAGTTGGCCGTGTGGCCCGTCTGCTTGCACAATACGCAAGCAGGCTCCTCCGTCTGGAGGGCTTTGTCCTTTGGACGAGGACAATCGCGGGTGCCGTGGTCTTTAGGCACTTGACGCATCGGGGTCGCGCGAAGCAGTTGCGCGCCGAGTGGCCGTACAGTTGACAGCGATGGCATTGCCCGGGCAAGCCTGTCTTGCGCGAACTAGGAAGCCCATTACTACACTGCTTTTAAAATTTGCAATGGAGCTTCAGACAGAAAAATCTCTCCCATTGGTATAGTAATTCCAAAAAGTAATGGTCTTTTGTCCATTACTTTTTTTTTCAATTCACAAAAACTCAAGTCACAAAAATGTGTATAATAAAGGAACATAACAAATTAAAAACATACGTAGGCACGTTCCACACGCGTATGGTGTGGTCTGGTGAGGCGGTGATGACCGTATCCTCGTCGGGGTGGTAGATGACACGTGTCACCTTCTTGGTATGCCCTTTGAGTATGGCCACCACCTGTTCCGTGTCCTTGTTGAACACCGTTGCGTTGCGGTCGTTGCCGCCCGTCAGCAGCCGGCTCTGATCCGATGGGTTGATATCCAGTGCCAGGATGCCTGGTATGCTGGCCGAGTGGAGACCCTAATGGGGGTAAAGTCATTGGATTAAGTTTCGGTATTTGGTATCTTTATAAATTATCCTATGTCCATATAGCACCAATCTGCACTTACACCACACTCAAATAATAATCAAATATGTTAAATAACTGTGTAACTGTAGTATGTACTCACGGGATGCGAAGCGAGGGTGAGGAAGGCGCGGATCTGTTCGGGCGGCAGCAGAGCCTCGGGCACGGTGCGGCCGCGCCGTTTGCGCTCCTGTGTGAGTGCCGTAGCGCGGTCCTGCAGCCGCGCGACCACCTCGCCGGACATGCCCACCGCCGCCACGCCCCCGCCGGCAGCGCCCGCTTCCGGCTGATGCCAACAAGCTTACATTATAACACATTTTTGAACATGCATTGCATGAATTGAGAGGTCTCCAAGATACTGCTCTTTGTTGCTTTTCTATTCTATTTCTGGTGAGAAAATCGTATTCGCACACATCTTTGTAATATGAATTGAGAATTACTCCAATGGATTACAATAATTATTTGAGAATGAATGACAGGTCCCTATATGTACACGTATTTAGTGATGATATTCTGATTAATTGTCAGTTAAACTGTCCAGTTCAAGTGTTTGCTCCAAACGCCTTAAAATTAATCTGTACTAATAAATAGCACAATTAAAACTAAGTCTGTGGCACACTTAAAAGTAAGTACATACCGCATGTACGGGTTGCGGCGCCACCACCGCGACCTGCGGCTTGAGCGTCGCAAGCGCCTCGCGCGCAGCCGTCACTTCCTTGGTGAGGCGCGCGATTACACGACAGGCTGCATCGTGCTGGTATAGTGCATGGCTTAACTCCTATAAAATTAACATCACCAGTGAAGCTCTTATCTCAAGGAAGTAAGGGGAGATTATCAACACCGAAACATCTTCTCATATAACATCTAAAATACACTATCCATTTATACAATATAGCGGCTTTGGCATTCAAAATACAACCTCTCTCATAATAAACTCCATTTATTCTTGTTGTTCTGACCATGGCAACTAAAAAAACAGTGGAAAAAAACTTATTTACTTATATATTGTAAAAAAAATTACCAGACTAAAAAAATTAATATTAGACAAAAAAAGTTAGCAAACACAAGATCTCAAGCAGGTGAAAGTGTCCAACTATATTCTCTGTTAAAATTATCATGTTCTTCAATCTCATTGGCCTCACAAATCATTCTAGTGCAAAAACTGTTCACGTTCTTGTGCAAGGATTTGTTGTGTTGACATTGCTTTCTTTTTGCAATTGCTTCCATTTGTTTTTTTGTCATCCCACAACAATCTCAATGACAGATAACTTGCCTGTCTAGCAGTCTGCAGCTGCTGACGCTGTGTAAATGTGTGCAGCATGAGGGCATCCCACTCATCCTGCATACTTTTCAATGTAGCGGGAATTGATGTGGCACTAGGAGGTTTTGGTTTAACAATTGGTGGTGCTAAAACATATTTATAAAATTTACTAATCTTTTAGTTACAAAATCCCTATAAAATAATCAACCATTTACGGCATGTACAGCATCCTTTAAAACAACAGAAATATGTGCAATACTACAAAAAGTCAGTCACAAAAATGGTCAGTTCAGTTCACCTGATCTGAAGTATATTGTAATGTTTAAGTAAATCTTCTTGCCACTAATTAGGCCATAATTAATTTATCATTATGTATTATTTTTGTAGAAAGTCCACTGAAACAGCAAAGGTTATAAAGGCAATCGAAATTAGTTTAATATGTTTTAGTGGGTTTTAACAGAAATGACAATTGTTGTCCATTTAACTAAAGTTATGAAGCATTTTATTATAGCATGCTTATGGGTCAAAATTCAAACTGTTACTTACTTTTAATTTCAATAAGGTCTTCCACTCTTAACTCTTTACCGTTAATAGGATCCACGCCATTTTCTATTATGTATTTTTCTATTATACGTTTTTCAAATACAGCGCCGGACGACGGTGAAACCACAGGGACTTCTGGTACTTCATTCGATACTGAAAGGGGGAAAATAGGTTAGGATTTTCTTCTAATACTACGCCAAAATTTTAGGCGCCAAAAGGGCGCAAAACTTACAAAATTTACAAAAACACTACATCAAATAAATAAAAAACTAAAATAAAGTTTAACGTTAAGTAAACATAGCGATTCATTAAAAAGTTAAAGCAAGCACCGGCATGACATTAATACTAGTTTTTTGTAAATGTAAATCTTAATATTTAAAAAGTATTCGTAACATACTTGCACAACACAGAGCCATATTAAATCTATGTTAAAACAATTTATAATCACAAAACTCATTCAACACATTAAATTAACAATTCTCGCGTAACTCCCAACTTATTTGTTGGATTTACCGTGTTGACAGATTAAAAATCCCACTATATTGAAACTACAAACAAACACGATCCATAGACGTACTAAAAGTGTAATTTTATAAGTCAATGGAGCAAGATTCCAGAGCCTCCAGATGATGTTTGATGCTTATTATCTCAAAATTTATTTTTGTATACTTTTATAGTAGGAATTACAATAAAGTCATACTTATAATCTGTATTAATTTTTTTTACATATCTTAACTCCGTTTTTCTCTCGGCCCTAGAATTTTTTGTTTGACAGGAGGCTGAAATCACTTTAATTAGCATTTATTAATAAATTTGTGTATTGCCTGTAAATTGTAATATTCTATCTGATGCAGTTTATAGCATCCACGTCAGACTATTAGCGACAGCAAATAAACGTTGTAGCAGCGCATAAACAGGGCTCCGTAAGGGACGCCCTTGATCAAGATAGGGCTCATAAGATGGGACGGTAGACTCAGATGGCAGGATGTAACAGAATCTGATAGATCTTAAGTTATCATTGTATGGAAACTTACCACCACAGTTAATTGGTATAGTAATCATGTACTACCGTTATTGCTTTCACCCTTAGTTGGTTATAGCGGAAATTGGATTAACAGACTGCGGAGCTTTTACGCCACACGCCCTAGATGTATGCGCACGGAATACGAGACAGAATGTAGTCTTTGACCGTTACTTTAAGCATGTCGGTAATCGTACGCTTATAGTAACGGTTAAACAGTACGTAGTACGCAAGTGCGACAGGGCAGATCTACACTGTTTTGGTAGAATATATAGGTTTTTTGACAAAAATCCTTTTAGCAATAGAAGAATAGGATGATGAGAAACAAATAATAAATTTTACGGTTTTTATTAAATTACTGAACAACAGATTAAAATAACTTGTGCCCGTGAAAATGGCACATCCCTTACATCTAGACATGTGTAAAAACTTACACTATATTAGTAGTAACTTTGTACATGGCCACTGCAAAAATAGTGTAACCTATACGAACATTTCGTTATATACAAATCTTAATGAAATAAGTAACAATTTCAGAGCTCACAATTCCATGTAAAACTTATTTTAAAATATACTTTTCCGTCATAAAACATTAAACACAACACGTTTTTAAAAAGCAACTCAAGAAAAAAAATAATGAACCCAATTAAAAAAAACTTCATATACATACATACATATCTCCATAATCTATTGTAATTGTACATGATATTTCTGCTATATAATTGCATGTTAAGATCATAGAGAGACATTATTAAACATTATTTAAATATGTTTGACGTATCGTCACAAATAACAATGATTTTTATTATCTTGATTAGAGATTAATAGGTTAAAAAGCTAACATCGACAGCACTGTAACTGATGAAAATTTGACCACCACATCCCAGAAGGCACTACTGTTTTTTTTTAATCTCTCAGTGTTCATTACACTATATTTACAAATTTTAATTTTAGCACTTTGCTGGTGATCGCCCGAGACATGTAAGAATCCAAGGTAGTCAAAATCATTAGACAGGCATAACTCAACTGATAATCTGAGCTCCATTACAGTGAACATTTACACTGAACACAAATTTAGATAAAGCAATTTTTTTATTTTGAATAATAAATTTTGTATGGGCAAAACGCAACATTTTGTAATTAGGCTAAAAGACAAACAAAATGTTCATTTTCTATTAAAATAAGTCTAGTTAGAATTGTGGTAATGTTATTTGTATAAAATATTATTGTGCCTATAAATTGGAAGTACGGCGACAAATTGGAATAACAATTAATATATTATCACTTAATGCAAATAAATATAATTTCTATTATAATTTGGAAAGGATGTTGAGCTTTAATATAAAACAAATTAAATTAGTTCTTAGTATGAAATGAAGAAAAATGGACGATGTAAGAAAATAGATTTTCTATTATCAAAACTCTTAAGATATAAATTTCGTCGATTTTGTGATAGTGATGATGGGTGATGGGATGGCCACCACTCTCATGGAAGCTGATAAACTTAAATGTACAAAATGAAGACATCATGTTCCGAGATGACGTTGTCTTAACGATTCCAATTCTGTTGGTTGATGTCCGTTGCATAATTTGATATCATTAACTCTAAATGAACTCAATTAAATTGCACTATTTAATAAACATATATTTACATAACTAAAAACAAATTTATTATTTACTCAAAGCATACATTTTGATATAAAATCTATTTACAAACTGTCGAAAATGTATCGCATTATACATTTTGCCTTCTTTGGTTTGGCTAAACAAGATCTCATTTTCCTAATAACAAAACAACCATTCACGCTTATAATCAAGAGGGGTAGGTAAAATGGTTACATTCTGCATCAGACACAAGGTTCATTTGTGTGCATACATCTCTCTCACACACACATTCGTCAGTCTAAATTTAATTAAAAAACAAGTTGTTCATTAGAACACAAGATAATGGATATATTCAGAAATGATTTGAGAACATCACAACCTCATTACCTGACTCATTCATGTTTTGTGCTAATTTTGATCCTAAGACTATGCAAATAAAATACTTAGGCTAAGTTAGAAATATTGTCAGCCAATTGACCACCTTATCGTAGAATAGCAAAAATATAAAGCGAAAAATATAATGCATTCTGTAAATCGAACTTTCATTTATATTTTAAATGTCATTTATACACATATCACGTTTTCAAGCCGCTTTAACATATCGCCAGTCAACTTTGAATATATACAATAATATACCTTGTAAAGTTAGAAGTCAACTTGAAATGGTAACTTGTGATATGACATAAGTCTCTGTGGGTAATTCAAGATATACAACTGACTCTGCTGACGATATACAACCACTCTGTTATTTTGCATCGTCCAATACTTATTACTTATAAATATTTATTACTTATTTTAAACATTTATGCCACAGGATGACCAATAATCATTTACGTAATTGCATTGCAAATAAATTCACTAATTTTATTTGTGAAAAAATTAAGCTCATTTCAATAAAATTATTTTTATGTATCTAGACGGTAGTAGTAGTCATACGGTGGCAAGAAATAATATACTTTTTGGTGTATTAGCAACCAAATTTGACATAAAAATATATTGACACATTTTTTCAACCCAAGTTGAGTCTATCTTCTAGTTAGATACAGACCGTTAACTGTACACAATTCTCGCCGAATGCAATCTCTGTACGATAAATGTAATGTTCACATGTAGTATCAACCACATGGTACATCTTAGACATACTGAGCCAGAACTTGCGATGAAGCAGCCAGTTATTTGAGCCACAAAGTTACGAGGTTTACCACGAGTACCAGTGTGCTGCCAGACACCTGCTTTAACGTTAAATGGTGCAATCGAACTGTACCACAAAGCATTTTAAGGCGAAGAATAACTACACTTCAATATCCACTCGCGTTACTAGGATTCAGCCATTATTAATAACATAGTGGTGCGTAAACCATGTAAATAAAGTTTTGAATTGAACACTCGCGGCACAGAAACGTTCCGAACATTAAGTTTATAAAAATGATAACGTCTCGCGAGGGACACAATTTATGAAAATTTCAAATAAAATAGTCACTATGCACAATAAATTAACACTAACAATAGGATCGCCACCGGTGGTCGTAAGACGATTTAATAATTATGTTGACTTGGATTATATTGATAACACCACACATTGTCACCAGTAATGTCCATTATCAATATTAACCCACACTCGGGTATTAAACAGTTATTAAAATTATTCGTATCACGCCATACCATAGAGGTCTTTACGTGCAGATTACATAAAGACGGTAATGGCGTGACATGCCATCGAGGGTCACGTCAGCGAGTCGCGCAGTTGGCGCACGGCTGCGTATATCTTGACGGCGGGCCCGAGGCGCAGGCGTAGGCAGGCCACTAGTTCCTCGCAGGAGGCCATCAGCAGTTCGGCGCCGGACAGACGAGCCGATGCCGCAGCTGCGCCGGCTGCCTCGCCAGCTATCCGCGTCACCAGCGCCACCACTTCGGTCTACAGTTATTATTAGATATAATAAAATAACGTGGTATTTTATTCTAAGTATACACTATTCAAACAATATTGTTTTATTAGAAACATTCTTTAAAAGACAGTAGGCTATTTGCGATACCCTTGGGCATCCTGTATACATCACCGCAGTAACGTTACCAGCACCATTTCAGTCGAAGGGCACTGTGGGACATCGGCCTCCCAATGATTTTATAAAGGATCGCTTGTAAGCGGCTGATAATCAACTGCGTCCTGCGACATTTATGAGGTCGTCAGACCTCCTCGTGGATGGTTGTCCTTACCTACCCATTTGGACTCAAATAGTTATGCACTATTAAATATGTCAGTTTATCTCATCGTCTGAGGTATATATCTCTTTTCGAAGTTTACCAAATGTTCTTCGACAATTTATGTTTAGGCTGTATGATTTAAAGAACGTGTAGTGAAACGGGAATTAGAGAATTAGTCTCTGAATCTTCAATTGTCGGGAGTGTACAGACCTGCGACCAGAGAACGGGGTCGTGCGAGAGTGCGAGATCGGAGACGTGCGCGGCGAGCAGAGCTCGCGGCGGGTTCGGGCGCGGCCAGGACAGATTGCCGCTGGCCGCGCTGCCACGCCACCGCTTGCCCCCCGCGCCGCTTGACAGCGACTCGTCGTCGGAGCCCTGTGGCCAGAACTTCTTATAAATATTATTTATACTCTTTATTTCTCTCCGCTAGAACCAAAAAGAATCAAAGATTACTTAATCCAGGCCTAGTGACTGATCACTAATAATACGATCAGATGGGTGACCAAAGAACATGTATGCAAGGGCGTATTGAATGTATGAAACAAAATTGGACATGGTACAAAATCGAGGTCAAATGAAGAATCATGAATTATTTTAAAATAAATTATATATGAAAAATAATATTATAAGCTCCAATTGATTCAATAACTACGTTACTTTCTTAAAATGTTACCAACTTAGACGTCAATGTTATCATCAGTCTATAGAAAGCGCCTTTGTGTGTAATTTACCGATCCCCACTTGACATGTCTCCGAAGGTTCCTCTGAAGATGTAAAATTTCAGTAAACAGTGGGCCATATGCTAGCAGGGCACCGCGCCCGAACTCCGCAAGTGGAGTCTTCACTCACACTCGAGTGAATTCTGAAGTACGAGTGGCTGGTCATCGTGCTACCTTGGCTCGCATCAATCATGAAAATAATCATTGTTGTCACGTGAATCATCATTGTTTACGGAATGGTTAATGCCGTTATGTTTGAAGTTATTGAAATGATATATAACGTGATCTGTTGCTGCCATCTGAACAAATTATTTTAAAAATATACTGATACAAAGGGGAAGATAATTAATTATGCGTGTTGTAAGTGCAATAATTGTCTGAACACAGCTTGTTATAAGCGTAGTATCAGCTCGCGCCACTCGATAAATAAAAATTAAGTAAATGTATTGTTGATAAGCCGCAAGTTAAATGTAGAACAAATACTACTCGTAGTAATCATAGGCAGCCGTTCTAAGCCGTTCTGACCAGCCATGTACAAAACGAAGTCAAATGAACGGACTGCACCAGATAAAGTCGCGAGATGAAATCTATTGAAAACTTAAAGTATACCATTTTACTAACATGGTCGTTTTTCGTGACTTCAACTCGCTTGTGTTTCGGAGGCCGACCGCGCGGCAATCTGGAACAGGATGGTTGTGTTAGACACTTAATATAAAATCTTAAATTATTTTCTTTCTTTAGGTTATGAGCTGGTGGGCGCAACAAAGTGCAACGGACGCTAAGCAATGCAGTATTGTTATCTGTCACTATTTTTTGTTGTGTTTCATAGATTTTAACGTTGCAAAGTTTTATATTTTCAATTCCTTCCATTTTCTTGTGCAGAGCCAGACAATTTAATAGTGTCCTTGTTTCTAAAATAATTTAAAAAAAAACAAAGGTAGTAAACATACTTCTCTTTGGGCGCGTCGCTGTTGGGCGTGCAGCTCTGCACTTGTGAGAGTCGAGACTTGTGGCACTTGGTGGCCCTGTAACAGGGAGCGAGTTACATGTTGAGCCGATATTCACATTATACAATTGAAGAATAATAATAGAATTTACAATTTATCAGTTATTTATATAAAACAAGAAAAGTATGTGATCTTTGATGGCAAGCACTTAGCGGGTTGGAAGCTCTTTAGACTTAAAAATAAATTATTTTTATGCAACTAATTGGTCTTAGTCAAAATGGAATCATATTTTGCGCACTTATGTTATACGAACTATAGGCGAATGATGTTCTTACGAGATGCTTCACGTGGCTTTTTATCTGTTGTTTCAACTTTGTGGTATATCATTGAAGGAAACATATGCCCATTAGAAAATATATAATACAGAAATATGTATACCTAGTGGCGAGACGGTCGGGCGGGTCTAGGGGCGCGCGCGCGCGGTACGGGCAGGCGGAGGCGGCCGCATGCTGCTTGTGCGCCCCGCCGCGCACCGAGCCCAGCCCGCGGCACCCGCCCACGCCGCACGGCCCGCTCACGCGCACCTCCTCTGCAGCTGCAACAAACCATCTCATTGCAACCCAGCTTCTAACTAGTTGGAGTAAGAGTAGCGCTTAAAACTGGATCACGGTCAGTGACAAGTCAAAAAACCCTTCTCGAATTCATGCTAATGTTTTTCAAGTGAATACCGATTTAATGCAGTGTAGGTGTGCCCGGTGATTGGTGATGAAGATCGTTACAGTTTAACTAAAAATGTACCACGATGGCGTAAACAAACAAAATATTTTATTTTTTTTCGTGACAAAACATTTTTTATATGTATTTATAAAAGGACAATTGAAAATAATAAGTAATTATTATAATACAAGATTGGATTAAATCAGTGTGTACTCACTTAAGGGCGGCTCGAGAGGGTGTCCAGTCTTGAGGCACCACCCCACGGGGTGCATGTCGGGCGAGTCGTCGTCCAACCAGCAGGACAGCTCCTCAGGCCAGCCGTCAAATGTCACGCGCACCTGATGCCCCTTCACCTCGTTGATTGTGGCCACGCGAATCAAAAATGGCACCTGACGAACACATGTTGCGTATAGACTGCGAATGGCTTTATTCAATCTTCACAATATGCCATTGTAAGTTTCGCCCATAGCGTGTTCGCTATACATTAATACATACAACTTCCCCTCGCTGCTATTTCGCATCACCACCATTGTTCCTTGCCGAGGATGGACAGTCGCCGCTAGGAGGTGAGACTGCGAGTCTTCCATTAATATCATTTATAAACAAGTCGGCCGCAACATGCACTTGTGCAACGACAGTCAATTGTTTTAATGCAATATAAAAACTTTTACGTCACACAATCGCCGTCATCAAGACGCCATGTGTTTTTACATCTATATAAAAAACAAAAATGACCCGACACATTGTTAATGTATTGTGTTTCAATTTACGTAGCCGATAGCCGATCTGACAACCAAACCAGTAACTGGGATATTTATATCTGTTTTTCAAAGGGTATATATCGATAGTGGAAATATCGTATCTCTTACAAGTACTTTCTTACAGTACTAGGTTTCAAAGGATCGTGAAGAACTTACCCTTGGGTCCACCACCTCGAGCTTCATGGCGGGCTTGAAACCCTGAGGCGCGCGGGGTCGGAAAGCGCGAGGGGGCGCTGCGGTGGCACCCGTCTCCGCGATGTACGCGTCCCACGAGAACGTCTCTGCCTCCTTGTAGTCTGCAAGACACAATACCATGAAGAATAGACGTCACAAATATATTTTTTTAATGTTTAATTGTAACATGGTTATTTTAATCCTTGTGGTCGTCAGCGCAGTTATCGTCGCTTCTAATTAAAAATATCCGTCGCCAAAACTAGCCTATTTGTCTTTATTGTACTTAAAAATATCGTACAAGGTGTGGTTTCTTATGATTCTCAGTGAAAAGCTCATATCAAAAAATAAATATCATGGATTTTTCTATTACTTTTGCCGAGGCTGTCAAACAGACACCATCACCGTCGGATATTTAACAACTCACGGCACGGCCCTCTGTAAACAGGTACGCTCCACAGCCTACGGTAGTCACATTGTCATAATTAGTGCAGTTTATTTGAGAAAAAGGATGCTAACAATATTTATGTTTGCATAAATATTACTAACATTCTTATTTGTGCTGAAGCTAATGCTAGGAGATGGTTCACGTCAATAGTCGAATGGTGGAATCGAACATACGGATTTACCGCAGACCGTACCCTTAACCATTACACTATTGACACTTTAATATATATTTGAAGATTAGATTTTCGGCGCTCGATATTATCAAAAACATGCAGTACGTATAAGATGGAAAATATGACAGACGACTTCTGCACTTTTCAGTCAAGCGACATCTATGCTAAATTCGATAGGCGAGAGCTTCTGAATTTGACTCCCATAATTTCAAGTTCAGATACTGATGTTTGAGTTTTTTTTTATCTGAGAGGTAGTGCTTTTATTCATAGGTACGGAAGTAATGTCGTGCTCGGCCTAAAAGAGGCCCCTACCGAATAAAACCTCCGTTGATGTTTGAGTTTACGGCAATGTTTAAGCCACAATGAACAGTTATCGCGGACGCGCCGATGTTAAACCGGTATAAAAGGTTAATTAGACATTTTTAAATAAGAAATTCACTTTGTATCACTTTTAAAATACTAATAATCTGTCATTTAAATGAAACTGGATTTCTTTGAATATTATGCGTTTGCGATTTACACACACATTACTGGGAATATACCAATTTAAAACACAACCCTACGGGTGTGTGAGATAAATAAAGATATCAATCCGCTTTTCACCGAGTTTATTGTTTTCAAATGTCACAAGAAGTGAACCTATCGCCAGATGCAGGCACATATTTTGGTAAACGATCGTTCGTAAAGAAACATAATGAACACAGTGGCACCCAGCACAATCCAATTGGGATTTAATTGCCTGTTTGTCTACAAATGCTTACTACTCTAAGCTACAAGACTATCTACTTCTATTGAATTATTATCTTATATCTACAAACCTTTTTACCCAAAGCATGGAGGATATGTAAGCAGTCTGACAGTTTTTGCCCATAGCATATACCAATTTAAAAAGTGGTAATATCATGACCCAAGTGATCCCTATATAAGTCAACGTTAAACGAATACGAAAGCAAACAAAATAAATATGAAAACCAAGTCCCCGAGATTAGGCTAGATTAGACAAAATAAAGGTCCAGATATCTTAAATATCGCTGTAATACAATATCGAAATATTTCATCGTTTATCTTTATTCGTTCTTGTTATTTATTCTAAAGAATGTTATTTTTAACACAAGTCGTGTTGGCGCACTTACTGCGGGTGCCGTGTGACTTATGTTATTGCAATATAGTAAATAAATATAAGACTCTACGCGGTCGCATTTGTCACCGCTGAGAGCGTAATTACCTTAATGTGACAATCAGATAGTTAAGGTGCAAGAATTGATGCTTTTTATTCCACTTGGTACGGTGTAGTGTACAGTATACGTTAGTTGGAAAGTGATAAAATTGACACCAACAATTTATACAACGCAAAATTTAAACAATATTAATAATACTAAATGAAAAATACAAATTTTAAAGGTAAAAATAAACATGGTACATTGTGACGTTGTGTGAATAATTCAACTATTACAGGTTAAAATAAGTATCGTAATTAATATAAACATTATAAGTTTTTACATGCTGTAAGTATACTTTTATGATGTACTTTAGTATAAATTGCTAGAATCGAAATAACTGATGGCTTCTTAATTAAAGATGTTGGCCACAACCTGTCACGGTGACCCAAATAAACTCTACAATGTTTTTTTACGGTTTGACAGCCGTTGTCAGATACCCTTGATCACTAGTTAAGATAGTTTTAGCATGTGTATGCTGGTCAGTCGCGCTGATGATACGAGCCTTATCGTTAAACTCAGATCAAGAACTGAGCAGGAACTTTGGTTGAGGTCGTTAATTCACGATAATGTCAAGGGCCTCCAGAACAATAATAATGAAATGATATTTATTTTTTAAACACGTACACAAATTTTAGACATATTACAAGAAATTACATTGTTTTTGAGATTATATTTGGATTATGGGTATTTCAACATTAAACCGTAAAAACGTGTGTAAAAACCGTAAAAAAGTGCTTTTATTTATTTTGAAGTTCAGACTAAGCCACCTAAGGCTAACTTCGCTATTCTTTGCTATGCCTCAATTTGGTGAAAGTGTAAAAGTCTGCATTTTGGTTTTTTATGACGAACCCACGCTGGGTATCCAGAGAGGTTGACCACAACAATTTCACCGGGTTAGAGAGTTGGCAGAGCCCTTAGGTCGCTTAGCCTGAACCTCTATTGAGAGGAACTCGAGAGCCTAATCTGTGTGGGTTTGTTACATAAAAAAAACACAAAAGTGGGTTCAGTCAACTTAATTTGTGTCCACCTCCGACCACACATTGACATCGATAAAATTTTACGGTAATTAGAATGGTTTATTGCACACAATTAACATAACAACAATGTTGTGTTATCAACAAAAAACGGAAACGAGGCTAAATGACTCCGATGTTAAATTAAAACACATGCAATAGCTGATCGCATGTAACGACACGAATAACGCACACATTATATCTATATAAAATCTGTTAACTGGTCTCGTCAACACTCACACTTCCTAATACAAGTTATAATTAATTTGCAAAGAACGTAAACGCTCCGCCGCAGTGGAGCTCGGGCACCGGCTGGGGCGCGTATAACATGACAGTGACGGCCGATACGGTGAGCGAGCGCGCGCGGCGCCGCCCGCCGACTGGCGTGAGCGCGATCGGAACTGCTCGAACTATCTCCAAGTAATGGAGCCGTCTCGCCAGTTAGTAGGGCACGTAAGGACAATCATTAGCGTACAGTTAATGGCTTCCATATGGAGAAACAAATTAACAAGTAAGGAATGACAGCTCAGCGGTATACGATAAATATATTTACGAGTAAAACAAAAATCTATTCATATCCAGTCAAACGACGCCCTTCAATTCCTACGTATTTTAGTTATACATTTGTGCCCGTTGTCGTTAAGGAGTACCTAGTGTTAGATTGTAATAAACCTATTGTTTCAATTAGTATAAGAAGTTGCCGGCGTCGGTCTTTCCGTCCAAGTACTACGTGGGAGCCTCCAAGAGTAGAGTGAATAAGCACTTATTAAACTAGCGCGTACCTTCTTTCGACTATATACTACCACTTAACATCAGGTGGGATTTTGGTCAAGCTCTAGTTTACACCCCATATAAAAAAAACTAACATACTTCCGTAAGTATGTTTAGTGTTTAGTATTTTTGTTTAGTTCAACAAATTTTGAATGTGACTTAATTAAAACCAAATCTTATCAAACAAAATAATTTCAAAACCTGTTCATAAATTGTGTTTTTTTTAAAGATTGCTAATAATATTTTTTTTCATAAATAAAATTAACATTCTTGTTAAGTATTCCAAATAAGCTAAGGCTCGTGTTAGGAAATGGTTGACGTCTATAGTCGAATGGTGGTTCCGAACCCACAACCCTACGTACCGTACTCTAAACCATTCCGCTCGCTGAGTACACAAAAAAATAAAAAAATACGGACGAAAGGAGAATCTCCTCAATTTTTTAAAGAGGGAACTCGTCCTTTTTTTTAAATTTGTAAAAAAGGGACCTTTGTAACGATTAACTAGACGAAAATTTTCACGTAAAATATATAACAGAGCGCAGGTGGTCCCTGGGTCTGCGCTATTTTCCAATGACATTTTACTATGAAACCAACTATTACAATTCAATTACCATTGTGCCAAAAATTGCAATGTACAATATTTTTATTTTATTATAATTGTCGTTTTGAATTAAATTTTTTGAAAATTTGATATTGTTTGAAATGTATCGGCATTTTTGGAAAATGTAATTCTGGACGAGATTAACAAATAGAAACAATTGAAAGAATATTGGAGTGTCAGTGGTATGCCATTGGAAAAACATTGAAACAATTGGTTTAGCAGATTCGGGGTCCAGGTACATCTCATCAGCTAAGTAATTTTTTCAGCGACAATACTAAGACAGGAACAATTATCCTTTGTATATCAGAATCGCCGAAGCATAAATATTTCAAAGTATACGTATCTATTATACGAGCTAGCGAGGAAACACATCCCAATACAGAATAAATTTGTAATTAACCTTTATTAATTTTAATTATGTTTTTGTTTTCCTTTGTCTCGCGTACGACGGATAGAAGGACTTTACTCATGTACATTTAATATACCTATATATAAGACACGCGTATCCACGATTATAGTAAACGCTCACACGTAAGACTAAGTGATGCTTTTTAGACGTTAAAGCGTAGTCTGGGAGCGGGAGCGGCAAGCAGGGCACATTACGTAGTTCACCATCCTTTTTTTATGTGGTTAATTCCTGTACTGTATACCTTGTGGCCGAGGAGTGCGTAAAACATTCGCATTCGTCACACCACACCCGACAAGGTCTGGCCCCTCGAAGCACTACTTGTTGCAAATTTAACACATATGGTTTTCTAATGGAAGCCATTGTCAGAGTTGGACCAAATTGAAATGGGACCACACGGGAAGCACCACCTTTCAAATAAAAAAGGATCATCAAAATCGGTTGACACACGAATTCCTTCTTTTTTGAAGTCGGTAGAAGTGTGGAAGCTAGCAGTGGTTCTTGTTGTCCGATGTGTGAGGGTGATGGGAGAATTAGATCACTTAGTCACTGCGCACACTCTTCAAAATGCATTCTATAAGGCATGCGTCATCAATTAACCTTCCAATGAGCGTTTCCATCGGGTCCAGTGAGAAATGCATTCGGTAGCGCCTGCCCAAATGTGGCAACAACGAGCGAACGACTGGATTGGAGCTTTGTATAAATTGAATGCATTAAGTAAACATGTTATTTATTGCATTAAGTAATCAATATATTTTTCGGTAAGCGTGCACCGCGCGAGGGACATTGAGGGCGTCGCGGCCTCGATATCGACACGCATTCCTGTTTGTGCGCAAACAAACTTGTGTATCGATAGGGTGGCCACACGTGAGGCTCCCAACTACGGTCTTGTAGTGAATACAATGTGTGATACACACTTCGACGACAACAATTTAAACTATGCAAACTCGAATTACGTGTACATTCCCCTAACTTAAAAAAAGTAAATCAAAAATGAAAATAATAAAGGTAAATGAGATATAAAAATATGATTTGAAATAAGTATCTTAATTAATAAAAAAGTTATCACGTAACATTCATCATTATTTACCAGTATCCTCTAATTATCATTTTTTTTAAAGAGAATGCTAACGTAAGCTACACCAAGACGCTGACGCTTCATGCTGAGTAATTAACATGATTTATAATTTATTTTTAAATTATTAATAATAAATTATAATTTTTAATAAATTATTGTTTTCTACCCCATAAGTGCCTGTTTTTCTGATCCATACGTACATAAAAATCACTAGGTATAATTAAGGTTACTGGGAGCATGCCAAATATCCGGTATTAGCCCGGTTGTGTTAACAAGTATATTACACTTAAAAACAAAAACCGATTTCACATTGAATTTACGCTAAAAAATAATAGATACAAATAAAAAAAAAATCTTCAAAATGGTTCACCTTGTCCAAAGGTCCTCCTTTTTTTGAAGTCGGTTATATTTTTTTTATACTTTGTAAGCAAGTGCTTGACTACGATCCCACCTGATGTTAAGTGGAAATGCAGTCCTGGATGGTAAGGCGTACTAGCTTAGTTAATGCCTATTCACTCTACTCTTGAAAATACCCACATTGTTATTGAAGGAAACACAAACGCGGGAAAACTATTCCAGGCTGTACGAATAATGAAAGACGAAGCAAAAGGTTTGGTTTGGGTTTGAGAGATGTGCATAAAAACGGATGAAATCCAGCAATACGTCTTGAAGTCCGCTACCGCTAAGTCCGTACGGGGATGGGGCAATTAGATCATGTAGTTCCTGAACACACGATGCGAAGATTAATTATAAACTCCTAATATGTTGTTGAGACAATCCTGCAGAAATCAATAAGAATGTGTACCCCGCGGTATCAAGGTCGCACGTTGACCGGCTTGAAGCTTATTTAACGCTCTTTCGACATGTTACCCTTTATTACGAAAGGCGCTCCACAGGAATAATTATTTTATTAGTCCACTTGACCCCTTTCCAATTCTTCAAATCGAATCAAACGTTAAACGATATTACGCGCGGACGCCCTCTTTGGATTTACGAATTATCGTAGAAATAATACGAAAGAAAATGAATCAGAACCAAATCCTTATCAAACTAAACTTTATTGGCATCATAATATATTTACGAGTAAAAACTAAAACCGACTTCAAATCGAATAAGAATATTATAGAATTAATCAGGACCTAACCAAACTCTCATCAAATTACCTTTGAAGAACATCCTTTCCAATAAAAAATTAATCATCGAAATATGTTTGTTATTTCATAAATTTCGACTGGGTGTGAACCAATGTGGATGGTTCTTTTTTTTATTTGAATGCTGGTGCTTCCCATGTGGTCCCATTTCAATTCTGTCCAATGTTGAGGCGCCAACGACCTCAATCTTGACAAAGGTTGGCAATGCACCCACAACAAAATTAACATGAGGCTTAATTGAATGGTAAACCCTTGCAAAGAAAAAAAATTAAGATATGTTCGTTAGTTAAAAAAAAATTGTGACTATTTGAAACCTTTTTTGAAGTCGGTTAAATAAATAATATAAGTTTTACTCACCATTGGGCGGCGTAAGTGCGTAGCCGTTCTCCTCCGCCCAGCCGATGGGGTGTATGTAGGGCGACGTGGGGTCCGTCCAGTAGTCGTACACGTGGTCCCAGCTGTCGAAGCTGACCAGCAGCCGGTTGTCCAGCATGTCGGCCACGCTCGCCACGCACACCATGTCATTCTGCAGATCCTCGGCCTCTAATTTCATACCGATGCGGAATCCGTTTGGTTTCACCATCTGCAACAAATACATAATTAATATTTTTCAATATATGCCAAAATAATTTTAAAAAATAAAACCTGCCCCATGTTGGGTAGAAAGAGTTTATACATACAGCCAATTTTAAGTCGGAAACAGTGGAAGAGAGTAAAAACACTGAATATGGCCTACTCTCTATAAGGACTGTTGTGACAGAAGACCCTGGGCCTGATGATGAAGTCGTTTGGCATACACTGGACAGTAATTGTATTTATTTATTATTTTACAAAATCTACAGCTTATAAATTATACTACTTGCGACAATCATATGTATGTAACATCTAAGCCTTTATAGATTTAAATTATATATACCAAAACTGTATGTTGCCATTAAAAAAAAAAAAGAAAATCCACATGAATTTTAACAAATGAGTTTTGTATGCAAAATAATTTGTAAGCTTTGCTTCATTTATTGATATTTCGCTTATATTATTTTTGTCCAGCTACAATGTTTGCAATTGTCAGCAATGTTTTTATGGAAGTGTTGAGATACGCAAGAAAATAATGTCTCAACAAAATTAAATGCCATTTGCAAGCTCGATTAATTTTATTCAGTATATTAATAAAACAATATCAAATGCTTTAATTATACAAGATGACCAAGTTCTATTTCAACTAGAGAGAGTGTGAGAGCTTAGGCTTTCTTAGTTATTTGAGAATACTCATAATTGAAGGATGTAGTCATTACCAACAGTAACAATTGTTTATAATGTTTTTTTAAATCAAAAATTATAACTTACTGTTGCTGCAACATGCGGAAAAAGATGCTTTGGTGCAGCAACTGCCCTTAACTTCTTTAGATATATTGGCCAATAGAAGTTATCAGTTGTGTAG
This sequence comes from Meandrusa payeni, assembly GCA_029286785.1. NCBI lineage: Eukaryota > Metazoa > Arthropoda > Insecta > Lepidoptera > Papilionidae > Meandrusa > Meandrusa payeni. The sequence continues at coordinate 16,628,151 of JAGSMX010000006.1, read as the reverse complement.
GGGGGTGGCGGAGTTAGTGACCGACCATTCTTCTCGCACCAGCCTGGTGGGAATATATTAATGGAATCAGCATTAACCCAGAAGTCATACAGATCCGGGTATTCATCAAAATGCAACCGCATCCGGTAGCCCTGCACTTCTGCTACTGACACAACACAAAACATCGAAGGATGCTGTGGGTCTATGGCTTCTAGGCGCATTCCCACTTTGAACCCATTACGATTGTACGGAAAGGGGTCTTTGAATAATTTCACAGGTGCAGCCTTAGCTTTACAGATATCTAGATATCGCATCCATGAAAATCCGTTCTTCCCACACATCCATGGGTATTTTTCATCTTCAATCAAATCTTCACTCATTTTGAGTAATTCCGCTTCAGATATCTGTGTATCACCTGACGCTGAATCATAATTGCTTAGAGAAACTTTATCATCTCTATTGTCCTGCATATTACCAGATTCGGAAAGTTGCTTTCTCATCAATAACTTTTTCATTTTATTCCTCTTTTTCGCCATTTCTACTTTTTCTCTATCTTTTTTCTTCTGCGACATCTTCTGTACTTCTGTTTGGCAAGACAAACTACAGAAGCTCGGGGTAATAAACTCCGCCGCCATGCCATGACATCCGCACCCTTCACATCGGTACAAGTCTTCTGGAGATATGGGTTTATTCTCTCTGTCAGACCTTTCACCGCCTTGTTTTACAGGTGTACTAAATTTGGTGCCCTGGTTTGCAGAAAACCTACTATGAGCCCTGCTCTCAACCAAATCAATTAGGCCAAATTCATTTGTTTGGAACTGTAGTCCACTACCCTGAAGATGTGCAATACCATTATTCCATATCAAACCTGGAGGATCTTCCTCTGAAGTAGGCTCACTGCTCTCTTGACCTTTAAAATTGCTCCTTGAATTAAATTCTTCTAAGTTTTGATATGAAACATTAAAACTTCCCTCCGGGATTAACTTTATTTTATTCTTGTCATCTTCAGCATCTGAATCTCCGATGTTTATTTTGTTATCTAAATCTTTGTCCAGCTTCTCATCACAAAATAAGGAAGGTACACGGTGATCGTCATTAATATCTGAATTCATATTATTTCCTAATTTGGCAACTGCTGTTTGTACTCTATTTCCCAGTATTACTTTGGTACTTTTATTGGTAAAATTGTCGTTACATAGAGAGATGCGCCTTTTCATGCTTTCATTAGAAACTTTCCGTTCACTGTTATCGGAATTAGAACGTCTTAGAGCAGCTGGAGCTGCTACTGTAACAGGCCCTATATCTCTTTCAATAATATTCCTGTTTAACAAGCTCTTACTCTTCTCTGGAATAGCCAGGGTAAAAGATTTCTCAAGTGTTTGGCCACCATCCTCGTCTTCTATTGACACGGTATAAATATCATCATTCATTGAGGCATTTGTCTCTGGTATTGATAAAGTATATTCACCCTGTTCCCCGGTTGGCTCTGCTCTAGAACCGGGTATAGACATGGCAAAGGAGTTATCATGTTGTGGGCTCTGGGGGACAGAAATGTCCTTACCATTGATCAAACATGCTAAAGGTGGCATGTGTGGGACATCACACATGTCCATAGGGGCAGCATCTCTCATAACAGTAATATTTCCCTGAGGGTCATTTTGAATTTGTCCATTGGCAATTTGTAAATTTATAATTGGACCTTTAGATGCCATAGTAGCTGGCAGTGTAACGGGTAATATAAATTTCGTATTTTGCATCTTGGGCATATTCATTGGGGTCAAGAAAAGTTTTTGATTATTGGAATTAACAGCTTGCTGATTGCTAGAAATCAGAATGGACTGATTTTCTGATAATATATTCTTTGTATTTTTCTTTACAGAGCCCAAATATGCAATGGCCTGTTTGTTTTGTGGTGCTGGAGCTATGCTTACTGGCACTAACATTTTATCATTTGACTTGGACTTCTGAATGACAATAGGTTGGGAAGCATTTGCCGGAGTTAGAATTGAAGATTTATTAAGTCCATGTGACTTAGGAATTTGTGCAATATTTGCTTTGTTATTTACGTTTGATATTAAATGGATGTTAGAATTATTTGCAACCTGGAACAAAACACAAATATATATAAAATATTAGTACTAAAACTATTAAGTGTAACAATTATAGCTTGAATGCTGTATTTCATTTTTATTGGAATTTGTAATGTTTATGACATGTATTCCTATTACATTTATAGGTAAATATTTAAGTATTAACACACGGGGCACAACATATAAGTATTAATCTATTTAGTTGTGTCTCCATGTGCTGATAATGCAGATATCTTTATAATTAAGTTCACTTTATGAACCAAAGTCAAATTATTGACCTGTGATTTTTCTTAGAATTAAATTCTTAAAATAAAAATTAGGATTATATAAATTATAAGGATTTTGATAAAAGATTAAAATATGTTTTATTATAATAATAGATTAAAAGATATACATATTCTAACAGATAACATATTCTAACTGTGAGAATCTGTAAACATTGAAAGTGTCCAAAACTAGCATTAAACACAAATAAAAAAACTGAAATAGTAGGGAATAATTGAAACCAAAAAAAAATTACATGGGAGAAAACCTGTTTTAAAAAGTCAAAATAGTTTAGAATTAATCTTAGTAGTATTAACTAGGTGTTAATAATGTATTCCAAGGTATCATTTGAAAACTCTATGACATGAATTTATCAGTCTTCCTTAAAGTTATATTTTACTGTATGCACAAATAGATAATGACTTCCCAGCTTCATTTTGATTTTAGAAAAATATCTTTTTCGAAAAGTTGTTTCCTAGACCAAAATTATTATTTATATTATATTTAAATAATTATTTACAAGAACATTGAACAAACATTTATGCCTATTCAAAGTTCCAAAGCCTGTGTTTTATTTATGTACAGTTAAGACCAAAAGTAGCATATAAATTGTAATGTAAAAATGTACTTCATTTTTTATTTCTTTACAGAAAAGAGTACATATACCTAATGATTTATTCAAAATATTAATATTTTTACCAATATATAAAAAAATACTCACTGGTCTTCTTACAATAATTTGTGGTGGATTTCCACTGGTGCTAGCCTGGCTTATCACTTCTGTGCTTGTAACGGGTTTTAATCCAGTAGGAGTTTGAATGTAGACCACATGTGGCACTGTTCTTGGTGCACCTCGCAGCTGCACTGCTCCAGAGTGTCCAGAATTTGGTAATGCCAATTGTATTGAATTGTTGGATGAATTTGGGATTTGTACCACAGTAGAATTAGGCCCAATTTGGGATACTGATGGTGGGTTGTTCATTTTGACTTGGATTCCAGATGAGTCAGAGAGGTAAGTATGAGTGGAACTTGACATACTCATGTCTGAATTGACATCAATATTTCCTGGCCTTGCATTTGAACCCATATGGACATGAAATATTGAGCTGTGTGTGTTTTGTAATATTGGCATAGACGGTAATGTTTGTCCCGTCAACTGGATATTCTGACTAACTGGTGGTAACTGCAGAGGAACATTGATTGTATCACCAGCTGGCAGCTGGACAGGTACATTGGTTGTACCTGTAACTTGCAGTGGAAGGCTGACAGGTGTTATTTGTAATGGGACAGTGCTTGTAGTTGCTGACAGCTGTACAGGCACATTAATATTTGATGAGGATCCAGGTATCTGGACTGGGACATGTACTGTGGACAGCTGTAGGGGATATGGGGAATTATTAGTGTGAATTTTCACAGGAGCTATGGAGTGTGTAACTAAATTATGGGTGATCGGCATCGAATTTTGAGACGCCTGTATCGACGACACGATCATACTGTTCGAGATTGGCGCCTGAAAATAATAAACAATGTCAAAAGGGCATACCATATTTCTTGTAAATCACGAGAGTAACTCAACTCACGCGCAATGTGTTCAAGAGTACATTATGCTGCGAACTGTTGTGCGACAAATTGCAACTTGAATTGAAGTTAGACGCCTTTAATAATCTTTTTTTCAATATTTCTGTTTTCGGACCGTCAAAGTTTTGAAGTGCATTAGTCCGCTGCCTCTCCATTTCTCGCCATCCAAAACATTAGACGATTCATTACTGATATTTTAATTATCTTTTACAATTCATTATAAACCACCTGTAACGTATTTAAAAATAAAATATTGTCAACTAAAAAAACCTCAACGCGTAACTTACTTTAAATATAATTAACACGCAGTGAGAAAGTTTCTTCCTTGATTTAAAAACAATCCTAAAAAAACTGTTGCTTTTGCATCATTCAATTGCATTAAACTAAAATTATAAAAATTTTCTTTGATCGCGACTATTGCACTCTATCAATTGTGCAGCTACTTTTACAGGACCACAACCTTTTAAAAAGAAAAGTTCTTGAAACACAAAAACTGGAATTTGTTACTTACATAAAATACTTTGAGGTTACAAAATAATTTTCTTGGCAATATTCTAGCTAGGACAGTGCCATTGTCGTGTTGAAAACTATTAAAGAAAAATAAATTATGCTCTGCAAGTCGACGGATTTTACCTGCCTACACAACTGGTAATAATTCTGACAACATAGCCAAATTATTCTATCATTTCTTGGGTTGGTAGATTCGAAAAGTTTAGCCAATCATAAACGAGCATTTCTATGACGGAGCTTTCGCGCCCGATTATTCAGCTAAAATATTGAGAGATAAGTGCTACATAAATATTATAACTATACATACACATCAAACCATGGGTTATGATAATATCATCGCAATTTATCGAAACTAAAAATCTCAAGGTTGTAAAAGTGTAAAAATTTACAATATTTAGTATTTGTAATGAAAAATAAGCTCAAATTTATTACAGGCTTGCAGTTGCTATATAATTTATCTGAAAATATTCTTTACCTTTTCTTACGTAATAATAAATAATAAGTTAATCATGCGATTTAAAAATGTAAGGATCTGCGACTATCTAAATAAAATGACTGAATGTCCACAGTGATTTTATTATTTTTACAAGAAACAGGAAATACCGGAATCGGAAATTAAATACCTACCATTAAGTTAAGAATTCGGAGTTACGTTCCCGCTACGAGTTCCGTTTGCATAGTTTTCCATTCGGATACTTGTACATAAATTGTAACGACTTAGTGCATCCGTATACTTATTAATGTCTCCACGTGATACAACAATTTTAACAAAATATAATATAATTTAAACAGGATGTTTTTTTTGATTTGGTTCTACCTTAAAAAAATATTAATTTGTTTATTCCAATTGAAACATACACAAATGACTATATATACTATTCCGAAGTATATTATTTTTTAATTTGTGATATTTATTCCAATAAAAAGCGGCGTGTGGTTTTATAGGAAAAGGCAAACGAATTTAGGGCTCACATTCCTAAATAATCAACGTCGGCCATGAATATCCTTAAGTCCACAACACCGGAGGAGCTCCAGATGCGTTGCACTAGAAACGAGCCTACTCCCCTCTCAAAGACTACTTTGAGAGGGGAGTAGGCTCGTTTCTAGAAGAACTACTAGCAAAACATATTGAATTATCTGATGTCCACAAGTTGACAGTGCTTTGTCAACGGTTGAGAAAAGGATAGATTTTAATAAAGTACTCAAAGATGTCGTGATTTAAGGTCCAAAAAGAAATAACGCGACGCTAATCGCTAGTGACGTGCGTTGCCTAGGGATGCCCTCACACGCTCGGCCGCTGTCACACTTAATAAACTTGGTTAAAAGTGAAAGCGAAAGTTGTCTCTGTCTACCCCGCTAAATTCTAGCTCCCGCTAAAACGCCGTGAGAGCTTATTTCATATTTATATTTAATGTATGTTACGCCTTACTTGTTGCACACTTGCAAGTGATGACTCCACATGCTAAACTACATGATCTCACTAAGCATACGTACATATATCTTGGGACAGGTCAGACGCGTTGACCAAAGTGACTTACTTGCTGAAATTAGAAAAAAAGAACCTGTCTAATGTGTCAAATATGCCTTTTGGCTAAAAGCTTTGTATCCAATACAAAAGAGAAAAACAAAAATAAACATATCAAAATAATCAAACGTCAGTCCAAAGGAATAGCTTTTCTTTTAGTTATTAGAATTCTCTTAAATAAACTTTTAATTGCAATTGTAAAGTTTTAGACCTTGAAATATTGAATTTATTTACTTTTAATTCGTAGATTTCATATTTTGCAGGTATGTCAATAGTTTGGTATGGTCTTATGTTCTACCACTACGTGTTAGAAGTATTTGTCTGTTTAGCAAGGAAAGAAAATATCTTTCGTAATGTAAATCGCCTAATGTAAATCCGGTTTATTGTTCGAATAATCTAGAGTATTGGTGTTTGAAAATTGACATTGTGACAATTTTTTAAGCCGAAATATTAATATTATTTAATGTCGTTTTCGTTTTCACTCAACTATTTTTTCCCAAAATTTAAGTAAATTTGATTGTTTTTATCAATTTACATGTTTTACTTTACAATTATTTCTTTCTGGTAGCTAATGGGACAAAATTCAAATGTTTTATTTATTTGATTTCATAATAGTGCTCAATCTTAATATGAAAAAGAACAAACATTTATAAAAGAAAAAGTATCAAACATTTTATTATTTAAAGACAATGTGTCTTGCATCCAAAATGACTGTACATTTATAATTCTACTTGACTTATTATTTACAATTCATAACCAATTCTCATAAAAGTTTAAGCATGATTTGCCTACAGTTAAACCAATTTGGATCACTATTATTGCCATTGAATTAGTAAATGACTGTTAAGCCAACATTATATGGTTGGTGGCAGTAAAAAAATTGAAAAAGTAAAAAAGTCTTTTTTAATATGTAACCAAGTGTTGGACCATAATTATGTTAACGCCTGTTAATGCCTTTAGTTATTGCCTGATAATATAATTAACTCTTGAAATTGGGAAATGAACTCTTTAAATTGTATTTTGTAAACCACTGAAAGTGGTGACTCTGTGATGTCTGTTTCCTTGATTAAACATAATCTATTTCTATTTAGCATAGACTATGTAATGGAATGTGTTTGATTCAAATATATATAATTAAATCTAGAAAATAGATTAATATGTCTTCCATTATTTAACATTTTTATTCCATAATGTCATTTTTAGAAAGAATTCGATGCTGGAGATAAAAGATGAGCAGCCAACACCAGTATATGACGGTGAACAATTCTCCCAGCACGAGGGTGGGAGACATTGAACATATAAGTATGTCATTTATATGGTATAATAGTAAGTATAATTATACAAGGAAAAACATCATTAAGACCCATATCTAAACAACATATTGGACCTGATGAGCTTGTAAGGAGAGTGAAAGCTATATCTGTCTACCCAGTTAGGGTACAAAAGACATGATGGCTTTTCTATTATGTATATGTGTAATGAATAAATTTATTTATTTATCATTACTATAATTTTCCTTTTAGAGAATTCATTATGCATTTAAATTTGTCCTCAAATAGGTCATCTGTCCGAGCACATTGGATCACTCTGCCTATCATCGGAGTATTCAGATGTGACACTGATAGTAGAGGGTCATCGAATACCAGCCCACAAGGTGATCCTTGCAGCTAGCAGCGATTACTTCCGGGCTTTATTGTATGGAGGCATGAGAGAGGCTAATCAGGTGGAGTTTTTAAATTAAGTTATGTAATGGTATAAATAGACAGTTTACTTATTTGCAAATATTCCTTTTACACACATCCTATGAGGATGATAAGCTTTGAAGAGCCTTTGGTGGCAATTTCATAAATAAATTGGTCATATGGACCATTCAATCAAATCTTTTTGTTGATGGCGTTTCCATGTAGATTTCGCCAATGTCGAAGTGTGTATGTTAAACTGCTGTACAAAGCGGGCTTCGTGACGGGCAAGGGTCGAAACTAACAAAAAAAGTATGGTGGTTGCTGTTGAGACATAATTACATATCGACTATTATGAAATCCATACAAAAAGTTCATTGTTGACACCATAGAAAATCAAAATAGAATTATATCAAATGAACAATAAATGTTAGTAGTGGTAGCAAAATCTCTTGTCCACATCTTTTTCTTCAATTTTGTGTGTGGATAGGATAAAAGTGTAGTCTAGTTGAATTGCCGATAAAACCCTGCATATCTTTATTGTGATTTTGGTGGATTAAGGTACTTACTATAACCTCTGCTAGATAGTGGTATGTCATGTCATGTGAGACATGAAAAAGCTGCCTTACAATTTCATGAAGTCTGAACATACTAATGAAACCAAAACGTAAGAGATTTATTTTTTGACTAAGCTTGTGTAGTCTTTTGAGCAAAGGCCTAAACCCACATATAAGACATGAACATGGACAACTATTGTGATAGTTTAAAAATATACTTCTATTCAAAGATTTTTTTTACAGGCAGAAGTTGAATTGCAAGCACCTCTACATGCTTTTAAGGCACTGCTGAGATATGTTTACTCTGGTAAGTGATTATTTCATATGTTTTGAGTATTTATTATCATCTCTATTTCAGTTCTTTTTGATTCTATGAACGCTTTCACAAGAATACTGTTATAACAGGATTTTGAAAGGTTATTTTAAAAATAAGGTTAACAGATCACTCTTGAATACTAATTCACAACATCTACCTGCAACAGTCCACTTCTGGATGAAGGCCTCTCCAAAAGCATAGTGACATGAGCCTCGGGTTGCTCTCTGCCTCCACCTAATCTTAGGACGTCCCACTCCGCGTTTGCCTCTCTGCGGTCGCTACTCAAGAACTCGGTTACTTACCGCGGTTTGGTTATGAACCCAATGGTTATCCGTCCTAAGGCTAAGTCACATATTTTACAGTATGACTGACTTGATAGAGCTACAATTTTCTAGTACATTGTTTTGCATTTCTTAAGATGTGAAGTGTTCGTCATGCAAGAAGTTTTGACAAAAATCTGCCAATAAGCATTTTCTACAAACTATATAGAAATTGGAAATGCAAATATTCCATTGTACTGCTCTTTCTATTAGTGAAAACTCTTTATATTATTTGTAGCAAATGATGCTGAAACAGTTACATAGGCACACTATTGATAGCAGAAGTAGTGGCCGCTACTGTACAACTTGTATACATCCTCATTTGATCATGATTAGACTCATAGTTTATTCCGTACTATGTCAATGTTATTTTATTTAACACATTGGCTTTCAGGGCATATGGGACTTTCGCTATTACGTGAAGAGACCGTGTTGGACATGTTGGGGCTTGCCCACCAGTTCAACTTCCAAGAGCTAGAGGCCGCCATCTCCGACTACTTGCGGCAGGTGCTCGCGTTAAGAAACGTCTGCTCAGTGCTTGATGCTGCCAGGTAATTTGCTGTTGATACATCGGAATACAGACTTGATCAATATTTAATTTCGTTTGGTAAATTACTAAACAATAGTGGCCACGCACAATACATAAGTATTTCTTTTGCCATACAGTTATTGCCTTGTTGTAATCTTATTAGTATTTTATTGATTGTTTTTTAATGACAAATGTGTAGTATCATAATTACTTCATTCTATTTGTTGTTCAAGTTCCTCTACGGACAATTGAGAATACGATTAAAATAAAGATTGGTTTACATTTGGGTTGACGTAATGATCCGGGGTTGGAGTTGGAGAGGAGGTTCTGAAAAGTGAAAAATTTATTTTAAGGAACTAAGGTCACAGGCAATTTATCCCCTGAACTAAACTATCTTTAAGATACAAAGGATTTATTTAACAGGATATTAATTCATGTGTTTTATTTTGTAGGCTATATGGGTTGGACGCTTTGAAGGACTATTGTTATAACTTCCTGGACCGGAATGCCACGGAGGTGCTGCAACATGACTCCTTCCTGCAGCTGTCTATTGTAAGTCACTTTGAAATGTGAATGTAATATATTTTATACTCATATGGAATGATGAATCAGTGACGGCAGATGAGGAGGAATGGGGCCCGCCCATGGGTGGGAGAAGCGAGTGGCGCCCTCACTCCAGATGGACCGACGACCTTATAAGGATATCCGGAATGATCCGGATGCGGAAAGCGAAGGATCGCATATAGTGGAAGGCATTGCACCAGTGGATAGACACAGGCTGATGGTGAATTACAACTATAAACAATAATACATGTCTATACCAATTTGTCATATTCACTTTTTAAGTAGGAATAATTCATGTTGTAGGAAGCGCTCCAAGGGTTGCTCGAACGGGACTCGTTCTTCGCGCCGGAGGTGGACATCTTCAAGGCGGTATGCAACTGGTTTACCTCCAACCAGCAGTGGGTCAAGTTCGAAACTGGTATGACACAAGTTGTAAGTAGCCATATTATGTATATTAATGTTCTGCTGTGCGGTCTAGTCCTCCTCTTCGCGTCTGTTTCCGATTCAGTTCTTCAGCTCAATGATGAGGGTCGCGACTATCTCATGGGAATAATCCGTCATTAGTGATCTGTCGTCACTTTCATCTATCTGCAGCCGTGTGTAGAATATTGCTAACCGACGTGCTAGGAGTGGTGTGGATCTGGTCAGTACAGCGTGTCAGGCTTCGACCTCTAGGTCTATCGGGACTGGTAACCGTATTAAAACTCTTTTAGACCAATTTATTAATTTAATTAATTTTATTTTTATTGATTCTTGTCCCAATCTACGCAAGACGAGCTTACAGTATCTTGTGGTCCATATGGCGTTATGCTATATATATATGTGTATGTGGCGTTTGCTAAACCAATGGTACGTGGATGGTATGGACGTAAAGAGTCTCAGACAACACAAGCATTTATATGTTCCTCTTGTATTTGTGTATGCGCAGTATTTACGATTATTACCACGTACCTCTGTAACAGGAGAAGGTTCTGAAGTGCGTCCGGCTGACGCTGATGAGCCTGGAGGAGTTGCTGACGGTGGTGCGGCCGTTCTCGCTGGTGACGCCTGACATGCTTCTCGATGCGATACAGGAGAAGACGCAGACTAAGAGCACCGACCTGCGCCATCGCGGCTTCCTGCGTGAGAATTTTATATTTTTTATTTGCCTTTAAGTTATAACTGTAAGAGTATAAAATACTGTGGGATTATGCATTTCTAAATGCCATCCGCATTTGCACCACAAGATGGGTTGCAGGTGATGGTGATATCGATTGATAGGTAAGGAAATATTTTTTTATATATTTACTATTAACGTATTATAAATAAACTACATGTACAAGGATTAATGGCAGCTGGATGAGCACTTGACGACAATATAATGTAAAGTGTGACTGCAGATTACGTCGTAAGAGTTTCAAAATAAAATAATAATTTGCAGAGCTCGTACATGCACATGTTCATTACGATAACTCTTAAATTTATGCCCTATCGCAGTTATATTAGTTTTCAAATCTTTGACCATGACCATTGAACGCGGCAGCATTGCCCGATGAGAACGTGGCGACCCCTAAGCGCGGCGCGCGCGTCATCTCCGGCGACATGCGCTCCGCCCTGCTGGACGGCGACACGGAGAACTACGACATGGAGCGCGGCTACACGCGCCACACCATCAGCGACGCGGCGGACAACCCCGGCATCCTGGTGCGTCTCGCCACCACCACCATCATCAACCACCTGCGCCTGCTGCTCTGGGACCGCGACCACAGGTAACAATCTCAATGTTTCCCTAAATATGCAAATAAAATTTTACGAAGTATACAGCTACACAAGGAGAAACAGCCAGGCCATGTAGAATTAATGATATCCATGCTCACCTCTGACTCCAGTGTCCCAAGACAAGTTGCTATTGTCATAGAAATTTCACTTTCACACCAGCTGTAATTCTATTAGTAAACGTGACCAATACATTTCATTAATTAACGTGGGCACTTATAATAATTACAAAAAATAATTATTTGTATTATTTTTTATTATAATTTTTTTATCTTTAAAAATCAACAAAATTATCTTAACATGGTGGTGCCGTTTAGAAATGAAATACGTGGGTGTCCGTGCGCTGTGCAGGTCGTACGCGTACTACATCGAGGTGTCGGTGGACCAGAAGGACTGGGTGCGCGTGATCGACCACAGCAACTACTTCTGCCGCTCCTGGCAGAACCTCTACTTCGAGGCGCGCGTCGTCCAGTACATAAAAATTGTCGGCACTAGCAACACTGTCAATAAGGTAATCTACTAATTCTACTTTTAATTTACATTTTATAAAGTAAAAGTTAAAACTACAGCCAATATACAGGGCTGTCCCTTAATTGAACGTCCTACGGTGAGCGGGTGCTAGGTACCGTATGACAGTCTCAAGAAACATATAAAAAAAATCCATGTCATTGATTTTTTTGAAATGAGCATTTTGATCGATTTTGATTTTGATGACGTTGGACGTTGAATTACGGGACGGTTTATGTATGTGTTCCATTGTTGGGCGCAGGCCTTCTCTTTAAAGAGAGTATAAGGGCATAGTCCATCCACACGTAACGCGGGTTGAAAGACTTCAGATGTCATAGAAAATTAATTTTCAAAGACAAGTAGGTTTCCTCGCGATTTTTTACATCACCGCCAGGCTCGTGGTAAATCAGCACTTAAAATGACAAAAATAAATTAATTAGTGCCGGCATCGGGGGTCGAACTCGGGGTGTATGTAATAATACGGTAGATTATGCAACTTGAGATGTTCGCCACCACGCTGAGCTACCACGACTCTATAATAATATATACTGATAATAAATTTAAACAATATTATCAGTATAATTAATACGTAAAGCAAAATCGTTGAACCCCTTCTTACGAAAATTGCGCGGACGGACGAGTACAGTTTGCTTTTTGTACATTTCAATTCATTTCAATGGGGAAAATTGCTTTAAGATACGAACAAGATTACGGAACGAATTAGACTCGTATATAGAGGTACTGTTCTACAACTTTTAAAATTGCTCATTTAATTGTACTCAGAATCTGGTATAATAATAACATATTTCGTCTGTCTTTTCATATGTGTGTATAGGTGTTCCACGCGGTGGCGCTGGAGGCGATGCATACGGCGCGCGTACCTCCGCTATGCAACGGGCTGGTGCGCCCCACCCACAACGTGGCCACCGTAGACCTGGCCGCCGTCGTCATCGAGGGCATCAGGTACACTGAACTCTGATGCAACTGATATTGCTACGTGATTTAACCAGAATAACGGTGAACGGCTCGTTCTTGTCTCAGCATTTTTCCATACGATTTTAGGAGTTCTCTCGTGTCTTCAAACCCCAAGGACGTTTGCCAACAAAATAATATGGGACTTAATTGAAACTTTTTCAAATTTAAAAATAAATAATTTCAAAGTTTAAAAAGAAATTAAAATAAAACAGATGGGACGACGATCTCTATCTGCTATGCTGTCTCCGCTCTGTTAATTAAATAATATTTAAATAATTGCGAAGTGGCACACTCCTATAACTCTCGGTAGCAAAGATATGTATGTTATCTCGGTTATCCCACAATAGATTAAAAAAAATGCAATTGGTGAAATGTGTGTTGCCAGCCGGTCGCGCAACGCGTTGCTAAACGGCGACACGGAGCACTACGACTGGGAGCAGGGCTACACGTGCCACCAGCTCGGCTCGGGCGCGATCGTGGTGCAGCTGGCCCAGCCCTATATGCTGGGCTCCATCCGTATGCTGCTGTGGGACTGCGACTACCGCCACTACTCCTACTACGTGGAGACCTCCGTCAACTACTGGCACTGGGACATGGTCGCCGACCGGACGAGGGACCACTGCAGGTGCTTATAAATTACCAACTTTTCTTCTTCATTTTGGTATATTTGCTATTTAAAATCACAAATAAATTACTAAAATACAAAATATAATACAACACAGCTTAATACAATAAAACAATTTTTAACAGTCAATAAAAAACATCAAAATTTACATAAAATGAAAGTCAATTATATAAAATTCAGAAAGTAACTGTACAACAGGAACGAGCGGGATGTGGTGTCGGTCACAACACCACAGGAGAGGCAATAAGCCGTCGGGCATGTATAACCACGCCACCTGCATTCCGCTGTCACCTTATTATCGATTTCTGCGCATTTATTAAAAATAGCGCTAGAGTTATTTGTCAGAATTGGACCAAATTTTAATAGGGCCACACGGGCACTAGCTATCAAATAAAAATTGTTTCACCCAGTCGAAAGTTATTAGGTAAAAACGTACAGACCTCTTTTGAAGTTTTTGAAGTCGATTGAAAAATGAACAACTAATTTCACTCGACCTGTGGGAGCCAGATTATTTCCCCTCGCCTTGTGTATATATTTAATAAATGAAACAAGTGCCACTTGACTGCAGATCGTGGCAAGTGATCTACTTCACGCCGCGCCCCGTGTCCGTCATCCGCATCGTGGGCACACACAACTCCGTCAACGAGGTGAGCTTCATAAGCAATCACTACTAACAAAAAACATTTATAGTGTGATCGGGCGCGACGAAGGGAACTTGAGAGGAGCCATTCGCCTATTGATGTGAACCATCTCCTCGTACAAGCTTAAGCTAAGTTGGAATAGTTAACAACAATGTTACTAATATTTCTGACCTATTGCCTGTATCACTCTATAGGAACACGAGAGAGCAGTGCACGCGCACATTTTCTTTCTCTCTTATACAATGGTGTATATATTTTGTATATATATATAAAATACATATACATGATTTTTCTTACTGGTAAATATACTTCTATAATATTTTAGTGGTTACTAACTACCATTTGGATGTAGTTGTGATTGAATAGTTGGTCAGGCCAGACGTATTTAAAGGTTTGTAGTTTGGTGCTGTATATGTAGTTGTTCTGCAGGTGTTCCACCTGGTGCACCTGGAGTGCCCGTCGCAGGTGGAGGAGGCGCGCGAGGACGCCGCGGGCAAGAAGCAGCGCAACGAGCGCTCCGACAGCGACTCCTTGCGCAACGTCGCAGGTTAGCTCCCGTCATTTATTTATTCATTTAATTTTTCTATTGGGGGTAGACAGAGCAATTGCCGTATGCCGTATGTATTTTCACCAAGCCTAACATGTTAAAAAGTTTACAGTGGCGGCCATCAGCGCTACCGAGGCTGATTATTATATCATCACGCCTAATAGGCATACACTTAACATAAATATAAAAAAATAGGCTATCAATGCTTCCTTATTAGCCGGCAGCGCCTTGAGATCGGAGCGCGCGCGGGCGGCGTCCCCCGCCGGCTCGGCCGCCTCCGCTGGGTCGGCAAACTCCGCAGGCTCTGCGGGCTCCGTGCGCTCGCGGCGCAGCGTGCCGCCCGCGGAGACCGCCAAGGAGGCCGCCGAGACATACGACGAGTGAGGGCACGGCCCGCTGCACACATACTGCCATTGTCTCTGAGACTCTGTTACCTGGTGTCGGGTCAGCTCGCTCTTTGCTGATGATAAGGTAAATCTTCAACTGTGAGTGATATCCGAGCAAATATTTAAAAAAGGTGTTTTGTTGAGGTTCAAAACTTGGAGCTTAACGACTTAAGAATTTTTGTGCGATTTACATTTTGAGAAGGAAGTGTATATACAAAGTAAAGAAGACGTGAAAACTTGGTAGCTTGAGAGGTCCTTCAATGCCTTTATTAGCCGGCAGCGCCTTGAGATCGGAGCGCGCGCGGGCGGCGTCCCCCGCCGGCTCGGCCGCCTCCGCTGGGTCGGCAAACTCCGCGGGCTCTGCGGGCTCCGTGCGCTCGCGGCGCAGCGTGCCGCCCGCGGAGACCGCCAAGGAAGCCGCCGAGACATACGACGAGTGAGGGCACGGCCCGCTGCACACATACTGCCATTGTCTCTGAGACTCTGTTACCTGGTGTCGGGTCAGCTCGCTCTTTGCTGATGATAAGTGAGTGATATACGAGCAAATATTTAAAAAAAAGTGTTTTGTTGAGGTTCAAAACTTGGAGCTTAACGACTTAAGAATTTTTGTGCGATTTACATTTTGAGAAGGAAGTGTATATACAAAGTAAAGAAGACGTGAAAACTTGGTAGCTTGAGAGGTCCTTCAATGTTTTATATTTATACAAACCGTAAGTTTCCCTCTTGGGCGCTCTCGCACTGGAAAGCTAACGCGGCTGGAGCAATCGCCCACACCGAGGGTCCCTCTCGGTGGCCCTCGTGCTCTGTTGCTCTCAATAGAAGTTCAGGATAAGCGACCTAATAGCTCTGCCACCTCTCAAAATTTCATGTCATTTTTCATTTAAAAACGTTAGTTATTTGAATGTGTGTATGTGTGTTAAATGAACCATTCACTGAATTTTAGTGGATCTTTTATCTCACATGTATGTCATTATTTTATACATGCTACTGATATACGTCTCCATTACTGTTCAATTTCATTATACGTATAATAATGTAAAAACATCACCATTATAAAACCCCATCTCACGAAGTTCGTAACCTTGTATTTACTGTTTTTATAGGGTATACACTAGCGCTCGACCACAATCCCACCTGACGTTAATCGGTGATACAGTCGAGAAATGGTACGCGCTAGTTTATTAAGTACCTATTCACTCTACTCTTGAAGGCCACGTCGTACTTGGACGGAAAGACTAACGCCGGCAATTTGTTCCACTCCTTTGCTGTACGCACGATGACCGATGACTCAAATTGATATCTATTTTTAGCACTAGCCCATTGTCTAAGCGATCAAGCGATCTATCCGATGGTTGGAGGTTGGAATGGTTTTACCTTTGGTTACATTTTAGATAATTATGAATTAGACTTTATCTATTAAACATTCATTCTTAACTATATATGAATCAGAGCTTTTATTAATGACTTCTGTTTTTAGGATTTTTGCAGATATAGTGGTACCTCGACTGTTTCTAGGTACGAGCCGCTGTTTGTTCCACCTCAAACTAGACCTCAGTCTGTGTGCTCGTTTCCCGAGTTTTCGAAGATTTTAGATAAGTTAGTTTCGGTTTTTTTTGCTTTTTATACATTTATTACATTTCAATGACGAAAATTATATTTAGATACGAACAAGGTTACGGAACGAATCAAATTCGGTAAGTCGAGGTACCGCTGTATTAAAATATGGGTCAGGTCCTTCATCTGCAATGTTAGGTTACATTCTTGGAATGGAAAATTAATGTTGGCAGGTTTGTTTCAAATTATACTTAAGTTTGTTTGCAAAATGTGTGTACGAGATGTTATAATTTTATAAATAACTTGTTTTAAGAGTAATTAGTCATTTCCTTTGTGTTGCGGGTAGCTTTGTATTCTTCTAGTGTTACTTCAATATTTTTATCATCTTTCATCTTAAGTTATTTTAATGTCACTAATCTGCAATATTAATGCTTTGGTTTACTACACAACGAGTTTAGTTTAGACCACACGGCTGAAGTAAAACTTCTTTAGCTCCATCTATATATATATATATATATGTATAATATATATATACAAGATTGTTGAAGAAAGAAAATATGCGCGAACACTACCGTCTTGCTCCTCCTGCGTGATACGTAACTTTATATCTTAACTAACTTCTATCTCCCTTTCAACTTCCCTTTGCCCGTTCACACCTTTCGTAATGCATTCACCAGCTTACTCCTGAAGTCAAACGTTAAGAAGTTTTATTAAAAAACAATCTAAATTTCTAGCTCATAATTCAGACCATCAGCATGGTGGGTATTTACAATTGCTAAAAGAAGGTATACGGCAGTTTTATATTCAATTAAGTTTTAAAAATAATCTATCACATATAATCTTAGGCCACTTTGCCGCTGACGGTCTTAATTTATATGGCCTAAAATGTTTTACTTTACTTACCACATTACATTAGCCAGAACAAAGTGTATAGTTTGTAAGTCTAATTTATATACGAATATCCATTTCTTCTTTCTTTGTTTTAATGTAGACAACTGGTATAGGATTCTAAGACTTGTTTCATAGTCCAGCACAAGAGCTTCCAAAGATTGGACCTGGCACTAGGTCGTGACAAGTAATATGATTTGGACAGGATACCGTACCAATGTACAATCTTAGAGCTCCATTCATTTCCATTTCTATGAACTGAAATAATTTGGAAAGGCCAGTCCTCTATTTAAATGTATGTCTCTAGTAACGCATAGACAAGTATATGTTACCATGCATTGGTTTAGGAATTATTTAAAAAATAGGCAGTATTGATTTCTTAACACCATGGACGGAGGGTTTTGGAAATTTAAAAGGGTGTAGCTGATAATGATCATTTCGTCAGTGATATATGTGATAACTTACAATGCTGAATAACAAAAACAATAAACTGCGGCTGTCGCGAGGCATCAGATAGGAACGAACTTCCTTTTTATAAACATATTTATTTCAAGTTCTATTCGAGTTATAAAAATAATTATTCGAGTATACATTGTTTATGATTTTTTTATCGATAAAATCATCTTAACACCTTTATTTTATTTACAATCATTTATAAAAAAATAAAATTAATAATAGCGCTATTTATCTGACGGTTGACACTAAAATCCTACGCTTTTATTTAACGTTACGGATGTTTTTTTCCGGCTAGTGTACCAGCAATGCTGAATAAGGAACTTCGTTCCAAAAAGTTGGAGTATTATGTTGTAGAGCATTATGAGTTGTATATATGCTATATTAGAGATATATGAAAAAGGGAAGGTGAATTGTCTGTGTTTTAGCTTTAAAATTGTTTGTTTATCACTACAATGTTAGAATTGAAAACATTTGTATGGTGTATTTAACAGAATGTAAATCCTTTCCCATACTATATTTCATTTATAATAATATTGTTTAAATATGATTATTAATGTTAATCTTAAGGGTTGTTACATTGATTGCTGTGATAATGAAGGCCTGGTCGGTGCTGGCCGTGAATGCAGTGTGCAGTTGTGATTATTGTAAGAATATAAATATATGTGACATTAATAAAGTTATCATTGTGTAACTTGTGTTTATTTTCCGATATATCAGATAAGCATTATTAGTCCAGCGCCCCAACATTCGTCCAACAGTCTTTCAAGTGAAACTGTAGCTTGGGAGTCTGCATAGGCCCGATTTCAGAATTATCAGTATCTCACATAATCCTAGTCAAATGTTCTGTGAATTTCTACATTTTCTCATATAGCTTTGATGTAATAGATTGTGTTGTAAGTATAATAGTGGTTAAAAAAATCCAACATGGGCCCATCACATTAAACTAGATTTCTATTATATAAAATTATTATATTAATAAAGCAATAATACTTTTTGAAGTCGGGATTTTCATGTGATAGACGCCTTCGAGATGTGGTGCTGGCGAAGGCTGCCCCGTATACCATGAACTGCCACGAGAACCAACGAGTCCATATTGAAGGAGCTTAAGATCTCCACACGGCTATCTGAAATATGCCGCCAAAGATCCCTCGGCTTCTTTGGACACGTTATGCGGTCTTCAAAGCACTGTCTGGAGAAGCATATCATTATAGGCAAAATGGACGGCTAGCGTGCTCAGGGAAGGGCGCCTACAAAATGGTCACACACGATCTCGACGACGGTGGGAGGCAGCATGCAGCGTGTGGTCCACTCCGCCTATGACCGCACTCAATGGAGGCTGCTTTTACGTGGTCACGATCCTCAGTAGTGAGGGAACGAAAAAGAAGAATATAACACTTCGCCAAGACTTGTCTTTATTTATGTTTTAGTTCTTAAAGATGGGCTAGGGCAATTTTTGTATACTGTTTGCACAACACTTACAGTGATAATAAAGACCTTTTATCGAAGGGAAAATCATCAAAAGATACCGCGCCTTCTGTGTGTAGGCGAGGTTATGCGAGATTAATCAGTACAACTTTCCATGGCCATCCTCGGTGATGTCCAACAGAGCACACCAGTCTCCCTTTTCACTGAGATATAGCTTGTCCGAGGAGAGGAAAACCCAATTAACACATTCGCTGCAAGGCAACTGGTAGCCACCCCAAGCCACCTTCTTCCTTGGGCTACTTTTATAGAAAAATAAGTGGTAGGGTAAGAAAAAATAAATTAGACTATAAATGTTAATAATTTTATTTTCTTAACAAGCAATACATTTATTTTAATTTTTAACACTGAATTATGTGATTTGTGGTCCTCTTTCTCTAAGAACTGCTCTATTCTTCTTCAACAATTTACTAGGCTCTACTATATCAGGGTTGTTTTCCTCTCCAAAGTCATCCAACCTTTTTCTGAGCAGCTGCTTTAGTTCCTCTACAGAACTTCCCTTTAAAGCTGATATTCCAATGATATTGTCGAAAGTAATAACCTTTTCTGGCCGAATTTCTTCTGGTAATTGATCAAAAATTTTATCTATATTTGATAGAGAATGTTTAACACTTTCAAAGGTTCTGTCTGCACCCTCTAAATCCATTTTATTAATAACTAGTATAGTTGGTTTATCCAACAAGTCTGGATCATACAATTCCAACTCCTTATTTAGTAGTAAAATTGTTTCTAAGCAGGACCTCTTTGGATGGTTCGGACTTAGTCTAAATCCCTCAACATCAGCAATGAATAGCAACATCTTTGTTCGCTCCACATGTTTCAGAAACTTATGTCCTAAACCAACATTAATATGTGCCCCTTCTATCAAGCCGGGCAGATCTGCCATTGATATTTGTCTCAAATCATGATACTGTATTATTCCTTTGTTTGGTTTTATAGTAGTAAAAGGATAATTAGCTATACGAGGCTTAGCTCTTGAAATAGCCTTTAGTAGAGAACTTTTGCCTGCATTCGGAAAACCCACAAGCCCTATGTCTGCTATTAATTTTAGATCTAAGCGTATGTGATGTATCTGACCGAAATGACCTAAGAAATCATTATCGGGATTGCCTCCAGGGCCACCCCTCGCCACTATTACCGTGTCTCCTTCATTGTCTATATTGCCTAAGACTTTACCGTCCTCTCTGTAGACTGTAACGCCAAGTGGCACTTCTAGTTTTATATCTGAACCCGGGTTGCCAACTATTTTAGTCTTTCGGCTGTCTTCACCATGTCCGGCACTAATTGTTTTGGCACGATACTTTGTAATATGCCTTAGATTAGCATTTTCTGTTCCGACACAGTATATGCAACCTCCTTGACCACCAAGCCCTCCATACTTTGGAAGGCCAGTGCCCCCAGTGCCGCCCTTTACATGTAGTCTAACAGAATCTATAAATCTACTACGCAAATAACTACGTGGTAGCTTTATATCCTTGACAGCAAAGCAAATTTTAGTAAATAAAACCATAATATAACTTTTTTACTAATGGCCTAAGCTGAGCCTCATAGACTGATCTAAAACATTGGAAAACATCATGAGAACATGAGCCTAACCATTATTTTTATTTTGTCAAATTGACATTTAAAACTGAAAGCGCACAGATTATTCCAAGATATTTTGATAAAAATCATCTGAATTCTTATTTTTTAATTTTCAAAAGATTTTTGATTGACATTTTTGTATTTTGCTTCATATTTAAACACGTTATGCAATGATAAAAATCACAGATAGCACCCATATAGCTGCCATGGGCTAGTAGAGGTCACTGAAAATAAACAAAAATTTACTGACGAATTGAAATTTTTACTCTATTTTGTAATATCTACAAAAGTATGGCCGTTGACATTAATCGAAATAACATCTAGCAGCCACTAACAGCCTGGACTGGACCTCAGCTGACTTGACAGTTGCCCAGTTGCTTTCAGAGCTTGTGGTTGTTTCGTATGGTGTGTCTATAGTGGAAGTGTTATCGATCTACAAAAATAAAAAATATTCACTACTAAGGCTTATGAAGATTAACTCTTAAAATACAAAAAAAACACAATGGCATTGTATCAATGTAACTGGGTAGCTGTTTTAACTATGTTTCATATTCTGCCATATTTATCGGCGAGTGCTGGTGATCAATCGCCTTTTTTTCGAAATTGTTTTACGATTTGTCTGAAAAATAATTGTAAAGCAGGTAATAATATTACTTAAGATAATTGATTCGTCTAATTTTTTAGTTTTAAAAAATGTCTTATGACTTGTTTTTTATTCGTTGAGTCCGGCTAGAAGCAGGAGTCAATTCTAAGTCCATCTGTAGTGCTATGGAATCTGATGTTGTTGCCTCATTAAACCGAAAAGCATAAAAAATAGCTTGTTTCTACTGTAATTAAAAATACTGTAATACATATTTAGTCAGTAATTGTAAATTTATTATACATAAGAGAGTTACAATAAAAAAAAAACCTGATTTAAATTTTCGTTCATATCCGACATAAAATAGCAAAGCACATTCTTTTAAACCTCAATCAAGCGTTTTTCAAATTATATGTGCTAAATTTTATTTTTTTAGATAATATATCATACACAAAAGAAGGAATTGAACAACTTGAAACCACAAATCCATTAATAGTGTGGGGATGTGGAAATGAGTGTATTTATAATTGCATGTGGCGTACAGTTGAGGCTTTCGAGAAACGAGGGTTTGCTGTACCTAAGTTTTATGGCAAGGTACAAAGTTTACAGTTACTTTTATAATCAAATTTACATTTTAGTCATTTGTATTAAAAGAAATGGATAGTTCATTGGTGATGTACAAGGAAACCTGGTAAATATGGGTTGTGTTTTAAGGTAAAATTAAGTCTTGAATAGTTTTAAAAGTTGACCAACCAATATATCCTTTATTAAGTGGTTCGAAGGGCTTAACCTCAGTCCAATCAGACTTCTTATTCAGATTCGAAAAATTTTCTTTTCCACATATCTTCAGGAAATTTTATCTAGTACTAATAAGATAGATAGACCTTTTTAATGTGATATCTAAGAAGTGGGTTGACACATCTGGTGACCTGAGGGCTAGCTTATACCTTGCACAGAGGCTAAGCATTGCCATACAATGTGGTAATGCCACCAGCCTTCTGGGAAGACTGCTAAGAGACAACGGTTTGGCACAGTTATATTTTTTATAAATATTTAGGATTAAATCATTTATCAAAATTAAGAAGTAATCTAATCCTAATATATATCTATCTTTATGTAAATATATTGTCAATAGTAATATCAAATATAAATATATCTGTTAGATGTGGTAATGAGGTGCACAATATGTTTGTAATTTTTTTGTTTTTTTTTATGTACAATAAATTCATGTATCCGTGTGAATTGATTTCAGTGGCCATTCAAAAGGATACTAGGCATTCAGGAGCCGGCTGCAGCTTTCGCTTCTTTTCTGAACTTGGTGGCTCATACCTATATGCTTATACAGTATTTGCGGCATTTCCCTAAGGCTGATGATTTACCTATAATTTACTTCTGGCATTTCTTCTTCTTGGTAGGTATTTACTTCAATAGATTTACATAGAAATTGACTTTGAGCATATAAAAGCATGGGTTAGAAATTAAAAACTAACTCGCAAAATACTTTTGTCTGCTAAGGATGTGTAGACAAAGACTATACTAGGCCTTTTTAGACTATTACAGACTGGCTTCTTATATTTACACAAATGCTACTAATTTAACAAAACTATTTTTATGGATTTTGTCATGTTTTAATGTTATTTTTAATTCATGTTACAAAATAGTTTTACATTATTAAAGACAAAGACTTTCGCATCAGATTGAGAACTTTCCCCATCTAGTGTCATTATAAAAGCCCTTGGACTAACAAAGTTAACAGATTACCTGATTATAGAAGATTCGGATTAAGTTTTCTCAAGAGTTCAGGTGCCTCCAGCTCACTTTAATCACAATGCTATCATACTTAGAATGCTGGCCCTATTTGGTGCATAGTGAGGGGCTCCACACCCCCCTCTGCTCTGAGTCGACAGATTATTTTGATGCAACATCATCAATGTTTTTGTGTTATTTCCTAGTGAAAGTATCTCTTTTGTTTTACTTAGATGTGTATGAATGCGTGGCTTTGGTCGATCATATTCCACACCAGCGACAGGCCCTTCACAGAGTTCATGGACTACGCAGGCGCGTTGTCCATGGTTGTAGCTATGTATGTTGCTGCAATAATCAGGTGAGATAAATTTCTTTATTAATTTTAACTGGCAACCATTTCTTGAAGCATATGGATATGTCTGTGCATAGCTTCAGCCTCAATTCAATTTTCATTTATTCAATCAATAAAATCCTTGAGACCCTTAATCAAGGAGGTATATTCATTGTGTGAAATCAAGAAGTAAGGATGCGTTCTAGGCCCTAAGTCGGTAGTCGGGAAATTCGTCGTCTAATAGGGACAAAAACAATATAGAAATTTATTCCAAGAGCTATTTTTGTTAGTAATGCTTTGCTTATAGTAGAGGCAAAATTCGTATTAATTTCAAATTATTTAATAATAAAAAAATATATAAAATAAGCTCTCACATCCTTATACCAGGGTAGATAGAGACAGCATTACCTATCCACTTTTCCTAGCTGATTTAGTTGATACACCGAGTACAAATTTTTAGTAAATGCTATCTGTACTAAATAAACCGTAAAAAGTACTTTGTTCCTGACATCGACGCCGTCGTGTACATATACATTAATAAACATATGTATATATATACATATAGATGGAGCTAAAGCATAGTCGTTTTTTTTATTTATGACAAATTTTTTTACTAAGATCCTCTTTCATCATTCCAAAGGTGATTTACGGCGATGCATGAATCCGTTTAACACTACAATGAATATCATTACAGAGTGCTTCACAAATGGCCGCTGGTCATGTCGGTAGTGGGGTTTTCTTCTGTATCATTCAGTGTGGACCACATGGTCGACCTTCTATTTAAAAAAGTGGACTACGAGTACAACATGCAGTTGAACATGTTCTATGGTGAGATGAATAAATATAATAATACATGAATTATCCAAATTTATATTAAGTACCTTATTTGTATAAACGCCACGTAAAGGTGGTATTGCGCGCCCACGACATTCGGTGCTCCTGGGCATCTGAAAATCAGTGCTGAGACAGGGTCCAATGTTGGCGTCCTATTTGTGCGCTTTCTCTCTTGTATTCTTTTTTAATGTGTGTTATATTTTGTTTGTAACGTGTATATGATGCCTATAAATAAAATATCTACGTATCATTATGGTTTTCAAGTTGTTTTATGTCACATTTGTTGATATATTTATCCAACTTCAAAAAGGCAGTTCTATATTCGTCTGTATTTATTTAATGTGCACAAACATAGCACACACACACATAATGCGGTCATATTTGAAGCGATTTCGATTTTTTGACGAATTTGTTTTTAACTAGGTCCTATATTCATTTTGTTGGCAAAGGATCTTGGGTTGAGAATATTATATATCATTTTTATAATTTATGATATAATCATAAATTTTTATTATATTTATTATAATGATATATTTTTTTATTTTACTTTTTCAATGTGTGTTATATTTTGTCTTAATATATATAATTAGTAGTAGGCCCGGTGAGGGGTAACCTCTGCTTGGACGGTTACTATCGGATCAGTTATCGTGGTTCTATGTTCCATGTATGTGCAGGCGTGCTCGGCTCGGCGATTTGGCTGGTGTGGGGCTCGTGGCAGCTGTGGCAGGGGCGGCAGTACGCGTGGCGTCTGATCGCGTTCGTGGCGCTGACGGGCGCCGGCGTGTGGCTGGAGGTGCTGGACTTCCCGCCGCAGTACGGCATGTGGGACGCGCACGCCCTCTGGCACCTTGCCACCGTGCCGCAGCCCCTGCTCTTCTACCGGTCAGTTGCCGCCGGGAACGTGCAATATGCAATGATAATTCAATAGCCTAATGGTTTAGGGTACGGTCTGCGAAACATAAGGTCGTAGGTTCGAATCCACCATATGATTATTGACGTGAACCGTCTCCTAACACAATCTTGAACTTAGTTGGAATGGGTAACAAGAGTAATATAATGTATTTGTATTGCACATACATTGTACATACATACGGGCTACTTGGTATTAAATGACCGCCGCCCACGAGATCCAGACAATGCCACATCGATTGGTAGTCCTCTGCCGACCATATATATTACTATACCACGTCTCTCGGTGTATATATGTATATGAAAGTCGCGTTAAAATCCACGGGTCCACCCGTTCCACAAATATCTGTCTGTCAGCAGACAAAAAATATTTTGTTTTAAATGTACCGTATGTACTTTCATATGCATGTAGAAAGCAGTTATTTTTGTATTACAAACAGACGCTCCAATTTAATTATTTAGTAGAGATTAGCAGCTGTGCAGAGTTAGATTCGCATTAACGTTAGTGTAGAGCGGCCACTCCGGCACAGTGCGGCACAGTGCCGGAGTGGCCGACATTCCCTTGCCCTTATTCGTATAGCATTTGTTACTTTTAACATTTCTAATTCTTGATCTATTTAACATTGTTTTCACCTTACTTCCACATTGCTATTAACTCTCCTTTGTCCTTAATTCTGTACTAGTTTATTTAATCATTGTCCGTACATCTATTTATATGTATTATATTATACACTTTTATTATAATTATTCCTCTTATCTCTTGTTAACATTCAAATAATAAATAAATAAATATTCAAATATTCTTCGGGTACTATTCTTATTTCCTGTTTATTTTTATTAACTAAAATGTTTGCTATATATTTACAAAAGTTTAAAATTGTTTTCTTTTTATTTTATTGTAATATAATTTCTTTTCACTTTTAGTTCTATTTCTGTCTCTAGCTGATACATCTTGTATTCTGGGAGCTTGGTGATGCTGGTTAAAGTGTTTGCGTGTCTTTCCAGATTTATCATAGACGACCTGTATCACATGAAGGAACAACAAAGCGAGGACAAATCCAAGACTGCTTAATCAGTTGTGTCTTAGTGACGTAACAAGTGTATTGTAATCAGTGTACTTGGGTTCTTATCTGTGGATACACTTTAAATAAATGTTCTCAATGTACATTTCGGTCGTTTCATTTCAGTCTATATATACTGTTACTAGTTCGACTTCAACACTTACCGCGTTAGCGTCTTATGTTCAACTACGACTCGTTCAGTAAATGCACCGTTATTTCAATTATTTATTAACATTACTCCCAACATATTATTTTGGAATTAATATTAAAATTCAATTTGCTTTTTTGAATTTAATTTGCTTAAAAATAAGTTAATTAAATTAATAATAAGTATGTGAGAGTTTATAGAAAGGTCACATATGACCACACCTTTCTGAGTGTACAAATAACCAAATTTACCTATTAATTTACTTCCTTGTATTTTATTGTGGCGCGTAACCCCACTTCATATTAACTTGAGCTCCCAATGCTACACAGTGTTCCAGAACAGACTTCTAGACCTGAGGAAACTGTGCCAAAGATTAAAAGGCGTATCTATATTTTTTAATTTAATTTATTGTAGGTACTTTGAAATTTCATCAGTGGTGTACTTGATTTTATGTTGGTCTTATCGTTAACTGTGTTCATATAAAGATGTTTTAAATTTCTGCTTCTTCAACCATTCCAGTTTCAGTCCAGTCCTCTCTCCATGACCTATTTGGAACCTCGAAGTTGGACGTTGGGTTGTTTTCGGTTGGCTCTTCCTCATCATGGCAGTCTTGGCCTCGTAGCCCCGCCAGAAGACCGGGCTCTGTGGGCTGTGTATCCCCTCTATGAAGGACTTCTCTGAGGAGTGTAAAGGAGATTGGTTGTCATGGAACATTAGTTTCTCGTCCCAGTAACGCCGGTACTCTTGCTCCATATAAGGCGACAGCATTCGCGACTTCTCTTTTATCAATGTGCTGTTCTCTCTATCTATCTCGACTACAGAGTCCAAGTATTCTGGTTTCTCTGTCGCTATTTGGTCGTTTGCGCTAGACTGCTTCCCGTCGACGTAAGTTTTATAACTGTAGATTGTTTGCGAGTCTGTTTCGCTTCCTGAGGTTTTGTGGTCATCGCGTTTATTATTTTTTTTCACGTGTATTACGTTATTCACCTTCTTCCTTTTCAAGATATTGACGGTTCGAATTATCTTGTGAAGCAGTCCGGATTTTTCTTTTTTCTGTAAAGCAACAATGTGTGTGTTTAGTTTAACAAAACATTTAGTTGAGTAAAAAGGGCGAAATGCTCTAATTACGTTTATTATTCCCTCAAGTTTCTCTTCAAGCTGGAGGCGTCGTTTCTTGTGTTGTCAAAATGCATTGGCTATGATATTATGATAAATGCTTCAATAGCCAGTAGGTAGGTTCAGGGTACAGTTTGAAATACATTAGGTCGTAAGTTCGAATCCATCATTGGACTATTTACATGAACAATATCCTAGCACAAGCCTAAGCTTAGTTACAATGGTTAACAATAGTCAATTTTTGAATATTTTTCATTTTAATATTTGTGAAAAAATACATTGGAGGTTATCATTTAATATGATATATGACTCCGATTCCTGGAAGAGGTATGGGTTTCGCTGGACGACAAAACTGAAAAAATGTGAGACTAAAAACCGTTACCGAAAAATATATACAGGTAAAGGGCTGTAGTCGTATTCGTATACACGGCGGCCGATAGCGCGACTATTAAGCATATAGTTTAACTCTCTGATCACAGATGGCGCTTTAATTACTACTACGCAACCGCATTACACGTACGTGTGTTGCTCCCATATTATCCGAAGGAACTTCGTTCCGACTTGGGTCCCGTGACACTGTATTATCATTTTTACCATTAGTGTCGAATTGAAGAAGTCAAAGCATTAGTAGTGTAAATCACATTATGTAGCCTGGCACTATTATCACACTGTTACTAGGTTCGCGAACACAAACACCTAGAAATAAGTATTAAAACTAATTCCGTGTTAACTACATTTTCATAAGAGAATGATGAAAATTACATTCCTAAACATTATAAACGCAAAAAACGCACAGAAACAGCTTTTTTACCGTTTTTCCTTAGATATAAACATTTATATTGGAAATAATTTTAATTTTTAAATGAAAGAAAATTGGGCTATTTAAAAAATGTAAATAATTATTAAATTTAATGCTCTATAAAGCAGGCTTACACCAAAATTATACCATCTCGAAAGTATTGCATTTATACACATAGATTGGCAAGTCACTGTTTTGTGTTATATCATGTAATGAGGATAATGGTCATAGTATGGAGACAGATATTACGTACATAATGCAGACGTGAAGGAGAGACTCGGTCAGGATTATATGAAATTAAGACCATACAGTGAAATAATGAAACCTTGTTCAAATTCTACATACACTTTTTGGTTCTATTCTAAGTTGTATGTGTGTTCTTTGTTTTAAATAATTTTTATTAATTAAAACGAAAGCTCCAAAAAAAGCTGTTTTTATGCTGTGTCATTTTTGCACTACTCTAAATTCAAGAGTATATTTACTTCGTTTTCTTTGTCGGCTTCCAACGTGTGTCCGGGGTCGGCGCTAGATTCGCGAGTTTCATCTTCTATTTTTGATTCACTTTGGTAAGTGTTATCATTTTCAATTGTTTCTGATATATTGTATATTTTTTCGTTCTCTCTGTCGTCAAGAGTAAGTAAAGACTCTTCATTAGCGAATTCCTTAGATTCTTCTCCTATTTCTGATTGTATGCTTTCTAAGTTAGTGTAGGTATTATCTTTGTAAGTACTACATGTTTGTATGATAGCAGGTCTTTCAAAAAAGGCTTCTCTTTGTTCAGCAGATTGCTGTTCTAAAATAGACACATCCACGGTATTGGCAGTATTGAGATTAGGTTGCACAACCTTTATCGGAGAGCCCATTGAAATGTGAGATGTGTTTTTACTTGAATAGTTAACATTTAGAGCTATAGATTTGTATATTTCTTTGATTAAATTAACAGTTTCACGTTGTGGTGATGTTTGGGGTTGAATATCAGTATTTGTTGCCGTAGCTGTTGTCGGCTTCGGTAGTATTGGTGACTTTCCAGCACGCGCGCTAGCCTTATATTGACATTCACAATCATGAAGTTTTATGTTTGGGAATATTGAAGGAAAGGTTTGCATGCATTTCATTGTCGGCGATTGTAAATTAGGGAAGTAAAAATTAGGAATTTGGCGTGGATAAGTAGCTAGACAAGGGTTAATGTTGTATGAAGGATTGTAGTTGAAACTGTTGAGAAGAGTAGAGCCGTAGGTAATATTATTGTGGGATACGTCTTTTTGTACCACGACGTCCTTTTTTGGCTTGGATAGAACGTTATTGGCTTTAATATTTGTTTTCACCTCTGCCAAAACAGATTGTAATATGGTCTTTATTTGATTCAGTGCTATTTCTGCCTTGTTTTCTTCGGGAATATTATTTTGAACAGCTTTCGATTCTACAGTCTGGCAGTCTCTGTTAGTTGTGTTTATAGTCACACATTCTACATTTTTAACTGGAGGGGTATTTTTTTTGATATTTTGATTTCTATTAGCAACAGTTCCCCCCTTGACATAAATATTTCCGTAATCTATGGAACAAACTTTAGGTAAACTAGGATTAATTTCGTGGCTTTCATTACTACGATTTCTTTTTCTTTTAATATTCGCAACTGTAAATTCATTTCCATTTTTGTTATATATTTTATAAGGTCTAGTGTACTCATGTCTACTGTCGCATAGTTCATTTGTACTTTCATAATTTCCTAAAAGTAATGCGTTCACATTGATTTTGTTTCGAAAGTTTTCACGCGAACTGGCAATATTCCATCTCTTTATATGTCTAGGTGGAATTTCTTCTTTCTTTTGTTTTATTGATTTTTCTTTAACTGGGTATATATCGTAGTTTTCAGAATCGTAATACCTGTTAAAATAATTAAGATGTTGTTGACAGTGTATTGAAAATAATCCTCGATCAGTTGGCAAATTATTGTTATTACCGATATTGACATTATATCTTTTTGGATAACATTTGTCTAGATTTTCATACTTCCCATAGCAGCGTGATATATCAGATGCATTGGAGTCCCCGTTGCTACTGTCTCTACAGATGGGCGAGGAGATCTGACTAATGTCTGTTAGTTTGTCTGCTATTAGTTCCGGCACATATTGTTTGCGGAGCATGTTGCTTATGTAAGCGTGGGATAGAATATTCTTGGTGGTAGCACCTTCTAATTTATTTGTCAATTTCATTGCCGTGTCGTATCTGTTAAAAGGTGAGCTTGAAGTCTGAGCAAAATAGACAAATTCTGTCTTCCTTCGTTTCTTCTTAAGGACTTTTTGAAGCCTTTTCGGAACAATTTTACCGCTAATTTTTGTTAATTTGTCCGGAGCAGTTAACGGTGTGATATCAGCAATGATGGAATTGGAATATCTAAATCTACAAAATTCTTTGTTATCTCCTCTTGAAGACACCGATGATAAGTCGCCCACCTTTGATTTCTTTCGTTTGAATCTACATTTATTAGGCGGTTTAGTGTTTTCGTCTGTCTTGTCTTTTGACTTGGAATTTGTTATCCTGGGTCTTCCGAGCGCCGTTTGTACTATGGGCCCGGGCCGATTGTTTCTATTTGTTGTACTCAAGGCTCTGACCTCGTGTAATTCTTTTTCAAGGGTATTAATTTTCTGCTGTAGATCAGTTACATCGATTGGGATACATGAAATAATTTTCACTTCCGTCTGTGATGGAGTGTTACCTGTAATTTCATTGTGTTTAACATTTTACTAGTAACTGAGAGCAATGAATCTTGAAAGTTCTGGTGTAGTGGTAGACTACAAATCACTAAAGATCAGGTGCAAAAAAGCACTAAAGACAGCCTGCTCGATCGTCTCTGTCTTTAAGAAAAATCATGGTACCCGCTTTTTACTAGGTTTAAAAAAATAAACAAAAATGACTTAACTGTATTGTTTGTTCACTATCACAATGTTAGTAAAGCTGTAAGCTTATTGGTTAAGAACAGAGAAAGTTATGCCCAGTTAACATGTTGCATAAGCGAGAGCTGGTCCACTACCAGGAGAAAACGGAAATCCGTAATCTCTGCTTACCATTCTGGGTTAATGTCATAGGTACAGTACATTCTAAACGGCATCACGACATCAAAATTAGTTGTATCAATAAATTTTACCTAGATTGAATGCTACCCGACGCAAAAAATTTTCAATTCCTTTAAATCGTTGCCTATATGGTGGACGGGAATTATCTTTGCTCATGTTGCCTGTTAATCTGCTAAAGGAAAAAAATATTGCATGAATAATAACAACCAAACTAAGGTCTACTGCTGGGCAACTGCCTTTATTTTCACGTGCTTTGTGCGTTGTTATCCAAAGAAGACGGTACAGATTTTATTCGCAATCGGAATACACCTGTCTGCTTAAAAGAAAAGAACAGCATATTTTTTGGTTATAATTATAATATATTTTAATAATAATATATTCGTTTCGGTTATAAATATAATTGTAAACATGTCTGTTTAAAAAATTGGAAACGAATGTTAAGAACCGCTTATTACTGGGCAGTTTCTGTTTTAACGAAAGGGTGATGGTATATTTAAAACAGAGTTAATGTATTCTATATAATCGATCATTATAAATATACTCTAATTAAAGTATATCATCACCTTCACCAAAAACAATGTGATCACTGTTTTTCTAGGAGTCAATAACAGCGGTAGGGACCACCACAGTAACTTCTCATTGCATGAATGGTACGGCACGATCGATCAGTTGCAAGAGCTTCCAGAATACTAGCGAGAAATTAGGGTATTTTATAGTTCTACGATTCACCTATAAGAGGTGACCGAAGCTCTAACCCTTAGTTAAATGATCATCATCAGACCACCAATTCCTCGGGTGTTATTTGTGTACGCGGGCGGCGATTGTTAAAGTTTTGTGTACCGACAAACAAAACATTAGCAAGATGTCTTTTGACGCTGCCGAGTTCACATATGCTACACATAAAAACCGCTGACGATATTCTGTTTATTGAAAATTATTACCTGTATTAAATATCTTTAGATTTGTCTATTCTGTCTGTGTAATATCGTTCAGTTTCCGCGGAAACTACCAATTTCATATTTCTTAACCGAATGACGTTAACATAACGAAAATATTAGACGCAAGTGACGTTTGTGTAACTCATAGAGTGTGCCTTGTGTGAAATAATGGTGCCTGTGAACAACCAGTATTAGCAACTTGTTCAGTAGCAGAGTAAGTGTAAACGGAAACATCTCAGAGTATATGAGGTGTATTCACGAATTTAGCACGAATTGAATCTACTTCCAATCGACCTTTTTCTATACCAAATAGGTAGACTAAAGAAAAGAAGACGAGGAAAATTATAGAAATACTTGAAAACACCTTAGAATATATAGCTGTCAACCCGAGTACGATCCCCGGTGACGGCAGCAATAAGTTGGTTGTTGTTGTTTTTTGTGCTGATTTATCACGCGCTCGGCGGTGAAAGAAATCATTGTAAGGAAACCTACAAGACATGTGAAGTCTGCCAATCTGCACTAGGTGTGTCTGGCGGACTATGCCCTTGTTCTTTCTTTACAGAGAAGGCCTGTGCCCGGCAGAGCGACATATAAAAAGGCTGTTACTTTAACTAACTTTAACCTTAGAATAATATATATAAAAATAATTATAAGCAAATAACATATTTTGCTTTATTACTAAGTGAACTTTGCTATTGATCTTCTTTCTGACACAAGCATACTTACATTTAAATTTTAAACCTAATTTTGTTACCAAAAACCTAGTTTTGTTACCAAACTTTGGAATAATACGAGGGAAGGAAGGAAGGCTTTTTGTTTTTTTTTAATCAGCTAACAATATTTCTTTTTTTTTCAGAGATATCACTTACATTCTTGTTAACCATTCCAACTAAGCTTAAGTTTATGTTAGGATGTGGTTCATGTCAATATTAGAATGGTGGATTCGAACCTTCGAACGATTCGCAGTTTTGCAGACTGTGAGCAGGAAACAACATTCATATCTAAGGGATTTGGAATAGTTAGTCAATTCAAAGGTATCCAGAAAACTTAGGACAAAAGAGATAAGACTATTAAGGATAAATTAATAGAATAGACTAGAATAAACGTTAGTGGGTAAAAACCCCACATAACTGCCGCCTTCCCTCCAGAAGGCGGGGTATCTTTCTGAAGATTTCCTCCTCGTGAACAAAAAAAAAAAGAATAAACGTTTATTTGTAACTTCGGAGATGTTTTTCCATCTTTGTTAATCGTGGGCTCCTTATATAAATAATAAGTATTATATTATATATTTGATAATAACAAACACATATCGTTTCCAATATTTTTATTTTTAATTTAGTGGCAGTGAAGTTTTATTGGGTGGGTCTCGTGACGTCACAAACATAATCCGGTGCTGCCTCAGTCAATGAGCGATCAATCCAGCTGGCAGGGTTCCTCAATGCATTGGAAATCTCTGATACTCTTCTAAACTCTTCATACTCCTCACTACTCCTTTTAAAATATTTTCATACATAAACTGAGCTCCACTCTTGCGAATTGTCAGACTCATTAATATCTAATTTATATTATGAACACATGTCGTCTTGGAAGGAAAATATCTCGGGTTCTCATTCATTTGAATAATACGAGTATATAGGTTTTGTTTTTCGATTTGTAGATTTCAGCTAAAATAGACCAAGTATGTATGTAACTCACCATTTCAGTTATATTGTAAATACAAAAGAGATGATGGACACCAAGAAACTGCCCGAGCGTATCAGAGATTTGCAAGGCAGGCTACACAACATAAACTTAGTAAAGCCACAAAATAACATGATTATAGTTTGGCACAAGTTATTGCTCATTACTCACAAACGATTAAAAATGCGGTTAATTTGTGATTTTCTCATAAACTAGTCTCGTCAAGCCTGAATATAAAATAAAAATTTACCCACTGATAGAAAATATATTCTCATTCCATTAAATTTGCTTTTTCATGTCTATTAAAACAAAAGGCCAATCTTTAAAAATATCAGAAGGGTAGGCAGAGTGGACACATTATATCACATAATAAACACTTAACAAATTCGTTTAGTGTTTAAAGTTTTTTGTTCTATTTAAAAAAAATGACGATGCAATTTTAAACGTTTGTGGCAAACAGAGCGGAAACATAACAAGAAATATAAAAGATTTGGCACATCATAAATAGTCTCCAAGTGCGTCTGACTCTTTATTATATGACACTTTATTATTATTATAACATTCTTACGTATTTCAATGTTTTATATAATTTGGAGATAAAATGAACGAAGGTGATTTCACTATTCTTAAGGATCCATCTATACAAAATCAAAATTCTCAAATAATAGTTTCATCCAGAAATTTGTTTAGCTTACACAGTAGATACTTAAATGTTATGCGTAATATACGAACCGGTTACCATAGTGGCAACAAAATGACGATACCGGTGCACGAGCACTGCCCCACACGCGCGGGGTTCCCCGTCCAGCGCTCACTCTACCTCAACTTGCTCAGTCTCAGATAATACACACAGAATTAACAAAAAGGTATGCATATAAGACGTGATACAAATAACACTTTTACTAGAACAACAATATTACAAAACGTATTTGATTTAGCAACACACGATGTCTACGTTAACGCCTAGTTTGTTACAACTAGTCGCGCCAACGATATGAAATACTCAGAATTGTTTAAAATTCTGATGAAGGTGTACGGGTGTGGCTATATCAATAAGTTTCAATTATTTTTTAATTTCCGTAGCATTTAATTTTGCTAGTGGATAAACATCATCATTTGGTAGGCAATAAATATCATTATAACTACAACATAGGAATTAAGTCAGTAATGTAAGGTAAGTATTAGTAGCTGCCGTTCAAAGTGACAAAAATGCTTGTACTAAACCATTTTAATTTATATTGAATTGCGTCAGATATTGCTTCTGTACAGGTTTCTTTCGCTTGAAATATTAAAATGTTGTTAGTACTTAACTTCTCATCGAAAATGACGACGCGGGTCAGGTCACCGCGCGGTCAAAACATTCATTTACATATTATTACTTCTATACACATAAAAATATTAAAACAGAATTTTTTATATCTAGATATAATATAATGTGCGTAACGGACCGTAACACCATAGACTCACCATTAGCAGTACAAACGAATCGCGACCAAACATACAAATATAACGTAGCCGACATTGTCATCACAATTCCCGTTCCACAACGCGAGCTACGCCGCTCAGAGCTCGTAGCTCTCGCCACGCCGCTCGTAGCTTTGAGCACAACACGCTTCCATATACGATATAGTACAAATATTTCCAACGGGCAAAGTAGGTATCGACATTAGAATATTGCAACATATTACATTATTATAATTATGCCGAATATAAGGACTCATTTTACAGTAAAACATGAAAATAATATTGTAAGATATTTAAAAAAAGCCAAACAAAAAATAGTATTAGAAATTCAACTGTGGCAAATGTTGACAACTATACGATATTTAAGTTATTAGAGTTGCCATGGTAACGTAAAGTTGGGACAGTTAAAAAATAAATATGTTATTATCGTAAACAATAATAAAGTTCTTTAGGTTTAGTTTCCCGTGTTAGTGTTTACAATATTAATTTCAGCGATACGTAATATTTATAAGACAAATATAATTATATTGGAAGATAATAATTTAAATTAATGTCTATCGTAGATGTTCAGACAAAAGCCGTTCTAAAGTACACTCTTCTTTCTTCACACTTACATATTAAATTACTAACATATACATATATATGATGTACAAAACTTATATAATATAAACATATGAAATGGAATGAATAAACAACAATGAAATAAACGCAATGAAAGCTGATCATGAAATATTTCACTGCTTTGTAGTGGTGAATGAATTTAAAGTACCCAAAGAACAATTACGTTACGCAATTTAAGAATAGGAAATATCAGCTAAATGTAAGACACGTTTGGTCAGTTATTAAAATTAAATTTCTATTAAAAAATCTGTGTGTTGTTGTGCACACGTGACAAGTTTTACTTCTTTGGCATTAATAAAATAAGAATTTATACGTTTAAACTAATTCAATATTTGTCAAACATTTGACATTTAAATATATAATACTCGATACGTAAATAATGTTTACATAGTATAAATACAATGGGAATATTAGCTGGCACAATGATATTATTTATATTATGTGTTCCATGCCATGATCAATACACTTATAACTAAATAAAATTTGCTCCGTCCCACCCCCTGCGCCAAAAGAAGTATAACTTCAGTGAATATGATGATATTTCACAATCACCTCTGAATCGAGAACAAATAACACCAGTCACAAAGATTGATACAGAGGAACACAAAGCACTAATAAAATGTGAATTCGCCTTTAACAATCCACATTCGACATCATAGTTAATCAATAATAAAAACGTAACCACTGGTATTGTTCCACTTTGAATATCTTTACAATTGATGATGCCCGCGGGTCATAAAACTAATTACATTATACATGAATGTACGAAAGGTTCTCGTATCTGTACTATACAAAAATTAAAAACATTGTACAATATTACTACGATATTATAGAGCTAATATATATAGAAAGAACTGACTTACAGCTACCTATACCCATTTGTCTCGATGACAAAATGAGATGACGGTATATCGTAATTACAACCTCTTTTATAATGATTAATTAATACAATTTATTATACCTATTTTATAAATTTCGTTTTTTGAAATACCGTTCTGTTTTTTTTTTTTTTATATCCCCGTTTGATACGTTATCGTAAGAAAACTTTTTCTCTTGTAAATCTTTGTCTTTGGAATATAGTCAATGGATAAAGCGTCAACAACGTCAATGTTCTATACAGGCGATTTCGTTCGCAAAATATTCGCTGTATTTTTCACACTCCTCTAGAAAACTGAACTTACGAGCAAAATTGTTTTTGCTTTAACCAGTAATCGGTACGTACACATCTATATCTAATTCCGTGAGCGCACGGCTCTGATTACTTGTTTCTAATAAATGTAAACTATTAAGTATTGGAGTATTATTAATTCGACAGATCTGTGTGTCAATTCGACATTAAGATATTGGCTATGATAATTAACGACGCTCCAAAATTCATGTATTACCAAAATTAATAAATCTTAACGATTAGGCCAACGTTAAATATGTTATTACGATTCGTGTACTTTTTTTGATAAAAAAAATGACCGGGGATGCCCCGGGGCGTATCTCAGTAAATTTAGACTTTAATGTTTTTATTTTGTAAATCGTCGCTAGCATTTGTATAATTTATTATTTATCTAAGAACATTTTCGATATTCTCGTTAATAATTGGGTTGTACGTCGTATGCCATCGAGTAAATACTTATACGGTATTCTACTTCAAGCACCGGAGCGGCAGCTTGGTCGGTGACGGCGAGAGTTTCAGTGATTCGACCTTCACTGCCACTCGGTTCATCAATCACCTTAGAAATCAGTAGGAAGTCAGTACCTATAATAATTCCGCTATTTAATAACTAGAGTTAGAGGCGCGGTATGACCCTGGCGGCCTGCTGGCAGCCGGGACGAGTCGGCCCTGACAAATTTTATAAAAGTCTCTATTCCACTGCGATTCGCGGTCGGTTGACTATATGGGGTCTGCTAATTTGAGCATCGGCGCAACCCGGTGCACGCGAGAGTCGGGCGGGCGCGGCGCGAGCGTTTCGGCGGGGCGGGCGTGCGGCGCGGCGGTCAGCGCGCGGCACAGCGCCAGGCGCAGTGCGGCGGCGGCGGGCGCGGCGGCGCCGCACAGGCCCGATCAGAGCCGATCCTCTTCCTCTTCCTCTTCCCCCTCGTCGCCGGCCTCCTCGTTCTCCTCCCGGTACCCGGGATGCTCGCTGATCGCATAATAATTACCGTTGTAGATGACTCCCAACTCCCGCAACGCGTCTCCCCTAATGGTCGCCTTTATCGTCCAGTTGTAGCAATCGTCCGACTCCGACTCGCGGTCGAGCCGCTCCACGTCGAGAATCTTTGAGCTCAATCTCTCGAGGATAATGCCGATGTCTTTAATAGTAAGGTGGCGCTTCTGGTCGACACTGAGCTGGTCGATCAAGAGTAGGAACTTCTCGGAGGTGACGGCCTCGTCCTCCACAAGAGTGTTTTCGGTCTCGCTCTCGGAAGAGTCCCGGTCACCCCGACGCGCGGATTCGGCGTCTAGGAAACGCACGTGACCCTTGGGGCGCCCCTGCGGGGATGCGCGTGGCTGTGCGTCCTGTATAGGCGAGGTGGCGACGCTTTTGTGTACAGCGATACGTCGACCTTCTTCGTGGAGCGCACAGCAGTGGAAATCACACTCGTCGGGAGGCGGGCGAGCCGGAGGGTGCGCGGATGTGTGAGCGGGGTGTGTCGAGTGAGGGGGGTGTGGAGGGTGCGAGGGATGCGCGGGGGTGTGCGCGCGGCAGTCGGCCGTGTGCACGTGCTGCTCCAGCGAGCCAGTGGAGCGCGTGAGGCGCGCGCGCGGCGGCTCGTCGTGGTTGACGACTGTGATGTGCGGCGGCGGGGGCTGCGGGCGCTCCAGCGAAGTCTGGATCACGAGCGAAGGTCGCCGGTCCGGCTTGGCCTGGCGTGACGGCGAGCGGGCGGCCGGCGACGCCTGCGGCCGCTGGTCCCAGTGCAATACCACTGTGACGCGCCCTTTGTTGTCCATGATTTTCCATGAAGGCGTCTCATCGTGCAGCTCGAGTGCGTGGATTGTTTCGCACACTATCTTCGGGATCGCCGATATCGCTAGAATTGTTATATCGTTGGTTAAAATCAATATAAAACCAATTTTATTTATCTATTTCTATTCTTAGGTATCTTACGAATCGGCATTAGGTTAGAGCCCCTATTTGGGTAGGTGGCGGTACAGTGGGGAAATATATTAAATTTGTAATTATTTTTATTTGTAAAAACTACTTAAAAGTGAAAAAGAATTATCATTACAATATAGCTTGTATTGATGGACTGACTTATTTTATAAGCATTTTCAGAACTACCATCTCTCGTGTTTCTACTCTCTATTCTTTTAGAGTTGTTTTCACTTGAAGGGTCTTGGTTTTCTTTATGTTGTATCACAAATTAATGTTCAAAAAAATCCTGCCTGCTGGTGTAACCAATTAAATACCGTTACAGACTAACATTTCAAATGCCCTCAAGCAAGTCGAAGACATAGCGGAACGGAAGCGTCTCGTGGGCTCTCCCGTCAAAACATTTAAAAACGGGCTTGGCACTGATGAATTACACAAGAAAGGTGTTTGTAATATAAAGAGATAATAACTCACCAGCCTTGATAACGTCGACTCCTGTGGGGTACCATCGCTCTCCCGGGCGCAGCAGCAGCAGCACGGTGTTGGGGGGCAGGGTCCGCCAGTATTCGCCGTCCTCTACCTGCGTGCCGTCGCTCTCCAGCACCAGCCGCACCGGCTCACTGGCACCAACCGATAATTTCTCCTTACCTGTTCAGGTGACAATTTCTTATATTTAATTTCTAATATATACGATGGATTCGATTTTTGTTTGGTATTTTTTTGGTTAATCGTGTTTTTTGGACATTATTGTTAAATAGGAATTACAAAATTCGATTGATTATAAGCTTTTTTTCCTAAGATCTTTGAAGCATTTTCAAGTGATCACGTATTTTATCAATAATATGAGGAAACAACTGCTTTTTTTGGTCTAACGTCAAACCAAATACTCATTGACTTACTGAGCAACGCCTAGCAACGCTATCTCCTGAAATAACTTTCTAAAAATGAATCCTAACTAGAATCCTAGATCTATTCAACCCCCCTATTTCCCGAAACCTGACCTGACCTCCCGATACTGAAACTAAAAATCTCTCGTGGCGTTTCCGAGAATTAGATTATATAGTATATTTTATTTACATATACATTATACATATATATACATATACATATATATTGTTATTTTCAACTTGAAGATTAAAATTTATCATCGAACTTATAATTACGGATTTCATGTCAGAGTTCTAGATATTTAGAGAGATTTATTTGGCGAGTCTTTTATTATTTGGATTAAAGAAATGGAAACTCATTTTTTACAAACTGGTTGGAATTCGAATGCTGCAGCCGTTGGACTGTCAGTAGAATACATAGCCTTGAAGCTATTACTTCTGGAATAATTAATACAATGACACCAAAACCAACTTTCCAGCTTGATGTTCAAGTTGTAATGCATTAAATAAAGAGCTCAAAGTATCAAGTGGTGAGTGTCGATGTCGAGGGCATGGGAACCAGGTCAGGCGAAGCGCCAATCCTACTGACCTGCAGGTAAATCGTTTGCACTGAGCCGAGGCTTCTAATAGATAAAGGATTAGCATCCTTAAGGGAACTTTATTTTTTTTTATAATGTTAGAAATTATGTTGCTGTTAGTACCGTTATACAATCGAAAGCCTGTGTTGTTGTCGGGTGGTGGTTCGACGGCTTAACGACTTAAGTGTTGCTACTGATTGCGTTTGCGTCTAAACTTCGAGCCTAGTAAGCGGTTGGGACTATTGTCTATGTTGTCACCAATATTGATTACTCTATTGTTTGGCGATACATACACATATGTATTTTATTTAGTGGCATCATAATATACAAAACACAAAAGGAGAGACGGACAATGAGGACATGATGCCAACATTGGACACTGTCTCAGCATGTGCTGTCACAAGGCTGCCACAGTGCTGATTCAGCGGTGCCCAGGACTACCAAATGTCGTGTGCGCGTAGTACTATCTTTATTCAGTATTATAAATATAAACCAATAATAAATATATAATACAATCAATATAGTACGTATATAAACAGTTAATATATTTATGAACATTATAGAAAAAATCTAATAGCTAACAAACACATACTATATAATAACAAACATATTTTTTATTTAAATTATTTAAATAATTAACCCGATGTTAGTGCCTATAATCATCTGTTGTTTCCATAAACCATCCCTAAGAGAAAAAATATTTTCTTTGCGTATGCATGTAGTATACGTTATATAGTCTCTAAAACTAATTGTATTTACGTTGTTTTTGTATTTTTTATTTTTCTGCAGAAAAAGTTAGAACCTACATGTTTATGTACTAGGATGTTTCCTATCTAATCTTTAATGAATTATTTGTATAATGTTATTATATGAATAATGTTAGTGTCATAGTTCGGACGACTCAACGTGGAATATTTAATGGAATAGTCAGTAAGAATTCTGACTAATATTCTACACTTTAAAATAGAAGATGTACTGTCAAAGTGATTCAAAAGAAGTCTAGAATTAGACTGTACAAAGTAAACGCTTATATTTTCTGTATATAAATTTGAACGCCGTGGCAAAATGTGAAGACAAAAGACTTTTCTTCAAAGTTCAAGGTCAGGGGGAACGGGCTCCGGACCGAACTTAAAATAGACATCTTGGAAGTCGCTTGTACGTTTTCCTCATAAGATGTTCAGCTACTTTTTCCTGTATAGATATAATCTATAAAAAGACTTCAAAAATAGAATCAACATACTTCTAATGTCTTCCGAAAAGTTTGTACCAGAATTTTTTTTTGAGTATATTTAATGATATGAGTTAAAAAACTGTTGGTCAAAGTGCTACTGTTAAAATGTGACGTTAAAAAACATAAAAATACCTAATCCAATAGGATTATTGTCCTACAACCAATGCTGTCGGAGACTAGCAGACCTTCAAGTATAAACCGCCAATACGGGTATGGATGAATGAATGTTTTTTTTATACTTGAAGGTCTTCTAGTCTCCGACAGCATTGGTTGTAGGATTGCCTCTATAACGAACATGTGGTTAAGAATAATAAGCATTGTAACTAGAATCCGGAAAAGATTCGTCAAGCTTACGGACCAAAAACCGGAATGAGGAAATGTCTAGTTACCATGCTAAACTTCTACTAACCAATAAGTATTTATGCAGATGAGTGTAAAGATCAATGAATTAAACAAGTAAAGAAGGTTGAAATTACTTCCTCCCTCTGGAAGGCAGAATTGAGTGTTTATTTAAGTTATTGACTCCTTAAGTTCCATAGCATTCACCCCTGTTGGTGAATGCCATGGAAAGGCCATTAGATACTGGGAAAAACTATGATTTTTTTTAAGATCAAAGTACAATTTTTATTAGTAGTCAAATTAATGTTATTAATATGACAACTGAATAATAACGTAATATTAATCATATTACCTCCCGTGGTCATGACCATTGTAAATTGTTCAAAATGTCGGTACTTGAAAGTAATATTAAGTTTTATTTATGGTATTTATCTTCAATATCTATCGTGTATCTCGCGAAAAGATAATGTAAGCCGTCACGACAGAACTCTATAGACTAAACTCCACAAAGTCTGTGGTGGTTGCCGTTTGCCAAAACGTTCGAGTTTCAGGCTAAGCGAGAGCTATGCCACCTCTCAATCCGGTGAAGCAGTAAATCCAGCCTCTCTGGCCAACTTTGTTCGTCCAAAAAAAAATTGCCAAAACGAAACGGTGATAGTCAAGTGGCTAAGCGTTTGTTTTACGACTTAACTCACGTAGGTTAAGACTAAACACGTGGGACACGCTTAAAATTAGGTGAGGCGACGATCTTCGCGGGACGGCTGGCAGAAGCTGGATGAGAGCTGCCGAGTATCGGACTCAGTGGTATACTTTTGGAGAGGCCTATGTCAAACAGTGGACTGCTGCAAGCTGATAAAATGTACCAAGGAATTAGTTTTCCGTTTAAAGTACAAAAAGTGATGATTCAGTTCTTGGCACATATGGGATCTCTTTAGATAAAAAAGGATAACGATTGATATACACTGCTGGTGTTAGAAGGATGGGTGAGGTTGTTAATTAAAAAAAAATAGATATTCATATTTATATTAATTAAAAAGCTGGATGTAGCCCATAGAACATAATTCAAAAAGCAGTTCAGCAATCAAGAAGTGTGAGGTCATCGTTCTCGTTTAATTTATTTACATAAGACTGTATCTATAAGCTTAACAAAAAAAACCGCTGAAAAATCTTTATCTATTATATATATATGTATACACTCTGGAAAGTACATAACAATGGCACTCGTCT
The DNA here is from genome assembly GCA_029286785.1 of Meandrusa payeni. NCBI lineage: Eukaryota > Metazoa > Arthropoda > Insecta > Lepidoptera > Papilionidae > Meandrusa > Meandrusa payeni. The sequence goes on along the minus strand of JAGSMX010000006.1, from coordinate 16,584,188 downwards.
GCATCAAAGTGTAACCCCCTATTACTAAACATTTTATATATGATAATGAACTGTATTATTATTGAATGTTTCTTTTAAAAATCCTTAAACGAAATCTTTCTACCGAGCAAAAGACTTAAATTAAAAAAGAAAATCCTTTTTCTGATGAAGAAAGATGCACGAGCTTTCACGTGAAGTGTGTGTAAGTCGGTCACGACGTTACAAGCTCACTCATGATAAACATTAGAGAGGATTCATAAAAAACAAAATGAAAGATTATTATAAAAAGGGGACTACAAAATTACAAATCAGAGAGTTTTTTTAAAAAATGAAATATGAAAAATTGATGTAGCAACATTATAACTTAAATTGAAATATTAAGTCAACAGTTTAATTAAGCTCTGTGTTTGTTGTAAAAGTGCGTTTGGTTAGATTGTCTATCAAAGAGTACGTTAAATAAAACTATTATTTTGCCAAAAGCCTCCACTAACATCAATAATCGTCGAGCGGTAAACCGACTCGTCCTTATAAGGAAGAAAATTGTAAGTAAAACTTTTTAAAACCAATCTTCACTAATGATAATGAAGTTTTCCCATTTAAAATACTTATGAATGATAACGAATTATAAACTTAGTATTTAGTGCTTTAAGGTAAAGTCGTGTCACGTAAAAAATCTCGCAAAGGAGAAGATATCTTTCTGATTGTAACGAGATGATATCAACTGGAATAATATAATATTATCTCTTGCGCTGCAAGCACAATAAGTTTGGAGGAAGTTTAGAATACAATGTCAAGGAAACAGAAGATGTTATAGTATTTCAGACACAAAAATATACATTTGTAAATTTCATAATAATTTTGCCTTTTCTGAACAAATTCTTAGTACTCGAAGAAGAAAAACTTAGAAAACGTATTTTTTATTTTAAATATGCAAGAGATTTAACTTGCATTTCCGTTTTTGTTTTATTGTTTTTAATATTGTCTACTAAATACGAAAATGTATTACTTCGCAGTTTTTGTTTTTTTTTAATAAGAATATGATATCGTGTTGCAGGCACGGAGAAATCTACACATAAGATATAATGAAACTGATGATAACTGGCTGTGGCTACGAATTGAACCAAGAGTTTGTAATGAGAATTAATTCTGTACGCTATATGAAACAAAATAATAAAGTGAATACCCTTACCTCTATGTATTAGTTCCTCGAAGCTAGTGACGACTAGCCCCTTCCTTACGTTCCGAGAACTGTCCCATATCTTGAAAGGCCTCTTCCCTCTAACCTCCTGTGGGTAGTGTGTACAGGTTAATATTCAAATAATTAATTCAACGTTCTTCACTTGCATTATTTTTGGCAATTGCATACATGCACTAATTTTTGACACTTTACAATTTTGAGGAGCAATTATAGAATGTATCATCCATAATTATACAATGTTTATTTAAATAAAATATTTATACAATTTTAATCGATAAAGTTTCATTAAATGGTAATCATTATAAACTTAATTTTGAAAACAACAATTAATCCAGCTTTATAAACTGCAGACAACATGGGAGACAATGAACATACATACATGATTTCATGGTCACCAATATACCACTAATGAAACTAATATGACAAAGCTTTAGGATCATGCATAAAAGTGCAAAAATGTAGTGCTACAACTGTTACGGCGTAACGACACTACGGTTTTGTAGCGCGTAGCCGGTCGTAGCGCCTGCACTGGTGCAGCGGTGCAACGCCCCTGCGACCTGCGCCCTCGCCCGCCCAATGACACGCCCCTTACCACGCACTGTGCGTTGACCTACTGACATCGCTACCCTGCACGAACTTTAATCTCGTATAAGTTAGCCCAGCATTGGGTAAGGTTTCTTATAAGGCGTATATAAAACGTACGTAGAAATAAATTGAATGTCAATAAAAGAAATAAACGCATTGGGATTTGTACACAAGTGTTTTACTTATTTTTATGTTTTTATTGTAAGTATCTACAAAATTAACTTCTGTTTCGATTTGTAAACGATTTGTAATTGATGTGCTTGTGACCTTTATTCTTTTTTAATTTATTGATCTATTACCATGCTCTAACGGTTACAGCTAATGTCAATTGATTACAAGGATGTTTTATACACAGGTATGGCGTGACATATGTGGTGAGCTAAAAGCAGTGGAGTCGACGACTTTGTTTAAATTTGCGTTTTTTAATGTGAAGGCGGTCCAATATGCGAAATGTCCACTAATTTATAGCTAATGCTTGCTTCTAAAACTTTTTGAAAAGTTACCTCCTGAATTTCAACAATCATTTTCACCAAAATAAAATCACTTCACTAAATTCGTTACCGACCCACTTTCACCACAGCACTGCAGTCTTCCTAAATATCTACCAGAGTTATTCTTCATTATAGTCTTTATTATTGAGCGCTTGGGATAAAATTCGAGTGCAATCGAAAAAATCTCTGAGTAAAGTACAAAAACGACTTTTACTAACAAATCAATTGATACGCTATTAATTGATACAGATACAAAGACTATTTAATTAAAAACAATGAAATAAATTCCTCAAGTGAATATGTGATACGAAATGTAATCCGTAAAAAATAGATTATACAATTTTCAAACACACCCTTTCACGTGAACATCACGGGCTATAATCGAATAAACAATTTTACACGGTCCCTCACTATTGACTAAAAGTAGGCTCACAGAGAACCGTACACGGTACTACAGCCTTTACGTAACGATAGTACGGTGGAACTTGTACTGACGTTCGAGGGGATAAAACCTATATCTGATGACGGTGCTAATTGTGTATATTTATGGTGTAGAAGAGGGGTTTTAATTGAATTAGTTTAGATTAGAGTTTATAGGGCGGGCGGCGCGGTGCGCGCGGGCTAGCGCCGCGGCCGCTCTGTCGACTCATGACTCGCGACTCGTGACCGGGTCGCGGCCTCCCTCCCCGCAGCCCCCCGGCTTGCCCCGCTGCGCCTCTCTCTTCTCACGCGACTCCCGCCTCTCCCCCCATCCCGGGCGGCCCCGAGCCCGCACTGCAGCGCCCCCCCGCGCTCCGCTATGCCGTAATATCTTTGGAATTAGCAACACTGATGATGCAGTTTTGAAGTAACTAAATTCAAATAAGCTTTTGACTGGACAGGCGTGCGTCCGAAACAGCTACGACCTAAAGATCGACTGCTGTATCTCCATTTCTAAGCTTTAACACTGCGAAATGATTGAGTCTCATTCCTAATATCATTAATTTAATTATATCGTGTTAAAACCAATTACTTTAAAGAGATTAACGCACGAAGTTTTATGACATATCGCTCAACATAATGTGCGCAATGTTTTTAGTACGCGGTCGGCCTAATTCGTAAGTTCATTCACACGAACGAAATATAGTCCAAGGTTTATGTTGTTAAAATTTGCTAAAAAAGTTTAACCGCAGCTTAACACTATATAGTATAAATGAACAGTCAATAGAATGAATCTCTTCTGCATTTAAAACTATCAGATAGAAACTTTATATACTAATACTATTCAACGAGATCTCTACAAGATTAGGCAAATCACTGATTGCCTAATGACTAAGCGTTTAACTACGGTGTTATGGTTGGAAATTATTGATACAAGGGAAAATATTGGGATTCAAACCGTCAAGTTGAAAGTAAATTTCGTGAATAAAAGTGGCTAACAATTGGCTTCAGTAACTGAAACTTGTCACTTCATCGAGTCTTAGCTTTTGTCAAGTCGTAGAGTAGGACATTGGCAAAGATTACGAGGAATTATGATGCGGCAGGCTTTATCTACAGGTCTAACGTCAAATATTTAATAGTACAAGATATCTATTTCTCACTATTGTTTTATTTTTTGTATTTATAACACACGTCTAAGACACTTTGACGTTCTACTAGAAAAGTTAATTACTTGTGCTCTACCTACACTCAATTGTGGAAAGCCAGAATGTGTAAAAAATGACCACTTTTTGAAAATTTGAATAAAATGAATGCCTGACCTGTCTGTGAACTTTAGAATTAGAACTAAGTGACATCAGAAAAGTATGGTATAAGTTATAATACAGAAAAAGAAAGACCTGACGCCCTTCTGTGTCAAGGCCGTGAGAAATTATTATTTTTATATGGAGAATTCGTTTTTTAGACGTAATATGTTCGTATGTAGAACGAAAATCACTGTTTTGTAGTTTACTGTATAAATACTTATATATAAACTGTCAATAATTCCCAAGTAGATGTAGTAAGGCGTATGTGATTGAAAAGATATGTAAATTAAACAAAGTACAACACAAAAATAAAACTTTGTAAATGGTTTTCGTTACTTCGAACGCTATACGAGTACGTAAAGTCAAATATAATTGTCAACAAATCGCATATGTTTAAAGGCCTCCATGTTTATACTTTGAGAGCTGATTTCCAGCAAATTCTTATTACTTATACAATATAATGACTTTCGGGGTTCAAATCCCATCCAGCTTGTGGCAACAAACTTTCTATTTTTTTTTAAGTACAAAAGACTCCGTGCCCTATTATATATACGATCTAGTATTGCTCGGTGAAAGGGTTAAAAGAGAGTGAAGCTTATTATTGTTTATAAAGACATTGCAGTTGTAGAGCTTAACATACACAACAACAGTAATGCGGTAAATGTCTATATCCATTACATTTGTTTTTTTTATGTAATTCTGTAATAAAAAGCGAATCGGGATTGAAGAAGATGCTAGGAATCGTTTAAAAACATACGGAAGAAAAGAGGAAATGGAACCAAAAACAAGATCAAACTGACGAGCCATGTGAGCAGAAACTTTCTTTGGATTGCGAAATCCACTAATGCATAGATCCTAACCCAGCTTCGAATAAAAGCCTGTTTGTCCACCATATACCAGGAACTTCCTTTACTTCAGCTACAAAACGTACGTGGTTAGAAACTCCGAAGGCATAAGATCGCGTGTCTGTTCATCAACAAAATGAACCGACCAAGTGAAAGACTGGTCGCCTTCTAAACTCTACACAGTCGTAAGATATGCGCTGGACAGAAATCGGTGGAGGCAAATCTTCCCTCCAGATGCAACCATAACATAGGTCCTGAGATCGCAGCCCTGTAGTTTTGGGCTCTCAAGAATAAGACTACGTTATCCCCTGCCTGTCGTAGAAGGCGACTAAAAGGGGCCTCGGGTTCACTGGGCGACAAGGGTGGGGGCCTTTGTCGTCCGCTAAAGTGGACCCGAAAAGAAGGCGACATCGGCTGGCCCGTGAAGTCTTGCACTGCGAGGGCACAGGGGGGGAGTGAGTAACCTCGCCCCCCGGGACGTGCTCTCCTTGAGCACAGTGCAGAGGGGCTCTGGTGCGTTCCACTGGAGACCCGGAGCCCCTCGTCATGCACCGAGGAAAGGGCCACCGGGGAGGTTTTAGTGGGTAAAAACCCCACATAACCGCCGCCTTCCCCCCAGAAGGCGGGGTATCTTTTTGAAGATTTCCTCCCCCGTTAACAAAAAAGGTCCTGAGATCTGCCCACGAGATCCAGGAGCTCGTTGGTGGACTCAAATTGCAGTAAGTATTTTTTTATGTTTTTTTTACCATTTGATTTTTGTTAACACCGTTTTCTAAACGAGTGTTGTTAGAGTTTCATAGGTCATTTATTCTCCCAGCGCCAACGCTTCCCAAAGTGGTATTTATATTAAGCTTAGAATGTCCTTTAGCTACCCGTGGAAATGCAACCGACTGAGCCGTGGTTCGGCCCTCTCGGGCGCCCTCTTTTTGGAATGCTACGCGTAACATAGTAACCACTGAAGCCGAGGTTACACCTCGCCGGGGGGACCCTTGTGTTGAGTTACTAGGTATAAAGATCAGGCTAAGCGACCTAAGAGCAATTCTACCTCTCAATCCGGTGAAAAAGTCAAAGCCAGCTTCCTCTCTTATTTAAAAAAAAAACTAGTCTCAAATAGATTCACAATTACATTGGAATTTATTTTAAACTTCTGTTTTCATTTATTCTCATATACCTTTTTCATACACGTTGGTTCTATTCTATAAATTTATTTTGAGTGGAGGCGGGCTAAATTGATTTTAAACATAATCTGTTGTGCTGTTTAATTCCCTAAAGTAGTGGGCGGTATGAGAGTGCACGTGGGCACACGTTTTGACCCCAATTGGGGCTTATCTAAGTGAAGTCACCCACCAACGCTTACTTTGGGCATTAATTTCAACTTTGTCTATCCAACTGAACATTGAACTTCTGAAAGCTAATTTCTTATGAATATAAACACCCACAGCTTAAAATTATTTCATCATTCTTGTAATAATTTTCATAAAGCCTAAAACATAGCATGTGTATTATAATCGTTTGTCCGTTCTTACTGAAATTCATTATTAACGTATAAAAAAGCAAAGGTCCCAAAGAACGAGCTAAAACCCCGCTCGTCCATCTACTTCTTGTATATGGTATTGTTTTAGACAAACCTAAACTCGCATTTCGTTAGATTAAATAAACCAGAAACTTTCGCAAAAGAACCATTATTCCTTGTAACCGCCCAAACCCAGGTCGCTTGGTCCTGTCGGGTGCCCTTGCGCGCAGTTATGTCATAAAGATCTTAAAAGGTTCAGGCTAAGCGTCATATAAGCTGTGACACCTCTAAAAAACCCAATGAAAAAAATGAGTACACATGTAACGTTTTGTGGAAATCGGAACAATTAAAACTCAATAGCAGTAGACACCCTGCAAACTGGAAAAACACTTCAAAGCCAGCATGGCCGAAGCACTTGAAACCTTGGTAATTTCAAGATTTTTTTAATTAAAATTAAGCCGCGATCTTACAAATACATATATTTACAGTATATTTATTTTTTTTCAATATTCGCATAAAATATATTACTTTTTTTTAATTTTCCAAGCAATCGCTTGACCATCATCCCACCTGATGTTAAGTAGAAATTCAGTCTTGAATGGTAAGGCGCACTAGCTTAGTAATATAGTATTTACGGGTTGTTAATTACGGGAATATTACGGTATTTTTAGTGTTGTAATTGTGAACATTTTATATTTCTCTTACGCACGCTTTTTTTACAGAATTGTGCAATAAAAAAAGCACTCTTCAAGTAATTCCTGTAATTGGAGATAATCTACAAAGAAGCAAGCGTGTACACGTCACATCCAGAGTGAAATTGAACTTTGTTGCAGATTTCAAATTAGTTTTGATATCAGTTTTCATTTATCTGTAAAATAAATTGCATTCTCATTTACCGTTTGTACTACTGTCAAGCGTTGGCTTCACTTTGCGTTGTTGGTGATTCTGATACCATTGATTTTGACAGCGTTATATGAAACGGGTTCAGTTAACAAAAGTACCTTAAATTAGCAATAGCCTTAGCCTACGGCGCTAATAATAACAATAAAAGCGTATTGAATTACGAGCCCTTCGTCCGCTAGCTTATGTGACAAAACTGTTGGTTAGTACAATCTGTCAGCAGTGACTCGGCAACTGGATATTTGTTGCTATATTTATTGGAGCATCTTTGTTTTACTATTCTGTATTTACTCTAAATTATGTTTTACATGTATATATTATATTATGTATATACATGTATGCATGTATTATATTTTTATTGTAGTCGTATGAAGCTGGGACATGTAGTCGGCTGCCACCCAAACTCGAGGGGTTTTATTACCATCTAATTCTCATATCTATCGTCCCTACCTACCTATGCGCAGGGTAGTAAAAATCGGCATCCAGCACTGGTAGACCCCAAGAAGAAGATCAAAGTACACAGTACATAAACGTGTAGCAATGGAACAGAAAATGGACGATAAGAAGGCTACATATTTTGCTTACGCTCGAGTGAAACATTCGACCAAGTTCCGTAAATTGTCAAAGTAAAATATTCCATGTAATCATAAAAAACAGTAGAATAGAAAGGTAATCACAGTCGATTTTATCATGTAGGGTCCAACATATTGGTTAATATGATGTTATTTGCACGTTTTTTAATATATATAAGTAAGATTATAGAAGTATTTATCTTTGATTTATGTGAAAGGCAGAATGGCTCTACTATATCATAGTAAATCTACCGTAACTGCTAGTGCCAGGTGCCAGAGAGGCGCGTGCCAAACCTACGCGAGTATACCCACGGGGTAACGCTGCGTCGAGTTTGCAGATCAAGATGTAGGTTAGACACGGAGGAATGGCCTCTCCGTTATGTATAGTTCCAAATTGGCTTTGTAGAGGGCAGTTGACGTCTATCCGTCGGGTTATAATTAAATTTTATAGACGATAGATAAAATTGCCCCAATAGCTTGGGTCTGACAGCCAGCATGCAACTATAGTTTTATGTTATTCCAGAACAAATCAGTTTTACTACAATTCTAGCTTAGTAGCCTCTAGTTTACCATTGCTAGTATATTATGCGACCTATGCAAATAACGTACTAAAGCCGCGATGTAGAGACGTAGGCAGAAATTATAGATTCCCATTTTGTAAGGTTTTTTCCACATCAAAATACTAAATGAAAAATCTATTTAGTATACCACGTCGCGGATTACTACGGCGTAACAGTTTCAGCAACGCGTAGTGTTATAAATGTGTCACACGAGTATAATTTTTTTTGATCATTTTATTATTCGGAAAGTAATTCCTTAGCTTCGCTTTTTGCTTGACTTTTGATGCCTCTCTTTCTCCCTGCCTCTTCCTAATCGTCGGTGTCATTTCACACGTGGCTACTATATTACATAACTTACAATTTACTCACTTTATTAAATTTTCATTAGATTAATATTGTGAGTCTTCAACTCAAGCCCATGCTTTTTTGACTCAAACAACAGGATGGTCTGGTCGGGGATTCGAATCTCAGAAAATTTGTACCAATGAGCTTCAAGTTGGTTTTTTTTATTGATTAAAAAGAATTACTCATTTAAAAAAAAAAACCATTTTTGTTATGAATGTTACTAACATCACACCCAACTTAGTTTAAATTTGTGCTAGGAGATGGTGCATGTAAATAGTTGAATGGCAGGTTTCGATCTTGTTTCGAAGGCGTAACCTATATCATTAGGCTATATATTTTCTTTCGTTATAATTGGGTTTTTAGCGTTGAGCTACAATAAACCACAAACGAATATTATAACGAATTCATTGATTTACCATAACTTTAAAATGGTAACAGGAGTCGGTCAGTGCGCTGACGTGATCCCCACAAAAATCCTTCGGGAGAGGGGGTTTATGAGAATCTTTATGATCGGATTAATGCTTAAACGAAGGGATTAATGCGAAGCCTTCGCCTCCGAAGCAGCAGGGGCGAGCGGTGCGCGAATCGATTTTCCTATTCCAACATCACTAGCGTTGGTATAACGTCATTTGATCACTTTCCTATGCCAATTAGGGTAGACACACATGCTTGAACACTTTCATAGGCAATAGGACTGAATGACAAGATAGAATTCGATTCATTTCGGAAAATCTGTAAAAGTTCTTGAAAATTACAATGAGACGTAAAAAAAGACGAATTACAATGTACAGTTTTGGCAAACTAGCTGTACTTCGTACGCTGAGGAAGCACGTTTTTTACTTAATTAGCGTTTTCCACCTCCATTATTTGTGATGAGAGACGTGTTTTATTACAAACTAATATTATAAATTAATATCGTGACATTTGATCGAGACGTTCAACAATTTAGGACCTGAAATAGTGGCATTAATGAATTGAAACCATTTATTAGATAGATATTTAAGTGAACAAGTCACCTTTTAAGTTAGAATGACATTAAAATTCGTTCGCACACCCTTAGAGGTCGGTCTAATGTTAGAGAGTGTGTTAACATCATAGGGGTCGCAGGCCGAACTCAAATTATAAAAGTTTAACGCTGAGAGGGTGCCCGGCGCCTACAGACGACTAGAGGCCGTTAGTACAAACTTGCGAGAGCTCAATGCACCGTAAAATTTTTTTGGCGCTTCACGCGACGACACTATTCGTTCGATAATATTTAAAACAGACATTGCATATAATAAAAGAATATATGCTACTACGTAATTGATTTTTTTACTAAATTTATTGAAATCAGTGGAGCTTGATTAAGATGCAAAAATTATATTGTTTAATGATTTCCTATATTTAAGTGAATGTTATATTGATATGGACAATTTTTAACGAATTTTTATCATGATATTTTATCTGAAATTTATGTTACGATAATTTTGATATGAATGTTGACATCATGACGAAACCGCGATAAAATCGGTAAAAATTATTCCAAACGTACTGTTTTAAAATATTATTAACATTATTAGAATTATTTTCTGCAACATTTCCGTCGATGACGCAATAATGATAAAATTACAGGCATACAAGATGCGAAAGAGAATGGAAGGAAAGAGAACAATTAAGAAAATTTATGAATTAATGGCGTGTGACAGTTCTCAAATTAAATAGCGCCAGAACCCGTAAACGAGAAGTACTTGGCGTAGATTTTGGAATGTGAAAGAAAAGAGACGATCCCTAGTCTCTGCCTACCCTTTCTAAGATACTAGCGAGAATGCTATGATCTATTTTACACTCATGTCTCTGAATGTAAAGTTGGTACAAATTCCACTTAGCCACATTATTATGGAATATTTTATGAGTCAGTTTCATTGTAATAGAAGCCGTAGATTTAAGTGCATTGGAGGGTTATTTTTGTTTACGTATTACCCTATTAGCATAATCAAGACTTGTGTTTAACAAATAGGATGAGACGAACCGTAGGTGTGTTTTCCATGTAATAAATAAACTATACACTATTACTGGATTTGTATTGCTTCTTAACAGAAGAAAACAAGCAAGCGGCTTTTCTTGTTGCCAGAGAACTAGTATTAGTATCACTGAGTTATACTAGGTACTTCCTACTTAGACTTGGATTGTCATAAAGCTAGTAATATCCCAAGTTGTTCGATTTTCTATTCGAATTCTTAAAGTCCCGTGGTATCTTAACCTTTGAAAATATTTTTTTTTTCAATTTCAAAAAATATCATTTTTAAATTGAAACGAATGTACAACCGAATTGAATAAAATCCTCCTTTTTTGTAGTCGGTTAAAAGTGCAAAAACTTCGCATTATCTCCGTATTATTTTAGTATTTGCGTTCTGTACTAGGTAAATAACACTGCCGCCTTTGACAGACCTTTATTAACCAAAGGGGTTGAGCGAGTTTTTCATTTTCCACAGTCCTACCCACCTCTCTCGACTCCTCCCTCTCCACTCCATACCTCTCCCTAGACGTAACACTTTAAACGGCCTTCTGTAGTTTATCACCAATCTGATTGATACGAGTACATGTTCCCTACCGTCCCCCATCGATAGCGCTACTCACTTTTGTACCAAACAATTCAATCTTCTCGCCTCGGTAAGATCTATTCCTTCATATACCCTAAACATATCTCTTATTTGTATGAATAGAATTAATTTTATTGTCATGTTATTTATCGTTTTATTTTGTACACGAAAAAATAGTATGATAAATATTAATGTATTCGCTTTGACCTCCGGTGTAGCAGGGACCATTGGGATAAAAATATGTAATGTTATCACTTATTAATACTTTGACAGAAAATATTGTTGTTTGTCCATCTAAGTATACTACATCCTTACCTTAACCTTACACGGCCCGAAGTCTGCTATTTGCCAATGAGGTTTTATTATAAAGCTGATCTATTACAGTCATCATTTGTCATTTCATAATTTCCAAATACGTTAAATACTGACAAATATACGATTGGCGTGCCAGTGGTATGTCATCGGTACACCAGAAAACATGAACAGAAAATGGCATCACTGAACAAAAAAACTACTACAACTAGGAAATATGCACCACTATGATACCAAGGAACGCTCATTTTGCACAATTGTTTCAGCAGACTCTGCTATATTTTGGAATATTTGACTTTTACGTTAAACGTTTACGTTCATAAAAGTGTGTTTTTGAGTTGTTCACATTATAATTCTGTTGTAATAATATTTTATAAAAATATATAAAAAGCAACATAAACAAATAAATAAAGTGAAAGCCAAGCCCTGCCCGGTGTTCCATCAGGGAATATTAAGATTTGTGAAAACCACGCGAATACTTAATGTCCTGAGCACTCATGAAAATATACTCATCTACTTTAATTATACGGGTTTTTGGTTATTCGACGTGTGTGCATTAGGAGCTATGCGCATTTTGCAAAACATAATCATTTTTGAATTATCATGTTTTTTTTAGCTTTTTTCAAATAAGTAAAAAATGCAATATTAATTAATTTAAAAAAGTATAAATAGAAATCTCATTTATGTTTTGATTTAAAGAAAATTAAACACTAGTTATTGATTAATATTAAAAACAACAATTTTCAGTCCAAATTAAAAAAACTCGAGGTGAACAATAATATAATGTGAATATATATTTTTTGAGATTTAAGAGTTTCTCGACTAAAATGCAAAAAAAAAATTATGACACTTGGCAAGCGATTATTTAAGAAATATAACCGTTGTCGGAGCGCTACTCCAATAATGCATAACAACTAGGAAGTTATTTCAAAGAAACTGAAAAAAAAAGTGACCACAAAGAAAGCAAGAGGAGATTCGAACTGTACTCGTTCATTATCTTCCCTTCTTTTTCTTCCCTATAATTCTTCTCCTCCTTTGACTTCCCTAAAATTTATTGATTACAAAACCTAAATAAAATCAATCAACAATTAGAATCAGTAAAAGTTCTATCAGTAAAACTTTAATGATTAAAAAGATTACAGACGAATTGCGAAGGACCTTTTTCGAAGTCGGTTAGAAATAGCTTCCATACCTGTTTGACGCTATCAGGATAGACAGATACAGATAAGCTTATTAAGACCCATATGGGGAAAGCACATTGTCGTAGATGAAGCACAAATGTTAGCAAGTTTTGAAACATGAGAAACGGAAGCTCTTGTGTATATTATTTATTTATATATATATTATATATAAAGCCACTATTGCCTTCTTTCACATTCCTACTTGTTGTCGCTATGGAGTACTTACCTAGTCTTCGATTGCCATAAACCTACCAACGTCTAACAGTTCGGCGGTATATCTTCAACCAAAAAAATTAAAAATCTTCTTTTTTGAAATCTTTTGATACCGTGTCTCAAAATTTAATACTCCTTAGTGGATTGGCCAGAAGTAGAAACAACATAACATTTACCAGAGCTAAGTCACATTGTGTAACACTGGTGGTAAGCCCATCATCTGTGTCGAAAAATTCTTTAAATATTGCCAGATATTCGCCTTACGATTTTAGGGGTAATATTCCTCTATAATAATTTCTGTTTATTTAAACAATAATGATCTGTTGTAAACACAATTTGTATGATATTTATCACAGTATTTGGGAATTAGTTAAATTAGTAAATATTGTTTTATGTTAACAAATACCGTTTCTACCGGCATAAAACCACATGTAACGTCAAAGAATTTAAATAATGATTTATAGAAATTACCTAATTTTAGTGGTGAAACCGTCGTGCTAAAGTGTCTACTTAATTTCAGTATTTTTTATCTTTATATATGCTCTTTATATATAACAATACTTAGGTAAAAATGTACATAACGAGACATCTAATGGTTCTACTGATTTACTACGGGTTAGCTACAGTTCGAAGAGGTTTTTACGCATGTGCCAACTTAGAACAAACTTCATTATGAATCCTTCATGCTTTTATTTTGCAATTACTAAAAATTTCAAATACTCCTAGTATTATAGTTAGTTGAATAATTAATAAAGTAATACTTAATTACTCAGTCATAAATATTAAAAAGATATTGTATTAGAAATATAATAGAGTTGTGTTAAATATAAAATTTAACACAACTTGGGTTCATTTTTTAAACTTGCAACAAATCGATAGCGGCTGTAAGGATTCGCACACAAGTACACCGTGTAAACGAGCACCGATTTTGAATAATGCAAGTTGCATGTGCAACGGGCTACGGCAGAGGGAAGGAGACGCAGCTATACAACACGAGGCGCGCGGGAGCGAGACGCCGGCTGCGGCAATGCCGGGGCAGGATTTGGGCTGGTCCCCAGCGCTGTCAATCACTCGTTAACCAAGATGCACTGAACTAAAGCTAGGTGATGGAATAGCGAGCGGTCCCTAGTGCGGGTCGTCTACGGCGGCAGGAGGGCGCAGGCCGAGGATAATAACCATAACTCCGGGCGTATCGCTGAGCGGGCTAGCCGGAGGGCGGCGGCGGCGCCGATCGCGTCGCGGTTACCTCTCTGGCCATCGCGGCATGACCGCCGGAGGCCGTGGGCGCGCGCTCACGCCGCCATCTTCGTGGGGCACAGCCCGGGGCTCGCGTCGCGACTCGCGGACCTTTTGAGCGCTGCGCCGCGTGGGCGGCGATCGATGCACTCTGCGCGCATGCGCTCCCGACTTCTCACGAACTGCCGCGAAGCCGCCGGAGCCCGCTCGAATACCCCGGTGCATCCGCCCTGACCTACTTCCCGCGCACACTGACCTCTTTACCAACACTTCCAATAGACCGCATCTACTTACCCTTCCACTCCCTTCACAATACCCTATCATTCACACCAATATGAACTAAATAACATTTACGTAGAGGTGAAATTGGTTCAATAGTGTATAATTAAATAAGATAGCAGCCGTTTACATGTATTGCACTTGAGGCGGCGAGCGATTTCTCCGCGGCAGCGCAAACAATGAATAACGAACGGCAAAATGAAAGCAAACTCAGTGGTGCACTTCGCTTAGATCATTTTTTTGCTGATCCGATGATATTAATGTAATTTTGTTTGTTTACTAATTTTTTATTTTTATTTTATATATTGTTATCGTATATAAGAAACGTAACGAAGCATTTAATCGTAGATGTATGCTACTCGAGTTTAAATCATATATTTGAAGTGACTAATGCCTATACTATACCTATTGGCTGACAATAAATTGATTCTCTCTGCGAAAAAAAGGTCTCTAATATAAAACGACCAAGTGCTTACAAATTATTTCACAACAGAGAAAAGTTCGCTGAGCTAACGGCTAATTTCCAGTAAAGGAGAGGCATTTGTAGACGAAAAAGTCGCTCTCGAGTAGCCGCGAGTTAAAGTGTTATATATGTACAAGTACACGGGTGCCCGAGCTTTACTAGGATTATAAGAATGGGTTAGTTAGTTTCGTTTTTCTTTATCTAAACACGCCATTTCGGTCGTAAGAAACTATTTTTCAGCCGACTTAAAAAAAAGGAGGTTCAATTCATCTGTACGTTTTTTTTCGTTTGACTGCCTTGACGGATTTCGATGATTCATCTTTTATTGAAAAGGATGTACTTCAAGGGTCTTTTGATGAGAGATTGGTTAGATTCTGATTAATTCTATTTCGTAATATTCGTATTCTATTTCAAGTCGGTTTTTGTTTTTACTCGTAAATATACTTGTTGATTTTTAAAATTGTGCTATTAAAGTTGCTACAAGCTTATATTTTAAAATAAATGTAAAAATGATCATAACTTTAATAAATTCTTAAATATAATACACGAAAAAAATGAAAGTAAATTGTGGTTAATGATTGATTAATTAATCAAACGCTGTGGTAACTTAAATTTTACGTACCTACACATAGGACATAAGCTCAACTTAATTATTACTATAAACTATACTCATTACCTCATCTCCTTGTTTTTCTTTGAAATAATGAACATGAAAATTAGGAAATGCTATTTACATACGAGTGAAATATTGTCTAAATATAAAATCTTATGCTGAACCAATCTAATTTCCTATTTTTAATTGTATGTTTTAACTTTAACTAAGTAATAATAACTATCTAAAGATCAATTGGGAATCAATATTATAATTTGAATAATAAAGTATGAGTAACAAAACACTTGCATCAACAGAACGATTCCTTGAACTGACTAATGCTCTAGAAAATATCAATTGGGACATTTTAGGTCTCGCAGAAATCCGAAAAATGGGGTGCAATATCGAAGAGCACAGTGATCTTATCTTTTGTTACATCAGTGAAACGAAAGGTTTAAATGGCGTGGGATTTCTAATCAAGAAAAAATATAAAAACAACATTACCAACTTTATAGGGATCTCCGAAAGAGTAGCTCTCTTACAAGTAAAATTTGGAAGCTTTTCCTTATCGATAATTCAAGCGTATGCACCGACCGAGAGAGCAACAGAACAAGAAATTGATAAATTTTACAAAGACATAGAATATGCTCACACCATGGCTGAAGGAAAGATTATAGTGATGGGCGATTTCAATGCTAAAATAGGTTCTCCAAAAACAAATTATTATCCAGTAATGGGAAAATATGGTTACGGAGTGTGTAATGAAAGGGGAGAACGTCTCATAAGTTATGCTTATCAAAACAAATTGTCTATAATGAACTCATTTTTCAAAAAAAAAGAGAGCCGTAGATGGACATGGATGTCACCTGACCAAAAAACTAAAAATGAAATAGATTTTATAATGACAAATCACCACAAACTTATAACAAATATAGAGGTACTAAGTAAATTTAAATTCGCTTCCGATCACAGATTAGTGAGAGCAACACTGCTTCTAAGTCGTCCAATAAAGAGCAGAAAAACCTTCACAACGCTATTCAATATCCCCAAGACAGAAGCTGAAATCAAAAGATACCTCGAAAACCTACGAGCAAACACAGAGTGTATGGAAACAGAAGGTATTGATATCCAAACATACTACAATACTCTAGAAAGAAGCATAATAGAGAGCTTAAAATACAAAAACAATTCACATCTTCACCAACATAATATTTTCTCTAAAGACACAGTCCAACTTATAAAAAGGCGTACGGAACTACTACACACAAAGAATAAAACAAAAGATATGAAAGAAGAACTTAGTAGAATATACAAAGAAACCAATAGATCAATCAGAAAGGACTACAAAAACCACAGATACGAGACTATTTCAAGAAACATTAAGAATTTTAGAAGTGCCAAAAAAGCCTATAAAGAATTAACTACACATAAAGCATGGATTCAAAAACTTGAGCACAACTCACAGGAAACAAAATCAAGAAAAGATGTAATACACCTTGCAACAATTTTTTACAAAAATTTATATAAGAAACAAAACAACACTGAAATAGACGAGCATACAATTCATATAGACACGACTGACCACATCAAACGGATTGAAGACTACGAAGTTTACGAACATATAAATAAGCTGAAGGCAGAGAAGAGTCCAGGCCCGGATGGATTATGCAATGAAGCCCTTAAAATAGGAGCACCTATCTTAACTCGATATTTAACGCAATTGTTTAATATGATACTAGACGAAGAAAAGGTACCAAACCAATGGTGTACATCGGACATCATTTTACTCTTCAAGAAAGGAAGCCCCTTAGACATCGGAAACTATAGACCCATAAGCCTGTTGGCAAGTACATACAAATTATTCTCATCCATAATTTTGAAGAGAATCTCTAGAGAGATTGATAAACAGCAACCAAAGGAGCAAGCAGGATTCAGAGCTGGCTTTAGCACAATTGACCATATACAGACTTTAGAACAAATCATAGAAAAACACAGAGAATACAATAGACCCTGTATGTGGCCTTCATCGACTACAGCAAAGCTTTGACAGCATCAGTCACTGTTCAATCTGGAATGCTCTACAACAATGTAATATTAACTATAAATACATCAATATTTTGAAATATATTTATACAAAAGTACAAGCAGAGTAAAATTAGAAACTAGAGGAGCCGAAATAAACATAGAACGAGGGGTTAGGCAGGGAGATCCGCTATCTCCGAAGCTGTTTATAGCAGTACTTGAAAATATATTCCAAAAAATAGATTGGAAAAACAAGGGAGTATATATAAACGGACAATATTTAAACCATCTGAGGTTCGCAGACGATATTGTTCTAATAGCCGAAACTGCTAAGGACCTAGAGGAAATGCTGAGATCACTTGACTGCGAAAGCTCCAAAATCGGCTTAGAAATGAATATAAATAAAACTAAAATAATAACGAACGATCGTGAACGCCCTATAGTTATAAAAGGCAATAAAATAGAATTCGTCAGCGACTACATCTACTTGGGAAAACAAATTACATTCAGAACGACAAGCAACGAAGAAGAAGTAACAAGAAGAATCAATGCAACTTGGAGAAAATTCTGGGCATTAAGAGAAATTCTAAAAGGGAACTATACTTCACACATGAAAAAGACAGTATTCGATACATGCTTGTTACCGTGCTTACTGTATGGTTGTCAAACTTGGGTATTCACAAACAAGATAAAAGCTATGGAAAGGAGCATGTTAAAAATTAGAAGAATACAGAAAATAAAGAGCGAGAGCATCTGTCAACAAACAAAACTCACCGATGCTCTGAGCCACGCATTATCATTAAAGTGGAGATGGGCCGGACATATATCACGATACCCAGACAAAAGATGGACCATTGAAGCCACAAAATGGAAAGGACCAGCGGGAAAAAGAAATGTTGGTCGACAACAAGACGGTGGTCTGATGAAATAAGTCACATCGCCGGAAATGACTGGACAATGTCAGGCAAAGACAAGCAGTCATGGAAAAGGATGGAGGAGGACTTTACCCGATCAGGGGTCCAAATAGCATAAACTAACACTAACACTAATTTATAAGTTATTTCTTTAAGTCTTTCAATTATCATATTACTAACAAAACTGTATTGTAAAACGGAAATGCTAATTTGGATTAAATGGCTTTATTATTATTATTATTAACAAATCACGTTTATGTTCAACTGTGATTATTTTAATCCAATTTTCATCCTGTTGCTATGGCGGTCAATTGATGAAGTATCTTCATTTTGTAATCGTAACAACGTGTAAATGTGAACGAATCAACTTGATGCTACTGGCTACAACTATAATCAATTTAAATGATATTATAAGTAGATATTAAAGTTGTGTTTACAAACATGTTACATGTTTCATCAATCAAATAGGCCTATTATTTGGCCACTGTTTATTATAGATCTTCCCCAAAAGATTGTCACACACTATGATTCCGAGGAAATTGTAGTTACCGCCTTTCGACAGATTTTGTGTGGGTCGTTGTTTCATATTTTACTCCGTTTGTCCATGGTCTTAATTCCTTAAATTAAGCGGAGTAAGTTTACAAATGGCAACTCTCTTTGAAGTGTCAATGTCAGTTGATCAAGATCTTCAACAATACTTATATTTGTATGTACATCATTGCGGTTCGTTGATCGACGACTGTTTTCTTTATAAAGTAGATATTAAGTGATAATAGTTGTGAAAAATTTATGTATTGCAGTTATCTAATGAGTGCTCTCACCATCATGAATGTTCTCACGGTGTTAATACTTGAAATTTTAAGTGAAAGCATGGGTTGAATTATTAAAAACATTAACGGAACGAATGGACCACCGTTCCATTAGAAAAAGTACGTATTAAATATTTGTTACGTTTATAATAAATATTTCTAAGTGTTCTTAATCTAATATTTTTATTGTAATGTCTATCAAATTATACATTAATACGTATGAACTATACAAATATTACTTACTGTGTACTTCTGACACCCACGCAAACATTTTAATTGTATTAAGCTTTTAGGCCGTTCTCTTTTAATTAAGAGTCGAGTACTTCAAGGGTCTTTTGATGAGAGATTGGTTAGGTTCTGATTAATTATATTTCGTAATATTCCTATTCTATTTAAAGTCGGTTTTTGTTTTTACTCGTAAATATACTTGTTGATTTTTAAATTTGTGCTATTAAAGTTGCTACAAGCTTATATTTTAAAATAAATGTAAAAATGATCATAACTTTAATAAATTCTTAAATATAATACACGAAAAAATGAAAGTAAATTGTGGTTAATGATTGATTAATTAATCAAACGCTGTGGTAACTTAAATTTTACGTACCTACACATAGGACATAATAAGCTCAACTTAATTATTACTATAAAACTATACTCATTACCTCATCTCCTTGTTTTTCTTTGAAATAATGGGCATGAAAATTAGGAAATGCTATTTACATACGAGTGAAATATTGTCTAAATATAAAATCTTATGCTGAACCAATCTAATTTCCTATTTTTAATTGTATGTTTTAACTTTAACTAAGTAATAATAACTATCTAAAGATCAATTGGGAATCAATATTATAATTTGAATAATAAAGTATGAGTAACAAATCACGTTTATGTTCAACTGTGATTATTTTAATCCAATTTTCATCCTGTTGCTATTGCGGTCAATTGATGAAGTATCTTCATTTTGTAATCGTAACAACGTGTAAATGTGAACGAATCAACTTGATGCTACTGGCTACAACTATAATCAATTTAAATGATATTATAAGTAGATATTAAAGTTGTGTTTACAAACATGTTACATGTTTCATCAATCAAATAGGCCTATTATTTGGCCACTGTTTATTATAGATCTTCCCCAAAAGATTGTCACACACTATGATTCCGAGGAAATTGTAGTTACCGCCTTTCGACAGATTTTGTGTGGGTCGTTGTTTCATATTTTACTCCGTTTGTCCATGGTCTTAATTCCTTAAATTAAGCGAAGTAAGTTTACAAATGGCAACTCTCTTTGAAGTGTCAATGTCAGTTGATCAAGATCTTCAACAATACATATATTTGTATGTACATCATTGCGGTTCGTTGATCGACGACTATTTTCTTTATAAAGTAGATATTAAGTGATAATAGTTGTGAAAAATTTATGTATTGCAGTTATCTAATGAGTGCTCTCACCATCATGAATGTTCTCACGGTGTTAATACTTGAAATTTTAAGTGAAAGCATGGGTTGAATTATTAAAAACATTAACGGAACGAATGGACCACCGTTCCATTAGAAAAAGTACGTATTAAATATTTGTTACGTTTATAATAAATATTTCTAAGTGTTCTTAATCTAATATTTTTATTGTAATGTCTATCAAACTATACATTAATACGTATGAACTATACAAATATTACTTACTGTGTACTTCTGACACCCACGCAAACATTTTAATTGTATTAAGCTTTTAGGCCGTTCTCTTTTAATTAAGAGTCGAGTATTTCGAGTGTTATGTAAAATAAATTGAATTTGTTCTTAAGTAACACTTACATCCTTCATCATTACCTTTTCCATTTCAAAATTGTATTCTAAGTGACTAAGAATGTCATCATAGACTTTATGTTGTAGATACTGTAAATTATTAATTTTTTCTTAATAGTAATCCAGGTGAGTTGCCAGTGGTGATTGAATTTATAATGAATAATTTCTTGTTTGAATGTCAAATATATAGTCAAAAACCTGTGTCAGGTGAGTTTATAACATAATTTTGACTATGGCATGATTTCATTACTTGCCTTATAGACCTCATAATTAGATCAATAAATCCACACATGTATTTGATTTTTGTTCAAACATTTTTCTGTAATTGAATATGAAACTGTTAAAGGTATTTATATTTGAAGATATCTCCGTGGTGTCAGTATCTACTTCTAGTTTTAGAACATGAATGAAAGCAAGCTTTCTTATGTGGCTGATAACCCTTTTATGCCAATAAACCCATTTGTGAAAACATATTTGGATTTCATTGCATATATTATAACATATATTTGCTTAAAATATAAACTACTACTAGTTTTGAAACATGTGTTGATGTTGTGCAGGACAGCACAATGATGCTGAAGCGCATCAATATGCGCTCCGTGTTGGCTGCGTTGTGTGTTGGAGTCCTCCTGCTCACCCTTTTTTGGAGCCGTTGTGGAGATCTTTCACATAGACCAAGTATGAAATTATGTAATTATTAAAAAACAACTATTAAAAAAAATTCTGTAACATTGATATACATCATATCAATTGGAAATAAAAGTATCAATGACCATTATTTTTTAAAAGGATACTAAAGGAAAGTGGATTTTGTCAATTAGAATATTTTTAGCCCTTTTTATAAATTTTTGGCCTAGATTTATTTTGAAGTTGGTTTTCATCTTTACTTATGTAATAATATGCCATGTGTATATACTTTATAATGAAATTTGATAACACAGTGATTTGTGGCAATGCTCGTATGTGCTTCTTTATATATTTGTATTAAACTTTTAAAAGGACAAGGTAAGGAGTACCCGTAAACGACGATTATCTATGCAGAGATGTATGGATGTAAATGAGATGTGGTAGGACTGTTCTACCCTCTGACTACCATGGGTGATGGTTTCTTGTGGTGTGGTAATGTTTGTATTGGATTTATAGTAGGCTCCATGTTATCGAATGCACTGCCGGAGCGAGGTGGCGGTGGAGGCGCAGAAATCGAGTGCCTAATCAACGGCGAGTACTCGGTGGCGTGCCGCCGGGAGAGGGACCAGGTGTATCTGCCCTTTTCCTTCATACACAAGTACTTTGAGGTAGGTTCTTCCTCACAATCATTTTCTATATAAAATAAAACACATCTTTTAACACAACCTTTTTCTTTTTTGTTGATGGGAGGAATTCTTCGCAAAGAATTTTAACATAACCTAGGTTAACAAAGATATCTACTGGTACCATCTGCTAGTATATTAACATGGGCCTGCTCTTATAAATTCAAGTAATTTATTTTTGTGTCATATCATGCCATATGTATGTATATATAACAGTGTTAATTTAAAAACAAATATTAACCATGACAAAACTAGTTGCATATCTTTCAATTGCCTTGTAACTTAGAAATCTGGTTTCAATTTTATATTTTTCCTAATCAAAAAACGTGATAGCAAAATCAAATAATATTTCACATGTCATGCCATCAATCCCTCGAAATATATTGTTCCGGTCTTATCTCAAAGATGATATGTTTTGATTATAAAGTGGTCAAGATTTGAGAATTGAATCTTGTAAATATATATTCTTCTTCAACCTATTGGTTCAACCTATTATTTCTCATCAGGTCTACGGCAAGATAACAACCACTGAGGGTGTTGAAAAGTTTGAATGGTCACACAGTTACAGCAAGGTCTACCACCCAAAGAAACAGTATGATCCACGCGGAACCTTCGCCACATTCGAGAACTATAACGTGGAAGTACGAGAGCGGGTCAAGTGTATCAGTGGAATAGAAGGAGTGCCAGTGTCGACACAGTGGGAACCGCGCGGTTTCTTCTACCCTACCCAAATAGCCCAGTTCGGTCTTGCACATTATAGCAAGAATGTCACCGAACCGGAGCCAAGAGTGAGGATTATAGACGACGGGGAGAAGATTCTAGAAAAGTGGATCGTGAGTAAAGACGCGACCATTTCAAGGGAATATGATCAGGAGTTGAAGGCAAAAGTTCTCGTATTTTCTACCTCGGAGCATGCGTCTAGCCAGGTGTGGCTCAAAGTGAACATCTCCCAGGACTTCGTTTTAAGCCTCGACGTGCGATTTAAGCCGAACTCTTCGATGACTGTGGTGCTTCAGAATAAAGATAAGAAGGAGACCGTATACTTGCATTATGTTACAAGTGACCAGTTGATATATGCCCAGGTGAGTTCTTTCTTGTAATAATTACAGTCGGCTCAACTTGTTTTGTAACTTACTTTCAAAGGCGCCTTTGAACCTGGTGGTATAATATAAGTTAAAAATGTTAATCATAACTTGTCATGGTCAATCTTGTCAAAAAGAGTAGCACGCGCTAAGAATCACAGTTGAATTCTTGCTGGACCTGCGGCTTATATTATACTAGCTGATCCGGCAAACTTACCGCCTTATTTTTTGATAGTAGTTAGTAGTAGAACCTCAAAGAGGTTCTACTTGAACCGGACGGGATTCTATGATTGACATTTATAATATGACGTATGGTTTTGGTATTTGAAGTTGTCATTCGCTGGCTGAACAACTGAACGTCATGCTATCTCATTCACTCAATTAATGAGATATTATAAAATCGGACTGTAATAAAAAAATCTATATATATATATATATACAAACGTTATCTTAAAAATAGCAAACAAAAAAGTAAGAATCATCCAATTTGGTGCAATAGTCATTCAATCATTTTAATATGTAAAGATTATGATCATAAAAAGCAACTGTATATTCGCGACGAATCAGAAAATCCAGTGACGAATTATTAAACTTTCGAATATCTGGTGAGTACGGAGGAATGTTCGGGGTCATCCCTCATATAAAACCAATTATTCACAATGGCGAAGGGCTTTGTGTTAAAAAAAGCATTTAGATGTGTAATTTGTTGGGCAGGAGGAGCACATCTACCACGGTATCGGCACGCAAATAAAATGGCGACGCATTACTCGAGACCTCATCATTGATATGCAGAAGGGCTGGGCACTGCAGGATCGTCCTAAGAGGAAGTCGCCCAGAAACAAGTTTAAGGTCCAACTCTTAATCTATTTGTACTATTCTTACACTATATCATATTCCAGAAGACAGTAGATAACAGAGTTGCTTCTTTTCGCATAAAAAAATAATTCGCTATTCAGTTATCTAATTTTAAGTCGTGACTGCCTTTGACGCACATCCTAAACAAGGACCTGCTAAGCGATGCTGACATTTAAGTAAGAAAGAGAAGGACGTAGATAAAAAAAAGAGCCGTTCGAGCCTCAATTTATCTTCCTCGCCAGGTGAATCTTGTCCTTGACGCTAGTATTCACTGAGAATGTGGGCGGTATCGTTGCAATAACCATTTTCCTTCGCCTACACAGTCCGTCTCGACAGTCTTCCTCCAGTGTCAATGTGTCGCCAGGTCAACGGTGAATAAGCATTTACTAAGATATTGTGCATTTTCAACACAGACTACATTTTAGCCTAATATCAACTGAAACACTGGCCAACTGGTATAAAAAAGCACGTCGTGAAGGTTATTCACATATCTTTCTACTTATTGTTGCTGTCTGCCAGTGTCCACACTTGAACGTACGTGCACGATATAATACAGCGGTCCTACTCTGGCGCAGATCTCGAGCTTGATCTTGAGCGGGACGGGCGCGGTGGGGTGCGTGCGCGTGTCGACCAGCGAGCACATGGCGCACTTCTTCGCGGCAGCGGACTGGCTGGTGGGTGGGCAGAGGGCGCGCGGCGGGTGGCCGGTACCCGCGCGCCGACACGTGGCCCCGCGCGCCACCGATCTGCGCCCTGGGTGGTCAGTTACACATAACCTGCTATTTTTTTTTGTTAGCCGGGGGGAATTCTGGAGGGAGGTCGGGGTTGCGTGACTCACTAAAACTCCCCCGGTTGCCCTCTTTGGTGCATGGCGAGGGACACCGGAATCCCCAGTGGCACGCACCGGAGCCCTTCTACACTGTGCTGTTAAGCACGTCCCGAGGCAGGTTACTTTCTTCTCCAGCACAATCGCAGTGCTAATGCGACACCGGACCACCAACACGGGTGATTCACTGTGGCTAACAACCCAACGTATGACTGACTTATCTTGAGGTGGCCGTCCTTTCCATTTTGTCGCGTTTAATCTAAAAAAATATATAGCAGTATATAAAGATAATGGTAGATAGCAATTCTGGTAGGAGTGACGTTGCAGGCACTCGGCGATGAGCCAGGGGCACGCGATATCGGTGCTGGCGCGCGCGTACCACCGCAGCGGGCAGGCACGGTACCTGCGCGCGGCGCAGCGGGCGCTGCTGCTGCTCGACGTGCCCAGCCACCAGGGTGGCGTCAAGGCGCTCTGGATGGACAGATACGTCTGGTGAGAATTCATTCAATGACATCTGCGTAAACAGACGTTGTATTTGTTATCATCAGTCTGCGACAGTCCACTGCTGGATATAAGCCTCTCCAAAAGGATCCGCGGATAACCACTCTCGTCCAGCTCCTGCCAGCCGTAAATCCGTCGCTCCACCTAGTCTTTGGGCATCTCACTCTGCGGTCTCCACTCGAGAACGCGTTTCGACCAACAGTTATCCGTTCTTCGACTGATATGGCCGGCCTATTACAGCTTCAATATGCTAATTCGGTGGGCTATGTCTATTACCGTGTATGTATGTATATATATTTACACAAATTGTAAAAAGTGGTTTATTGCGTACGAAACAGAAACGAACCAAAATGGAACTTCATTGGTTGTTCTAGCTTGGAATCGAACCCCTGTACATTAAATACATCAACTGCTTAGCTCTTAAGCTATCACTTATTTGGAGAGGCTCGTCCTCCGGAAGATGATGGTGGAAACCTTGGGATTTTAGTCGGTGCCAGTCAGAACTCGTCCTTCCCACGAAGGACGTGTACGCGTTAGTCGATTTAGTATAAAAAGAAAAAAAACTATCACTTTTATTGATATATCTAAATAATAAATAGTAAACGGCAACATTTTCGTATAGGTACGAGGAATACCCCACCACACCGCCGCTGTTCGTCCTGAACGGGTTCATCTACACGCTGCTGGGCCTCTACGACTTGCATGTCATCGAGGGTGAGAACTCCATATCTCTAGCTAAAAAGATGTTCGACGACGGAATGATCTCCCTGAAGACCCTCCTGCCGCTCTTTGACACCGGC
This sequence comes from Meandrusa payeni, assembly GCA_029286785.1. Classification (NCBI taxonomy): domain Eukaryota; kingdom Metazoa; phylum Arthropoda; class Insecta; order Lepidoptera; family Papilionidae; genus Meandrusa; species Meandrusa payeni. Next base: position 16,557,699 of record JAGSMX010000006.1, on the reverse strand, counting down.
AGCGGCAGCTTCTACGACCTCCGCCACTTTACCCTCGGAGTCAGCCCCAATCTGGCGAGATGGGACTACCATGCCACTCACGTCAACCAACTTTACCTCCTAGCTGGACTGGACCCTGACCCGATATTAATGGAAACTGCTAAAAGATGGGAAGGATACATGCAGGGGAAAAGAGCAGCACATAACTGAACGAAAAGATTACACATTCGATTACGGTCCACGGCGTCACCTCGAGTGATGGCGTTAGTGATGGAAATAAGGACTCTCAGGTCGCAGTCGGGGAAATTGCCCGCCGTGCCTTGCCAATTATTGAAGGCCTAAGGTTTAGGTGTTTTCTGAGCGATCAATCTTCAAAGACATGCCCTCGTTACCCCCATGGTTAGAAATTACATTTTTGGTAATCGAAAACTTTTACATTGAGTGCTGTTCAAATAATATTGACTTAATGCTTCACTTGATTCAATGCGAAAAAACAGCATTCTTTGCTAAAAAATAAATACAAACACTCTCACCCATCATCCAGAGAGGTAGGCAGATGTGACAGACTTTGATCTATATACATCATTTTTCTTCTCTTCTCCCTTTTTAATATATCGCCAATGTGGTCGATATACTTCCGCGTTATAAACTTTCTGTGTACTATAAAAAATATGTAATAAGATAACAGATGCTTAGATCTGAGCATTACTTGCCTTGTCCGACATCTTGCAACATACTAACATTTGTTTTTTAGGGAAAGACATCAAAAGACACAAGCGATTTTAAAGAGTTTTCTCTTCATTTATTTTTTAAATAAAGTGCAGTGATCAGCCAGGCCGCCTCTACAGTTTACCGGGTTTTAATTTATAAATAAATTTCTCTAATATATTTACGTATATGCACAACCTATTTGTATGACTCAGTGTTAAGAATCGATTATTATAATTGACTAAACAATCGATTGTTTAGGAATTGATGGCGAAATTTAAACTATATTATCTTTAAGGGTCACTTCGTAGTTTCACAGTTTTTAGAATTCGTTCGTACGTTCTATTAAAGTCGATTCTATAAAATTAAAAGCTTGCTTTTCAAAGGGAATATTTTTATACGTAATAAAACGGCAACACCGACATATAATATGAAGTAGTCAAATTGATGTATAATTTAAAAGTTAGCTGTAAAATATTTTAGTTGTAAAAGTCAGAAAACGAAGTACTTATTGTATGTATATGCACGTATATATAAAAGATACCATGTATCCACAAAATATACTATAGACAGTATATGATATATATAGATGAGAATATTTGCTATGAATTATTTCACTGTATATATTTTGCATATCCAATTAACTTTGATATATAAATTAGTAGTGGGCTGTGGAACCGCCATAGAATTTGCAAAATATGTTTTGTTTCCGCCGTATTTACTGTCTTTTGTAAGACTCCATATAGCCAAATCATAAAAACACTTTGATTGTGTAATATTTTAATTTATATAAGAAAGTAAACTTTAATTAACGTTGCCAAAATATCACAGATTACTAAAATGGCAAACGGATTCACTTATGCACATATTACTATAATATATACGAATATTTATACGTCCATAAACAGTAAACGTTGAATAAAACAAGATTTTAGGGATTTTCTTTTATATTCATAAAGTATATTGTATCTAACTTTATTCTCTACATTTTTCAAACGTCTTCCAAAATTCACGGTTACAAGGCTAATGTAACATTTTGTCCCAGCTATCTCTGGGCTACTGATTATAAAATGGTCTAAGAAACAATTAAAAACAAACTTGGACACGATTAATTTTGAAACGTTTTATTTATAATCAACAAAATTGGCTTAAAATCCTGGTTAATAGGCTATAAAATAATTTTAATAATACACGTACTATGAAAACGTTTTCTCTTTTGCATGAAATGAGGAAATATCTACCATAGCATCTAATACATAAATCAATATAATTAGGGTTATAATGCATGAGAGCGGAACCTACTAAAACATTGAATGAAACCATAGTAAAAAAATTCAATAATAGAGAAGAGTATTTTAAAGCATATTTAGAAAGAAACACTTTTCGCTGTTTCCAATTTTGAAAAAAATATAAGATTCTGAAACATGATTGCCAATCTCACACATACGACAACTTTTAATTAGAATTAGTTTTTATTAATTATTAAAAAAAAGAAGTTATCAAAATTATTAAATAAATAAACAATTGAACAATCCAGTTTTCATTTTACAATGGGCTATAAATAATTAATTATTCTTACAAATTGATAATAGATGGTATTTATTTTATTATAGTAGTTTTTTTTTAAAATTAAAAATAGTAAATTCTTTTACCGTCACGTTAGTATAATTTTTAAACAGATAAAATTAGTACTTTGTAAATTATTTTCGGTGACGGCTAAAAAGAATTTACTAACACCTAAGGCCTTTTAACTTATTTTTAAATTAACAAAATTTCTACTTTAACGACACATTTATTTTTGTAAGAACATGTCAGTAAGAACATTTCTCTACTATTTATCTAATGTGTTAAGACACACTTTACAAGTTCCACTCTCTTGCTTTATCACCATGTATTACTTTAGAGTTGAATGCAACTCTTAATAAATTATTACACTTAAGACTGACAAAAAAAGTACATTTGGAGTTTTCTCTGTAAGTAGTTCTCTTTCCTTTTAAAAATGAGGAATATTTTGCACATAAAAAAGCGCACATGTATCCATTATTTAAATTATTGTAGATCTTAATATAACTACACTACAAATATAACAAATGACTATCATTACATATTCTACCTCAAAAGAAAAAAAAATACATTATCACACGTTTCATACTCATTGAATATCGATTTAACTAATCCTTGGCAAAATTGTGTCAAAATAGTTTAATTGAAGTTACAATTTAAACAGCCCAAAACTTAAAAAACACTTTCATTACATATTGAAGACCTGGGCCCGAGTCCTCTGTACTAATTGTGTTAAAATGAACATTCGTGGATATCATATATGTCGGTTTTTGTTGGTTTTGATGATCCATTTGTTCACTTGTGCCATTATGGTTTTCCAATGGCGTGCCACTGACACATATACATATAATGTTCGTTAACCTCATACATAATGACTCCGAATGTCTAAATACACCGACACATACAAATTTAGATATTCAATTAAAAATTACATATCAAAAAAATTTATTCGTAGAATACGATTTTTGAGTCAATGAAAAATTAATTGTAATATGTTGATATCATAGTGAAATGTGTTTGACAAATAGTGAATAACATTTTCATAGTTTGTTATACATACATTTTGAGTTATCGTTTTATAAAAGGCCTGAAATATACAAATTGATATAAAGAAGTGTTAATAGATTTGTCTTAATAGAATCTAGTCATTGATTTCTCATCAAAAGATCTTAGTTTTGTAATGAAATAGAAAAACGCCTCTGCTAGTACGTTACCGGCGTCTCTGCTACGTGCCTAAAACATTTCTCGAATACATTACACAATACATATAATATTAACTATTGTGACGTACTTAACGGGATTTAGATTAAAAAAAAATAATAATTTTAACTCTAAAACTTATTTAGTTTACTCTTAATGTCATATCACTACTGTTTAAGTAATCTTTTAAAATAATTTGTTAGTTATTTTAATGTTATATGTTAAGTTAACAGTAGAAACAATAACATATTTTCGTTAAATTCCATTGTATCTTTTATTGATTTGTGTTTTTGTACATAACATATCTTGCCTTTGTTGATAATGATTTCTTTTATTTTAATTTTAATAATTTAATTTGATTGAAAAATAATCAAGTGTAACGTTTTATGTTTTTAATCTGTGAATAATTTATTTGTCAAATTATTTTATGTAAGTGACAAATTTCATAATGATATTGCACGACGTAGTAGTTAGTACAGCCCCGTAGATTTTCACGTTCTTAGTGAGAAATCAATCATTTTTCACTGTTCGGCTATGAAGCGAAGCACAAATTTTGTACAAAAAATTGTACACAACTAAATTTCTACGTGGCAACACTCGGTCATTTATCACATTAAGACTTCTTTCTAAGTTATATTTGACAGTTAAACAAAAATCATACAACTTATCGAAAATTATAGAAAGCATTGTTTTTTAAGAGTGTAGTATATCTAGTTAAACTTTAAATCAATATTTTGTGCCGACTAAACTTTCCAGTACCCATAGTTTTTTATCCATTTAATTAACTGACATATTAAGTTAGCAGTTTTAAAGTTACGAATGTAAACTTGGATACTGCGTACAATTTTAAAAATACACAGTTCTGGGAAGCATTGCATTACTACGGGTAACTTCAGTCGCTTCGTTATAAACTGAACGTACGGTTTCGGGACATGAAAATCCTGGACCGTCATTGTATTATTGCCGTACCATATATTACTCAGTAACAGACGCCTAGCCCTCCGTATATCTATGTACTGTAACTTTATTATGTCTATAAATTATCCGGTTACGTTGTAAAACATAATTTGTCGTGCCTTCACATGATATCTGTGTCTAGTCTGCGTGCAATTGTTTACTTTAGCCCATTTCTAGGAAATGTATCAAAATAATGTCAATTAACGAATGAAAAACAATATTTGTTTATAATCTGTCGAAATCATTATAATCTCTAATATCGTGTATATTGTTAGATTGTATTTGTTATAGGATTTACTGTCTTCTCTGATGTTGAACATCAACAACACGTCGAGCATGTTATGCTAAGATGTCAAATATAATCGATTATGACAGCGTTATTTGTTTAGCAAGTCACATATTGCTATACATTAGACAACAGAAGAGGGCTGTATAAAAGGAGACATTATGTGCGCTACGTTTGTGTCAATGTTCAATTTCTTTGTTCTTATTCATATCTCTTCTAATTCAATATTGTTTCGTCTTCGAAAAGCGGACGTACACATGTAGACTGAATTTTACAACAGAGTGCATTTATTCTCACTGGTCGATGGCTTTGTTCGTCTAAGGACGACATCACCGGGTCGACCTCTCCAGCCCTTGGGGCGCTCAGTCTGAACCTTCTTCCACTTATGCTTCTACTTTGCTTATTGTTGCTGATGGCCGCTAATTTCGTAAATGTGCGCTGCGCTGAAGTACCGTTTCGTTCCTCACCTTCGGGCGCCCTACTTCGGGATCATACGATGATAGCACCACATTTCAAATGTCTTTAGGCATCGTCTTTTATGGTGTATGCCTGTCTGCCGTTGGCTACGACGGGCCAGATGTGACAAAGTAAAATCCTTATTCGTAGCTTTACGTAACGTCAGCACAAAACCTTCTTCACTTTGTTGTTGATGTTTTATCTGGGTTTTGGAAGCATAAGTACTTTCGTATATTATACATATTTGGTAAAAGTTAGATAAAAACTAGCATATCACTATCAAAAACCAATGACATTTAAAGTGCACTTGTGTGAATGAATGTAAAAGATAGCTTTAAATGAATTCTTATCCTGAACCTGTATTTTATATTTGGTTTACAAACAAATCGAACATGAGTTGATCTGTAAACCTTTAAACATACCAATCGTTGTTCGTCCGTACGCAAACTGTACACAGAGCAACAGTAACAAACCTTTCTATGCTATGTCTCGTTAGTGTCAAAGCAAAAATCTCATAAAGCTCACCGCTCCTTATTTGAAGACGGCGGTTATGTGAGATTTCCACACTTAACTACCTAACTTTCTCGACCACCGGCGCATCAAGAAGGGCTCCGGAATCTCCAGCGGAACCCACCGATGTCCCTCGGCACTGCACCGAAGCATGCCCTAGGGGAGTTCTTCCCCCAGAACCCTCATTTTGCTAAGAAAAACAAGACACCGTGTTGCCTTGCTCCTCGGTCCACTTTTACGGCGATAGGAGCTCCCGAGGGCGCCTTTCAGTTGCTTTTTACGACTAGCAGGGGTTACTGTAGCCTAATTCTGTGAGCCCTCACCAAGAAAGCTCACCGTCTATTCCAATGTTACCCGTTGTCATAATTAAAAAGCTGTTTAAGCCGTTACATAATGTTTGTTATGTTATATTAACAATCAAATTATCATTACTAATGATTATGTTACATTGGCTCTTATGATTCGTAGAATATTTTTGGTTAAGACTGATGTTCTTGCACGAAAAGTTTGGCCGCCATCTTGCGAACTTAGGTTCTAACTAGAGTAGTTTACAAATTATTTTTGAACGCATCGTTTGTTTAAATAATCGTTTGCTTATAACTTAGTATAAAGCCTCATATTTGTTATTGTAAACGGTTCATGAATGACCAAAATGTAGAAACATTCCAAAAAAGAGCTTATTAGTACACGTACTGTATGATAGTTTACGTTTCGTTATTCTTCCATTTCCTAGCGTGTACTGAGAGTATTGCTGTTGGGGATTTGGATGGTGTTATATGGAAATGCGTAGGATAGTGAAAATTATCGAAATTAAGTATCGATTTTTAATTTATGAATATTAGAAATAAGAGCGATGTTGAATCGTAGTTTTAAAGTTACTCGACTATTTAATAATATTGTATTACAACCCGAATCTGTACCTGTATTTACTTAAGTGTTATTTATTGTGAACAATTTCAGTCAGTACAATGTACTTATCGTAATATATGTTATCTCATTTGTATATTTACAAGATGTGTTTGTGCTAATTCCATTTGTATTAATATTTAACGATAAATTTGTTCTTGAATATATATCTGATACAAATTTACCAAAGTTCAACTGATTTGGTGAATATATCTTTGATTGTTGTATATTGAGAATAATCCAACAGTGCCAAGTATCAAAAAAATAACAGGCGTTAAACCAATTGATACAAGTAAAAAACTCTTTATCAGTATGTATTAAATCTTGTGTTTAAGTAGCCACAAAGGCTCTAAGTAGCCCACACTTTTCTAAATCACTTATGTATTGAGTCATTTAATAAATGTCATTAAATAAAGGCCTCTACGTGTAGCTGTAAGTAGCATCATTGGAAGCGTAGCAGCCCTAGGCTACACTTTCAATCGCACTATGGTTGGAAAGTCCCTCGCACGACATAGCAAGGCTTTGAAATCGTGATCGAATTTTGTGTATTGCAAAATATAGGCTCCTTTAAGACTTCTCTGGCCTCAGTCCTCGGAGTCCAAGCGGCAGATATTCTCTATTATTTGAGGAGTCTGCATTAGACTCTTTTCATTGAAATTAGGATTTTTTTTAATTGCAATTACTTTCCGGACCATCTGAGGGATCCGGTATTCTTTTGTGATGATTTCAATGTTTTCAGTCAGCTATGTTTTTGACTGTCTTCGCCGCGACACGCAAGCTTTGTTAAGAGTCATATTGATATTCATCAAATCCAATCTATAGTGATACTTACTTCTGCATATCCGACTCCTTATTAATATCATCGCACATTACCGGCAATTAATAAGGATGTCTTTTGGACTTGAAATAACATTCATATATATATAAAAAAACAAAAGATTATTATTTGTCTCTAATTCGTCGTTTAAGAGTTAATATATGCCTAGGTTCTGTCTTTTTTTTTAATATTAATTGTATTGTAAGCCTCCATATAAGATCATCTTAACGAGTAAGTTTAAAGCTTAGGTTATACAATGTACAGCAACACTGTTCCAAATGCGTATATGTATGTAGTTGTAGAGAGATAGATGATGCACCTGTGAATGACAATAAAATGTCTCTGACAATATTGGTTTCATTGTTCACTCTCAAATTTATGAATACAGGAAGCTGCACTAGACCTGCGAGAATCGACAGTGGGGTAAGAACTAGTGGATAGCTTGCTGGGTCCCCTAGAAAAATTGTTGTTAAAAGAAAATGTATTTTCAATGTTCTGTAATATAAGTGTATCGCCAAAACCATGTGCAAATTACAGTCGAAAAACTTATTTATACTAACAAGTTTGTTGCTTATTACATTCAACACATACCTGAGAGACAATGATGTTTTATGTACCTATGTTAAAGATATGATTTATATTATAAGGAAAAAAGTTATTAGTGTAAATATTATTGCCGTTGTTGAAGCTCTGAATTTTGAATGACTTTCTAAACTACCGAACTCTAAAGAGTTTTGCCCCATTACATAAAATGAACGCAGCCGTCCCGTCCGGGCACGTTCGCGCGTTGCGCTAACAACCATAACGCCGGTGCAACCTCTCACTGTGCTCAAGTGTCCGAGAATTTTTAAATCATTTCCAATGCAGTTTTATAACAGTTTCCTTTTTAAAGTTTATTTTGTATTCAACTAACATTTAGTACGTATCGTTAATTCACGATCGTAATAAATATCTACGTTTTCAAGGACTTTTAAATAATTGAGTTGCGCTGCTGAAATTGACATATGAAATTAATTCACAATAGATTTCTAAGAATAAAAACATTCATTTATTCGGGACGTTCACCACTAGGACATCGGAGAAACAATTATCACCCACAAATTCCGTCGCACGAACTTCCGCCGCCGCTTTTAAAGAGCCTGCAACAAAAACTTATCGCTCTGTTCAAACTGAAACTACGAGATCCGAGTAGCGAACAAAAACGAACTCAAAGGGAAAATCTTTTAGGAAAAAATCCATTAAGGAGCATAGGGTGGAATCACAGAGGGTGATCGGGAGACCGAATACGGTGCAAGGGGGCAAACAAACATCGCACCCCCTTTGGACCGCGCCAACGATGTCGGGAGTTGCAAATTCCGGCGCCCTGCTCCAAAATTGCAACGAACTAATGCAGAGATACCACCTTATATAGGTACGTACACATTCTTTGGCTTTTTTATATTATTAAGTATTTAAAGACAAGCCTATAATTTATTTGTAACGGCGATAGCTTCGACCTTGGTCACCATAAATGTGCATTTAATTCTCAGGTTATATTAACTAAGCATTTTACAAGTAAAACTTAGTACTTTATAAGTCTCCTATATGCGAAAATTACTTGTACATACTCGTAACTTATTATACTCGTTTAGTGGAGAATATTACATTAGTTGTGGCTAAGCCGATACCGATATCAAAATGCAAGTAATTACTTTATGCGATACAAGTCTTCAGAAGACACATGCAAAGCATTTGCTATAAATTGTCTTGATTGTATACGTATGATACTGACATTTCTTCCGTTACGTCAATATGTAAGCCTAAAGCAGACTAATTGATAGCCTTTCCGTTAATAATAATAAAGCACCCTCACATTTTTTTAAATCTATGCATCGACACATTTACACAATAAAATATAGGTACTTGCATCATTTTATTTACTCATTATTGTAAATAAGATACACGAATTGTAAATAGTAGAAAAAACCATATAACGCGCCAACAGCGGCACGACGACTTGACTCAGTTCAGACATGGTTGCACGTCTGCAAGCGAGAGAGGGCGCGCTTTTCGGCCATCGCCATTTTGTCGAGAGCTGCCTGCATCTCGGGCCAGGGTTCGTAGCGGTCATTGATGACAATCAGCTTGTGGATCGACGGCTTCCTCAGGTCCATGGTTCGCGATATGTTGTCCCGGCTACGAGATGAGAAAACCACGTCCACCTTGGCAAGGAGACAGATCGATATCATACACATGGTGAATGCATGAATATAATTTATAGCAAACATCTTTTGGATCGACAGAAACTTCTTTCTAGAAAGTATATCTGGTTCCCACGTCTGCTATACCTATTGTGTGCAAAATGAACGTTCAATGGCATTATATATTTGCTACTCTTAGTAATCTTTTAGTACCGTTTATCATCTAGGACTGAATGTCCACTTAACATCAGCTGGGATCGTGGTCATGCACTTAGAAAGTATAAAAAGAATTGTACTTACTTTATTCCTACAAGCCCACCCAATAGACGCAAACATTAAACCCAGTGCAGCAAAAGTCACTAGGACCAAAGGGATGATCTCCCAATACTTCATTAAAGCATATGATAATTGTAGTTTTTTAGGTATTGGAATGTCATACTGCGAGGGGGGTAGCAACTCGCCAGAGCGCCTTACCAGAATGAGTTGGGGTACCAATTTCTTTTTCTGCAAAAGAGATAGAGCACTACGGACTTGAATAGCGGGCTTAAGAAATTTTGAAAACATTTTAGTAAATTCAGTTTCGATTGTTTTTATAAATTGCTAATCTAAAATTCCAAATTGAATGACAATAAATTCTTGACGACGGTTTTTAAAATTTACAGGACTTCCAAAGAGTTTATTGTTACAGAAAATGATTAAGGATAACGACTTGATAAAAAAACATATCTTTTTACCTAAAGAATAACATTAAAATGCAAGAAAAAAATGATAGTAGATGGGTACTAAATTCAGTAAATTTTAATAGTACAAATATTTTATACGTACCGGCACAATACAAATCAGGTTTATGAATAAAAAAATCGTTTCACGTCGACTTGATAAGTGAAATTTTATGTCAATTTTAATTCAAACATTTTTTATAAAGTAATTTTAAGTGAAAGAATTTGGTCAATCGTCAAGAGTTATAATTTTACAAAAAAAATGTGGAAATTGTTGTCCTATATAATCTGTACTCAACCAGTCGCGTAATAAAGGTATTTTTATTATTATGGTCGGCGAATTTTCTGAAGCGATACGACTTAAGGAAGTTTAAGAAAAGACTTGACTATATTCATGCTATATTGGTTTTATATCTCCATAGAATGTGTGATGATGTGTGAACTCAAAAGAGCCGTACTTTTAATTGTCATATAAAAAAGAACGGTCCCGAATACTGGAATATAAAATATCAGCATATTATCTTTATACAATTCGTACATACAATAATAATTCCTACGAAAGTTTATAAAGCTTGTGTTTCGCCCCAACACAAGCTTTATAAACTTTCAACTAACTAATAAAACTTCACGTGAAATGTGTAAGTAATTTGTTATTTAGTGTAAAGAGCAAGCATTTGCTTTATCGTCTTTTCCAGTAGGTGTTCAGTTTACTTGGTGATGACACTGCGCACGCCACGTCGTCGCATATCGCCTCGTACGAAACGCCGGTATCGTGCCATCAGAGACTTCCTGCGGCGAGCTCTTGGTTAGTTTACAAATTGTGTTAGTAAATTAAAAAGGGTTCACTCACATGAACAACCACACACACACATTAGTCGCTAAGGCATGTTTGAAGTAATTCCTATGGACTTTAGGTACACCATCCCACAATTTTTTCAAATGGAGACTATTTTATTTGGCACAAGTTGTTACCCGCGATTTAAAATGATATATTTTTTCTAAAATAAAAGTAGCCTAAGTTTCTCTCTATTGCGTCAGCTATCTGCCAGTGAAGGTCTCGTCAAAATCGTTCCAGTCGTTCCAGAGTTTATCCGGAACAAACAGACGAAAATTGCGAAAAATGTTGTTTTGGTATTTGTGCCGTATATACGTTCATAAGCATGTGGTAAAAAGCGGTCATTTGATTATTACAATGAGACACACTCATTTTATTTATTTGTATAGATGTCTGAGATGTCTGTAGCAACTGTGAGCAAATTCTCTCTTAATTGATTTAATTGTTCTATACCTATCGATGTTTTTTTCCACAAGTAATGTCAATAACGTACTATACGTTCATCTTCTTCTTTGTCGTTCCCTCATTTCTGAGGATCGTGGTCACTAGGGCCCCCAAATGAACAACCTGCCTCCATCGGTTTCGGTCCGAGGCAGCCCTCACCAGCTGGTAGAGATTAGGAGAGGAGATGGCACCTTTACTTGGTCAGACCATCGTGTTGGCGACCGGCCTCTTGTTCTCTTGCCTTCTGTATTGCCAACGATGACCAGCTTTTCAAGGTTGCCATCCCCTCTACGCATTATATGCCCGAAATATGATAGTACGCGCTGTAGACACGTAGTGGACAATCTGGTCTTTATGGCGAGCTGGGAGAGAATAGATACATTTGTGCGCTTGGCAGTCCACGGTATTCGTAGCATTCGCCTCCAGCACCACATCTCGAATGCATCTATTCTCTGTCTTTCTCTTGCTCGAATTGTCCACGTCTCGACTCCATACAGAAAGATCGGGAATATTAATGCTCTTACTAATCGAGCCTTTGTTTTATAGCTTATTCCTCGATTTTTCCAGATACTTTGCAGACGTGTCATTGCATCTTTAGCCATCGCTATCCTTCGCTTAATCTCAGGTGCACAGTTTCCTTCATTATTTATGTTTGAACCCAGATAAATGAAATTGTCCACAGTGTCAATGCCGGGGATGCTCTGCATATCTGATAGTTTATTCGCACGGTCCACCACCATCAACTTGGTTTTTTGTCTATTTATTGCTAGTCCTAGTTTCTCACTCTCTACCTCTAACCTATGTAGTATTTCCTCCATGTCAGCAAAGGATGTAGCAAGAAGAACTGTATCATCCGCATACCGCAGGTTACAAATGCGCTTTCCACCCACAGCAAAACCCTTATCCCACATTTCGAAGGTTTTGCGAATAATGTATTCTCCGTAGATGTTAAAAGCAGAGGAGAAAGAATGCATCCTTGTCTAACGCCCTTCTTAATACTAAACACATTTGAGCAGTCGGTGTCTAGTTTTACGAAAGAGCGGTTATTAACATAGAGATTTCGGACCAGTTCAATAAGGTGTTGAGGTGTACCCATTTCACCAAGCACTTTCCAAAGTTCTTCCCACTGCACACAGTCAAAGGCTTTGGTATAGCCAATAAAACAGAGTATAACAGGGCTGTTGAATTCGCGACTCTTTTCAATTATTTGGCGTACATTCAAAATTTGTTCTCTTGTACCTTTGCCTTTGACAAAACCTGCTTGTTCTTCTGGGATTTGGCGTTCGAGAAAGTGCTTGAGTCTACGGTTGATGATGTATAGGAGTATTTTACTAACATGAGGTATAAGTGCAAGTGTTCTATAATTACCACAGTCTTTTGTGGAGCCTTTCTTGTGCAGTGGAACAAAGATCGACTCAGTCCACTCTACAGGCCATTTCCTGGTTTTCCAGATGGAATTGCAGATCCTCAATAGATGCTGTATACCATTAGAGCCTAGGTTTTTCAGTAGCTCTGCTGGAATCCCATCTTTACCGGGAGATCTTCTGTCTTTTAGACAAGTAATTGCACATTCTAATTCCGACCGTAGTATATTGGGTTCATATTCTACCAATTCTTGCTGATCGATATTAGTGGTGGGTTGGCCAGTGTCATAAAGTATCGTGCAGTACCGCTTCCATCTCTCCAAGACCTGGTCCTTTTCTGTTAGGATGTTACCTATTTCATCGGCAATAGTACAGGTTTTCACACTGCGGGATTTCGTTAAATATTTTACTTTACGAAAAAGATCTCTGGTTTCATTCCTTGCAGAATTCTGTTCAAGATCCTCGCAGACACTGTTGATGTGAGCGTCGTAGTCTTTGCGACATCCTTTTTGGACCTGGGCGCTTAGTTGTTCATATAACTTCCGGTCTTTTTGAAGCGCCAAGCCTTTTTCTTTCATTTTTCGTCTCCGAGTGATAAGGTCAGCTGTTTCAGTAGAAATAAAAGGCTTCATTGTAGTTTTGCGAGCATGTTTTCTTTAGCAGTCTGTACAATAATTTTCTGCAGATTTTGCCAAGCATTGTCCTGGTCAGTGGTGTCATTGGCTAGACAGTCTGGTATTCTCTGTTCAATGGCTTTTCGGAAATCCTGAATGCGAACATGGCGCATATCCAAAGTACGTTCATTATTTTTTTGAACATTCCTTAAACGAAGACGTAGCGTGGCCACTAGTAGTTGGTGATCGGTTCCACAGTCTGCCCCAGGAAATGTGGTAGTGTTCATGACAGAAGATCTCCAACGACTTTGAATGAGTATATAATCTATTTGGTTTCTGAAACAGCCGCCAGGAGAGATCCAGGTATACAGACGCCGTATGTGTTTTTTGAAAACGGTATTGGTGACTGTGAGGTTTTCTTCGCAGCAGAACTGAAGCATGCGTTCACCTCTTTCATTCCTAGTACCAATTCCATACTTTCCAACTATTCGCCGTAGATGTTTGTCGTTCTCTGTTTGTCCAATTTTAGAGTTAAAATCACCTAGAACTATAGTTACTTCTCTTTTCGGTATGTCTTGAAGAGCCTTACTCAAGGAACTATAAAAGCCTTCGATGTCATCTTCGGTAGATTGTGCCGTGGGCGCATACACTTGTATTAAATTCAGTTTACAGGGAGCAGTATTTATCTTGATGGCAATAATACGGTCATTGATCGGCGTATAGCCGGTTATATATTTGTCGATGCCCTTTGGTACAACAAAGGCAACACCCCTTGCGCTTTCATCTTGAGGTCCTGAGTAGTATACCTTATTTGAGTGATCCGTCGAGAAGTAGCCGGATCCTCTCCAGTGTGTTTCACTGAGGCCCAGGATGTTGACCGTCTTCCTTTTCATTTCAGCTTCCACAATCTGAAGTTTGCCAGGTTGATTTAGGCCGCGTACATTCCATGTTCCAATTTGGTGGGGCTTTCTAGCTGACTTTAAGTTGTCAGTAGCATTGTTTCCACGTATTGCCTGATCAGACACAATCACGTGGCCGGTAGCACATTTCACACCACCATTCCCGGTTTGGTGGCGCCGGGCGTCAGCCGGATCGCTCGACAGAAACATATTGCATTTTCGTGATTCCATTGTGACACTCAAGGGACATAGTGCAGTGGTTTCCCGTTGCCTTCTGCACCAGGCATTTTAAGGGTTATTTAGACCCTAAGGCCGCTGCAGCCTCTTCCATACAGTTGTCCGAATGGGTTTATAGTTATACCGCTATTGCTCGGTCGCCAGGGCCTCGTTCGTTATCTAGCAGGAGCACCACGGTTGCCAGTTGGCTGCCGCCGCCTTTCAGCGCGTGCAGGTGAGGATGACGCTTGGGGCCGGCGTGATGTTATGTCCGATCTCCCCTTACCCCCGTTCATAAAAGATCCAAATAAGCTTATCGATGTTGTTTCGAGTGTAACCCCAGGTGGGTACACAATGACAACAGTTGCTGTACAGCTTATCTTACCAAGATCATTATTCTTCATATGTCACTGGCGGTGAGCCCATCGAGATATTAGGCCATAGCACAGGGCATAAATTTAAATATTTCTTTTCTTTATTTCCGAAACCGAAAAACAAACTAATTGTTGCGAGCCTTCTGGAATTCGAAACCATGATCATAAAATCGTAATGTCGAAAGTTTTAGTCACTAAACTAATTAAATTTGAATCTTCACAGGTACAACGTCCCAACCCGACACAAAAACAAACTCAAATATTTCAGTTAGTGTCTCAGATTTAAAACAAAAGAATGTAGCAGACGGTCACTTGTATAAAGTAAATCAGCACTATCAAGGTTTGATAACTGTTGACGACAATCTCAAAAGCGAAAACTTAAAATTTGTCCAGCAAAACAACAAAAACAAAACTAGTCTTGAAAAGGTTAAAAATAACCCTGATGAAACAAAAGTTTTGTATAAAACTTCAGAGAATCACTATAAAAAAAATATAGAAAGTGATATTACAAGTAAGGTTTTTAATGCCATCGACGCAGATTTTACATTGCAAAAGCAAACAAATAAAACGATATCCCAAATTGATGGAACAGTAGCTAAAAACAAAAATATCATTAAAAGGGTGATAATGGATTAGATGTGGTAATTAAACCCGAATATAATTTGAACAGTCGAAAAAAACTTAAAAGTTATTCGACGGATAGCTACTGCTCATCTGTGGACTTGGTGAAATCAGATTCTGAACGACATCATCCTAAAAGACGATCCAAATTGAATTATACTAATCCTGTAATTGTAAAAGAATCACAGAAAAACAAAGAAGATGAACGAAAAAATAATATTGAATATCTAGTTAGAAAATATGAAGAACGAAGTAGAAGAAAAAAATATAAACCACAAAAAAAAGAGCTTGATAAGGAATTTATAGCCGATATTATTAGACGACAGTATAAACCTATAAAATTGTTTAGCTTGAGAGAATCTGGTTTGAGTCAAATGTCCGCACCACTATGCCGTGATCAAGAGTTCTCTGTTAATGAGGACGTACGAGAAGGTAGTGAAATATGTTCATGTTGTTATGACAAACCCAAAATTCGGAATGGAATTAGATGTACGCCTAGTTTTAGCGACGTCAGAAGTATTTGTGACGCTAGGTTATACAGTTCTAAGCGGAATCCTCGCAGCAAACAAAATCGGAAACATCAGGAATATTATAATGATTCTTATTATGATCTAGTACCAGTAAAGGAGAAATCGAGTCCTAAGTCAAGAAAAAAGTTTGCTGACTATAATATGATTCCATATGAGCATTACAAAGAAGTACCTCCCTCTCCGCGATCGCTTCGACCTCGGCTAAACCTTACGGCGCAGCGTTATGAGAAAAGTGATGATTTCAGTCCATATTTTTCTCATCCTCATCCAAAAACCTCGGGACATAAAAAAGTACTTAAAGTCAATCAAAATTTTGGAAACCATGATTTCCCGAAATGCATAATTGTAGGAAATGACAAAGTTTTATCACAGTGTTGTGTAAAACACGACTCACGTATTTTTCAAAGTGACGATGAGTTTGACACTTCCATACCGTGTCCCTCAATTAATCAAAGAAATTTGTCTCATCATTTATCTGTTAATAAAACACAAGAAATCGGTGTGACTGTAGATAAAACAGACAAAGCACTTTATGAAATTAAGGATATCCTCCAAACTTTCCTTGAAGAAATGAAAAAAGAAACGTCGCATAGTGATACATCTGATAAGTCACTGGTTAAAAGTAAACAAGAGGAGCGAAAAGCAAACATTCCTGTGTTACCAAATAGTTCAGACAGCTTAAATAATACAACCAATCAATTCACTCCAAATCCATATATCCAAGCATTTCCAAATACTTGTTGCTATCCAATAGTTCCTATTTGTCCTATAAACTGCGTGCAAAATGGCTTTGTTATACCTACTCAAAGTCATACATGCTCAGCTTGTACTAACCGCCCAAAGGATTTATCAGTTCCAAGTAATGATGCTGCTTTAAGCGTTGATAATACTCAAAACAAGAACTCTTCTGAAGACACTCAGCAACTAATTAAAGAAATATATAACTTTGTAAAACAAACTCCTCAGCCTAAGGTAAACGCAGAATATCGTGATGTTAGCATTGATAACACTGACAGATTACAGGCAAAACCACCACCAAAAAAAAATTTAACATCTAGAAGTGCAGGCAACAGCTCAAATCCGTCTGCACATGATGTTAAAGTAGGCACATCTCAAATGAAATGTTATTCTAAAAGTTGCGAAGCTTTCGGTTCAAAAAAAGCCAGCGAAAGCGTATACAGCAACGGTAGTTACTCAGATACCGTTTTAGAGAAGCTCAGCCTTGAAGCAACTGCTAACCAGCACTCGGACTTCGATCTAAGTAGCATTTTAAATATGGAAGTCAAGGTAAAGCACGTTAATTAAAAAAATATAAGTACTACTTCCAAATAATTTACATGGTTTACTTGTTAAACTACAACTTTGTATTGCAGCCTAGAAAAAAGAAGAAGTTTGCCAAGGTTTTACAGTCATTTGGTAATTTGTTAAAAAGAGAAAAAGATGTGATAGAAGAACTTAGTGAGAGTGAAAGTACTATGGAAGTGGGATATCCTCAAACTTTCCTTGAAGAAATGAAAAAAGAAACGTCGCATAGTGATACATCTGATAAGTCACTGGTTAAAAGTAAACAAGAGGAGCGAAAAGCAAACATTCCTGTGTTACCAAATAGTTCAGACAGCTTAAATAATACAACCAATCAATTCACTCCAAATCCATATATCCAAGCATTTCCAAATACTTGTTGCTATCCAATAGTTCCTATTTGTCCTATAAACTGCGTGCAAAATGGCTTTGTTATACCTACTCAAAGTCATACATGCTCAGCTTGTACTAACCGCCCAAAGGATTTATCAGTTCCAAGTAATGATGCTGCTTTAAGCGTTGATAATACTCAAAACAAGAACTCTTCTGAAGACACTCAGCAACTAATTAAAGAAATATATAACTTTGTAAAACAAACTCCTCAGCCTAAGGTAAACGCAGAATATCGTGATGTTAGCATTGATAACACTGACAGATTACAGGCAAAACCACCACCAAAAAAAAATTTAACATCTAGAAGTGCAGGCAACAGCTCAAATCCGTCTGCACATGATGTTAAAGTAGGCACATCTCAAATGAAATGTTATTCTAAAAGTTGCGAAGCTTTCGGTTCAAAAAAAGCCAGCGAAAGCGTATACAGCAACGGTAGTTACTCAGATACCGTTTTAGAGAAGCTCAGCCTTGAAGCAACTGCTAACCAGCACTCGGACTTCGATCTAAGTAGCATTTTAAATATGGAAGTCAAGGTAAAGCACGTTAATTAAAAAAATATAAGTACTACGTCCAAATAATTTACATGGTTTACTCGTTAAACTACAACTTTGTATTGCAGCCTAGAAAAAAGAAGAAGTTTGCCAAGGTTTTACAGTCATTTGGTAATTTGTTAAAAAAGAGAAAAAAAGATGTGATAGAAGAACTTAGTGAGAGTGAAAGTACTATGGAAGTGGACGGTAAACCGATGTCACCATATACACAAAATTTGACTAATTATATGATGCATGAAGAGAAATATTATCAGCAGCCGCCATTTCCCTCGAGATACCCATATCAAACATCACCCGACTATTCGTATCGACCATCTGCAGTAATAGATTCTAAGCATCGGTATCCGTACTCACCTTACGCGCCTACAATTAAAGAATCGGGTATGCAACACGCCTCATACCCAGGCACGTCTTCTTATTCTACTTCTTTTGAACACCGCTATAATCAAGTTCCCCCTCAAGTGCCGCTCTGTCTAAAGGAAATAGAAGTAAAAAGCATCGGAACACAGAGCGAAATCAAGAAATCATTTTTTGAAGTATTAAAAAGCAAAATGGCCGGACCAAAGCCGCAAATTGATTCTATGGAAGAAACACATAAAAACTTACCAAAGATGGTTAAAAGGCCTGGTTTTTTAATTGGAAAAACATGCAGGAAAATTCCATGCAAACAAATACAGCTCTCGGAACAGATTTAGGGTACTCGTTAAATTATACACAGAACCAGCTAAGAGAAACTGACATGACTATAAGAAATACATTATTGAAGAGATTTTTCCATAAACGCAATCCCTTCTCCCTTCAAAACCCGCTTCTACAGACATTATTGGGCAAAGACAAACCGATGGCGGAACCACCGAACCTTCTTCGACCGAAAATGATGATGTGAACCTAATAGTAAGTGTCGTCTTCGTGTAGTAGTGTGGTAAATTTTTGTACATGTTTGTGTGAGGTTTAAACGAGTGTAGTAAGTTGTGTTTTTAATACAAGTTAGTATATTATTGGAAGTTTATTGTCTGAATTATATTTTATGCCAATATCTTATGACGCATTTTGCGAAGATTTTATTATAGAACCACACGCATGAATTAATCCATCCAAAAGCACAGCTATGTCCCTGTCAAAGCATGAATTGCTTTCTGGGAGACATTCATTCACACATTCCTTAACACACCGTTCAATGGAGTATGGTATATATATATAATAACCAATCTACGCTGATTCGCCAAGCAGCTATTGGAGAATCAAGCATTGACCGCAACAGTTTCACCAAATTTGAGAGAGGTAACAGAGCTTCACGCTAGGCTCTATTAAGAGCCTCGGGTTCACTGGGCGACAAGGGTGGGGGCCTTTGTCGTCTGCTAAGGTGGACCCGGGAAGCCTTGCACTATGAGGGCACAGGGGGGGAGGGAGAAACCTCCCCCCCCCCGGGACGTGCTCTCCTTGAGCACAGTGCAGAGGGGCTCCGGTGCGTTCCACTGGAGATCCCGGAGCCCCTCGTCATGCACCGAGGAAAGGGCCACCGGGGAGGTTTTAGTGGGTAAAAACCCCACATAACCGCCGCCTTCCCCCCAGAAGGCGGGGTATCTTTTTGAAGATTTCCTCCCCGTTAACAAAAAAAAAAGGCTCTATTAAGAGTATGCTGCACCTGCAACCGCGCGTGTCATGAGTTGCATAATCTTGTTGGCAAGTTAATTAACTAAAATTAAACCAGTTGCGTTAAATTTTACCCTTATTGTTTAAACGCCGATGTAATTCCTGTTAAAAAGTGTCTATTTTAATATTTTTATGTACAAAATTCGTGTAGTAAATATTTGTTATATCTTACACTGTTTTCTCGATTGTCGTAATTGAAACTAAATTATATTTAATAACTCTTCTTTGAAAAGAGTCGCCTAATTGGGTACTTAGTAATATTTCCTGCTGCTAAGCTGTCACGTACATACGTTACACTCTTATGTATAACAAAAATAGATTTCCGCAATCTGTACTTTTTTAGTAAAATGTTTTAAAACAATTTGGGTTATTTTACATTTAAATGACGAGCGCAACTGGCTTCGCTGCGCAGATTTTTTTTTAGTTTTTGACGAAATCAGTCTCGCTATAGGTACGCCTTAATTGTGTTAATTTCTCACCATTATGAAAACTGGTCTATACTTAAATAATAATATTTATTAATTATATAATTAAAAATCCATTGAAATATTTCGATTATGTGAAAACCATAGACAATACCAATAACACGTTCATAACACAGAACGAACGGTATTTTTGTCTTGGAAGGATAACCACAATACAAACGTCATATTATTCTTAGAACTACAGAAGAAATAAAGCTATGGTAAATATATCAAAACATTATTAGCCTAGTCAAAAGAGGTTTCCGATATGGATCAAGATATAAGTTTATACCACGTCCCTTTGTCTTGGCTCACAAATGAATCTCTAAAAATATTATCAAACTTGTTAAACGCAACCAAAATATTGCCAAGTGATGGTCCAGGAAATTTACCCAGGTATTTATAATATGCTTTTATTTTATTCATATTTCAGGGTTTTCTTTTAAATGATTTAATTTAGTTTCAAGCTCAAGATATACAATATGATGAAGAATACAACATGACTGTTATCTTTTGTATTCGTCCAAATTGTTTATAAAGAAACTGAATATAGTGCATATTGCATTCCTCACTTACCGTTAGGCTGAAGACTCCTTCCCCTATAGCATTTCAACTTGTGACTCGGTAAAATAATTGATTATTATAATGACATATGTAAACAATAACATTTGACAGTGAATTCGTTGATTCTGACGTATACATCTCTCACATATAGATGTGGTACTTTTAGATTGAGCTGATTTATTTACTTGATGATGATTTAAGATTAACCCAGTGGGTGCTGCTGTGAAGATTTTTATTTTTTTAATGTGACAAGGCTATGTTTATCCTTTGCCATAGAAAGATCACAGTATAACTATGTTACTATTCCCTTTGTTTCTCAATGAGCAGTCAAGAAGTTCAGTTTCTCCTTCTCAGTGTTCTACACTCTATACATTCCTTAACATTTAGCTTACATAACAAGATACAATTTTTCTCAAAGTTGTCAATTTTAATATTTGTTTAAATTCTATATTAATGTGTAACAATAAGTAACTTAATTGTAACTTAAGTTCTTCTAACTTTCCTATATCTTGTTACATATTAATTTTTGTCCAGTTTTCTTCCTTGTGCATTGTGAATGGGTCATATGTCATCTGGGTATTAAATCGTGTTATGTGTTTAAAGCCAGTATAGGTTTCTAGTATAAATTATAGTATCTTTCATTAAGTGACTATCTGGCTGACTGCATTATTCCAAATTGATATATATTTATTGATTGTTTAAAAACTTGAGAAGTGTTAATCAGCAGTGATTTAATTTAAACAACTAGTATAGTTTGTGCCCAATGTATGATGATAGGTACAAAATGCTGGTCTAAAATCTGAATCTGCTTTTCAAGTCTGATTGACAAGTCCCATCATCTAACAAATATAGTCTTTCAAAATAGATTTAATTGAAAATCCAGAAGATAAAAAGTATTTAGAGGAAGGTGACAATAGAACCCTTGATTAGCAAAATATAAGCTTGTTAAATTAAAGAAATCATAAGATAATTTCATATTTTACAGGTATTGGGTAGGTCTAGCTTCATTAGCCAACATATCAACAGAAACTGCCGGTAATATAGCATTATACTCAGACAAAACAGCTAAACTCTTAGAGATATGGATAAGAGATAATCCAAACACTGCTTATGTTGGCTTTCTTCTTGAATTTCTCCAACATTTAGACAGATATGATGTATATGATGATTGTGTTGAATTGCACAAACAAGGAAAACTTTTTGGTAAGATATTCATGTCGGCCAATGATTTGGCAGTGATTACATTAGTTTTAGATACCCATAACCACAACATTAGGCTTTAATTACCTTTTGAATTCATAAATAGGCATTGCAACAAAAAATCTACAAGTAAAAAGCAAAAAGTATGCAGAATCTAAGTCTTTTTATACAAATAAAGTTTTTATTAATGTGTAAAGAGTAATATATATGGTCAATATCTGCTTAATTCAAATGGTATTGGATGAGATTCTAGTGCAACACAGAGGTATGGAAATGATTGTGAATGAGAAAATAATATATGCAATTTAAAAGTAACAAATTAAGGCCATAAATATACAGGGTAAAAGGTAAAGCCAGTGGATATATGTATGTTGGTACTTATGCCGCATGTTCAGTATAGAAATGGGAAATAAAGAGTGACGAAAGGTTATGGTATGAAAGTGGGTGGAAATGTTTGTAGGGATTCTCTATACCGATGCATAATGTAGTGATTAATGACAAATATGTTATTATTAGCAGTCATTGTAATCAGCAAACATGTTACTGATCTGATCTGATTTTTCACAGCAAAACCACATGGTTACCCTGTAAGACTTTCTGTCGAGGTCCCTGAGGATGATAGACTTATAACATATGAAGACAAAGAATGTGGTGAACCTCAATTTTACCATGCATATGTGGTACATGCACCAGAAGACAAAGATTTTGTTGATACACTATTGAGCAAAATGAGAGAAGCTGGTTTACGGGTATTGCTAACTAATATTATTACATAATTACGACAGCACAACATTACATCCGATCTCACCGTGGCTGTAAGAGCTTGCGAGTAATTTTATTGCGATACCGCCGTTTCATGAATAGGCCCCACACGTTAGATATTAGAAGCATTGCTGGAGTTTCTTCAGTCACTTCTCCCAGCACCAATGCTTCCCAAAGTGGTATTTAAAGTTAAAAACATCATTAATAGAATTGAGATATCTTCTCAATTCTCGATTTCAGGGGAAAATGTGAGGTTGAAATAATATTAAACAAATTGGTTATAATACAATACATACAAAATATAGTAGTATAATATTCTGTAGCTAAGACCTTGATTTAATTTTATTTCCAACTTGGAGTCAAAATCTCCTTAACTAAAAAAATACTTCCGTTTCAGCTATGTACAAAAGACAACCTTTTACCAGGTCATGTAACACAGTATGCCCCAGTGTCACGGCTAATATCAGAGCGTTGCCAGAGAATTATCTTGGTATATTCTCCAGACTTTCTTCGAAGTCCTGAAAACAGTTTTTATACAAACTATGCACAAGCTATTGGCATTGGTATGTATTTCTCTTTTCAGTTTCTCAAAATGTTTCGACTATGAAGATTATTCTTTTATAAATGAACAAACTGAATATCATAAATTATATCTTACTGGTTGTAAGGGTATCTGCCAGGAATATGTTGGCCACTACATGGTGGCAAGCTTATATACTATTTGATGATATCATGATGTCAAATGTCACATCCATGCATAACAGCTTATTCAGTGGTTCAAGTGGAAAGTAACTATGCACTCTAAGTATGTAATATCTATTTAATGCTACATTTTTATATGTCATTGA
The DNA here is from genome assembly GCA_029286785.1 of Meandrusa payeni. Lineage (NCBI taxonomy): Eukaryota > Metazoa > Arthropoda > Insecta > Lepidoptera > Papilionidae > Meandrusa > Meandrusa payeni. The sequence continues at coordinate 16,533,784 of JAGSMX010000006.1, read as the reverse complement.
GCTAAATTGTAAGCCAGATTGCGATTTTCTGTTTATCTAATGACCAATAATTATTATTATTAGATAATTATCAATGCAAATGAGGAACATAGAGCTCTTCTTCAGATCTCTTTATATTCCAATGTTGATTACAGAGAGAAAGCAGTTGAAGATAATACCCCTTTTGTACCGTGACTGCGAACTTCCACCGCAAGTGTCCTATTATCATAAACTTTATTATACTCCACCCGGACCAAAGGCCACTTATGACATATGGAAGAAGCTCAGTGACACTCTTAATAATACACCCAGGTAAATTTTATAGAGCACCTTTTAGATTTAGGAAGAAGTAGACTCTTTTAAAAGGGCCCGTTATCCTTAGGTGGTCAAAATCTGCATCAAAAACAGCAAATAAATACCTGCCGTATTTCATAGAGTATTTGCATTCCAAATCCTACTTCAAAAAATACTAAGGCTTATAAGGATCAAACCGGTCGTGATACAAGCCGAGGTTGTCTTAGTGCAAAGACGAAACTCCGCCCAGCACACCCGTGAGGTGTGCCCCAGATAGGCGGCGCGGCGTCACTCCCGAGCGTCGTTCGCGCGATGCTCGCGAGTGATAGGTCCTGGACGGCAGTGGCCTCCTTCTGTGAGACAGTCATGTCCCGGAAGGAGGCCGACGAGCGGGTTAGGGAGGACAGCCCAGGGGCTTCCTCCCTCCGCAGGCGGCGAGTCGGGGTGCGCAGGAGGCGATACCAACGCCTACTCTCGCTGCCCCCGTAATCCGAAGCGGGGCCAGGCTGGGCACCTGGCCCCACTAATGCTTCGGCGTCGTCGGGACTTAATTGCCGGAGAAGTCCCCTTTAGAAGAAGAAGTCCGGTCTTTGCCGGGACCGGCCAGTCGTTGGGGTGCCCTGTTGCTGACAGATCCGGGGCACTCCAATTTAACGGCTGATGGCATTCGCGGAAGGTTTAGTGTCTAGGAGCCGCCCAGACCGAATCCCACCCAGGGTTCCGGAGGATGGTCCGTAAATAGGATTCCCCCGCTTAAAAAAAAAGTGCAGAGGCGAACATTATTTCATATCTTTACGAAATTACGCCTTGTTTCCTTGCAAACGTGGAGTAATGTCTCGCTCTATGAGCACCTTAGAATTTTGTAACCCAGTTTGACCGTAACTTCAAGTGTCTACAAAGAACACTAAACATCTAATACTGCGTATATAAACCTAAAGAAAAGTATTTTTTTTTAGGTTGAACAATGCAAAACATTCCACAGTCAAAATCAGAGAGGTGTTGACTTCAAACAGTATATTCAGTTCAAACAGTACATTCGAACCGAGAAATTTGGCGATTGAGAATGCTACGAACAAAACGGAATATTTAGAGATACCTAGCATTACTCCGAGGAAAAGTATTTCCATATCGGGGTTGGACACATGTGAAAAAAGTGTATCAGATGACAGCAAATCACTAAGTAACCTAAGTCAGTTAAGTGAATGTACACAGAAGAAATCCAACAAGTATAGAAACTTCATTAGCTATTTCAAGAAGAAGAAAAGTAAAAAAGCCCTAGCTGCTATGGATGGATAAAACTTTTCCAAAGTAAATATAAAAACATCAACCACACAGAGAGGTTGGGGTTCCAGTAATGCTGGGACACTAAGCTTTGTCAACGTCCAGGCAATGATTAAATATTATTATGATACATTTATCAATGTTGTAAATATGCCCATATTCAATAAGCAGCAATCTTATTGGTGGGTGACCAAACTTTAACAAACATATTGAACATTGTAGCGATTAGTGCTATTTTTGAATGATCTTCAATGAAATTATTACAACAATACAAATGATTATAACAAACATCAACAACCAATAATGTTTTATTATAATCTGATTAATTGGATTATGAATGTTACATAAGATACAAACCTGAATTGTAAGCTATTTTATTGACTTTTCTGTGTCTTTATCTAGAAACACACATAGACACAATTTATGGTGGTGCAGTTGGAAATAGACATACTCCTTACCCAAGACAATACTATAAAACGGATATGCAAGGTCTGTGAAGGTAATTAAAAGGACAAAAACATTGAAAAGGCAATGTTTTTCAGATGCGTCAAGTATGTGTGGATGGTGGGTGAATTGATGAAAAGCGGAAAAAATTATGACGAATTAAGACATGAGAATTGAAGTAATTGGGCTATTTAAATGTAAGCCATTTGTAACCGTAAGAGAACAAAATTTTACAGGGTTAAATTTTAATCTAAGAATATAATTATTTTTAAAACTCCATAGAACAAAGTTTTAAATGTATTTTTTAAAATGTTTACATTTTTTTAAATACCTTGTCAAACGATATTTTAATGGATATAATCATTTTTGTATATACATAAATGTATTTTATACACGGTTCGTTATAAGTAAAATGGTTTAAACGAAACATCAATTGTATATAATGTTACGCAATTTATGGCGCTAATAATTGGCAGCCATCTTATCGAAATTTTGGTGGTTAGTAACTCGCCAAAAATTATTTTTTAAAAGATGTATAGTTTATACACACAGTTGTTTATTATGAGATCATTATCTTGACCGTTAATCTAATATTATATTAAACCAGTCTACCATTAGTGTTTAAATATATAATTACAAAATATGATGTCTTTAATTTGTTAACGAAGTTTTCTGAATCAACATTTTGGCACTGTAGAGCAGTCGATCTTTTAGGCTCTTGTGCAAGCAAAACTAAACTAGCATAAAGTTGCTGCAGCGTAAATCAAAAAGATATATCTTATTTACAGCTGCTTTGTAAATTGTCACCTTATTACGATGGGACATTTTTTCTTATTAATGAGGTATTTAAGGCGACGCATAACTTAGGCCGCCCGGTTCCTAACCTGAGCTACGGGCGGCATGGAGTAGGAGTAGACTCTAGAAGTTGGACGCTACGAATTCGGAAGCTGAAGACGCCCCATGAAGTACATGGCTGCGCTCTTATTTGTGTTGGTTTCTATTCTCCATTTCCGAAACCAATCGCCTAGGGTGTTAGCTGCGGACTGGAGATTGAAAATTTCTGTAAATGATGTCGGGGGGTCGGCGTCCCAGACTTTGTCGAATGCCTTTGCGACGCCCGGGAAGATAGCTTTGGTATGCATGCCAATGAAGGATTTAACGTAAATGATGACTGTGGTGCGCAGCACCTTTTGAATGCACGAGTGTTTGGCGCGAAAATAAAAAAAAGTCCCGTTTGACGTTTTTGGATATGTCATCGAAATGGTAACCACTTCACTTTGTCATGAAAATGACTTATAACCTTAAACGATAATTTTACTAGCTAACGGTGTGTTTTATATTACAGTATATTTGTTTATTATGAAGGTTAATGTCGAACAGATTTATACATCGGTTGCATGCAATCGCATTCCAGAAATAGCGGACTGGAATAATGAAGGAATTATTTGTTTTGGAGCTACAAATGCTGTTATTGTTTACGATACGGTATATTTTATTTAAAACTGTTTTTTTTTTATAATACCACGGCGATTATATGTTTGTAGACTTTTGCGTTAAGGTTCGATTCTAGTGCAAATCTTAAATAGTGGGATAAAAAGGTGGACGTAAGATAAACGAGTAATAAGTGATTAATATGTCTACCGAAGATAGACCAGTAAACTGTAAGAAGTATATAGAGGGTCTATTTGCATACAAGTTTCAAATGTAACTATCTGCGAGAGGTTACTGCTATTTTGTTAATTTCAGAATCAAAAAGGCAACAATCCATTAACAGTACTTAGTCACCACACATCAAAAGTAAATTCGGTGAAATGGCTTTTTAAATTAAATGGTTGTACCGAGTTTTTGTCTAGTTCGGCTGATAAAACTGCTGCAATTTGGACCTTAAAAAATGGCATTTGGAAGGTGACAAGTTCACTGAACGGCCACACTAATGGAATAACTTGTATTCATGGAATTTATTTAAACAATGAAGATGTGTTGGTGTGTACTGGGTCTATAGATTCCAGTGTTAAAGTGTGGGAAAGATGTAATGGTAAGTTTAAATGAATAAATACTCTCTTTTTGTAAAAAAATGATAAAAAATTATTATGAGATGTTATGTGATCACAATTATTTAAAATAATTCACAATCCTACAGGAGCATGTGCATTGTCAACCATTTAGTAAGAGTTAAAAGACTGTTGATAAAAGGATGTGAGAGCTGCCTTGTCTTTTACTTTCTCTTTTCATTCTTTTGGGTATTCTAACTCAACAAAAAAGTCTAAATTTGTATTCATAAGTAAAGCTCATAGTGAGTTTCCTTCTATCCTAATGATGTAAACATTTTGTGGTTTGACAATGTGGGCTGTGATTGGATGAATCATTTTTCCATCACCTTTATGCATATAGTATAATTTGCCTGCATTAGTTCCTGCCTTTAACTCAAGAGTATTAATGTATTAGTTTATTGTATATTATTGTTGTGTAGTATTTACTACTGTACTGGACCTTCATCTAATATTGAAACCCCTGAAATTAATTTACAATAATTAAAGATTTTAAGCACCTTTCTTGTCAACTTTTTGTGTTTAAAATAGTTCTCATTAACTTTTAGTTCAGTTTTTACAAAATGAGACTTAACAGAAAAAAGTATTTTTCAGGTGAAGTGTCTTTAAAGCAAACAATAAATCTAAATTCTGGCCTGTGCTTAACATTACATGTTCACAAGCTTCCAGTAGTAAATCAGCCAGTTCTGTTCTGTGCTCTGGATGACCACAAAATACATTTGTTTTCTGGAGAGGATTATCACAGAGTGCATATGCTGGTAGGACATGAGGACTGGGTGCGAGGTCTAGATGTACTGGATGTTGGTAAGTTAATAAATGTCCAAGTGGTTATCAAAGAAATAATATCTATGTGCAAGGCCGCAATGCACCTGCAGCTCCTCCCGGTGCTGTGGATGTTGATGAGTAACAATGGTCATTTAAGAACAGGTGAGCTGCAAGCTCGTTTGTCCCTTTTCCTATAAAAAAAAGAATACAGTCTATTTAGGTAACTGCCCACAAACACATAGATCTGCAAATATTAATTATGTGTCATTGGTTAATAGTTCTTGTATACTTACATTTATATTAACATTTCATTAAAATAAAAACAAAAAATTGTAAGTAGGTCAGTAAATTAAATACTTGTAAAAGGAGAAAGGTAGAGCAGGTGGATGAGTTAAATGTATATTTAAGCTGCATTTGCAAAAATATCTTTAGACTTTGTGAGCAGTTTTTGATTGAAGCAAATGCATGCATGTTGACCACTTGATATCAAGTGATCCTGCACCCTAGTTGTATACTTAAGGGATTGCAGGTGTTCTGTCGCCAGTACTTTGCCTACCAGGTGAAACACAAAACATTAATTTACCTACACTTAAGATAATATTTTTTGTTGTTTTGGCACCTTCCTTATACTGCTAACCAATTTGTACAATAGCCTACCACTTGAGCCTATCAGAGAAGCTTTTGCAATATCCCTACCACTTGGAATTTTTTTTTAAATGCCATGAAATTTATTAACATTCTTTCCAACTATTCTAGGAAGAGGTACACAAGAGCTGTAGGAATATACTCTTAACTATAAAGTACATAAAAAAATTGTGTCTATTAGAAATAAATAAGATATGACTGAAATTACAGGATCCTAGAAAGAATCTTAGAAACTGCATTATAAAAGTAGTGTGACCAGAATAACATGTCTAATCTTCTACATGTGCTATAATATAATACATAAGTAAATCAATATTGTATGTGTATATAATTGGTATTTACTTATTCCAGATGAAAAGTCTATGTTACTCGCATCAGCGTCACAAGATACATACATACGCTTATGGCGGATTCATTTACACGAAGATGTTGTACTCACACCTGAGATCCGAGTAGAGCAGAAACTATTTCAAGCAAGGAACAAAAATTGGTCAGTGAAGCTAGAGGCTGTTCTGGCTGGTCATGAGGGCTGGGTTTATGGAGTCCAATGGCATCCAATGCAATTTGTTAGAGGTAGAATTATATTCAAACATTTATCTCTATTCAATTAATATTATTTACACTAGAGACATGAAATATTAGTTAGAGAAAGAGAGAGATTGCAAAGAATTTTTTTATGGGTATAAACTAGTGCTGGACCATGATTCTCCTGATGTTAAGTGGTATGTTAATTGGACGATCTGTTCCATTCCATGTTTGATCCCACTTTCATCCATAGATCATTGATTACATCAATCAGATATCCTAGAATTGGACTTTCTTAATGTTTATAGGAAAGGACTTTCTCTCATTAATAAATATGTTTCAAATGTTTATGGTCATTATTATATTTAGAATGGCTTCAGAATAGAATGGCAAAGAGGCCATATGTAAGAAAATTTGTAGGACAACCAAAAAACTACTTTTTTATTATTTCATTACCTATGAGTAGTGTTTGGACAAGACTGAATTGCAAAGCAAAGCATTTCTTCTTATTATACAGGAATATTTATGTTTGTCTTTGCAGAATTTAAAATAAATATATTAAAATTTCAGATCTGAATAAAAATGTCCCAGTGTATCGACTTTTATCATCATCTCTTGACAAAACTCTCATTATTTGGGAGCCGGAATCTACTGAGCTGGGTGAGGGTGCATGGGTTGAAAGAGTACGGGTGGGAGAAGTGGGAGGAAATGGTCTTGGTTTTTATGGTAGCCGATTTGGCCCTGACGGAAAATCTTTTCTCGGACATGGTTATAATGGATCTTTCCATATTTGGACATTAAATGAGGTACGTAATTAAAAACTATAGACCTTTATATAGCATTATGGCAAGTCACTGTATTATGACTACAATCTTTTCTACAGTATTTGATTAAGTTTGACACTATAGTCGTTATCTCTTTTCTTAAAACACACTTGAATCACATGGACAGAAGAGTTACACCTTTCGTTATTGCAATGAGACAAAGTGAAGCGTTTTCTTAGTTATAAAAGGGGATGTTATTTCTTCATCCCCTATGCTATATATGTTTTATATTACTAGTTCAAATCTAGATATATGAAACATGGTAAATCGGCACATAAAATTGCAACAACAAAGTTATTGGTGCCGGCACTGGGGATCCAACTCGGGTTGATAGCTGAGCTACCAGGGCTCTTGGTTTGGTATTATAGTTTAATAAAACATTGGTATTATGGTTTAATAAAGTATCTTTAAACATTAAGATGGCAATGACATCATAATCTTCACCTATCATCACAGGAGCTTGACAGTATGTGGTGTAATGGGGCAGTTTCACATTGCTTCAGTTAAATTGAGGTGGATCTTGACTCAAACAACTCAAGTTTTTTTTCATAGGTGTATATATTTATACATTATATAGAATAATATATGTAATGTAATGATCATATTTTCATGACACCTTTTAGTTAATTTTATTGGCCTCTTTGAAGGAAACAAATCAATGGGAACCGAGGGTTATTTCCGGCGGACACTTCGGCAGTGTGGAGGACGCCAGGTGGGAGCCGGGCCGAGGTCGATATCTACTGAGTGTCGGTCTGGATCAAACCACAAGACTCCATGCCTCATGGAAAAGACCTGATGGTAAGTTGTTTTGTTGGAACAAAGTTTCAAAGAGGGGTATGCTAGCCCGCAATAAACATCCGTAACGTTAAATAAAACCGTAAGATTTTTAGTGTCAACTGTAAAAAATGTATACCCCAATAATTATTTTCTTTAAACCTCAAATAGAACTTGAAATGAATATCTTTATAATAAGCAATTTTGTTCTTGTCTGGTGTCCCACGACGTTTTGTTTTATTAGAGCTTATTTTCAATAGAATTTCAGAATATTATTGTAATCATTATTCTTCTGTTTTAGGATGTGGTGAGGAGTGGCATGAAATCGCTCGTCCTCAAGTCCACGGATACGATATGGCGTCGCTAGCCCCTGTTTCTTCAACGACTTTCGCATCCGCAGCCGAGGAGAAAGTCATCAGAGTTTTCCAGGCACCCCACAATTTCCTGCAAAACTTTAATAATATTGTGGGCGAGGAGTTAGTGGTTGGATCGATTGGTGGTAAGTTCTTTATAACTGCAATTTAAACATGTTATAGCTGCTTAAAATTTTCTAAATTTCATTATCAGCCATTTCTATAGGTATGAGATATGTTTGTAGGTCCCGAAGGTGCATCGGTACCTTCCCTAGGTTTGTCCAACAAAGCGGTGTTCAATGGGGAGCAAGGCGAGCCTGGAAACAGAGATGACAATGATAGTTACTTCGTTTCTATACAATTGAATGGTAGGTGCAACCTTCTATGTATTAAAATCAAACTATATTTTTACCCTAGACAGCTAGGTAAAAATTTTCTGATCTCTGTTAGGATCTTTACTATTTGTACCATATCTTTTCAAACAAGGCTTCCTTTATTGTACAGCATATGATTTATTTCTTACAGAATCCACAGCACTTAGGTTATAGTACATTACACTATTTCAACATTCACTGTACTGACACCCATTAAAGGGATTCACAATTTGTTCATAAGACTGAGTCTTAGGTTTGAATGAGGTCGTCAGTGATATCGTAATATGAATGCGAGTATGTTATGTATATGTGTATGTATGTGTGTACTATGTACTACCAATGGCCTCAACAACACATTTTTTAACAAAGTTCTAATACATAAAACAGTTTACACGTCTTCACAATAAATTTGTAAACAGACATAATGGACATATTTAAAAAAAACATGCTTAAATTCACTTACTTTTATATTAATAGACTAAACAAATAGTCATTTCAACATATACACTACAAGATATTGTTTCATAGTATATATACAAACAGGGTTTATCTGTACAAGTAAATAAAATGGGAGTGTCATGTACATGCATATAAATGTATATAAGGTACATATACCAAAATAACATTTTTTACAATTTTTGTCTGTTCGGGCTAATCTCTACAAAGGCGGGACCAATTTTGACGGGACTTTCACTGAAAAATTATAGCTGATGTCATATGAAGTAACTTAAATAAATATTTTTTAATCGCCTGGCTAGTTTGAAACATGTTGAGTTGTGTGCAGAACCGCCAACTGAGGAGACGTTAATGCAGAACACGCTGTGGCCCGAGGTGCACAAGCTGTACGGGCACGGGTACGAGGTGTTCGCGCTAGACGCGGCCCGGGACGGCAGCCTGCTGGCCTCCACCTGCCGGGCCACCGCTGCTGAGCACGCCGCCGTACTTATTTGGTAACTTTATATATGTTCATACTACATATGACAGCTATAACAGTATTTATGAAATATTATTGTAAGAGTTTTGTAGAAACAGCAGTACTTAGTCTTGGAGTAGCATAAACTTACCAATATCTTTTTCTACAATTCTTCCATACGATCTTTATGATTTACCTGGTATATCTTCGGATCCCAAGGTCTTACGTCAACAAAATTACGCAATATATAAGTATTGAAAGATTGTCCTTACATGACATATACACAGCAACCGTTTTATTTTAGTTGTTTTTTCTCTTTAATTTTTAGGGAGACATCAAACTGGCAACAAGTTCAAAAACTTGTGTCACATCAGCTGACTGTGACGCAGCTGGCCTTCTCGCCTGACAGCCAGCAGCTGCTGTCAGTGTCGCGCGACCGAAGGTGGACACTGTTCCGAAGGCAACAAGGCTCTAATTCGTTCGAAATCGCCGCGTGCACGGACAAGAGCAACGGCGTGCATACGAGGATCATATGGTGCTGCGCCTGGGCTGAGGACAGTGAAGCGTTTTCAACTGGTTCTAGGGAGGGAAAGGTATAGTAATACTAGACGATCCTCTGAAGCTCATTGGTACTGTCTAACGACACTTGCCACTCTTCTTCACCCCTGTAAATTTTTCAAATTTTATTTCTACTTCTGCGGTGCGTCCAATGAACTGCACAGTTCATCTACATAACATCAGGTCACTTGCTCTCTTTCCCTATAAAAAGAAATTAAATTAAAAGCGCGCCTAATAAGCTGTGAACTCAGGATTTGTTCAATGTGTAGTGGTATTATGTAGCCCTAATTCTTTTTTGATTTCAGGTATGTGTCTGGTCTAAAACGGAGCAATTAAGTACCACTTCGCTTAAACACCACGGCCTTTTGGGCAAACCTTTAGAATTGGCTAATATGTCAGTGACGGCACTTGCTTTCGCACCATTCCTTGTCGGCGCTTCACGGATACTTGCCACGGGATTCGATTCGGGTGTCATCAGAATATACAGCTTTAGTGTTGACTCATGGAACTTGTTACGAGAATTAAATAATAGGTATAATAGATATTTCCTTTTATACCATTTCATAGCTTTTTAAATATATATTGGTTTATTGTAATTGCATATTTAAAGAACGTTAAATTTTATGTATTAATATTTCTACATTTAAAAAAATATAAGTAGTAGCCACTTATCTGGGCTCAGAACATGCTCCTAAATTTGGTCTGGCCCATTGAGGCAGTTTAGATCTAATCTTAATTGCCATTTATTATATCAAGACAACATGAATGGTTTCAATTCTCAATTCTCGTGCTGTTCCGCGGATTAGATTTTATTAATATTTATTTATTTAAATCAACAAAAAATATGGCTATCCGCTAAAGTTTTTTGTTGGTTGTAGGATGTGTAATAATGTATTTATCTAAGCAATTTTCATGTTTTATATTGCGTTGTATAATACTACTAACAAAATGTGTTTTCTTTGTTATAGCGACGCGCACCACTTAACCGTCAAAAGGCTAACATTCAATCCAAAATTCTCAGAAAAGAAATCGATACAGAGGGCGTTACTGGCGAGCTGTGGAAGTGACAACTTAGTGAGGATACAGGGAATTGTGATTTCAATATAGTAATAAAGAATTAAAAATAAATGTTCTCACTTATTCCTAGTCACGAACATTTTAGGTTGAAACAAATAAACTGGACTCTGGAACCTACAAACTGAATATACGTGAAATCGCATCCAGAGAGTTGGTACGTCTAACTCTAACGTATGTCTAACTCGGTACGAAACGATGCATTATGTATTACAGTACTACTACAAATTAGTAATTTCTTTCACACGACATTGGGGCCGCACTGACACCGCGCTGCCTCTTCCTCGCAACACTCACTCTCACACGATCGCCTAAAATTTACCTCTATGTTGTATAAAATTTGGCACCAAAAAGAATTAGAGGCGTTCACAACAAAAATTTCAAGTAATTTTAGATCGTTTTGACGTGCCCACTTGTTTTCAAATTATGGTTTCGAACGGACTAAATTTAAATTATTTCTGACAGATTATTATTTTAAATTTCTTGTACAAAATCAAAGATAATAATTAAATAGCTTTTATAATTGTGCTTAACGTCAGGGTACAATCGATTGTAACGTTGTAATGTAGAGTTATAATTTCTAAATTCCACAAAACACTGGTCAGTAGAGATAACTAAGTTTATAAAATAAAAATTGGGAATGACTATATTGATCTGTGGAGACAATCGAAGTGTCGTCAACGGCGGCAAAAGGAGCGGTTTCTTTTGATGAGATTAATTACTATTTTAGTATTTTTAGTTCTTGAGACAGATATTCGTTTAATCAAAATTAATTTCGTGTTAATATTTTATTGTTAAGTTTGTGTTGTTTATGATATTGTTTTATTTTAATAATGCCTAAGCGTACGTTTATAATGCTCGCGAATACGGTAACATTTTAATGTGCCTTGGAGAATCTCACGGGAACGCTTCGCGTGCATTGTGCATTTTCTGAGAGAGATTCCCGACTGCTTATTAATTTTTAAATCGTGAGTGGGATAGTGCCAACGAAAAGCGCGGATATTGAATGTTTTCGATAAACTACGTCTGGACTGTGTCGAAGACCCCACGATGACACCCTGCCTGCGCAAGAAGACGCAACACCGAGCTCAAGTCTGCTTCCAAATGGATGGGGCACAGTTTGAGCCGCATCTCATAAGGCCACGGAAGATTTAAATCGGTGAGCTGTTTCATACCTAAATTTGTTTTTAATACCGTATTTCTGAACTGATCTGTATCTAATTACACTATGTATTAAAAAGCATGAATTTATATATTGTTATATTTCATTAAGGTTTGTTTTTCATTAGCGGGGATCGAACCCGGAACTTAGTTTATCCAACCGTGAATTCGAAAGACAGTGACTGGGTAGAGACTTGCACAGTGGTGAAGTAGATAAGTTAATTATTTAGACAAATGCTGTAAATAAGTATTATTGCGCAATCGCCAGCTACTGGCACGACCGTGCCCGTGCGGTCGTTTACCGAGCATCACCTGTATTTGATTTTGTGTTTCATTGTTGGTTTTTTTTTACAAAAGTTATGATTTTTTTTGTGAAACTAACGTTTCATTTAGCTATACTAACATGATGGACCGTACATAATGCTAATAAAACGTTTTAAAAATATCATTTTTTTAAAATCAGGATCGACTTTTATTCCATCCCATCATCAAAGGTGTCACTAGTATATTAATCTTCGATTTTGGGAGTGATCTCCTAACACCAGTATTTTTGTGGAACTTTGAGGCTGCAGATGGATGGATCTCTTGGATGTAGTTTAGTCATCGGTGAAGGCGGCGCGCGGACTCATGGGGATCATCTAACTTTCATTTTCAAGTAAGAATTTAGTGTATGTGCTTTAAAAAAATTGGCTTAAAGGTCTTTTTACCAGGCCATAAAAGCTATAAATAATAAATCATCAGGGAATTTGTTTATTATAGCTATGTGGCCACACTTAAAAATAGGGCATATTCATCTTTTTTTTTATACTTTCTAAGCAAGTACTTGACTACGATCCCACCTGTTATTAAGTGGAAACGCATTAGCTTAGTAAATGCCTATTCACTCTACTCTTCAGTTCAGAACTCGTCGTAAACGTAAGAATTAAGTGTGTTTTAAAAAGACTTGGCTTAATGTTTTGTTGCTAGGCCATAAAAGCTTGAAATGTAAATAGAATTTAGGCGGGAATTTTTGACAAGTGACGTTAGTTCTTTGGAGAATATTGTGATTGTTTTTAGTTTTTACAAAATATAATGCGAAAAGATCTGTGAAGTGAATCACAAGAAATTATTTAAAGGTAAAACACGAACTAAATAATGCCTGATGTAATGATATCAGGGATACCTGTTACTTTTCCCTTCGAACCCTATGAAGTACAAAAGGAATACATGGAGAAAGTAATCGAATGTCTGCAAAATAATACTCATGCGCTGCTGGAATCACCTACTGGAACTGGGAAGACTTTAAGCTTGCTATGTTCTTCACTGGCGTGGTTATTAGTGAAAAAGGCACAGCTCCAAATGAATGCACAAGTTGGTAACTTTTCGGACCATAGCGGTGGCGGTTTTAGTGGTATTTTAAAGGAAAACTTAAAAACTGGTAGCGGAAAATCTAAAGATAATACGTCATGGGGGATGCCAAAAATTATCTATTCATCTCGAACCCATTCACAACTAACTCAAGCAATGCAGGAACTAAAGCGATCAAGCTACCGTCACGTCAAAGCAGCTGTGCTTGGCTCGAGGGATCAGATGTGTATTCACCCCGAAGTTTCTAAAGAGACAAATAATATGAACAAAGTACATATGTGTCAACTCAGAGTTAAGGCAAGAAGCTGTTATTTTTATAACAATGTTGAGTCAAGGAAAGAAGATAGATCTGTAAAAGGTGATGATATATTAGACATTGAAGATTTAGTTGGTGTTGGTAAAAAATTAAAATGTTGTCCTTATTATTTATCAAAAGAGCTCAAACAAGATGCTGATATAATATTTATGCCATATAATTATATATTAGATCCAAAGTCCAGAAAAGCGAATGGAGTTGAACTAATGAATAATATTGTGATTTTAGATGAAGCTCATAATGTTGAGAAAATGTGTGAGGAATCTGCATCATTACAGATTCGTACCACAGATGTGGCTTTGTGCATAGATGAAGTTACACATGTTATGAAAAGTTTTAGTGAAAACCGTGAGGAAATGGATGTAACTATTGATAACACCCAACCCAAAGACTTCACATGCGATGATTTGTGCATATTAAAAGAAATGATGTTAGCATTGGAAAAAGCTGTAGATGAAATCAGTGTAGGTAATGATGGTACAACCTACCCAGGAAGTTTTATTTTTGAGCTTCTAGCAAAGGCAGAGATAAAAGATCACAATCAAATGACAGTTATTACTTTGATTGAGAACCTTATACAGTATCTGTCCACTGCTAGTGCATCACCATTTCAACGGAAAGGTGTTGGCTTACAGAAAATTGTAGATTTGCTAAATGTGGTATATAGTAGCACAACACATTCTCATAAGGAGCGTGTTAATTTATGCTATAAAGTCCATATTAATGTAGAGGACAAAAAGAACAAAAAGTCAGACAGTTGGGGCGCTTTAAAAACATCAAGCACTAAATCCAGTGAAAGGGTATTAAGCTATTGGTGTTTCAGTCCAGGTTTTGGTATGAAACAATTGTTGGAACAAAATGTTAGGAGTATAATTTTAACCAGTGGGACTCTTGCTCCTTTAAAGCCCCTGATCTCTGAATTAGGAATACCGATTGGGGTGATGTTAGAGAATCCACATATTGTCAAATCCAATCAGATATGTGTTAAAATAATTGGTCAAGGACCAGATAGTACACCACTTAACTCAAATTATCAAAATAGGGACAATCCAAAGTATATTTCATCTTTAGGCAGAACAATTTTAAGTTTCTCCAGAGTAGTACCTGATGGTTTGTTAGTATTCTTTCCTTCTTATCCAATTATGACCAAGTGTCAAGAGATGTGGCAAAATGATGGTATCTGGTCAGGCATCAACAACAACAAACCAATATTTGTTGAACCGCAGCGGAAAGACACCTTTAATGCTGTTATTAATGATTTTTATGATAAGATACGGGACCCCAATACTAAAGGAGCTTGTTTCATGGCAGTTTGTAGGGGAAAAGTATCTGAAGGCTTAGATTTTGCCGATATGAATGGTAGGGCTGTCATTATAACCGGGCTTCCCTTTCCGCCTTTAAAAGACCCAAGAATAATTCTGAAGAAGAAGTATTTAGAAGAGCTCCGTGCAAAAGATAAGGAGTATTTATCAGGTGATGAGTGGTATGCATTAGAAGCAACTAGAGCTGTTAATCAAGCTATTGGAAGAGTTATAAGACATAAAAATGATTATGGAGCTATCTTACTCTGTGATGGTAGATTTAATAGTCCCAAACTTAAAAACCAACTGTCTGCTTGGCTCAGAGATTATATAAACACATCAAACAAATTTGGGGAATCTGTGAGTGAAATTTGCAGATTTTTTAAAAGTGCTGAAACATCTTTACCTGCTCCACGATTAAAACCACTATTGCCACATGAGTCTAGTATTAAATACAGGGAAAACAGTGCATCGGTAGGTTTTGGTGCTTCATTCCCATCGGCAAATACAAGAATTGTTGGTAAAACCTCCCAAGGAAAATCTATGTGCCAATATCCAAATTCAAATGAAGTGTATGCTGACTTTTCAATGGATTTTTACAAAAATGCTCAGGCATCATCTTATCTCAATGAATTTCGCCCTAAAGAAACTAAGGATCTTTTCAGTGCATTGGATTGTAGTAAAGAATCTGCCCAAACAGCATCTCAATCTATGGTAACAATACATAAGAGAAATGCCGAAGAAGTCAATGTTAATGTTGTCGTCAAAAAGAAGAAATTGAAAATCAAAGCATTCGGTTTTGAAGAAAATCTCACAAAGAGCAATATAGCACAAGATAATGGTGTTGTAGAAAGAGTTGCTCCGGAATCGCTTATTGATTTTGTCAAAGAGATTAAAGTACTTTTAGATGCAGATCAATATAAGAAATTTCAAATTTCAATATCTGCATACAAGAAAGAAGCTGACTACACCTTATTATTAAAGACACTGTCAGATTTGCTTGAGAACAAAAAGCTATTTTATCTGTTCAAAGGCATGAAAAGATTTCTAAAAGATGAGCATAAAAATGAATTTCAGGAATACTGTGATAATGTTAATTTTAATAGTTGATATTATATTGTGTATATGGACTTGTTTTAAGATATGAATGGTAATAAAATTGATAAATTATGTATAATGATAAAATATTCTTATATTAAAATATAATTATTTAGTGAAACAATACATTTTGGGAAAATTATTAGTATTTCATTTACAAATTGATTGGCTATTTTTACTGTAGTATGGAATTTGTGTCCACTATTTAAATCCTTATACTTCATTCTTATATGTGGCACTAAGCTAGTGTGGTATACTTAAAGGTTTAAGATAATTCATGGCAATGGAATCATTCCTACTGCTCAATAGATTATTATCACGACAATTAGTAAGGAACATCCATTACTCATTTCTAGTGTTAAGCGCACAATAGATTTTGCAATTACTGGACAATCTATACATACAATACTTTGCACCATTTTGCTATAGACCTTAATATCACTTATGTTATATCATATTTCTTTTGTCACTTTATATAGAACTTGTCTCAAAGCAACTGTCACAAATACAACTTGTGACAAACCCATACTTGATAAGTCACTCTGTCATTATTGTAATAAAACTAATTGTAATAAGTTTATCATGATTTTATTTCTACAATAAATTTTAACTGAATTACCACACTAATATACATTCTTAGGGCTCTCATTAATGTTATCAGCTATTTCCACTGAATTTATTCTTAACATAGTTTGCTGGGCTCTTTGGAAATTAATTCTCATGTACTGCTTCCTTCTCTTTTTCTTAAAATGTGTGCGAGTATGCGATAAACCCTTAGAAATTATAGTAGCTGTAACAGTTACTAGATCTGGTTGAACTAACGGCCGACCAATGAGGGAGAAATCTTTAGTCGCTGCTAGTAGAACTTTTTCTAATTTAATTTGGTCCCCTATATTGGGTGGCCAGTAACCTTCGACAACCAACATATCTCCGTCGCTTACACGCCATTGTTTACCCAAAAGATGTACGATAGCAAAGTTACGTGAAGATTTTTCAGCAATCATTCTGTTACATGTCGCGATTACGTCTTTCTGGGTATCAGTAATTGATTGTTTTTGAGATGGTACAACGTTTGTTAGAAATCTAGATAATATGCCTCCTGAAATTAAAGTAATTAATAAATAAACAGTATTTTTTTAAATCAATTCATTTATTAATTTGACAAAATATTCTTACCATGACCACCATTAAAAACATTTCCAAGCTTCTGTAAGCCTTTTCTTATGAAAGACATTCTTTCCAAGAAAGTGGTTTGTATTTTCTAATGTTAAAATTATTTAAATCATATCGATTTTATTCATTTAATGTGAAAAATAACCTTAAGTAGCATATGTCACATAAAAGTGACAGTTTATTAGTGCTATCATTTTATTCTTTTTAACAATGACAACACTGTATTTCAAAATTCTTCACTGTTAACAGGCTATACGTTTACAATAAATAATAATTAACTTATGTTTTACGTTCTTTACTTGAGAAAATATAGATTAAATATTTTATTGTAATTAAATTAGTTTAATCTATAAATTAAATAACCGGTAAATACTTAAAAGAAGCATTAGCAAGCAGCACATAATGGTTGAAAGCCATTCCATCTTATGATTTGGAAGTCAAGGGTTTACCAGGCAGGCGGTACTTAAGTTTTCTATTATCGAATTTTTAAGTTAAAAAAATCGCATGCTAACTTCTACATAGTAAGAAAGATAAGCCCTGTCACATTTAGGACTTAATAAACTCAGTGAAAAGCTGACTGCTATGATGTGAGAGTTTACATTCTTCTTCTTCTACTCAGCGATTAGTTTAATCCTTGCTCTTAGTTTTAGTTTATATTATGGTTACATAAATTGAGCCATGGATCCTGAAGTTACCCCTTGACAAGAACCTCGTAATAATTAACAAGAGTTCGAGAGAGAAAAGTTAATTATTATTGACCGATAGAACTGTAAAAATAGAATACTGTTAGTTTTAAAAACATTTTCACGGTATTTGAAATACTAACCATTAATATGTCAGTGATTTTCTCAATAAATTAGAGAAATGACAAAATTTTTATGTCGATCCATTCAAACATTTATTGGTCAAATGAGGTCGTTTTTAATTTACTTTTGTATTACTTGCTAAAATTTTTGTCCAGCATGTGGCGGTGAGCGAATACAGAAAGGAGAGTGAGCTTGATTACAGATATCGTTTTTTGGTCCGAGTGGAATTAGTATCGTACGGTGAACTTTGTGCCTCTGTTACTTTTTTGGTAAAAAGAACGTTTTAAATATATTGCGGTGACCGTAGTTCGTTTCAGGCAAATACTTGATGTAGCGCACTGCGGTAAAAACAGTATTCGCATTGAAGCTAACATTAATTAACAAAGAGCCAACACTGCGTAAAAGTGCAGAGGCGGCTCAATGCGAGTATGCGTTAGCGTACACTCAGCGACGTGGTATGAAATTATTATTTCTTTGCCGCCAGCTGTACTTTTGTCTATCTCGGCTTACCACACGAGTTCTTTGTGCAAGTTTTAACATACTAGTTATAATATGTTATAACTACCTTTGTTGGATTAGTGTAATATTAAGTGGCCCCAGGAGCACTGTGTTCACATTGAAGTTCTGTGCATGCAACGAACGTGGTTTCCACTTCTAAATTTATTCTTGGCGTTCCAAAAAGACGCAAGTTAGCGCATTAACTGTTGAAAACTCTTAGTTTGAGGTGACTGTTTCAGTTAAATTTGCCAGATTCTGAAACTTGGCGTTGATTTATCTATCATCGTCTCATTGCTCATAAATTTAAAGGTACGATTTGCCTTCAAAAGCTTGACGTGCTCAGTGCAACGAGTGAATTTCTCTCCGGACCATCGCTTGCAACAAAGTCGTGTAAGCAATTCAGCCTAGCATACAGGAATGTCCTCGTGCGTGCGACTATACAGTACCTTATTTGTGGCGAGAGCGGCTTTAATCACGTCCTTCTGTTCGATTTGATCCTTTTTTCTTGCTGTATCCTTCTAACTCTATACAAAAAAGTACATGAGCATATTAACGATATGTATTTCTTGTATGCCATTGTCAAGTCTATCAAGCCTGCTGCATATATCGACAGCTCACTCGGTAGGAAAGAATAATTAAAATTGTGCAGAGGAATAAAAACATTTTACGGAATAAAAAAACTCAACAGACATTTATATCTCGAGCTTTTAGAAAGAATAGGACCTTACATAAACATTGTACACGAATAATATCGTTAAAACTTATTCTGTCCTCTATTTGTAATAAATGTTTATAACCATAAATTATAACCATGCGTAAGTTCGGAAAATGTAATTATTATGAATAATTTTATAAGATTTGAGTTCTTATAATATAGAAAATATCACAAACAATTCTAAAAAAAAAACAAGGTCTAATCCATCCTCTGGATACAGAAATAATGATAACACAAAAAATCCTGGAATGACAAATTATCGGAACATTCGAGATCATCGATATAATCCTAGACCATGAGTTCGTACACTCGCTCTACATTACTGTTAATACACAAAATAGTAAGATAAGGGCCTATTTATGTATTTATTGAAGCTTTGTCTGTGACAGTTTGTTTCAATGCTAAGATGTGTCATCTAACATCAGCGACGGCTGGGATTTAACCCAATTTAATATTACCAAAGGGATGCAGCGCCGAGACAGGTAGCGTCTGCTTTAAGATCATTTAGATGTCCAATCTGAATACATTTGCTTGCTAATTGATTCGAGGGTGGATAATAGTTGCTACTTAGTTACAGCTTAGAAGCACTGTAGTTACCTCACTTGTGATCCCTCCCTATCGTCAATTTTGATGTCTTAAAGCGTTGAGGGCTTTTATTTAGTACAGGAATATCACTCCATATCAATATTCAATATATCAAATTGTCTCATATCGTGGTAGACCGAAGTTATATGTCATATGTTACGCACACAAATTTTAAAGACGAAATTAGGACGTAACAAAAATAAAAAAAATACAGATGAATTGAGAACTTCCTCCTTTTTTGAAGTCGGTTAAAATATTGTTTGTAAGACTATTAAGGTAAAATCAATTTCCATTTAATATCAACAGATATTAGCTAAGTAAACATTTTATATTGTTGTCTTAATTATTGTTGTTGTGAAAACGACTTAATACTGCTTTTGTATTTTATGAAAACTGTTTCACCCAACTTTTTGTTAAAGTTCCGCGGTATCACCTTACTCAAGATTGATGATGAATTATTTTTAATTTATTGCAATGTACATTATGAAAGACATTATGAAAAAAAAATGAAAGAATTTAAATGTGCAAGCAAAACCAGAAATAGAACGGAATGTTCGCATGATTACTACCACTCTCAGCAAGCATAATTGTATTTTTTTTATAAAAAATATACCGTATTCTGTGATAGCCGGTCACGATAAAAATAGGTGGAAGCGGTATGGCCGTTTTATCTATCTCCTAAGAAAATACTTCCAATGACTCAAGCCTTACAAATGTATTATTTCAGACTATTCATTTCGGCATAATTCTCGGAAATTATAACATTACGAAAAAAGGAGTTAATTTTCAATTTTCATTTACTAATTAACTTTTGGTATATCATGGAGAGTAGTTTATTGTCATCTAGATTGTAGTATCATGCGCTACGGCGGTCCGTAGCATTCGTAGAACGCTACGGACGATTCGAATAAATATACGGTATACAAACGTTTCTAAGTACTTTTCATACAACAGCAACGAGTATTAGCCAAAGAAATAGTGGTATTAGAAATATCTGGTAGACTTTCTGACAAGGAAGTTGCTTTTCTGATAATGAAAAAGGCGAGGAGAAAATCTCCAGGCCGCAATGATCTGAGAATAGATCTAAGATGGTTATATAGCTCATTTCATTGGGTAGAACACGCGGATTTGTATGTCTTTAAAATGAAGGTAAGATAAATGGGGTTACCTGCCAATTCAGGACTTTTAGCGCCAATCTACTTGGTTCTGTAGATCGATGAGAATCATTCATAAGCTAATCATAGTGATATTTTATTTTTGGATGTTTCTAAAATATGAATTTATTTCTTGAGGACACAAACTTTTGACATTGCACGTAACTATATCTCTGGTAGGTGTTTGTGGGCTGTAGTGGTTAGTTAAGCTTGGGCTAATAAAGATCTTCCCTTCTTAATTACGCAAAACATATTATAATCCGTTACGGCGATCTCCCATCGACGCAAAAATTTAATTATATTACATTGGTAAACTCATTTTAATCATATTTATTGTAATGTCTATTTTTCAGTATAAATATTTGCATACATATCATATAACTAATAAAAGTATAAACTGAATCAGCGAGCGTTGCGAAAAGAATCCATTTTCACTGTAGAACAACTGAAAATTAAACATCGTATTCCATAAAACTGTTCGATCAAAGTGAAATAAAGTTTCGCAGTTGTCATGGTAGCTTAACCGGGCTCCATCATCAAAATCCCGATGCATTGCTTTCTCGGCTACATACGTCACGTTCGGTCTTTTTCGTAAAAAATCGGCTCACGGGAGCGTCTGGGGTGCGTTGCCATGACGACCGGAGGCACGCACCGCTATCGGCGGCGGCCGCAGCTGAAAATAAACACGAGAAAGAACCTCGAGTTGTAGAGCGGGAGGTGGGCTCGCGGGACACCCTCCAGGCGAGTCCGTCACGTGACATCTGTAGCGAACTGTGCCACGTTTTTGTTTCAGCCATTTGTGTTTTTAGATACAAGCTCATAAAACTTCAACTCCGAATTACAATTATGGATGCAGTAAAAGTTGTACATACAAACTTAATATGGTAATGTCATTTATGTCTACGATATGTTAAAACTAGCCTAAAAAAAATAGTATATATTTTTTTAATTTTATAAGTTTTTGTAATAAACTCCTAAAAAGTTGCGATAGCTGTTTGTGTGACCGTTCGCCAGGCACGGGGACTCGCCGCTGGGAGTGTGTTTGGAGAGAGCGGGGGTGCGCATGAAGGGTGGGCAGGGGGCGAGGGTGACGGGTCACTGCGCGCGCAACGCTCGCGCGTCAGTCGCTGGGCGGCACGGGCCGGCGCACGGTCGATAGCTGCCGCGGGCACGGGCACGGCCATGTTGCGCGACGCGTGCACGCGCAAGCGGCCCCGACGCGTTGTGTAAGTGTTGTGTTGTGTAGACGGCGACCCCTCACCGACGCCGGCGCGGCGCCTCGAGCTTTTGGTCAGTATTCCACACTTTAAGTGTCCTGACACCAATTAAACATGGGAATGGAATGTTAACGTTCAAGTAAAAGCTCCTTGGAGCGCCGGAGTGGAAAACTTTTATGCAACTTCGTCTGGCAACACTCGAGAAACCGGGGACTGCTGTTTGTATCCAGCATTCATGGCGATACATAGCATGAAAAATTGTACATTTATTACTTACGAAAAAGTAGGTTAGTAACAACACGCGTTCTTTCGCAGTGTCATCCCTTGACGGAATTTTGATGTTTTAAGAGCTGGCCGTATTAGTGGGTCGAAGATTTGTAATAGAGAACAGTAATTAAAATTTCGTAAAAAACAGTTTATGATCAAAACATTTAGTAAGTGTCTGATATGTTATGAACAAACTTAATATAAATTAAGTCAACTCTGTAAACGCGCTAACTAAGGGCAACACTAATAGTGGTCCATTGAAACTTCATCCAAGCTTTCAAACATATATGTATATACCCACACGCGCTAGATTTGATGAGATTCGAAATGGGATAAAGTTTCATTTCGCGTTGAATGCTGGCTGGTTGCTTTCTCTACGTCCGAGGGTTGTTGACTGAATAAAACGAAGGGCGCGTGAGAAAAGAGAATTAATTAAAAACTTTACATTTATTCAACTAATTACTGTGCAGAAAATGTTAAGAAAATTGCACAAGGCTTTATTATAACGATAGCAACTTTTGAAATAGATTATACAAATTACTAATCAACATTCGAAATTTTATCTTTTAAACAATTATTAATCCTTATATTCTTTGGAAACAACAGTCACCAGAAATGTTCAAAAATAAATTGTATGTAATTACAGAATGTTACTTTTCCATAATATGTATACAAAATAATAGCAATGATGTATTAATGTAATATGATCATGGAAAACTTCTAATGAGACGCGTATACATATATGTTTTAATTTGAGAATGTGTCTGTTGCAGAACTCTCATCTTATGTCCATAAAGTATTCACTGACACCGAAGCCTGAATGTTATTCCGTGTAGATAAAGTCCGAAGCCGAGATGCAGTCGCGGGAGTCATGTTATCAGCTTATTGCCGTTTTAGTGATAAGCTAACGGTATTTTAATGTACTATTAATAACAAATCATTGATCAGTATCAAATTTTTTTCTAGAAAATTAGAACTTCGGGCTCGGCACTATTCTAACTGACGTGGGAGTACATAAACGTCCGTATATCGGCTATATTGGTATGGTAAAGGCGGTATTATCGAAACAGGCTTAAGTATTAAGCTATATATGATAAGCTGTGTACGATTTGTGAAAGATGGGCCAAGACTGTCAAGTGAAAAGTGTTATCTGTGCCACCGTTTTGGGCTACGGCGCTCAACTATCACAATAATATAAAATCTAAGAAAACAAACGACGAGACGGCTGTGGGTTATTCACGTGATGTTAATTAGTACATTTATTAATTTTTAGTATTCAGTGTTTTAATAATGATTCATTTCAATCAACTGATAAAGTTTCATCGTGGAGTAACAGCGCAATCTAAGAGTAGTTTGTCTTAGATTTACGGACTCGATAACTTATAGATAAAGCATGCAAATTATGTAGAGCTTAGAGCTCACCGAGATAGGATACCTAACATATCTGGAGGTTCATGTTGGCGGGTCTATTATCCTATCGAGGCGTACACTAATGTTAACTTTATTGAGCACTTTACAAAGTGCTTTATTACTTCAGTCCTCGGTCTACTTAAAACTATGTTCTATCAACAAAGAGCTTTCAACGTTCCTTTTAAATTACATCCGTAACTCAATTACACACAGTTCAATTTATTTATAACTATTAACATACAACGTATACAAGTTCTGCAGTATTTGACCTGTACCCTTAAGTATAATCTTTTTATACAATTCTCATAGAGTCCAGTCGGCAATAGTCGTGGGACACTGCAACCTGTTTCGGTTCAGTCGGGCATACCATTAGGTACAACCCAGGAACTATCATTGAGGAATTTCTCTTTACATAAAAAAGATGGCAATGATAAATTATTTTGTTATGATTTTCAAAACCGCCGAATGTCTATTAAATTATAAAGTTACAAATACCAAGCACCGTAGATGGCGCCGTAGCAGGTGTCGTAGAAAGCATCGTAGCAGTTGCCGTAGAAGAGGTCAAACGAGCATGCGTTTCATCTGATGTTAAGAAAACCCGCGCCCCACAAAGACTTATTAAGTCTAATGTACGTTATCAACATACCTTGAAAGTTAGGGTCGCCGTCACCTCACTCAACGGGTGAAAGAACAGGTATAAAATACACTTCCACTACAGTACAGTACCAACCCATTCCTGCAATAGCGGAAGCCACTCTTTCGGTTACAAGGTTGTAGTAGCAATAATATAATTAAAAAATAAAGCAAAATTCTAAAAATAAATTTAGATACAGTTTTGAAATTAGTTTCTATGTAGGTAGAGCTATTTTGTTACTTAAAACGAAACGGAGAACGAAAGGAATGATTCGACTACGAGAGTGTCGTTACAAAAGAATTCAAATAGTATAGTCAAAGTGACATCGATCTCGAATATCTTACATATAAGAAAATATAGTAGAAAATAATAACATTGCCATGACTAGAGCGGTGAATAGAGATTACAGATTTCCATTTTGCACGCCTCTGACGTTTCTCTTACATCCAATACATACTTTTATGGATATAAACTTTTTCTAGTACTCTTAATACCTCTTTTCTTCAGTAATCTTAATTTGAAACTGTGACCGTCTTTATTTAGCAAGATTATGAAGAAATCAGAATGGTTAGCATTAAAATAAATCCCTTCGTTCCGTAAACTCATAAAACCTCTTGTGAAATATAGCGAGCTTCCTCATCCTCGTTCGCGGAGAGTCCTCGGGGAATCCCCGACCAGGCTCCACTATGACAATAAACTCAACATTAAACTATGCCCCTTAATTACCGCAATAAAAAGCTTTTATAAACCGCTAATTTGTTTATTGAGGTGCTTAAGCTGAAGTGGATGTTAGAAACTTGTTAGTAAAACGTAGCGGTACAATATTTAATATCTCTATTATGTTGTTGGATAATAAAAAGATTTTTCGTACTTATTTAAAAGATACAAAAACTTTAAATATTCGAATCTTTTACCAGTACTTATTTGAACCGACTTGAACCGTAGGCTGGAGTGGTTTTTCAACGCAATGGTATTTTCCCAACGGAAACGTACCATGGCACCAAAAAAATTGGTTGGGTTAGAGCCTTCTGCTTGATTTCTGTAATTTACGTCTCACTCGTGCATCTCACCATCGTTACGAAGATGGAAAGCTCGAGACTATCTCTTAATAGAATTTGGGTTTAAATAGTATTTCCTAGTATAGCTGATTATATCACGTTGACTAGCTTGAACTATTTAAAAATATGTCACTTGAGAGGCTTTAACTCAGATAATCCAAATTTTAGTTCTGCGTTCGGCAAATAAACTATACTTAACATACTAAGGTATGATTAGAGAATAATAAATAATTATTCATTTTCTCTGTATATCTAGGCGTAGAGGCCTTGTGGATTTCCGACGATCAGAGATTGAGTTATTAAGTTTAAGCGTTTCATTCCTTGTTTTGGACATGCACTTATTTTTTTTAATTCGTCTATTTAACAGAAGTCTGATCTTTGTTGAAATATGGGTAGCTGGAACAGAGAGAAATGTTTTTATCTAAAGCTATTGATTAACTTTGGGCGATATAAAGAAGTATTATCTAAAAGGTAATGGAATTAATGTTTCTCATTAGAATGTCGAGGGGCAGTTTCGGTTGCCGCCGCCGCATTGCCTCGAGATAAGTCTTAAGAGCTTTTGGTCATTACAGCAACTCATCTAAGAGGCTTTAAGGAGTGGTAGAGCGGAAGAACATCAAATGCATATAATGATCAACGAAAAGTAAATATCATATAATTTTATTGTAATCATCGTTCAAGTGTGGTTTTACTATTGCATATGTTTTTTAATGTGCAATATTGAAGATAAGTGAGGACAGAAAACATGTGCAAACCATGTACTGGATATGTAGTGTTACGTACTTAATTGCTTTAGATGAAATCAAATGCATATTACAAATACTTTTCAATCTTTATACTCGATAAAAAGGAAATATCTAAATTATTTCACATTTTGAGTGATATCCCAATCAAAAGCTAAATGTTAAAACGAATACAGTCAAATTGGAGAATTTCGCACTTCTCAGTTTCGAAGTCTGTAAAAGAACACTGGCATTGGCTACAGCGACACAAGAGTAGAGGCCCCGCCATACACTGCGTCATAGCCCATGCTACGTCACAGTTCCCGGAAATAGAACGAGGCGTTACGCTGGCCTCGCATCCAACTCTGTCCTATTTATAACGGGACTAGATTGAAGCGGGAGCGCTACAATCGAACTGAACTTTTTCATTCCACGTTAAATTCCAAGAACTTATAACAAATACAAATTAATTGCTCTACGTTTGAATATATTAACCGTATTTCTAAGTCCCTCGAGAACCAACATCATTTTAATTAATTTTTATTATTAAATAATCTTTACATTAAGTAAAAACTTTACTTTTAATTAAGCAAAAAATACAACGGTAAAAACTTTTCGTGCTAAATATTGTAGTTACCTTGGTAAGTGATTGTGCATTTAGAATTAAGCCTTCATGTATTGTTTTCTGTCTTCTATCATTATAACAATCGTTGATCCTAATAAATAAAATATTTACAAATATTACGAAACAAAAATCGATCAAATTTACTCTTAGCAAGCTTGTTACATAATAATGCAGCTCGAATTTCACTTATTATTAAAGGAGCGTAAGATAATTGGAATCTCAATCCACCTCTTATACTGTCCTTATGATACTAAAAGAACAGCGCAATATTACACAGGTGTTTTCGATAGTGAATAAACATGGTAATGATAACTTATTTAATTAACGATCTATTTATATTTTTGACCTAAGAAAAATTGTTGACATAAAGTGTCGCACACATCTGTCACAATCAGCACAGGCATTGATACACAGTAAAATTGAGATACAACTTACATTATCGCTAACCCATGTTACAGATGAACGTAGCTTGCATACTTTAAGACGACATACTACTACAGACTTTGCTACAGAGTAAAAGTTGTATACAATTTCAGATAAATAAATGTATTATAATTATTCAAAATACATATGAATGATAGACAGACATTATTGAACACCCAAATCAAACAAGAAGAAAATAACTAACGTTTTGTTTGTTAACCGGAAATTTAAAAATGACCATAAATCAACAAGATACATACAATAAATTAACAGAGTAGTTACGACGCAAAAGGGTACAAGGAAGATTAATCAGCAATCAATTACAGCCATCGGTCGATTTGAGATCCAAATTTAGTTTTTTTATTATCTAGTATAGGAACTGGCCACTTGCTTTTTCTTTGTTCGCCCGCCAATATTTACAATTAGAAATACAAATGTATATTGTTGTCAGGATAAGACAAACGTTGACTCTTTTACTTTAGTAACAACATACACGGAATGATAATCTGTCGATACCCACAAACAACAAGCGACATCTATCGATTTGACCATACAATTTTGTAATAAAATCTCCTTAAAAAAATTAAAACAACCGGTTTGTAAAAAAAAAAATGGTGTCTATTTTGAATAATATTTCGTATAACAAAACATTTGCATGCGAAAACCGTCCAAAACGATGTATACCGTATACGATAAATTAATGCTACGCATATTTGCATATGACGAATTGCATTTATTTACTTTAGAAACAAACGGAATCACGTACGGAAAAATCATGCGGAAATATTTCCAATATTGGATGGTTTAAAACTTACTTGCACTACTGCGTGTAAATTTTGCAATTGCGGAAATATGTAGAGAGAATATAATTGACTAGTTAAGGCTGTATTCGACTTGCAGTGTTGTATTGGGCTTAAATCAAAAAATACATATATTTAAAAAAAAAATGTTTTTTTGCATAAAAAATACTAACATTCTCTTAACTTTTGAACTATGCTTGTCACCGAGAAAGGTCAGATGAAGACAAAATTTGATTTTACATGATCTTTTGTTTACATTTTTATATTTACGCATATATTTACCAACTACTTTGTACATTTAGGCTCTTCAGTAAATCGTCAATTTTGATAACTGTTTGATGAAACGTTGACTTTCATGTACTAAAATTGAAAATAAGATATTGCTAATGAATAGACTTAGTATATAGCGTAGATAATTATTTACTCTATTTGGCGTAGTAACCCTGATTCACTGGAGAAGCAGACACTTTCGTTTTCCTTCATAACCATCATCATTTCAGCCGTAAAACATCCACTGCTGGATGATTTCCAAAAGGACCGTTGTATGTGGCCCGCATCCAGCTGCGTCCTGCGGCCTTTTTGGGGTCGTCAGAGTCGTTTTCCTTGATCTATTAAATTCTCCACGCCCGTGACCTTATGCAATGGTTATTTCCTTAGAAAGCTGTCTATTTATAAAATGAGCTGTTGTCGCTGTATGTTTACTAAATTTTTCTCGCGGTTCATTGACTATTATAGAAGACGATCTCGTGTTTCGGTTGTCAGTTACAAAGGAATGTATATTAAGCGTAGCAGCTGGCTATGCTGAGAATTGATTCATAATCACACAAAATACTATAGCGTCCATTACGCTACGCGTTCTTAATATGAATATTTTGTATGTAATTTATCATATGAATGTCCACGAGCCAAAGAAGTCACTCACGTGAGTGAACAGTTTCTCCATTTCGTAAAAAATGATTGCATAAATAAAAAAAAAATCGTCACAATTCTTGCGATGTTATTAAACGTACAGTCCATGTAAATAGATAAGAGTGCATCGAAAAGACGAATTAGAGTCCGTTAATGTCGTGCAATTTTAAAGATTGAAAGGTGGTGTTATACAAAGTTTGTCCAAACTTAATTTTCTTGGGAAGATTTACCAAAGCAATTATAGAATGTAAACAATGGATCTAACATTACACTTAAGTATGTCGTTGGAAACATTTACAAAATTCAATTCACAAATTTTCATTTGTAAAAGTTTGACGAAAACGCCTGAAAAGTAATTATGTCAAGAGTTGATAGTTTGCTACGGTTTTGTAGCAGTACCGTAGCACTTTCTAGTGGTTAGCAGTTAATAATTTAGCTAATTGACTGTATAAATAGTTTTAAAATTAAATTTTTATACTCAATATATATATATACACCACGGATAACAAATCTGATGTTTAAATTAATGGCAAATATTTTATACACATGTACATTGAAAGCGTCAATTTGCCAGTTCGTAAAATTATATATAACAAGTATTGGCATTTCATACGTCCTACGGGGTATGTTGGAGACCCTTTTAACAATGATGTTGTATTCAAATCACGTTCAAAATGTTTGTGGGAACGAGGAGTTGCTGTGTAAAAAGCTCACAGCGCTCCGTCGTCTATGCTGTGGTGACATCTACAGTATCGATATTTAAACTGAATGTATAATAATACGAAGCAGCTTTTCCGTACTTTAAAATACAGTGAGGTATACAGAGACAGCAATTAAATGTGACGCTGGTCAGGGGCCGGTTAGAGTGGTAGATAATTGGTTCGATGTTGGCTCTCGTAGCTTGGAAGAGACTTGAATTTTCACGTATTAAATATCACTTATAATGTGTTTATGAATGATGAAAAATTTTCGGAAAGATTTTTTTATAATTTCTAGGCACTTGATGTTAAGTGGAAATGAAGTCCTGGGTGATTAAACGCATTGGCTTAGTAAATACCTATTTATAAACCCACGTTTTAATCGGAGGGAAAGACGAGGACAAACTATACTGGTACTTTGCTGTACGAATAATGGTGGATAAAGCAAAGCGCTTCGTTCGGGTTTGAGGTTAAAGCATTGCATTATTGGATATCCATCATATGGAGTTCCGGAAAAAGTATATCTGTGTAACCAATACTATCACATGCCGCAATAATCCTGTACAGTTTATACCATCTGCTATTCACCAGTCGGAGATGTAACCGACGACCTGACACCGAGGATATATAGTTGGGATTTTCACTGTTTTCTTACCGTTAGAAGGGCATGTAGCCAGTGGAATTACTGAGCTTTTCAAAGTAATATACAATACCTCTCTTTCTTAGTACAAAAAATCGATATTCATTTTTAAAAAACCAGAATGAATTTCTCTTATCCACTTTGTTGTAATGTAAAATCGAAATGTTGAATCGACTCTGCAGGAGCTCGCGTGTATGGCACTCGTTATATTTGTATCGAAGTGAATCAATTGGGGCCAATATCGTTATAAAGGAAATTGCATTGTAGCTAGCTTCACGCGCACTCTACTCTATTTCTGTAAAACCCAGCTGGGCGTTTTAAACTGGTCTAGTCTACATGCCATTATAAGACTACATGGATATTATCTGGAATTTTGTAAGGGTGCCGGAAATCCAAAAGCTTTACATAAAGGATTAACAATAGGATAAAATGTCATGTAGCTTGATCAACTACTGTTAACAACACAAACTAAGTTTTATGATTGTAGGATTGCAGTAATAACCTCTTTAACAAAGGAGTCAACCATGACTTTTACTGTTAAAGTAGAGGTACCGACAGTTATAAAGCCTAGAAGTGTCGCGCGCAGAGTACCCGTGTGCGCGTCAGCTCGAGGAGCCTCAGCCTCATCCCATCTGAGGTGAGGCCAGCCAGAACCAGCGCCGTTTTTCTAAAGATAGTGTGCGTAAGCATTCTCGTGGTCCCGTCTAAAGGCGTCGAATAGAACACCGTGGGGTTTTATTCGATGCGTCTGGCTCGATAACCTCTTCTCGCCCCCGTGAGCTACCTTCTCTACGCGCAATACATATATTTCTTTTTCTACTTTGTAAGGGCACATATTTAAATCACGTTCCAATTCTATTTGCGATTGGAGTAATCTAGTGAAAGCAAAGCGCCACACGATAACTACAGCAACACGTACTTCGTAGCTCTGGTTGGTAACGAAGGTTGATCGGGAATATCGTGCGCTGCCTATATTTACATATATGACTTAAGAATGACTTGACTGTAAGAGTATGCTATTTCCAACGACAAGCTGTTACCTACGAGGTAGTCACGAATCAGCATTGAGGAAACCGTCGCGAAGAGGAGGAGGTTATCCACTTGGTCCATTCTTAATTGCCCGGATAGTTAACTGTTTTTATTTAATTGTTCTTAACTAAATTTTTTATACTAGAAGTAGAAGAGAATTTAGATCGTTCTGCTTGAACTTGTATCAGGGCTGTTGTCTCTAGAAGACATGAAAGTAAGCCGCTAACAGATGTTAGGGGGTCAAAACCTCATATAACCTGTCTTACCGCTTTATATCTTTTGAAGATCATACCGTCGCCATATACGCGTATATTACTTATATATAAAAATACAATCTATGCTTTACTATTATATTTGGTTTGGCCGACAAGGTAATTGAGATTCACGTTGAATGGAGCTTTTTTTGTATGAACGCTACGAGCGGCTCTATTCAAATCACACTGTACCCCCGCAAATAATTGCACGCCTCGATTGTGAATCATGTTCGAATGGCGTGGAGTATCGGCGTGAAACAAAGCTCAATATATAGATGAAGTAGATTGTATTGACTCTCCTAGTGTGTCGTATATGTATGCGATATTTGGTGACTAAGCTCGTTAAAATTGAATCGCTAATTCAGGCTCTCCCGATTTGGTGAAAAGGCTTTTTGAAAACGTATTTTTTAATAAGAAAAGGGGCAAACGAGCTTTTTTTGCTCATCTGTGCTTAAGTTATCACCGTCGGCTATGAACATCCACAACACCGAATTAGGTCCAATTCTGACAATGGTATTCATGGTAAATCCGTAAAAGTATTAAATTTGATTAATATTTGATTCGATTTGAAGTCGGTTTTTCTTTTAACTCGTAAATATACTTGTCATTAATATTATTAGTCGTAAATATCATTAATGATCTTATTTCAGATCAAATAAATTTATTTTCTCAAAAGAAAATGCACCGAAAGATCACCTTCAAATAGAGCTAAAACAGGAGTTGATTGTCCGAAAAACAAATCATGGCTTTGACAAAGCACCTTAATACTGGCCAGATTTTGAAGAACTTATTTTTTTTGTTTTCAGGGATAAGAAACCACATTAACCACATTTCTTATATGATTAAGTGTTACAGAAATAGGTCACAGGTGGAAAGCAATACAATGCAATTTCCTTTGTCGATATTAGTCCCAATTGGTTTAGTTCGACATGAGCGTCGCACTCGCTGGTGATACTTGACCTTTATAAGCGAACACGGGCGGGATCGATCCCTGACTTCGTTACCATTTATTGGGAATTTTATAAGGAAATTGCAATAATTAGTAATAATGAATACACTTTTATTTTTCAAAAAAAATTAAATTCTTCTCTGTTATGATGTGTCTGATATATCTTCTCTGACTGTAATGTCATTAAGACACAAAGTCCCGCAACTAACAAGTGTTTGCTTATTTTGCGTAACGTTGCATTTTGTAACTGATATTTTTGTTAACCATAAATGTTGTTTACGCCTATAATCGGCATACATACCTATCCATTTGTTGCACAAAAATGTTTTTTTTTGTTATTGTTGTGTGTATTGCTGTTGGCGTGTAATAAATAAATAAACTCTACTGTCCCAGGTTTGGGGGCCGATAACAAAATCTAGATTATACGGTAGGCCTAACGGGTGACCTTTGATACAAAAGCTGTGACCGTCTGAAACGCAGCGACATAAATACCTTTAGTTCCCGCTAGAATTCTGTGAGTTTGTCCATCCATAGATTATCAAAAGCCACTGCGTGGTTACAATTCAATAATAATACGGATACGGCACGCAACGTCAGGAGGTTTCTCTCTATGTCGCCATAACCACTAGTTGCTTTGGTCCTGCTTCGCTACCGGCGGCACCCTGGATTTAGTCATCTGCAGGTCACGCACGAGTAAAAGTAAAAGTAAAAGTAAGTAAAAGCGTAGGGTGCCCTCCGTTCAGATGGACCAACGAGGATCCTATATAAATGGCAGATATCCAGAAGTGGATTGATACTGGGCTGATGATGATGAAGATATTTTGCTAAATTTGTTGAGATAGAGATAGGATTTATATCAAAACTATGCGAATTTTAAAATAACCAGTCTTAAATTTAAATAACTTTTTCCATAGTTCGTACAAGAAGCAATTTTCTTGTAAAAATAGGAATCGTGTGTAGGTGGTTTCGTTCAAGCTTCCCCGAGTGTATCACAGATATTAGTAACTAATTTAACGCTGGCAAGACCGACGGCGACATAACAAAGTGGCACAAAAATAGAACCTTCACGTTCCTTCAGTGTAACGGCCGTCGCCCGTGACCCGGACCGTGCGCTATTTCCGTCCGGAAGCGTGGCCCTTATGTATCTTGTCCGGAACACGACTTAGACGCGACCAGTTGACTTGCAGAAGACTTACAAATGTTAAATTAAAGTCTATATTTATGCCCCACTAGTAGGCAGACCTTAACTGTAAATAGAGTGTAAGGGCTTATCCGTCACACGTTCTTATTGGGAATTTACAGACTCAGACGCAGAAAATTTTCTAACATATGATATATCAGCGCTTAAAATTGCAAAAAAGAAATTCATTGGCATCAATCCGGCATCAAACTCTTACGAAGTGGTTCTTGCAAACGGCAATTCATTGATACATGGCGACTGGAATTTGATCCCGCAATCAGATTGTAAATCGAAGCCACTGGATTAATGCTTATATTTACTTTACATTACTACTGCTAAAAATAAACTCGATAAAAGCAGCAAGAAATGGGCGCGTCGTCTTATGTACTTGCGTAAGAAGTTATACTTCTTTGACATGGTTAAAAAATTACAAACATATTGAAAACCTCTTTTTTGAAGTCAGTTAAAAATAAGTTTTTATGCCATTGGAAGAACTTGCGTATATAAATTTGAAAAATTAAAATGTTATAGACAGCTTTATTTTCGAAGAGTGAACCGCGGTAACTTTGCGTCCTGGCAATCACATCATGCTGAATAGTACACTAATAAATTAATAATAGCGCCGTCTATATAAAACAGTGGACACTAATACTATACAATGCACCTTAAGAAGTATGTAGCTTTAACCTGTTACTTTTGTCTTAAAATTTCACTCTCATATTTTTTTCATAACGTGCCTAATAAAGAAAATAGCGCCATCAAGCGGAAATTTTTGATGAAATTTCTCCTGTAAAATGAGATATTTGGCAACAAAAAAAATATTGTTAGCATTCCTTTTTTAAAAAAAAACTTGTGTGAATGTAATGACAATCATCACGTAGAAGACTAAAATAATATATTGACATCCCTGCTAGAGTTTCTTCGGCCACTTCTTCTTCTCCCAACGCCTACGCTTCTCGAAGAAATTAGCTTTTGAAAAAGAATTTAGCTTTTTAATGTCCCTTAGATTATCCGTGAAAAATCAACGGTTCGGCCCCCTCTCGGGTGCCCTCGGTTCGGAATGCTTACGCGTAACATATTAACCGTCCAAGCCGAAGTTACCCCTCAACGGGGGGAGCTTTGTGTCGTGTTCGTAGTTGTTCGATAGAGGTCCAGGCTAAGCGACCTAAGAGCTATGCCACCTCTCAATCCAGTGAAGTAGTCAGGCCAGCTTCGCTGGCCAATCTGTGTAATTCGTAAAAAAAAACATTGACATCCCGTTTCTCTTTATTCTAAAAGGAGATATAATGTTTACGGTATTAGTTAAAATCGATTGCTAATTTTCAGTGCAAAGCAAATTAATGAATACATTATAAAGTACACAAATAAAGAGTGGACAATTATTAATAGTTATAATATATTTATCAATAGTTAATATCAGACTAATGATATCGTATCGCACAATAAAACCAAATAAAATTAAGAAGATACACATCTCACGGAAAAGGTTCATTATGTATATTAAGAGGGTTAAGCCGGGGCCGTTATCGCCGCCCGTTAATATGAAATGTGGGGCGAACGTGTAATGTTAAACAAGCATTTGTGTTACGCGAATAGAAAATATAACATGTATTGTGTGTATTGTGCTAGATACGGGCCCCGGTACGGACCGGTGCTGTCCGGGTCGGTGGACTAAGCTTCTTCGCATAAAGTGACAATATGCAAAAGTACGACCATGTAGAATATGAACATTATGCTTCTGTATTTTGGCCGGCGTGTGAGGTACATCAACACGGTGGGAGTCTGGTAGGTCATTATTGAACAACAGGTGTGACATATGCTCCTTTGTCGTTACGTTATATACAAGGACGTTCGGAAAATACATCGAAAATATGCGATATAGAAATCGCGATGGAGGAACATGGTAACTCAGCGATGAAGTTCATGAGTTATCATCCAATTAGATGGAATCCATAAAGTTGTCCTGCTAATGCTAAGCGTTTATGAGCAGAAACGAAAATCTAATTTAGATAAAAGTGGTGATGCTCTTAAGGCCGCCAGCCACTTTCACGTAAAATTACAATGTCTGTCGTAAAAGGCGACTAAAAGGGGCCTCGGGTTCACGAGCGACAACTGTCTTTGTCGTCCACTGCAGTGGACCTGGGAAAAATGCGACACTGGTGGTCCTTTGTCACCTTAGCACGGTGACGGTGCTGGGGCAGGGAGTAACCTCCCCGGGACGTGCACATGTGTAGCACAGTGCCGAAGGGCTCCGGTGTTTTCCACTCGCCATGCAACGAAGAGGGGGGTTTAAGTGAGTAAGAGTAAGAGCTTCACATAACCCTCACATTACGTCTTCCCAGAAGGCGGCGTATTTTGTTGAAGATTTTTCCCTTTGCCAAAAAAAATAATTAAAAATACTCCAGCGGTCTGTGTGCAATGTAAGCGCACATTTAACAGTAAACATTAGCCACGCATGTAACGGAGCTGCGCGTTGCCTTTCCATCGCAGCTGTCTAAATTGGCTAGATGGCATTTCATAATCATTCTAAAAAAACCAACGGAAGGTTATTTATAAGAAGAAGAAGTATTCAGCTATTTGACATCGATATGTGATTTTCACAACCCACAAAGGATACGTGGCTATACGACTATCTCGTTATGTTTCGAATTATTATTATAGATGTAACTTAATCCTCTTTTAATTAACATTACTGTCATAGAAAATTAAGAAAAAAAATCAGCGTCTAAATCTCGTAAAACGCGACAGGATGTCGGTGGTGGAGATACCGACATTTTAAAGCTCTCGAGGTGGCTCTCATTTTCGCGTTGAATTAACAAAAGTATTGAATATCGCGCGCCAGCTGCCTTAATAGTACGCGGAGCTAATGTACTCTGAGATATATTCAGAGGAAAGAGGTGAATAATATTAAGTGAATTGCATGAAGTATTCAAATTTCCAACTCGTTTATTTGTTACGAAGTCACGATTTCATCTCTATCTTTATACTCGTATAGTAAACATTTGTAATCATAAAAGCAAACAAAAATATATTTATATATATTTAAGATTTGAATTCCACACCGTGACATTGAATGAAATGCTTGGCCACTCTCTCCATTGTAATCGGAGGGGAAGACAGACGCGGGCAAACTATTCCAGTCCTTTACTGGACGAATAATGAAAGACGTTTCGTTCGGATTTGAGGGTTTAAATGACAAGGTCGACGATATCAAGGATATTAAAACACATTTTAATGAATCAATGATCACCACAAAGTTATGTCCATGTCATGAAATTATTAATTATAATTAACAAGCCTGAAAATTTCCAATAATGAAAAGCATTACCAGCGGATTATTGCTTTAAAATGGTAGTAGTTGACTGTGACCGCAAATAGGATACGTATTGTCATGATATCGATGTGGTGTTGCTAGCCGTAGATAACGAATTCCAACAAGTTCATACGTTTATTGACAATAAAAAGTTTTTGTCTGAAAAAGTGTGTGTTTTGTTTTGAAACACTCAATTGGTAAAATCTAGATGCGATCGGAATCCTCCTGTAAGCTGAACGTTAATCCAATAGGCTGACATTTCGGGATTCTTGGAAGAAATTTTTATTTTTTAGCTAAAAATCAGTGCTATGTGCAAACCAAACCATTTTCGACACAATTTTTTTTAATTTTTTGTTGATTTAAATTGTGTTTTTGTTCTGGTATTCGTTTTGTATTTAAATACTGGTTTTGTTCCTCTTGTATATATTATATTCTTCCATTATAACTTTTTTTTGTCCAAATTTATTTCACTAGTTCCATTTTCAAGTTCTGATCTTGTCTATCATTACTTAATTCTAATCTACGAATATATTAGATATATTACATGGAGTTACTGTTATCAGCTTGATAAATATGTATTGTTTTATCTGACCAATAAGTACCACACCGGGAATTGAAGCTAGAAATCGAAACAAATGTAATAAACGCAGATTTGACGAAAAGGAATAGGCGCGCGTTTGCGATGCGGCCGCGACACTCTGTGATGACTTTCATTTTACGACTTGCCCACTTTTGTTGTGTTAATCATTCTTTGTTTTTGTTTTTTATACGTTCACATTTATATTCTCAGCGGCCAGGTTCATGATAATTACAATATCATTTTTATTTTGATTATTTTATTTTTATTTCTATTTTGTGTGTATTTTTTAAAATATAAATTAACATTTATGTGCTCATTATTATGAAATTGATCTAATTCTAATTTAAAAAATGTGTTATCACTTATGTCACACCACATTATTTAAAACTAAATGTGCCTTTAGATAGTTGTAATTTTGACGTTATACGGAATTCGTTTAGTGTTAATTCTGGAAGTGATCCTACTCAAAAACTTCAGGAAATCATAATAATTATGATTATCGCGAAGTTAAGTTAGTATTAACACCGCTATAGCGAGCTTTTGTAATACAATATACTACTGATTGGCGATGGAAATAGGAAATGCGAGTGGTACGACGTGACCGTAGTCCTCGTCTACTAAAGTCACGTCCTAGCTTACATAAAGTAGACACCCAATGTATGATTTCGGTAATACTTGTGTAAAAGTAAAATAAAATTTTACTCAAGAGTCCAACAGCTTCCTATAAATCTCACATGAACGACTTCTTCCCCCCAAAAGACGGGACATCGTTTGATAATGAAAATCCCCTTGATACAAAAACGAAGGCTACTATACTCTTGCATTAGCATGGTTACGTCAGTGGACGACTTTGAGGATTTGATGATAATTATTACAGATTTATAACGTGTATATAATTACTGACCAGATAAGGGATCCGTCGAGTCTCGAGTTTGAAACGTGATCTATGTGGTCAAATAGTGTCTTATCTATAAACGCTGTGTTGCCAGCACAAGGTTGTTATATAGTTGTTATCTATCGCGAATAAGGTTTCGTAGCCCGACTAGATTGCTCTTAAAATTTAAAATGCTTCATTAAGTTACTTTTTAAAAGCATTTTTGTTTCATATCCCAGTTACAGTCTCGTTCCTTCCAATTTGTGTAAATTTACCACAAGGGTGAATTCAGTTGAAGTTATTAAAATTGTACCAGAAAAAATCCCGTCATAGCGGCAAAAGTGGCTAAGTCGTAAAATAAAAGTTTATAAGCTTCGCTGTAGTCGCCGCGCGCCCATCTTTTTCGCCAATTTGGATTTTACTTAAGGCGCAATTATTTGTTTTACCACTGTACCCACATTGTTCCATTTGTTTAAGGTAACGTTTTATAAGGGAATTAACAATGTAAATCAATTTATTTCCTCCTGCTCTAATACTTTATACATGTGGGTGTATTAACAACATACTTAAACTTTTTGAATAAGGATAACGGTGATAATATTTTAAGATCCATAACACCGTAGCCATTGGTGCTGATAAAGTGAAATTATAATATTCTTATTTTACGGTACAAGGGGTAAAACTAATGAATTTTGAGATTTTAAGCGGACATCGCCAGGTTTTGAGTTGGATAAAGATAGGAAAGATTAGGGGAATGGGAGAGGGCTTAATTCTCCTGCGACCTCATTTAACGAGCCAAATGCCGTGAAGTAGAGGTATTAAAGTATTTTAGTCTATTCTTGTCACTATGACTTAAATACGATTTGGGGAACTTCAAGAAACGAGCCTAGCCCTTTCTCAAAGGCCAGCAATGCACCTGCAGCTCCCCCGGTGTTGCGGATGCTCATGGGGGTCCTATCATATAAGCTCGTTTGCCCCTTTTCCTATATATTTTTTTAATAATAAAACTTCCATTTGTTCCGACTACCGGCCTGATCCGTACATCCCTTGCTTCATGATGGGAAGTAGCGATAGCCGTGTGACATAGAAGTTAAACTTGCGACCTAATGGTCGGGGATTCGTTTTTCATTTTCTGTTCGGTACCAATTGAAGTTCTCTGATTGTAGTTTGGTTTATGTATATAGTTTATTTAGTAATGTTTTTATTACTTATAGTTGTTAAATATTAAAATTGTTATTTTACATTGAAAATATAGTGTAAAAATATGTGCGTAAAATTTCATCTGATTAAATTCAATAATCATCAAATAGATATGAATTAGGTTGTAAGATATTTTAAGAATCTTTTCGAAAACCGTAATCAATACTGCAGCTTGTGCATATTTCTGTTTCCTGGTTTTTAGTGGAAAAATTATTGGTTAAATTTTGTGGCTTTCTGTTTTCTCCACTTAGAGTGAAATAATGTGATCTCTCACATTACTACTATATATTACTACATTTTTTATGTACTCTGCGTCACCGAGGTTGTGACCACGAGAGTTTTAATTCATGAAGTAGTTGCCAAATAACTTGGTGGACATTCAAACTTTTTCACTTTAAAAACTTAACTCATTGTTCCTCTTCCTACGACGCCGCTCGTAATCAAGTTTTTTTACAGCGAAACTTTCACCGGGATGATTGACAGATGTCGGAGAGGTCGAGACCGATATAATTGGTGAACATGTTTCGCGAATGAATTCCTAAGCTCTCACAATCGCATTAAATAAATGGGGAGGTCTGAGGCGGGAGGCACTTATATCGTCACAATCCACTTTACAGCAGAAAGTAAAATACTACTAGGACAGATAGCGGAATATCCTGCTTGTCTCAGTTTTTTACTTCACCGTTATAAAGAAATGAAATACGTAAAAAAGATAAATATCGACACTGACAAGTAAATTCGCGAGCAAAAACAAAAATCAACTTCAAATAAAATCTAACGTTAAACGCTATGAGGCGCGCACGCCTTCTTTTGTACTTACGAATTATCGTGGGAATATTACGAAATAGATTGAATCAGAATCTAATCTTATTAAGCTACCTTGAAGTACATCATTTCCAATAAAAAAAGAATCATCAAAATCGGTTCCCCCAGTCGAAAGTTATGAGGGAATAAACATAAAACAAACAGATGACTATTTGAGGACCTCCTCCTTTTTTGAAGTTGGCTGAAAAAAATAGGACTGTGTACAAATTCCCGTGAATGTCCAGAAACATAAAAATTCGTAATGCACATTGATGTCCAATGTCGAAATAACAATAAGAGTATTAAATCAATAAGCGGACATCTACAGGAGCTTGTCTCGTAGTTTGTTGAAAATGAATGTTTCCATGTAGGTGGGCAATAAAAGAGTTTTATTTCAGGTATTATAGTTTAAAGCAATGGCTCCTCGTCAGCGCGCGCTCGCGTAATGGTTCCCCGCGAGAGCGATCATGGGAAATGTTTAAAGTGTCTTTAAGTGTTAAACCCGGATCAAACATGGATTATATTTAACCTAATTTTATTCTAATTTGTTTAGGAGTTTTAACGTGATTACCGAATACAAAAATTTCAAGATGTATTGAATTTTTTTTCAAAAATAAAACCTCTCGTGTTTTTAAAACCCTTTTCTGAGTCAAATGGAGAAAAAACTAAAGCTAAGCTTATTAGGACATATGGATATTTTGTACATAAGAAACCAAATAACGGAAACGCGTCCGTATTCGTTAGCTAAGATTCGAATCCGCGGCCAAGGGATGCGTAAAGAAGAACGTTTATACATATTTAACTGCTATGAACTCTCACAATTTATCTTTTAACTGATTTTTAATTGGATAGTAAACAATAGATTTTCAATGTACATGTCAATCGAACAAATTTGTAATAAAAAAAATACTATTTTTGCACCAAAAAAATATAGATTAATTAATTATAGATTCGAGATGAGCAATCAATAATATATAGCCGTGAGCAAAAATAAAGGGTCGGTTAAGAAAGTTTGATTATCTCGGAAGATAAAAACGCTAACTGAAACAAATTGTGCATGAGAGACAGTTAAATATCCTTAAAATAAAATATTTTTATTAATTTATTTATATTTCATTAAAGAATATAAACTTAAACGAAAAAGGATACCTTATGTAAAGTTGGATAATACAGTCTTTTTCCATTAAATTTTAGTACTTAGTGTTGCCTCCATGCGGCGGCAAAATTCTTAACCGACACTTAACAGATAAAGAGTCGGACCCTTTATTTTTACTCACGATTGTATATTATACTAATACCTCTAAACACGCTGTATATTATGGTTAACGTACCCTGTCTATCTCTCCTGCAGTTTGCGCAGTATAACCTGACAAAAACAATAACAAAACATAAAATCTCCCTATAGTAACTAATATATATCATTTAAGGTGCCACTTTCACGCTGTCGAGGCACAACGTCGCACGTTACTGTTCGCTTCATAGATTCTGTAGCCGGGTGACATTTCTACAACATATATAACAAAAATGACGGAGTGATAAATGTGCGCAACGAGAGCTCGTAAATGATTCCGCCTTTAACGATAACGAGGGCAGTAACGTTGACGACATGTCTCCGTGGCCGTCGACTTGAGACGCTAGAACATTAGCTACAGAGTTCAAATTGCGACGGAACTGTTTATAAGGAATCGGGTTTAAGAGGTACGAGATCACTGCAAA
This sequence comes from Meandrusa payeni, assembly GCA_029286785.1. Taxonomy (NCBI): domain Eukaryota; kingdom Metazoa; phylum Arthropoda; class Insecta; order Lepidoptera; family Papilionidae; genus Meandrusa; species Meandrusa payeni. The sequence goes on along the minus strand of JAGSMX010000006.1, from coordinate 16,491,477 downwards.
GCAATGTATGTTTTAAAAGGAAACAAGATTGTTTGGTAAAGTTGTTGCAAAGGGTTGGGAAGGATGATTGCAAGTGAAACTTAATGAAACGAGAATGAGCACTTACGCCTGTTTTACCGTACCGACTCACCGATACCGAACTCACAGGATACCACGTGATGTTGAGGTATTAATACAATATATGTATTATTTATTGTAGAGTTTGCGTTTCTATAAAAAACTTAGGGATTATTGTTTACTTATATTGAGATATTCTTTTCCTTAGCCTAATTTCGGCTCGAGTCAGGCTCGACTTTCTTTGATCTGCTCCTGCTCCAAATTGCATGGTCTTTGGCATCCTCTACGCTTAAATTGTATGAAGTCATGTCCCTTCGTTCGATGTCCAGTCAGCGCATTTTTGGCAAGACTGTGACATCTCAGTTTATCAGAATTTAACCATCTGATTTTTTAGAATTTGTCAATATGAGCTATATTTTTTTAAATTAAAATAATACCAAAAATGTTCAATGTGCCACACAAATCATTGAAAGCACGAGAATCAATGTAACCACACCTCCTTTAGATTCTGTACGAGTAACCAGAAGGGCGGAATCAATTCAGTGACCGGTGGAATGAAATTAAACTGGACGGTGAAGTGTTTGAACAAAGTTACGCTCTCAGTCTTTAAACGTGCCTTAATCTATAAAGTTGTTCTGTAAGGTTTATCAAAACGCTAAATTGTCATCGGCTTAATTTATCATTGCCTAATAAACAAATAAATAAAATTGAAGTTTCTGTTTGTAATAGTAAAATACATAATAATTATTAAATATACCAAAATAACTCCGTTCGTCGGTCTGTTTGTTAGGGCTTGAACAGCTGGACTGGTTTTGACGGGACTTTCACTGGCAGATAGCTGATCAATGATGAGAATAAGGAGTACCTTAGGCTACTTTATTTAAGAAAAATTTAAATAAATAGATTTTAATGGACGTAAACACCGCGGTGTGCAACTATGTCATCGCATGTAGTGTCGTGGGGCGAATCATTCACATCAGGTGAAATGCTTCCACTTTATTTTATTTTATTAAATGTTGTGCCATAGAAGACGCCTTCAGAGCCGCCGGTCTTGATAATTTCGACCGCGCTAATTTATTTACATTCATTATCAAAACGGCAAACTTTTGATTTATTCGATTCCGAATTGTTGCCAAGTAAGGTCCCAGTAATTGTACATTAATTATTATTTTATTAGCGCCGGGTGTTCCGCCCGCCCCGATATTGTTTATATTGTGATTAATTACGGTGAAGTTATTATTTGCAACTCTGAGCGATTCCGTTCTTTCCAATTTGGCGTGGGGCCATTTTTCGCGCATTAATTGAGAAATATTCTACATCTGTTAAAGGCATGTTGTTACGTTATTATTCATGTTTCTAACATATAAGAGAGTTGTTTGGTTGAAAATATGAAAATTTTAAGATGTTAGAATAAAAGGTTTCAACTAAATTACTCTTCCTAATTCTTTTCCACTTGCTAAAAACCCGTTAACGCGGTATTACATAATATGGTGGAAACAATATGTATGTATTAGTATATTTTTTCGTAACTTATATTCGTATAGTTACAATATCTATATATATGTATCTATATAAAGTTTGCCTGGAAGGGATCTCTCTTAGCGATAAGATTCATCCCATTCTACAATGAATTATAAAATGTACCATATTTCTATAATTTGCTTCTAGTTTGATTATGTTGTATAATAAAGTTATATCTGTCTATATTATTATAAACCTGAAGCGCACTTGAAGTAAAAATTTAGAGGTTCAGGCTAAGCGACCTAAGAGCTACGCCACCTCTCAATCCGGTGAAGCAGTAAAGGCCTCGCTAGCCAACTGTGTAGTTCATAATCAAAAAATGAAGTAAAAAAACTACTGCTACTGCTGTAAATTATTAATAAGTAAGAAAGAGTAAAGAAAGACTCTGAGAGAGAAAAAAACGACTTCTAATCAATTCGGTGATGGATCAAAAGGCGGATCAAACATCAAAGGCCAAAGTGTAATGGTTATATTTCGAAATTCTGCTGCTTATATTCTCTTTCTTCTCCTACACGCAATCGTTGACGTGCAGGAGAAGAATATATCAATCAACGAGCATTCTTTTATACGATTTTAAGGAATGCTCTATAGCTTCAGAACCTAAGGTCCTGTGCCAAATTAATAAGGGACATAATTGAAAGAAAACTCTTTAAAACAAAAATAATTCAAATGACTTTCGTAAATGACGCAGCCTGCATTTGCGCGGACATAAAAAATAATACAGAATACACAAGCATCAAAGAAGTATCTCATTTAATAAATAAATTAAAAAAAGTATCTTTTGGTATATTAAAATGTGTATTCATAGCTGTTCAAGCCATAAAACTAGCTAACCAGAGCGAAGGTTTTAAGGGACACAACTCAGAAATGAGGATAGAGAAATAGTAGGTAGTAAGAAGTGTGTGATCATCTATACAATGTACAATCATGATTTATGAAAATAAAATAAATGTTAATATTCTGTCTGTTCATCTGTTATCTAGATCGTATGAATCGGTACGTAAGTACGATCCTCTCGTAAGCTCAAAAGAAACATCGCACAAGAGGCTACATACGAGACGGGTACTCAACTTTCCGGACCAATGTTTCTCCCCTTCCCATTATGAAAAACGCATAAGATAGGAGACAATGTTGCTGGTAGTGAGCTCAATTCAAATTGTTCCTTATTGCGAGAGCGGCAGAACGTTGCGCTGTAAAATCGCGGCTCAATTTATATTGGCCGTTGAGTAAAGCTATAAAGTTAGAAGTTTAAAAAAAGATTGGAGCCATTTGTTCCAAGGACTCATCCCACTTTAACGCGCGTCATATCGTCGCTTTTTAAATACGTAATGTTTTTTTTTACCTGATAAATAAATGTTACAATACTTAAATTCAATTTCTTCAAACAATATTGGTTAGTGGCAGTTACAGCCATGGTAGCTACTAGTTTGACTGCTCAAAGTCCTACCATTCAACTTATACTTAAGCTTGGTAAATCAGCTATGGGATAAAATATGCCAAAGTAAAACGAAGGCGGAATCCTTAGTAAAACTTTTAAAGTAAACTCGCTAAACAATACACTCAAATGCGTGAAAAGATTAAATTTAATACAGACACATATATAAGTTATAGTACATTTATTAACCATTAATATTTCAAAACCATTAAAAATTTCAAATAGAAAAATGTGCGGTTTTTATTTTCAACCGACTTCAAAAAGGAGAAGGTTAACAATTCGTTTGTATGTTTTTTATGTTTGTTTGTTATGTTATCTCATAACTTTCGACTGGGGGAACCGATTTTGATGATCCCTTGTTTTATTTGACAGATGCTTCCAGTGTTGCGTCCATTTCAATTTGACAATGGCATCCATGAGAATCATATAAGTCGAGTTTGCATTAAGTGTGTGCGCGACAAATGGACGATGATTTTTTTTTTTATTTCGTAAGATTCCTACGATAATTCCGCGCGTAATAACGTTTAGCGCTCGATTCGGAATATATATGAAACGGTTTTTATTTTTACTCGTAAACGTATTTGTATTTATTAAAATGTTTAGAATTCTGTACTTGTAATAAAACAGTAGCCTGATCTTATTTTATGTTATTAACGTAATGGAGAATAATCGACGGCAATTGTGAACACAAACTTTAACCGGGCCGAAGACAATATTTCAAATTTATTCATTTTGTTGGTGCTCTCGAATTTACGATGTAATTTGTCGTCCAATATTTTCAAACATTAAACAACTTGAAACTGCCTTTGTGAGCAGAGAGCGAAGTCGCCAGCTTAATTTAAAACATTAAAATTATTTTGAAAGTAAAAAAAAACTTGAAAAACGGAACAGTGCGGGCCCAGCCGGTGCACAGGCGGACCTGTGAACTGATTGTTATGGGTGGTGGAGAGATTCAGCGTTTAATGGTCTATCAGTGGGGTTCTTTTTCTACGTATAGTGTGAGTAGATTAATGCCAGCCTTTGAGATAGAAGTAGTATCATTTCTTGAAAGTACCCGAATCGTAAAGGTTCGGAAACACCGCTGGTGACAGTTGATGCCACAGGTTGACAGTGCGCAGAAGAAATTAACAGAGTCAGAGATCACTATGGTAAATTTGGTTTTAACGTTTATGGAATTAAGATTGTCGAGAATGGCATTTACTACATGACATGGTAAAATTGTGAAAGTATTCTCTACGTACCACTTGTACCTCTTGCGCGGATATAGTGGAGTAGTGTAAAGGGCTGCCTCCTCGAGGTTACTGATATGAACGACATAAGGGAGCCTATTCCCATAACAACTATGACACATTTTTAAAAGTCCTCAACGTTGCCGATAATCCTCTCGAACGCGATATTTTTTGCTCGCTCTTGATTTTTCACTGTCGATAAACCTCCTGCGGAAAACCGCCCTCACAGTATGAATAGAATCGTTGCTAAAAATCGATGTCTGAAAAATACAAAAATAAACATTAGTTTACAAAAAAACAAACTTGCGAATGTTTGATGACAGGGACAAGGAGGAAATAATGAACACAACTTTTTTTGAGGAAATTCTTATAAAATTTCTGTATTCTGTAAAACCGCGAAACTAGCAATTTCCGCCTTCAATATTGGTTCTAGCTGTTCTTACAAAATAGTTGTAAATAAAATTTATAAACATTCACTAAATCTTCCCAAGTCGACGGCAATTTCCAATACGAGATTTGTTGTGAAACTTCCGGAATTTCGTTTACAATATGATGAAAATACTTTAGGGCTCTTTATAACCCTTCAAAGTCGGTGGACGAGGAATAAAACGTATTCAGGGCTCCGGCATAAATCTACATGCGAATAACTTACCGGACTTATAAAACAGTGAACTGATTATCGCTTACTTTGTACGAAAGAGTAAATAGCATGAAGTTTCTTTGAATTCTCAACTTCAAAACTCGCAGGCAGTCCAGAGCAACTTCTTTGAAGTTCGAACTTAATCTTAGCAAGGGAAAACCTATGAAATAATTTATGATTAAATTTTTTAAAAGTTATGAGAACAATTTTAAATCAATTGTAAGCAACACCATCTTGAAGGTTGGCGTTCCACGACCGTACGTTTTTCGCGTAACTTTCTTTTACGTACTATCGACCTGTGGAACCAACTGTTGCCAGTGGTGTTTCAGAACCTGAACGATGTGGGGACTTTCTAGAAACGAGCCTACTTCCTCAAAGTCCTTCAACGCACCTGCAGCTCCTCCGATGTTGTGAATGTTCATGGGCGAAGGTGATTACTTAAGATCAAGTCAGCCATAAGGTCGTTTATCACCTTTCCTATAACAAAAGGAAAAGATATATTTTGATTGAATTACTTACTGTTATTAAATATATTTGATTGAATTAATTACTGGGGGCACATGATAAGCACAAAATGCGTATTTACTACGTATTTAGGATATAAATAATAACTAATTTACTTGTCTATGTTTAGTGTCACGGCGTCACTATAGAAAAGATCTCCGGTTTAAGTGCTTAAAGACAACTGAGCTCCGCTGGGAGTGCCATTCTTAACTTTGTGTCCTCACGATCCCACTCCGATCCCGACAATAGATCAGGCCATAAATAGAGGTGTGGCTGGCTGGGGCTATAGACAAAGCGCCAGTATTGCCGTTAAACTAAGGCTAGAAAAACGTATCCAAATGAGATTTAGAGAAAAAATATTAAAAAAAATTGGAAGAAGAGGTTATTCAGTAAAATAAATGTATGAATATGAATACGTAACTGGCCTGTAGTTCGAGACTAGTTCTGACAGTAGATATACTTTGTCGATAAATATTGTAAATGTCTGTATGACCAAACACTATTCCAAAATTCTCAGTTTACTACACTATTTTCCAAAAACGTTGTATAAAAGACTATTACTCAACTGTTCGCCCGTTTTCTAAAAGTATACTTGAAGTTAGAAGCTTTGTAGTAAGATTGTAGTACATGGCACTTTATGCGACCGAAATCAATGTAACCCCATCTCCCCTTTCGCTTTTGCATAGATGGTTAAAGGTGGGCGTTTGTAGGGGTCAAATTAAATTGGACGATGAAACTTTGGCTTCTAACAATGATGTACTTTTCACTTTTCTTTATACGAAACCTTCGCAGTCGATGTGAGGGAACGTGTGGTTAACAGTTTGTGAAAGGGAAGAGGATTGGATAAACCAGAGTAACTTTAAATAAATCTGTTTTTCATTCTCATGCTTTTGTTAAAAAGTAAACGATATAACGAGAGTAAACTATACTGCTACTCGGTTTTAGGAAAGATTTCATGCAGTCATTTCATTCTAAACACCTAGCACGTGCGAATGTCAATAACCAATCCCGATAAACTTTAAGTTTTCAAATAATCATTTCAAATTTAATCTTTCACTAATTTTCACTGATTACGTTTCCTTTAATTGCTGTTAAAATTACACCACTTTTTCTCATGTCAAGATAAGTTTATCGATGACTCAAAAAGACGCTTGCAAAGTGACAACTCATTTCATCGACCAAGTGACAGATACACGAAAGCGTCTTGCGTTTTCTTATGCAAAATATTATTTTTCCCTATTTTCTAAATATATTTTCTATAATTTATTGTATCGTCACATTTTTTAATTTAAACAAAGTCCAATGACCTAATTTCATCATATAGATTATAGTACCATTAGATTTAGCTCCTGTACCATTCGATTGCTTTTGACGCGAAATTTGGAATCATGTAAAATAATAAGCAGTAAGAAACGATTTTTAATTAAAAATCCCAAAATACTTAATTACGCCACTTAGTTAAAGTTTATACAAGTTTTTTTAATGAGCACTTGCATTTTTAATAGATCGATAGATAAGCATTTTATCGGATAACTTTTTGCGTAAACGTTCCATTGGCGCCATTCTTGTATATCGCAAGCTAGTCGGTTACACTCCTACCTTTTTATATTTGTATTACTGTTTTACCTTAATATGATATTCTTCTTTTCCGTTCTATCTTGCATTACTCTTTGATGTAGAACATAGATTAATGTGGATTCACTGTCCATTTTCCATGTTCGTTTTTTTAATTTAATTCGAAAAGTGAGGTTAGGCAAAAAAACGAACCAACCTTTGTTTAGTAGTATTTCTCATTTAGAGAAAATATTTTATCAAGTTACTAGCTGACCCGGCAAACATTATCTTGCCATCAAAATTCTTTTTAGTAATGGCTATGCACATGCAAACTATTTAGATTACAGCATAGGCCAAGGATCACGTTTGTGGTAGCACTAGCAAACAGTCATTGATCAATTTATCAGCTACCGAGCGAGAATAAAAATGATCAAATTACTAACATTATTATTAAAAAACAGGGGTGATAGAAAGGTGAAATTTTGTGTATATATTCTATAATGCTACATTATAAAAAAAATTGTCCAAAAATAAAAGTTAGGGGTGATATGAAAAATAGATGGTAGCCATTCTTAGACATAATGAATACGCATACAAATTTTAATAAAAATTGATCCAGCTTCTTTGGAGTAACATTGGTACACATACACTATGACACGAGAATTTTGTATATAAGATTGTTATTTAGGTCCGTGTACACAGGCACATTTCTCAGCTTTTTCATCACAGAACACGTTATTCATAATGATACTGAGTGGCTGACTCGATATGTTTACCTCGGCAAAGGTTAACTTCGCTCGGTTTGTCATCGGATTTTCTGTGAATACGAGCAAAGTACTCGAGAACTGGTTGTTGACATACTGTTGTGAGTGGTGTATTGATGCATAGATCTGTAATTAATTCGTTAGTGCGCTGCGCTATCCGCGCAATATTGAGATATAACGCCAGATTACGGAATCACATTACGATAACGTAGAATTAAAAAGTGCTCTCTCGTAGAATATCTATTTACTAAATTTTTTAAAATAATGTTGATTGATTGCATTGATGTGAATTATTTAAATAATATTTTTAGCAACGGAAGTAAGTTTTAATTAAAACAAGTATATTTACGAGTAAAAACAAAAACCGACTTCAAATCCGACTTTCTACTTTGTATTTCCGAATTATCGTAGGAATATTACTCAACATAATTAATCAGTACTTTAAATCATTAGCCTATTAACAGGTTTTTTGCGATGGATGCTTAAGTAAAAATAAATACACAGAAACGCGAGACTATTGCACAGTGGCCGCTCATCCAATTTAAAGCTTTATTTTCGGATATAATAACCAGTACGTATTTTATTATTTTTTCTTGTATATACTTACGAGTATAATTTAATAACAGCATCGCATTGGTTCGACTGTAATGATGTTGACTGAATTTTATCTAATAAATAAAAAATAAATATAATATAACCCATGTCTAACCAGAAAAGTAAAAGTGCTTAAGGGTCTGTTTTCGTAGCCATTAGCGAACTTACTTGTACACACTCATAAACATATGTACATAGCGGTACACATATAATATTCAAGTAAGCGGTTAGTACGTGCAACACGACCCAGCAGACATGCTCGTACGTCAGAGTTATTGGCAAACCTGTCACAGCTACGCGCACCGTTACCTCGATAGAGTCCGGCAACGAACTCAAACAGGTGTCTGCTCTACCATACGAGTATTAATGTTAATAATAATGTAATAATAATATTTTTTATTAAATAACGAAAACAAAACAACAGAAATACTAATTACAATTTTATATAAGTATTAGTGCCTTTTATGTTTCGCTGCCACGTAAACTAGGAACTTCCTGTGCGATAGGTGGCAGTCCTTCCTCCCATGAATATTTATGTATTTGATTTATTTTAATCATAGGCATATTGAGTGTCTTTTGTGTGAGCGTATGTTTGTGTTTGTGAGTGAGTGTGCTTGCCTGTATACTTGTTAATGTATCACTTTAACAACATCTTCTCACAACTTTCATAGTTCATTGTTTAAGAATTCATGTTTGGTTTTTTAAAAGTTTTTGACTCTTATATTTATTATTCTATTAATTTTATTGCACATGTTTCATAATATAATATTACTTGATTAAGAGAGAACTTAGAAACTATATTACAAAAAACCGATACGGGAATTTTACAAGTTAATTCTGTCTCATTGTTAAAGTAATATATATATAAATATATAAAAACCAGGCTATTGTCTAACATTTTATTTGTAAAAGATGTATATACTCTGTATAGAGTATTCTATATATTATATGATAAGGATTCGATAAATATGTTTTATGAAATTATTAAAATAAACATCCAAATATCGTTATACGAGTATGTTCGTACATCATTTATATGGGTAGACACGTACGCTTAAACTAACAGTGGTTCGCGGTTTTATCTTCGATTGAAAAGGGGGATTTTTTTATCCATTTATTCTTGAATGCAAAATTTCAAGATGATCGGTTGAGTAGTTAGGGCGTGAAAGAGTTACAAACGAACAAACGAAGAATAATTAATATTATATAAATATTAACATTATATACCTGACCAACGAGGTTACTTAACATGATGTAAACTATACAATTTTTGAAGTTGTTTAAAGAATAATTAGCATGTGTGTCATTCCAGACTATAATCTGTATCAGCGCCAAATTGAGCCGTTCTGGCATGATTGAGTAACGTTGAGCTGCTCTGGCATGATTGAGTAACATACCTTCTACCATGCATCCATCCAAACTTTCACGTTAATAATATTACAAAAGCCCGGCCGTGCAAAGATGTTGTTGTCCAGGGAAGACCATTACAGAGCAGTACGTAACGATCTATTTTGATTCATCTTCTTATTTCTTACTGTATTTTAGCTTTTTGTTTACCGTCTTTTCCGGCAAATTTTGCCCGAGGGGAAATTCCTTTTCGCTTTTATAAATGAAACATAAACATCACAACTAATTAGGAAAAAGACAAAAGAAATAATATTTTTTACTTTTATTTTCCTTTTGTACTGACTTAAAACCAAAACCATTATTATGCCTATATTTAGGTTGAAGGACAAATAATCTCTTGACAGCTCATATAATTTGAAAGATCTGATAAAAACTAGGACAAAGATGAGGGCATAGAAATTTCTACTTAAAGCGAAACGATTTCGTTAGAAAGTTTAAATCCCGCAGCGGGGTTCTCTAATCATCTCTAAGTGCAAGATATGCGGGCAGGGAACTCCTCCGCGCTGTTACAAGTTCCATTGGCACCCGAACTGCCGCGAATTCCGGACGCTTGCATATTTGGAGATAGGTTTCAAACTACTGCCCTGTTCCTCACATTGCTTCCGGTGGTTTAGCCAAACTGATCTCAGTGTCGTTAAGGAATGTGAAAGGTCATGTGGCATAATATGGGTTGGCTTTTGCTGCTTGTGTCGACTTTACGAAACAAAATTCATAATTTTGTTACATAGAAGCAGTATTCACCGGCAATTTGAAATTTAATGTAATAGAGTTGTGTGTGAATTTATGATAACTAGATAAACCTAAAATAGGTTTTTAAGATGTTTTTTAGTATGTTATGAATGTAAATTGTGTTAAAAAGATAAAAAATACTTATGAGATAAAGATATAGGAAGAACTATGGCCACTCTTTTTCTGGATCTTCAAAATCTATCCTTATCATCGTATAACATTTCAATCGACCAAAAAAGCAGGAGGTTTTAATTTCGTCTCAAGTTTTTTTCATGTTTTTTATTCCATAACTTTAGACTGTGTTCAATGAATCTAGTAATATTTCTTAGCTTTCAACGGATTTCGCAAGCTGATTTATACAGGTAGGACTAATTTTCTGTCAGAGAGAATATCGGATGTTCAGCCACTAAGCTACCATACGCTATAAAAATAACAACGAAATATTGTGAAGGTATAACTAAAAATGAAATCCAAAGTAAACCGTAGTTCAAAAATGAGTGTGTTGAAATGATACATAAGAAATTAGTGACCCTTCGTCACATGTGTTACTTCATCCAGATAAAATCATATAAATACATAAAACTGACAAGTATAAAATATTTTTCCCACATAGCATGTTTTACTCTTTGTTTCTTGTGACGTTACGAACATTGCGAACGAGATAGCCATAACCCTAGCTCAATTTTGATTATTATTTTGACAATCGATATCGTATCACTAGGCTTTTAATGATTTAATTAAATAATTTGGTATTTATATAAATAAAGTAAGTAACCACATTGTAGTTCAAGCAGAAGGCCTTTAGTTATTAAGCGTAACCTGTATATCCTTCGACAAAATGTATCTGCGTCGGGAAGCTTAACAAGCGGTCCCAATAGCCAGGTAACTGAGCGCGCGCAAATCTCATGTAGATTTATGCCGGCTGCATAAATACGGCGCTCGTATCGTGCCCTCGCCCACTTCATCGGAATTGTGCCACACACCGACTGTTTACTGAGTCTGGTGCACCCGGTTAGCGTAGTGTCACGTGACCTACTGTCTGTAGCACCCAGCTGAGTTCCTGCTACGATCCTCAGACGGGGAATTTTGTAATTTTGTTACCTGATGAATTATGTTTGTGAATATTGTTAGTAAGGCAATTTTTTAAGCAAACTTTCGTTTGAAAAGACTCTCGAAGGTTCTCAATTCGACTGTTTGTGTTTATTTGTGTTTGTTACCGCATAACTTTCGACTGGTTGGACCAATTGTGATGATCCTTTTTTTATTTGAAAGCTGGCGCTTCCGATGTGGTCCACTTTGGTCCTAAATCTGACAATGGCATCCTTGATATACATCTTTTCTGAAGCTACATAACACGCGAGTAACTCAAGTTCAATCTTCGATGTCGGCACTCACAGAATTGCTTGATCTTGCTCGAGAAAGTTTTTTAAATCTTGTGAAGTCTGCTGATCTGCACTTATACTGCTTATACTACTACTGCCTTATTCTATGCCTTTATACTTTCTTTAGGGAGAAGTCCTGTTTCTAACAATGGGACAAATGCAGATTAAAATTGTGTCTGTACTCGAAAATATTTGATGGTTATAACAATTTATTTTTAAATGGAAATCCTGAGTACTACCCGCAACCGTGTCCATCACATACAGTCCGGTAAAAACCATAGAAATATTTGCAGCATACACGATTCCGTATTAATTAAAGGGCTCACCGGTATCCTATATTGCTCAATTGTATAGCAAATTCAAAGTTAAAAATAGAACGGCTTAATTATACACGAAAAACATAGCATCAGATATCAAAATAAAAAGCATGAGTGTGTGTTATGATTCTCGTTTACACAAAGCATACAAACACGCATACAGACAAAAACATACGGGGGCACACACACCCCTTGTGTGTCTCAAACGTCACACCCTTTTGTGTCAAGGGTTACAATGCGTTACACAGCGGCGCTCACAAAGACAGACACCGTTTTTATGTGTGTCGCATTTGAAATGAATCAAGCTACGCGGTTTCGGGCGCAAAACGCAGCTACAAAGGCCATGGATTCATTAATTTTGTTTTTGACGCATTACTCTTTTAGCACAACCGTTCTGTATATACCGAGCGGCTCTCATTAAGAAGTACCTTATCAATGCATTACACTAATGGCGTTATAAAAATTGGAAGTCGTTTTAATTACATAAATTCATATTTAACCAAAGCCTGTCGATTTCTCGGTCGAGGCAGTGATATTTATTTAGCAAATTTCAGCACTTTAAATCGTATCACACGTTAAACGCTATTACGCGTGGATTGTATTTCATGGATGTTTCCGAATCATCGCAGGAATATTACACAGAATTAATTCTATGTAATATTCCTAATTCTGATTAATCAGAACCTCATCAATTTCTCATCAAACTACCCTGGAAGTACATCATTTCCAATAAAAAAAATCGGAATCGGCGTAGGCGTGATATTGAGTCTTCCCTTTGTCGCGCACTTATTCAATGCGAATTTAAGAGTTATATAGTTTTCTCATGGATGCCAATTTCAGAACTGGACAATGAAATAAGAATCATCAAAAAAGTCAAAATTTTTGAGGTAAAAGAAATAAACATAAATAAAAAAAATAGACGAATTGAGAATCTCCTTTTTGTGCAGGCTTAAAGGAACTTACATTCGGAACATGATCTAGGAGTATGGATGAGAGCTCTATGATTATTGTTTTTTTTAAAGAATACTAACCATTTCTATACACTTCGTTCAGTCTCTTTTCAAGCATTCCAAAGCAAGTTAGGATAAGGTTCAAATCAATAGTGGGATGGTGGTGAGCTCGAATCTACGATCATATGTTTTGCAGACCGTTATTTAAGCCACTCGACTCGACATGTCTATTATTACCATTGAGTTTCATATACTATTAATATGCTTAAAAAACTTTGCCCGCGTCTGTCATTGTGAATAGACATTTATTAAGCTAGAGCGCCTTCAGTACTACCATCCAATACTGCATTTCTACTTAATGTCAAGTGGGATCGTGGTTAAGCACTTGCTTGCTATACATTATGTATAAGAAAAAAGTTTCGCTGTTTTGTTTTTAAAGAATGAGACACTTTTATTCAATACTTTTGTATTATTTGAATTAATAAAGGAAGAGTTATTTTTAGGCAATCTAAAGGCTGCTTAGAATGGCAATAAATGGATGTTTTAAGCCAATCATCTCACCTCTAAATAATCATTATCACCCTTTCAATTTCTCGTGCAGGCAACGTGTGGGAGGCGGAAATGGTATGTAGCATAATTATAACAAAGTGGGAAGGAGCTAATGGGGGTCCGCCTTTTTAGGGCAATAAATCTACATACGATTTAAGGGTGGTGAGTTAGTTGTTTATGAGGACCATTTGTAGACAATACAAGACACATTGTATTTTATCTTTATTCAAAATTTTTGTGAAATTTTTTATATACGTTGCCGACGATAGCTAGTATTTTTTTTAAATATATTTTTAATATTCAACTCTTGCCGGTCGATGTATTTGTACCACAGGGGTCTATTGTTATTTTTTTGTTGCAGGGTAATCCCAGAAAGTACTGAACCGATTTCAAAATATATATTACAAGTAGAAACCTGCACTATTCTTGTCTCAAATAGACTAAATTAAGTTTTAAAAAGCGACGCTTGATTGCTTTATGTCGTCTGTAAAGTACGTCAAACCACATTATTAATTATGAGGTTTACACAAACACGAGAAAATTATACATGTGAAACAAAATCAGCGGCACAATGTACATAACTTTTATATCTACTCTGCAGTCACGTTATTTATGTTTTAAAAAAGGGTGTGTTACTTATGTACGCGCGTGACAAGTTATACTTCTCTGGCATCATATTATCTCTGTTTTTAATTGCATGCAAAAAATAATTACAATAAAATAATAAAAGGATAATCAACATTAGTTTAAATTTAAAAAATATAGTATTAAATAATAATATATCAATTTATATCAATAAAAAATACATACGGTTAGTTAACCCCAATTATATTTAAGCTTTTGAAAAAGTATAGTATAAGAAAAAATTTGAATGCATTTTTTATAATGTGCCTAATGAAGTATATCTTTATAAAAAGCTCTCACGTGCGAGGTAGTTCGAGGTAGTTCATACGTGACAGGCGGCTAACCCAAACAGAAATATTAGCGTATTGTACATTAGAAAAAATTATATAGGAACATATTTATGGCCAAACAAACAGCATCTGCCTTTCGATAGGTTTTGCCTTTTTATATATTTTATAATAATAATATATAGATATACGAAAAACATAAATAATAATAATTGAATAGTCTCTATGTTACCCTAATCAACACCTGCTTTGGCCTTCGCTAAAAGCGACAAGGTTAAGGTTTTTATAATGTTTTTTAATATTGTATTTTACTTTTGATATAAACATTGTAAAAGCTTAACCTAAGTTTTAAAGATAAATAATTGAATAGTTCAAAATATTGCTGCACGATCAATGTCAGCAGAATACATAATGGCAAAAACCTTTTCGGCACTAGTTCTTGTTTAATGATTTTTTGTTTATGTTGTTTTATATCTTTATATACTTGTTATGTTTCTTGTGTCGAATTTTTTTTCTATTCTTTTTTATAAGATCGTCAAGTAAGCTACTTAGCCTTTAGGTTCCTCCCTTATCCCTTTGAAACGATCAATAGGTGGAAATACTACAAATTATATGACAGGTCAAAAGAATCAAGAGCGCAACCGAGCAAAATGTTGATCGCGACATCGACCTCTCACCGGCGCGTCGTAAAGCGAGCGCACTCTCTGAGAGTCACAATTTCACGCGCACTAAACTGTAGCTTGGTTCTGCTTTACGAGCATAAACATGACAATAAACTATATTGTAAGGTGCATCTCGTCATCTCGCTACGCCGCAATACTTCGTAAATTATACGGACATTACGTTTGAGCGTTTTCAATTGGTATTTCCATCTTCTTCGTCATTCCTTTATTTCTGAGGATCGTGGTCACTAGAGCTCCTTAAACAGGTAATGTGCCTCCATCGACTCCGGTCCTAGACAGCTTTCGCCAGCTGGTAGAGATTAGGCGAGGAGGTGGCCCCTTTCACTTGATCAGACTATCGTGTTGGCAACCGGCCTCTTGTCCTCTTGGCTTCTGTTGTTCCAACAGCTTTTCAACGTTGTCATCAGTACACACGTAGTGGACAGTCTAGTCTCAAGACCAGACATTAATGTCGAATTGGGAAAGAAAAGATACAATTGTGCGCTCGGCAGTCCACTGTGTTAGTAGCATTCGCATTCAGCGCCACATTTTAAATGCGTCTATTCTCTGTCTTTCTCTTGCTCGAACGGCCCCAGTCTCGACTCCATTCAGAAAGATTAGGAATACAGACGGGTATTTTGTTAATTTATGAATTATCCTTACCTTGTCTAATATATGAAATTCTAGTGATAGTGTTTGTAACAAAACTCCTCCGAAGCGGCCTGACCAATTTTTAAGAAAATTTTTGTGTATATTAAGTAAGTCTGAAAACAAGACGCAAACTACATATTTTTCGTACCCCTAAGTCATAGGGTGGTCCAACTTAGTTTTTTTTATTTCTTGAACAACATTTTTATTTTTATTTTTGGAATTAAAAATACATACAACTTTAAATTTTCACCCTTCTTCCACGTTTTAACCCGTGATCAAGTACTCGTCCACTTTCTAATTTCCCTTCAATTTCTTCCCAATTTAATATTTGTTCCATGAACAAGTTCTATAAGTGTTGGCTATTAACATTACAACTTTACTTTCAAGAAATATGTAATATCACAATAAACTTCTGAAACCATTCAGTTACCGGCCTTATAAAATAAAACAAATAGTGCACGCTATAAAACCCGGTGTGAAGGGAATCTTACTGATACATTTCATGTACCAATAATTTATGTGCAGCATAATGAATCGGTCTAAATAGCGAGACGCGGCGGCGATACAAAATTGTTTAATGTCATGTCGTAAAGAGCAGATCACTCTTGCATCTTACTGCGCGATAAATTGTCCCGCTTACGATAGTGGCATTTGTTTACGGCTTACGGCGGGTTAGCGTGACATCATGCATTAGCATGTCATTATGTTTGCGTCATGTTTCTTCTTCATGTGTCTCTCCAATACTGAAGGTCAACGGGCAGTGTTCTAATCCTCTCCTTGTTTATCGCTAAACAGTTTCGATCTCCGACTGTTTTTAATTCCTGTCCATTCCTTTATCCTAAAACACATTTTTTTATTTTCCCATTCCTTTCGTCTTGCTATTTCGTCAATCATTAAAGTTGCAGCAGGTGATACGTAACATTTTTTCTCTTTATTTGTGACAATACACAAATGAAATTATAAAATAAACTAAATACAAATAAAATAATTAGCTGCATTACCAATGACATGATCCACAAGTTGTTTTTACTATTTATTCTATTAAAATGCAACACGTGTGTGTGACAATTTACATGCATATAATAAATAAATATCTATGTTAAAAATACATTAGAAACACTAGCCAAATAAAAATAAAGAACAGATTTATTTATAGCTAAACAAACATTAAGCTGATAAATCCTGACCACCTACACGTCGAAAGATATGGCCTACGTACGATATCTTACGCTGCTAGATAACCCCGACAATTTGGATCTTCTTCGATTCGAGCAAGAAAAGTGTTAAAAAAGATCCAAAAGGAATGCGGTATGTTGTGGTGTGGTTATCATACACGCGGAAGATGGCGTTACACTTGTAAACTTATTACTAATAAGTAACTTATTTTACACGTCCATAATCCGTAGAAAAACTTCGTAATTACAAATTATATTTTTAAATAAAATTATAGTATGAACAGACCCTCCTCCTCTGTATGGGTTGAAGGGCAACCTCCTGGTCCTATGGACCGACGACTATATAAGGATAGACGGAAGTAACTGGATGCGGAAAGCGGAGGATCGTATATATTGGAAGGCATTGGGGAAGGCCTATTTCCAGCAGTGCATAGACTCGATAAACGATTGTAATCAAACTGTTCTTGATGGTATTTCGGCACACATCATAAATATGAACATTATAATTGGACAGAGCAGACAACAGAACGTCATTAATTATATTATTTAAGTACCTTGTACCTCATTTTAAGTGAACTTTGTTTATGTTCTTATGAGAAAATAAATTCTTTAAACCCAATGTAATTTTAAGTAAACTTGTTTATTACTAATGTATGCTTCTGTACTGCTGCTGGTGTACCTTATTAAATAAATAAATATTAGGAATACTTACCTAAATAAAATGAATTAGAATCACCCTAATCAAAATGTATTAACACTCTTTACTCCACTGGGTAGCGACTCCTTACGAGCGGATCATAAACATGATCCCAAAAGCGCGTTACTACCGCATCGTTTGGAACTTTGTACCTGTTTAGTTGTTCAAGTCATAACTCCTGTAGCTCCAATTGGCTATGCCTCACCGCGGCGCAGTGTACACATAAAACTAAATTTTTACGTTCACTAAAAAGGGCAATGAAAGGAAAATGTTATTGTCGTTTACGTACTAGTTTTATTAAGCGCGTCGTAAACGTTGTAACTCGAACGTGAGTGTGGTCGTATTCGCGCCCCTTGACTCGCTCCAGGTTTATTGACAATTTTATTGCAACCCACTGCAGGGACAGCTTCGAGTTATATAAATACGAGTATATTTACGACTACAAACAAAAACTAACCTCAAATCAAATTATTGATAGATAAACATTGAATGCTACGCACGGACACTGTCTTTTGTTTTCGTATCATATAAGTATCATTGGTAATGAAGTTCCAGCAACTATATTTTCTTTCTTCTCTCTGAAGTGTGTTTGTTATCATTAAGTAATACTTACCTAGCCTTGGAGATTTTATCTTTTAATATAAAGGTTCATAGCAATATTTTTCACATCAATAGTCAAATTGTGGATTCGAATGTGCGATCTTAGGTTTCGCAGACTATACCCTACGACTATTGACGCTTGTGTGATTGTCATAAATCTAACAATACTTCTACCATCATTTATTCAACATTTTTTAATACGAGGTTTTGGTATATTTTTCAAATCTAAGGTCCTACAATCAAATTTAATATGGGACGTAATTGAAAACGTACCATTTTTGGTGGGACGATCGTTTTCCAAAGACCTGAATTCATCATTGATACGCACGGCCTTTTATTGAGGTTGTTTGTTTATCTATTTAGCTCTAAATTTATAGTTAAATAAAAGTTATATTTATTTCTATTCTAGTCTAAGATTCAATATTAAATTAAATAAATTGTTTCAGGATTTTTTTTTCAAGTATGCAGCTGTCTAATGGAGTCTAGCTTAGGCGTAAGGAAAGCCGGTAAGTACTCTTTTTAAAATCCTTTTTTAAGTCTGGATAATTTAAGGTCTCGTTACCTGAATTTGGGGATCTGGTTACATAAAGTTTCACTGGAGATCCCAGAGCCCTTCGCAGTGCATCGAAGAGAGCGGGGAGGGAGCGCAGGTGTTTAATGATTAAGAACCTCACATAACCCCGCCTTCCCCCCAGAAAGTACGGTATCTTGTTAGAAGATATCCATTCCGTGAACAGCAACAAGCTAAAGTCTTTCTGCAAATAATAATGAAAATATTAATTATATATTATAATTAATTGAGTAACTAACATTCTTACTAAAATTGTTAAGATTAAAAAATAAAATAAATAACATGCCGTAAGAATAAGACGCGCGGGTATGACACTGAATGCCTTGAAGATTTAAAAATCACTTTGAAGTGTTTTCAAAGAAATATCTCTTCTCAATTTTTTAGTATCACGCCGCCTACGTTCGGGGGACAAGCAGTAAATCAGGCCACAGCACAATAGCCGCCCGACATTGATAGATTGATTCTGTGTGCTTTGTAAGACTGCAGTTATGTACTGCGAACTATTTTCGCAGAAGGCTCCCGATAGCGGCTTAGAAATTACTGTATGGGTTGCTGTATGCGAATTCTTTTGAACACAAATTGGAATACAATTCTATAACTATAGTATAAATTTTTACGTTCACTAAAAAGGGCAATGAAAGGAAAATGTTATTGTCGTTTACGTACTAGTTTTATTAAGCGCGTCGTAAACGTTGTAACTCGAACGTGAGTGTGGTCGTATTCGCGCCCCTTGACTCGCTCCAGGTTTATTGACAATTTTATTGCAACCCACTGCAGGGACAGCTTCGAGTTATATAAATACGAGTATATTTACGACTACAAACAAAAACTAACCTCAAATCAAATTATTGATAGATAAACATTGAATGCTACGCACGGACACTGTCTTTTGTTTTCGTATCATATAAGTATCATAGGTAATGAAGTTCCAGCAACTATATTTTCTTTCTTCTCTCTGAAGTGTGTTTGATATCATTAAGTATTACTTATCTAGCCTTGGAGATTTTATCTTTTTAATATAAAGGTTCATTTTTCACAGGTTAGCAACATTTTTCACATCAATAGTCAAATTGTGGATTCGAATGTGCGATCTTAGGTTTCGCAGACTATACCCTACGACTATTGACGCTTGTGTGATTGTCATAAATCTAACAATACTTCTACCATCATTTCTTCAACTTTTTTAATATGAGTTTTGGTATATTTTCGAAATCTAAGGTCCTACGCTAACAAATTTAATATGGGACGTAATTGAAAACGTACCATTTTTGGTGGAACGATGGTCTTCCAAAGACCTGAGTTCATCATTGATACGCATGGCCTTTTATTGAGGATGTTTGTTTATCTATTTAGCTCAATAAATAGAACTTTTATTTAGTTAAATAAAAGTTCTATTTATTTCTATTCTAGTCTAAGATTCAATATTAATTTAAATAAATTGTTTCAGGATTTTTTCAAGTATGCAGCTGTCTAATGGAGTCTAGCTTAGGCATAAGGAAAGCCGGTAAGTACTGTTTTTAAAATGCTTTTTTTTAAGTCTGGATAATTTAAGTTCTCATTACCTGAAGTTTGGGGATCCGGTTATATAAAGTTTCACTGATCCCAGAGCCCTTCGCAGTGCATCGAAGAGAGCGGGGAGGGAGGGCGGTGATTTAATGAATAAGAAGCCTTCCCCCAGAAAGTACGGTATCTTGTTAGAAGATTTCCATTTCGTCAACAGCAACAAGCTAAGGTCTTTCTGCAAATAATAATGAAAAATATTAATTATATATTATAATTAATTGAGTAAATAACATTCTTACCAAAATTGTTAAGATTAAAAAATAAAATAAATGACATGCCGTAAGAATAAGACGCGCCGGTATGACACTGAATGCCTTGAAGATTTAAAAATCACTTTGACGTGTTTTCAAAGAAATATCTCTTCTCAATTTTCTAGTATCACGCCGCCTACGTTCGGGGGACGGGCAGTAAATCAGGCCACGACACAATAGCCGCCCGACATTGATAGATTGATTCTGTGTGCTTTGTAAAACTGCAGTTATGTACGGCGAACTATTTTCGCAGAAGGCTCCCGATAGCGGCTTAGAAATTACTGTACGGATTGCTGTATGCGAATTCTTTTGAACACAAATTGGAATACAATTCTATAACTATAGTATATTTTAATCGACGTAGTCATACTTCTATTGTTTATTTTTATTTATTGTTGAAAGCGTTAATTAAAAAAGCGGGTCATCACATATCACGTGAATATCGCCGGCTTTAAGTAGTAAGTGAATAGATGGATTAGGTTTTACAGCACTTCCTCTCCGTCAACAAAAAAAAAAGGTTTTACAGCTCGAATTAGCTTATGTTTATAACTTATCCTTTGTGACCTTTCTTTTTAAGGTTTCTTACATAAAAAATCAATTAAGAATTAATACCACTATCCTATGAGCACAATTGAGAGGTGACCCCTACGGTTCTACGAAGCTACGATACTACGTAATCGCTACGAGGTTTATGAGTCTATTAGTACTATTATTCAACTAGTGCCAAAGTTGTTATGAATTGTAGATTTAATATATGTTTGTGTATATTTTGTATATATATATATATATATATTAACTATATGTTACCTTCCGCTTCGTTGAAAGTGAATGTGCATTTATGTATATGGACAGTTAAGGAAAGTGGACAAGAGTCGGCTTGGTGTTGTTGTTCTCGGAGCTGCGCCGGATCGCAAATTAAGACGCCATAAAGCTTAATCTCTAAATTGAGTTAAATATTAATATTCATAATTCCATTAAAGACTACAAGTGAAACTAATTTTTACGTATTTTCCTAAAGCGGGAGATTAATTCTTTCGCGAAACAGTTTTATGGCAAGAATTATAACCGGAGCGAGATTTCCCCCAGTAGATGTTTTAATAGCTGAATGTCAGAATGATTGATTGTTTTCTCGATACAGAGCCCTGTTTGTAATGAAACAAAAAAATTCACTTTAATTTCCCTGACTCGAGACGATTTTATGAAAAATATATTTTCACAACGCCAGCGGTCACTTTAGTTACGTCTGTTTGTTTCGCTATCGTTATGATAATATTTAGGAAGATATCCCCAGAATTTAGCTATATTATTTATTAATAAAAACTTATTCAACAATTCAACTTAGAATATTTCGCAAACCTATACCCAAATAAATGTAATTGCCATGTTGTATTTATGTAAATAACATTGACAAATTAAATTCGTCAAATAACTACTGCCTACTTTTAAAATTATTTAAAATTTCTCAGAAAAAAGAATTAGGGTAAGAAAAGAAGACGCAACTTTTTTTTGCATTGCGACCGGTAGCTGGCAACCCAATTCTACGTAACTCATATTAGTAATTTTTTGGTAGGCGTTTGTTAGAGATAGTGATCACTTAATACTTAACTATGTTATTTATGGTTAATCGTGCCATTTCTTCTTACTCGTTTGGCTTAAACAAGTCAACGACGTTTGTGTTTTTGCCAGAATTTTCTATTAAAAGCTGCGTCAAATTCGGTTATCGTAATCTCGAGACATAAGATTTAAGGTATGTCTCGATAGAAATGATCATGATGATATCATTTTTTTTATACATAAACTATGAAAGACATATTATTGCTCGTATAGGATGATTACGTGTTCCGAATATGAGGGCTAACATAACCGCTGGGCTATTGCGACTCCTTTGTAACCATCTAATGATCGAAAAAAGGTAATCATATGTAAACCTATTCAAAGTACAGCGGGCGAGAGTGCAATCCATTAACCCATTAATTCATCTCCTTATATAACTTCCTTTAAAACCGCCAAGTCGTCACGGGCCACTTGGGAGGAGTACAAACGGGTAGGGGGACTATCAATCACCCGCTGACATAATAACGTCATCCATTATCAATTATTGACGGTGCATGGACAGGTTGCCGGCGATTTTTCGAGTTTCATGCCTCGTAGGTAGAGTTGCGATAGTTGTTTTTAGCGTTATTAATGAAAATTAATAATGTGGGATAAAGTAAAAATTTAAATCGGGTCTTTATTGATTATAATTTAAATTTCCAATTATAACGTTAAACTTTTGTGAATGTGTTATGACTTTTGAATTTAGTAAAGGACACGGGCTGTGCCCTTGACTGTGCAATTTTGTTTAAAAGCTTTTTTATGTGAACTTTAACTCAAAGAATAAACATTGCAAAGGGAGACCAAGAACCAGTTAAAGATAAGGTAATAGTAATGATGGTAGCTAATGTGTTTCAAGGAAGGCTAAGCCACTATTGAACTAATGACAGGGACAAAAAAGTAAAATAAAGTATACTGAGAAATAGGTATTTGGTGAATAGATAGATCCCCATAGTTATTATGTTGTTGCACTGCCTCGATTAACTGGGACGATTATTGCGAGCGGACAACACAAACACTGAACCCGGATTGTATATCGGAACACTGCTCCAAAGCAAACTTCAGTCATAAAAGGGCGATTGCAACTGATTGGTGGTTCTATTCACAGTGTGACTTTCCATGTCTAGTATCCAGTACATCAGTGACATGTGATCATTGAGAACCACTTAGAATGTGAAACTTCTCAAAAACAATTCCTCGATTAATCTTTGCTATTATTTCTCATATGTTATGCAGTTCAAATCCTGCAAGAAATATAATTCGAAATCGATTCTATTTTTATTAGTAAGCGGTAGGTAGATGAGGGGTTTGGGTTAGTAATAAAAGATATTTCATCCCATATTAACGCTGGTATTCCTTGAAGTTGTATCAATTCTGTCGTTAAAAAAATCAATTCAAGCGACAGTAAAATATCTCGTTTACCCCTATTACTATTTAACGCTAATCCAATAGCAATCCAGCGTGCATTTTGAGGTATTAGTGATTTGATGAAGGATGCAAGAAGTATCATACTCTACCCTATCTCGGCACCAATTAAATTATCTTACCAATAAGTGACAGTATCTAAAAACACTTAATAAAATCAGCTTGAAAGTTTTCATGACGGAAAAATCTACTCTTCTAGAGATTTTATTCCATTTGAAAGGATTAGTTTCAATATGTCCTATATTAATTCTGTTAGCATAAGTCTTTGAAGTTCTTACAGTATAACAAATCAATTATCCAAAGGAATTCTATTAAATATCGTATGGAAGAATGCATGTTGATTGATCTGTCATGTTTGATTTAATTTGAAGTTGGTTTAATTCGTAATTTGCTAACAACCTCACTTCACACGTAACAAGCAAACTCACCCGTACAATACTATCACATGTAGCTGTAAACATGATGTGATCTCTAAGTATTAAGATGGATTGCTTCGTTTCATAATTGGATCTTCCGCTTTCGTCCATCAACACACAAAGCGCAGGAACGAAATTCCACCTCTACAATATACGTCTGTCAGTATTCTGAGAACATAATCTCTCCGATTTCAAATTCTATTAACTACCTGTTATAACAATATAATACTTTACACATGTATATGTCTACTTTACTTAGTCTACAATCATGTCTCCAAAACCCTAGACATAAGACACCTTAATCTTCATAGTACAGTACGGTACGTAGTACACACAGTTCATGCTAAGCGATCTAAGAGCTATGCCACCTCTGAATCGAGTGAAGCAGTAAAGGCCAGCTTCTCTGACCAACCTGTGTAGTTTATTATCACAAAAACCAAACAGCGTATTAGACGTTTCTCATCAAAACATAAGGATCGTAAACAGGCCCGAGCGTAGCACACCGTAACTCCTGCCGTGCTACGTCGCTACACCGATAGATCATACGAACCGGCTTGTTAGTTTTTCGTGATTTTAATTCTCCATTACTCCATCACTATTTACATATTGATGGATCGGTTGCTGTTCTTTGTTATTGAAATTGGTTTTACGTGTATGAAATGATAAATGTGATCTAGGTACGTCTTTGTGTTAGACACACACACGTATATTTATATATGTGAATGTTTATTACTCTGATAGGTCGAGGATAGGGGAGAAATAGCATATCCCAGCAGACTTTTATGAATCGTTTTTCTAATTTAAAAAGTAAACAAACACCATTTTTTTAATTTTAATTGCTAAACTTTCATCACATTCTAAGCAACCATAATGGTTCTAGAATATAATAGACCCATTGATCAAATCATCAGAATAATAAAATGGAAGAGATTTAAAGTTGGTCCTTCCTTGAGAAGTGTAATCAAGAAGCTGAATAAGGTGTCTATTTTATAGATTTCAAGGTATTACAAAGCTATAACACATAAATAAATACAGGACAATGACTAGCAAAAGTTTATAGCACTTCAATTCTTGTAATTTGCACCGTCATATAAACGCCTGGGTTGAGATCCCGTTGATAATTGCACGAATTAAACAAATAAATCTCCATTCAAATGAACACTCCGTACATTTTATGACCTCCATATTTCAATGTGGGAAGTTAACACGTGTACGGGCCCACATATACGGAGCAAGATATATACTTTTAGAGTTCAGTAAACGTTATTACATTGGTATAATGGGTAGGAAGTTTTCGAAGCCGTCTGCCCGTAACCGTAGGATAGCGAACGAGGTCGGCTTTATCCCATTTTATCCGGAGCGAGCGGGTCGACGTTTAACACCTCGTCCCTAGCTAGAACAAGTTAACACGAGACCGAGTTATGTACGAGCCCAACAATTGCTCTATGTTGGGTTACATTTTGTAACTCTTGAACTTTTCGCGCTTTTGTAATGGTGAAAGGGCGAGGCGAGTGCTGGCTTTCGCGCGCTTTTCTAAACGAAAATGGCGGACACGTTTAACGGAGCAGTGGGTGCCGGATAATTGTTGTGCATTCAAAACGATTATACATCGCACGCTTAAAATAAACAGAACGCTGTTGTTAGAAAAACTACAATTATACATAAAAATGTGTTGTATTTCTTATAAAAATTTACGCGCTCTTATTTCTAGAGATGACGTAAATAAATTATGTTCAGTTATAGTTTGCCTAACCTACCGACCGAATCGACCGTTTGTCAGTTGGTACCGCACAATGTCACAGCTCAGTCTTGGCGTCTACAAGTTGGAATAAAAAGATGTCAATAACTATTATTTAACTTAGGCAACATGAATAGTGGCACTGGCGCTTATTATTAATTTAGCTCTAATAACACTACTCTTCCTAACTAACTTCCTGTAGGTATATATTTATTTAATAAATTTATGCGAGTTTTGACGTTCTTTTTACTCTCCGCGGTACCTGCCCTGCCTGTAACGGATACTTAACTATTGAACTGCCTGTAACTGAAATCGAGACAACATGTTAATGTGCTGTCGAGCCTATTTAGGGTACTCTCCCTTAGTTGGCAAAAAGGAGAGGCCTTGACAAAGAACTTGTGGGAGTCAAGATTTGTGTGGAGCCACTCTTATTACTTCTGCGTTTTCTAATTAGATGTTTCTACTTTATCCATCACCTTACTCTTCTTTTCTGTTTCTTGCTCTTTACTACAAAAAATAATTTTCTACATAACACATTAATATTTAGTGTTGCGGTTACTGATATGCGATCTTTTATTATCTCATGATCCACTTCCTCGCGTTACGAGCGCACTCTCTTTAAAAAAAATATACGTTCCTTTGTGTTTCAAATTTAATGGAGTACTTTTAACACTAAACAGCATTGATGCTATTATGTAGAATTTGTTTACGTGGCAGCACAGAGCAGCTGCTCTGTGTACCAACACTCAATAATGTACGTACTTGTGAGGAGTCTAGTGACGACTTGTATACACCTCGAACGTGCATACGTGACGTCAGTAGATAAGAGGTGCTCCAGCATCTCTTATTTATAATTACAAAGTAGAATACAATAAAGATTTTTAGCGAGTATAAACGAAAACCGACTCTAAGAATGAACATAAATATAAACGAGTGTGCTTTAGGTCACACAATTGAAATAAAGCTTCTTTAGCTTCATCTATATATATATGTATACATATGTATATTAAAGAAAATGTGCGCGCGCAATGCTCTCTCTACTGTCTCTTAAATACATGAAAATACGGGACAGCTTAACTGTCTATTCGAAAAAAAAGAAAGAAAATATGTGTTCGCATCTCGCTCTCTATATACACTTTTTCTATCCTCACTAACTTATATCTCCCTTTCAACTTTCCTTCGCCTCGCTCGATCACACTTTTCGTAACGCATTAATCGACTTGCTCTCACAGTCAGGCGTGCGTGAAGAAGTTTTACTCCAAAAATATGTAAACACGAGACGTTCAAAAAGATAAACATTTAGCCAACAAGCGTGTGTGATATGCGGATGGGAAAGAAGCGATAGCGGTGTTTCTAAATTGCAATAAGTAAATTCATTGGTGCCTGCGCCGGAGATCCAACTCGAGTTGCTAGTGTGCTATGCAACTTGAGACATTAAGCTGCCATTAAGCTAAGGCACATAATAGAGTAGTAAATAACCGACTTTGTCTATTGTGTCTGTCCATGAACCGTTCTGACATTGATTATGTAGTATTGGGAGTAGAGATTTCACGCTTGAGCGAACAATATTGAATTTAAATAAGCGTGCCCGACAGAACTTGTGTTAGTTGTGTTTGGACCTCCACTGGGCTTGCAAGAACACTACGTCTCGTTCTTCTGGTTTTACTTGTTAGAGCCACGTAAGTTATTTTTTATTTTTTATCTTCCTTGAATGTATTTTTTTAAATTGTTGAATCGCAACCATAGACCGTGTGCGTGCTCTTTTCCAATGCACTTTAATTGTTCACTCTGGATTTATTAATAGAGTGCCACCTCTACAGTTAATATTTTCCTTTTTTTTAATACATATAATGCCTGAATTTGGAGGTGGCCGGAGATAGCTCCGGTTAACGCGTCGCAAACGCCCCGCTGTATTGCTATTAGCTTCTCCGCGACCGCTGCGTCCCTGCTTCTCATGGCCATTTTTAAGTTGTAGTCCATTATTCTCTCTCTTGATGCGGCCATTGCCCTTGTCATCAGTCTTCCTGTGGCGTCGTCACAGTCATCTGTATAATAGACACAGTTAACGGTGTATCGGGATATTGCTACTACAGCATGGTGGACGCTGTCGTGCAGTTGCAGCTTTTTCGTCACTGTTCTGATGACCACCACTGATCCGTACGTGAGGCGTTGGGCCTCGTGCACGGTAAGGATGCGCGAACCTGCCCCCGATCCGTATCACTCCTTGAATGTTAGAAGTCTCTTTTTAATGTATTGACATAGCGTACCATTTTTTTTGTTAACGGGGAGGAAATCTTCCAAAAGATACCCCGCCTTCTGGGGGGAAGGCGGCAGTTATGTGGGGTTTTTACCCACTAATACCTCCCCGGTGGCCCTTCCTCGTGTACATGGTGAGGTGACATAGCGTACCATATGCTAAAGTATTTCTATTTGAATATGCCAAGATAAAAGAGGGACACGAATTCCCTGATTGTCATTATCTACTTTGAATTGTATACTCGCATTCTATTCAACATGCGGTAATGTTAATAATGATTTATCTACCCTCTTTGACCGCTCAAACATACCTTATGTACCTCACAAACATCTATATATCTATCCGACATATATAATAAGTATAAAATATAAGGGTGCTTGAATTTATTTCGCCGAAAACAATAACCGTTCAAAAACCGTATACCCTTTACAGATAACTGTTGAATAACAAATTAAGCCGTAAAAAGTGGCGTTTGGAATGTGTTTCATAAGCACAGTTAGGGTTAAATGCTATATAACACATTATATTTACTTAACTGTAAATATAACAGTTATTTAAATTTAAAAATATGTTAATATGAAGCTATCTAGTTTAGTCGAATGCTTCAATGATACAGACTATATATGGCTCATTGTTGGGCTCAGACCTTCTTGGGGAGATAATCCGGTTATAGTATGCCACGCAACAGTAGTATGGCTCAGCAGATTTTAAATTTGTTTAAAAAAATTCCCAGACATGCCGCTTTTGTCGCTGCCAAGCATATGAGCACTTAAAATATGAACAAATAATAAAGACACCGTCTGACGTGTTATTGGAGATCGAACCACAGCTTTATAATGATATATATTAATGATGTAAATAAGTGCACTTGTAAACCATTTTATCTTAGTTTGCCTCTCACAGTTCACTTATTTAAATACTACACTCATTCACACCCGTCCACACACTTACGCACACACAGACAACATCTACACATTCATTTAATATTATATATGTAAATTTTATCAATTTTTTTTCGAAATTTTATATGCTTCTTTATTTAATGTATAGTAATGGGAGGGCAGTGATTCTAGAGATACCAGTTTTACTCCTAGTTCAGGAGTCAGGGACTTTAGAAAAATTATAAATATTAAATATTCCTTAGCAAATGTACTATGCTAAGGAATATTTGAAAAAAGTGCTTCCAAGTGCATACTTTAAACCCAATATGCTCGATAATTAGTCTGTATTCTTAATATGGCCCTTATTTTGTTGGATAACGTTTTCTTTTGAGTGACAAGACAAAACGGACATTAGTGTTAACTACTGCCAATAGCTACGCGGTACCACTTAAGTATCTTAGTTCATTTTGTAGAACGCCGCCTAGTCGTTCGTAGCATCTATTGTGGTCTTCGTAGAGATTAGAGCGAAACGCTTTACTTCGTCTTTTATGCCATTCACATTACATTACTTAAGTAAATCTTACTCTCCGCTTTCAATGATGACAACTTCAAGAGGAAACTAACCAGTTTCTCTGATCATAATGGATGGTATACTATTAATAAGACCGGTTTTTTTTACGTCAGTAAAGTTTACATACAGATCACTAATTTACGTCATTTGTTATGTCGTTTTAAATCAGTTTACGTCAGTTTTGTGTCATGTCGTATATATCAGACCAGTTTCATTTGTACTTATAATTGTAATATGTAAGATGCATATACGAGTACAATGTTTTGTACTAGGAGATGAATCACGTTCAAAGACGAATGGTGTATTCGAAACTGCTATTACGATAAACGGTTATTGACGCTTATACTCGTAATATGACGCAAGGCCAGCGTGGAACAACTATTTTTCTTAGCACATGAAAAAGATAAGTTCACTGACCTGATTGCCATTGTAGAGTATTCTAGTGTAGAGGCAGAGAAGTAGAATATGACAAAGTAATTACACCTCGAATAAATAAATAAATATTATATTTTTTAATATGTTATATTAATGAAAGCTAACAAAGAAGTCTTCTTTTAAAAACATGTCACATACAGACATCGCACGTTTACGCAGTCGTGTTTAAGAGTTTGAAATATCTCACATTCGGTTCATATAAAGGTCTCTAAAACAAATATTAGTTAACATTTATTATCTGGCAAACATTTGAGCGATCTGGGTATGATAATATACTTTGTGCCATACACTATGTCTGGTTACTTTAGTCCTTTCGATGTGAAGGCTTAGCACCTGTGGGACAGTCTGCCAAGTGATATTCGAGAGCCAAAGTCACTTGCTATTTTTAAGTAACCATTATCTCAATAAGTTTGCTCGTCGATTTGACTATTTTCCTTTTTTATATTTGTTTATAAATAATTTATGTATTATATAAGTCTTAATAGTAGTATAATATGTATTTTTTATATAACGCTTATGTTTATTTCTAATATAAATATGAACTCAATCCTTATTATAAATAATTCTTACTGTATTTATGCTATCTCTTCTGTCTGGTGGCCTGGAAGAGATCGCTGATAGTTATAAGGCCGCCTTTGTCCAATTTCAACCGACTTTAAAAGAAGGAGGTTCTCAATTTGGTTTTTTATGTTTGTTACCGCATAACTGTCTCCTAGGTGAGCTGATATTGATGATTCTTTATTATTTGAACGCTGTTGCTTCCTGTGTAGTCTCATTTAAATTTGGTCCAATTCTGACAAAGGGACACATGAGAAAATCAGATAAGTCTAGTAAATTTGAGTCAAGTATGTGATTAATTATTTCGTAATATTGCTAGGATAATTCGAAAATACAAAGAGGGCGTCCGCGCGTAATAGCGTTTAACGTTTGATTCGATTTGAAGTCGGTTTTTTCAGTTGATTCGGTTTTTGTTTTTGCTCGTAAATATACTTGTTAGCTTAAGCTTACTTTTTACTTTAATGATATCTATCTATGTTTGATGTCGCTAATTGAGCTAAGAATCTAGACTAGCAACCCGTCGTTCATCACAAGAGGCATTATACTATAAATAAGGCCGTGGTCAGGATAACGACAGAAGTTTTTCTATTTCGAAGTTCGCGAAGATAGATAGCTGTGTCTATTTGATCGTTTTATTCCATTTGTTCATAGCTCTGGATATCTATTGCTATCGTTAAAACCGGTTCTATTGCAATCACTAACTCGAAGAGTCTACGCACAATTGATGCAAAGATATGAGTCTTGTGAATATTTATTTTATTTATTAAATAATATTGGCCATGTAGACTTTTTTCATTTCATCTTGGGTAAGATTTGGAAACAAATTTATTTGAGTCTAAACAGAATGTTTACTCAAATTATTTTAACACACTCATCGTATTTTAGAGCTATTAATATGTGTTCACAATATTTACTATATTGTAGCACTACAAAATTAATTTCTTAAAATCAAGTAAAAATTTTAATTATCTTTCAAAACTGTTATTATCATAAGTATGTGTGTTCGGTAACATTGTCATTACAACAACGATTGATGTGATAAATATTTTTGAATTGAGGCTATATTTAGACAATTTTTTAGATCTTTATAAAAATCGGTTGTTAAAATTGGGTTGAACAATTTCCATCTTTTCTTATTAAAACAAAGATTAAATTAGTGTTTACAAAAAATAACCATCCAATTAAATAACATTATTGAACTTATCTTAACATTATTCACTTAAATAAAGAGGTTGCTTAGTAATAATGTAGAATATAGAATGAGAAGTGCCGTAGAGGGACGGCATCGCCACGCAGTCAGTGATGACGTGCCAGCGACCCCGACGCCTGGCCCGGAGCGCGCCGTCTTCACACGAATGCTTTAAGACAAGCTGTCATATTTCATTTATTCCAGTTATTTGGCGCGATTTTAATGCTTTAGCCAAATGAGACATTGATTTCATACGCTCTGTTAGATAAATTTATATCACGTAATGACGTCAATACGATTATAGTTTAAGAAATAATAATTCAAGGTGAAGGAAAGCGGACCGTAGCGCTATTGCTAAACATATAACTCGGGATTAAAGATAGCCTCAAAGCCTTGGTGCTTATTGGTCGACTTACTCGCATACATCGATTCTTTTGGAAGAAGAGACAACTGTGGTGGGATGCGATCATCCCTACACTACGACACCATATCGGCCTAAGGATGGCCCCGTAACGTCAGGTGAGTTGCTGGTTCGGATCACTCTACTACTAAATAATAGAATACCGAGAATCAAGAGGTACATTGTGCATTGGGATGTGAAAACTGACGCTCGTTAAAAGTTTTATCTGCATCCTGTGCATTTGTAATTCTATCGATAAACTTGTGAGGCGTCCTATTGTAGACACGGCGGCCCGGGCGCCGGGAGAAAGTTCCAACTTCTTCAGATGTTCGGAAACCTTTATAATGAGCGATCCGTTAACTTTACCTGCCTATTCGCTCATGAATATTGGATGGAAGCGATTCGCAAAAACGAACGATTTATTGAGATTTGGATCCACTCAATATTCATTATGTCACAAGAATTTTCCATCCATTATTATTTTTTCATACTTAGAAATAAGGATGATAGAAATTGAAAAGTAGTTATGGTTAAATGGTTCAACTTTCACTAGTGGTGTTTCCAAATTTATATGATTTGGGGACCTTCGAGAAACGATCCTACTCCATTCTCAAAGGCAACGTATCTGCAGTTCCACTCAAGATCGAGTGAGCCGTAAGCTCGTATGCCCCTTTTCTATAAAATATAATGTACAAGTCTGTACATCTGTAGAGGTCGGTCTCTAAAGTATGTACCTATTATGCACGTTGCATTGCACATCATGTGTTACAGGAGTAGTCATGCGGTAGCAGCTGAAAGCTTACTGTCCATGAGTATTGAGTTTTTTTAATTATTTTAATTGTTGACGGGGGAACATCTTCAAAAAGATACCCAATGTCTTCTAAGGGGAGGCGGGGTTATGTGAAGGTCTTACTCACTAAAGCCCCAACCATGGCCCTCATCGGTGCAAGGTGAAGGGCTCCGGGTTCTCCAGTAGTACGCACGGCGCCTCTCTGATCTGTGCTCTTCCGCGCGTCCCGGGGAGGTTACTCCCTCCCCCAGCACCCTCGCAGTGTCGCCTTCTTCCCGGATCCACTGTAGGTCCATTCTTTATGATAACCTATGTTTACGCAACTGTTAGAAATTGAAGTAAAACTATCAACTTAACATTAATATTTAATCGCATTGCTCTTGGTCAGGGACAATAAAATCTTTTTTATTTTAAGCTTTCGTTTATTTAAAATGATTTAAACAAATATTTTGGAACAAAGAAAGAAATGCGTTTTCAATTTTTAATAGTTTCTATTGTTACAATAAGTTCTCGATTCCTTTTAACCTTAGAAGATGTGGCAGAGATCAATATCGCTGCCTACTTACATGCACTTGGAACAAATTAAAGCAATTTATTTTTTGAACACAAGAAACTAAAAGACGAAAACTAATTGATAATATTGGGACTTAAACCCTCTATCATAAGATGGTAAAGTCGACCGCTAGCCACTAATCCATCACTGCACAGTTTAATTTATTGAGAAGATTATTTTCAATAGCCATTTCCCATAGACCAATTTCTCTTCATCAATTTTTTAACCTAACAAAGTTTTAATAAGGGCGCCGGTTAGATCGGGAGTTCCCCGTGACGACAGAACAGCACAAAGGGTTATAATGACGCGTCAGAGCCACACGATCCCGCAACGTGACAACCTAGTCAACGCTACAACATTATTTCGCCGATATTTCATTAAAATTTACAAAGAACGAACAACGTGGAACACTGCTCTAGAGGCGTTGCAAGTATAGTGCAAAATTAAACTAGTTTACTTTGACTTTTTGAACATTATATGAGTAAAAACAAAAACCATTATATGAGTAAAAAGTCACGGGATATCACGGGGATATTATCTCTTTGTAACTTTAACATCAAGTTTTTTTAAATGCATTTACAGATTGACTGTATCTTGTAGGTGGTGGCAACACTTGGTGTCCAGGAACCTGATACTGCTACGAAACGCAGCAGATCGGTGTTGTGAAATATGTAATTTTTTTTAGCTCTAATTAAACAGCTACTATCTTCATACCGCCATTCCAACTTTTCGTACAAATATTTTTGCTGAAAATGACGGCGTTTTGGGTGTACAAATAGTTTTTTTGTCTGTAAAAGGGATAAACGAGCTCACAGCTTACCCGAATCAGTGGTTACTGTCGCTTATGAGAAGCTTATAGTCATAAATCAGAGAAGGTACGGGTGCGTGCGGTGTTCAAGTAAGGAATAGGCTCGTCGAAGATCCCCAAGTCGCATAGGCGATACAGACGAACATGCTCCTCTTTGAAGTAAGTTATAAAGAATGACGAAAGCATTTATTTCACATAACAATGGTACACCTGTTGATAAACTGTCAAACAATTTTCCATCCAACAAAACTTATCTAGAATGAGTGCAAACTTCGTCACTAACACCCTTAAGCCCGATTTGCAATATCAACTTTGTCAATTGCTGTACAAAGTTCATAATAGAAAACAGGATCTTAAAGACATCGGCGGACAAAAAGAGTTTGCTGCAGTCTCTAAAACTTCAATTAATTAACTTCTTAACTGGAAAAAGTTGTATCTCTAGCGACGGAGCGGCCGCTCCTAGACGTTGTATTAAATATTTTTGTTCACAGCAAGTTAAATTGGTACTGGATACAACGCTCGATACTGCTAGTTTAATTCATAAATTGTTGTTAGGTTAATGATACGTAAATATACTGGATATTGGTCGTCTTTATAATATTAGATTATCTACTTCAACAGCAACTATTAATAACGACGAGCAGTCGGTTACTGTTTCGATTTGACAGGCTATTTTTCAAAATACACCACATTTTTTTTAAAAGAATGCTTATGATATTTACTTTTTTTTACTAATATTACTAACGTTCTCGTTATCCATTGCAACTAAACTTTAAGCTTATACTAGGAGATGGATGGTTCACATCTTTGGATCTTTGAATATTTATACGTGCATTATCAACATCATCAAGGACCTTCCTTTACCATATATTCGGATTTCGTATTAACACGTACGGAAAAACGTTTTGCGGTTCTCGATTCAAAAGGTCGCCACTTTCACACCATCGATATTTTCGATAATCATATTAAAGAGAATAGAATAGTAGAAAAAATATTCAAAAAATTTCTGTCAGAATCACCCTTGTTCTTTCTGTAATTGAT
Source organism: Meandrusa payeni (assembly GCA_029286785.1). Lineage (NCBI taxonomy): Eukaryota > Metazoa > Arthropoda > Insecta > Lepidoptera > Papilionidae > Meandrusa > Meandrusa payeni. Next base: position 16,456,109 of record JAGSMX010000006.1, on the reverse strand, counting down.
AAAACCGTTGACATGTTCGTAACTTAATGTATTGTTTACTTACTGGAAGATTTCATCTCCTCCAAAATTTTATGAAAATCGTTCTACCTTTTTTCGAAATTCAAAATATGTATGTACAAGAACTTCTCGTTTGAATGTATTATTATAATTTTCTCTTGTTCAGATAACGATTTCTCAATTTCGCTTGTATAGTAGTGACGTAATATTTGTACAACACTAAGCCTAACAATAAACAAGCTGGACAATTTGGTGTCGTAGCATTAGATTGTTAAAAGTTTACGGAGTGCCTTTGAATTCGTTAACCCGACGAACTCGGCCCGATACGACAGAACGTTCTTTGTTTCCCCGTGTTGCAAATAATTGACGATACCTGTAAATAATAAATACAGAACTTTGTGCTCCAGCGCGGCGGACTTGCACAAATTAATATGTACACATGTCTACATATTTGAATGGAATTTTAACAGCGGTATACATTTGAACAAGGAAGATTTTTAACTTTGGTAACTGTTAAGAGGTATAATAAATAAATCATATAATTATTATGATGTGTGACTGACACATTTGCCACCTAAACGTGTAAATCCATTAAGAAAGACACATTCTTATAATAATTATTTCTGATTTCCAAAAGGACCCGTTGTAAGCCGCTTGCATCTAGATAAAAAGACGCTCATTGCATACAGAACACATGGTATTACTTTATTCGTACCACTGCCGCTATTATAAAATTTAAGTTACAAATATGTCCCACTGTTGGACACAAGTCTTCTCTGTAAAGATAGTATGAGGGCATAGTCCGCCACGCGTCACCAGTGCGGATTAGCAGATTATATGTCTTAGAATATTTTCTGACACATCTAGGTTTCCCCGCGATGTTTTACTTCACCGACGAGCACGTGTTAAAATACAGCATTTTCCTTTTTTTAGGCACGGCTAAGAAATCTAATTTATAATTAATAATAATTAAATCTAAGCTAAAATAAAATTTTACCAAATATTCCTATACAATACATAATACTTAACTCTAATACCCTGTTACCAATAATACCAATTCTCTTATTCTCTAAAAGAGAATCGAGAACCGAACCGAGGTTTTATGCAACCTTTTCGTGTAGATATTTGGTATATGATTTCGCTATCGTCACCTATACCAATAAATTTGGAAGAAAGCAAACAGCGATAGCCATCTCTATCTACACATTAGGATTAATTAAACGTAGCAGCAAATATTGAACAAAATGTAAAACGACTCAATGAAATCGCTTAATAAAGAACACGTTTAACATTGAGAGTTTGATTTCGATGGCGCCGGTTACCAGCGATAACGTGCGTAATACTCACGAGATAAGATAATAACACGTTAGGTTTTAAAAGGCAAATGTTAATATGGACTCTCAGACTCATCGACTAACGCGTATAGCTTTAGATTCAATAATAATGCGATGTCACTTGTTGAAATCACTCATAGAAATATAGCTTTGTGGTGTTCCGAGAAAATAACAGAACATATACCTCAATTGTCTTTTGTTTCTGTACAACAATTTTAAAAATACTAGCAGATATTTTTGCGAATGTTATTTTGTTGGAATACAACAAAGCTATATCTATTACATATACTTTAGCTGTATCTACTCGTATATACGATTCTTGTTTATTTTTAAAGCAGTGTTTAGACGCCCCTGTATTCCCCTTTAATATTCGTTCTTGCCTATGCATTTAATCATCTCATGTCTCATTGTGACGAGTGAAAATGCCTCAAATTGTATGATTTTGTATTTCAAATGTAAGCGGTCCTGCCCACTTAGGTATTAATAAAAAATTATATTCTATTCTAAACATTCTTTTCTCGTTTCCGGTCACAAAATAACAAGCTACAACTCCTCAAAAGCATGCGGATATTACTAATTACAATTGTTACTTTTAATTAATAAAGAAACACTGATATATTAAAAAGTATAGAAGAAATAAATAATAATAAATAAATAATCATAAATAGTCACTCAAGCGTATTACACAGTCGTCACTTCGACGTATGGATCACTGTTCCATTGAATAACATTATAGTTACTCCACACAAAATTTCCCTTTACCGATAGCGGTGCTTCCATAGCCAGATACAAAATAGCTTTTGCACCTTCCTCGTAAACTTTGGCGGTCTTCCTTCCTTCTCTAGTGGACATATTTCCTGGATTCACACAATTTATCACAACGCCTTTATCAGACCATTCTCTATGTTGGAGAAATGTTACGGCGTTAAGAGACACTTTGCTTACAGCGGTTACGCTAAGTCCCCATCCTTCTGTCTTTTCTATTCCCTTCCTTGCAGCTTCTTCATATTCCTGCATGATGGCAACCAGTGCATCTTCGTTGAGAGCAGGATCGCTTATTCTTTTTCTAATATCTTCATTTTCTATAGTAGCTAGTAATCCAGCCGGACCGGATACATTTACCACTCTGGCATTTTCACTAAGTATTGGATAAACTAATTTTCCAAAGTTAATATAACCGTAGAAATTAACACTTAATGTTCTTCTAACTTTTTCAGCATGCGTTATTTTCTTATCCGTCGGTACGTATTCTGTATTATTAATTAATAAATCAATCCTTTCATCTAGATCTTGAATGTGATGTCTTAATTTGATAATACTCTTCGTGTAGGTTATATCCATCTGTATAAACTCTACATGTGCGTTACCTTCTAAAGCTTCTTGTATATTGTATCCAGTAGATGCATCTTCTGTTGTAAAGTAAATTTTTCCTTTATAAATTGCGGCGAGTTTCCTTAGTACGTGAAAGCCTAAATTGCTCGCTGCTCCCACAACCAAAGCAACGTTAGTCATAGTGTCTAGAATAATACTAGCATTAAATACGGCTTTATCGCTGTTATCTGGGGCCATCGCATCCCGCGCTGTGTTATCAGAAAACTGACAGCGTGCGTGTAGCGCAAACGAGATAAGTTTTCGTGTAAGATACGGTGATAATGTTGTCGAGTGCTAGTCTGCATCATATAAATGATGATGCTGTGGATTTTTCATTCTTCTAAATCGTCAAATAAAAATCGCTCATTCATTTGTCTTATTGCAATGTCGCTGCGCCGTACAAAACGGGTAGATATAATGTTAATTGTCAATGTCTTTGCCCCTGATGTGACCCCTATTGCATCGCTCATTTCTTTTAATACGTCGTTGATATACATTTTCGGAGAATTCCAAATATAATTACATAAGTTATTCAAAATTTCAACCATTGTATTATATGTGGGTAAGTAGTCATAAGTTCAATCATTAATCCCGCCTTCATTTTTATAATATCTCTTAGCTAAAATCTAAATAGTGTGAATTTTTCTTTTTGAACCCATGAGTAGATGAGATTAGTTAACAATTGCTACAAGTAGTCGCCCTATAGATGAAATTCGGTTTTAATCCAGGAATGGGAAAACAATATTTATATATTAACTACCTGTCACTAATTATTTGTCACAGTTAATGAACCGTTGCCTCGCAACCATATAACAACTCTATGAATATGTATGAAACAGATATATAGGTAGGCAGTGTAATGTTTTTTTAATACAGATATAAATCATAAAAAAAATTAGCATGCACTCTTCCTGTATATAAATGATAAGTTTAAGAATTTTCATACTCATATGCACATTTTTATAACTAAAGGTACAACGTTTTTGCTTCACGTATTAATACAATGATGATTATACATATGACATTTAGAAAGTTGTAAATGGATAATGCTAATGGTATAAGGCTGAAAAACAAAAATCCTAAAAATAAGAGACTTCCTTGATACATACGATCCGTGTAATTTCTAGTTATCGTGCATCAACAAGATAAATTTGGAATGTTGTAATCGGTGCCAGGTATTTCCTTCATACCAATCAAATACATCGACTACTATATTGATTCCATGATAACAAATTAATTATCTTTACCCACAGTTAGAGCGTTTAAAATGTACTTATAATCACCCACGTACGTAATCTTTATGTGTACGCAGAGATTACCTATTTACGAATATAAATTATTGCCCTGATTTTTAAACCATGTAAACATAAATATATTACGTACTAACAGAATTTCTTATCCAGCTAAATAATTGGTTTTTTTATAATTCAAGCCATTGTTTCTAATCTTTGCTTGAGTTAGTATATCGTTTGAATTTTATTTATTGAAACACATACATCTATCGTTACAGGTAGTAACCGAATACAATAGTGTATTATTTCAACACAATAGTGTATAATATTTAGTGTAGTGTATTTTGTATTCTTATTGTAACACACGACTTGGAGATAAATTATCATGATACCATAAGCTACCCTTGTGAATTCCTCCGTGGTACAAAATATATAAATATAGTTTTTAAATGGATGCCGGCATGGTGACAACGCTTTCAGATCGCTGTCTGAACGCGAAAACTTATTGGTATCAGATCCATATATGTCTCTGGTCATCCAGTCACTAAGTCTATTCTTACAACTTTAGTTATTAAAATAAAGTTATCACTTTTGACAGGAGGTCTAAATTTAACTATTATATTTCATTTATGAAGAATTAATTTCATTGTATTTTAGTTGCTTTTAAAGAAAACTGTTTTTATTTACATGCCATGCAAGATTTCATGTATATTTTTTCATAGATATTTCATATATAATATGGAATAAGAATACCACTATCATATTACGTAGGAGAGTCGGAGATACAACAATTTCGTTTGAAGAAATAAATATTTATTGGCTCTTTTGACACAGGCAGTACCATCGCGAATGAGGCTTCGTATGATGCCGCTATATGTATAAATATATTGAGCTAAGTTTGCACTCGATTACACTTACATGATTCTAACTTTATAACTACCTATACATAATACCCTTAAATATAGCCAATAATATTTTCAACCGACTTCAAACGGAGAAGGTCCTCAATTCTTTTGTATTTTTGTTAAATTTCAATCAAAAGTTAAACGCTGTTAGTGCGCGTGATCTCTTTGCATTTCTGGATTATCGTAGGAAAATTACGATACGAAACGAAAAAATCAGAACCCAACTAATGAAAAATGAATCATCGAAATCGTTTGGCGTGATATTGAGTTATTCGTCCACTTGTGGTGCACATACTTGATGCGAATTTTACACTTAAATATATTTCTTATAGATGCTATTGTTACAATTTGACGTGGAAAGCACCAGCTTTCAAACAAAAAAAGAATCATTAAAATCGGTTCCTCCAAGCGAAAGTTATGAGATAACAAACATAAAAAACATACAGACGAATTGATAACCTCCTTTTTTGAAGTCGGTCGACTAAAACTACTAAAAGCTAGGTATGAGCAATATATTTGCATGTCGATCTAACGATTGATATACCAAAGATTATTCTGTCGTTTGCTCTTACATCTGTAGACTGAAAAATCACATTAAAAAAGATAAGTCACTGCACAATATCCCATTAATATTGTTATAGCAATTTAGCTTTAATCAAGTCGGTCCTCGCGTGCAGGCTATCGTTGCGGAAGTGCGGTTCCGGCGTATTTTTCCGGTTAACACTGGTCGGACCGCGCGCCCAGAGCTTTATAAAGCCCATCTTGTTTATATTTAATAGCTGCAAATGCTCAGTAAATATCCATTGATGACCAATCACTAACTTAACCTTTTTTTGCTTTCAACAGCAATATTTACTGATAACTTATCTGTAATAGCGAAGTAACAAAATGGGTCCACATTTGTTTTATTTGGGATAGATCGAAGGTAAGAATAGAAAAAAATCGACAGAACACAGAATCATAACAGGTATATCAAGACGAAAACAAACATAAAAAGGGATTGAAATTAAGAAAAAAGTAAAAAACTAAAAGATCCTGTGCCGAAGCGTGGTTGGCTCAGCATGTGCTGTGCTCAAACATGTAGCACAGCGCTGATTTACACACAAAAACCCTGTGAGAACTAACGAAAGGCACTTAATCCACATACGATTAAGCTTTTAGCTATTCATCCTACGAGCTATGCAGGTGGCCTAGCTCTCAATCCGGTCAAACAGTCAAAGTCAACTTGTCTGGCTATTATTTGTAGCTTCGTAACAAAATTTTGTTTTTTTTTTATAAGTTTGAATTTATTTGAAGTCGGGTTTTATTTAGTTTACTACTATCGTTGTCATCATTCTAGACGTGAAACATCCACTGGTGGCTATCCCCAAACGAATTCCAAAAGGACCGGCTATAAATATTTTGCATACAGCTGCGTCCTGCGGCTTTTCAGACCCTCTTGCATACACTTCTGTATTTTTATTTAAATGTGATAAACTTGTTTTAGATTAGATTGTGATAGATTGGAAAGAAGACGCTGAAGTTTAATACCTATGAGACTTGGAAAACTATTTTTATAGATAATAAGGTTGAATTGTTGCAGCGTAGCAATCGTTTTATTATAAAACTAGTGTAGACGACCAGAGCTCGGCCATCGAGTGCGATAACAGCACTCGTAAATAGTTCGATGTGGTAAGTTCGATCGAGTAATCAGTTTTACAACTTGCGCTAAAGTTATGGCTTTTGTAGTGACACCATTGTAATAAACAGTTGAGTATAATCCTACGATTAATGTGGTAGCTTTTATACATATATTTTTTTTTCTTAAATCGATCAACGATTAAAACCGCTGTCACTTGAAATATCGCACTTGTCTCGTAAAAGTAGAGAAACTGGCCATATACAAAAGAATAAAAAAAAATAGAAAATTTGAAATTCGAAAACGAACTCGTTTCCTTCCGCGTCCACTTTCTCGAGGAGAAAAGAAAGAAAATGTAATTATGGCGGAATTAAGTTTTAAATGTAGTAAAGTGATATTAAAGTTCTAAGTTACAACGGTACCTTTGAAAATATAAAGAAGTGAAGTTACGAAGTGATATTATGTTGTCTTTAGATTGGATTTTTTTTATTTTTAATGTCATCCGATATTTTATATGTATGCTGTAAATCCCGTTGGTTATCAATTGACCGGCGGGTGGATGACGGTGAATTAATTTTTGATATTTGTTAACTTCAGTCAGATTTTTAGAATATTTATATATTTTAATATGAAACAGTCAATGAGTTTAACATTAGACCAGTAAAATAATTTCCAAACAAAATTATTTATAAAATACGTGTGTTCCGTGTGTTGTTCAGTGTCGAATCAATAAAATAATGTATATTCACGTTCGCGAGTTGAATCTGCAGTCAGACGAGCCATACAATCTGAAGGTAATGTAACTTTTTTGAACTACCTTTACAAGATTTTATCGTTTTTTTTTCTTTTATATATTTTGATATCTTAAGTTAAGTTTTTATAATATTTCTATAAAAAGTAAAATACAGAAAAATATCATACAAAATACAAAAACATTATAAAAACCTGACCTAGTGTGTGTCACTGGCAACGAAGCAGAGCTCAAGCAACTGGCGGTTAGGGCGACATATTTGATATATTGATATACGATATAAACATATTATATCGTATATCAAACCGCTTAGGCATTGGACATCATTGCTTCACTTTATTTGAGAATAAATTAAATGTTTAATTCTTTGCTTACACAAAACAAAAAAAAAGGTTAGTATCACTGGAGCAAGGTCGTTGCATACACCCCCTTACGGACTTGACCTTGACTTGTGGACCCCATAAGGACTCCACCTTAGTCTGCATCACTAGGGGTTAAACAAGTATATTATGATTGTATTGATATATATTGCGTTGCGAAGCTCGCACCAAAACGTCATTTTGCATTAGGGTTCATATTCACTCTCCTCCTCGCGTGGTCGGTTCAACCACACCCTGACAATTTACTGGCATAAAGTCGAAGCGTTTCACTTCTGTGTTTAGTCTGCTGACATTATACTCGTATATTATATTATATTGCTGGATGATAGCAGAATTTGACTGTTAAAGGATGGTCACTTAAAGTGATAGTGTGAGCTTTACATTTCATAAAAAAAGAAACGAGTGTACTATAGACCACACGGCTGAAATAAGACATCTTTAGCTCCATATATATATAAGCGACAATAGCTTAATGGTTAAGGTTCGAATCCGTCATTCGCCTAATGATGAGAACCATCTCCTAGCACAAGGTTAAGCTTGTTAGCAAGAATGTTAGTAATGTTTGTTAAAAGAAAAAGAAAACGCGTGCTCGTACCTCTCTCTCTTTCTCAACTAACTTATATCTGCCTTTTCACATCCGATCGCTCGAGCGATCATAATTTTTGTAACGCACCAGCTTACTCCTCAAGTCAAGCGTACGTACAGTAGTTTCACTTTAAAAATATATACATGGGTTACGAATCCACTTTCCTCTTGATAGTAAGCCCGATCGTTTAGTCATCCGGCTAGTATTTACATTTACGCAAAGCTTAATAAATATTATGTGCAGTAATATATTGCACTCGAACAAAGTATAATGAGTATCATGTTGACAGGCTGGAATGTGGCAGTGATCATAAATAATTGGACGGCAATTTATATTACATTTTATACATATTTGAAAGTCAGCGTTCATCCAATCATCCCGAGCGTTCCCGTTTATTTTGTAATTTATTTTTAATCTCATTACGAGCTTAATTTAATTTCGCCTCACTCTGTCATGACCGGGGCTTGTAAAATATACAATAAACTTAACGGTTGCAGATACAGAACCTCTCAGACATTTTAAATTAATTCATTTTCAACCGACTTCCAAAGGAGGAGGTTCTCAATTCGTCTGTATTTTTTTACCGCATAACTTTCGACTGGGTGAAGCGATTTTGATTGATTCTCTTTTTATTTGAAAGCTGGTGCTTTCCGTATGGTCCCATTTTGGTCAAATTCTGACAATGGCATTCATTAAGGGGTACAACCTATAAATATTTATTTAATTATATGTTAGACTGTTGGGCACAGGCCTTCTCTGTAAAAAGAGTATAAGGGCATAATCCGCTACGCACCCCTAGCGCGAAATGGCAGACTTCGCATGTTTTAGATTTTTTCTTAGATATGTAGGTTTCCTCACGATGTTTTCTTTGCGTGCGTGGTAAATCAGCATATAAGTAATAAAAAAAATACTAAAATTAAAACATATCATATGTATTCCGTTTGAACGAGTGTGTACAAGGTTACGTGTGTTGAAGTGTGCGTGTGTTATTGTACGTGTAGATATGCGTATGTAGTAGGGGATAGGTTAATCTAAACATCTGTATTGTGTTTTTAAATTAAACCGAAATATTTATTGATGCCGGCCCCGGGTCGAACTCTAGTTGCTAGCGTACTATGCAACTTTAGGCAACTGCCCGGACACTGAGCTACCACGACTCTTGGGTTTACTTAGCTGCTATTAATTATTCCAAATAAATCAGTATCGCGAATAAACAACAAAATAAGTTGGTCGCAATTAACAATAGCATAGTGGTAATTAATAATAATAATTAATGGTTTAAGTGCGACAGGCGTCGATACCATATGGCTCAGCTCTTTCTGGAAACCTAGAGTTAGAATATTTTACTATAACAGTCGTATCCCCTTTATAAAAACATTGTAACACTTTTGCTTTAGTCCTGGTGATAAAGACGCGGTGCGATTGCACTGACATGTTTACCCAACTTTTCCTCCTGTAGCCAGAGGTCTGTCGACTCAAGATGTTAACATTGTAAAATATCCGTTTGAATATTAGAAACAATTTCACGAACGTTTTAAATCTCACCTAAATATAGTTGATCAGTCTATACTCTATCATTAAACGAAGCATAGAATCAGGAGGCCAACGTCCCAAACAAAGCTAATTAGGAGAACATCCAACGACGGGCTCAAAGCGGAATGTGCTAGATACCAGATATTAAGGCGTAATTTGACAGGATCCGCTATTATGGACACGTCAAAGGCACGCTCGACATACCTGGATCGTAAAGGGTCATTCACACTCGAATAAAAATATTCTCCAAATTTTCTTTAATTAAATAATTGTCTAAAAATTTTGCGATCTCGAGTCTTTTCTTCTGAGTCACATCTTTTTTTTATTTTGGAAATACATCGGCACATTTTACCTTCAATTAATTTACTAAAATTCTAATTGCAGAATAATCAATGGAATGTCATATAATTAGCATTATTAGCATTCCGATGCAAAAGTGCTCGAGAGGGGCGGGCTAGGGCTCGGTCGGTTGCTTTTCTAGGATAACTAAAGACGCTACATATAGGTTTTATAAGTAGCACTTTACGGTGCTCTTATGTACCAAGCTATCACTGTTACATTTATCCACATATAGCAATGATAAATCGAAATTCAACCTATTTATAAGGTCTTTGATTTCTCAATTAGTGTCAATGTGTTGACAATTCTGTTTACGTACTAGAGGTAAATATTATCTGACTGAACCGTGTACATGTACTCTCGTCAACGCAATTATGTACGTTTTATTAACAACTGAAAGTCGTTGACGACGTTTTAAAAGATTATTTTTATTTTTAATTATGTAATATATGATCTGAATTATCGTAGGAATATTGCGAAATAGAATTAATCAGAACCTAAACAAATCTCCTCATCAAACAACTCTTAGTAAGTTAAGTACATCCTTTCAAAAAAAAAGGAAAAGAGAGTCTGTTCTGCGTGCTATTAAGTTATATGTCCATTTGCCGCGCACATAATGCAAATTTAAGACATGGTATTATACAATAAGGTTTTCCGATGTAAGCCAATGTCAGCTGGACCTAATTGAAAATTTCAAATAAAAAAAGGATCATTAAAATCGGTTTACCCAGTCGGAAATTCTGAGGTGACAAACATTAAGGAATACAAACAGGCCAATTGAACCTTTTCCCTTCTCTCCCTTTTCTGAAGTCGGTTGATAAGCTCTCAGAATTAAAGCCACAAACTGTTGTTAAGTTTACCTACAAATATCGAAGCCTTTTTTGTCAATTATATAAAAATATTGCTACGTATTTTAAAGTTATTCGTGCGCAATAAATACAGGAAAATAAATGACCGAGTGACGTAAACATTAAAGAGCACACATCAAAAGGTTGTTCATTACCGAAGCGCATGTCGGCGAAGTTATCTGTATGAAAACAAATTCGCGACCAGCCTCTCAAAGTAGCTCCTTTTAATTTTCCGCCTCACTGCCACCGATGCTGTTCAAAGAGCAAATATCTGCTATAACTTCTTCATAAAATGTACATACTACAGGCAAGATACATGTAGCTCCAGAGCTCCATAAAGTACATTTATTTGCTAAGAGATTCAAAAAGACAAAGTATGTTTACTTTGACATTTTTAACCGACTTCATACAAGTATATTTAAGAGTAAAATAAAAAACCGACTTCAAATCGAACCAAACGTCATTACGCGCCTTTTTTGCATTTCCGAATTATGGTATGAGTATTGCATAATAGGAATAATCAGAACCTAACCAAATATTCACCAAACTACTGATAACGTACATTCCAATCAGAAATGAATCATAGAAATCGGTTACCGTGATATTGTGATATCATCCGTCCATTTTTGGAGCACATACTTGTCGAATTTAAGACTTAATAGTTACACGGGAAGAACTTCTTTCAAATAAAAAAAAGAATCCTCAAAATCGTTTCACCCAGTCGAAAATTATGCGGTAACCAACATAAAAAGAATATATATAGAAAAATATACAGACGAAAAGAAGCTCCTCCTTTTGAAGTGAGTGAAAAATAAAAGAAAAAACGTAGTGCTTTAGACCACATGACTGAAGCAATACTTCTTTAGTTTCATCTATATGTATGTATGTATAATATATACATATAAATATAATACAACGAATCTAACGTAATTGGCTATATGAGAAAGAAAATGTGTGCTCGCATCTTTCCCTCTCGCCCCTACAGTAATATACGAAACGTAACTCTCCCTTTCCATCTTCACTAATGTATATCTCCCTCTCCACTTGCTGTCGCCTCAGCCGACTACACTTCTCGTAACGGTTTCACCAGCTTACTCTCCTAGTCAAGTGTGTGTAAAGAAGTTTTACGTCAGTGAAGTTACATATATATACAATTTTTTTCCTGTATTTGTATTTCTATGCTTATATTTTTTATATGACACGGTAGGTCGGGTTAACAAAAAAATGTTGTCATATTTAAATTGACTTCGCGTCGGCTGTAGCGTGAATGGCGTCAAAGGGAATGTAATTTGAAAATACGAAACATCGTCTGATATGTTTATGGTTTGTTGGATTTGCTTATGAAGTTATACAGTATTACTATTTCCGCCAAATCGGACCCGAGGGCTCGCTTGACCCTTACAAATATCAATGTTAATACGAAACAGCCTACCAACCAATCTATTCGACTATTTATAAATCCCAAATGTTAATTTCGATAAAGCTACGTGAAAGTAAATACATTTATATAATACTGAATTAAAATTATTTTATTGAAATGTGTAACACTTCAGTAAATATATGTAATCGCCATTCACAGAAGAGATACTTTATTGCGTACTAATGAATTACAGAAATAATTTCAGCACTAAAACATGTGTTTTAAATATTAATTCAAAGTCATATTAATGAGAGTTACGTAAGGTAAATGTGATATGTGTCAAGAGTTTGGTAAAATTTCGTTTTTTGACATATCGGTGGCAGACGCGTAGGCAATTGTTACATTTAATTAATCCACTCGAAAATTACAATAACGTAATGACAATGTGGATCTCTAAAACTTACACTTTGTAAGAAGCTGACATATTTTCTACTAATCGTCCGTCAGAGACCGCTGTTAAAATTTAGTTTATAAATATGAGTCGATAGGTTGGATATATAATCTGTCTACACCACGTATACCATTACATTTACGTTTATGTTTAATTTACGTTTCGTCTGAATCGATCGGCGGAGGTCACGGCTATTTTACAATGTGGGTGTTGCGTTGTCTGCGCAGTGAAATGGTGCTTTATAATTAAGAACCTAGAACAAAAAAATGCCGTCGGTATGTGTGTATGTTTAAATGAGTGTGGATTTACTGTTGATGGTGTCTCTGGTGCAAGAGGAAGGTATCAACATAATTTTAATTAATTTTTTAAATTTGTAACGCTAAAAAAATGGGTGTACTTTTGTTTTTAATGTTGTGGTCACCTTTAAGTGATTGTGCAGTTAAATGTAAGTCTTCTGATTGGATCTTTATGGTATAATTTATCCTAACCGACCATAGACACTAACCTTTGGGATGACTCATCTCCTAACGCAACTCTTTAAATTGTGTCTCCCCCCTATCTTCTAAGTAGGTTACAACTGCGCACGAGAGCACTCGCTGCATGCATTTAAATCGAACATTACGAACTGTATACCCGTTCAAAACTAACCAGCTCGATCGTAACGATATTAGTTTAGTCCAATGACAATTGACTGCCCGGTGTTGCTGCTCGCCTGCGGAGTTGAGGAAAGGTTTTGATATCCTTCACATCTCACTATAAAACACAAATTATTGCGTTAAAATGGAAAGATGAAGAATGTATCGGAATCCCTGTATGATATAGGTATACCAATAAACAAAATTAAAGCGTTTTACCTCGTCTTTCCTCCGATTACAACGTGGGTGTCCTCAAGTGTAAAATGAATATGCATTTACTAAGCTATAGCGCCTTACCATTCAGGACTGCATTTCCACTTAACATCAGGTGGGGTCGCGGTCAAGCACTTGCTTAAATTCTTACTATAATATAAATTGGAATAAGCCCATTGCATAAACATTTTGTACATATATCTTCCGTAGTTTTCCACTATAGGATATCGAATGTGGTTCGCTAGCAACACATGGCACCCAGCGATTGTTATGTATAAATAACTATTTCCAATGATACTATAGTTTACCTGAACCTTATTGTATCTTTAATTCATAATTAATGGTCAACTAAATTATTAATTATTTTATTAAACTAAATTAATTATTAACTAGTAAACAATAATTTAACTTTATTAGTTTGTAATACGACTTTTAATTTTGTATAAAGATTGTGAGGACGCGCCGTTGGACGGTATTCGTTAAAATTATTCCTTGTACAACGTTACCCCGTCTGAATAAAGCGAGTGTATTAGTTATTGAACTATTTCATTCCATAAGACCTACAAGTTATTACAAATGATTGAACGGAAAACTGGGTACCACTGTAACAATTGATCGAAACATAATTTGATCTTGGACAACTGTTTCACGTGGCCGCGCCCATTGTATATAAGATGACCGTAAAGCATTTCTGCTGAAGAATTCTTTGAGAGTTTTACGCCATGACTGGATCAAAATTGTTATTATGTGGTGCTTCTAAGCTTAAATCTATCGAAAATATTAATAGAGAAATTTCGGCATTAAGTGTGGGAACTGAGCCATAGGCTTTGGCAAAGTTTCGGAATTTAATAATTGAAGTATCTACATTGACCTAACTTAACGTATAAGCATTGTTCCATGCTAGATTAAAGGATCGAGCGATTTAATAAATTTGATCACTTAGGAATATGTTTGTAGGTTGCTTCACAAGTTATGAAATTATAATAAAAATATATATTTATTGAAAAGATAACATAACAACCTACCTATTATTATCGAAATTATGAATTAGATGATCTATTCGGTGTGTTTGCCTTTTATCACAAAATAACTCGTGTCATGAAACATCGTCGCAAATTGTGCTGAAGTGAATTTACAGTACATTGCCAATCCCTCTACACATCTGTTATATATGTAAATACGAAGAGAGGAAATATTTTTGTTAAAATAAAAACAAAATGGGCGTGTGACTTATGTACGCGCATGGAAAGTTTTGGCATCATTAACACATAGTTTTAATTGAAAAAGGACTGGGAAAGGCTGTCCTTTTCCAGTCCTTTAACAGTCAACACACAAAGTTCACTTTAAGTTTGAAAATTACTCATTAATCAATTACTTTTTTATCGCTAGTTAAAAAACCAATTAATTAAATACAAACGAGAAATTCGATGTAAATAGTAAGAAATTAACTCTCGCGAAAGCTCAGTTCAGTTGCAAAGGTAGTGACGAAGCATTCACGTAAAGTTTAGAAGTAATTACTTGCTATCATAAGCGGGAGTGCACTCGAAGCGAGAATCGAAATAAGTTGATGTAGTAACGAAAGTTTTAATTCGTGTTTTGATAACTTTTACCGGAGACGATGAAATGAAAAATTCAAGTTGTTATAATAACATCACGTTATTATATTTAGTTTATTTTTTATTTTATTTTACGACTAACAGAGAAATCTTACAAATTAGATATATGAATAAAACATAAAATAATTTTTAGGTCTTCACAGCTAATGCTAAATTGGTAAGCAGAAAGAATTAATATATTTAAGAACGGTTATGGTCACCTAACTTTTATATGATTGAACAATACAATAACATAAACATTTAACGCTAAAACAGATTGTAATAAGTATATACTAACAGTATTTTTCAGTATGTAAGTTGTTGACTGTACGTACTCCGAATCCATAGTTATCAATGCTGTTGTTTTCCAAGGCTGTTTACTGTCCCTCCTGTTTCTACTGCATATTAACGATATCATGTAAACCAGTAATGTACATTTCTATACAAGTCTCGTGAACGCGTAAAAGGGTGCCCGTTGGTTGTCACTATGAGACAACGAACCACCGACACCAGCCGACGAAAGGCGGCAGCCCACGTGCTACGTCGTACAATGTGAACGATGTGTACAATAAGATAACAGCAGCAAATCAGTTTACTGTCGCACAGGGTGTCCGTCTGTTCGGGACAAATGACCGGTACGTGTCGTCTCGTCCAGCGGAAGTTCATATTAGTCAGCCCTAATGCCGGGCACGCGTGTCAGCATCTGGCGTGGCGTTGTTATTAACCGACTTCAAAATTTTTTTCATGATTGTCATCGCCTGTGTCATAATTTATGAACTGATATTATTTTTTTGTTATCGACAGCTTACTCACACACAAGTTACTCTTCGGCAATAAGACGTGGGGCTTCTGTTACACGTTCCTAGAGATTGGTAAACTTTACTTAATACTTGTATTGCTTGATACGGTCTGTTATATGGGTCCCCTTTAGAAGATTTAAAAAAATACTTTACATTGAAACACTTTAATAAAGTAACAATTAAGTTGAAAATTAAAGATAGATTGATAAAGAACAATGATTACCACACGGAGTCTGATCTCGACTGCCTTCTCGCTTGGATACATACAATAATCTTAATGCTGACACAGCCCTCTCTATAATGTTAGGCAAGTGTCAGCTCTATAATACGAAACGATATAATCGTATTCAGAATCGGGTCATGGATTATAATTATTGTGGGCTAAAGTGTACATCCAGAAAAATTAAGATAAATGCGGGCGAAAATAGAAAATAAGCGTATTCCACTAAATTCCTCACGGCCCGGACGCCGCGCCGTGCTAACTTGTACGTTATATTTTTATTTTCCTCCCCTCGTTAAGTCTATTTATTTTGAATCTTGTTATGTGGATACATCGCGTGTCGTGCCAGCTCTTGTATATAAAGACACGAACACACAATACCGGGAAACTGTATTTGGTTTGTGTGCTTAGGCACTTGAAAATATTGGAGGAGAGAAAATCAATACGGTATATATCTTTTTACTTTGAAGTAAAACTGAGCATGCAGCGAATTGAGAGTGGGTGGACAATATAACTTGAAAGCATTTAAAGAAATCTGTTTTATTCATTATGTGAAGTGTTAAGACGAACCGGTCGCTTTTGAGAGGTCCTATTTAATGTTTTCAAATACGATGGTAGTCATTAGCTTAGTTTTTCACAAGACAGCGTCTTTAATAACGGGCGGAAACTTCGCGCAGTGGTGGCGCTTCCATAAACTTACTTTGGTAATGATTCTAGTAAAATTTACACAAACCAATAGTAGGATAAGCAGAATTTCCAGCTGTTGCACAATTATGTAATTACTGAATCATCTCTCTGTTTTCATGCGTTTTAATAAATCATCTGCGAGTATGTATTTATTTATTTTTTATTTACACACGATAAAAAGTACAAAAAGGCGGACTTGATAGCAAAAGGCATTCTCTGCCAGTCTACCTTTAGTTTGAGTATGCACAAAGTAACGGGTGCACGCTTGATGAGATAAATGTCAAAAAAAAGAAAACTTTAAAAACATAAATTGCAAGCTTTCTCCTTTTAAGCTTTAAAAAAAACAATATATATGTGTTTAAGTCCCACTGTTGGGCACAGGCCTTCTCTGTATAGAGAGTCGCGGCTGACTTTTAGAAAAATTTCATGTAGGTAGTAGTAAGTATAGTATAACAACATTCAAAATTTGCAATAAAAATTTAATTGGTGCCGGTGCACCGGGGATTGAACAAGGGTGCTAGTGTACTATGCAACTTGAGGCAACTTCCCGGACACTGAGCTACCACGGCTTCGATTTATATACAGCCAGTAAATAATTATTACATCTTACCAACCAAGTTTTGTTTAATACACACGTGAGCAAAAATAAAGGGTCGGCTAAGAAAGTTTGAATATCTCGTAGGCTAGCTAACTGAAATAATTGTGCAAAATATTTTAATTAATTTATTTATATTTCATTAAAAAACAAAAACTTAAACGAAAAAGGATATCTTACGTAAAGTTGGATAATACAGTATTTTTCATTATTTTTTTTTTGGGATGGCGATTCCTCCATGTGGCGATATAATAAATTATAATTATAAATGCCACATGGATATAAATATTTTATTTTATCTTAAGGATGCACAATTTATTTCAGCTAGCGTCTTTATCTTCAGAGGTATTCAAACTTTCTTAAGCGACCTTTTATTTTTGCTCATGGCTATAGATAGAACCAAACATCTTATTATCTAATCTTTTCATTCTCTTCTTCGTTTGCGATGTTCCTCTTTTTATCATGTCCAACACCAGTCTAGTTTGAGATTCTTTATTCTGTTGGCGTTAAAATCTTTAATTTCGTCGCATTATTAAATGTAAATGCCGTAAGCAGCCTCAACTCTACTTATAAAATGGTTTTATCAATTAAAATTTATCGACTCATTAAGGTAACTGTTTCTGCTGGAGTCGTTACAAACAGACGTAAAGTTGAGGAGGATAAAATAATAACGCCTCAAGTTTGTAAAACGGCAATACATATTTATTAACGCTACCCATTTCTCGGTTGATAGGACTTTCTAAGGACGATACGTCGAGGGATTTGTGTTAGATTATTAAAATTTCTATAACCATTTTATGTTGCGGAGAAATAAATAATTGAATGATGCGGTTAGGTGTCTTAATATTATTAGTTCAATAGTGGGAAAAATATTGTTTTTAAACTACTGACGTTACCATCAATCAGTTTGTAGTTTACTGAATTGGCTACTCGTGGGATCGTGGTCAAGATTTCGTTTAGAATTATTTTTTTAGTAACTAGCTATATTAAATCTGCTTATACTTTTGTCCGTTTGTTTATGTTTGGTACAGCTATCTTCCTGTATCAAATATAGGTGCTGTAATGAAATACATGTTCACATGACAGTAGTGTTGTACTAATTTCCTGAATCTCACACACTGACACACACACAAGCGTCGTGATGAAACTTTCCTTCTTTTTAATATGGGAAAATTCTCTGTTGGTGCAGTAGGTGCATTATTACGGACCTGCTTCAACTTAGCGTATTCGATAATCGTAAGTTTTTCCACAGCCTCCGAATGTAGGTCGTGGGATGAGAGGCGGGGAGGCACCAGGGACTGCCCACGTGGACGTATTCGCTGGCGACGTTCTTAAAACTTTTTTCTACTTGCCTCTTTCTTTTTGCTTTAAAATGTTTTTTTTTCGCTTAACATGTTTTCTGTGATGTAATTAAAAGTTAAGCTAGGTAAATGCTACACGATGAATGATTTTTGTTGTATTTGTTGTTGGCCTAGCCTTAACCGTAAGGGACTAGGAAAGACTTAGGTGTTTCACATAAAAATGTTCGTAAATTTAAAAATATGTTGGCTAGAGATAAACGATTGATTTTAACGATGGTGGATGAACGTACCTATATTTTGTTGCATGAATCAGCTCATTCACGTGGGAAATAGAAGCAGGAAAAAGTATGTATCAAATGTAAAATAACGTTGCTTATTAGGGCTTCTGAACATCTGGTCGTAGTTTCTAGTCATCATCATAGTTTTGCACCTCAACTTCAAGATTATGTGCTGTGCTATGGTTTGTCATAGGTTTGTCATTGGTCTGAGGATTTCTGTTCAGATCTGGCCGCTAAGAACTATAACTCTATTGATTTAAGTCTAATTAATAATGTATTATCGATTCGTTAATTCGCATTTTTGTTTTACCTTTCATCAGTATTCTTAATTATTCTAACCTTTTGTACTTCTTTCTTATTTCGCTTCCATAACATCGAAATCGAAATTGTTAACAAGAATTATAACTAATTGAAAGTCATTAACAATCCCCATTATGATTCTGCGTATGGCAATAAGGAATGAGGTTTAAGAGTTCGTCGAATTTTTGCAGGAAAACAAGTAAAAAATTCAAGCTATCATTTACGTAGAAATGGAAATCTACTTAAGATCTCTTACGTCTGGACACAAACTCAGTAATTGCATTGCAAATATTCGATAGATGTAGAATAAGTTTTTACTATTGTTATATTTCACAGAGGCTGGGGATGTGCCATTTTCCATGATTGTAAGATGTAAAATATTGGAACGATGTAAATTGTGCTCCGTTTGGTGCATACATCTCTTTATTCTATAAATACGATATTATTGACTTTTATAATATGACCAGATATTCTCTATTCCTTACTCTTGGTCCCACAATGTGGTGGGTTTCCACTTCGCTTAGTCCACGACATCATTGGGGGAAATCTTTCAGTTACCTTCATGTCTCTCGAAACTATACTCTGGGCGAGTATTCTGTGTCTTGGGTCCTCCTCTGGACTTTCTACCGGGGAGAGAAAGTTATAGCGCCAGGTTTCCTACGCAAAAGACCTACTTAAAGTCTAAGTAAAATCTTTATGAATATATAGTATGTCCCGCCAAACTAGTCAAATAATTTATCGGATGGATCGGTATAAAGTTAATAAAACAATACGGGGTTGGAGTCGCCAATTAGTCAGTTATTAAAGAGATATAAAGAAAACATTTCGTCACACGTGTGAAGCGTTTAAAATCAACATCAGTTTGAAGACTGATACAAGGTCAGAATAGGAGGCTTATAGGAAAGGCTATAGTATTCCATACATGTTGTAAAAAGCGACTAAAAGACGCCTCGGGTTCATGAGAAACAAGGCCTTTGTCGTCAGGAATGAAAAAAAAGAAAAGAGAATGATGGTTCCGATGCTTAGTAGCGAGTAAAGCTCGGCTAATTTTACCGTAAGGTATCCCGAGACGGGGTTCTCGGCCCGTCTTGGCTGGTGCGGCAGCTGTCTAACTCAAGGGTGCCTAAGTGGTTCTGTCTTTTTGGAAAATTACTGCTCACTCTACATAAGAGACCTTGTACAGAGAACTTGTAGGATCATAGAAGAGATGTGCAGGGATGTAGTATAATATGAAAGTAAGTCACTTGATGACACAGAAATGTATAAATGCATTTTCAGCATAGTAATTAGTTGTAATAGCACAATGGTGAATCGATTAATGTGCCGGTCGGTCACATTAATATGGAGCACGCCAAAATCGTAGCATTGGTTTCATAACTGGACCTACTAACCATTATTTTAGTTATTCAACAAGCTGATAAATGCACCGCAATCATGGCGGGCGACCACCAATTTGGGGGTGCATTTATCTCGGTACATTCGTGTGCGTCATTCTTATCGCCTCTTTTTGGTATATGCTGACTGCAAAATTCAGTGTGCTTCTTGTTTATTAGTATATTACAAACAAAAATGTTTATATTAGTGTTTGGTATGATTGGAAGTACCTGATATGAGAAGATGTTAGTTTTTGAATGAATGATCTTTTATTGCATAACATTTACCAAGTACTTCACAGTAATAATAAAATATAATAATGTATGGTTATAATTGCACGCGCAATGGGCAGTCTCTTCGCTAAGAGCGTTATCTGCTAGATGACTTTGAATAGACAGAAATTTGTGTAAGTTGTTCGAACTTTTCATGAAACCCTCAAAATGACACCACATAAATTATGGTCACCAGGTTTACCTCTTTCTTCTCTCTCATTTTTCCTCATTTAAATATAAGATAGCCAGCATCAATATACCATTAATATCTATTCTATGTGATGTTTTCTAGCGCCACCGAATACCAGCGCAAAGGAATTGTCCCATTAGGTATGTGAGGAGTGTACAATAATCTAGCATTGTACACTCGCATACCTAATAAATACAGTAATTTCGTCGAACACAATGACACTCGTGCTATTGTCATACACTCGTGAATAACCAAATTGATTCTAAATTATCAACCGACAGTAAAATTGAAACAGCACATTGTTTTGTTTATGCGCTAGACATAACTGAATTGTCATGATATTTAATTATGTGTCCGATGTAATTGAATTGTTGTAACCATTAGTATATAGGTTTGTTTACGACAGTATTATAATAAAATTGGCTTCGAATTCATTATGTAAATAATAGCTATATTTGAAATCAGGCGTTGTTTACCTAGCTAATGTACTTCCGATATGTCTCAATGATTTATTGGTCTGATTTTTAAAGCATCACTCCATGGGACTAAGCTAGGGTAACAAAGACAAGTTGATAGAAATTTATTTCAGTAAAAATTTATTTAAGCAATAAGAAGTTAATGGTAGACCGTACGACTTTACGATCGCAATAAGAAGTTTCCATTTTCCGGCTTATTAGGTACCAATAAATCACTTATTCATGTATGCTCGGTGTATGACAATAAATAAAATAGCCTTCTACAATGCGCATTTCCTGTAGCGGTGCCGTAGCAAAAACCAGTCGTAGCACGAAAAGAATCCCCTGAGTACCAAGTACCTCAACTTGGCTCACGAGGTGACCACCATGTGGGATGTGGATTCGATGATCAGTGTCCCAATAGTCGTTTCTTCGAACGGTCTTGTAGCGACCACTTCAAGAGACTTTCGCTAGATGGCAGGGTCAAGGGTCAGGTACAGAAGGCGGTACTCCTGGATATGGCACGCATCGTCACCAGGTTTCTTTCCATGTCTATGTTCTACTACGTCCTAACCACTAGTTGCTTGTTGCGGCGCTGCTGGGTGGCATACTGGGTTAGGTTTTTATAATGTTTTTACATTTTGTATGTTATTTTTATGTATTTTTCTTTTTAAATGAATATTGTAAAAACTTTATATAAGATTTTAAAATAAATAAGATAATAGGTTTTATTTCGATAGTCATTTTAGAAATGTTTATATATTTATATACTAATTTAGTCTCCGATATTGTCCCGCCAGTGTGTCCAATGCGGGCAACGGCATCTTGATTTTTTAGTTGAGTTTAACTAATTTAATTACAACTAAAATGGACCAAACAGACAGGACCACTGGGCTAACCATTAGTTTTGGTGAACATAGTTTTCAGATCATTTTGTTGTCACTGTCTTTACGTGATTCAACTAAAATGGTCAAAAGTATTTATGTAGATATCTTCAGAAGAATTTTGAAAGCAATTCCTCTATTGTGAACATTGTATTATGAAAAAAATCAACTCGACCCTCGCGGCATTCGATAATCTGTGAGATTTTCCTAAACGTTGAAAGGAGGTCAAGAGAAGCGTTCTTGTGAAGCGTTCTGTGGTCACAATTTTTTTTTTAATTTAAATACAATCACTCAGTGTCTGTACCCACATTTTTGCAGCGTTTATTTTTCTGTATTTTGTTTCAATTTAATATTCTCTTTGTCGCCGCTTTATAAGTTAAAACGGTTAAAAGCTGACGTCATCCAGCCAAAGGGATAAGAACCTAAATGACCGAGCTTTGCTCAGTATTTTTTACAATGTCAATGTAACAATATCGATTTTCTTTACTAATTATTGTTTGTTTTATAGCACGGTAACTTTTAAGAATATATTTATATACGTAGTAAGGGGCTCCCAATAATAGTTTGGTGACACCTGGACTGAAACCGTGCGAGAACAGCGGTCAAACGACATTTTCTAAAAATGAATCCTATGTAGATAGATTTATCGCCTCCACAACCTGTTGCAAGCAAACCGTTTCCGAGATTCAGATTATATAATATATGTTAGAAAAGGTATATAAAGAAATAAGTTATTATTTATCTATATCCGTATATATCTGCCGTAATTAAGATAAGCTTAGCAAAAAGAGAACGAACGACTGAGTATCACAATTACTCGGAATCTAGGACACGCGAATTTATTATAATTTAATTTGTTGCAAAGTTCTCGCCTTAAGTTTAGTAGTAAAGTAACAACCCGAGTTCGTTTCCCGGTACACCAGCAATGAATCTGTTATTTTAAGAGTTGCTATGCCACGTGCGTGTGCACTAACACATGCAAAGTATGCTAATCCACACTAGGGTCACGTGGCAGACTATCCCCATAAACTCTCTGTCCAATAGTGGGACATATATATTAACATAAGTAACTTTGACTTTTCAACTTGGAAATATTGTAGTTTAAAATTGCAATTTAAAACTGCACGTTATAAATCTTACTTACAAACTTAAACCACTTATAGTGAACCGTTTGTAAACATTCTATGAATTTTATAAAAGATCTGAAAGAAATACTAAACACATTGTGTTCAAGAGGCGCTCTATTAGCATTATAATGTTTGCATTGTACCGGAACAATAGAGTATTGATGCTAAAAAACTTTGTAACCTCTCAAGCCCGCTTCCATGATGCGGAGTGTTAAAACAAGGCTCCTCCAACTTTTCACTTAATCAACTCTGGAATCCCTCAATATGTTAAACTTTAAAAAGTTCGCGGTATCCCAGTTGAAGCAACAAATAAGTTGATGCTTTAAATTCAGATGCCTCGTAACCCAAGAGCTGTGATAGCTCAGTGCCCGGATGGTCGCCTCAAGTTAGTACAATAATAAATAATAATAAAAATAAATAGTTTATTGGCACCAAAAAAAGTTGAATACATATAATGTTGAGTCCCTTAACTCCTGAACTAGCGTAAGCTGCATCTCAGAAGCTAACCTAGTAAATATGTCTTCCCCCGTCATTTCTTGAACGTAATGTTAAACATTAAGAAAGAAGGGAAAAATAAAATTTAAAAAACAGATTATAGTTAAGGGTAAAAATAAAATCTTTTATTATGTTTGTGTAGATGTGTCTTTGTGTGTGTGTGTGTGTGTGTTGTAATAGTGAGTTCGACCCCCGGGGCCGCCACTAATGAATTTGTTGGCTTACCGGATTACCTGATCTGATTTA
This sequence comes from Meandrusa payeni, assembly GCA_029286785.1. Taxonomy (NCBI): domain Eukaryota; kingdom Metazoa; phylum Arthropoda; class Insecta; order Lepidoptera; family Papilionidae; genus Meandrusa; species Meandrusa payeni. Next base: position 16,431,737 of record JAGSMX010000006.1, on the reverse strand, counting down.
CCATACGCTCAGCGGAAAAGAAAAACATCGTGAGGATAATTACCTGTGCTAGAATTTTTTTATAATATGTGAAGGCTGTAAATGCGCACTAGGGTGGTGGACTATGCCCCTATACTTTCATTACTGAGAAGGCCTGCGCCCAGCAGTGGGACATATTTAGTATAGGCCGTAACTTTAACTTTCATCAACATCTCGGCAGAATTCAAAATTCCATCGACACCATCCATGCCATTATGGTTGGCGTTCCACGACCGTTCGATGTACAATGATGAATATTAAGTACGAAACATTATTTAAACATCGTCCTCTCGATGCAGAGATAGAAACTAATATTTTGTTTATAATTATTAAGTAATATAACTAAACTGACTCACGCGTGGTCCATCAAGTCTTAAATTTGCATCAATTTTAATTTTTATTAGAAAGGATGTACTTTAAGAGTAGTCTGATGAAAGTCTGGTTAGATTCTGATTAATTTTATTTCGCAATATACCTAAGATAATTCGGAAATACAAATAAATTTGATACGATTTGAAATTTACTAAGACTGTATTTTTGAAGCGTCAATAGCTTAATGGTTTAGGGTGCGGCCTGCGAATCGTAAGGTCGTGGGTTCGAATCCACCATTCGACTATTACCGTGAACCATGTCCTAGCACAAGCTTACGCTTAGTTGGAATGGTTAATAAGATTGTTAGTAATATTTGTGAAAAAAAAGAAAGAAATATTACTAGCTTTCTTTTAAAAAAAATCGGTTTTTTTATAAACAAAACATTGCATATTAAACAGTCCATTCAGTAATTTCAAATCACGAGTATACTTTACAGAATATTATATTTATTTATCCATTACACCAAAATAAGTATAAAGTAGAACATTAACTGATCATGGATGCTGTTTTAACATTTTTTTTCTCTTTCAGATACATGTCTTGCGCTGGATTCAACTGCTATGCTAACCGTCACACGTAAGTAATCATTTGTTAATATTTGTGTATGTAGTAAACTTTAATTAAATTCTTCTTCTTCTCTTGGTGCCATCTTCAATCGAAGGTTGGCGACCATCATGGCGATTTGGACTCTCAACAGCAGCACGAAAAAAAGAACGTGTGCTGTTATTGTACCATTGGCGTAGATTTTTAAACCAAGATGTGCTTCTCCTTCTCGGATTTCTTTTTCCTTGTATTTTTCCCTGGATTATAAGCTGTAACAAATCGTATTTAAGATTGAAATAAATATATTATATCTATTAATAATTTGTTAATATTCAAAAAGCTTAATTTTGATTATATTTAAGTAATAATAAAAATTATTAATATTAAGAAATTATAAATTAAATATAACATACTAATCTCATTTATTTCAATTGTAAAAAAAAAACGTGTTATAATAATTTATTTTATATTGAAATAAGAATAGCATTGTCTAACATATAATGACATTATGTAGCAACTGACAGCATGTCCTAGTTGCAAGTTTTTTTTTAAAAGAAAGTTAGCAATATTTCTTTTTTTTTTAGTAAGTATACGGTTATTGCAGAATAAAATTGAAAATGTAATCATTTTAGATTTGTCAGAGGCTCGCTAGTAAAGAGGCCGTCCTCACGTTACATTCTTTTACATATTTCGCATCCTGCACTCAGAACCCTATACGTATACAATACTTCCGAATATTTTTTTATCTCTTACATTTTTTTTAAAAAACATGGAGTGATGTAATCCTCCTATCGTATTAACAACAATATTCTGTATCAACTAGAAACCATTACGTAAATAAACATGAATTTACGTAGTTTTTAATCGACTACAAAAAAAAGGTGGGTTATTAAGACAGTATTTTTTTTAAGTTTATGCATACAAAAATTATTTTTATCTATTTATGAACCGAATTTGTTTTTTTATTTCAAACGATTTAATGGAATAGTGATCGGTGTAGAGTCAACTCAATTAAAAATAATGTCTCAATTATTTCATAAACATTATTAGCGATAGAAAGTGTTTTCTTAAAAATAAAATTACGAATATTCAGCGATTAAATTATTACTTTAAATGAAGGAAAAATGTTGTGTAAGCTAAAGCAAATTTATGAGCCGTGCAAACAGCTAATGAAACAACGTTTACGTATTAAGTGACGCGCTCTCCGCGGCTTCACCATTAATTCATAAAGATTTTGTTAGAAATCAAAACACAGTTGATTACAGATCAAGATTAAATAAAGACTTATTTGTTCTGTAGAATGATGTACGTCTTTATGGATTTCTCCACAAGCTCTTAAAACTTCGAACCAAAAAGGTATACAGTAGGTATACAAGTTAAGCTGACTGGGATTGTGGCTGGCTAGAAGTCATGAAAGCGGACATGATTAAGAACAATCTCACAATATAATAAATAACTTGGATACTAAAAAGCATCAATTGTTTTTGCAAACTTTCTACGAAGATTAGGCGTGACGTAGAGGATATATTTTCAACCGATTTAAAAAAAGGAGGCAGTTCTCAATTCGTATGCATGTTTTTTTTATGTTTATTACTTCATAACTTTCGACTGGGTGAACCGATTTTGATTTGAAAGCTGGTTCTTCCTGTGTGGTCCAATTCTGACTATGTCATCCATGATAAAATCATATAAGTCTTAAATTTCCATCAAGTATGTTCGCCACAAATGGACGAATAATTCAATATCACGTCAACGGATTTCGATGATACCTTTTTTATTGAAAAGGATGTACTCGTACTTCAGGAGTACTTTGATGAGAGTATGGTTAGGTTCTGATTACTTCTATTTAATACGTAACGTAATAATCTTACGATAATATTGAAATACAATGAGGGCGTAGGCGCATACTAGTGTACATTTGATTCCATTTGAAGTCGAATTTGTTTTTGTCCGTAAATATACTTGTTATGAACGAAGTTGGCAGTTGGCGAACACAGTAACTTTTGCAGCTCTAACGGTGTGAGAGGTAGCCGTGCCCTCGACTTGTCGCAAGGGCTCCCGAGGGAGATAACCACAGGTATCCGGCCGAGTTGTTCACGAAACTTCTCATTTATTAAGATATGTTATAAGTTAGCCGACTGCGTCACCAGTCGGTGAGGTGGAGTTATAAATAATTCCGCTTTCATTGCCATTGTTCAAATTATGATTATAAATTATCTTGTACTATAACCAGGCTTTTGTCTTTTGATATGTTAATTAGTCTGCTAATTACGAAGATAAACACTTTAGTTGAACGCTAAGGCAGGGCAGAGCCTCCATAGCACCTAATTCATGAAAATTTAGATTAATTCATGAGTTGTTGACGTTTTATATGTTTAGCTACGTTTTGTTCTGAGCGAGAAATGGTACTAAAAATAACGCCTTTTTTAAGTTTTTTTTTAAATCCTGTTTTTACGGTATATTTCCATTTGACAACTCTTACGGCACTAGACTTTTGTCCATGTGCATTCCTTTCGTAAATATAGCATGATAATGAGACGTGCTCGTTGTTTCAAGTTTTAAGAGGTAATACCACATTTATCATATAAATTAAAATATATTAACTAGGTATGTCTGATTCTATCGTTATTTATAAAAGGCAAGACGTAGCGCTTTTAAATAACGCCTTAAACATATTTCCCACCGTAACGTGCTAAAAACCAAACATGAGTTAAGATTCCCCGGTGCGGCGCAAATTTTACGACAGCCACGTGTGCTCATGGTAATGCAAACACCGCTCTAATGTCGCATGTAGCTCGCGTACTTGCTACACAGGTGCGCCCCCTAACGCGCATCGCATGCACAAATCTAAAAGGTATTAAGGTTACGGTGCTTTGGGAGTATTGTTCAACTTGAAAACACACGTTACCTAAATAACACAGCAATTTCTTTCCGACCGAAATGAGGATACTCTTGAGAATATCCTTTTTAGAGTCGGTAAAAATGCAGTTTATTTTAATATTTATACGATACAATACTGGTACGTGCCGGACATTTCCAGTTATCAATTTGGTCCAGTGCTGAGAATGGTAACCAAGGGAAAAACATATGTCTTAAATTATCATTAAGTATATGTACGAGAAATGGACGAATAACTTAATATCACGTCAACGGATTTCGATGATACCTTTTTATTGAAAAGGATGTACTCGTACTTCAGGAGTACTTTGATGAGAGTATGGTTAGGTTCTGATTACTTCTATTTAATACGTAACGTAATAATCTTACGATAATATTGAAATACAATGAGGGCGTAGGCGCATACTAGTGTACATTTGATTCCATTTGAAGTCGAATTTGTTTTGTCCGTAAATATACTTGTTATGAACGAAGTTGGCAGTTGGCGAACACAGTAACTTTGCAGCTCTAACGGTGTGAGAGGTAGCCGTGCCCTCGACTTGTCGCAAGGGCTCCTGAGGGAGATAACCACAGGTATCCGGCCGAGTTGTTTACGAAACTTCATTTATTAAGATATGTTATAAGTTAGCCGACTGCGTCACCAGTCGGTGAGGTGGAGTAATAAATAATTCCGCTTTCATTGCCATTGTTCAAATTATGATTATAAATTATCTTGTACTATAACCAGGCTTTTGTCTTTTGGTATGTTAATTAGTCTGCTAATTACGAAGATAAACACTTTAGTTGAACGCTAAGGCAGGGCAGAGCCTCCATAGCACCTAATTCATGAAAATTTAGATTAATTTATGAGTTGTTGACGTTTTACATGTTTAGCTACGTTTTGTTCTGAGCGAGAAATGGTACTAAAAATAACGCCTTTTTCAAGTTTTTTTTTTAAAATCCTGTTTTTACGGTATATTTCCATTTGACAACTCTTACGGCACTAGACTTTTGTCCATGTGCATTCCTTTCGTAAATATAGCATGATAATGAGACGTGCTCGTTGTTTCAAGTTTTAAGAGGTAATACCACATTTATCATATAAATAAAAATATATTAACTAGGGATGTCTGATTCTATCGTTATTTATAAAAAGGCAAGACGTAGCGCTTTTAAATAACGCCTTAAACATATTTCCCACCGTAACGTGCTAAAAACCAAACATGAGTTAAGATTCCCCAGTGCGGCGCAAATTTTACGACAGCCACGTGTGCTCATGGTAATGCAAACACCGCTCTAATGTCGCATGTAGCTCGCGTACTTGCTACACAGGTGCGCCCCCTAACGCGCATCGCATGCACAAATCTAAAAGGTATTAAGGTTACGGTGCTTTGGGAGTATTGTTCAACTTGAAAACACACGTTACCTAAATAACACAGCAATTTCTTTCCGACCGAAAAGAGGATACTCTTGAGAATATCCTTTTTTTAGAGTCGGTAAAAAATGCAGTTTATTTTGATATTTATTTTTTTATTTAAAAGCTGATACGTGCCGGACAGTTCCAGTTATCAATTTGGTCCAGTGCTGAGAATGGTAACCAAGGGAAAAACTTATGTCTTAAATTATCATTAAGTATATGTACGAGAAATGGACGAATAACTTAATATCACACCAACCGATTTCGTTGATTCGTTATTTTTTGGAAATGATATAATGTTAATGAAATTGAATGATAAATGAAATTGAAAAAAATGAAATATAAATTAACAGCATAAGTGAGGACACAACTTTTAAATGATTACAAAGCGGTCTTTCGTAACAGACGCCGAGTTTAAAAGCTTGATTTGTGAAATACTGTGGTCGTTAAGCCATATCTCTTGTCACGTTGTCCGTGCCCGCACGTAATGTTAGCTCTGCAGTATTACTGAACCCATTGAGGTGACCTAACAATCCACAAGCAAGTTGTCAAATTTAATTTGATTTAAGAATAAAGATTTCTAAATTCTTCGTATGTTATAGACCAGTAGTATATAAATGTTTATATAAAAAACTTGATTAGAAATTATAACAAATAGTAAACTTAACTTGTATAGTTTTTTATTGACACTACATAAAACGACAATAAGCGTATAAGCATACGTTTAGGGTACGTTTTGTGAAACCTAAGACTCGAACCCACCATTCGACTATTGCCGCGGACCATCTCTTAATACAAGCTTAAGCTTATTAGTAACAACTATATATCATTCATTCTATAAAGGCAACCGGTAAGGTAAGCTACCTTACCAGTTGCCTGGTACTAGAATGAAAATTTTACGTTAGGATCTTATTTCTCAAGTAAACATGTGAGTTGATTCTACCTGAATGGTCAACAGTCGTCGGGAAACGTTCGGTCGACTGAAATTCAGGTACACAATACAAGTGCACTTCATAGAATTGAGTCGGCAAAGGTTTCTTCAGTCGTAGCTTTAATACACTTCGTGCACGTATTCTTAACGAGGCTTCTACCTGATATCGGATTTTAAAAATGGTCAATATATAGCAATTGAAATAGCATTATTTGTACTCAAGTATACTTACGAGTAAAACCAAAAACCCGACTTTGTATTTCCGCATTATCGTTGTCATATTACGAAATAGAATTAATCAGAACCTAACCAAACTCTCAACTACCCTTGAAATACATCCCATCCAAAAAAAATTAATCATCGACATCGGTAGGCGTGATAAAATCAATATAACATTTGTCCACTTACTTAATGCGAATCTAAAACTTTTCCTAGATGGTTTTTGCCCAGGTTGACTTTTGACTAGATTTCATTGATGGCATTATCTGAATTGGACTAAATTGAAATGGGACACATAATAGTCATCAAAATCAGTTGACCCACTCGAGTCTAGTCAAGAAGTAACAAGAAACATAAATGAAACGTGCAGACGAATTGAGAACCTCCTCTTTTTTTGAAGTCGGTAAAAACACACAACATTTGCTATTTTATCTGATTTGATAAACCACAAATCGTTACGAGCACCGATTACTACGAAAATGTTGATCAATGATAGAAAATATTGTAGGATAAGGTATTTTAATTTTAACTAAGAAAATGGCTGGTAACTATCATCTGTTCCTGGTATTAATAAAATGAATTCTAAACACGTGTGCCAGTTGCATGGCGATAGGCTCGCTACCTGTCACGTATGGTACTGCAAAAACTGTCTGTCTCTACTTCGCGTAGAGTTAAAAGGTAAAATCAATTTGAGTAAATAAGAGGTTATCGTTTTATGAGTTTCGTGGGCGACGTGGAATTAATTTTAACGCAAATGATATCATTATACACTACAGATAAAATTTAAAATGTAAATTATACTCGTAGTGGTCTATTGGAGTGCGATATGCAATGCGCGTACTCTTCGTGGCGTGCTCATCCATATATCGGTAATTACGACACTGTGACAACTAGTGATGCACAAGTTACGGAAGACTAGAATCGATAGTCGATACCATATGATTTCACTCCATTAAAAATATCAAAAGATTAAAGAGGCAGTATATACTGTGAATTAATATTTGTTTAATTTGACAAAATTCATGTCTTTCGTTATGAATTAATAAACAAAATAGTATATTGTTATCTTGATGTATCTTAAAGTCTCGGAACTGACGGTTGATCAGGGGTTATCATTTCTAGTTTTTAGTTTGTACTTACTTGTCACCATAACGCCCATGATATTTATACGAATCATCAACGGTGTTCAGATTTATAGATTTATAGTACTTGACTTATAACTAAAAACACTTATACCGGTGATATTCCGTATTTGGCCTTGACATTTTTGAAGTTATATTCTTTAAATTTAAAGATGCGTGCGCAACACTGTGACACAAAAGTGCTAAAGATGGATACTAGTTTAGGAGCGTTATAGTATTAATGTCATCTGATCTTAGATAGATGGCGCTTTTGTTAATTTATTAGTGTACTATTCAGGTAATTGTCTGGATGCAAAGCTCACTCTTCAAAAATAAAGCAGTCTATATCATTTTAAACTCATCATAACCTGTCACTAACCGACTTCAAAAATGTTTCAAATTTAAACTGAACTTTATTGACTGTGCTAACTATCCTTTCCAGTCCTTTTATAATTATAGTGTAATCAAATATTTGCATGCAATTAAAAACTATTTATTATGATGCCATAGAAGTATTACTTCTTACGCGCGTACAAAGGTACATGATCCCATTTTATTGTTCTGGTTTAAAAAGGTTTTGTTTTAATTTGGTCCTAATAATATAGACGTTAATATCATACTTCGTTAAGGGGAAAGAATTTATAACATATTAAAAACTTAACGCAAGCTACAAACTTACAGACAGCTTGCAAAGGATTTTTAAATACATACTAACATATTTATTTCAATAGGAACGTGTACAGTACTGCCAACGTGAATACGTTGGTAGTACTGTGAGGTCGGCGTAAAGTTGCCTGCATTTTTAACAACAGGAGGTAAGGACACGACTCGTGTTAGGTTGAATTTTGAGAAATAATATGAACGGTACAAACATTTCTGTTAAAAGTATACTTTGACTAAAATGTTTTTTTGGAATTTTTGTTTCGCCTATTTCGAATAATAATACACAATATTTAAGATAGTAATTGCGATATAAATTTAAGCTGACGTCTATATATACAAGTAATAAATATTAACGCTATTGAACCACCGAAGTAACTAGATATAATAAATTGTAATTCTGCACTGTTCTGTACTGCATAAAATAAGCCGTACAAGCGCGTCCGCTACGAAGACAGATGTTTACATCTCGTAGCGATCCGGAGCAGAAGGTCGTAGGTTCAAACCCGCCATTGGACTACCACCGTGAACCATCTCATAGTAAACCTTGAACTTATTTGGAATGGTTAGCAGATATTTCAGTGCATAGGGGATACTAAAATGGAAGGAAATTTGTTACAAAAAAGCTGTGAGGGTCCTCCTTCTGCGGTCCCCCTATAAGCGGAGCTCTTCGGGTCGCTTACGTTTGGAGTGTAGACTCCGTACTACCAATAACAGCGGCTCCGCGAAGGACTACAACACATAGTGGTACCATATTACCGTGATAGTCCGCGAGGTTGTGGCTGCTTTTCCTTATGAAGATCCCACGACCACTCTGCAGCGCTGATAACACTGTGGGGTTTTAGTCGGTGCGCTTCCTTACACCTCTTCTCTCACACCTCTCATCTTTCTCATTTGAACAGTGGATTCTTTACGTTGTAGTAAAAAATAGAAGTCTCCCAACTCTAATCCTGTGTATGACCTGTATCTACACTACATAACTAAGTCCGTTCTAGACACTAGACGTGCATCAAATGGCATCTGGAAATTGATTTCTAAAACTGCTCAGGTCAGTGAGAGTGCGCGCCGCTCGCGTCCGGAATGCTGGCCGTCGTCCTGCCCAGGTGTTCATTCACGTCGAGCTCGATTTCCGCTGTCGCTGTGTGCCGCCGGTTTAATTTGCCCCTCACAACTTGAATTTCAGGTCTGGCGATGATTTACCGATTTATTACTTTTTGATTTATTTTATGTCATATTGAGGCTTTCAGACCACTCTAAACGACATATAAGAATTTTTTGAATTATCAAAGCTTTTGAATTGCTAGCCGTGGTAGCTCAGTGTCCGGGCCTTAAGTTGCGTAGCTAGCAACGCTAGCAACTCGAGTTCGATCCCCGGTGTCGGCACCAATAAATTTTTTGTTGCAATTTTATGTGCTGATGTGAAGTATGCCAATCCGCACTGGGGCCGCGTGGCGAACTATGCCCAATACTCTCTGTACAGAGAAGTGCCTGTGACCAGTAGTGGGTCATATAAAAAGGTTGTAACTTTAAGTTTAAGCGTCATTTGTCGGGGCACGTGTTATGTAAGTTAAAGTTAAGTAACTCATTGATATTATTTTAAATTATAATTGCCATGGTATAATGAATTGCAAAGCGTCAGTAGGCTAATAGTTTAGAGTACGTTCTGCGAATTGGAAGATCGTGGATTTGAATCCACCACTCGACTATTTACTTGAGCTCCTAACTAACACAAGCTTAAGCTTGTTTGGAATGGTTAGCAAGAATATTAATAATATTTGCGAAAAAACTTGTTAACATGTATTCAACTCAATGAGCAAAACGCTTTATCTCGACGTACGTCTAACGTATTCGGACAAAAGCGTCGTAAGTACGTAAGTCTGTCCTGTTCATGATTAAATGCTATGCCGTATTTATATAAAGAGGTACTTTTTGCTCGGAATACTCCTGATATACTTATTACATATATTTATTTTCAAACATGTCACGTAGGTCATACTGTATTTCAGAATGGGGACAACACAAACAGACTTTAAACTTTTTACAACATCCAGTTGAAGCTGGAACATTTAAAGTATCGTGCACTTTACCGAGAAAACTTAGAGCTGCGTAATTTAGTTTCGCCGTTTGATGTTGTAAACACCGGAAAAGTTTCCCTTGCCATCTCTTGTCTGTTTGATTCACAAGTATATTAACGAGTAATAACCAAGACTAACTTCAAAACGTATAGGATGTATATATGAAATAGAATTATTCAGATCAAACTCTCGTCAAACTACCCTTGAAGTAATTTTTTTCCAATAAAAAAATAATCATTAATATCGGTTGGCACGATATTTAGTTATTCATCCATTTGTTGCGCAAATATCATCGAAAATTTAAGAAACATGGGACCTCACGGTGAGCAGATCTCATCTATAAAAAAATCATCAAAATCGGTTCACCAAGTTTTGAGGTAGACAAACATTAAAAAACAGATGAATTGAGAAACTTCTACTTTTTTGAATTCGTTTAAAATTTAAATATGACCAGCTGTACCGAATTTTTCCACGTCGAATTTAACAAAAAAGTTATTTACTTTAGTAGTGATTTTGTAGTATGTTTTTTGCATTTTTATTTTATAAGACAGGTAGGTAAGTTTTTCCCTATTACATCAGCTATATGCCAGTGGAAGTCCCGTCAAAATCGGTCCAGCGGTTACGGAGATTATCCGGAACAAACAGACAAACAAAAATTGTAAAAAATGTTATTTTGGTATTTACATTCATATGCGTATAGTTAAGAGGTTATTTTAATATTACAAACAAGTATATTTTTGTTCTATTCGTATTCAGATTGACATTCTAGTGAATGGTATGGTCGAAAACACTTATAAGACCAATGTTCTTCATAACACGCAAACTTGAAAGATTGCCTCGATTACGTCGTGTTTAGGGCGTAACTTTTCAATTTAAAACTCGATAAATTCACAATAACGAGCGTATGAGCTATGGCCCCGCTGCGATAAATGACGGCGTCTTTAAATTTTTAAATTAATCTCCGTTTATTACAGTCGTAAAGCGTCTCGTAAAAGCTTCTAATAGATTTAACATCCAGTAACGTGGAGGAGGGTAACGTACGGTGATAAGACAGGTCCACGCATACAAAGCGGTTTTTATGTTGTGAACGTTGCAACGATGGTATGTAGAAGTCAATAGTATTGTATTTGCATAAATACAGTAATAATTAGTTTTAGCGTTAAAATTGTTTTCATTATTGGAAAGCTTATGCCTATCTATATTCAAATAAATGTTATTTTAAGAATAGGTTAATATCATTAGAATAATAATTATATACATAATATAACGGAAAATACAATCAATATATTTCGTAAGCCAATAAGAAATGCAAAAAGAAAAATAAGCTCTTTCTCTTTCTTACAGAATAAAAATGTGTTTTCCAATTGCCTACCGCATATGCAAACATCTTTCATCAACGATGGATTTAAATTTGTGCAAAATATTTAAACTAAAACGAAACAAACTAAATAAACTAAGGTGGCACCAACCTGGACTTTCTGCTTAGTTATAATAAAATATTACACATTATTTATGTCAATTCGTTTGTTTACTTAGGTCAGTTATACATATGTTGGTTACATATATTCAGCATTACTTCAATATTTAACTCGTTATATATTAAAGAAACGTTATACATTACACCGCAATCCATCAAATACACGAGAAGCTCGTGATTTCGGAAATCAATTAAGGATTTATCGGAAAACTTTGTAGCCAAAACAAACAAAGTGGGGTCTCTCGCATAATCGTGGGATAACTTATATGCATAATCCAGCTGCGCCTGGGGCAGTGTGCTGTTCTAAAACTCTCACAGTGTACGTGTACTCTGAATATCATATATTTTGATGCATCAAGATGGAGGAAGGTAAGGGTAAATGAAACAGGTACTATTGTGTACAGGCGCACCAATACACTGAATTTATTTTTAATTTATATACATATATTAAAATTATTTATATAAATTAAAATATTACATTATATTATCAGTCTTAAAATTAATTTGTTAATATAACTAGTATATTTACAAGTAAAAACAAAAATTGGTTTCAAATCGAATCAAACGTTAGGCGCTATTACAGGCCGACGCCCTCTTTGTATTTCCGCCCTCTTTATATTATGATTGTAGAAATATCTATGAAATGAAATTAATCAGAATCTAACTAAACTCTTATCAAACTACTCTTAAAGAACATCCTGTCCAATAAAAAATAACCTTATGATATTAATTAAAAATAACCTTATGATATTAAGTTATTCGTCTTAATTCTTAATTAACTCGAATATAACACGGTTTTCTAATGGATGCCATGGTCAGAATTTGACCAATTTTCAATGGCATCACACGGGAAGCACCAGCTATGACACAAGAATTAATCATCAAAATTGGTTCACCCAGTCGAAAGTTATGAGGTAACAAATCATATACGCACTTAAACAATCATAGACGAATTGAAAAATATTCCTTTTTGAAATCATTTGAAAAATATGTTGACTTAACATTTGTTAAAATGAATTTCAGTGCATTCAAAAGTTGTCCAGAAGAGACCAATCTTAGCGACAAGATCGCCATACGCATATAATTATATCGTTTTTTATAAATGTCTAAAATGTATTATTATTGTGATGCAAATTGTCGTGCAATAAAGTTTATTCATTCATTACGTTTTACCCAGTTTTCAAAACATGTCACAACATAGAGCTTAATGTACCGTGAAGCACGTTACGCGAAATATATAGTTATAAATACAATACATGTGACCAGAGACGATGTTATTTATAGCCTCATGATCACAACGTGTCAATGCACTAGATGCTCAGTCTGTCAAATGGATCAGTGACGTGATTTGATGCTCGGTCAACCGGAAAGGTCACGCGCCCTTAGCTTGTTGTGTACCCCCACATATGAACAATGTGCCACTTTTAAAATAAATTATGTAAATATTTTAACGATGAGGTTTATTATTAGCGAACCGGACTGGCATATTCAGTGAGGGGATATCGAGGAATCAGCATTCCACGGTTATTCCTTGCAAGTTTGCAACAATGCTACTTTTGTATAAACGAGGGATTCATTATTTTATTAATATCTTAAGTTAAGATTGTACAATATTATTAAAATAATAATATAAAAAGTAAAATAAAGAGGACCATAAAGTCACCAGTAGTGAATCGGAACGCCCACGGCGGTAAGGAAGCATAGGCAGAAACCTCGTGATGATGTGTGCCGTGTCTAAAATGATGATCCAGCCGTCTAGGAAAAGTCTTTCGAGATGTTTTGCTATACGGCCGTTTGAAACGACTATCGGGACGCAGATCATCGAATCGACATCCTATGAGATGGGTAATATGTTTCTTAGGAAAGCTGTTTTTTTCTTTTAATTAGTTAATTATGTAGCAAACCCTTAGTGTTATTTTATTTACTGTTACTAAAATATACCATAAAAAGAATAAGTAAGATTTTAATTATTTTTTTATTGAAATAGTTTATTACAATTTATTACAAATTAGTACAAATTACATTTATTCAATACCATATGTAGCTAGTACAAACAAAGAACTATTACTAACGTACTAATACACAAAAAATAGAGGACTTTCAATAAAGAATTAAAATTTTCGCGACAGATTGTAGAACAATGCATGGAAATTTTAAAATGGATTAAAATGACTCGTTCCATTATACCACGACAAAAGCATTGAATACGCACACGTACGTCTTTTTAATGAGTCGTCGACACGATCAAAGAGTGAAATAATAATTAAAACAATTGGCGTAACGGCTTAATTTCGGAGCCGCGTAGGCCGCCCACCGCCCGCCCTCGCGGGGTCGGAGCGGCCCGGTGTAACACACTATTTTACGTAACGGCGAATTGATTTACTATGTGTACATTTTTGCCTAAAATATTGTGGTATTTACGAGTTGAGGGCCCTCGCTGCTGGGCTTTAACGTGATATAGATATGGACTATAAACCAAAGTTTAAAATAATTTTTCAGCGATTCAGGACATGAAAACGTTATAGAACAGAAAATTTATTCATAGAAAAAATATACGTGGCATGATATTTTCATTTTATTATCATAAGACATCTGCCGCAACTTCTCGTAATATGTTATAAAGCAACAATTGTGCAGTTCCAGAATATTCGAGAGACTAGAGCATACCAAAGGTCGACGCAACTTAAGTCATCCGAGTTTACTTTTCATGAGATATGACTTAAATAAATGGTTGGTATCTCCCAAAACTTGCTTAGTCAACAATTTGATTTGTTTGTTTTTGTGTTTTAAGGATTATTACCAAGAGTCAGTATTATTTCCTCTCATTATAATTCAATGTATCCGACGTGCTTAAGTTTTTCTTCATAAATCTGATTCTATAGTTATAGTTGGATGAAATAACTACATCCACCGATTATCTTAATTTATGCTGTATTCATAGTGTTTGAAATTTAGTGTTACCGTAATCAGATGAGAGACCAGAACCTGTTTGTAGGCACAATTTCCTGTACAAATTTAACGTCGGCGTCATTTTAAACAATCCTGTCGTCAAACATTTGCTAAAGTGATGGATTGAAGTCCTCTGTCTAGTGGAATACGCAGATAGCTCTGCTTTTGTGGGCCTTCTAATTTGATTTATTTTCAAGGGTGGGTGGGGTCCGTGGGGCTGCGAATTTGCTCTCTACGTTTAACAAAATTTTAACTAGGTTAGTGTCAGGAAAAATGGATGATGCGGTTATCTTATTGGAAAACTACTCCAGCGATGAGACTTTGTTCGGCGTAATTGTTAATTTATATTAAAACAAAATCAAATTAATGTTATTACCTATTGTTATTGTTTTTTTTTTTTATAATTTCTAAGCAAGTGCTTGACTACGATCCCACCTGATGTTAAGTGGAAATGCAGTCCTGGATGGTAAGGCGCACTAGCTTAGTAAATGCCTATTCACTCTACTCTTGAAAATCCCACGTTGTAATCGGAAGGAAAGACAGACGCGGGCAAACTATTCCAGTCCTTTGCTGTACGAAGAATGATTTTTAATAGATTTACTCCTTCTTGCGTCTTTTACAATTTAAAATACTTTTTTGAGATATACTTTTTTTAAACTGTATTATTTTTATTTAAAATAAGTAATTACTTACTTACTACGTAATACTTTTTAAAAACGATCTCTTATTATTTGTTAGTAAAATCAACTACAAAGTTCGAATCAAATGAGCCCTAACTCGATGGGGTTGCGTCGTTTATTTACAGAGTTCTTATGGACACCTTCCAGCTCCATCAACAGATCAGCTCTATCTCATAATAATATTGCATCTCCTCAAAATTAAAATTTCAGCTCAATCCAATTGACCAGCTTTGAGCTCAAACCGGAAAGTGGATGAAATTTATCTTGCAAGATTTGAATACAGACAACGGAACAGGTGAAAATAAATAAAAGCTTGTAAAAAGTTATATATCCTTTTGTTCACCTAGCTCACGTGACTTTAGCCCGTTACTCTGTCTCTACGAAGGTTGCAAGGTAGACTGACAGAGAATGCCTTTTGCATTAAGTCCGCCTATTTGTACTCTTTTTATTGCGAGGAAATAAAGAACGAATAAATTTTATAAATAAGTGTTCGTGAGGGAGGACCTTGAGCACGTTCTGATAGAAATCTATCACGGTGTACTCACTTGCCAGAGCTCGAAGACTACAGAAAGTATAGGGCACACGGACACACGCGAGTACTGTATGATACAAGGGAAAACCATAATATGTTCACACATAATTGTTATTTCACTATTACATATAATATATATGAAATGATGCAGAAAATGAGCCCGCTGTTTATTTTCCTTGCAATCGCATAAGCCGATCATTTGTGGAACCCACAGTATGCAATTGTTGCTATTTCATTGTAGTAAAACTCTATTGAGGAGAAAGGGGATTACTGTGGGGATTGCCATGGGGCGAACCATAATTACCTACATTATATTTATATTTCACTTGGATAAATTCAATTTCACTTGGATTCTAGGGCTGCTTTAGTTTCCAGGAAATGCGACGAACATAATACGTTCTATTTTCTTTTTGAAGTAACAGGCGGACAGCGAGTTTTGTCTATGATCTCCGACAGACTAGACTTGTTTGAGAATTAAAAAACCTCGAAAAAATACGAGTATCTTAAAAAAAGAATTAAGCTATACCTTCCTATGAAAATGTTACGATGAGTGATGATGGGCAAGCATTTTGATTTTGTAAATCTATTCTAAATTAAAATCGTTATTACATCACAAACCAGTTTATTTTTTATCTTTAGATAATTTTTCGTTAATTTTAAATTAAACAACATTTAAAATTGAATTTATAAATGCAGAAATAATAAAAATAAATTAATGATTGATGAAAGTCCGTAGTAAATAAATTAGTTAACTTGCTCTCAATTCTGCGATAGTGGTGAGTGAAATGTATAGACGGGCAAGAGGAAGCTATTGGCCCACATCTGTCAGAGGCACGCATCTCGCGTCGGCTTTTAACTTACAACTGACTTGGCGTTCAATCAACTATCGCTTTCTTTTTTGTCTTTACAACAAGTATATTTACGAGTAAAAAGAAAAACCAACTTCAAATCGAATCAAATGTTAAACATTTTACGCGGAAAATTACGATATCAACCTTAATCAGAACGTAACCAAACTTTTATCAAACTACCAATATCATTCACCAATCATAGAAATCAGTTCGCGTGATATTGAGTTATTCGTCCATTTGTCGCGCATGTGCTTGATGCAAATTTGACACTTATATGGTTTTGTTATGGATGCCATTGGAAGAATTGTACCAATTGAAATGGGACCACATGGGGAGCACCAGATTTCAAAGAAAAAAACTAATCATCAAGATCGGTTCTTCTAATCGAAAGTTATAAACTAACAAACAAATAAAAAACGTACAGATGAATTGAGAACCTCCTTGTTTGAAGTCGGTTGAAAACGCGGTTACTTGTTAACATCCCATGCTAAATCGACTGTGTCGAAATACATCATAGGCGTTATTATGTACAATTAATAAATAATTCGATGGAATTTCTGTTTATATGGCGAGAGGTTCATGTGTCACTTTTGGGAATTACAAGCTTAACTCTAATTGGAGTCATCGATGCGAGAATAAATTCTTCCCTGTGAATATCGATGACCTTTGCCGGTTATATCTATGACGCAAGAACTGAACGTACTGATAAAGGGATCATGACGTCATAATTTGTATTTTGTTTAACGTTATTACTAACGCAGAATTTTATTTTTGAATTCTAAACCAGTAGGATAAAATAAAAAGCAAAATTATGGATTTTCAACCGTCTTCAAAAAGGGAGGAGGTTCTCTATTCGTCTGTATTTTTTTGTTTGTCTCATCATGTCTATCATTACCAAGTTACCTCATTACCTCATAACTTTTATAAGATTTTTATTACTCCTTTTTGTTTGAAAGCTGGTGATTCTCATGTGGTCCAATTTTGACAATGGGTTCCATGAGAAAACCATATAAGTATTAGATTTGCATCAAGTATGTGCACCACAAATGGACAAATAACTCAATATCAAGCCAACGGAAAGTATATGCTTTAAGAGTAGTTTGATAAAAATTTGCTTAAGTTCTGATTTATTTTATTTAGTAATATTCTTACTATAATTCGGAAATACAAAGAGTGCGTCCTCGCGTAAAACGTTTGATTCAATTTGAAGTTGGGTTTTGTTTTTACTCATAAATATATTTGTTTATAATAATTTTTATAAATATATATTCCTCATCACTTTATAATACTCGATGATCCCTTACGGCGATTTGACATTGACATTTGGTGACATTACATTAATAACATTTAGCTAACATTTTTTTTAAATTAAAGTCATTGTGTAAACATTAAATCGACATAGTGTCGCAGATGATATATTCACTGCGAAGCTTAGTGATATGTTCATTCTTATTAAAGTTAACAAATAAATGAAATTCCTAATTTCACCTTAAATATATTATATTTAGTCATTTTTTGTATTTTAAAAGCGATAATTTAACTAAATTAGCTATCGACTTTACATTGTATAGATACAGTACGCGACAGATACGTAATTATCAATTTTTTCTAAATAGAATGATGCTTGGTGTGTTTTTACGTGAACTTTCTGCAACGTTGATACCTTTGCAACGGCTGAAATGGATTGACAGAAGAGAAGTGGTTTGAAGCCCCGACATCTGTCAAGCGCACGCATCTTTTTCGTCATCATTCAATTTACGACCGGTCGCCTGCGGTGTTTGACGGTACTATTTATAGATGCAGCTTTTAATTTAAGGCACATCATTGACATATGACATTATAAATGTCACTTTAATGCAAAATCAATATTGATACAAGTATATTTATATCATAGTACGAATATTACGAAATAAAATTAATCAGATCCTAACTAAACTTTCATCGAAGTACTCTTTACAAAGTACATTATTTCCAATAATAATGAATCATCGAAATCCATTAATGTGAAATTGAGTTAGTTGCCCATTTGTTGTGCACATACTTGATTCAAATTTAATACTTATATGGTTTTGTCATGGATATCAATGTCAGAATTGGACTAAATTACCAGCAAACTAAAGCACCAGCTTACATAGAAAAAATAATCATCGAAATCGGTTCACCCAATCGGTTCCTTCTTTCAAGTCGGTTGAAAATAATTTTGCTATATTGCAATCTAGTTTTTTAATAAATTTGTCTTTTATTTATTTTTAAGCGAAGTGGCTAAGCATTTTTCAACGTACAAATCCCAGGCGGGAAGCACCAACGACTTTCCATTTTTCAGTTTCAAGTACAGTATTTTTTTGTATAACAAGCGTGGTGAAAATTGGAAGAAAAAAACTGTCTTGTTTTACTTGTTAGAGTTAGAGGATGTGAAAGTTTATAATTTACATTTTTCAAATTTGATTATTAATTTATTATAATTACCGCAAAATTTTTCAGCTAATATTTTTGTTATAATAATGTAAAGTGTCAATCAATAAATCAATTAATTTTGACCGGTTTCAGGCTTGTGACTGTGACTTTTTTTGACAGAGCTTTACTTTTGTATTGGTGCAGGCTTTATTGAAACATAACGGTATATTCTGTAGGGAAAAATTATTTATGACAAAAATGTTATTTGGTAATAACTACTAAAACTAATTAAATGTTATTAACAACATTTTCGTTGTTATTTATAATACATTAAGACTCTGTATAGAAAACTCTCTGCTATCTAAGTTGGTTGAAAACAGGGCCAAGCTCGCGGCCGGGGCAGGGCGGGGCTGTGCCGCGCATGCGTTTGAAGCCGAGTTTCGTTCTGACCCCACATTTTCCCTGGAATTCCAGGAAAAATTACCTTAGGAGAAAATATTACCTATCACAGAAAGTTATTGTGTAATAACGAAAAACTTCATAAGGGTCATGTGTTTTTTATAGCTACTATTTTATGTACATTGCTCACTTAGAAATTGTTTTACAATAACCATTTTACACTCGTATTTTGTACTTCGTAAGCGGTCTTTAATTTAATTGCGCATTGCAAGCGTAATATTATATATAAATCTACCATAAATAGGTATTAAAAATAAAAGTTACCAAAACATGGTACACAAATTACGTAACATGGTAGTAGTATGGTAGAAGGCTAGCTAGCAACACAGTCCGCATCAGTCGGCTGCCGGCTGCGACGCGCGGCACTCGTGTAGCATGCGGGACCGGTCATGACACGCGCAGTTAATGTCACGCGCGAAATGACTTTCGCTAAACGAAGTTGTTTAGTTCTTTTTTGATATTTCTACAGAAGTATAAACCGTCGATTGTAGCACGCGATTTTAAATAAAAGTTAACTATTGTTCTGTGTAATGGACATGCATAACCTAAAAATCCATAAGTGATGAATCGGTTGTAGAAACAGTGAGTGTGTAATTGTTGCTGATAAAACTGTTTAAAAGAGTATTTTGTTGTTAATTGGAGACATTAAAATATAATGCTACATTTATGGCTTTATAGTGATTACCGGTAAGTGAAACAAAGTTAAAATAGATGTTTTTTAAATAAATTACATTGTTGGTATAAAATTGTTGCGGGTATTTGAAAAAAAATAGTATAAGTTTAACTATTAATTTCAGAACGTTATTTTAAGCATGTTTTTTTACCTATTTGTAAACGCGGAGACGTTTCTTTACTGTTTTACATATTAGGAGCAATTTGTGCTTACCATAACATAAAAAGAAATATTGTATTATAATTTAATTATAATATAATAATAAAGTATATACTGAATGGGTGTGATCTTTATTCTAAACTTCAAAGAATATATGAATTGATGCTTACTTCCTTGTAATTTTTTTATTATGGTATAATATATGATTATTTCACAAATCAGTGATCGCGTAGCTTCCATTAAAGCCGACACAGTCTACAGAAAAGCCGTAGCAATTAACCTAAGGTCTTTACCGTAAGCATGGCGTCTCTACGGTTTGCGTAGCAATTAGTGCTACGTCGTAGCAATAGAGAAGAGCAATGTTATATAATTATGAGCGCTTAGTACTACGGGGGACGACAGGGAATTCAGTTTGCTATAAATTATGGATAAAAAAATATATTACGTAGTTAAATTAAGAAAGTTCATTATCTCACGTAAATTGCTAGGTAAATAAAGACAGCTTTCACTGTGTACTTGTCACCAAAATTTTTTATAATACGATTTTTTTGTTATTTAAAATCGATATTAAAACGAATATAAAAAGAAGCCGATATATAAAAATTCGAGCCCACTACCCTCGGATCGTAAGTCGAACCGCTTAACCACTAAGCTTTGACTGTTTGTAACCACAATTTGGGAGTTTAAAATAAAGAGATGTAATTAATATAAATATATAGACAACATTTAGAAGACGACCTACAAATGTTTTAACTCCATCCATGTTTGCACCTCTTTTAGCAAACGACGGCATAGCTATTTTGCTGTCTATTTATACCATAATCTATTTAAAAATACAATAAATGTAATTCAGTTCATTTAAAAAGTTCATTTATTGTATTTTAACCTATCACCCGCTATCTTACTACATAATCAAGGCTTAAATTAAAAACTAGCTTTTGTTACAACAAACAGCTTCATGCTTCTCCTTATATAAATACCACACTCATTCACAACTGTATGAACCATACGCCATAAACCAAGCCACGTTGACACACATACGCTTGCAAAGACAACACCTACACATTTGTGTATTTTTAGTAATATCTTTATCAATTTTATTTTGTTTTAAATTTAACTTTCTTCATTTTTTTATACTTTCTAAGTGCTTGACTACGATCCCACCTGATGTTAAGTTAAAATGCAGTCCTTGATGTTACGCACTTATTAGATGTATAGCAGTTGGAGATGGCATTGATTCCTGAGATATAGGTTTTACTCTAGGAGTCAGGAATCAGGGACTTTATGTACTTATGCTTGTAAATATTTGAATAAAGTTATTATAAATACTCTTCTCTATTTCTTTTTATAATCTTATTTAAGCTTCAAATATTAAATATTGCTATTTTAGTAAATACCATCATTTCGATACAAAATATTAAATACCTTCATAAAAAATTTTTTTACTAACATTTAGAGTTAATTAACATAAATGTTTAACCGCTAAACACTCTTAGTATTTAAAAGAGATACAGTTCATGTTTCATCTTCCCTAACGGATTTGTAGTGTAGCAAACTAAACAGCCCTGCCATACCTCGAGAACTAATCTCCGTAGCGATTAGTACTACGAGACTACGGTGTAGCGCAGTTACGTTAATAGATGAACTGCATTACGTCTGTATTGTTTTACTAAGCTAAGGTTACTAATGCTTACTTGGTGCTTCAAATTTTTATTTGATTATTTCCATCACACTTCGCAATAAAGTTTCGTAAATATGTTTATTACGAATCGAAACGTCGTCGTGCAATTTATTACAAAATACATTTTAATCATGTTTTATATATATTTTTATATTTGATTTTTTTGTACGTTTAAACCGAAAAACAAACTTGTGAGCTATATAATATCACTTATAGCCTATAGCACGGCTATTTGTAAGAAAATTTTAAGAAAACATACACGATTTCTAAGATTTATTCAAATATTTTGAGAACTAACTTTAGAACTAAGTCTGAGAGAAGGCGAAGCGAGGAAATTAACAAAAGTGTAAATTGGGTCAATGAAATAAAATTTGTGTTACTGTGGCGAATTAGTTTTGCAAACCTCAGGAGTCGATTAAAGGGTGAAAATTAACATTACGCAAGTTTTAACGTTCCGTTAGGTTTTGATCACCCTTCTTCTTGTAATGTAAGATGTTTTATATTTTGTATTTTGTTATCGGATGACGTTTTTGTCTATATGATATGTCCCATATAATAAATCAATTATATGTTTTAATTGAATGAGTTTCCATACATTAATAATGATCATAAAGGGAAGTTCATTAAAGATGTTATCGTATCCGTAATCTATTGCTGACCTTTCTATCGGCCCTCAGTTATCGTGTAGCCTATATTTGTGCCACACGAAAACATTCTTAGGTCACGCATTATTATCAAAGGGTGGTCAGATATATAAGGTGACCGCAAAAGGAAGCACGATTCTTGATGTACTAAAAATACCTTTATAAAGAATGCCGGGTAATTGAACACTAACAAAGGTTTGGTATCTGGTTCATAATTCATACTATGCGTGACTAAAAATATAACCACGGTACTAAAAATGTTTTTTGTTTTAAATAAACTGTAACGGTTTTTAGATTTTACTATCGTTTATATCCAGCATAGCTGTAAATCAAATTGTTCCATGCACATATACAATTGTTATGTATGACGAAGCTGGATGCAAGCTGCCGATGATTTTGGAAATGGTTGTCCAACTATTTCCGACAGTGTCCTACGGCTGAAATGATGATGATGATGTATGATGTAGATATATCTATATATATATATATATAATATTTATTTTTATTTACTGATAATGGTGCTTGGTTAATTTTTATGACACAAAATGTATATAAATCAATAACCGCATGATAGTCTGACAGCCTGATAGAGGCCTCAGCTGGCGGCAAGCCTCTTACAGCTGGTTCTTTTGTAAATCGTTGGGGGGAAGTTAGACCTATTTCCAGCAGTGAAAGTTCTACGGCTGAAATTATGAGGAATCTAATTTTATTTACTTGGCTATGCAGAAGTGTACTCGGTAATATAAATATTATTTCGACACAATGATTGGCCAATAATTAAGCCGATCAAAAAATAGTGTACCACGGTCGGGCAGCAGATTGTTTCGTGTGTTATAATGACAGTGTTTTCAAATTTTAAAAATAATTGTCACAACGTCGCATTTAGCTTGCTTATATTTTAGACAGTTTTTGGATGAAGGCCAGCGGACGTATTTCAAGGTTTCTTTGTAGATCTGGGTCAAAATATATGCATTTTTATATCGTCTTACAAGGTACTTCATAAAAATGAATCACCATTTGTTGTTTTTTTTATAAAAATGCTAAATTTGTGTTTAGGGTGTTCAGATTGTATACGGTTATTATGAATTGCTTAAAACCAATTTTCCGCTTGAGATTATTACTATCGAAGGAAATAATTTCTGATAATACAAAGCATTGTAATTGTTTACTCTTTGACGTAAAATTGAAGTGATGAAGCTATAAAAACTTGACCGACAAATAAAGAACATGTCAGTCATAGACGTTACAACTGCAACCAGTAAGGTTGTTAAATCAAATTTAAAAAATCAAAGAAACTACTTAATTCATCCAAGATTAATTTCGGTTAAGTGAACAGACTCCATACACACATGCCCCCTTCATTTAATTATTCTTCCAACATTTGAATTCTATAAAGAAGTTATAATTAAAATTAATATTTTAATTTGACACCCAACTGTGTAGAGCAGCCTTAACTTCATCAATTGTTTAATGTCAAATATTATTAATATTATTGTACTTTTACAGACTTACTGTCAAATGTATTTATAAAGGAGACAATGAATGCATATTTATCGTGTATAATGAGCACTTGTCATTCGCTAAACATATAGCTATTAAGATATCAAAGCCCTTGGAACTACCCTCATGTTGTGTGTTCGTGCCCGACAGTAAACAGTTAGGATCGGGTGAGCCAAAAGCTAGCTCGTTTGTAACATTTCCTAAATATATACATTACTCCAGTCAGTATACATCCAATATATTATATCTCTTTAAACATTTAAAAGATTTAAATGCTTGGGCGACGTCTTAGTAACAAGAATGAGTGTAACAGATTACAGTCGACAACGTTTTGTACACGGAGTCAGTGTACAGAACCCCAACAGTTAAATTTATGCCTTGTTTTATTGGCGCCCGTACATTACGGGGATTTTCTCTTATGAACATTCGGAGGGCGTTACATGTACTTTACATCCGTTATATGAGGAATAATAATTCATTGTAAAATAACATGATTTAAATGCAATAAGAATGCTTTATGCGTTCATTTATTACAAAGCTATTCATACTCTTTATTACATACAGAGGTATTAAGTAGTTATACAGGTTAAATACAATTAGAGATTATTGTTTCGTTGTTTAATTGCATGACACATTTATTAAATAATAGGCAGAACTTCATAATCACAGATGGACTGAGGTGTTTAATGATTCAGTACATTACCCTTTGTCCTGGATCACGTAGAATGAGCTCACTATTTACTTTTACATATTATTTTTAGATTATATGTTATTATTATAATATAATAGGTTATAAATTTACTTTTTATTTAATTGAGCATTGGATTTCATGCATGTCTAAGTTCTGTCATATTGAACTTATCATACTGTACTTATTTTTTACAAAAGTTTTCGACTACAACAAGCCTGTCTTCGACAACGCCCTTGTAGCCTCCGGTAATGGGCGTTATCACTTAAGATCAGGTGAGCCATAAGAGACTTAGACTGTGATCGATATCTGATCTGGTCCACAAACTTTAAGTCGCAGGACAAGCGATAGAAAGAGCTGTCCTCGACGTTTCTCTAAGGCTGTGATTCTCAACCTTTTTTTTTGTTGCGGCACATATCGATTTCATAATTTGACGGCACACAAAAAGATAAAAATTATTTACTTACTACAACAATATTAACATTATTATATATTTGCAAAATTTGGCGGCACACAAAAGTGCCGCGGCACAGTGGTTGAGAATCACTGCTCTAAGGGATAGAATCCGAAACGAAAACAATTCGACCAAGGTAGTCATAGCTCTTAAAGCCAGTAAGTTCAAGTGGCAGTGGGTCGGCCATATCTGCGGAGTTATTGACTGGGTAGGAAAGTATTGGGATTGAGGCCGCGCTTGGTTAGGAAAAGCGTAGAGCGCCCTCCCTCCAGGTGGACTGACGACATAAATGAGTCGGAAGTAGCTGGATGTGGAAAGCGGTGGATCGGATCGTGAATAGTGCAAAGCATTGGGGAAAGCCTACTTCCATCAGTGGATAGACCAGGCTGATGATGATGAGCGACATTTGCCTTTTCCCAAAAAAAATTGGTGATTTTTACAGCACATGTAAAAAATCCCTTGGTTGCCTTTTAGAGTAGGCAAGAACATAAATAAAATTTTAAAATCCCATATATTTTTCTCCCTCATATTTAAATTGACATTTATTGACATTTAACAAGCACCACCGTTATCACATTCGAGCCTCAGCTTAATAATTCCCAGAGAAGGGTGCGCGGAGCTCCGACAACGGTAAATTGCCCGTGGACGCGGCGCCCTACGTCACGCTGTCATGATATATGGATTCTTGATTTAAAACCATGTACGAGCTGACGAGGGTTAGTTTTACCGTTGAAACATAATTCTTATGTTGCTTATGATTTTAATTAACCGCATTTTACTGTTTTCAAATTAAGTGTATGAAATGGAAGTTAATGTTTTATGTAACTTCCTTATTACTAAAACTTCTTTATGCACTAAGAGTGGGGATTAGCCTGGTGAATGCGTTACGACGTGTGATCGGATGAGGTGAAGGGGAGTTGAGAGGGAGATAAAAGTTAGTGAAAGTGATAAAAGGAGTGAAAATAAAGAAGAGAAATTAGAGAGCTGCTGGCGATCATATTATTTAAAATGTAATTCTGATACGAAGTTTACAAAAGGAAGTTCACTCTTATCTATTGTGTTTACTGAATATGAGGTTTTTAATAAACGCTTTTCTCCCTTAATCCTAAACGAGTAGAAAGAGATTAATCGTTATCCACTTTAAACCTATAGCAAATATTTTTTTTTTGTTCACGCGGGGGAATCTTTTTAAAGACAATCCTCCGGTACCCTGGGTGGGCCCGGAGGGATGTGTGGGACTCTGCCTGGGCAGCCCCTACCCACTAAACCTTCCGCGAATGCCATCAGCCGTTATGAGCGGGGTGCCCCGGATCTGTCAGCGACAGGACACCCCAACGACCGGCCGGTCCCGGCAAAGACCGGGCTTCATCCTCAAAGGGGACTTCTCCGGCACTCAGAGAAGTCCCGACGACGGCGAAGCATGCTGGGGCCAGGTACCCATCCTGGCCCCGCTTCGGATTACGGGGGCGGCAAGAGGAGGCGTTCGTAACGCCTCCTGCGCACCCCGAGACGTCGCCTGTGGAGGGGGGGAGCCTCTGCGCTCCCCTCCCTGACCCGCTCGTCAGCCTCCTTCTGGGACCGTCTCACAGAAGGAGGCGACCGCCGTCCAAGACCTGTCGCTCGAGACCATCGCAAGAGCGAGGCTCGGAAGCGGCAGTTCTACACCAGCGATGGCAGATACCATGTCATGGCACCGCTCATCGGCCTCCCGATGGGCCGTCCGACACAGGTAGTCCCCGAAGCATCCATGCCCCGTGAACACCTGCGTCAGACGGAAGGTGAGAGGTTTGCGCTTTCTGCGCATCCACCGCTCTAGGACCCGGCGCAGAGCACTCGTTGTACGAATACCGTACGAGTGATGCGCCAGGTCCTCCTCCCACCTTCGGCAAAGTGCCACCTCCCCTAACCGACGGAACCTATACCAAATATAACATAAGGTGAACCTATAACATCGGATTTATTTATTTATTCAATATTTATACAAAAAAGTCCTCAGTCCGATTCTTTAAACTCAATCTTTAAACTCTTTAAATCAATAAGTACTTTTTATTCAATGGGTATTAGGGTCTATCTGAAAAGAAAGACAATATGGGATATACAATAACACAGATTCGAAACATAAAGACAGCAGAGTTGGCTGTGCTGACGTCGGGAAGCAATATAATATTTAAACTAAAGTTTTAGGTGAAAGCTTCAAATCTTTATTATTATCGTTCTTTTCAATTATTCTTCAAAGTATATGCTTTTAATTATACGATGTTTTTTACGTATTTTAAATTTGACATTGGATTTTCTTTTTAAACAATACGAATATTAAAATATCATTCGTGGTCTCCTAGGACTATGTAAAAAGCGCAGGATAAAGCTTTCCTTCAAGCCGACACTCGACTGAATGACAACGTGTTTCAGGAGAAGGCATTTCCTCTTAAGAATGAACCCCTCGCTTTGCCCCTAGAGACTGTCGGAGACGCGCGCTGAATGTACTACGCCACACCACCCGGAGTGATCCGTCAATTTGAAAATAAATTTACCATTTCTTCTTATATTTAAGAATAATTTTTAACATAAGATAAAATATTTTGTTTTATAATTATTAGAAAAGGATTACGTACGGTATGGTATAGCAGATCTAGCGTTACATTAACTATTACTAATACAGCAGGACATAGCTTCTAATTCCATGTTATAATTTGCCCAAGCGTCCTACGGCTAGGGCAATCCATGACTTGAAATGTCGAATCGAAAATTGGTCGTAATTTAGACAGCCATCGCCGTTAGATCAGATTCGGAGAACCACAATCCACTCCTATCCCAAAACTACTAAAGGTTGTTGGCTGGGCTGCTAAAATAAAAGAAATAATTTAATTAATTGAATTGAGTGATGGCTTAAGATGCTGACCTTAAGATAAAACGAGTTAATTTTAGTTATCA
Source organism: Meandrusa payeni (assembly GCA_029286785.1). Taxonomy (NCBI): domain Eukaryota; kingdom Metazoa; phylum Arthropoda; class Insecta; order Lepidoptera; family Papilionidae; genus Meandrusa; species Meandrusa payeni. The sequence goes on along the minus strand of JAGSMX010000006.1, from coordinate 16,403,432 downwards.
ATAAACGAAAAATAAATAAAGATCGACAGCGGTTACTTCACAAAAATTACGGGTATACAAAAATAAATTTTAATTGTAAAAATTATTCGTAACTTTCATCGTGGATTAACTCAACATAAATATTTTGTTTTAAACAGAAAGTAAAGATACTTTCAAATATCAATACCAAGAATAAATCCTTTTTTTGAGGTAAGCCAGCCAAGAATCTTTAGAAATATTTTAAAAGCAGTAATTCTGTGATTGTTTCTGAATCCTCTTCCATTTTTAAAATTAAAATGTTATTTTGTATGTTTATTATTATTTTTATGAATTTCAAAACTCTATTTGAATGACATTTAGTGTCATAAACATCGGTCAATATAACACGTATAGGACAAAGTTAGCTAATTGCTAAAACCATGGATCAAACACGTTTCAATGATAAATCGTTTCAGAAAGTAGACCAGTTAGTATACACCTACGTATACTATCCTTATACTACACAGTTTTAAAGGTAAGATATAATAACGTCTAGTACGTATTACACTGTGATCCAATTAATAAAAGGATAAGTGCAAATAACATTACCGACTGTAATGTAAGATATCATAAAGCTCTTTATCGTTTGCGTGCACGAATAGTAATAAATCGAGATTCATCAGCGACTACGGGCCCGGGTATTTGTTGTAAATATAAATCGGGAGTCCGTATGGGTTATCCTTGACCCCGAATTACGAGGGAAACATATTTCATTGCGTAGACTTTTGCAAAGGGAATTGGGTGTTTTTTATCATCTATAAATAAGATTGTTGTTCAGATTTTTATGGCAATCTTTTATGTAATAAATGTTATTATATTAAACTATGTTTGTTCATCGGAGGGGAAGGAATTAAGGTAGATAGAATAGATATTTTATCTATTCAAAGGCTTATATAAAAGTTAGAATAAAGATAATTAGTTATTAAATCAAAGCTTATACACAAATCGTAGCTGATTATTCATTGCACAAAGACGTTGTGAAACTAAACTAGTTATTGTATATGAAATAAAAAAAAATAATTATATTGAATCGTAATAAAATTAGTATACATATGAATAATAACTTGCATTACGCTACCCAGTCTATTCGTAGCCTATAATGTCGTTAGTACTTGACCTGCTACACATAACTGTTTTAGTGTTTTGTAGCCTGTGTTTCGATCGATGCGGTAAATAATTAATTTGCTTCGTGTTATTTTACGAGTGTATGCGGTTCTATTGCTGTGTTTCATTGATTATTTTACTTGAATACTAGAATATGCATGGGAACATGATCTAATTGCTCTTTTCTTGTATCATACTTTCAATGACTACTGCTTATCTATTAAATCATTTCTTTACAAACTTATTCCAGTACCGAGACGAAACTGAATCTCTCTATCTCATACAAACTATACAATGACATCGTTTGTCATCTGGCTCATTTAGTGATTGACGGATACATACACTTAAAATGTTACGGGATATTTGGTCAATCTTTGCGCATTTAACTATTAGAGATGATCTATTCCTTTCTTCTTATCGTGGTTATGTAATGTACTATAAGTATGACTTCAACCGCTGTACCGCGCCTTAGGTATGCGCGCGGTGAGTTGGGAGGTGGAGCACGACATAGGCAGGACTTTTGACATTCGGCCGTCATCGCTCATGGCGGGAACTAGTCTGTTATGGACTGTCTCTGTATACTTTTTATGTTTGACAGCTGGTGATTTCAATGTAGTCCCATTTTGATCCCATCCAATGGCAATCATGAGAAAACCGTTAAAGTATAAAATTTCTACAAAAGGCTTAAATTTGCATCAATCAATCAGTATTTGCGCCCAAAAGTACGAATAATTTTTTATTGAAAAGTACTTCAAGAGTAGTTTGAAGAGAGTTTAGTTAGGTTCTGATTATTTCTATCTCGTAATATTCCTTCGATAATTTGTAAATAAAAATAGGTCGTCCGTGCGTAATAGTGTTTAACGGTTCCGATTCCGTTCAAAGTCGGTTTTTGTTTTTGCTCATAAATAAACTTGTTTTGAAATACAATTTAAAATAAAATTGAAATCTCTTACGTCGATTATTTTAAATCATATCAAGACGCAGTGTTAAAACTATGCATAATAAATATACTCCGTCCGTCCGGCGAACTTGTTTTCGCTCTACGTGAATATTTTAATCTGTTAATGCTTTCGCGAAATTTCACTTTAGTGCCGTTTTGCATTCAAAATTCGTCGTTGCGTTTTGGCACTTCGCCGCGGCTCGTACGCTGCTACATAAATTGACACGTGTCAATGGGTAATGCACACCTTGTAGTGTATTTATCATATGTTTTTTTCTTTATAAAAATTTGCTATGTTGGCTGACATTATACCACAAAGGCGATTAAAAACGCGTACGACTTCCAGTCTAGAGGCCGAGTCGCTCCGCTAGTTTGACATCAACTCCTTCATTAGTTGTCATACTTTAGAATCCCTTCAAGTACTTCAATTGCCTAAAAAATTTCAGAGAATGAACTAAGTAATAGTTCTTCAAAATCATGTACCCTTAACATAATGCGCGACACATTTAAATGTAATGCATGTAATCTCAATGTCTACGCGAATTTAATATAAATATTGGAATAAAACTTACTTTGAGAATATTTAATTTTGATTTAAAATATACGAGGTACGAGTGTGTACGAGTAAAGAAAAGTTAGTTAAAAAAAGTACTTCACAGAATTTGTGGTCAAAAATTGATCAAAAAGGTAAGACTGCGTTGTGACCATGATAACATTAAAACACTCGAAACACCGGATAGTATAATAAGTTATCTACACAAATTTTATGAAAAATTAATTCCATATTTAAATTGTTATTCATAAAAATATTTGCTCAAAGCATCGGCATACAAAATATAGTTTAATGATTGGAGTCAAACGGCGTGTTAGATTAATTTATTCTGTAGCTTTCAACTATGAGGAATAATTTATTTCGGGGCCCACGCTTCTGTTCGGTCGTTTTAACGTTGTTTGATCTATCGATCCTGCTTTTTGTTATTTGCATGTATAATGTACAGATAATAAGTTATAGTTGTATAATTATTTAATAACAATAACTCTCGGGACCTTTCAATTTTAGTAGGCAGAGTTACAATTGTTTACCGCTTTTTTTACATGTCTTTCATTTACTTTATTAGGTTTTGTACATGAAGAGTGAGTCTATGGTTGATGATTTATACATAAATTCAAAAAAAGTTTTTAGTATTTAAAAAATCAAACGAAAACGCATTGTAACAAGGCGCTGTGTGATTCAAACTGTTAACATATTTATATAAGAACGAAAATTATTCACTAAGCATCTGCTAGCTTAAGCTATTTATAATAAGCTTATTATTCTAAATTGTAAACGAAAATGTCGTCTTTCAGCCCCAAGAAAGCAATGATATACCTAATCGTAAAATCTGAGAGCTAACGCAATACGTGTTTCTCCATGGAAGTTCATAAAGAGGATGAATGTCTGAAGACATGTTTCAATGGAATTGCACGTATATTTGTCAGTAATCTCAAATCTCAAAATCAATATCACCCAGCTGAAGTATAATATATATATGTATAATGTTTTTATTTTTTTTTATTTGAAAAGCGGCAAACGATGGCGCAGATACGGCTCACCTGATGTTAAGTGATCACCGTCGCCCATGAACATCCACAGCACCAGAGGAGCTGTAGGTGCGTTGCCGACCTTTGAGATAGGAATAGGCTCGTTATCCTATCCCTCCCTATCCGATATGTTCGATCGTTGTAAAAATGTGAAAATGTACAATCAAAGTTTCAATTTCCGGAAATGTATAACCATATTCCCACTTCTGATTTAAAGTAACAGAACGAAGTTTAAAGCGAGTATAAAATGAATTCCGGTAATCGGAAATCTGTTATTATTCATTCAATTTTTAAAAAAGTTGAAACCTCTTAACATTAAAGTTATTCCATTGACGGCCATTGGTGCAACATTCCGGACAGGATGCGAGAACCAAGCTCTACGTGACTGTGCTACGAGCCCGCAGTTCGTAGCGGATAAGCCCGTTTCAAGTCCCATTGAATCTGTAAGCGATGTCTTAAGAGGAACTATTTTGAAATCCTCTTGCATATTTTAGTTTTAAAATCACTTTGTGAAAGAAACTGCGATACTCTATGAAATATCAACATTATATTAGGGGTTTAAAATTTTACGTGAAAAATATACGAGTATGTCTGATATATCTATATGGTTGTAAATAATAAAATTATGTAATCACAGTGCACGTACTCCAATTTGGCCTATGTTAGAAATCAACAGGTAATGTGCCAAGAGTCAATGATCAAGTAAAGTGCATTAAAAAGGGGCTCCCAGGTTAATGATAAATTAATCTTCCATGCACACTATTCATTCATTTGATCCGCTTTGACGTATCTCAAATTTTATCATAGCTGTAATGTCACGGCAAGTTATACGATTTCTGACAGTTTGGATACGTTCCAAATGTGATGGCATACAGCCAGCTCAACTTGACACACTGAACTTCTCATCCTGTATTTAAAATAAGCTTATCATGTGGGAATTCCAAAGCATCCAGAGACCAGTGTATAATAGATGACTTACACTCATGACTGTATCAGAATATATATGTTAGTCTAGTTTATATGTTTCCGTAGAGATCAATTTTATGGGACAACGGAAAAAGGCCTTTTGATATTTATGTTTAATGAAAGAATTTCCTGGTCCTGAAAATGATTTGTTAAATGCTATACACTTATCAAAACTTCTCCTCGAGTCAAAAAAAGAGCACCAATAGTAGTTTTGATTCATTCAATATTAGTACCTCTACGTAAATGAATAAAAATTCAAAAAGCTAAAGTTATTACTTTGCTATTCTTTTGAGAAAATAATGTAATATTTCAGTTATGTTTCAAATAAAAGCGCATGTACAAAAGATGTGTAACTGAATAAGTTCTCGAATAGAAACGAATAAATTGGAAGTTATTGTATGATACGCCACGAACAGTACATTTGAAGTATATCTCTTTTTTAATCCAAAAGGCAACACACCAATATTCAGAATCCGTTTTGAATGGACGTCGACCAACAGCCGTCAACAAGATGCACTCACTTTTATATGCACTAGAGAGAACTTCATATTTCCCGAACTTTAATATTCCAGCCGAACTCAATAGATTTATTCTTGCGTATGTTCTTCATCAAAAAGTGGATTTTTAATCTTGGATAGTAGAAACGCTCAACAAACTGCATTTAAATATAGAATCAGTTCTTCACACAAATAGCGAGACGTAGCCAAATGAAAAGATGAAATCAGTTCTCTACAAAATACAAAATGTATTGTGATTCTCAAAAGGGGAGTTCTAAAGACTAAGATTTTTTTTAAAGGAAAGCTGGCAATATTTCTTTTTTTTTTTCAGAAATATTACTCACATTCTTTTTCACCATTCCAACTAAGCTTGTGCTAGGAGATGGTTCACGCCTATAGTCGAATGATGGATTCGAACCTACGACCTTACGATTCTTAAATCGTAACATAAACCATTAGGCTATTGACGCTTTGCTAAATGACTACATTTTATTACACTCGAAGTAGGGTTGGTAGCGTTTTAGGCAATTTAAGGCAACCGCCATACCACTGAGTCAGATTATTTAAGGTCTGTTACCCAACAATGGGACATATATATAAACTGTAACTTTAACTCTCATACATTAAAAGTCATACTTTTAACACTTATTTTAGCCCACCATATTATTAGAGATGCTTTTTAGTCATTGAATAAATACTGTTTTTAATCTTAAACTATACACTTTTCAAACAGTATAACAAGTACAGCAATAGCTATTGAGAAACTTGGAATCTAGAGCGGCGTGTGGTTTTCACTTTTGATGAAACCGCTACTGCAGTTAAGTTCGTGGTAAGTGATGGCTTAATTAAATAGAGCTTTTATATCTTCTTTAAATTAATAATTTTCCCTTATAATTTTAATTCTAAAATCAAGGCTGTCTCGGGATAGCAGTGTTTTAAATTGATTAAAAAATCCATTTTGCCGTGACATCATAGGATATTAGAGTAAGTTTTTTATTAGTGAAAAGTGAGTGTAAAGTATTCTCATACAAAGTATATTTAGAAGTATAAACAAAACCGACTTAAAACCGGACGTCACAGATCAAACGTTGAACGTCTCTTTTATTTCCGTAGTATCATAGTCATATCACGAAATTTTGGCGTCTCTCTTTCTGTTCCCCGATACGTTTGCGTAACCTATACGCCTACGCCAATAAAGTTTACTTTGGACCTAATCGAAAGAATAACCCTTCATAGAAAAGAAAAGTAAATCGAAAATTGCCGGCACTATTTGAGTGAATGATACTATTGAGAGATACTGTTGACAGTAGACACTATTTGAGATAATGTTTGTGGCATTAAAAGAAAATACAGACGAATTGAGAATCCCCTCTTTTGAAGTCGGTTGAAAATTACACTGGATAGCCCCACTTTACCCGTAACCACAACTTTTGCAATTATATAATCGTTGAAAATAAAGTTAAATGGCTCTAGGCAATAACGCAATAAAGTCCCTTTATTATATTATTTTATAAAAAGTGGGGTATGTCAGCTTTTACTGGAAAAAATACAAAAGGGGATGATATTATACACCATGCTGCGGAGAGCATAGATGATATATTATATTACTGATTACATCTGGAACCTATATTTTTTGGTTTAAAAATAATAATTGTCTTTTACAAATTCGCTTCTATTGATTGACATATAATTCCATAGTTTATTATCTAATTCGACGCTTGGTTAATTATTTTTTAAGTGGAATTAGAAGTGAGGTGAATCAGAGCCTCTAGTATCTTGTAAATGAGTTTGAATCGTGAATGTTTAAAAATACACTTGCTGCACCGCGGGCACTCTGTTCGGAAGTTGATTGCGTTTGTCTTTGAATTGTAGGAACGTGAGTGGTGCTCGACGTTTTGCATTAACAACGTTCTGCAGTGATTTAATTAAACCACAGGGTGAACGTCGCTCAGACACTCAGCTCGGCGAATTCCTTCGACGCTTGCCTTGCGAAGCTTTCGACGTAGTGCTTATTTTAAACATGTATAATTATACATATATGTATATAACAAATAAAAGAAAAACAACTAGTCACACTGACACTCAACTTTATAATAATTCTCAATGACCGAACATTCTACATTACAATTTTAACTTCAGTTCTACCGGCCTATTACCTACTTACCTACCTAGACCTCAAAACTATACATTTTTTTATATTCAAAGAAATAACAACTCTATTGGCAATTTAACTCTACACAGTCGGGGAATTCGCCATGTCAAGTGATTGCTTTAAAGTACTCTTCGCAATGGGCACATAGCGACATTATGGTACCTCAGTGTCTAAGCGGTCGCCTCTTGTTGCATAATACGCTAAAAAACAGAGCTCGATCCCGGTGCCGGCACTGATTTACCACGAGCTCGGCGGTGAAGGAAAACATCGTGAGGAGGAGAAAAACAAGCACTCCAATTTTATTTATTTGTATTGATAGAGATTGTATGTAGAGAGATTGGAATGGTTAACAGGAATGTTAAACTACAAAGAATAAAATGTTAGAATAAAATCTTCACGTGATTTTCTTATATACATTTTAATAACCCTTAGCTTCAGTGTAGTCTTTGGATAGAGTTAATGGGAGAAGCGAGGAAAGTATAAAATGATTTTTACCTATGTATTATAATGTATCCTAGTACTGCACAAATCTAATTCTTCATGTAATCGATCAAATATTGGTGATATAACAAAATAATAGTATTTATTAAAGCCCGGGCGCTTTCCAATTCCAAATCAATCCAATAATCCAGAACTAGGCTCATGAACAAGCAATACTGATTACCGACTGAATTGTTCAACACAGCGCCCTAGCTTAGTTTAGGGGGGTGAGGTGGTGGGGTTACCTCCTACGAACGTGGATTAAGACGACTGGCCGTGACGTTACTAGCATCTAGTTTGCGGTTCAAGCGAAATATTCCAAATTTGTGATGATTTGTCGACGGCTTGTCTTACAAACTCTCTTCGCTTTTGTTTAGGAAAGGATATTAATAAGCATTCATTTAATATTTATTGGTAATTCAAATTAGGTCAAGCGCAGAATTTTTCAACCGACTTCCAAAAAGAAGGAGGTTCTTTCTTTAGACTGGTGGGTGGGACTATAAACTGATTTTGATGATATTTTTATTTTTATGCCGATGCTTCTCGGGTGGTACACCATTTCAATTTGATGCAATTTTGACCATGGCATCTATTTGAAAACCAAAGAAGTCCTAAGTTTGCATCAAGTATGTGCGCCACAAATTGAGGAATAACTCAATATCACCCCAAACGATTTCGATGATTGCTTATCTCTGTCTACGGAATACTCAACCAAATTTACGCTTTGTGAAGCTTGTACTAGTGTCCACACTAACGAAAAGATTCTTTAAATATAGCAAATGCTATCTGATATTATATGAATTTATTTGGCAAATATTTCAGTGATTTTCTTAAGAACATCAAACTTATTGCTACAAATTAAATGTGAATTAAACCCTTGATTGCCAGACCGTGAGGCCAAGCACCACTATCACCGCTTCAATTGCATGTTGGTTGTATTAATTAAAACCATAGCGAGCGAACAATGAAAAACGCTTCCCGTGCAGTTCGTCTCAATGCGCGACCAGAATGTAGTGCGGCTGTCGACCACCTGAGAATGGGCTCAATTAACGTGGAAGTGGCACATTCGTCATACCAACACCACTCTAATTTGTATTCCGAAAATAAAAGGTCGTTATACTGTAGTTCATTAATGCGGTGGACTTGCTCAATTATAATCTTTAAGGGATAGTAACACTAACAAATTGTTACACGTTTTAAGACTTCAACCCACGACATTGTTTCGTAGAAGGTACATCAAACCTTTACCCTATAGTCCTTTGCTGTAGATTAAAGAAACCGAATGGTGACAGTGCTGGGATTTACAGAGTTCAATTATACATATTTAAAAACAAACTTTAATGTAATACGGATAAAGCGAAGATTCATCACAAAAAAAAGATGAAGCTTTGAATTCCAGTCGTGTGTTAGTGAGACTCTTTCAATTATTAAAAAAAATATATTTTTAAAGTTATTCAGTTTTTCACTAAAAGGATTTAAAAATCGGGAAAGTGGGGTGTCGCTACTTCTGCGTACCCCGTTTAAGTTTAAGATGGCGAAATTTTCTTTTTAAAATATGTAATACATAAGAAATACGGTCACATGGAGTCTCGTTCGGTCAAAAATACGTAGGCCACTATGATCACACATTAGCTAGCTTTGTTTCAATGTGTGTTGTAGCTATATTAATTATTAAGCTATTTGGATACGCTTGTCTACTTCTCACAAAGCCTAATTAGGTCTCATATATGTTATAGGTGATGACCCCATTGCCAACCAATTTTAGCAACTTTTTTTTAAAACGAAAAATGGGCAATTCATTTCTGGAAGCCGGCTGGGATTATAATCCGCGGCCATAAGTTCGTAAGTCTAATTGGCCACTAGGCTAAAACTACCATTTGTTCGTTGTACAATGTAAATATTGTGATAACTTACAAGACGATCCATTCATACGACAAGTTAAGCCGTAGCCACTATAGTTGTATATCATATAGTACCAAATTGAATTTGCGGTTAATTTCTGTCCGTACATCTGTCGTCGGCTCTCCGGTGTTGCTCGTGTAACGTGCAGCGACTAAATTAAATGAACGTTATATGCAAACACGTGTACGGCTGTACACGCTTGCTTGCTGTACTGATTAGCTGGCGACCGAATTTAGAATAAATATTGGCATTTCGACGGTTCACCTAATTATGTCATGCTAGTTTATGTTTGAAATTATGTCCACGGTAAACTTAAATACGAAACAAGTCCGTCGGAGCATTAAGAGAATTTGGAATAAAATATATACGTAATTTAGTATACTCGAGGCGTTAATATTAACATAATGGTTAAGGGTATGATATATGTACATTCCAGTCCACTATGTACACAAGTTTAAGCTTAGTTGGTTAATAAGAATGTTAGTAGTTATATTTGTAGCAATCGTTTTTTTTTAAAAACAAAAGACAATAAAAGTACTTTTCTCCACTATATCACGATTCATAACTCTATCAGGTGAAGACCGACGATCATCTTCGTCAATCCGTATAGTAACGCAGGGAATTCAGTTTCACATTTCAATATTTACGTGTAAACACAAAAATGACAAATCAAATGATTGATGGACTTAACATTAAAGTCCACAACGTGCGGATGATCTCTTTCGAGACTTGGTGATGGTTTTATCATGGATGCCATCTTTAGACCATTGAAGAACGAGTGCCATTCTGATCCCTCATATATAATCCCTCATAGATAAATACTTTTTGCCTATAAATGTGTGTAAAAAGGTGAACTAAATGCTGTTGTAACATTTACTTCCAGCTTACCAACATACGAGTAGTGCTCAAAGCTACGTTTTTTATGGAACAATTCAAATTCAAGAGTCGGATACCACATCCAGTCTTCGTGATTTCTTATATACCTAAGAGATTAAAAGCACGTACCCTCGATTAATGAATGATCGAAGTGTATAACTTAAGCTGCGTGAGAAGCAGTTTGGTCACTTAAGGCACGTTGCATGATTATGCCGAGTCACGTGTTGAGTGGACCCGGTCCAGATTAATATGGGGCAGATACCAATTCCAACATTTATCAAAAAGGTCATTACTCTCTTAGGTTAATTTGCATAGTTCCATGCAAGAAGTTGTGACTTGACAATGACTAGCCTCATACAGAATGAGTGGTAATTCGACGTATATTTTATAGACGCTGATAGGACTACTTGCAATTATTTTAACTCCTCTACGCATTATGCATAAGTGAACTATTTTTGAGTTATAACTTTTGTAACTTTTAAAAAGTCAGAAATGCATCTTCAAAATAAATGCAAAATAAAATCTATTTTTTTCTAATTTATAAAAACGATTAAAAATTCGTTATTTATTAATATTAAAACAACAATTTTAGGCCAAATGTGAAAATGTGAGATGAAAAATGAGACTACTTACAATTTTTTTTTAGATTTATCTCCACTAAAATGCTTTATAACCAAAAAATATTCCTCCATGTGTAGTTATGTGATGTTACGACTAACGAAGACGCGACAATGTAATGGCTAAACGTGAAGCGGCTTAAAGTAAAACGGCTTCTACAAATGATTTTTCGTTTTAAGGAGTATTCTGAACAAAAGAATCACTTTAGCTAATCGTAGTGCTAGTACGGTCATGCTTTTAGGGCTTAGTTTGATGAAAATCGACGGAAACTTTATTTTTATAATTTATATATTTTTAATGTTTAAATTCCCTAATCTGCCGTGACACAGCAGATAGGAGGCAAAGAGCTGTGTTCGGTATTTCTCTAAGGTATAGAATCTGAAACGAATAAATTTGACGCAAATTGAAGTCACAGTGGGCCGGCCACATCTGCCGATTTATACATAGCACGTTAATATTCCATCTGCTACATGTGTGTGTGTTTGTATATATCTCTTGTTACATAAACATTGTACAGAGAGTAATGTGTCACACCTCGTTCTCAGATCGATCCCTGGTGGGGGCACTAATAAATTTGTTGTTGCTATTTTACGTGCTGATTTTTGTTCGGTTTTGAAGGAAAACCTCTTGAGGAAACCTACTTGTCTTATAAAAATTTTATAGTCTGCCAATCCACACTAGGGCCGCTTGGCGGACTGTGCCCTTGTACTCTCTTCACAGAGAAGGCCCAACAGTGGGACATATATATAAAGGCTATAACTTTACCATTAACATTGCCAAATGTATAACAAGTTCCAATAAAGTGTAAACAATCAAGCGGGAGAACTCGGGAATATCGTTAGGGGCCGTTCTAATAACAAACTTGAAGAATTACAAGTTCCCTTGACTTGTTTGGTGCTAACTGTTTTTATTATAAATTTGAATGGCCTCGGGATCACTTTCAACTTCACCCTTAGAACAGGTTTGAGAAATAGAAGCGGCTCTGTAATTATTTTAGTAACTTTGTATTTTTTAATTTCACAATATTTTTACTCGGCAGATACTATTGATGTCATAAACGTTCCCACTCTACTATACTACTATACAGAGTTACAAATATCTTCCCAATTTTTACCTAGATTTTGAAGTCTCTTAGATGACAGGAAATGAGCCCATCGGACAAAACTTGTCAAGTGACTAACGACTTCCTGGGATACTATTTTGTGCCGCTTTTTGTATTTGGCGTGTACTGAGACCCTTTAACCACAATTAAAAAACAAATTACAGTATCGCAAATTTCGCATTTTGTTTTTAATTATTTTTTGTTAAATGGCCAGCACCAGAAACTGCAGTATGTTAAGTGTACCACTTGATAACCGAATGATACTCGTAGATAGATGCTAGGCTAAATTCACACTGACAAACACTACTGTTGTATGTATGTTAATATAACTTAATTAAAAGCAACGGCCATGAGTACTGCAATACTTTTAGTGGAAAAGGAGCTACTTTTAATGATATCAATATTAAAGGAAGGATACAAATCTGAGCCAGCCGTGTGGACCAAATATTTTCAAATGTGCAGATATTCCTCGGAACGAGACGATGGGTAAGTGACATTCCGAGGAATATCTGCTATTTTTAACCGACTTCAAAAAAGGTGGAGGTTCTTAATTCGGCTGCATGTTATATTTTTATGTTTGTTCTTCATAACTTTCAACTGGGTGAAACGATTTTTATGATTCTTTTGTGATTTGTACGAGTCCGTGTGGTTACATTTCTCATGGATGCCATTGTAAGTTTTGATGTTGGCATCCATGAGAAAACCATAATGTCCTAAGTGGCATTCAGTATGTGCGCGAATTAATTACGGGGAACTCAATACGACGCCAACCGATTTCGATAATTTATTTTTATGTACTTTTAGATCTACTTCAACAGAAGTTTGATTAGGTTCTGATTAATTCTTCGTAATATTTCGTAATATTCCTAGGATAATTCGGTAATACAAAGAGGACGTCGAACATAATATCGTTAAACGTTTAATTCGACTTGAGGCCCGTTTTTGTTTTTATAAATACTTATACTTATTGTTAAAAGCACAAAATGGAACTCAAACTAACCCAACCACTACTACAGCTGCACCGCTATCGTCGAATGATGGATGAGACAAGAACACCGTCGAACACTTGTTAACACGCCGGCAAGGCCCGCGACAGAGCAATTCAATTACTCGAACAATCAATCAAGATTGCCAACAATTAAATCAATAAACCCGAACCGTGAGCAGATATGCTCAACGTTTTTACTACCTGACCTTAACCCCACAGTGACAAGGGTGCGTTCAGGGCGGGGGCAAGGATGTATTGGGGTGAATATAGCTTATTCATATATAGGATAACCGTATTAAGATATGTCTACTATCTGCTCAAACAGTGACTATGACAAACTGGTATACATAGGTATATTATCGTTTATTTATTCTATGTGTATGTATATTAATATATTCATATAAACGCTATCTCTGGTGTATGTAACTGTATGTTTATCTCTATAAGATTTTTAAAGCGTTATTCATAGCGATCGTAGTCTGGCATCCCAATCCGATTCCCCATGGATTAACAGCACCAATATGGGCAAGGATGAAGTAACTCTGGCCTTTAGGCTACGGTCCGGAGACATTCCGCTTAATAGCTTTGCCCACATGATGGGAAAGGTGGCAACCCCTAATTGTTTATAATTCGGGAAAGTTGAGGATGCTTACCACATAATGGTCGAGTGTGTCCGGAACGAAGCCGAAAGAAGAAAAGAAAAAGACTATTCACGGTGAAATTTAATATTGATTTGTCGTATGTGGGGGTGTGTAATAGCATTCTTGCCTTTCCGGAGTCGGATCAGGCAAGAATGCTATACCACCTCGTTAGAGCGGGCCTGAAACGCAGCTAATAGTTATATTTAGTATTCGTGTTTTGATGTTGTGTGTTGTGTATTTAATATTGTATTGTTTTGCTGTTATGTCAAAATTTATTATAAGATTTTTATGAGGGTGATATGATCAATTTTGATCAAACCCTCCATAATAAATTAAAAAAAAAGTCGGTTAAAAAACAAGCAAGGTCTATCACAATGGGTTATATATAAAGATAATATTGTGTTACAGTATGTTTACATAAGATATTGTATGACAATTGCTAACAATACAGGTTAGAAATAGATTTTTTTTAAGATTTTTCACAAATATTACTATAACATTACGTTAAACATTTCAACTAAGCTTAAGCTAGTGTTAGGAAATAGCTCACGTTAATTGTCGTATGATGGATTCGTACCTACGACCGTACGTTTCGCAGACCGTATCCTAAACCATTAGGCTATTTAAGCCGTTTAATTTAGATTTCCGCCAATGAATAGGCCACCAATAGCGGCAGGTGAAATATTCCTTAGAAACTCGATCACACGGGCTTTGTTTTCAACGAGTAGTTGTGTTGGACAGGCGAGCTTGATCCGGTAAGCCCCGGGAATTCAGCTCTCCAGCACCATTCGATATTGACCGTTATGAGGCTGAATATTAGGCCATGAACTGTTACCGTCCGCTCAGCTTCAGTTGAGTGAGCGTAAGGGATTGTATACGCTTCTATTAAAAGGTTCTTCATACTGTTGTTTATATAAATTTATTAATAATACTAAGTCTATATAAACAACAGCATGAAGGTACTACAGGATCATAGCTTAATGACTGTTTTGATAAATTATTGTAATAAAATATTAGAGAAATAAGAAATAGTTTAGGTAGGAAAGACTACGCTCAGGTTGCTCACGAGTGTAGTATGTTAGCAACTGTAGTTCAATCCCCGGTGCCGGCACCAATAAATTTGTTCCTTGAAATTTTAAGTGCTTATTTACCACGCGCTTGGCGATGAAGGAAAACTTCTATCAACTATCTGCGAATGTGCCCTTTTACTCTATTTATAAAGAGGCCTGTGCCACACAGTGGACATATATATAGAGACTGTAATTTTAACTTTGCTTTATTATGTAGGTTTCATGTGCACAAACTTGTGTACTGTGACATAAGAATACTATGGGGTGAACTTGCTATACTTTCTTTTAATTAACCGTTAACCTTGAAGTTGTTAACAGTTCAGGCAGCAAAGCAGAATATTTTGTTACTAGGAAACTTAAAGATATCTTAAACATATAAGTAAGTCAATAGATGTTGCACACATTGTAAATTATGAACCGTACACGTGAGCACTTTAATTGCTATTAGGACTAAAATTTCAGTAGGAACGTCTCACTCTGCTTTAATTAAAATCCATAATTTCTCAGTCGCCGAGACAAATGAAGCAGCCGATCCGCCATTAAAGGGACGCCGTCGTCCTATATCAGATAATGCGAACGCTTTGATGTGTTAGCGCGGAGCTCGAAACATAATAACGAACTGCTTACAAAATGAGCTGCTCTTTATTGTAGGCCTAACAGAGCGTTAGCAGTTCTCCGGTGTTTTGTTACGCGAGCTGTATTTATTATTTTCGGGAGCGACCAGTATAACTTGATTCCTGCGTCTTTATCGGCGTGATTTTATTGAACATTCTTGTTCACAACAGACGGCTGTATTGTCGGAATATTTAGATATTTACTTCAATTACGTTATTTGTCTGTTTCTTGCTCATCCTTTTCTATCAGTTACAGTTATTTGAGCCACTGATCAACATTTAGCTGCTTTATGTTAAAAATTTTGTAAAGAAACATATGTAATCTTAGACGAGTCCGTACTTAGCTAGATGTTGTATTCAAAGTACTACTCGTATTTACTGTATGTGTATACTAATGTTTATTTTCACAATTATTTCTAGTATTTACTTTACTTATTATAAATTCCATACAAAGGTTGCTTGGAATCGCTTTTAGCGACAATTTTATTTTTCCAGCTATGTTTAGTCGAGTGACTATTTATTTTTGTTCCGTTTATTTTATTTGTAAACTAGCGGTGGCCTGCGGTGTTACCTGCGATTAAAAGCTATTTGTTAAAATTTTTGCAAATATAAAAGTTAGCTTAAGTTACTCCTTATCACATCGGCTATCTGCCTGTGAAAGTCTCGAAAAAATCTTCCTCTAAATCTTTATGCCTATGTGTTACTCGGATGCGTAAACTATATTATTGTAAAGTTTCATTACAATCCATTTAGTAGTTTTTGCGTGAAAGAGGAACATTTACATACATTCACATTTATAATATTAATAGGACAAAGACAATTTTTTATTTTTATTTTGACTACCAAAAATATTCACTAGAAATAATTTATATGGCTAAACAACGTTTGCTGGGTCAGCTAATTGTATAATAACAGTGAAGCACTTTTTGTATCACCCCAACAACATGAACGAGATTTGCCGCGCTCAGCTTAAGGGGTGTGATTCTTCTCTCTTCTCTCGCAGTCCCAACAGCCGGCCATCAATAAACGTCTGCCGGCGCATTAATTACCGGGTTCAGGTGCCTCCCTCGGACCTCGACATGCGGAATTCCTAAATAAGTAATTCCCCTATCAATCCAACGCCGCGGCCCGGAGTAAATTTCCATTCCGAGTCGAATTGCGCTGAAAATAACTCGTTCGAATGCAGAAGTTTATTTCTTAATGGTTTGTATGCGAAGTTTATGCAGACTTATATAGTAATTTGTTTTGCAGAATAAGTTAAATATTTGTTGGGAATTGTTTCAATCACTGTTGTTTTTAATAATGGGCTTGTTTGCGTTAATCAATAGGTGGTGTTAGTAGTAATAGTTACGGTGGTTAACCTCCCTGTACTATTAAGTATACTTTGTTGAAAATATGTCATAGATACAATAAATCCTACATCCTTTCATTTCAAAAATAGACACGGACAAAATATTCTACTAGTACAAATAATAAGAGAAAGAAGTAAATCGCTTCTTAGTACTGTCAGTCTTAGTGCAGTCTTCCTCGCTATTTACCTAATTTATATTTGCTTATAACATTGTGTTCTATCATGCTAATTCGGCAAATACTTTGTCACGACAGACTTCTGTTGTTGCTTTGATTGGGGGAGCAATACAATTGCATACAGTATGTGTGGTGTAATTTGTTTCTCCAGTAATTGAACATGCAATTATGTCTGTATATAAGTTGTAGGTTTTGTGGAATGAAATAGACAAATAACTAGTGCATTCGCTTTATTGAAACGACGTAACGTTGTACAAAGAATTATTTTAACAAATACCGTCACAACTGCTCGTCCTCACAATCATTTTAAAAATTAATTAGAAGTCAGATTACAAACTAATAAAGTTAAATTATTGTTTACAATGGCGAGTTTATGTGATGTTCAACTTAATTATTAATTATGAAATAAAGTACAATAAAGATCAAGTAAGTCACTAAGATATCATTGGAAGTAGTTATTATGCATAAAAATCGCTGGTTGGCAACCTGTGTTGCTAGTTAACAAGATATATTTAGCGATGGTGTAATGTGGATTGATTTATAACGTTTCTGAAAAATTATTGAGCGCTGGTGAAATAGCAATTACTTAATAGATAAAAGATAAAGAAGTTTGAATATTAATGTGAGATAAACCACAAGCCTAGTAATAATCGGGGTTGTGTTATTGTAGAGATTATCAATAAAGTCGCGAGTTTACTGTGCGTTTAAGTCCCCATATTGTTTATTGAGTACCCGCGCTCAAGTAGTGCCCAGAGCTAGGATAATCCGCGCAAACACATGATGATCAGTATCGGATCAGTAATCCAACGGCTTATATTTTCCACCCGTGGACGTCTCATACATTTTATTTATTCCTGTGCTATTTCGTAGGCTGCAGAAAAGAAATCAATTAATTATTACAGACGGACTTAAATATGTTCATAAGAATTATGGTACTTCAATAAATGCCGTTGATGATTATAACTCAAAGACGTTTAATTAATTACGCTTACCATCTCTCTTTTATTTATTTATTTATTACAGAATCCACTGCACTTAAGTTATAATAAATTATATATTAAGGTTCACTGTACTGACTGCCAAAGGGATTCACAAATTGTTCATAACACTGAGTTATAAGCGTCGTCAGCGATACCGTGATGTGAATGGCGTATTTATCTTTTATGTGCTGTGCGTGTGTGTTTAAAAAAGAAATACAGAGACTACTTTGCAGTAGAGAATAATAATTGATTAGTTTACACGACGCCTCAACGGGGGACTCTAGTGTTGAGTTAATAGCGACAGAGGATAGAGGTTTAGGCTAAGCCACCTAAGAGCTATGCCACCTCTCAATCCGGTGAAGCAGTTAAGGCCAGCTTCTCTGGCCAATCTGTGTAGTTCGTCAAAAAAAAATCATTTACATGAATCGATTATCGAAATAGTCAAAGTTAAGCCAGCACATGGCCATGCTATAGACAATACTATCCGTGGCGGTCGCTCCGTCTGTGTTATTCGAATGTCGCGTAGTGGGGAGAATCGGTTGACGCACTATGTGCAGGTGACACAGTTGTTGCACGATGTTGTCAGTTTCCTGCGTCGTATGAGCCGTCATATATATAAGTATACTAATTATAGAGGAGATGTTTCTTTTGCCACCCTTTTACTGGGACACCACATAAGGGGAAGACATGATACTTGTACCATAAACTGTAGCGTGTATAATAAGTTTACTGTGCATCATCTTTGATCTCTCATATGTAATTTGTACTTTAACAATTTAATAAAATAAAAAAGCCTTTATTTGCTACTACAAAAATAACATGCGACTTTAAAATAATTTATTTCACAGATAACTGTTTGTAGTAGTCGCCACTGCGGCGTACGCCTCTCCTAAACCTCTCCGTCTCTGTCTATCCAGTGATATCTGCATCCATTGGGATCGGCATATGTCTCTGAAGACATCTCTCCACCTTTTACGTGGTCTTTCTTGTTTTCTTTTTCTTTCTATTAGTACCCACTCTGTTAAACGTTTTGTCCACCTGTTGTTACTCATCCTACATATATTTCTTGCCTAGTACCATTTATGTATCCTTATTCTTTTTTGTGCTTTTATAATTTAACATGTTTAATGAGCCAAAGTAAACTAAGGGCAGATTTCTAGTATTTTATGTACATATTTAAAAGAAACTGCAAAGCTATTAAAGAACGAGAGATTATTAAAACTATTTCTATGCCCAGGGTAGCGTTTGGGCAACAGCTGGGTGTATTTAATTCAAAATACTATGTAATTTTTGCAATATGTATATTTGTCTTTTCATTTAAACAAGGAAAATGTAAACAATGGATAAACTTACCTATGAACGCTTACAAATAACAAAATATATAAATGAAAGTTAACTAAAACCGCATTGAAATCGGGCCGGACTGTTTGCTTTGTGTTTAAAATGGAAGTATGTTCGAGCCGAGCTTTGTAGTGAATACGCCATGCGGAGTGCGGTGCGGCGGTCCGGCTGATAATGCCTCTGTTCAAATTCTTTCATTAAAGCCATTTTAAAGTGTACATATTTAAGGTTTACGGATTACGATATATGAGACTGTTGCTGAAACATATAAAGATAACATTTAATATCAGCTCGTGAACTATGTGCCCTGTGCGTTGCCAGGTTCAGTTCAGGATTTTGAAACACAAAGTTCATATTTACTCTCATCTTTTGGGACTCAATAACCTGTCCTATTAGCATAGTGATTTAACTTCAAACGAGACTTGCAGAGAAAACTTGACCTCTAGCTTTTTACTCTAAGTTTAAGATAACATTTACTGGTATTAGAGGTTACTTTTAGCACATTTTTGATCTTATAATGAAATGAAATTAAAACTCTCTTTATACAGAGTCAATAGTCGAATGGTTTAGACTACGGTATACGAATCATAAGGTCATGTTCATATCCACTATTCCACTTGATTTGATTGTCGTGAACCATCTCCTAGTAAAAGCTTAAGCTTACTTGGAATTGTTAAAAAGCATGTTAGTAATATTTGAGAAAAAAATATTGTTGGTATTCTTTGAATAAATATATATCGAGCTTAAATATTAGTGGTGGCATAAAAACTGTTAGTAGTTATTCTTTTCATGAAGTTGACTAGGTTTTACCAAGACACCTGGCACTCTGTCTGGCATCACTTCTCCGTAGTACATACTCGTACATTACTTTAACTCTTTAGGGTCGATCACGATGATAGATAAATCCTCTATTTTACCAAAGTATATGTAACAAAGGCAAACTTAATGTTATTTAGCTTTTTCTTCCAGCTAGCGGTTAGATTTAGCGTTTTAAAAATCTTACATAGATAAATTAATATGTATTCACATATATATATATTTAGTTGTCCACACCGTGATCGGTGACGGCGACCTTAACTATCTTCGGGCATGAGCCCTGATATGGCTTGCTAAGCCGAAGTTGGTACATATACTCGTACATACACAGATGTCAGTATAAGTATAATAACATACACAAACATGGAATATATAAATGATGATATGTACACCAGTTTGACATTAGGGGAACGTTAGAAATTTCTTATAGTAAGTGCGGGGTTTGCGGATGGATTTGCCGTGTAAAATTTTCGAAGTAAATTCTTTGATCGGTCTATCTTTGATGAACAGCTGCGAAATCAAGGCGCATTTATTACGGTATTAAAGGTAGCTGGCCTATGAAAGTACTAGGCTATATACATTACGTGCTTATGCTGTACAAGATTTGTTGAAACATTGTTGAAACGAGGTAATCGTTTCGTAGACAAATATGATTAGGTAAAATATCAACTTGTCTTGCCCCATATTTATATTTCACTTAGCTGTACATATAGCTTGCAATTCGATGACAATTGCTCCTCGAGAATATCTATATAATTCGATAGCTATGTAAATAGCTACATATTTAGCTTTTAACAAAGTATTAATGTAAAAGCTATAAGTTTCGGTTATAACTTATCGCAGTTGTAAGAAGCGCATTGTAACTGAGATAAAAACCCGACATCATCAAAGTTTTACAGCCGGAGCGACTCGGAGGTAACTTGTGCCAATTACTCTTTGTTATTAGCAAAACTTTGCTTTCTCATTCCGTCCTGCAGCGACTCGAAGATCACATTTACTGATTAAAATGTAAATGCTACTTTGTCACCGAGATGATTTAGCTATTTGTTTAATTAGCATCGGTAGAGTTCTAAAGCGGCGAAAGGGTAAGATAGTGCGTTGTCGGCATTTTTAGCGTTGCTACTTTTATAGGGTTGAAAATTTGCGGCACGCTACTGTTTCTTTTTGTCTTATTATTATTCACTGGCTACGCTCCGCGCTGGTACCGTCTATATGTATTTAATTGTATTTATATTGAAGTATCTGTGTATTTTTATGTAAATGTACATGTCAGAATAGATAGATATGAGCAGTTAAATAAGATATATATTCAAACACATGTTTATTTTATATCCAATACTAATATTACGTCAGCTGAGGCTGTATTTATATGACATCCAAGATGAAGTTGTTGTATACATTGAGGGCATTTCTTAAAAACTTCTTAGCATAATGAAAGCTACGCCAAATTCGTCCCTTTTTATCTTCTTACCGAATTCAAATGAAAGAGCCGGAAACTTTTTTTGTAACCAGAGTAAAACAATAAACCATTTCACATCTTTATTGAGAATGTTACGAGATCTGTTTTTGTTTTGAACAAGATGTTTATGAAAATACATCATACATACAATTGAATATTAAACACACAGTTTTTTGCCATTTCATTATTGTATTTATTAAAAATCAACATGGTCAAAATAAAATGGAACCAAATCATATGGGAAGAACCAGTTTTTGAATGAATTATCAAAATCGGTTTAACCAGTCGAAAACTATGCGGTAACAAACATAAAAAATACACACGAATTGAGAACCTCCTCCTTTTAAAGTCGGTTGAAAAGCATTTAGATTCACGCAATTTAAGGAGAAGCATTGATGAGTAGTTCATCTCTTTTATAGTAAAAAGATAAATTCAATCTTACCAAGACCTGTAATATCACACTGACCGTGATATTGAGTTACAATATTATAGTATATTGCTTCAGCCCTGTAGCTCTGGGATCGTAGAATAAGGCTACGATATCCCTTTCTTATCGTAGAAGGCAACTAAACCGGACCTCGAGTTCGCATAGTGCAGAGGGGCTCTGGTGCAAGATATTGACCAAATATAACACCACACGCAATACGCGACCCATAAGATTTGCCAATACCAAAACGTGCTCAATGCGACATAAAAGTGTAAACTTAACTTCAAAAAAAATGCCATCGCCGATACAGTAAACAGGGCAGCGAATCTAGTTACCTTTGTGTAGTGTAAGTGAAGAACGTCAAGCGAGCTTTGTACGTGTTAACAAAAACACATCGACTATTTACAAAAGAGCCCGAAGCTCGCTGTCGGCTCTATTATTCGAAAGAAAATCACTAAGTTGATATTGTGAAGGCTAATAAGAAAATTGTGAATAAGAAATTGTTATTGTAAAGGAATTGGGGGAGTAATGAAACGAAGTCTTAAGACGTTGAGTGGATGCTGGAGTTGTTTTACATAGAAGCTCTTGCGTTTCATTGTTAGAGCTTTTTCTGTATTTAGAAATTTTATTAAACGTGCTTGGTAATTAATTGAAGGAATGATTCAACGGGTCGGTTTACAAACAGAGGTACAGCTATGCAATAAAATCGACTGACTGCGATGGAACTGATTACGATGGAATATTTGCTGTATTTTGCAGTTATTATGGTTAGGAAAAGGTTTCATGTAGTCTGCCACTACTTCTTAGTTGATCCTATAGTAACTAGTGTTTTGAGGGCCTTTTCAACCGATTTTAAAAGTAGGAGGTTCTCAATTCGTCTGTATTTCTTTATGTTTGTTACAGCATAACTTTCGACTGGGTGTACCGATTTTTATGATTCTTCTTAATCTTTATTTAAAAGCTGGTGCTTCCCATGTTTTGGACATACATTACCATTCTGACAATGGGATTCATGTGAAAACTATATAAGTCTTAAACTTGCATCAAGTAAGTACGAAGCCACAAATGTACGAATAACTCAATATCATGCCAACGGATTTCCAAGTTTCATTTTTAATTGGAAGGGTATGTACTATAAGGGTAATTTGATGAAAGTTTGGTTATGTTTAGATTTCGTAATATTCGTACGCTAATTCGGAAATACAAAAAGGGCCTCCGTGCGTAATAGCGTTTAGCGTTTGATTCGATTTGAAGTTGGTTTTTGGTTTTACTCGTAAATATACTTGTATATATGTCTATGTCTACGATATTTTTGTTTTATGGCTCTACCTAGGACCACTGCAGTGGGACTAGTATGGTTTTACAACTGTATATCTTAAATTACGAGTTCGTTATCGTGCGCTTATAATTCATCGGGTACGTGGCGGCCGTTAAACTTTTCCATTTAAACGTAACGGCCGCACATCCAAGTATTCCTTTTTACGATCTGTGTTTCGATTCCCTTCCAGAAACTTCCATAATTATCCCGCCGAACTCACGGAGTCAACGAACAAACGATAAAAAGACCAGATAATCAGCATTATTAGCAAAGTTCTGTCTTCCGCTGGATTGTAATTGCAGGAATTCGTCCGCTCCTACGATAATGCAACGAATCCAATTAAATTAACCATGAAAAAGTATACATTAATACTTTTAAGTGAGTTGAGGGCCCAAGTTTTATAATCATACATAACTTTTTGCAATTTTGATAAAAATGGCCATGTCGACGAGGCAAGAGCTGTAAATTTGTGGGTTAAGGATATCGCACCAAGCTGGTCATACCATTGCATTAAAAGTAAAATAATTAAAAAGCAGCCAGCATTTTTAAATTTCAAATTAAGCTAATTGTTTTCTTACTCGTGCTTCATTACTGAAAGTTACTAACTCGAGTTCGATCCCCGGTGCCGGCACCAATAAATTTGTAGTTGCAATTTTATGTGATGATTTACCACGCGCTCGGCGGGAAGGAAAACATCGCGAGGAAACCTACATGACTCAGAAAAAAATCTTGTGTCTGCCCAGCTCATTCCCATTTATTTTTACAACAATAGAAAAACATGATAACACAAGCAGAATATTACTACTAGAGGCAAATATTTCCCTATACACGTTTTAGCGTAATTAACTACTCTAATTAACCCCACAGTTACGCGCTGACGTTGTATAGATTCGCATTCAATTTCATTTGCATCTACCCCGTCTTTGGAAGACCAACACACCGTGCAGGTCTAACTCTCAGCACTTACGTTATATTTGTGTTGGCGATGGGATTTGCGGGATTGGCTGTACAAACTCGAAACTGTTCGGAATGTAAAACAAATATAGAGGTAAAGTGATCACGGTGCTAAGAACTGGATTCACTTTAGCTTTACGGTATCATAGAGTCAATATGCAGCTTTACTTTGTGTTAAATCATTATTGCGTATGTACTTAGCTATTGGCTTAACCTTAAACTTTTACCCACTTATTAGTGAAAGTTTTACAAAAAAGAAAACTTATTACTTACCTGTGTCTTACTGTCAATAGCCTAATGCTTAGGGTACGGTCTGCGAATCGTTAGGTCTTACCATTGGCTTATTGACGTGAATCATCTCCTAGCACGAGTTGAGTTAAATTGTTGTCAGATTTGATCTAGACTAGATCTAGTATTAGCAGTACATTGTCTGTGGGAAAGTGCTCAAGCGTGTGGTTGTTTCAGGTGAGGGCGAGCGCGGGGGCGAGCGGCGTCGCGGCGCGGGCGGAGCGGGGTCGCGCGGCATGCGGCGTCGCCCGCTTCTGCCGCTGCTGCTGCTGGCGCTGCTGCGCGCGCACGGCCTGCTCGCCGCGTCCTCAGGTACGCGCCTCTCCCTTACACCTCTATACCAGGAGTCTACAACCTTTCCACTCGGATCAGTCAAAATTACAATTTGCATAATTTTTAAAGTGCCACAATTTTTTTTTGCCTACATAAATAGTACTTGCTTAAATAAAGTTAGTATTAAAGAGTACAGCTTCATATCCAAAGTGCATAATGTTGCCCTGATACCTCTGAAAATTGGATCTTCCTTACACCGAGAAGATCTCAACCAGAGAATGCTTGAGTACTACCAGAAAGTCCTAGAAGTCGAGTAACACAAACATCTACATCAAAACTATTTAATTAAATTTTATTTATACTGTCAGTAGTAGTATAGTATCACAATTTTTTTTTTTCTATTCAAAGGTAGGCAAATTGGCTACAATTTCTATAATGTTACGAATGTCAAGCAGCAGATGTGATTACTAAAGTAAAAGTATGCTATTTGCACTATTGCCCATAGTTGCCCATGGTGTCTTGCATTTAAACTTCTATATGTACCTGTGTGATAACAAAGCGTAATTTATTTCGGCGTGATAGCACAAACTTTTATAACGATTAGTAAATAACAAAGTAATAAATCATTCGAACATTATCGGTAGTAAATATAGCCGACAGTGGACAGTAGGCGTAACAAAAGTCCCTCGGAAAATTTCCATTAATCAATCACGATAAATGTTTGAAAAAACATTTTCTTTCCAAACGCCTCGGACCAAACTATAACGGATGCGTCAATTTCCAAATTGCGTTCAAACTGAACAATAATCCATTTTGTTATCGTTGATCTGTGGCAACGTCACAGTTGGAATTAGTGCGATGGTAACACTGACTCGGATAACTCTAGTCATGCCCTAATATATTTACCCGTCAAACGGAGTGACGTGGACAATGGATTGGAATCAATGAGATTATATCAAGGCTACAACGGAACTAGAAATGTATTTATTATATCTATAATTTATTTTTTAATAATTATTAATTAACAATTAGATTTACTTTTTCTTCTCGCGAAAATCTACATCAAGAAAAAAATTAAGTTCTTATCGGTTGGACCCCGGGCAAGGTTAATGTTTTGATTGACATACCTTTACAGAAACGTGATAGAAGAAAACAAATTGGTTATTTCAATTCTGCGTAATTAAATAATTTTATCAGTAAATAAATAAATAAACTAGTTGATTGCTATTTATTGTTGAAATGTTTTTTACGTGCGTCTTTTGGTTTATCATTTTTATCTGATTAAAACATTCAGCGTTACATTAATCTGAAGCATTTATATCGCTAAAAATGTTTCAATCAAACAAATGGGCGGTGATTCTAGTACAGTACGGTAAATTGTAGCGCTTCAGCGCTTGCCCGTACAAATGCGCTGCGGACGCGTCTGTTTCTGATAAATGAGTGGAGCGTGTCTATCAGTGTTAAGCCGAGCCATTGCTAGGTGGTGCGGCGAAACTCTGATATTGATGAATTGGGGCACACCCGCTGGTCAACGTATAGCACGTCCATAGACGTACAGTACGACGATAGATGCGGCTAGTTTGAGACAGACATTCTTAAAGGTCGTTTTGTGTCTTTTCACACTTGAATGAGTGATAAGTGAGTAAATAGGAACAGGAAAGTCCCTCGACTGACGTGAAGTATTTTACCTTCTTGTTCGGTTCATGCGGATATCTTCTGTCCTGTGTCCCAGATTTTTTTATACCTTTTCCTCTCCGCCTCTTCTGTTTACAGGAAAGATTTGACCTATCACATCAGATTATTACATTATTCTAGCATAAAAGTTAAGTTGTTTTTAGAGAAATGCTTTAAGAATAGCTAAGAATGTTAGAGGATTCTAATTAAAAGAAAATGAGAA
This sequence comes from Meandrusa payeni, assembly GCA_029286785.1. NCBI lineage: Eukaryota > Metazoa > Arthropoda > Insecta > Lepidoptera > Papilionidae > Meandrusa > Meandrusa payeni. The sequence continues at coordinate 16,376,603 of JAGSMX010000006.1, read as the reverse complement.
AATTTAACGTTAATTTCATGTAAATTGGTTACAAAAAAATAGAGCTTGACAGGCGCGAGAGGCACTTGCATGAAAAATCCTCTTTTAAATTAAAGTAAAAGTTGACTCGAGCACTCTCTGCGAAGGTCGAGCATTTTCAAATTAAAGATTCACTTTGTGTTCACATTAGGAATTAATATCGCCATTGGTATTCATTATTCCGTTTCTCTCTTTGATTTGGTCCCTCGGTGTTGTTATTGAGAGACGAGAAACGGGGCTGTTTTTTACTTTGCACCTTGTATTTTCTATCTGGAGTATACGGAGAAAATACGGGAGGCAGCGGTTGCTGCGGAAATGGGTCGGTGTGCCGATTTGGCACGTCTTTGTGATATTCGGTTTGTTTTGTAATTATATCGTTATGAATGTTTGCCGGTGATCTCAATCGTGGAGGCAAATCATCAAAGCCTCGAACACCATAGGGTGGCCTCCCTCCCGGTTTTTATCGGTTGCATTTTGGTGAGTGTAGTATGAGAGGTAAAAGGGTTATGCTAAATCCCCTTACCACATACGTTTCCATGACCAGGTGCGTCCATCCGCCGAGTTCCATCTTTCCGAACCCATACAACCCAGACCTTTAAAGCCAATGTGAACAGACACCGATTTGAAGACGATTTTTATTCTTACTTGTAAATATACTTGTTAATGTCTCTGCTCTAATTCCATCACAAGTGATCTTGTGATTACGTCAAACGTTTACTATGGTAATGGCACCGATAAGATGTTATTAACAGAAAAGATAAGATTAAAAAGAAAACCTTCGAATTTTAACTGCAGTAATTGGATATCGATCTCAATACTCAAATTAACTAAAACTCATAAGCACACAACTGGGTACGTTATTAATCTGCCGAGCAGATTTTTAATGACATACGTTCGTATTGTACCAATGTCGGAAGGTTAATCCGAGGTAAGCATCTCATTAAAATTTCCCCCGTAGAAGTCAATTAACCTTTAAATTCAAATAACGTTCATTTATTTTCCTTTATAATAAGCTCCAAGTTTAATATTAAATTTAATTTGCGTCACTGAATTTTATACCTTTTATACTTACAAATATGCTTCATATTGCTGTAGTGTTTATAAATTATAATATTACTTAGTCTACATAAGAAATTCATAACTTTACGTAGTTAGGTAATGTGAAATATTCTGTCATTATACCTCATCGTTTATACTTGTTGCATAGTTGTATAGTGTACGGGATAGCAAGAAAATTCATTGATGCCTTTTTGCTTATCACCGGTTTGCTTTCTAAAAACCATTACCATAATATATCGTCAATAGCCTAATGGTTAAGAGTACGATCTGCGTCGGGTGCGGTCATCGTAAGGTCGTAGGTTCGAATCCACCATTTGATTATTGAAGTGAACCATCTCCTAGATGATAGAACTTACATCATAAAATAAAAAAAAAATAATAACTTTAAACGGGCAATTCTTGTATGTATATAAATAAATAATCTGTACCGGAAACGGCTCCACCGATTTTCATGAAGTTTTGTATGCCACCTGCATATTCGGGGACGAAAATCGCTAGGATTTTTTTTGAAAATGTCGTTTTATATGCGTGTACCCTATTGTTAGTTCAATAGATCGCGTTACTAAGCAACAAACAGTACTTCAAAGTGTTTGGTTCGACGAAATTGTGTCAATAGATGACAAATTTTTAAATAAAAAGATGGTGCCAACTGCACCATTTCTTATGTATCTCGTTTAAGTGTAGGAGTCACATACGGATTCCAAGTACAACTTGAATCCAGAGTTAGACGAGTTATAAAATCTGGAGGTAATGTATATACTAAGAGTGGGCGACGTTTATCGTGTTACGTGATACCTTAAAAAATATTCATATCCAAAAAAACATGATTTTCTAACAAAACAACCCGAGAAAAGCTCGGTCATCCAGTTCTATATTTTAAATTTACAGGCAATAGCTTACATCGATTTATATTTCATCCATAAGGTCATATACAAGCTTCAAGTCTTGTTTTATAATACGCGGCAGAGTTCTGTCAGGAATTTTTATTTCTAGCGATAAGATCTTATGCTTCCTATTGGGGTTTCGACGAACTCTGGCTTTAACTCCATTAACCTTTGTAGTTCTAACAACACCCGGCCGCCCCGCTCCCCTTCTGACCTGCCGACCCTTTCTGGTCTTCGATAGAGGTTATTGTATCTGTTGATAGTACGATATGCATACGGCTGATACCAAGCTTTTGAAGTATGTGAAATATGATCGATCGATACCGATTTTGTGCAAGGTGACAGCAATCCTATTTTCTTTAACATACCATTTCGTATTGTAATGAACACAGAAAATATGTGAAATGGCGCAAAATCGAAGGAAGTTTTTGATGATAATTAAAAAGTTGAAATGTAGAAAAGTTTTTATGTAACATTATTAATGGCCAGACTGGTTGTAGTTGTTGTATATAATGCACGTGGCATTTACATGTATACGTGCAAAGCAAATCGTACTTTAATAGAACAATCGGAGGACAACCAATCACCGGGCCGCAGCATATTGCCCGCCGATAACGTTTATAGCTCTTAAGGGAGACGAGCTGAATAATGTACTCGTATTTATTTTCTTTTTATATACGTGTGTGCTATTTTAAAGTAGCGTTTCAGTGCAGATTGTGGGCTTATAACATTTGTCTGCTAACCAAATACTATTTCACAATGATGATATTTTATCGCAACGAAAAAAACAGTCTCATACCACAATGTTAACTGAAATTATATAAATAAACAATATGATCACATCTTTTTGCGATACACGAAGTAAAAATCATTGTATTTCCATCACTCCTTGATACTTGTGAATAATCCAAATTGAATAGTGAATCGGCGTAGAAGGTATAAGCATATACATCTATGTATTAATAATAATAATTATGTACATTCACTTGTATAATGTATTTATGAATATTATATTTTTTTAAATATTCCGTTTTGTCTTTTCCTAGATGATTAAATGAAGCAATATGTTTTTCTTTCTCACTTTGGGAAGTAGAAAATGCTACTAAAGCATTAAGTTCACCTTTTTAAAGCTTAGGCGTTACGATAAGTGTAAATAAATAAATATTTTCAAGATAATTAAAAGTTTTGAATTTGGTGGAAATTACATCTACCTATATATGATATGAGATTCTTATAAATTGATATGTAAACATGTATACCAGTCATGCTAATAAAAATGTATGAGAAATGGATATGTATAAAAATATATACCTCTTTTTGTTCGATACCTTTATTTGGACGGCCCTCGTTTTGCGGCGCCCATAGAATCAGTCTTGTATTGTCTGTACCTCTTTTTCCTCTGCTTTTCTTCATATCTGGGATACCAAGGGCCTTCTTCACAACATATTCTTGATCCTGTCTCATCACCATACACACATACCACTACCGCAAACGGTTTTCCACCATTTTCTCCGATGATGTAGTCTTTTCGCACATTGTCGAGTTTCAATTCCCCAGTCTTTAATTTCGTTGTCATTTCGTTTGTGGGTGTTTTTTGACATATAGACATATAAATATACACTTACCAGTGACGTCAGCGGTGGAGCGTACACACGTAGAAACATGTCAACTGAAGCTAAACAATGACAAACGCTGTATCACGTACATTCTCTTAAATCGATCGCAAATTATCTTACCGATCGCTCACGGCGCTCGGCCACTATTAATCAAGTTGTCGCGATGCCAGGCAATGTGCCGTTACTTTGAATTTAGCCAGGTGCGTCCACAGCGGGGGTCGGACATCGATTGCGAGAACAGTCGTGCAAGCGATTGATCTTAGATAACTGAGGCGATAGCTTTGATAGTTACACATGTTTCTTACAAGGGTTAGTCAGATCAATTTAGAAACTGCAAGTTTTTAAAATTTTTACCTAATGATAAGAGATAAGGGCTTAAAAATGCAGAATAGGCATTTTTGAACTCAAAATCGTGCGAAGGTGATTAAAATAAAATATGAGATTTGCCTCATTTTTAAAGAGCACAATAGTTTAGTGCTATTGCCATTAAAGTATATTTATGAGTAAAAACAAAAACCGACTACAAACTAATCAAATTTAAGATCTTTATGGTTTTCTCATGGATACCATTTTCAGAATTGGACCAAATGGGACTACACTGGAAGCAGTCGAAAGCTCTGGGGTAACAAATTTAAAAAAATACAGTCGAATAAAAACCTGTTTTAATGAAAAAAAAAAGATGGATTGTCAATTATGATGGAATTACAATCTCGCAAGATTTTTTTAAATTAATCTTTGTACGATGTTTTTAACACTAATTAAATAAATGCTTATTTTGATGACCTAACATTAAAGAACAAGAAAAAAACAACATAAGCGTACATTTCATAATACTTTAGAAGAGATGACGTATATTTTCGTTTACTTTCATCAATAAGTTTTATTCAAACGAATAATACTAAATGTATTTCAGCTTTCGGCTCTTGTCAGTAGAATATTTCCTTTCATAGTGATATTAGGATATTTCTTTTCATTATGATTCATTAAGATATTAATACGACACGAAATTTACTTTATGTTTGATGTGTATGTATTTAGTTTCTTCTAACTCAACTATTCTACTTACACCTTACTTTGTCTTCTTATTTGAAAGTCTAGAAGCTTAATCTTTACAAATACAATTAGAGTAAACCGTTATATACGGTACAAATAACATTAAAAAAAAATTGTCTGTCTGTCTGTTAGTCTCGGCTAATCTTTGGAATGGGTGGACCGATTTTGACGGGAGTTTCACTGGCAGATACCTGATATAATGAGTAACTTTCAATTTTATTAAAAAAAATAGATTTTAATCGTGGGTAACATCGCGGGGCGGAGCGAGTAGATAAAAAAAAATAAAAGAAAAATGAATAGTCCGCAATACCAGTTCATTGACATCATAGTGATCAATATTTGCTAGTTTTAGTAGGATTTCAGTTGATTGGTGCCACTATGGTTTACCGATAGCGTATTATTGGTACGCTAATCGTTTAATATTAGCAGTCTCCAGAGAGATGATCTATTTCCCCCATCCCCGTTCCACCATCGGACTTCAAAACGCACTGCAGAATTTAATCCTTTTGTAGTATAGATAGTTCAGTAAAGTATAAAAAAGATCATTGTTAACTTGCACTAAGCGTAGTTACATGCGAGAACTCAGCGCACCGATCTTTAGCAAATGATTCGAACCTCGACTAATCACATCGTAAGTCAAACGCTTAACGAGTAGTTGCTTCTATCACGTACGATTCCTTACGATTACGAAGATTTATTACCTAATAAATTGCAGACAAAAATATCTCTAACCATTTTGTTAATATAATTAAGTAGTCTTTGTATCCGGTATTTCCTTGCGGAATGGTAATGCTTATATCGTGATGGAGTGTTTCAAATCTCTGAATGATTGAACAACTAAGCAAACAATCACTATTACCAATTAGTTCAGGGGCAGTGTTTGTCAAACTTTTCCACTGCTTACAATTACGTGATTAAAACCGGTATTTGCTTCCAAAGAGGACAGTAGGCACCCATTAGAATATTGTCTGCACAGTGATGTTGCAGCTTTACAAACTTTATTGTGCTTTGTACACAATGATACACAGATATCGATCTGATGATAATAATGGACTATATGTTACTAACTTACAGACAAGAATTAATTGATTGATACTTGAGTATTGAATAAAACTACGAGTATTTTTCGAGTTCCCAACGTCATAGTCGCATGTCGGTGATTCGAGAGTGCTTGGGGAAGAACTCTTCTCCCGGGCCTTGCGTTCCGTTGGAGATATCAAAGCGCCTCATCATGCACCTAGGATTGCCACCGGGGAGGTTTTTGAGTAAAAATCGACATTTAAAGATTTCCCCCTCAAAAAACAAAAAAAGGCTACCATCTGATCTTAATTATTTATTTAGATCTGACAGTATCTTCAAGTCTCACAGATGTGTGCTTGGTTTTAGATTTTATTCTATTTCTCACAGCATTCTCCGAGTAGGTGACAGTATCCAACCATCAAGCGTCAATAGCCTAATGGTTTAGGGTACGGTCGTAAGGTCGTGGGTTCGACTCTACCATTCGATTATTGATGTGAACCAGCACAAGTTTACGCTTAGTTCGTATGGTTAACAAGAATGCCCGAAGTTTTTGTATATTAATTGTTAGCATTCTTTAAAAAAATTCTACTCTATACTTCTTTATTAAAATTCGGATTTTCTTTTAACTTTGTATTATTCCTTACGTGTGTTATCTAAGCGGTACATAGTGCGTCGGGGTATACTTCATGTGGCTTCGAATTATTTAGCAGACATGTAAGTTTCTTTTGAACTGGTTACATGTTAAATCAGTATTTACGATTAGAAAAGTCATTTGCCGCACACGACTCAATATTTGTAGTCGCAGGTGTAGGCAGGGTGGAACTGTTATTGCTCGCGCGATATGAAACAACTCCCGCTCAGGCTTAAAGCCTAAGGTACCCAGGCTGTCTTTGTAGAATATTAAGAAGCGAATTTTATTTTATTTACTTGCACAAAATAAAAGGGTCCAAAAAGGCGGATTTAATATCAAAATGCCAGTCTACCTTGGCGTTGTGCAGAATATATAAATATACGTATGTATTATATATTAGATAATATATAAATGTACATATGTATTATCAATAAATTGAAACAACCATAACAATTATAAATGTGACCTTAAATAGATAGAATATAGGGGTAGTAAAGGGAAAAATTAATACTATGACTTGCTTAAGTATTGATTCCAGAGCAAGCATTAAGTGAATTGACTTTAATTTAAATTATATTTACTTAATATTATATAACATTAGATTTTAACCAAATGCATTACTCCTTTGCGATGATCATTATTTGTAAGTCGTTTGAATTGTCAGAAAATAAAGAACTAAAAAGAACAGGAAATATTCGGACTGGACACATTTGTACTCGAACCGGGGTTTTCATTGCTAGAAAACACGTATAAAATGACCTTTGCTAAAAAAAATCCTAGCTTGATCGATTTATCGCTCCCAAAATCCCCAGCATAGTAATTAAAATAAATAATTTTATGAAAATCGTTGGTACTGTTTCCGAGATTCTGATTATATTTACAAATATATACAATACTTGCTCGTTTAAAGGTATTAGATATAATTCTATTTAAAATACGTAGTAGTATATGCAGTTGGAAAAGAAATAACCCGAAGCCATTAACATTCCTAATTTCAACGTGTTATCGACAGGGTCTAGAGATAACGGGAGGTCGTTATCGCACCTTCTTCGATATTCTCTCGACAATTTACATATTTTTCCTCACAACTCCAGCTATTTGACTAAGTCCCACACTGGTGATTGTTTGTTTTTAAATACTGAATGTGTGTATTAAAGGTCGGTCTTATAAACGCTATTACATGCGGGCGTCCACTTTGTATTTGGCTTATGTGCGCACTTGATGCAAATTTAAGACTTATTGCTTAAAATTTATATGGTTTTCTCATGGATGCCAATGTCAGTATTGGACCAAATTTAAATGGCACCGACTTGTAAATAAAAAAAGAATCATCAAAATCGGATCACCCAGTTGAAAGTTATGAAGTAACAAACATAAAAAAACAACATACGAATGTATTGAGAACTTCCCTTTTTTGAAGTCGGTTGAAAAGGGGGAAGTTCCTAAGTCTATTGTGGCGGTGGAGACTTCAATCGTAAATGAGAATTAAAATCCAGTCTTCCAGATAGTCCCTACCTTTTTAATCTTCTAATAATCATTAGCATTCGCATTAGGCCGCTACAGAGAACGAATCACATCTAAACATCTACACAGTATCATCAAAGCTCATAGCTCTATAACCATATGAATGAAATGCACATTAAGTTGACTATGAAAGCTTAATAAGATAAGCATTTATGATAGTATTATCTTTATGGGATAGTCAGAGACAACTTTAATTTCAGTAGATCTTATTTGATCCATTCTGCTGCAACGACTTCTTGTACGTCGTTAGCCTAACACAGATTGAAACTAAAAATTATCATATATGTGTCTCTACATATACATGTATATAGATTGTTTATTGCTCCAAAACAATAATTACAATCAGTTAAAGTAACAACTAAGCTAAATATAAAAGGCTTTATCGCTGTAAGCGATCTCTTACAGGCAATCCTGTAAGACAGGAGAGGTAAAATAAATACGCAGGTTAAAGGGTTAAAGTTAAGAAATAAATAAACAACAACAAGATTTATCTGTAATGACGATAGAGCCCCATTTCTATTTTAAATAAAGTTAAGCAATACATACAAAAATATGAACTTACATATAATATTTTACAAAACTTACATTCAATACATATAAATTAATAATAAGCATATATAGATTAGGAAAAATCAATTTAGCTAGCGGCTTTACTGAGAAGATGGTTATGAAGATTAGACTTAATATACGTGTACTAATTATGAATTAGATAAGAGCATTCCCGCCTATGACTCAAGGGAGTAGGCAGATATATAAATTAATAATATACATATATATATATATATATATATATATATATACATATATAACCGCAATAGATGATGAAAATGCAGAGGGGATTTGGTTGCGATCCTTACGGGGACCCTACTACCCTGGATAATGACAGAAGTACGGTATTAGTATCTGCGAGTTCGGTATGAAACATCGTCTCCGCGAGGGTGTGAATGCGTAGGCATTTCCTCATAAAAAGAAAATGTGAGACATTGTATACTTCAAAATGAATCAAAAAATGCTCGTGCAATCCCGAAATAGCTCTCTAATGAGGGTTTTAATAGAATCTGTCGTTACTGACCGTATTATTCGCTCAGGTTTAACAATGTCGCTCATTATCCCTTACAAATGACATAATTTCCTCTAACCATTGTAATCAGCTAATACACCCTATTGTTCTTAGAAGGCATTCTCAAAGTTTTTAATAACACAATTGGGAGTTTGACGATTTTAGAATTCAGACCGTCCGTGAGTATTCAAGCTGGTGGCCATTCCGTCCTTGTTTTGTCGCTCAGTCAACGTAACTTTAAACCGTGAAGGGAGAGAATAGTCTTCAGGTTCTGACATCAATTATCTTAACTTGAAAGTCTTTACTCTAGGTTCTCTCACTCTAGGTTGACGAAGCGAGTGCTTTTAATTATTTTCTTAATAAGTCCATCCACGGTAAACTTTATAACTCTTAGAAAAAAGCTATATACATACACAACTACTCGCGAAGTTTTTCGGTTTAAAAAAATTACTTGATAAGAACTTTGTGTCCAGTGTATGGTGACGGGCTCACCACTTATCATATATAGGATCAATAATATAATTTGCCTCTGTCTACTTCACTAGGGTTTAAAGGACTTGTGTTTTTTTAATAAGGATAAACATTTAGATATGTATGTCGCAAAGTTCCATCAAAATTGGTACTGCCATTCCAGAGAAGACACAGACACAAAAATTGTAAAAAATGTTATTTTCAACTGACGTCAAAAAAGAAGGAGGTTCTAAATTCATCTATATGTTTTTTTTTTATATGTTACTATATTGATAATTCTAACTTTTTTATTTGAAAGGTGATGCTTTCCAAGAGCTTTGGATTGACAAATTCAAATTGCCCATTCCACAATGGTCCAGTTATGATAATGGCGTCCACGAGAAAACCTTAAAAATTAAAGACTTATATAGTCTTAAATTTGCGTTAAGTATGTGTGCGACAAATGGACGAATAAATCAATATCACGCCAACGGGTTTCGATGATATGATGTTTTGTTTTTACTAGTAGATATACTTGTGGTGTACATACGTATTCATACGCGTGCAGTAAAAACTAGTTTTAAAATTATGAACATTTTAATATTTTGAACAAACGCTCCAATTTTATTTGTTTGTATTACTATCCTATCAGCGAATATACTGCTTATACTTTGTACAGTCAACACAGCTGTAAAAAACATCCAACGTGCTCGTGGGGTACATCACAAAAACGTTTTTTGTCCTTTTTATTCGTGTTTCCTCTTTTGCGTCAATTCCTTTGATAACGACATGTTCGAGGCACGGAGCGTGACATGTCTTTGTGGTTGGCGATATATTTGTTTTTATTTTGATTTTCCCCCGCAATTCGTTGCTTGTACGTCAACACTTGTCACGATGTATTTATTTCAGGTTTAAGGAATTTACGGAGAGAATAAATCAGTTAAATTATATAATTTAAAAGTATAAAATATCCCATTAAAAAATCAATATTTCATCTCATCAGTCTCATTCTCAGAATTTTTTGCTAGTCTACCTCGGTATGGTGTAGAGAAGAAGTAACTTATGCTACCTTAGAGAAAAAAAAATGTGCGCGTGCACTACTCTCTATTGTTCCGTTACTCTTCTAGTGAGATACAGGCAACAGCCCTACACTGTTTCATAGATATAGGAAACGTTACTCTCTCACTCTCTTTCTATCTTCACTAACTTATATCTCATCAATTTCCCTTTTCTCGCCTGAGCACACTTTTCGTAAAGCTCTCGTCATGCATTCACCAACTTATGCCCGGAGTTAAGCGTGCGTAAAGAAGTTTTACTACAAAAACTTAACCATAAAAATAATAACAAGTAATTGTAAGAATAAATACAGACATAAATATAACTACATAGATCTAGATTTAGAGGAGTAAGGAAAAAAAAGTAAATTAAAAACTATTTTTTGTTTATATAAGCTCGTAATTTAAGGTTCTCGTGGTATGTACAATTTATTTCTATGCCCTAAAGCAAGTCCAAAAATTAGGTTTTCAAATTAAAAATGCTATGTTTGAATTTTTAAAAAGTGAAATACATAACTATATACATATGTCACTTTTCAATTAGCATCACTACGTATGTAGGAATCGATATATGATTATTCGAACTTTATTATTTAACAATTAAAATATAAAAGCACTGTAAATTATTGCATTAAGTGACCTGTATTGGCGTGAAGCTCCTGCAATTAACAATCAATAAAATCCCTTTGAGTCCACACTGCGGCCGGCGGAGCGTCGCGGCCCCACCTCCGCTAACAGTAGCTCCCACTTTACGGCTCCTCGTTATCCCGAATGTGTTTTATCCTTTATGGCCACCGCTTCAACAATAATGTTGTGGAAATAAACTGCTCCGAGCAACTAGTGTCGTTAAAGCTCATTTTATAACGCTCGCCTGTCGCGAGCCCGCACAGATGCGTGAGTCGTTTCCAAAAATTATTCACACAATTTTTGTCTTTATGATCGTCTCCATTGCATTTAGGAATTTAGTGGTTTAGGATTGTTTTCTTTAGTCATAATTTGTTTAATTCGTACTTTTACCTTTATTTCAATTTTCCCCGTCGTTTCAATGTCGCTGCTTTTTTAGCCGATGATTTATGCAGTTTAGATGTTTTAAATGTACCAATTGCACTTAATGATTTATTAAGAATAGTGAAAAGAGGACAGCCAGATCTGTCGCTGTCTACACCGCTAGGCTTAAAGATCGTGAGACGTTATTTTATTAATTTTTTATATTGCGTTTACCAACTACCTTCGTGGAGTCAATTTAGATTTCGGTGTGTTCACGCATCGTCGAAATTCCTTCTTTTCAATTCTCCTTAGCACGCTTAACGTTATTAGAAACTAGCGTTCTTTCACGAAAGACAATTTATCTTATATTGATAAATTTGAAAAGCAAAACTTTATCTGAATACCAGAATATTTCAATTAATTTCCCGTTAAAAGTCATAGGATGTGAAAAACAACCTATCGCTGACATATATAATATAGAAAGGCAAGATATAAAACAAATTCAAGAAATTAACTATTTTCCATCAAGGATTAACAAATCAAAATATAATATATCAAAACATAATAACGATATAATTGGATACGCAATGGGCGGTATTATCGTTAATAGCGATCTCTTCTATATATCTTTTTGGTGGACAGAAATTTGTTAATTATATTCATCATCATTATCATTTCAGCCGTGAAACATACACTGGTGGACATAGACCTTCCCATAGGTTGTCAGACCTAATAAAGGCCGGGACTTTTGGGAATCGTTCTACAGTTGATGTAATACGCATCGCTTACTGGTCCGTGGAAGTATATTATATATTTATAATCCCATAGTATATTAGTGGGCAAATGGACAACGTAAACAACATTAAGTAGTACCGCTACCTTCAGTTCTAATCTTAAATCAAAACTGTATCCGTATCAATCAGCAATTTATTCGTTGAACGAAATGCACTAAAGAAAAAAACTGAAGCAAACAATAACGAGCAGAATATCCTCTCAAGATTGACAATGGCAACTGTATTTCAGCAGACGTACCGACCAATTAAATTGAGCCAGTGCTTTCTTTGATTTTCGTTAACAACGCTAAGACGGTCGGTGCCAAGTTACATTGGCGGTGTTTCTTACTGAAGACAATGGACATAAGCGTTAATAACTTTCTTTGTTTCCACAGAGAGAGAGCTATGAGGGGAGGGCGATAGCCGAACGGACATTAAAAAGAATTCGCCTGATTGACTGAGCCTTTTAAAGTCTCAGTCCTCTTAGTTCGTAATTGAACACGATGTTCGGGTTCTTTAATTAAATAAATGTTTATTTATTGATCTTTCACAAATTTACACAGAGCACATATAACTTATTGTACAATTGCAAGTAGATTCTCAGGGTCTCATTCTCATAGGGTCAGGCAGATCACCAGCCCCCCACCTTGTAATAATATTACTGTATTGTATAAAGAATACTGTTTATATGTAGCTTCATATAGAACTTGAGCATGAGAAGCAAACAGATCATGTTGTGTTATGCGATCTCCGCCATCAGTAAATATACACTCAACACTAGAGAGCGTTTAGTTGCTATGATAATACATTTCTGAACTAAACACTCTACTTGTCAGCAATCTCCTTTTGAAATTGATAATGCAAGCCTAGAAGAAAAGATACGCCCTACATCAGTAAATATATATACTAATTAATATTACATACTAATAAGTAGGATTATATAAATACGAGTAAATTTATAAACAATATCAAAAATCAACTTAAAATCGAATCAAACATTAAACGCTACGTACTAAACGTGTGGACGCCCTGTTTGTATTTCAGAATTATCGTACGAATATCACGAAGTAATTTAAAGATCCTAGCCAAACGCGAATGTAAGACTTACATGATTTTCTCACGGATATCATTTCACAGTTGAACTTAATTGGAACAGGGCCATACTGGAAGCACCAGATTACAAATAAAAAAATAATCAAAATCGGTTCACCCAGTCGCAAGTTATGAGGTAACAGACATAAAAACGTACAGACGAATTAATAAATTCCTCCTTTTTTGGAGTCTGTTGAAAATTAATCATGACCTCAATATTGTAAGTATTGGCAAATAAACAAGGTATAGTGTGCGATTGCAAGAGGATTTTAATTACAGGTTATCTAAGACCTGATCACCAGCACTTTGCGAAGTTGTTGACGACTGCTTAAGAGCAAACACGTTGAGACAAAATCAAGTGTTCTATTGAGGTCCAAGCAGTAAGCGTTCCAGTCATAGAGAATAAACAATATCACCCAGAAATTGAATAATGTTTGAAATACCCATAATTTTGAGAATAGGAAAATGTTGAACCACGGAAAGTTAATTCCAGTCTTACGTAAAACATAAAGCTACTGACAGAGATAAGATATTGTATATATCCCACTGGCACAGGCCTTCCTTGTAAAGAGAGTATAAGGACATAGTCCGCCACGCACACCTTGTGCGAATTGACTTCACATGTCTTAGAAAATTTTCAAAGACATGTAGGTTTCTTCAGATTTTTTCTTTTACAGTCAAGCGCATATTCAACAAATTTATTGGTGCCAGCACCGGGAATTGAACTCCAGCTGCTAGCGTACTGTGCAACTTGTGGCGACAGCACGGACCCTGAGTCACCATGGCTTCCATAACGTTTTTTTTACGGTTATTAAACATAACCGTATTAAAAAATTCAATTCTTTAATCTACCCTCATTTTTCAAAATACTTTAATAAAAAATGTAAATAATAATTTAAGAGTATACTTCAAGTAATAAATTAAATTATAATATCAGGTAGGGTTGTAATATTTAGGGATAAATCTTAAGGAAAGAGTTGTCTTCTTAAGACCTCGAATTACCATTAAAATTAAACAATGGCCAGAGGTTTCCCGAAAACAGCCCACTTAGCGCAATTTATGGTACAAGTTTTACAAGGAGTCCTCAAAAAGGTTGAAGCGTGTAAAAATTTACGAGCAAATTTAGGTGTTCGAGCGGTGAACGAAAACGGGGCGAAGTTATGAAAGTTGTGTCCGGTTATTAGAACACGATGCGGGCCTTCTTTACGCAGCTTAATGCAGCATCGCTTATCAGAGAAATAAAATACAGCACAGTACACATTGAAAAATAAAACTTATGGCTGTGGACTTCATAAAAGACATTATTTTCAACCGACTTTAAAAAAGGAGGGGGTTCTGTATGTTTTTATATGTTTGTTATACCATAACTTTCGACTGGGTTTTTGAAGATTCTTATTTTATATGAAAACTGGGGCTTCCCATTTAAATTTGGTCCAATTTTGACAATGGCATCTATGAGAAAATCATATGTCTTAAATTTTTCCTAGTCTATATACATGTATATAGATAGAGAATAGTAATTTGATTATCTAGTCTCACTCCGCGCTGACTCTGCCGAGCTGCAAGCCAGGGGGATTCATTTCGGAGTAAGCTTCATTTTGAAGCCAGGTTCTTTGTTGATTCGTTGTGAAGGTGGAGCTTTTTTAATCTGTTTGCATATGCCGCTTTATTATTTGAGATTTTGTACCGGTTGCTACAAATCTCGGAAAATGCAACGGGAAATTCTTTCTAAAATTTCTGAATTTCAACGACACAGTCAGCGGTAACGCGAGTGCAACTGGACTTCTTAATGTAGAAAAATATTTAGAACTAGCCCGCCCCGCGGTTTTATGAGTGTAAGGTATTTATTTGAATTTTTCTAACATAAAAGTAAGTAAGTAGCCTAACTTACTCCTTATTTCATCAACTATCAGTCAGTAAAAATCCCGTCAAAATCGGTTCAGGCGTACCAGAGATTAGCAGGAGCAGATAGACACACAAAATTGTAAAAAAAATATTTTGGTATATGTACCGTTTCATGTAAATAGTCGAATGGTGATTTCGAACCCACGACTTTATTATTCCCAGACCGTACCCTAAACCATGAGACACTACAAACCTCTTAAATCACTTGTGGTTATGAATAGGCATTTACTAAGCTAGTGCGCCCCACCATCCAGGACTGCATTTACTAAGCTGGACTGCATTTCATGCAAACACTTGCTTACATAGTATAAAAAAGGCGTAGCCGTAAAAAGACTAAAAGCTGGTCACTCTATTAAATAGAGTATATTAACTAATCCAGTTTGTTTTATAACTTAAAATACGATAAAATCGTTGTACTAGCTACAAAAACTCCTTTCCTCTCCGAGTAAACGAAAACAAAACTCGCAACTCACGTTTCTAATCCACTCCCATTGCCCGACTAAAAACGCTTTGCCATCGGAAAGTCATTTATGTTTTAATTAAGAAGGCGCAGGAAGAATGGGGGGCCTTCCCCGGGATTATTAGAAAACAGAATTACCCAGGCCCGAGATCTTATTTCATGTTTACAATTCTAAAGGCCGGCGACGAAAACAAGGAGTCTCGAATTTGGTAACTTTTTGCGTAACAACGAAGTTTGCCGGCAATAATGCAGATTAGATTTCTTTTGCTGCGTGGTCCGAGTGAATAGTGCGCATTGACCAACATTTGCTTGCGAAGCTCTGCTCCTTCACGTGAGACATTTGGTAGAATTTATGTTGAATAAATTGTAAGCATTGGATGTGTTCTCTCGGTCGAGTCTATAAGAGACGAATAAATCTGCAAGATATAGACAGCTACGCTTTGGGCCGTACCGTGCACGTATTCTTATTGTAGCACACGCTTAATATGTTAATAATTTGTAACGATACATATAATACAAAAATGGGAGTTGCAGCCAATACGTCTATTTTGTAATATTCCTACGACAATTCATAAATACAAAGAGGTCGTCGGCGCGTAATAGTATTTAGCGTTTGATTCGATTTGAAGTCGACTTTTGTTTTTGCGCGTGAATATACTCGTTTTTAATAAGAACATAAGTGAACCAATTAACCTATTGCCATATACAAAACGATATTCTTTGCATCCTGCCTACAATTTCATTATCATCACTATCATCAGCTCGCAACAGTCCACTATTGGACAAAGGCTCTCTAAAAGCATGCCACTGAGCATGATCCTCGGCCACTCTCATCCAGCTCCTGCGAAGATCGTCTCTCTACCTAGTCTTAGGTAGTGCTCCGCTAAAGAGTACACATTAACAAATACTTATAAAGATATTACATAAGCTTCCAGTAGCAGAAAGTAAGATTGTGATCCAAGCAACAAAAACAACGAACCGAAAGCGCCGATATATCGATTTATTGCAACAGAATTCAAATTTGTAATTGTCTAAATAATAAAATATCTGATATTTTACTTTGTGGAGTGTTAATTATTTTTATTTAATCATTGTTGTTGTTGCGTGTCAAAGGAAAACACGGTGTTTGATACAAAAAGCTTGGAAAACTTTTGATAAAAAATTGTATCCAACAACATTCATTAGACTGAAGTCAATTAAGGTCACCTTGATATAATATTTTAGTGTGATAAAGTAAGCTTGCGGCTCTTTACCCGACTCAAATTAGTTAATATTCTCATTTCAAAACGATGAACAACATACACGTAAATATTTATATATTTTTCTTTTAAAGTGATTAATCGAATAGGACGCTCAGTTGAATGTGATACTATATCAAAACGCCGAACAGATATAGAATCTTTCGCGTTACTTTATAAGTATATATTTGTTGTGTACATAGCAAATTATATTTATAATTGTTATTAATAGTATTTGTTCGTAGTAGTATATTAATTTTATGGAAATCTTAAAGAACGAGCTTAGGCTCAGTTCGTTTACGAATTTCCGCCGGCTTCCGTTGTAGTTTCTTTTGGAATAAGTTCCTAGTTGCTATGAGAGCTAAGAAAATGGTGATGTTTTTAAAAAAATCTCTCAGCCACGTTTTATAATTTTTTTTATTGTAATTTTTTTTTATTAAAATACATTTTAGTCGAGATAAATCTCAAAAAAAATTGAGATTCTATAGTTCTTCAATTCGCATTTTTAAATTAGGATCGATAATTGTTAACCAGTGTTGAACCGTTTATTTTAAATCAGTTGAAAAAATGACATACACTTTTGCATAATGCATATCCATATCCTTATATGCATTATGCAAACGTGTATCTATTTAAGTTAAATTTATCGTAAATAGACACAATTCACATGTGTCTATCACAATATACATGTGTTATTGTACCTAAAGCAGTAAAAGGGAGGACCACCTTTTGACTATATTTGGTACAATGCGCATGCAATTATATCGTAATATCTCATCAATGTTATTTATTATGTATTATTTAATTGTGTATTTGTTGATTGTTGTGCAATAAAATATATTTATTAATTAATTAATTTACTTATTTTCTAATTTCAAATTTGAAATTGGCCGTAGTTATGTAGCATATGGCATACATTATGATATTATACTAAGTAATGGCTACAAGTTTCTTTCTTTACAATTAAAATTACGAGAAAAAGACAGACAGATAATCTTAGAGTTCCGTGCAACAAAATAAGAAGTTAAAACGTACGAAAGCGTAAAGTGTGATAACGGTGTTTAGAAAACTTTTATTTTTACGAGCATATATCTTTTAAGCCGTAGTTCCAGCGCACATCATACATAAACACGAAAATATAATAACAATAAAACTAAAAGGAGCTTCAATGCGTATAAAAGCTTTCAGCGAAATATATTTCTAGCATTCAACGTTTAAGCCGACCGCTATCCCGCGAGTGTACCGCCGTGTAAAGAATAAAAATTTCAAGGGAACCTGCCTCTCAAGATAAATCCTGAGATGTAGACGGGCGCGGGTTCTCCCGAGCCGGGACTCGTAAGTTTTCAGCATAGCAAATGAGTTGTTGGGATGTGTACTCCACATCCCATCTCGGAACACGAGAGTGTTTTACTGAGATTTTTTTTAAAACATCGCGGTACGGTTAAAACAAGGTCTCGCCTAAAAGCGTTTGGTGTTGAAATTTTTTTTATATTTGAGATAAAATGAGATGCATAAATACTTGTACTGAAAAAAAAACAATACCAATTTTTTTGAAAGTAACTGTATTAATTACTTTATTGGAAAATTACAAAAACCAACAGATCCAGTGATCGAAATATACAAACATAAATTTAACAAACAATAGTATTTGTTCTCAACACTATGTTTTTATTGAATAATTTAAAATAATATGCACAAATACACCAACATGCCAATACACAAATACTGAGTGTTGACAAACATGTATGCATGGTGTACATATTAATATAAAAAGGTTTAGAGTTAAGGCGACAGGAGCATTATTAAATAATTGAGCGATGCGAATTATTAAATTATTTATGTTTTTCATTAGGTTCAACATTTAAACGTCTGTAAAATATATTTTTTTAAAAAATTATGAAAAACATGTTTGATTTTAAAGTTATATCTTTTAAAATACGTAATAGCATTTCTTACTGGCTGAATAGGAGTTTAAAAATGTCAAATTTCACATCATATTTTCCAAGAAGACGTCCTTTCATTGTCCTCCTCTGCCTTCAAGCACGGCGAGACTTTAAAAAGACCAAGGCTCGTATAGAAGGCATTTACCTGTGAAATCCAGAGTGCCTCTCCTCCACCGACACCGACCGGGTCTCTTAAAGATAACCCTTTTTCATCAAGTGTGTACTACAGTGTTTGGTACGAGTGCCACTTTAGACATCCTCTCAGCTTTATATTGGCTTGATGTATTATGTTGTATACTCTATTAGCTAAGCCAGTACAAATTTCTTTCGTTTCGTCTCATTTCGTCAACATCGCTCAGTTAGTTCTCAGATGCATAATGTTACGGAGCTGGTGACATTTGTCAAAAAGACGAGATGAAAAAGTTATTTAGTGATGCAACTGAAACCAATGTGCTGTTTTCTACAGTATGCTCAGGAATTACATGATCTAATTCTCCCATCTCCATTCCACTATCGGACTTCACGACGCACTGCAGGATTTCATCCTTTTTTTGTGAACAATCCCTCAAACTTCAACGTAACGCTATGCTTCGTTTTCCATTTATTCGTACAGCAAAAATAGATATAATACATAAAAAATAGTTTGCCCGCGTCTGTCGTTTCCTCAGATTACAATTTGAGTATTTTCAAGAGTAAAGTGAATACGCATTTACTAAACTAGTGCGCCTTACCATCTAGGACTGCATTTCCACTTAACATCAGCTCACAATTACTTGCTTAGAGTGTATAAAAAAGAGAATGTTCGTTCACACCTCGTGTAAAATAATATTCAACTGATATGAATAATAGTCAACTGACCCGTCAATGCCGAGGCGACTCTTTCTCCTTTTTACCGACACGTAATTAGGGTCGCCGGAATTCAATTACGTATATTGCACCGTGAATTATGCACCACGGTCACCACTCGCAATTACACAAACAATAACTGTACTGGTACGTAATATTACCGTATTGGCGGTATTATCCGGTCCGCTCGAGTAATAACCGGATAACTGGGTAATAGGCGGATAACTCGGCGATATTCGGAGCGGTGCGGTAAAGCAGAGCGATTAGCGAAATCACCGATAATTACCGGTCGGTTTCAATTATTATACCCCTATTCTGCTTCTAAGTTTTATAAAACTGCCAAAGAGTTTGGAATATTTAGGGCTCCCGATATTTCGGTTAACCCTACCAGTCATGAAAGTAAAAACATTATCTTATTAGTAATAATTTCACCGAAATAAAGGAACTGTTTGGAAGATTTTATATTATTCGGTGAATTTTCAGCTTTTAGAATTGTTTATTTTCTTTTATTGTTCATACAAAGTCTACAGTTTATCAAATATACAAAACATGGGATTAGATATATGTAAGATGTATGACCTAAACTTTTACATATATACCGCCTACATACTGAAGACTGCATCAAAAAGCGTAATACATTTTTAATGACAACCGCATTGAGGCGATGCTTAAGAGAGATATTTTTATGAGGGAAATTACACAAGTTTATCTTATAACTCATGAACTTTCACGCCATTCATCCGCTCAACTTGGTGTTGTGTGTGCGTTGGAACTGCGGCTCGGAGCCAAGTGGATGATTCAGCTGAACAAGTTCGTGAATTAATACCGATAATGTTCGAACGAGAGGGGGCTAGTTTTAGCTGAGTCGCTAATGAAACGTGCAGTTAGTTTAGTTATAGTGTTAGGTTTGCTTGGTTAATTCATCTAAATAGTAAAAGAAACGAGTGTGCTTTACACCACACAAGTGAAGTAAAACTTCTTTATTTCCATCCATTTGTATGTATACACTTACATTTGTATAACATATACACGATTGTTCAAGAGAAAAAAAAATGTGCCCTCACTGCTTTCTCTTGCTCCTACAGTATGATACAGACAGTAGGCCTATGTTCTACAACCTATCTTAAATAAACAAAACGTAACTGGCTATGAGAGAAAGCGGGAAATAAAATGTATACTCGCATACCCTAATATCAGAGAGCGTCAATAGCCTAATGTTTTTGGGTACGGTCTGCGAATCGTAAGGTCGTGGGTTCGAATCCACCATTCGACTATTGACGTGAACCATCTCCTAGCATAAGCATAAGCTTAATTGGTTTGGTTAAAAAGAATGTTAGTAATATTTATAAAAAAAGAAAAGAAATATTGCTAGCTTTCTTTTTAAAAAAAAGCAAAATGTTACTCTCTCTGTCTTTTTCTACCCTTCGCTCCATCATCCTCCCTCTCAACTTCTTGAAGGTCTGTGGCCCATCAGTGGGACATATAATTATGTATATAGGCTATAACTTTATTTTTTAACCTAGGCAACGCACCTGCAAGCCCTTTAGCAAATAATGTGGGCGGCTATTTATCATCAGCCAAACGCCGTGTTCATCCATCAAACAAAGCTTTCTAAATAATTAATTTCTACGTACTAAGCTACGTCGATTAGATTTTGGGGATACGCCACCCACTCCACTGGTTACCCGTACCTAAAAAAAACCTTATTTAAAAAATTATGTGGTGTCTCGGTACATCAGGTAGGAACGAAGTTCCTTAGCGTTATATCGAAGTAAATCAATTTGCAAAAAAAATATACTAATATTTGATTGCTTGATTTTCGTAAATTTTTGTTATTGCTTTTTATTTATGTATATTTTTTATAGTTTCTAAGCAAGTGCTTGACTACGATCCCACCTGATATTAAGTGGAAATGCAGTCCTGGATGGTAAGACGCACTAGCTTAGTAAATGCCTATTCACTCTACTCTTGAAAATACCCACGTTGTGATTGGAAGGAAAGTACTTAAAAAATTTCGTATTATAGAAAATAAGAAGTGGCGTAAAATAAAATCAAACAAATAATTCAAATTATTAAGTGATACATAAAAACATGTCTCACTACTTTTTTCGACAGTTTAAAATTACAAAAACGATTAATTAATACTTATTAACAATAAGTTAAAGCGTCACCTGTGATCAGAGAGTTCAGTTAAATGCTAATACATAAAAACTACGATATCTGGCACTACCGTTATATATTTTTCTTACGGTTTTAGTCATACATTTTTTCAGTTTGGTCGCGTAGCAAAACCTGCCATAAGGAACTACGTTGCAAAAATTATTTTATTATTAAGTACATTTTTTTTTATTTCACTGACTGAAAGGACATGTTCGTGTTTGAAGGTTGTGTTAGACTGAGTAAGGCTTTCATAAGCAATGAGCTCCATTGCCCTATCACGCTAATACTCTTTCAATTGAAATGGACATATTATTTTTTATATCAATCATTTTTTTTAACGTTTGTTTGATAGACATAGTATAGTCGTGTTTTTAATGAAGGCCACAAGCATATATCACGACTCTGTACATGGTCGGTAGATTGTATCGGAAGACACTGGAGCAGGTTTTTGTAATAACCAATAAAAGTCAACTTTGCATAACCCTTGTATGGGTGCCGCCATTTTGAATTTTAGTATATATGGCAAATACTTTTCGTTGCCAATTCTCCAGGTACTCATTGTAGAGTGAAGCTGATTTTTTTTTTGTGTGGAACATGTGTATTTAAGTAATATATGTTTTTTGAATCTTAATAATTATGAGTCATAACATAAGTATAAATATGTCTATGTTTTTAAAATATAATTATAAAATGTTTTCCAACAGTTGTTAAAAAAGGTTAACTCCCGGAGCGCTTTTAGTTTTTGCGGGCAGGAATGGGAGTTTGCCACTCAAGCAGAAATAATCTAAATGGCGACTGCTGCAATAAGGGGAAACATGTATTTTAAAAGACAATTTATATGAGAAAAAGGAAGCTAGAAAGGGAATGGGTCAGTTATAATATCCTATGGATGAAAAGACAGTGTCAATAGTTAATATTAAAAATAATAATTGAAGAACACAACAATTGTCTCTGCATCTGTAAACTTGAGTTAAAACTCACTAGAATATCCGGGAAATAGAATCAAATTGTATTCATTTAACTTCCTTGGAACTTTGCCATGGAAAATCATTACTTTTAATGCCGTATGTTTTCATTTCTCTGCAGTCTAGTTGCTTTGATGCTTACCGGGTAAAGTGGAGTGTCTTAATTGTTTGGTAGCTACTGAGGACATAGACGCCGTTGATACCTTTCTCTTTATCTTAGTTTGTATAAACATTCTTCCCTAAAATAAACAATCTCTAAGAGCGCTAAAAACAAACGACTCGTGCAATAGAGAAGCAGACACTTGAGCTACACTATCTTGGTCTCAATACGGACATTTCCTGGCTCCCCAGCCAGTCTCATTGTGTAGGGAGCGAAGATAAGCCGAACGGTTGTGTCGTCTACACCACATTCAATTCAATGCAGCCTCGCACCAATACTGCCTGTATTTCAACGATAGAAATATAAATTAGAGGATTTCTTGTAAATGTTGCTACTTATTGCATCAAACTAAAATAAATTAACAGTTAAAAAGATAAGGTTCCAGCCTTTATTGTTATGTTATTAGCTTATGTTGTTAGCCTTTATTGTTATATGTTACGCTGTTAGGCTCAGGTCTTCTTTCGGCTCTTCTATAAGGACAAAGTCTGCCACGCGGCTCTAGTACGGATTGGCAGATTTCGCATGTCTTAGAATTTTTATTACCCACGATGTTTTCCTTCATCGCCGATTGCGTAGTAAGTCCGCAGTTAAAATGAATACGATATAAAAATAAATTACTTTTCAACCGTTCTCAATTCATCTCTATTTTTTAATGTTTGTTAACGTATAATTTTGGACTGGGTGAACCGATTTTGATGATTCTATTTTATCTAAAGCTTGTGGTCCATGGAATCCATGAGAAAACCATATAAGTCTTAAATGTGTGTGCACACTATCACGCCAACGGATTTCGATGATTCTTTTTATTGGAAAGGTACTTCAAGAGGAGAATTTTGTTAGGTTCTGATTAATTCTGTTTCGTAATTTTCTTATGATAATTCGGAAATAAAAAGAAAGCGTCCACGTTGTATTAGCGTTTAACTTTTGATTCGATTTGAAGTAGGTTTTTATTTTGAATAAGTGATTCAGAAATTATTGAATCTAAAAATGGTTTTATTTAGTTCACGTTAAATTGCATCTTTCATAATTTCATCACTCGCCTCGAAACGATTGCATTCATATATAAATTCTCAAAAAGCTCCATTTTTATTCGCATGCAATTTTGTAAAGTGCAAATTGAATCATGCCATTTGATAACAAAATACTTTATTCGTTTAAAATCTCACTTGCAAATTTATCACAGACCGGCCGGGGATCAACTAAATTGTCAATTTACAAAGCGAACATGTAAGCTTTGTATCGTTTTAATGGATCAATACGAACAAATATTGGAAATATTTGACTTAACACTTTTTCCAATTACTTTTGAAACTTAATATTACTGGCCACACAAGTTCTATTCATATTTTCAGATGGCTTCTACAGTTTCACTGGGTTTTTGAGTGGTGATATATCTCGTAGGTCGCTTAGCCTAAACCTGTTTAGGGAGTAACTGGGTGGGACTTCGGCTTGGGTGGTTACTCTATTCGGTTCTTTTATTGAACCAAAAATACTTAGATATTACTTTTTAAAACAATATTTTTATACATATGAAATTGAACCTATTTCTCTGGATTTTCTCACGTCTCAACTAGACCGAGACGTTAGCGTCTTCTACAAATATAATTTATACATAGCAAGTGTATACGTTTGTACAAGTATTAACGGGTATATTGTGGAAGTTAAGTTGTTTTTGGACCGATGTTGAATGGTCATACGGATGACACAAAACGGTTTTGTCTATAATTTGTTACATACAGTAAAGTATAAATCCCCGTATCTGTCTTTTCGATTACAATGTGTATTGTTCACAAACGTTAAGTGAATTGAACAAGAAAAAGTAGAAGAAAAAAAGTTAAAGCCTACATATACATCATATATATCATATATATACATATAATATTTTCTAAGACATATATATATAAATGTCTTAGCTATTTTTTTCTAGGACATGTAGATTTTCTCGCGATGTTTTCCTTCACCGCCTTGTGCGTGGTAAATTAGGACATAAAATTGGAACAACAAATTTATTGGTGGTGCTGGCACCGGGGATTGAACCCAGGTTGCTAGCGTACTATGCAACTTGAGGTGACTGTCCGGACACTAAGCTACCACGGCTCTTTAAGAGTTAATAGGTATTGAGTAATCCTCACTTTACCGTCTATGATTGTATTCTTAACATCAGGTGGCACCGCTGTCAAGCTCTTGCTTAGAAAGCAATTGCACATGTACATATAAAATGTATTATCCGGTCTACCACTCTATAGAGATTTACAAAGATTTCCGCTCAGTAACCTCCAGGAAGGCAATCTGAGCGGTATGCGTTACTCTGACATCAAGACATGCAATCTAACTTGCAAGCGGACAGACAATAGTTGTCGGTACGACTTCGTCCTCTCGAATCTGTATCACAAAGGCGTAGCATTCTGCATCCCATTACTGCGCTCTGTAGTTTCATGTTTATAATGAAGTATTACATAATAGAATGCAGCTTCCTTTTGAAACATTTCTGAGTATTTTTTGATAGTAGCGAGATTGAAATAAGAAAATGAAACTTGTAAGGACGATACGAACTTTGCTTTGGCGCAAGAGTATATTATTTCTTCTATTCGGCCAGTTATCTGTCCGTCATTGTAATACTGCTATAACCTTACGGGAATTTCATACTTTAATTTTGCGTTGATGAGGGGAAGGCAAATTACAGGGAAAATAAATAAAAATTAAGGAATAAAACAAAAAAAACTAAATTCAAGGTCCATCTTAGCAACTAAACTAATTCATTATGTGCATGACGTAAATGAAATGAATACTTTTTTACTTACTTTTTGTACTCCTCAATCGCTCCTCCATTGCTGAGGGTCACAACTCTTTTTTCGGCGATCAATCACACTCCATAGCCCTGTACGTTACTGGTAGTTGACGCCAGTTCTTCGGTTATCTTGTCGGACTTTGGCCATTTGGTCTTTTTCCTTCGACCTTTCCCGTCTATCTAATTTTTTTGGCATACTTTCGTGCAATGTGGCCAAAAAATCTCACCACCCGGTGTAAATGTGCGGGGAAAACGTTTGGTGTTTTTTATATTGAGCTCTTTAATGATCGACAAAAATCTATATGAAATAAAATTATATTCAAATAACTTACTCCATATATCGTATAACTTTTGGAATACCATATTATATATTAAATAAATGGTGCATTAGTGGCGGTTAATTTACGCAATATTTAAATAAATATTCATCAGTAAATCTACAGACACATTTTACATGTAGAATTTTCCACGCTGCTAGCTTCACTATTTCACTACCACTTAAAACGTAAATTCCCAACGAAACGAGAAATATTCTGATTGCGGTTCACAACTTGTGACGGGACTTTCACCCTTACGCAAGAGGGTAGCGGTTTGCAGTAAAACAAAATTTCCGTGAGAGACTCATGATGTCGCATTAATAACGGTTTGTACTGGTAAAGTGGTTTCATGACTTGCTTATTACAGTTTAATTACATACTAATAAAATGCGTCACTTATCTGCGCACCCACTTCGTGTTGAAACACGCGCCAGAAATAAATGATAGTTGTAGAGGTTCAGGCTAAGCGACCTAAGAGCTATGCCACCTCTCAATCCGGCGAAGCAGTCAAGGTCGGCTTCTCTGTCCAACCTGTGTACTTCGTCACAAAATAATAATAATAATAATAGTTGAAAAAAGTACTAATACAGATTTACATACAAAATGGGAAAAGAGTCTACGCATTCAAAAAATTCCTCACTTATCAGGTGGGACGGACTGTATTCCAATGAACTGTGTAATTTTTTTAGTTATAATTAACACTTTTTTTTGTTACAGGTACGCACCTTTATTATATTATTAAAAAAAAACTTGGTAAGCTGTCTTACGTTTAATTATTTAATCATATAATTATGGCAACACAAATATTAATAACGCGAAGAAGCAGTATTATGATCAATTTATAGGGCGATCTTGTTAATTTTATTTTTCTAGACATAAATTGAAATAGATGATTCATGTGAAACAAAAGAAAGTGGATCGGATTGCACAAATTTACTTTAATTATTTAAAACGAATCTAAAAAGGGAATAAGTAGAGTAATGGATTAATATTAGGCAATGACAAGGCAGTATATATATACAACTTCATCGATTTCTAAAGTTTATCATTGACTTTCCACTACGCACATATAACCGATATGTACACCAATGTAATTTCATTTACAATTGGTGGAACTACGATAATACATTTAATTTAATATAAGAATACTAAAAGTGGCACTGTATGGCTTTTTTGTAAATTTTAAATGTTTTTCTTTCTTTCTGTGTATTTATAATAAGAGAGCAAATAAGTAAATTTATTCTAATAGCCATTTTCTAATGTCTTATTTTCTAATGGTTATAGTGTATATATATGTGTCCCACTGTTTGGATCTTCTCTGAAGAGAATATAAGGGCATAGTCCGCCGCGCTAGTGTGGATTGGCAGTCTTCACATGTCTTAGAAAATTTTCTACCTCATGTTGGTTTCCTCACGATGGTTTCCTTCATCACCGAGCGCGTGGTAAGTCGACATTTTATATTATAAAATACAATTTTATTGGTGCCCGCATCTAGGATCGAACTCGGGTTATTGGCGTGCTACGCAACTTGAGGCGACTGCTCAGATACTGAATTAGAACAGCTCTTTAATTATGTAATCTTACATATATAAATATGTATGTATATGTACGTAATCATTCATGTGGTGTAAAGCACACTAGTTATTTTTTCAACTGAACTGGCGTTGTCTATTTTGATACAGAAATAATAATAGACACCTCTTTAAAATTCCGTTCACGACTGACATGAATTTACAAATTTTATCTGTAAAATATAGAACCAGGGCGCTCTTTGTTAGAATTGGTCTCTGTAAAACAATTCCCTGTTTCACCCCTGTATTGTTTAACTTACAAAAAGTGGCTTCCATTGTGATTGATAACCTGCTCACGTAGAACGAAAAATACTGATTATATTATGACTGCGCCTCACTCCTTTGTTCTCCGTTGTTTACTGAACGTATTATTAATAAGCTTCGCGAGTCTGCCTATCTATTGACTCGTAGGCTAAGTTAAGTTTTTTGTAATTGGATAAATGCGTTTGCGAGATTCAACTGATCTAGATGTGATAAGGATTTAGTACGGAGGAGAGTTCAGGGCCAATTGGCCAATTCGTTACTTTGTAATCGTAGATCTTTTCTTTGCGACCGTTACCTTTATATATTCTAAATAATAAAAATGGGCTACCACATCCTTTTAATTTTAGCACAGTAGACAGGTAAACAATCTATCTTCGCTATTAACCTCTTATTAGGTCACATAAGTGCCAGGCGGCTAACTCACTGCCACACATCGGCCACAAATGTAAGCAAGTGATATTTAATAACTTGAAGCATGGAACCTTGCTCTATTAATCTATTAATATTGTACAAATTGGGATGCCAATCCCTGAGTCCATAGATGACCTCAATGAGACTATAATTATATAGGTTCGACTTTAACCGCTCTAATCACGTTCACATAAGTAATTGTAAGAGACTTTTGTAGATACAACAAAATATCCAATGCGAAGTTTCTCTCCATATTTGCTGTATCCTGTTGATCTAAGCAGCTCATTTGATAATCAAAGTTAGTTTGTAAAGTGAAAAGAATGAAGTGCAGTGCAGTGCATATAATTAAATTTTATTGCTTTCGGATATGCAACCTATTTTGAATTTTAGCACTTTAAGTTTACGTTAAAAACTTCTACCTATTTAAATTATATAATATTATTTGCCATGGCCGCCTTCGTAGGTCACCCACCACAGACTGTTAGGTTAGGTTAGAATCTGAGCTCGTGGAGAATGATGCGTCGTTCTATCAAAGCTTAATCTTAGGTTAAGGGTGTATTTTATTTATTAATAAGTCGTAGACACTCCTACCTACATCCTGCTACGTAGATGCTACGAATTACGCTTTCATATTCTGTAGCCGTACTGTACAATCCGAATCTCTAAATATGGATTTTCTGTAAGCGTTCTAACCACTTGATTATTACGACCTATACGTGATATTGTATTACATTCTTTTTTACTACAAGTATGCGTGAACTATGATGTGGCTATAGATAAAGCAGTGAAAAGGGGTCAGGTAAACCAGAACAATTGCCGCGGGCTGATGGCGGGTAAAAAAATATTCGAATGAAAGACAAACAAGAGACAGATGAGGTGAGCTAAATTGTTTCGCGTAAAGTGGAAGTAGGACAAACATAGAACGGTTAACCCCGCCTAAGGGCTGGCTAGATATGAGCTATGAAGCTCATATAGGGTTAGTTGACTTTGCATAAACTGGTATTGTATGGTTCTAGTGTGAGGAATTCGGTAAAGACTATTCAATTAAAGTAGGACGTGCAACAATGTCCCTTGTTTCTAGTAATAATTGATTTACACTAATGTCTGATAGCTATGAAATATGTTTTATAGTGTAGGTTGAATTAGAAAACGCTCCACATGAGGATATGATTACAAACGTCAACAGAAGTCTGTAGATATCCGCAATAGCTTAATGCAGTAGTGAAAATAGTTCTGCTTCAAGAGCGTATCAGTATTTACTGCTTTAAACGGTCTCTATTTCTCTCTCTCTTCCTTGCTGTTATTGGACTCACTGTCGGCGGGGTCAGCATCGTCTTAGCATTTCCTCATATCTCTCGATACTGTACTCTTTCACTTAGTGTTGAGTCTTCCTCTGGATCTTTGACGTAGACCAAAAGGGACCTTCTTTTGACTGCTTATGGACAATAAAATATATAAAAAGATAATTTTGTAACATTTAAATAAACAAGAAAGCAAATAGATTGTCGTAGCATCGCTAAGTCTTTCGTAGAGTCGTCAATCAAGAGACGTGGTAGCTCGGTATACGGGCTGTCGTCACGTGTCATAGCACGTCAAAGCAACCCGAGTTCTATTCCCGGTGCCAGCATCAATTATATTGTTTGTTAAATTTAAAACGCGCTCGGCGGTGAAGGAAAATATCGTGAGAAATCTGCATGTCTTGAATTAAAAAAATAAAACATGTGAAGTTTGCCAACACGCACTAGGGCCGTGTACTCTCTTTTGATTTATCTCTTTACAGCATAACCTTTTTATCGTACTATGACAGAAACCTGTAAAAAGCATTACGATATGTACTCGTAAATAGCGTCTATATAGACGTATATAACGCCAGTAGAAAAGTTCTATAAAATAAAGAATATATTATATAACAGTAAAATATCGTGCAAGTGGTTTTCGTTCTGCACATTTTATTCATGTGAAAGGTAGAGCGGGTTGAGAGCGCATAAATTACAACGTGCTACGTCATCTGGTGACTTTTCTGTAATAGAATATTTTACTTTCAAAAAAGTATTATTATATAAAAGATTACTCTGGTCATGTCTCTCACCCCAATCGCTATAGAAAGTCGAAGCAATTGCTATCCGACCTAATTGTAACGGAAGATGAGCCCACCATTCAACAATCATACATTTTATCAAGTGATTAATGACTTCTTATGTTAAACCAAATGTTACTACTATTGGTACAGAAGTCATTATTTTAGCCAAAATTGTAAAAATTGTCGTCTAAGTGAATAATTGACAATTTTAATGTCCGTATTAAATATGTTTTGTAGAATATGTAATAGAAAATGTCTCTTATTAAGACGAGAGTATTTCTTTGAAACTTCCCTTTCTCTAACATCAAAGTCTACTTTTCTAGTATAGTCTGCTTTTCGGAGGGCGGCGGTTATCTTGTGAGAAATTTTATTGTTCTAAGAAAAACCTCGCAGACGCGTTTAACGTGAGAGCCACTTGTAATATTGGAGGACAATTTTTATTACTTTTTTACGAGCCGCCTATTGTTATTGGGCGTACTAAGATTTTATTAGTCGCGGTTATTGACTAGACTCACAAACTGTTTGATAATATAAATAATTTGCTTTATGTACGTTGTAGGTCTATTTGTTAAATTAATAATTCTCTTTTTAACTTCGAGACATAGAACTAAATACTATCGTGTCCGTCATGTATTTGTATAAAATATGTTATGTTACAGTCTATATATGTAAAACGGGATCATGTCTTTCATCACGATGAGCCATGATTATTTACTTGAGCGTAAAAAGCGAAATAATACTTTAATTACATAGATATAATCAGTTATACTACAAAAATCAATCACTATTTACAGTTATTGTTGTTTAACAATCACGTGGAACAAGAGCGATCCGTCGAAAGCACGGTGCGCACACGATGGCAACGTTAACATGGCCGCGCTAAGCTCTCGCACGACGTTCCGTTAGATTTTACAACTGTCAAAATCTAGTTCCAACGTATCTGATGGACATCAAACTGACATTATGTTTTGAATGTGCGGTCATGTAGACTTCATCACGATGTTTATCTTCATCGCCGAGCACGTAGTACATTAGCACTTAAAACAAATTCTTTGGTGCCGGCATCGGGAATGAACTGAGATTGTTAGTGTACTTTTGCAACTTGAGGCTGGCAGATATTACCTCGTGTTTGTATAAGTATGCTATGAAAGTTCATCTAACTTTAAAATGGAAGCACAAGTAATGGGTACTTTTATGGGTCTTCTCTGGCCATGTAACAGCAACTGCTGATTGCGTCGTGTTGCGGTATTGTTGTCGATCTCAAGACAAATTGCACTCGTGTCTAAAACCACGAACCAAGACGTTCTGTTACACCCCTACATTGTTACCTTTAGGACTGCATCAGCTGCCTAGTCAATATTATTATATTAACGTTACGAAATAGATTACCTTCATGCTCAGTTCGGGCCTATCTTCCACGAGAGGATATTTGCCGTATTTTTAATATTACCAACCCTAATCGAAGGGATAGTTTAAAGAAAGTGTTATTAACTATTTCTTAATATTTAGTGTAATTGAATAAAAACGTTTTCTCTTTGTATGGACATAAAAGGGGACGTCATAAACGAACAACCTTTCAATATGGTTTTAAGAGTGGATATCAGCCGTAAAAAATAGTTACAAAAGATATATAAGAAAAGTGGCATATTGTGAGGGTAGTTTATTTGAAAAATTATCCACTCAGCGTAACAAACTGTATCGCTCTAGTGTGTATTATCCTGTGTAAGATATTGTACGGCATAATATTTCCTTCCCTTACTGTTGCTTTCACTTTTACTAAACTTTCACATATATTTTTACCGAGGAAATTGTTATTTTATGGTTATTCGAGTCGCGACTAATATGTATATTTTACAAGTACCCTGCTTTCCTCAATGTGACGGACCTATAGGTTTTATTACTTTTTTATTGACCCTTAAATATATGTTTTTGGCACAAAATGTTAGAAATCTCATGGACTGAACGCCGCACCAATGAAGCTATCTTGGGAGAGCTAAACATCAAGATAATCCCTCCACGATTTGCTTTCGCCGAATGCTTTCTTTCTTCGGTCACATAGCTCGCATCAAATCGGAGAGTCTTGAAAAGCTAATGCTGGTTGATTGTGTCGAGAGACGAAGAAGCAGAAGCAGAGCGCCCACTAAGTGGACGGACTCTGCCAGTAGTTACCGGACTGAAACTCGAGGCAGCTATCCACTTGGCCCAAAATAAAAGACAGTGGGGAGTGTTGGTTAAGAGCAGCTCCCAGCGCTAAGAAAACAGAGAGGAAGACGAAATGTGAAAAGAGTAATTTGAAAGCACTATATATGGTTTCGAGTTTTGTTGATAATATTTAGAAAAATATCGATTGTTAGAAGATAACAAACGTAAAAAACCATACAGACAAATTGAGAACCACCGCATTTTTTGAAGTTGGTTGAAAATACAGACGAATTGTTACAATGTCTAACATATTAGCATAAATAAAAAGATATTTACGTAGCCTGAGTTGTAGATCAATTCACAGTATTTTGTTAGCTTTGTCGTGTGTGTGACTGGAGAGGAAATCTTGGATAGCGCACGCGGTTTAGGGAGATTGATTTCGAATTTATTGGCATACTGCTGGCAGCCGGAAATATGGAGGCTTTCATCTAAGATGGACGATTTATCTTGCATCGTCGGGAACGAATGGTAAATGGGAACGTACACTTTGCTCGCTGTAGATATTCGTTCACGTTATATTACAGGTTCTGTCGATTTAAAAGCGACTGTAGAGTTCTCTACTTAGTTGATGCGCTCTTGGCACAGAGTTGGTCTCGATGTCTAGCAATCGTTAGTTCTCATCTCCACTGGTTATATAATTTTGTGCAATATTAATACATGCATTTATTCTTTATTTTATCGCCATAAACTTAGTGTTTAGAAGACAATTATATTTTGTGTAGTTATTGAATAGAAAACAATTTGGCATATGCAACTGTGAAAAGCCATGCCGTTCACAAATATGATGTAGAAACTAGCTGGAGTGTTTCTAACCTATTCCTTGGAATGTTGCTAGTAGTAAATTAGATTCTTTGTAATCTAAGGGGATCAAAACATTCTGACAGAATTTGTTCACCATACCTTGAAGACTTCACTGTCAAATGGAAGGATCTAGTATATATTAAAAGGTTACCTAGAATGGCCATGAAAAATGTACATTTCAACCAGCAAAAAACTATGAAACACGTTAGTGAAACGATGAAAATACATCTATCAAATAGTTTCCGATGAAAAATTACAACGGTAAGATGATGAATGACTATTTGTCAGCCAGCGGATTGACTAATATAGAGGACATTGCAAAATAGTGCAGTCTGTTGAGTCATCCATCAGAACTACACGTGTCATTGAATTTTATGTACTTAATTGAGACGAACGACAATCCAACAGATTGTTTGAGAATTATGAAGTAGATTTATGATCAAACACAAAGGCCGACTTCTGTTAAAATCTATGCTAAAAATGAACATACTACATGTATGGTAATTTTTACGTCCCTTACTTTCGTAATATCATAGCTTATTATGAAGTTCCGGCGCCTTCAATATATTTCTTCTTTCACATTGTACCTATTGAACACTTAATAACAGCAAGCCTCACCAATACTAACTAGTAAAACAATAAACTAGGACTATATATATATATATATATATATATAGTCCTAGTTTATTGTTTTACTAGTAGTAGTAGTATATATATATATATATATATATATATATATAACATATATTTTATAAATATATAAATATTTGTTCGACTGTTGGAGTACTTCAGCGTAAAGAGAGTATAAGGGCATAGTCCGCTACGGACCTAGTGTGGATTGGTAGACACGTAGGTTTCCTCAAGATGTTTTCCTTCACCGTCGAGCGGGTGGTAAGTCAGCACATAAAATTGCGACAGTAAATTTATTGGTGCCGCCAAACGGAATCGACCTCGGGTTGCTAGCGTAATATGCAACTTGATGCAATTGGCCGGACACTGAGCTACCAAGACTCACGTTCAGCTTACTAAGACTTCGCGTTTTAAATAAAATGTCAAGATAATTTGTTTTTATCAGAGATCGTTAGAAGGTGGTCTGGTGTTGTATTTCCTATTATTTTTTGTTGTATTGGTCATTCTTGAAGTTTTGTGTTGAGCAGTGAGATGGTGATGAATGTTGTGATGATGATAGCTTTCAGCATTTTAAATCTGATTTAACGCAATACTTTATTGGGACAATGTCGATCCGTGTTAAAAATACATTCATCTCGACCCTGTCAAAAATTTCGTTGTAAAACAATGCGCCTCGTAAACATGCGTTCCGTTGTTCCTTACCGCTATTATTTTGTGGAACACCAAAAAAATATATAACCGAGCGAATATTTTAGGCTGAAGTGACGAAACGCGATCCGTGACGAAATCGCTCGTCATCTCGACGCTGCGAAGAAACTGTTGGGTAATGTTCAGCCCACACGTGCCTTTCGGAAGGAAACGCTTGCTTGTTACGGAATATACGTGCTAAATAATCAATGCATCAACATCCTTTCAAAGTTTGGCGCCGAACGACTTTTCGCATTCTCATTTTGGCAACTTACCCGTTATACCAAGGACTTCGCTTACATAATTGTTTATTATATTTAGACGAATGGTATGGTATTATATAATAATTGATTATTTTAAAAGATCAACAAAGCTATAAATATAGATGCTTGTGGGCGACGGTGGCTATTTAAAATTAGGTATTAGTTTGCCCCAAAATAATGATTGAGCTGATTGAACAACATGTCGTTTGTTTTTTTTATAAAAAAATCAAATAACAGCCCAGCTTTGTCTATACTTGTCAAATGTGTCAATGGAGACATTTATACTGATTTCTCGCAATTGAGTAAATGGCTCTATTCGAATCCCTCAGCAACTGAATAACGAGTAGTTGTGGATTAACTTTTTTTTTCCCGCATATTCATTTTCCGGTACATAAGGGATTTTCCTCAGGTAAAATCCCTTATGTACCCTGGGCAGCCCGTACTGCCAAGGAGTGTCCGAGTCTCACGGACTAAAAACCCTCCTCTTCCATCACATCCATGTTCCCACCTTGCGGCCTACCATTAATGTTTTTTTTTGTCCTAAGTAAGGGTCCCAATCTATGCCTTCTCAGGCCACACAAGACGCAAGGCGCGTCAAAATAATGGTCCAAAACGATTCTTGCCTTACACTATAATTATAATTATCTTAACTGACGTTAAATGAAATAGAAATATAAACCAAAAACAAAACAAATTCACTTCACTATGTATATATGATACGCACTGTAAATATGTTTGTATGAAATTATACAAATTAACTGTAAATTTATAAATTTTCATACTACTTTAAATTAGAATAAGCTGTCATGCACTTTGA
Organism: Meandrusa payeni; assembly: GCA_029286785.1. NCBI lineage: Eukaryota > Metazoa > Arthropoda > Insecta > Lepidoptera > Papilionidae > Meandrusa > Meandrusa payeni. Next base: position 16,340,873 of record JAGSMX010000006.1, on the reverse strand, counting down.
ACTCCCTTGTTACATGGGCGTGGTAAATAGGTGTCCCCTTCCACCAAACTTATTAGGTCCCATTTGTGACATAATTTCAATTTAAATTGAATAAATGAAAGAAATTGTTTTACGATAGACCATGTAATCAACAAATGACTATTTGCATCTATCGACCGTAATTTATGTCTCAAAGCCAACCCCCAATATTTCACCGAACGCGAGCTTGTCAAACAATTCACAAACGACCTTCTCCGCCTATCGGGCCAATCTGTCAATAATACGACTTAAAATTTCGGTAATGACTAAAGAAAAACGCCGACATAAAGAACGGGGCAGCCGTGACGCACCTCCCCCGCCCTGCTGCAATTACGCCGGCGGTCGACAGCACTCCATTTTTTGTAGCCGATGAAAACATAATGACCGCGCATTTCTTGCCGTAAGCACTCGCTAAGCGACTTTCTGACGCAGTGCCAACATAAGCGACGATACAAGATCCAACTCTATAAATTATTGCGTATTTCCTTGTGACGCACTTTAACAAATCTATTCGTGAAGTACTTCAGTGATTCCTGAAAGATGACAACTGTAAATTTGAAAGTCAAAAAACTACTATTCGAAAGAATAGATATGGTAAAATTTAAAAGAAACCTAAGCTGATTAAGCTTGGACATTTTATCTAATATCTTTAAGTGAATTATAATCTGAATCTGAAACGGTTCCAACGATTTTCATGAAATTTTGTAAGCAGGGTTCAAAGGCGATAAATCGATCTAGCTTAGGATTAATTTCTAGAAAATGTCATTTTACTCGGGTATACAAAGTATACTTCAGTCGATGGCGTTGCATAGCAACAAACAGTAGGTAAATGAATTTGACGTTAGACGAAGAAAATCAATTTCAATTAAAATTATATTGTGATCACATTAAACAAATAGTAATTATCATAAAGTATCCTTGCATAGAAGGCCTTGAACAATCGAACTTATTGCTTATATAACACAGCGTTTCGAGACGCTATCACAGAATCACTTACGATAACTTGCCCTATTAAAGGACCATCTAGACCGCTTAAGAGCAGACATTCACTGCTCCCTTCGTTAGCCTCGGCATCGCACCGTTTGGAAACCCGCACATATTATGGATCGAGTGACCCAAATCTTACTGAGCTTAGGTTAAAATCTGTATGTCTATCTTATTATAAGTTCGTGTGGAGGTTTCTTGTTACATTTTACTGAAAAAGCTACAAAAGGGGTAGACATGATTCTTATACAACAAGATACAACAGATTTCAGTGCACAATATATTGTTCATTACTTAACAATATATTACATACTGAATAATTACATTTAAATCAATAAAACAAATGGGAGCGTGTACTTACTCGTATGTTCGCACGGGAGGAGTTTCACATACTTCTTAGGCATCATTAAAATAGTATTTTATTGTGTGAATTAATTCATTACAATAAAATAATAAAAAGGATCTATATTAATGAATGATCTATCTCTCTATTTGTTCATCTTCATGTGTAAAATAAATTCCCTCTTTATTCGAATGTTATTTTGAAATTATGTCCTATAACTACGCTTATTAGATCTCAATGTGATATGGTGATAAGAGACAGGAATCGTCCATACCAGGCACAAAGTTTTCAAAATGACTATCTCTCACGTAAGATTTCATAAATTACAAATAATTTAAGCATACATTACAACAATACAATTTATAAGTTAATTACGTAGATATCGACTAATACAATTGAACCAATTCGTTTCGTGTTACCGAGAAGCCATTTATAATTCATGAACTATATTATCGACTATTGTAGCGGACGTGAGGCTTAATAATGATAATTTATCGGCCATTGTCGCTGATAGCGGAAGGGTTATCACCCGATATCTAAATGGAGTCTATCTACAACGCTAAAAGCCATTCGTTTAGGCATTTAGGTCGTGTCTACTTAGTATACAGCCTTAGTATCGAGGCGACGTCGATCGTTCGTGAAATTAATAATTCCGTATAATAAACTAAAGAATGATTTCCCGTGCCCATTTATAATAAAACTATTTTTATAGTCCTTAATAATACAGGATGTATGCCCGCAAAAAAATCTAAGACGGGTGAAGTCCGTCAATTCGCGCTAGAATTGCATGGCGGATATTAGTTATTCTCATTTACAGAGGTCTGAGACCGACAGTGGGACATACATTTCTACAAAGATAGAATAAAGATAAAGATACAATTTGACAAAGGCTGTAACTTTAAGTTTTATAAAGTAAAGAATCATATTTTCCGAGCCGATTTATAATAAGCCGTTTAATTTCTTTATCTGATGGCGAGTGATTTATCGAGGGTAAAATGCCGAGTTAGAACTGGATTAGATTCCCTAGTTCATGCACACTAGAATTGGAGTATCATTTTGGGCAGTAGAGAAGTAATTTGTAGAAATTCACCGATTCTCATAAAATCGACAACTACGCAACTGGGATGGAGCTACACGCTCATAGATGCTCAGCTGTTGCCATGCCAACTGTTATTCGATTTCGATGTATCGAATATTATTTTACTTTTTCATGTCCTTGTCCCGTTTTCTTTCTTTATTTGATTTATATTATGAATAAAATATAAAGACAATATTGAAGCTTGAGTGTACGATGTTTATTTGCTTCAGTTACGAATGGAGTCCAAACAGTAATGGAATTATTTGATGTACGTTATTAAACGACGCTGAATCATTGTTCCTATGTTATATTTGTTATGTTATATTGTATTTTGGAGAGTGTGCTCAGGAGCTACATGATCTAATTCCGCCATCTCCGTTCCACCATCGGACTTCAAGACGTAATGCAGGATTTCATCCTTTTATTTGGGTATTGTCAAGAGTAGAGTGAATAGACATTTACTAAGGTAGTCCGCCTTACCATCCAGAACTGCATTTCCACTTAACTTAAGGTGGAATCGTAGTCAAGCACTTGCTTATAAAGTATAAAAAAATTATTTATGGGGACCTGGCTTAACCCGCCCGGGCTCTCTATTGGTCCTGGGTTCCGTTACAATATACAATATTATAGAATAGGCACTACGTCCAAAGCTCTCAATGATAACATTACACATGTATCAAATCCGATTTGGGGTAGCCAGCGCAAGTGACTTCATCTGTGATTATAATTTGGACTATAGATAATATTCCTTACAGTAAGTATATTTTATTTGAAAATAACCAGAACACATTGTGGTGGTTACAATCGACTGGTGAATTTTAAGGATATAGGGACACTTTTTCACACATAAATACGTAAAGGGCTCGTTTGAAGTTAAGTTTAATATAAAAATAATTTAGATATTCAAAATAAACAAGCATATTTATAAGTAAAAGCGACTTGAAATAGAATAGGAATATTACGAAATAGAATTGAACTATATAGATATATACGTAAGCTTTAATTTTATACTTAATTCATTAAAAGAGGAGGTTCTCAATTCGACTGCTTTTGTTTCTTTATATTTGTTACCGTCGTAACTTTCGCCAGGTTGGACCGATTTTGATGATTCTTTTTTATTTGGAAGCTGGTGCGAAAACGGGGAAAAAATGGGACCACCATTTTTTCCCCGAATATTCTTTTGTTGGGAATGATGTACTCCTCAACGGCAGTTTGATGAGAGTTTGGTTATGTTCTGATTAATAATATTTCTTTTACAGCCAAGTAAAATAACATAATAGCTGTGGGATACTCATACCCACCGCAAAAACCGGTTTTGCGAAAGTGCGCGAGCGTCGAGCGCGCAGCACACGAACTAGTCACGCGCCTCTTGTTTACAGCGAAGCCCGTGTCGCAATTCCCACGCGCACGTGCGTAGGAGTGACTTACGATTTCGTCCAGCTGGACTACCATACAGTCCCTACTAATCGTATCCTACATAACTTTTGTATTCACATAATCAACATCAGTCTTCTTACTCTCATTACGATATTACGAAAGCAGAGACTGTGTCAATATAAATAAGAGAAATGATTTACTTTTCTAAATGATATATGACAAGAAAAACGTTCCATTTAAAACAATTTCAGTTCAGTATACATTTAAAGTCTAGAATACTATAACCTGAATACGGGTAGACGGGAAAAATTGCTCCGTTCCTCTATGACGTCATAAAAGCTCTGTTTAACAAACTAAACAGCGCAAGAATCCGGTTGCAGCAGAAATCTCCGCGCACTTACCTGCTCCAGTTTAGTGCTTCATGCCCGGTTGAACTTCGGTCGTAATACGAGCTTAAACAACTCACAATTCACTTAGCTTTCCTTTTTACAATGAAGCACTAAGATGGGGAATGGACCGGGAAGTGAGGATCGATGTTCTACGAAGACTTTTAAGTTTTTCTCCTACATTACCAATAGCTCTTAAAAAAATATTACTTATTGTAAAGTATATCATTGTGACGTCATCGAGAGCCTAGCAAGTGATTGAATAGATTTTAAGCGTTCACCAGTTACCGTTAGGAAAGAGGTGGAAAAACTGTTAGGTATTGTTAACTTAGATGTGTATCCCTAAACTTTCTAGAAAAAAAATTATTTTCATCCAAAGGTTGTATAGAAGAGATTGCTTTTAGCGATAAGACCGTCGATTGCGTATGTATATATCGTGATATATCAAAACGTAAAATTTATTATATCTGTCATGTATTTATTTTTTAATTGTTGTGCAATAAAGTGTATTCTTTCATTCATTCATTCGTTCGTTCATTCATTTATTCATGCACTAAATACTTCACGCTGGTATTCTGTGAGATTAGGTATAGGTGTAGAGAGACAATTATATTTTTTTACTGACATATTCTAAGTTTAACTAATAAGAATAGTAAAATGTACTTGTAGTAGTTACGTTGCAAGAAGTTCTTTGGGTGGATACCATCGCGGTTTCTTAACACTACTTAGTAGAATGTATGAACACGGTGTTCTTGTTTAAAACTTGTTTCCGGTTTGGTGGTGGTTATATGACAGAGATAATCGATGATCAATAATTTATGTCAAATCATTATACTTCTTTAGGTGAATGCGTTACCAAAAGTGTGATCGGGCGAAGTGAAGGGAAGTTGAAAGTGATGTAAGTTAATGAAGATAGAGAGTCAGAAAGTTACGTTTCGTATACCACTGTTGGGGCAAGAGAGAGGTGCGAGCATACATTTTTTTTCTTGAATAATCGTATCATCAACATATATATATATATATATATATATATATATATATATATATATATTGTTTGTACGTAATAAGTGAAACCTATGTTCACTGGCCGTCTAAGATTCGAACCCCCGCCAGTTGACAATGTGCAGTTATATTCTATTAAACAAACTGACGCAACTTCATATTCATCTAGATAGCTGAACGCTCTCTTGACGTATCCAATTAAAGGGATTATATAAAATTTCCATTTAACAAATGATCACAGATATCTGAGAAGTTGCGATGTAAATTTTAGATTGTTTATTCAGGTCAGGTCTTGACAAACAATTAAGTCGAGTGATCTGTCCCCGGTTCGGAGATTCCCCTCATCTCCGACTGAACGTCTGGAGACATGCGGCGCTCTCGCGCTCTCCGCTGTACAGTATTCTGTCAGTCTGTATCGACAAAGGGATTTGAAAGTCGAAAAGACTCGTCCAATTAGTGCTTAGCTTTAGATTTAGCGTAAATTCTATTTCATTCTTGGAAATCCAATTTTAATTTTCATCAAACCTTTGAGACTTTGTTAAATCTGTATTATGTTGAAAGAGAGACTGAGATTTCTTGGGAAGTCGTCTCGTTTTCTTATTTTACTTTAACGCAAAGCTAAATAGTACCAATAAAGTTAAATACAAGACTGAATAAAAGCTTAATTTTCTATTCGTTGTTCTCGTGTACTTTATTCTTCTACTAATTTGTCTAGAATAAGTATATTTACGAGTAAAAACAAAAACAGACTTCAAATAGAACCAAACGTCAAACACTGTAACGCGCGGACGCCCGCTTCGTACTTTTGTAAGAGTAAGAGTATTACAAAATTAGAGTTTATATTGACATCAAACTACCCTTGACGTACATCCTTTCCAATAAAAAATGAATCATGAAAATCGATCGGATATTGAGTTATTCGTCCATTTGCAGCGCTCATACATAATGCAAATTTAAGACTTATATAGTTTTTTCATGGATGTCATCCAAATTGGGCCGCACTGGAAGCACGAGCTTTCAAAAAAGAATCCTCTTAATTGGTTCACCCAGTCGTGAGTTATGAGGTAACAAACATAAAAACACACAGACGAATTGAGAATCTTCTCCATTTTGAATCGTCGGTCAGTTAAAAATTTGTCTACTCTGTATAATTCTAAATAAGGGTTTAGCCGGAGCATACGTTTAAAAAGAAAAGAAATAAAAATGCTAAAATGTTGCCGTAATCAAAAATTGTGGAGCGAAAATGGTGTTCCTTTGGTGAAAACCGTCCGTCGATCACACGCCCGTCCGAAGCAGGTCCAATGTTGATATTTGACAACGTTATTGGGCGGGTAATTGAATTCTGACAAGCTTTTATACTAATAGGGATTTCTATTTTGTAATATTTGCGGTCGCCGTCCTTTTTAACAGGATAGACGCCGAGAGTCTGGGGGTACTGGAGATAAATCATTTTAATGTAATGTAAATATATTTATCGCCATATTTCTAATTCAGAACTAGGCGAATATGACTCTACGTTAAGTAATGATAAATTTTGTCATAAAACAGCAACAACTATGACTCGGGGAAATCAAACATCAGTCTTCCCGAGACCTTAACAACTGTAAAACGTTCGTAACGTGGGCAAATTAAAAAACAAAAGTAAATGGCATTGACGTTTAATTAAAATAAATTTATTTGACGCGCTTTTGTTATAAAAACATCAGTCATAAGTTTGTTTCAAGTAAACATTGGCCATAACTAAAATGTGAACCAAATTCTTTGCAGTCAGATTTTTTTCTCGAACCACGTCCAGCAAAAGTATATAAATACTTTTCGTTCTCTTCTACGTACAGTACACAGACAAAACATAAACACAATGACAGTATAAACTAACGCACAAGATTTAGAACCAAAGAATGTTCAAAATTCGGGGCTTTATGAAATCGTTGTCTTTTATTATCATCTTCATTTTGAAGGAGAATAATGGGATTCGGTAATTTTCTGGAGCTATGTTAATACTAGCAAGCAGTTTTAAATTTGTTTCATCTGTTTGGAGTTTATGGTTTTGACACATGCCAATTAGAATGTAACCTTAATAAGGTATCCAACAGGTCATAATAATTACCCATGAAGATGAGTTCGATTCGACACACATATAAACGTAAATGTGTGTATAGGACACACTCATACACAAACAGTCACACATATGCACACGTCCATGCGTGATTGTCACATGTAGACATTACTCTCGAAAATGAGGAAATACTGCCACGTATCATTCCAGACTTGATCCTAGTTTAGGTGACAGCATAAAATAATATATGCGCATGTTATATAGGTACGCTATAAGTTGAGTACCACTTGTAAATACCATACGTTTGAATTGTAATTTGAATTATTTTGGATGGTTATAAAATTATTATTTAAATGTTGCCATAGAATAATTGACACGAATGTAGATGTACTCTTAATATTATCAGTACTATACTTTTTAATACCTACATACTTTGCGAATGATTGACTAAGATAAGCTTTCACGAAGAACTTTTTATTTCTCGCCATTAAAGATTTTGCTTCAAATAGCTGACTGGCCCATATCAATCTTTTGACGTTGCAGACTTGTCAGAATTCGTAAAACTTCTGACACATTCTAACGGTTCAGTGCGATATAAAAATAAACATTGACTGGAGGCATTCGGGTTTTAGAGGCTTTATACACAATTTATTTTCTTTCAAACGATTCTTTTATCTTAAAATAATTCAAATTGAGTAGAATACAAAGATTTTTGATCATTTTATCTATAGCGGGTAAACAGAAATAGCAGTCCGCTCTTCTCCGAGGTATATTTTACCCCTATCATATTATATCACTATCAAAAATATGTTAGGCCAACAACCAAAAGGTTTTTGGTTTTTAATTTCCCTGGATTAAAATATTGAGTTATGAGCAACTTGTCCCTGTAAAGGATGCTATTCCGTAACTTATATTTTTTCTTCTTTTTCGAGGTCGGAGAAAAGGTCGAATAGCTTAAGTCTCTCGGTCAGATGCATCAATTGGTGCAAAGTGTATTGTCGGACTTTCTGTCTGCTGTCTATAATGGAATGGAGGGTAGACTAGGCGAGTATAGAGTGAGACTTCCACGTACCTCATTGAGTGTGTATAAATTATACTATAAGGATAGTACATGTAAGTAGAAACAGTAGTGGTATTTAAAATATGAATCAAATGATAAACTGTGCCATATAACATGACCACTGGTTGAATCCCATCACTGTAATATAGTAAGATTGCTACCAATATATGATACATTTAAATTATCGAAACAACTTGTTTCAATAATTTTCCGGCGTCAGTCTTTCCGTCCAAGTATGACGTGGGAGCCTTCAAGAGTAGAGTGAATACGCACTTACTAAACCCGTGCGAGCCATCTTTCGACTACATCACCACTTAACATCAGGTGGGCCTAACGCTAGTTTATACTTTTGTATAACCTGACCGCTTTCTTTATATTTACAACAAAGAAGCATCCAATTTAACCAACACTTAGTTATAATGAAGAGAGTTCATTTATTCTTTCAAAAGGAAGAAAAATTACTTCCTAATAAGAATAATCAATAGCTTCCACTTCGTTATTATAAAGAAAGCTTTAAAAAGGGTTTAAAAGGTAATAAAGAATTCAAAGCTCGGGAAAACCCTTTCAACGTGAACGAGGAGTAATGGTTTAAAGAAATTCTCTTCATAGTCTTAGCTTTTCTTTAATTACGCAAACTTATGTTCCCGGGGGCTTCGACAAAAGTCACCGGACATCCGCTGAAGGGACGGCAAATAAATGTTGATAAAAAGGGTAGAAACTTTAGTTCACTTTTTATCTTGTTTACATTGGTCTCATCTTTATAGAGATATATTATGGACAATTCCAAACTACATTTATTTAACGTACATCACTTTTCTGCATAATGGTTTTCTCATGATAAAACAAGATTTGATGGAAGATGGAAGACAAAGAAGGACCTTTGTCGTCTAAGTCAAAAAGACGAAAAAACGAGTGTGCTATAGACCACACGTCGTAAAACTTCTATCTCCATCCATTTGAAGGAATATGTATGTAAAATATATACTAGATTGTTCAAGAGAGAAAAAAATGTGCGCACTGCTCTCTCTAGTCCCTACAGTAATGTCAAACGTAACTCGTTCTCTGCACTAACTTATATCTCCCTCTCTACTTTCCTACACCTCGCCTGATCTCACTTCTCATTACCACCTTATTCACCACCTTACTCCCCAAGTCAACTGTGCGTAAAGAATTCGTACTTCAATAGTCTCTAGGTATTCGTTGTAAATGCATTTTACTGTGCATTACGTCTGTACACGTCCCTGGGAATTATTCTATCCCCTAGCACTTACGTTATTCTTATTCTCTGTATTACTTTACTTTAATGGCCAAAATATGTTGCCAGTATTTGCAAAACTTGTAATATTGAGTGTAATACATAGATACGATTGAAAAGTTAAATTAGAGATTGAATATAGTGGCGTCTTCATTGCTGAATGAGTGTATTTGCTTGTTTCATGAAAGGGTTTCGAAACAAAACACTTAAATCTTTATTTAATATTGTTTGGCAAATTGGTGCTACGGAACCCTGTTAACCGTGCGTTCCATGTGTTTCTATATATATATTCCTAGGGTTGTTGTTGTTATGTATATTTAGGATATTTAAGTATAAAATAAAATTTCCTGATCTGTATAACTGTAATAGACTGCCGCTGTAAAGTAAAAATGCGAAATAGGTAGTTAATTGGATTTGACTTTAAGAGTCGTTTTAAAACAGTATTAAACATCTTTATTATTTCTTAAATACATCTTTTCTTTTCTTTGCTTCGCCGGCCTAGATTTTGCTTTATTTTATTTAAACAATAAGCTTACGTCATTAAATATTTAATTGAACTCTCACTATATGTGTATTCTCTTCTATTCTATTCTCGAGCGGGTGAAGATCATTATCTACACCCATGTACATATCAGTAAATACAATATCATACCCATAGTAGTAGTATCATAGTAAATAAAAGCTGTATTTGACAGTTCAAAAAGAGGAGTGCTCCGATCGTCACCAGGTCGATCTGAAAATTCCCTGAAAGTTTCATTGCAATCGGTCCAGCTGTTTTGGAGCCTATATGGATTATGCCCACACACTTTCTCTTTTATATATATAGATTTGCTCGCACTTAAAAATTTGACACTCGTAGGAACTTCAAACGTGACCCCAGATATGTTTTTACTGGGTAGTGAGAGCGACTCGTGTGACTCTTATTAATGACATAAATGGGGCGATTGAGGATGACTTGAACTTTTCTAGAAGGCTAAAAGCTGCATTAAAATTGAACTTTGAAATATTACATAACATCCAATGCAGCTTGACATCGTGGTAACCAAGACCAATTTCCGTGAAAGTCGTGTCTACCTCTGACCATCTCCGTTTTACTCTAATTTATGCCGACTGCAAACTGGAACACGTGGTATTTTTGTTTTATTTCCTTACCTAATGGTACGTGAACATTTAAAAAACGAGTGCGCTTCAGACTACACGACTGAAGTAAAATAAGTAGAATAGTAAGGTTAACTCCATATATATGTATGTAAGTAAGCGTGCTTGAAGAAGTTTTACTTCAAAAACATGGAGTATGTTCATGATTCACATGACTGTTATAGCAAATGATAATATAGCTACACATTTAGACTGTAACTATTCGTTTCGCAATTCGAAAATAGATATAGTAAAAAACACAATAGCATCCGTACGGGAATTTACAATAAAATGCTGCAAGCTGCAAGTGATGCGGAGTTACAATAAATAATATTCACGCAGCGTTGCAGCCATATTTGGGGGTAAAGTTCTGTGAGCAGATGCGCATACCGCACGTCACTTCCGCGGTCTATACGCCGCCACGTGACCGCGCATCACTCCGGCACGATACGTAACATGATACGCGGCGTACGAACGGAATGGAATCGACAGAATGTGCAGCACGTACACGAAATCGGACCGACACGACGTGTATATAGATATAATGAAATGGTGCATCTGTGGGGATTATTGTTTAGTTTTGTTTTTCGATCACAGTCAGTTACGTTTTGTATATCTAAGACACAGTGCAGGTCTATTGTCTGTTTCAAAATCTAAGAACAAGAGAGAGCAGTGCGCGCCCATATTTTTCTCTCTTGAAAAATCGTGTATATATTATGATTCTTCTATGTCGTAACCTCGTGACTGAGGGACGAGACTATGGTGCGTTGCCCTGGCCACCATTTCTTTCCAGACATTTCTGTCTTGCGCCATTTCCATGGATGTTCTAGAGTAGCTCCCGTAATTATGATATTGGTAACAAATTTCTGCCTATGCAAAGGTTTGTAAGAGAACATAGTGTATGCATTGTATCGGTTATATTATATAAAAATGTAAAATAATTAATTACTGATGTACATGTTTACTCTAGTGCAATATTTATACCAGTACAAGCTGCGCTCCGCGGTATTACCCGCATTTAAAACTATTTATTTAAAACACTTTAAACAAAAAAGTAGTCTTAGTTACTTGTTATATCATCAGCTATCTGTCAGTGAAAATCCCGTCAAAATTGGTCCAGCCGTTCAAGATATTAACCGGAACAAATAGACTAATAAAAATAATAACTAATAATCATGTTATTTTGGTACATGTACCGTATATACATTCACATGCTTTGCATTACAAACACACACTTCAATTTTAATTATTAGTATAAATGATAGATAATATAATGTACTGTAATTCTGTGAAATATTGAGCCATCCACGGCTTGAGAAAATTTATTAATTATATTTTCCAAACAAAACTCCCGCTTCAACATATTACGTACTATTGGAGAGCGGCAACTTTAATCCACTGCCATTATGTCCCAAAGCGGCGCGATTTCCTAGACAATCAAAGTGAATAATTCTGACCGACGATTATCTCGAGTGCCGTCACCAGAAGAGGCCGGTCTCCAGGAGGACGGGGGTCTTTCAAGAGTCGCGTTTAATTAATGGCGCTCTAAAGGATCCTCTGCACGGATTTAATTGGAGTAAATTTGTTGTCCTCACAGCTTTTAAGTTGTAGTTAGGAAATCTGCTAATTAAGAAGCTGAGCTACGAATAAATAACTTTACATAAACAGGCTTTCAAATGTTTACCATCATCTTTACTTGTGTTCTGTATTTTAATTTATTTATTACGTTGTTAGTACTGGTATATCACGTTTACACAAAGTCATAACGAACTGTAGTCTTTATTTTTTTTCTTATCTTGAATAAAGTAAAAGTGTACAAAAAGGCAGACTTAATGACAAAAGGCATTCTCTGTCACTTTACCTAAGGGTTGTGAAAGGGCAAAGTAAAGGTGCAAGCATCATCATCATCATCGTCTTTTCAGCCGTAAAACATCCACTGCTGGACATAGACCCAACGATTTCCAAAAGGTCCCGTTGGAAGCAGCTTGCATCCAATTGCATCCTGCGGCTCTTATGAGATCGCCAGACCACCGTCCTACGCTGCACTTGCCGGTCCGTGGTCTCCAATCGAGAACTTTTCGGCCTCATCGGCCATCGCAGGTGTAAGCTTAGAGAAAAAAAATTAACACAGCGTCATCAGCATCATCAGTCTTTGTCTATTCACTGCTGGAAATGCCTTTCCTAATGTCAAACCACCAAATACGAGTACGATCCTCCACTTTCCGCATCCAGCCATTTCCGGCTATAAATCAATAAAATAAAATAATTAATTACTGATGTACATGTTTACTCTAGTGCAATATTTATATCAGTACAAGCTGCGCTCTGCGGTATGACCCGCATTTAAAACTTTATTTAAAACACTTTAAACAAAAAGTAGCCTTAGTTACTTGTTATATCATCAGCTATCTGTCAGTGAAAATCCCGTCAAAATTGGTCCAGCCGTTCAAGATATTAACCGGAACAAATAGACTAATAAAATAATAACTAATAATCATGTTATTTTGGTACATGTACCGTATATACATTCACATGCTTTGCATTACAAACACACACTTCAATTTTAATTATTAGTATAAATGATAGATAATATAATGTACTGTAATTCTGTGAAATATTGAGCCATCCACGGCTTGAGAAAATTTATTAATTATATTTTCCAAACAAAACTCCCGCTTCAACATATTACGTACTATTGGAGAGCGGCAACTTTAATCCACTGCCATTATGTCCCAAAGCGGCGCGATTTCCTAGACAATCAAAGTGAATAATTCTGACCGACGATTATCTCGAGTGCCGTCACCAGAAGAGGCCGGTCTCCAGGAGGACGGGGGTCTTTCAAGAGTCGCGTTTAATTAATGGCGCTCTAAAGGATCCTCTGCACGGATTTAATTGGAGTAAATTTGTTGTCCTCACAGCTTTTAAGTTGTAGTTAGGAAATCTGCTAATTAAGAAGCTGAGCTACGAATAAATAACTTTACATAAATATACTTGCTGTTTATCACACAACGAACTATGTCTATGTGTCGAACTTTGATCTTCTGAAAGTTATTAGAAATACAAATAATAAAGGTTGCGTTCTATATATATTTACAGGCTTTCTCTGTAAATAGAGTACAAGGGCATAGTCCACCACACGGCGCTAGTGCAGATTGACGGACTTCAAAGCGTGATAAAATTGTCTAACATATGTACATTTCCTCACGATGTTTTCCTTCACCGCCGAGCGCGTGGTAAATCAGCACTTAAAATTGCAACAAACAGATTGATTGGTACCGGCCCCAGCGATCGCTCTCGGGTTGCTAAGCGTACTACGCAACTTGAGGCGGCCGCCCGGACACCGAGCTGAAGACACGGCTCTAGTTGATGAAAACATTTTAGAAATACAAGCCTATATAAAAATATAGCTTTTCTAATGTCTCCTTACAATATTTTATTATTAAAGCAATTTTCTCAAATCTTACGTCAGAGAATAAATAGTACAATTTTAGTGAAACACAAGATTGCGTAGTTGTTTGACGTCGAGAAGAATTTAATAAAATTACCTTGCAAACTTTATGAACCCCATCCGTTTCAACAAAACATCGTTTACTCCGAATTCTGAGCGAACGATGCAAATTACTACAGCGCCATCTTGTGGCTGCACATATAACACCAATAAAAACATATTTTGCAAAAATGGTTGCAATATTTGTAAAACTTTTGATGGAAAATGGTTAAATTTTCTCCATTTCTGACATCCTCCCTAGGCTAATTATAGTTATATAATGCCATAAAGTACCTCTTAAGTTAAATTAATGGATTTATGATGTGTCCTTTTTAAAAAATTGTAAGATAAATTTAAAGGGCAAACGAAAATATTCTTTCGACGTAATTTGACGCGAGAGATTTTCGGATGGGAATGGACTCTCGAAATGAAATATGTATGAAACTTATTCCGTCGGACAACTTTGTATCGGGGATTCGTGTTGTAAATTCATTTTTGGTCGCCCGCGGCCGATCCAAAGCTTACCTTGTAAGTAATATATGGTATTGAGGGGAATAAAGTAATTTATAAACAGGCTTTCAAATGTTTACCATCATCTTTACTTGTGTTCTGTATTTTTAATTTATTTATTACGTTGTTAGTACTGGTATATCACGTTTACACAAAGTCATAACGAACTGTAGTCTTTATTTTTTTTCTTATCTTGAATAAAGTATAAGTGTACAAAAAGGCAGACTTAATGACAAAAGGCATTCTCTGTCACTTTACCTAAGGGTTGTGAAAGGGCAAAGTAAAGGTGCAAGCATCATCATCATCATCATCATCATCATCATCATCATCATCATCATCATCATCATCATCATCATCATCATCATCATCATCATCATCATCATCATCATCATCATCATCATCATCATCATCATCATCATCATCATCATCATCATCATCATCATCATCATCATCATCATCATCATCATCATCATCATCATCATCATCGTCTTTTCAGCCGTAAAACATCCACTGCTGGACATAGACCCAACGATTTCCAAAAGATCCCGTTGGAAGCGGCTTGCATCCAATTGCATCCTGCGGCTCTTATGAGATCGCCAGACCACCTTGCGGGTGGACGTCCTACGCTGCACTTGCCGGTCCGTGGTCTCCAATCGAGAACTTTTCGGCCTCATCGGCCATCGCAGGTGTAAGCTTAGAGAAAAAAAATTAACACAGCGTCATCAGCATCATCAGTCTTTGTCTATTCACTGCTGGAAATGCCTTTCCTAATGTCAAACCACCAAATACGAGTACGATCCTCCACTTTCCGCATCCAGCCATTTCCGGCTATAAATCAATAAATTAAAAATATGTAATATAATTATTATGTGTTCAGTATTGGTACCACTGGTGCCCTCTAGTGAGGACATCGCAAACACTCTGAAAACAGGATTGGTTCTATTGGAAGATCGGTCGACCAATCGGAACGCACCACGACCACGACCGCAACCCCACCGTTGGGCAGGACGAAGAACACATTTTAAAATTCACTTGCTTGCAAAACTGTAAACGAAGTACACGCATTTGGTAGCAGGAAAGTAGCAGTTGTTATTTCACACCACTTGTCTACGTGTCGATCCAACGCTTCAGGGGCATCGGTACGTCGCCTGCGCCGATATACTGGTCCTTACGAGCCGAATATTGGTCCATCTCAACGGATACTGGTCCTTTCGAAGACAAATATTGGTCCATCTTCCACGTGGACATCTTTCGAGAAGCAGCACCGTTGGAAGAAATTGCCACATCATCCTGTCTACCTACTGGAAGGCGCTGGCAGGACAAAGGAAACGGGCACGCGTAGGGCACAAGAACTGGAGGTGTCACTACTGTGAGAAACACACACGTCACGGTACGGCCTTCTTTGTTCCAACCTCCTATACCAAATTCCTTTGTCTCATACTGTGCTCAACATTAATTTCAGCAATCGTCACTACCTGCACGTTACATTTGTCGCGTCATCCTGCACAAAGCCCGACATCGCACATATTACAAGTAAGTCACCTTAGTTATACCTACACATCACCAAAATGAGCATAGACCCCGAATATAAACGCGACAAGTCCCCTTACAGGGGGGTTGATGAGCGGACTGAGCACGTGCTCAGAAACCTCATCAAAAAACGTGGTATCCTTAAGGCAAGGCTCACAAAATTTACTAGCCATCTTAATCTTTATATAGATAATGTACCCGCAAGTGATATTATAAATTTAAAATTACGCAGTAAAGGAGTTATTGATCTGTTTAAAGAATTTAACGACGTCCAGAGTTCTATTGAGGAAAGCGTTCAGAGTCAAATTTGGATGAGCAGTTAACACAACGCGAATTATTTGAGGATTTATACTACAAAGCACAATCGCACATCGAGTCGTTGTTGGCTAAGGATGTCAATTCTCTAGCTAAAATATGTAACACAAGTAGCTACCAGAATGTTCGACTCCCGACCATTCCTATGCCCGAGTTCTCAGGGTCTTACGACAGCTGGATTAATTATCGAGATGCCTACCTTTCCTTGTTCATAATTCCACGGAGCTTAGTGACATACAAAAATTCCACTATTTAAAAGTTCACTAAGCTCCAGTGCACTATTAGTTATTAATTCACTAGATTTTACTTCTAATAACTATGTAGTTGCATGGGAGCTTCTATTGAACAGATACGATAACGATCGTTTACTAATTCAAAATCATGTTAGGGCGTTATTTACCGCCACATCTTTAAACAAAGAATCGCATACATTAATTAGGAATTAATTGATTGCACTCTCAAGAATTTGCGCGCGTTAAAATGTTAGGAGAATCTACGGAAACTTGGGATACGTTGGTTATATACCTACTCGTGTCTAAGTTAGACAAATGTACCGAACGCGAGTGGGAACGACACAAAAGTAACCTTTATCCCAATGATAGAAAGTTTAAAATAAAATTAACTGACTTGTTATCGTTCCTCCAAGGTCGCGCAGACATGCTAGAATCATTGCAGGTATCACACGACAAAGACACAACCACAGCTGACTTTAAGAAACCCACTTCAAGTCACAAACAGAAGTCTCACTGTTATGTTTCTACCGACAAGCAACACACGCACGATCGAGTTAAGTCAAGGTCAAAGTACACTTGTTACATGTGCAAATTAAATCACCCTATTTATTCGTGCGTTAAATTTCTTCAGGCTGATTTAGATGCTAGAATGAAGGTTATACGTGATAAGGGACTATGCGAGAACTGTCTGCGTACTGGTCATACTGTACATGCATGTATTTACGGCCCGTGCAAAAGGTGTAATAAAAAACACAACACACTGATTCACTGCGATGACCTACATACGGTAGCCATCAATCACGCGTCATTAAATACTGCCCGTGCGCCCGCGGCGTCACTGGCTGCGAACCGAGGCGTGACCACGCCCTCTGCAACTTCCGCAGTTCCCGCGCATCCCCCTTCCCATTCAGTCAACGGTCACGCGCATAATAACAACATTCTTTTAATCTAAGCTCGCAACAAGTATCACACAAAAGGCTGGAACCGGTACTGTTGTCAACCGCATTAGTCGAAGTAGCAGATAGTAATAATGTTTACCATTTAGCACGAGCATTACTCGATTCTGGTTCACAGCGTTGTTTTGTAAAAGAATCTTTTTCAAAATAATTAGGCACGAAATTATTACAGTCCACTCACGAAGTTCGAGGTTAAATCACGAATAAATCCCTATCACACACAAATAAAATGTATAGTTTTACCACACATTTCTTCTGTCATGTCAAACATGAATAATGTTACATATAAACAATTTTCAATTCCTAGTAACATTCAGTTAGCCGACCCACACTTTTTAGATGATCGAGACATCGACATCTTGATTGGCGCTGATATATTTTGGGATATAATTTCACACGAGAAAATAAGGTTACCTAATGGTCCTTATTTACAAAATACAAAGCTAGGTTTCATACTTTCAGGTCCTGTTTATCACAAAGCGCACATTGATAACAGCCAAGTACTTTGTAATTTCACACAATCGTCAGACCAACTACTACGTCAGTTTTGGGAACTCGAAGAAATACCTAGGGCTCAGGTCACACAGACTGATGAGGAGCAGGAATGCGAGAATCACTTCGTCAAAACCACCACACGCAATAGTGACGGGAGGTTCTGCGTGTCCATTCCTTTAAACAGTCACCTGACACCCTGGGCGACTCATATGCTCAGGCTGAAAAACGCTTTTTAGCACTAGAAAGGCGCTTGCATCGGTCTGCTACTTATAAAAAAATGTACAGCGACTTTATTCATGAGTACGAGAGCCTCGGGCACATGACTAAAGTCCTTTCACACGGTACACCGCACTATTTTTACCACACCACGGTGTGTTTCGCGAACACAGCACCACGACCAAGTTGAGGGTTGTCTTTGATGCCAGCGCCCCGACCACATCGGGCGCATCGCTCAATGACCTTCAGCGTGTTGGTCCAGCGATTCAGGGTGATTTATTGGGCATCCTGTTACGCTTCAGGGGCATCGGTACGTCGCCTGCGCCGATATCGAGAAAATGTATCGCCAGTGTTTAGTGGCTGAGGAGCAGCGAGACCTACAGCTTATACTCTGGCGAGATTCGCCCTCAGAACCCTCAGTACGTACAGACTGAAGACGGTGACGTACGGCACTGCGTCAGCGCCGTTCTTGAGCGTTCGCTGTCTGAAGCAATTAGGACAGGAAAGCAACAATGTGGACGTACAGAGAATCATAAATCAAGATTTTTACGTTGACGATTTATTGACAGGCGATGACGATAAATTGAATTTAATATTTCTCTGCAACGAGACCACGAACACACTAAAGTCAGGTTGTTTTTCACTAAGAAAGTGGATATTTAATTTCACACCGGACGATGAGTCGTTGGTGGTTCATGCGATGAGTTGAAGCAATTCTCCTCTAACACAACGAACAATTCTAAAACACTAGGTTTAGGTTGGTTCAGCGCATCGGATGAATTTCATTTCAACACACAGTATGATTATAGTGATCGTGATGGTAAGGTAGTTACCAAACGCACTATACTATCACACATATCGCAGATTTTGATCCGTTAGGATTACTTAGCCCTTGCATAATGCAAGTTAAAATCTTGTTACAACGTTTGTATTATTAAAAATCGACTGGGACGACCCAGTACCCGGTGACGTCACACAGACCTGGGACCGGTTCGTCAAAGCGTTATCTATAATTAACACAGTACGTATTCCACGTTACGTAATAGGTAGCCGGACTAATAAGCACGTATCTTTGCATATTTTCACAGACGCGTCACAGGCGGCCTATGGTGCATGCCTATATACGTACCGTTAACATGGATGATTCCGTGTCGGTTAGATTGTTGTGCTCCAAAGGGAAGGTCGCACCTTTAAAGCCCGTCAGTATACCGCGATTGGAGTTGTGCGGAGCACTACTCGAACTAGACTTTATGACAAGGTAATTACGTCACTTAACCGCGAATTCGACCACACCGTGTTTTGGACGGACTCGACGATAGTGTTGGGCTGGCTGCGCATGAGCCCCAACCTGTTGAAAACGTTCGTGCAAAATCGAGTTGCCGAAATACATGAACTAGCGAAACAACTACCTTGGCGTCATGTTCGCGGAAAGGACAACCCAGCCGATTTGGTTTCGCGCGGAGCTAAGTTGGACGATTTACTCAAATCTGAAGCTTGGTGGGCAGGACCGAATTTCTTATATAACGAATACGACACTTACATATCGCAAAGTGGAAGTGTGTATACAGACGAGCTGCCCGAAATCAAACCTAAGGTTCAGTTTAACTTCACTGCTACGGATTCACAGAAAATATCGCTTTTCCTTTCACGAGATTTTCACAATTTCACGCATGGTGCGCGCGGCTTCGTACATGCTCCGTTTTACAATAATAACCGTCGAAACAAATTTAATAAACGCACAGGTAGAATTTGTATCGATGAGATAAACGAGGCGGAGAGGGTACTTGCCAGGCTATCACAATTAGAATCCTTTCCTGAAGAGTGCAATCAATTAATTAATAAAATTTCACTAAAACCTAAGCACAAACTGAGTAAGCTCAGTATATTTGTCGATGGCAACAAATTACTGCGTGTCGGGGGTCGGATGAAGTATTCTACGGAGTTTTCATTCGACAAACGCCACCCAGTATTATTAAATTCAAAACATCATTTTACGCAACTTCTGTTCCAGCACGAGCACACAAAATTATTACACGCAGCTTCGCAAGCTCTGTTATACAATATTCGCGAGAGTTGGTGGCCTATCAATGGTCGCAATCTTTCGCGAAGGGTAGTGCATAACTGTGTAAAATGCACGCGATTGAAGGGCAAGACGCTAACTCCCATTATGGGAAACTTACCTTCTGAAAGAATTACTCCCACGCATCCGTTTTTAAGGTGCGGCGTCGATTACGCCGGGCCAATTCTTATGATTAACCGCAAGGGCAGAGGTGCTCAAACTGTAAAATGTTACATTTGCTTGTTCGTATGTTTAGTGTCGCGTGCTATTCATCTAGAACTAGTTACAGATTTGACATCCGAAGCTTACATACTCGCGTTGAAGCGGTTTTATCACGTCGCGGAAAGCCTGAGGAAATTTTCTCGGACAATGGTCGAAATTTTGTTGGGGCTATGAACGATTTCGCCAAATTTCTTTCTTCGTGTCATACAGACATTCGAGATTTTGCTACAACACACAAAATTAAATTTAATTTTATAGTCCCGTATGCTCCTCATTTTGGTGGTCTGTGGGAGGCTGGGGTGAAATCTTGTAAATATCATTTACGCCGTGTTGTAGGAAACGCACATCTTACTTACGAGGAGTTGAGCACAGTATTAGCACAGATTGAAGCCATCCTAAACTCCCGCCCTTTATCTCCAATGTCCGCAGATCCGAATGACTTCCTGCCTTTAACTCCCGCACACTTTCTAATAGGCCGTCCGTTGACAGCGCCGGCCTGCTTTGACGTACAAGACGTACAAACATCTCGGCTCACTCGCTTTCAAAGAGTGGAGCAAATGAGACAGCATTTTTGGTCCCGCTGGATGAAGGAATGCATCTCCGACCTGCAGACGCGATCCAAGTGGCGCGACAACACAGACGTCTTGAAGCAGGACACTCTCGTCGTCATCAAAGACGATAACCTGCCTCCACTAAAATGGCAGTTAGGTCGAGTGCTGAAGACGATTCCAGGCAAGGATGGCGTGTCACGTGTGGCAGACATTCGAACTGCGACGGGGCTCATACGACGGGCATTCACAAAAATTTGCCCACTGTTTACCAGATGAAGATCCTGTTGAAAGTCGCTCGGTATCTACTTCCAAGGCCGGGGCATGTTCAGTATTGGTACCACTGGTGCCCTCTAGTGAGGACATCGCAAACACTCTGAAAACAGGATTGGTTCTATTGGAAGATCGGTCGACCAATCGGAACGCACCACGACCACGACCGCAACCCCACCGTTGGGCAGGACGAAGAACACATTTTAAAATTCACTTGCTTGTAAAACTGTAAACGAAGTACACGCATTTGGTAGCAGGAAAGTAGCAGTTGTTATTTCACACCACTTGTCTACGTGTCGATCCAACGCACAAGGGACTCGACATTATGGTTAAATCATTATATTACAAATACATATATTTGAGGAAAATTAACTGAACGAGAAGGATTGAGAATGATTACTTCCAGTTCACTCTGATATTTTGTAAGGTCTCGAGATAAACGACCTTAAGAGCTAAATGAAAAAATATATACGTAAATTCGAAAATTATACACGTAACCTGGGTTTTAACTTCAACTGTCTGATCGTAATTCGAAATCGAAAGTGGATAAATTGTTCAAGTATCAAGAATCAATGTAAAAGAATTTATTTATTTCGTTATTTTCGTGTACCCCACAAAAAAAATCTGTTGGTACCGCGAAGACTCAATAAAGCTGATTTATCAATAAACTGTAATACATATTGCGAATGTTTGTCCATTTCCTGGAGTTTCGTGGCGTAGACGGAAAACTCTACGACGTAGCATTGAGTTTGCCAAACCTTATCGCATTATGGGATCTATAAATATAAAATTATCAATGGGGACTAAGGGTTACTTTTTGGATCAAACATTGTAAGATTATATGATTAACTTTATTTCATCTTAATTTTTCAGGTCCGAATAATTTTGTTTTTTCTTTTGTTGACGAACCAATACATGTCTCATATATGTTTATTAAGTGATTTATTTGTATACATCGGAAATCTATTTAAATTGTTTCTTAAGACCAAATAATAGTTCCTACCGTCCAATCAAATTAAGTGTGTATATATGGGACTATATCTACAATTCAAGTATTCATAATGGATTATGATAGGAAATCAAATTTCATTGTATCAGTTCAACATGCTCAACGAGTAGTAAAACGATTGAGATTGTTCTGCAACGAACCATATTTTCAGTTACATTTAGCGCCATGACACTTTTATTGGCAAAGATTATTTAAGCCGCAGAAGCACTTGTAATAATGAAATCCAGCGTCCGTATTTATAAAACGTCAACTAAGCTCCCCCAGACTGTTTGAACCCACATCACGTTATATTGAGCTGACTGCGCGTCTAAGGGATCTAATGCCGTAACTCTTGCGTACACCCGGCGACACAGATACGTCGATGTATTTTTACGACTGTCCCGCACTGAACCATAGACAATAAATTTTAGAATTTTATGACAATGCTTTAAGTGAATCCTGAACTTTAAAACAATATATTTTTATCACGCCTGTTTAAGTTTGGTGTACCTTTCGGAGTGTCTGTTAAAGCCAGACCTATACCTGTATATAAATAATATGTCTATTCTAAGAGCCTAGTACTGTCTGTAGTAAATATGTATTTTTAATATTATGAGCTATACTAAACATCAAACTAAATATTTTATACCTTGTGATGACCACTGTTGGACAAAGGCTTCTCAAAGCATGCCACTTTATCACAATATTTTAATTCAGTACAACAACCATATATAAATTGTATAATAGGGATTTTTTTAAAGAATGCTAACGATTTTTTGTTTCACAAATATTATTAAAATTCTTGTTAACCAGCAAATGATTTACACAGTTAGCCGAATCGTGAAATTGAACGTAAGACTTTTTGATCGCAGACCATAGGACAGGCTATTGACGTTTCGTAAACTTGTTTGATTTTTTATTTATTTATTATTTGTCCACCCTTTCATGGTGGTCTGACAACCTGAAAAGAGCCCCAGGGCTGCGTTCTGCCCTGCTGCTGCGCAAGTTGTTGGGGAGGACTATTTCCAGCAGTGGATGTTGTATGACTAATGATTATAATGATGATGAATGTTTGCTAATTATAAATAAATTTATAGTCTAACTAATATGTATCGGATGTTATTCTTACCAGAAGTAAACACACATCACATTATGCATCCCGTCTATTTCCACTTACATCTACAACGTCACATGAAATGATTCGCGCATCTCATCTTGTTCCGTACGGATTAACGACCGGCCACTGACTCGGCATGATATTCAAGAATATTCCGGGATGCCAATATTGCATAAGTTTCTTCTACCTTTTTTATTTTTCACTGGCTTTATCTCTGCCATCGCTCGAGCATAATTACGTTACCCTGGCCGAATACTGCATAATATTTTTCCGTGCTACGATTTGCCTAAAAACCTTGTGTCATTATATACCTTGTGTCAATATATGTATCTCGTTTTACTTTTCGGGGATTCCTCCGCATGTGATTTATAATTCCGCAATATAATTGTTGCAATTTTATGTGCTGATTTATCAACGCTCAGCGTGTGGAAACCTCATGTAGGTTTAGAAAATCTCCTGAAGTGGGAACTCTTACACACAAAAGAAAACTCATTTTACAGAAAAGGGCATACGCTGTAACTTAAACTATTTTATATTTTATGATTGAGGATGATGGATTGATTGTATAGAGCGATTATCACTGTGATCTGACAACTATTCTCACGTAAATTCTAGATATTTAATGCTACAGACGTAGACGAATCAAACGAGTAACAATCCCCTTAGAATTTGAACGCAGATAGGCAACATTTTGCGGCTTTACGACGTCACGTCGACGTCACGGCCGGGCCCCAGTTCCGACGCGGCTGCACCTGCGTCTGCTGACGTCTGACAATGTCAGCCGATGTCAGTCGGCCTACGTCAGCTCGAACCCCCGTCAATCAGTGCGGATTTCTCGACACTCGAAAGTTTTTGTTCGCTGATTTTCTTTTATGGCGAATTGTATTAGTGGGGATATTATTATAACAGAGATCCGCCTTAGTTTCACTTACCAAGGTCCAAATTGGATATTAACAATGCTATTATTTGTCGGTCGAATGTAACCTATTTATATAATATAGTTCTTTTTTACCCTAAATATTTCATGTTGCAGATAGAGAGAAAATTCTTTATTATTCATATCATTCATTCATTAAAATAGGTAAAATGAATTTAAATAAAATCTAAGAATAACCTAAATGTGGGTAAGGGCGGCCAAGAGGCCAATAGGCTATTGCTGATTTTGTTTTAGTTAACATTGCTAATTCAGTTGTTTGTGGACACCAGAAATGCTCTTGTTTTTTTTCTATATTCAAAAAAACACAATTATAACAAACACAAAAACAAAAATTGACTTCAAATCGACTCAAACATTAAACGCTTTTAAGCTTCCGCGCATGTTTCGAATCATTTCTCCTCGTAGCATTTCTGATTTGTGTTATTTGTGGCAATGGCATTTCAATTTGCAAAATTTCCTTGAGATACGAGCAATTCGACATACGAGAAAGATTACCGCACCACTGTAGTTATTAGTTTAAATGAAGTATCATTTCCCATCATCGACTGAAAGAAACTGGAATAGCAAAGAGATCGTTGTAACAAATTGGCGGCGTAATACACATTATCGCCGAACTTAAGAACTGGCCGTACGTCTTCATTGCCCCACATTAAGACGGGGAAGGGGAGAAAAACGCGTAGAGAAGAGAGAGCTTAATTCAGCCTGTTATTGCGTGTTCAATGCTTAATGAAGTCGGCTTTAAATATATGTGCCGCACGGAATTAGTTATGTTGGTCGGTGGAAGAAAGATAATGGGCGAGGAATGTGTTTAAAATTAGAAATACATCAAGAAGAAAACTTTGTCCCACTTACATATTAACTACAACTAAAAACACTAACGCCTGTAACCTGAAGGGGTAGCCAGAAAGCACGGACTTCTTCTTAGTACGAAAATTTGCATCTGTAGTACAAAAGACATATAGTTTAAAAAATTTATAATTATTATATAATAATACCAATAACATAATGAATTCAACCAATTTACTTGTACAATTTAATTGGAATTCAAGGATTCAATAATAGGCGATTCCACCATTGTACTATTGACGTGAAACATCTCCTAGGACAAATTAAGCTCAGTTGATATTTAACAAGAATTGTTAGTAATATTTGAGAAAAAAGATATTTTTAGTATTTTTAAAAATTAATAAGAATCTCACAAAAATAAAGTTAATTTTTGTAATAAATCTGTACATTGATCCTCTGGATAATTTTCTTTTTCTATACAAATAAGGGTGTCTGTTTGTAATATTACAATAACCGCTTATTACTACACGCATATGAATTTATTATATATACTGTACATATACCAAAAAATACGCTTTTTATAATTTTTATCTGTCTGTTCCCACTAATATCTGGAACGGCAGGACCGATTTCGACGGAACTTTCACTGGCAGATAGCAGACGTAAGAAGGAGTAATTGAAAAAATAAATAGTTTTAAATCGCGGGTAATACTGCGAGGCGTAGCTAGAGGTAAAAAGATAATTTAAAGGGTTATAATAGTTAAAGTGTATTTATTTTCTGTTTAATGCATTTAAAATACGTATTGACTGTTGAAAAAGCGCCGTTAAGTTACGGAGCGTTGAAGCTATTTTATCTGATTGTATTTTGTAGAAATCCCGGCAGGTGGGAGGCAATATCGTTGGAACGCAAGCGGCTGTAAAATGTTGCCAATATTTTTAATGGGAATTAGAACGCGTTTCAAATTTCCGCTGACACATAAAACGTAACGTTGGCAGCCATTTTCCGAAAAAGTGAATCGGATTGAATATGACCGCGGCGCGATATTGCTTCGGGCGTTGGCAGGTAAATTTTCATCGTGGCCTAATTTTTCACTTGCTCTACAAAACTGCACACGATGGGTATTTTACAGTTGTGTAACGGGGCTTATGCAACATGGCTGTTTTAAAATGTACATTTTTAATTTTTTTTAGAACTAGCTCCGTTTTGACATAAATTTACACTTTTTTATTTTGTATCCATCAATTTTAAATAGTGTAATAGATTTCTGAAATAATAACACTGAAAGATTAACAAAGTTTAAAAGATGAGATTTTATAATCGTAATAGCTCATTTAATTTATTTTTGTAAATCCATGCAACCAAGCTGTTGAATTGGCAATGGTAGAGGAGATCAACGAAAGGCAAACTTAAAAAAAAACTTAAAGTTAAAGTCTATTCATATGTCCCACTGCTGGGCACAAGCCTTCTCTATAAAGAGCGTACAAGGGCATAGCCCGCTACGCGGCCCTTGTTCGGTTTGCCAGCCTTCACATATCTTAATTTATAAGACATTTATGTTTCCTCACGATGTTTTCTTAAAATAACTACAACTTCTTGCAACAATTTTCGGCACCGGGAATCGAACTCAGGATGCTATGCAACTTGACGCTACCGCCAAACCGCTGAGATACCACGACGTTACTTAATTTTTGGGGTAGGACGGACCGTAGCCCGTTGCACTAGAAAACCATAGTATTGAGTTTATGCAAGTCATAAAAGACCGGAAGAAGATCGACGACCGGGGGAGCACCTGCCCCCCGTTCTCACAACCCAATGGGGGATCACCACGAGACCCGCACATGACTTCGCTTTCTTGACTCTATTTGTTTTTTTTGACAAAACAAATGACATTTTTTTTAAACGATTGTCATTTTCAAAAATAGTTATAGACATACTATTTCCTAAGGCGATTTTTCAGTACATTATGAAAACGGCACCGATTTAAAGAAACATCTTAAGTGGTCAAGTAATTTAAATTTTCCATACACAGCGCGGGCTCGAGGGCCCGGTTATTAACGGCGTATTATGCAAAGCCAAGCCGTCTTATAATAAATTTTCGCGGCACAACCACAACGGGGATTACCTCGTCAGCTCCGAGATGGCTGGTTTCTTTTTCCTATTTCATCGCGGCGCAGAGCCGGCCCAATGGATTTAGACTTTAATTATTCCATTTGAAAGACGCCTACAACTGTGGTGTCATGATGTTTTAAAATTAAATACTTTTGCTGCCGATATAGAGACGTGGTAGCTCTGTGTCGTGGTCAGCCGAGATTGATCCTTGATGGTGCCACCAATGACTGTTTTAGCAATTTTGTGTGCCGTTTTCAAATGATCTCAATGAAAACATCGTTGGAAAACCAGCATTTTTTAAAAAATCTTGTATGGTATATTTAGGCTTTGCTCTCTTTTACGGAGAAGGCCTGCGCCCAACAGTGGGACATATACTATATAAACTCTAACTATTGATAGTCAGAGTTGTGTGCATGTCGTACGGTTTTAATAAAGTTTCTTCTATAACATGTCTGTAGATATTACTGTCAATCATTTGGACAAAGCTTAAACTGGACCACACGGGAAGCTACTTTAAAAAAAATAATCATCATTTAAAAAAAAATCGGTTCACACAGCTCATGCTTATGAGGTAACAAACATGAAAAAAGACATACTCCTCCGTTTTTGAGGTCGCTTGAAAATATGGCTTCTTACAAACGTTCAACGGTTCCTTTTGCTAGAAATAAATCCTTTTATTATTTTGATATGCATAAATAAATGACAGAATATAATTCAAATATTACTAGCACTTATGAATGTCCAACAGTGATAAAGGTAAATGCTTCTATTGTTGCACGAGTAAGTCTCTGGCAATGGTTATAATTAAGCCATGCCGTACTAGCCAGCAATACGAGAAATTTTCCTAGTTGAAGACTGAGGCATGTTTTATCGAAAGCCCTACATAATTTTTAAATGATTGAATTTATTAATGTTAAAACAATCGTTTTGAAGTCTGAAGTGGTCTACGGCGTCGTTACAGAAGCAACGAAGTTGAAAATATAGGTCGTATAATAAATAATCTCGTTAGCGCTGGCTCTATAAGTGATTTCAAAGTTTTCGTTGGCTCGTCTAGTCGCCGAATGCGAAAACTTGGTATTGATAAGCGAACTTGTTATGGATCTCCTGAGACTGTTGTTACTGCGCGTTCGTATCTGATGTAGGGTACAGAATGCTTTTTTGCCGCGCACCGTTAGACCGTAATGGCGTCACTTGGTTACGGCCCATAACGTTGATCTCTGGTCCCGTTGTCTGATCAGTGATTGAACAAGATTACCGCTCGTTATCATGATTTCTAGGTTTTGTTTTTTAACTTTTTTCGTATGTTTAGTTTTCAACCTTTTTTGCGAAGTGGAAATTGTCAAAAAGATACATCATCATCTGGAGGAAGGCTATGTGAGATTTTTACTCATTAGTGGTCATCTACTTTGCATGGTTACCGTTATTGAAAAGTTTAAGATGAATTAATTTTATCCATACCTTAACTTCGACAAAGAGATCGATAGATTTCATTCGGCTGGGTTAGACGGCATACGAAAGACTCCACACCATCCTCATTTCACAAATATCTCAATGGCTGAAGATGAAAGTCTTTAAACGGTGCGTCCTCCCAGAGGTGCAGAGACTTGGAGTATGACCGTTGGGCTGATCCACAACCTGAAAGTTGCACAACGAGCGATTGAAAGAACTATGCTCGGCATTTCTTTAAGGGGTAGAATTAGAAAAGAAAGAAATTGGACGGAGAACAAAGATAGTCGACATAGCTCTTAAAGTCAGCAAGTTGAAGTGGCAGTGGGCCGCTGCTGAGTCAGTTACGGTAGTTGGGGAAGTCTTGGAATGGAGGCCGCGCATAAGCCGGAGAAACGTGGGGCGCCCTCCCCATAGCCGGAAGTGGCTGAATGCGGAAAGTGGATGATCGTATATGGTGGAAGGCATTGGGTAAGGTCTATTTCCAGCAGTGGATAGACTCAGGCTGATGATGATACCTTAACTTCTCTTAAGGTTTTTATCGCTGTAATTGTGTAAGTA
Source organism: Meandrusa payeni (assembly GCA_029286785.1). NCBI lineage: Eukaryota > Metazoa > Arthropoda > Insecta > Lepidoptera > Papilionidae > Meandrusa > Meandrusa payeni. The sequence continues at coordinate 16,311,388 of JAGSMX010000006.1, read as the reverse complement.
ACATCGTTTACGCTTTGGAAAATTTCCCGAAGCAAATGTATAGATTGTTCCAACAAGCAAACATGATTTCTGTATATAAAAACTTTTTACATAAATTTAATATTTTATATCAAGAACTTCCTGCCTTTTACAATAAATTTGGTTGTAATGAGCAACTCTATAGGTACACTAAAACATTCACTGTGTTGTTTGTACCAAAATAATACATTTCACTGATGTTAGTACGATCGAGGAAGTTAAATTCCTGTGTAATAAAGAAAAAATACAATCCAAATCGGTTCACCCAATCGACAGCTATGAGGTGACAAACAAAAAGATACACACGAATAGAGAACTTCCTCCTTTTTTTAATGTTGGTTAATAAGTATTGGGGCTGGGGCCTTTTACCGTATTAATATCGGAGGTTATAATATTTCAATCATATTCGGAACAAAACGTACACGCTAATACAATAGTAAGCCCATGCATGGCGATGTGGTTTAGTCCATGTCAAATTCAGATCCTAATATACAAGTTGCTCTCTCTTTTACCAGCTGAGATACAAAATAAATAATATTATTTTTAACTAATGTAAAGATTAAAGACTATTAATTAATTTTTTTTTAAATAAAAGTCCTAAATTTACTCCTTATTAAATCTGCCAGTGAAAGTCCCGACAAAATCAGTCCAGCCGTTCCAGAGAATACCAAAAACAAATAAGCAGACAGACAAAAAACATAAATGACTTTTTACTGCAAGCGTATACCAAAATGTAATGAATGCTATTTTTATTTTAATATTACAAGCAAACACTCCAATTTTATTTATATATATATATATATATATATATATTAATATATATATATATTCTTTTAAAATAAGAGCCAGTAGCATTGCATTAACAATACACATGTAATATCTCTGTCTATCCCATTATTATATAGAGCTTACTATAGCTTTTTATTTACTTTATATTTTACTGAAATATACATGTCTATTTATGTTTAATGTCATCATATTTTCTCCGTAAAAGATTACGTTGATCTGTACCCCGTCGGTTAATCCGGAATCAATATACAATCCATTGGCATTATGCAACATGGCACCGAATATAATCCTGCTGAAGTGAAAATCCTCGTTATCTGGCCAGCTGCCAGGGAAGGGACGTGCCACTCAATTTGTTAAATTGTAACTATGATACGTGCGTCGGCGTATTGATTATACTAATGAATAGGCTATAGATTGATTTTACGCCGTGCTCGTGTTCGTCATTGCGAGATAACTTTAGAAATTAATGACGGCTAACAATTTTATAACGATGCGATAATTCGTCAGTCTGTATGCTGTTTCATAACGTCAGTGGCTATTTATAGAATCACTAATTTACCAATGAGTTATCATTCAGTTAGTCCTTTTCTCACACACAAAAAAAAGAGTTGGGCCTTACATATATCTGTTGCTGTCTACCCCCATGACGACTAAAAGCATTAAAGAGCTTAATCATTTATAAGATATAATTAATTAACAAATCTAAATTAATTTCAATTAAAACAATCTATAAGCAACTGGTTAAAGGATTTCGATTATGAAAAGTGAGAAAAACCGATTCTATAACTTGGGGTACACACACACGCACATTCACACGCACGCACACACGCCCACACACACACATGTATACACACTATTTATTAATTATTATGTAAAATTAATGTAAATCTCTGATTTGTGCACAACTGAAACATAATGTGTGGGTACTGTTTCCTATAATACAGGTTTTCGTAGTTTAGGAGACAGGACGACATTGTTTCACTGCACCATACCCGTGTGCAATAAACATATCATTATTATTATAATTCATCTCTGCCATTCAACAAATGCAATGTGGTTCTTTTGCTTAAATTGAAATGAAATATTTTTGGTATTTCATTTGAGAAAGGAATGTAATACATTTTACTTATTAAAAAACATCACAACGAAAATATTCGTTTGACATTTCAATGTATTGTAATATCTGTCATTTTAATTCCGTTCAAACATAAAATTTATGTCGTATCTTATTTCAAAATGTGAACATAACAGGGCACTATCGAGGCTTTCAGATAATATGTTTGCAGATTTCATTTTACGTTCTGCTATTTCAATGATATAACGATATGAAAGTATTTTGATTTGTTTTGTTAGGAAAAAGTCGTTCATAGTTTTCAGAGATACATCAGATTTACTGTTTAAAGAACCAATTTGTATTGAATTGTTTTGTTATTCTTTACCTTTCATAAAAGAAAGAATCAAGCGTTAGTAGTTAATTGGACGCATCGTTAGCTTATGTCTGTGCAGATTTCCAACCGACTTCAAAAAAGGTTCTGAAGCTGGTGCTTTCAATATAGATCCATTTGGTCCAATTCTGACGATGGCATCCATGAAAAAACCATATTAGTCCTAAATTTGCATTAGGTATGTTTGAACGAATAACTCACGCTAAGCGATTTCGATGGTTAATTTTTATTGGACGTAACCTTTGATTCGAAGTCGGTTTTTGTTTTTACTCGTAAATATAGTCTTAAACTACAATAATATTATAGACTGTCGGTGTCGGTCGTTTTAGACTTTAAATATATTTATACTTCTTAAAATATGACTAAGGGCTTTGGGATCTTGAACCTTTATATTTGTTTTACTCAAATACGGTTAAAAGTTACGACAATAATGACGCCTCGGTTTGGATCGACAATACTGGAAACATTTAAGAAGCGATCTCGCTGCCAAACAATATAGATAATATCTTAATGGTGGAACTGGACCGCCTGCTAACGAACCGCTCGAGTGTCGATGTCTGAATGTGTTGCAATACTGCCCCTAATTGCTGTTGGTGTTGGCTCCAGGCCAGGCCGCAATCTCAAATTAATATTTGCTTCCACCTATTACCAACTGATTTTTAATCCGAACTTCGGTATGTTTTTCAACCGACTTCAAAAGTAGAAGGTTCTCAATTCATCTGTAATTTTTTTATTGAACGACGCTGCCGCTCCGAGTGAGCCGGCCGAATGAATTGATGCGGGGTGCGCGCGCGGCCTGTATTCAAAATGTTGGTGGTCTTTCCTAATAATATAATATATTGTTTGTATCATACTGTAGGAGCAAGAGAGAACATTTTGTGTATATATTATACACACAAAGATACATACGTTCATATACATGTAGCTAAATAAGTTTTACTTCAGGCGAGTGATTTAAAACATTTTTCTCCGGAAATAATGTTCATCGCATCTGTACAACCAACTCGAAACAGGTATACTCTATGTTTATATTTCTATGCCTGTCATACCACCTAATTGTTTTAAACAAGGCGACTTATACGATAATTTATTAAGGCTATCATTCCTAAGCGTCTCATTTTGATTGCAACAACAATCGTGAACGACTGAATGAATGGAGTAAAAACATGATTCCTGAATACGAACCAAACCTCAGTCGTCGTACAGAAAGAGAGGGGGAGATCTCGTCTCTCCGGACACGTACCGTCGTAATTGGATTTTCAAATTCGAACTCACAGAAAGTTTAGGCGTGAAGGAAACTTGGATGTCTCAAAATATTGTTTGAAGTTTGCCGCGCGGATTCAAGAATGGGTCGAGTTCGTTCCGTTTCAGCAGCATATCGCAGGCGTTGATTCGGTCCAGAAGGTTTTTGCGTCAAATCATGCGGCACCCAAACATCAAGCTTTTTTGTATCCAGCCTTCTGCAGATGGTTTAAAATGGTTTGGTGACTAACTCCCATCTCCTGGGCGATGTCACGAGATGCCACTTGCCGGTCTAACTCGATGTAGTCCATGATTTGATCGGTATTTGTCGTCACAGGTCTTCCGCCGGCTGGCTTATCCATGGTGTCGTTTTCACTGGCTCTGAATCGTCGAAACCATTCCTCCGTGGTTCGAAGTGATAGAGTACCATCCCCAAAACACCATTAATCTCACGGAACGTTTCTAGCGGATTTGCCTTTAACGAAGGAAAACTTTAAAATAGCGCGAATTTCGGCGTTAGTGAACTTCATGTTTACACGTCTATAACTGTTGAACGCAATATCCAAACTAATTATGCATAGCGTCGTTTTGCAGGTTATGTCAAGACCTTTCAAATTATGTATAGTATTGCTAGATACGAGCTCTGTAGCGCTTTGTACATAGCCGCGAAATTCAAAAGACAAAAGGCGGAAGGGAGATATTTGACAACCTATTATTATAGACTGTCGGTGTCGGTCGTTTTAGACTTTAAATATATTTATACTTCTTAAAATATGACTAAGGGCTTTGGGATCTTGAACCTTTATATTTGTTTTACTCAAATACGGTTAAAAGTTACGACAATAATGACGCCTCGGTTTGGATCGACAATACTGGAAACATTTAAGAAGCGATCTCGCTGCCAAACAATATAGATAATATCTTAATGGTGGAACTGGACCGCCTGCTAACGAACCGCTCGAGTGTCGATGTCTGAATGTGTTGCAATACTGCCCCTAATTGCTGTTGGTGTTGGCTCCAGGCCAGGCCGCAATCTCAAATTAATATTTGCTTCCACCTATTACCAACTGATTTTTAATCCGAACTTCGGTATGTTTTCAACCGACTTCAAAAGTAGAAGGTTCTCAATTCATCTGTAATTTTTTTATTGAACGACGCTGCCGCTCCGAGTGTGCCGGCCGAATGAATTGATGCGGGGTGCGCGCGCGGCCTGTATTCAAAATGTTAGTGGTCTTTCCTAATAATATAATATATTGTTTGTATCACACTGTAGGAGCAAGAGAGAACATTTTGTGTATATATTATATACACAAAGATACATACGTTCATATACATGTAGCTAAATAAGTTTTACTTCAGGCGAGTGATTTAAAACATTTTTCTCGGGAAATAATGTTCATCGCATCTGTATAACCAACTCGAAACAGGTATACTCTATGTTTATATTTCTATGCCTGTCATACCACCTAATTGTTTTAAACAAGGCGACTTATACGATAATTTATTAAGGCTATCATTCCTAAGCGTCTCATTTTGATTGCAACAACAATCGTGAACGACTGAATGAATGGAGTAAAAACATGATTCCTGAATACGAACCAAACCTCAGTCGTCGTACAGAAAGAGAGGGGGAGATCTCGTCTCTCCGGACACGTACCGTCGTAATTGGATTTTCAAATTCGAACTCACAGAAAGTTTAGGCGTGAAGGAAACTTGGATGTCTCAAAATATTGTTTGAAGTTTGCCGCGCGGATTTAAGAAGTGTTACCAGAGTTACTTTGTATGTGCGTTGTTGATTATGTTGCGAGTGTCAATATTTAATAGAGTTAAGTTTTGCTTTTAAGACCTTTATATGTAATTTTTGTATAGGTATATAACATTTAGAACGATTGGGAAGTACGATTAAACAGCAACACCACTTATGACACACGGACTCTACGGAATCAGAAAGATTACTTAAACTAGCATTAAGTATGTGAGCGACAAATGGACGAATAACTCAGTACCACGCCAACCGATTTCAAAGACTCATTTTTTATTAGAAATTTTATTCAATAGTAGTTCGATGAGAGTTTGGTTATGTTCTGATTTATTCTATTTCGTTATATTCCTACGATAATTCAGAAATACAAAGGGAACGTCCGCTCGTGATAGTATTTAACGTTCTATTCCATATGAAGTCAGTTTTAGTTTTTGCTCGTAACTATACTTGTTACTTTAAAATAAAAAAAATGAGCCAATAAAGTTCTTTAAAGATACTTTAAGCTATAATGAGGTATAACCTAGGCTAAATAGCTTTTTGTGAATGCCTCTTTTCACAGTCAGTTTACTAAGTAGAGATAGAGTAAAAACTAAGGTTTCGACTTTTATTTAATATTTTCTCATTTAAGACGAGAGGCGAAAAAAATCCACATCACTCGATAGTTTTTTTATTTTTATCTGTTATTTTAGATATTTCGAACTTCAACGAATATTGTCCCACGGTTTTTTGTTGAATAATTTATTGCCACAAATTAAATAACAATACTTCTTTCACCCGCTCAACTTAATGAACAATCAACCGCAAAATACAGTCCGTCCGTGACTGAATAGAGCCAAAGAATGGCACCACTCAAAGTGTCATCAAAACGAACTGGCGAATAAAGCCAGGTGCCATCACTAGGTCGTTGCGGGCCCCCATCGTAATCTTTATAATGGCCATCAAGTGGCAACGAGTTTCCGTAAAATTGTATAGTTATGGGGTAGATATTTAACCTCGCGCCCTGGAGTGCCGTTTGCAGAAAGTGGGACGACAGCGGCTCGCCAGAACAATGATCACTTAATAAACATTTTCATGATGTTGATGTTTCAATTCTATTCCACGAGCTCTGAATATAAAGGATTGAAAATACAATGATTTTTGATGACATTCCATTTGCGTTTTATTTAATTGATATCTAAGTTGTCTGTATGAATTTATTCAAGTATGTGCTACAATTCATTTTTATATGAGGTTGACAATGCTGATGTATTGTACATCTTTACTCCTTTATAAAAGTTTATTCTGATTGCTATAATACTACGGTCATATTTCAATCGGTTGAAGTAAAAACCCTCACGCTGATTTGGAATTTTTAAAATATTTTTGAGATATGAAAATTTGATCACTTATTTTAATTCAATGAATATTAAATCGAGTGGTCGGTAGCTATATCGCACGATTCAACTTAGCTTCATCTCCAAGTTCACTTTATTCGTGGCTACATAAAGCTTCTCGGTAGAGGTGCGAGGCCGGAAATGACAACTTTATCACGGCAGCCCTTCAACGCCAGCTTCCGGCCGGCTCGGGTGGGATAATCAGCGATTTTGCGAGCTCTCATTAAATTAGAACAAAATGTTCAATGTCTGGAATTGTCAGAATAGAAAGTTTACCCATTTTGTGAGGGAATTTACCTTGAATGAAACCTCTTTCATTAAAATAAAACTTATTTTCTTGACGAACGAACCTACCTGGCGTAGGTTCGTTGCTCGTAGGATGCTGGCACAATCTCTTATGTCATTTAGACTGAAACTCTTTCGGAAGTACCATGACATGGGCAGCGGAACATTATATCCAAGGGCGTCCGAGAGCCAAATGCGACTGTGACAGTATGACAGTAAGAACGTGATATAGTGTTTTTCGGTTTTTATAATTAACCATATACAAATGTGTACCATGCTGCTATGTCTCTACGTGCTACGTACTGCTCTTGACAACTAGTTCGAGCTTGTGCCATCTCTTTTAATTACGGAAGTAGTAAGTTATTTGATGACGGAATCAAAAACCCAGCCAAACGAAACACTAGGTAAGCACATTTTACTATTTGTAATACTTAGGTATTTGTATACATGTGAACATTCAGATATATTAAAATTTTGTATCTTTATATTCTGAAACAAGTAAATTTACGAGCAAAAACAAAAACCGACTTCAAATCGAACGTTAAACGATATTACGGGCGGGCGATCTCTTTGTGTTTACAAATTATCGTAGGTATATTACGAAATAGAAATAATCAGAACCTAACCCACTTTAATCAAATTAATCTTAAAGTACATTATCGGCTCACCCAGTCGTAGGTTATGCGGTAATAAACATACAGACGAATTGGGAACCTGAGGAGGGGAGGTTAGAGAGAAGTCGGTTTAAAAAATAAATTTGGGATAAATTCAGAAAAAGATAGTAGCATTAATTAAATATTTACAACAGATAGTGTGCAATCTACACTATATATTTCACATAACAAAATGAATATAGCGCACGGCATCGAAGGAAAAATGTTCAATAAATTTTACCAAATATTAGCACCATCTGTTCGCGTACATTATAAAATAATTTCAACGTGCTCATCGCCTCGACTTCCCGCAGGCGTCTGCATTATTAAAGCTATTTCGATGAATATTTCAATAATTTCGATCGCAACGTATAAAAAATATATTAATAGTTACGTAACGGACGTTACGTTGAAACTTATATGTACTCATATGCATATAATTAAATATTAATATAATTTTTTATTTATTTAAGTACAGAAAAGTATTTGACAAATTTAGTATTTAAGAAAAATAAAGCAATCGAACAAATTAATAAGTAAAATAAAAAAAAAACGTGTCACTTTTTATAGACAGTGTAAAATTTCACAAATCATTAATTATCACTTATTAATAATTTGTTAAAGCGCCACCTGTCATCAGAGAGTTGAAATAAATGCTTAATAGTCATGCTATTTAAATGAAAAACTTTTTTAAGCGCGCTTCACTTTGTTTACGAAAAGTGTGATCCGGTGAGGCAGACGGTAGTTGAGGTATATACAACTAAAGATAGAAAGAAAGAGAGTTACGTTTCGTGCATTACTGTAAGGAAAAGAGGGAGAGAGGTGCGAGCACACTTTTTGTTTCTATCTCTCGTAGCAACGTTTTACATATCGTTTATCAAAGACAAAGTAGGAGCAGGAGTAAGCAGTGCGCGTACATTTTCTTTCTCTCTTGAAAAATCGGTTATACGTATGAACATATATAAATATATATATACATACAAATATTGTAGATAAAGCTATAGAAGTTTTACTTGAGTGGTGTGGTCTAAAGCACACTTTTTTTAGTTAAATATCTGAAACTCTACTTCATTTGCTATAAAATAATTTGCATTTGACTGTATTTGGCTCATTAGTATTTGCGAACTTCGTAGTTATCGCGTAATTTCCGAACAGAAGTTTACCGGACAAGCTGCGTGAACGCCGGCCAACACCGGACGAGGTGGAAGTCGGCAAAAACAGCCCCCGACTCCTGAAGGGATGGCTTTAAACAGGAAATGAAATTCGGAACTTTCGATATTTACACGCGAATGCAAGTTTTAATACGAATCAACTCTGTGCTCAGTTCTACTGTCGCTACGATTTCGCGACATCTGTTAATGCAGAACGGTTTTTCATAACACGTTTGAAACTATGAGTTATTACTTCGTGTTACAGTGGAAATGATATCTTCTTCTTAGTCGTCTCCTTCATTGCTGAAGGTCGTGTTGATGTGTTGAAGTGTTGATCGCTCGCTTAACTTCCACGTGTCCCTGTCCTCGGCGGTCTTCATGGCTTTGGTTATTGGCAGGCCCGTGAGCGTCTTAACTGCAACTGCCTACCGTGTGGGTGAGCGACCGCGTGCTCTTTTTCTGTCCACCTGGCCAACAACCATTAGCTTTTCGAGGTTATCAGATCCAAAATATTGCAGTATGCGCTGGAAGCAAAGAGTTGATAGCCTTGTCGTTATTCCGAGTGTCGTAAGAATGGATACGTTGGTTCGGCGAGCGCTCCTGGAAATGATATAAAATGATTTAAAATGTATCATCAGGAAATTAAATTGGCTTCATATGAAATGTATATAGATAAATTCTTTATTATACCAAAATACATTCACAAATGCGCATATAATGTTATTCAGCTTGACGGTAGGGCCACTAAAAATAGCATTTTGGATTTCAAAATAAATGAAATACAAAAGAAAGTTAAGTTCATAATAATAAAACATAACGTGGTAAATAGGTTAGCTTTTTCCAAGAGATTTTTGGCGTCCCAAGCCGCTAAAATCTCTTTCTCACTATCGGAAGCTTTTTACCTACTAAACAGGTTCAGTTTGAACGCTATTTGAGCTCGCAACACAAGTTGGAGTTGTTCAACTCAGCAATTTCATTTCATATATATTCCATTGAATCAATTAATTTATTAATTAAATATGTTTAATTTAATTAATAGATTTAAATAATTTATTTATTAATATGAAAGATCATTCATTGCAGTTCTTGGAAATGAATAATAGAAATACCTAATAATAGGTTGACTATATGTATATATATATATTTATATATATACATATATTTATTGTTAAAAAATAGATTCACTATTTATAGCGTTCTTCTACTCAGAACTCAGTATTGACAGACTACTATCGCTAGTGCTTCATGAAGTTGTATTCATGTGAGTATTACATAAGGCATATCCTTACGCAATATTCGTACGAGATAGATGTTTGTTGACGTGACATAATAGTTCGTTACTTCACCGAACTCAATGGCTAAGTCTATGTGTATGGCAAGATATAATCAAGTTCTAGAACATAGAAGAAGCATATTCCACGTAAAACTCTAAAACACGTTCATGTGTAACATTTAAAAAATAATTATTTTAAAAACGCACTTACACTTTTCTGCGCGATTGTACAGTAACGTATACAGTTATGTAGAGTGCTAGAAAACGAATAATGGTAAAGTTTAAAAAATTCTCGTTCCATTTCTAAAAACTACACGTTGTAATACCTGGCGAACAAATGCCTAGCGTTATGCGAAACTGGGAAAGAATGGCGTGAAGCAGTGTGCCCGCTGTAAAGAATTATTAACTGTGATAATGAGGGACGAATTAATCTGAAGTCTCTATTCATTTCGAGATAGTTACTATTTATGTCTGTTGCTAATGTTCAGAACATAGAGAAGAGTACAAAGAGCTAAGAATAAAATAAGAAAAACAAAGAGTAGCAACTTCATATTTACACGTCTATAACTGTTGAACGCAATATCCAAACTAATTATGCATAGCGTCGTTTTGTAGGTTATGTCAAGACCTTTCAAATTATGTATAGTATTGCTAGATACGAGCTCTGTAGCGCTTTGTACATAGCCGCGAAATTCAAAAGACAAAAAGGCGGAAGGGAGATATTTGACAACCTTATATAATTATTATAAATAAATATGTAATTGTCTCTCCCTATGACTTCTCTGTCACTACGGCGCAACAACTAACAATGTGACCACACTGTACCACCGTACACCGACCATGATGAGTCTTAGGTAAAAACAATACGAAGTTGGATCCGCTGCCGTGTATTAATTGGTAAAATTGGTCCAGTCCTGACATTGGCAACCATGAGAAATTCATATAAGTCTTAAATTTGCGTAAAGAATTTTTGCGATAATTGACGCAATATCCCGCCAACGGATTTCGATGATTCATTTTTTAATGAAAGCTTATGCTATATATGGCGATGTTCAAAAAGCTTTTAGGTCCTAAATGTGACAGATGTTGAGCCTATCGACATACATGGGGAAACAAATTTGTAGGAAGTAATTATTTTTGTTTTTAACAATCGAAAAACACGGCAATTCATTGTACAACCCGCGACCATCGGATCGTAAGCCAAACCGCGCATCCAATAATCTATATCTGCTTTAACGTGGTATCTTGTTATTCTTGTTATTTTACTCAATATGGAACATTATATGCAGCAGCTATTAAACACATAATTTACAACAAGTATGAGCATATATCAGAAGTCGCTCTGTGCTTGCAATATTTATTGGACTTGTAGTACACGTTATCTGTCCGTAGTGAACGAAAATGATGTTCGCATAAGTTGTTCCCGCACAGTGCGTGCGAACACTCTACCATTAGCTTTGAACTGGTGTGAAACAGTATGGGAGACTCCGTTCATAATTATGATTATTACTAGCTGACCCGGCAAACTTCGTACCGCCTTATTTTTTGATAGTAGTTCGTAGCAGATCCTCAATAGGTTTCGATTTGAACCTGACGGATTTCTGTGATTACGATATTATGACGTATGGTATGTTTGCAGTTGTCATTCGTTAGCTGAACAACTGAACGTCATTCTGTCTTATTCACAAACTTTTATTTAATCTATATTTATAAAAGACAAAGTGTATGGGTTTGATTCGTATAGGCTCCGAAACGGCTGGACCGATTTCTATAAAACTCTTCAGATTGACCTGGCGAGTAATCCTGTAAAGTTTGGTACCGATCGGAGCACTCCTCTTTTTGATCTGTCAAATACAGCTTTTATTTACTATGGTACTACTACTACGGGTATGATATTATATTTACTGATATGTACATGGGTGTAGGTAATGATCTTCATCCGCCTTGTACACATATTTTACTATATACTTTTATAAAGTAAATACAATAAAGTGCGTTGTAAACCCGTTAAACACAGTTTTAGGAAATATTTTTGAAGTACTTCTTTAGGCGCGCTATGAAAAAATGATGACAGTACCAGCTTGAAACAATCCGCTGTTTACCAAGCCTACTAGGTCTTATATAAGGTTGTCAAATATCTCCCTTCCGCCTTTTTGTCTTTTGAATTTCGCGGCTATGTACAAAGCGCTACAGAGCTCGTATCTAGCAATACTATACATAATTTGAAAGGTCTTGACATAACCTACAAAACGACGCTATGCATAATTAGTTTGGATATTGCGTTCAACAGTTATAGACAGATTGAAGCACAAATTTTAGCAAGTCATTTTTGTAGGTAACAAAAAAACTGTATAACATGGTATAGGCGTTAATATTACTGCTATTTTTTATAGGAAATGGGATAAATTAGTTTACAGCTCACCTGATCTTAAGTGATCACCGTCGCCCATGAACATCCGCAACATCGGAGGAGCTGCAGGTGCGTTGCCGGAATTTGAGTATTATTAAGCAGGTTCGTTTCTTAAACTACTACTTGTCAAGATAAAGGCGAAAGGCTTCCCGTAACCTATTTGTTTGTTTATCTTTTTAGTATTGTTTGTACGTGAACAAAAAACTTTGTGCAAATGACACATAATAAGGGAAAAAAACGAAAGGCGATAAAACGATACCATATTTGCCAAACATTTCACTGATAAAGGAGGGTATCCTTCGCTTGGTCATTTTTGTCGCAAAAGAGGGCAAGCCAACACGGGAGATTGTTCGCCGCGGGCGGTGTTCGCGTTCCTTTGAAACCGTCTCTTAGATCTCATTCAAGCAGGTATCCACTTTAAGCGACCAGTCCATAAATGCGATTTTTCTTTGGGACTGTAAAGAGATAAAATTCTTAAGATATGTCCCGAACGACCGGGACAGGAAACTCTGCCAGAATTCTCTAATGGTCCCCTTTCCTCTGTATATTTTACTCTAATAAAATTACATACAATTGTTGGAATTTATTAGTGTTTACAACTAGTTTGATTGATTAAACAACACAATTTCTGGGCCATACTGTTGAAGTTAAACTTATTTTAATCGACTATAAAAAAGAAGGTTTTGAATACGTCTGTCTTTTTTAAAATCTATGCACTAAGAGTGCCATCCTTTATGATTCGATTTTTAGCTCTTTATTATAAAAAGATCCTGCATAATATAACTGGCATATAGTTCCGAAAATATTTGATTTTATTCTTTATAAATTAAAATAGACGTCAGAAGTGCGTAATAAATTTCTTTGGGAATAAAAAAGGACCGTCACAGATTTCATTTAAAGTCAATTTTTATTCCCAAATATGTTTGTTATAGTAATAAATAAGGCTCTAATATTGGAAATGTCAAAGTCTTATACATGCAGACGAGTGTAAAAATAAAGTTATAGCTGTATATGCCCATGTATAAGTTGGGCACAGGCCTTCTCTGATAAGAGATTATAGTAAGATATACAGTGACAGCCCAGTGTGAGCCGTGGTAGCTTAATATTTGGGCGGGATTGCCTCAAGTTACACAACACGCTAGCAACCCAAGTTCGATCCCCAGCACCAACGAATTTTTTTTTGTTTGATTTACCACGCGCTCGGCGGTGAACGAAAACATCGTGAGGAAACTAAGTCCATTTTTTTGTTTTATTAATATCTGCAATTGTTTCTTCAAAACAAAAAATGAGTAGTAGAGAGAGTTTATATCGAGCTCAGCAGGTCCGAGGCAATTTTATTGTACTTGAATTTGGAAAGAAACTGATTGGTACAAGTGAATTTTAACTTCAATATAACTGCTTAAATCTCCAAAATTATACAAATATACCATCAATGATAGAGCTGAATCAAGACAAAGCGGATTGTATTCAGGGCTATGGCTGCATTGGACACTTCGTACGTAATATCTGGCCAGACGCCAGTACCGGCCCGTCAGCCTTCTACAGATTTGGTACGATTGGCGGCGCCATTTGGATGGGCTGTCGATTGGTTTTGCACTGCCTTGGAATAGATTTGACTGTACCGATAGTTTATTGTTATGTTGCGGTATGTTTTGGTTTACACGCACATCGACTCTTACTTTAATTTGGCATTAGGTATGTAACTAAGTAATTTTTGTCAATTGGTTAATTTATTTAAAGTTGGAAAACTTGTAGTCTTCTTTCTTTCTCTACTCGCCTCTTCCAAATCTATACATGTACTTATTAGTTTTTATTGGAATCATCATTTCAACCGAGAATATCCTAGGCATATCCATCCATCTTGGAGGAAAATTCTCTCTATTCCCTGTAATTCTTAAAGAAACGTCGTATCCGTTAATTTAATAAAAAGGTTTACAAAGATGTCTATAGAAGTGGATGATAAAAATTGGATGTGATCAACTCCCGCATCGCTTGAACTCCTGGGAAATCACTAAATGCAGACCGATGTGTTACGGGGAGCAGGATTCAGACGGGCTTGAAGGGTTATGAGAGACATGTTTGGAGAAAGATAAATGTTATACCTGTAAAAACAGTTGGCTTAATTATCTATAACAAGTAAATAAAATTGGAGTGTCTGTTTCTTATATTACAATAATTGCTTTTTACTACATGCACGTGATATATACATACAGGACGACACATATATCAAAATAATATTTTTTACAATTTTTGTCTGACTGTGTATCTGTTTGTTTGTTCCGGAAAATCTCTGGTACGACTAGACCGATTTTTATGGAACCCCCACTGGTAGATAGCTGAGTAACAAGGAGTAAGTAAGGCATAATTTTATATTAGAAAATAAAAATAAAAAAACGAAAAATAAATAGCCTAACGAATGAAATATAATAGAAAACGAGATGAAAGAATGGTTGACAAGATAGTTAGTAAAAGCATTCTTTTTTAAAAATGCGGGTTTTTAGCTCAGTTCTTTGGTGACGAGAAAGTTGGACATTCAGTTGTTTTACAATAAAAGGAGTTCAATAATGATCCTGTATAGCATAGGTTAAAGGATTGTTAAAGGATCATCTCATTTACTGTTATATAAACGTCGTACTAGTCTACTGTATAACGAGAAAATACAACTCCTTTGATATATCTAAAATATACCTAGTCACTTAAAGTTTGTTTAGACGATCCTTGCAAATTGTTTCCCCATCGCTCTAGTCAGAGTTAACTAACTGATACAGTAACTAACTGTCCGGAGTTTAAATTAAACTTTACCTAACCGCAATTAAGCTATTCCATTAGGTTTTACTAGAAAGCCTGGAGTAGATTTATATTTTCATCTGTTTTCCTTGGGGAAACACGGTTTATTGGTTAGTAAAGTGTAAAATAGCAGTTTTATTTACCAGCGTCTGGGTTTCGGATCAATTAAGCAAGAGTGTTGGGCCCATTATGCCACATACTTTTTAATTTTTTTAGCTTAACCTAAAATGGCGACAAACCATTTCATTGGTGCCGGCACCGCGAATCGAAGTCGGGTTGTTGGCGTGATATGCAATTTAAGGTGACCGTCCGTACATTGAGCTACCGGCTCCTAAAGAACTACTAAAGGCTACTAAAGAAAGTTACCAACGGTCTGTTCTCCCTTTCGGACAGTCTATTTCTAGACAGTGCAAAAGTGATGGGATTTACAGCTTTACTAATTCTAACTCCACTCAAAGTAATTTAAGCATGTTTTCGGGGTTATGCTCCGCGGCTAAATTATCTCCAGGGACTATATCCCACAGATCGCGAGGGCGCAGTCTAAAATAGTAAATAAATAAACATCCTAACATTTTACATGAGGGCCATCTGCAAATATATTAGTTATTGTCAAAAGATACTCTTTTTATTCGCAGTTTTATAGGAATAGGGCGAGGTCGAAAGTCATGGCTCATAATTCGAAGGACGAATAAAACCTGTTTTTTGGTTGTTTTTATGCTTAGGGGTTACACAACTAGGTTATTTAAATAAAACATACCTCACAATTCTTTCCTAACAAGAATGTAGCGTCTGTGGGTTAAAGTGGACTCTGATAAAGAAAAAATTCCAATACACAGCTAGGAATATGAAAGGTCAGCCCTGTAGTTCTGGGCTCTCAAGAATAAGACTACGGTATCCCCTGCCTGTCGTAGAAGGCGACTAAAAGGCGCCTCGGGTTCACTGGGCGAGGGTGGTGGGCCTTTGTCGTCCACCAAGGTGGACCCAGGAAGAAGGCGACATTGGCTGGCCCGTGTCGCCTTGCACTGCGAGGGCACAGGGGGCAGGGAGTAACCTCCCCCGGGAAGTGCTCTTCTTGAGCACAGTGCAGAGGGACTCCGGTGCGTTCCACTGGTGATCCCGGAGCCCCTCACCATGTACTGAGAAAGGACCAGGGGGAGGTTTTAGTGCGTAAAAACCACACATAACCGCCGTCTTCCCCAGAAGGCGGGGTATCTTTTTGAAGATTTCCTCCTCGTTAACAAAAAAAAGGTATTTGAAAGGTAATATTAATTAATACTCCTGGGGATTTATCTTGGTCAGGTATTTCGATTGACTTATTTGTTTAATTATTATATACACGATAAATGTGTTTTGCCCAACAAATAGGCGGACTTAATGCCATAAGGCATTCTCTGCCAACGTAACGGAGAACAACGTAACGGACGCAATCTTACGAAAAACAAAATTATATATGAATATTCATAGATATTTATATAACTAACATAATATAACTAATATATAGTAAAGAGCTAGGAAAATAGAACAATATGTCATTTATACTACTGACTTTATATCTAACAATGCTAAAAAATTGTTATATAAAAAATAAATACCGTTAGTAGCAGTTTAAACGTTACTGTGCTGTCTTTTTATTTTCGAAGTATCATAGTTGAATCAAGAAGTTTATATCAGGTCAGTACAAACGATGCAATTTATGTTAGAATATTGCGGAGAGTAATTTAAAATAGTTCTAAAGCATTTCCTGAACGTTAATTTTCACGAAGCAGATTTGGGAATTTAAAAAAAACCATATGATTAAGGCCGGCACGTTGTTTCCGACGGAAAAAGTGTTATCGCGATTCGTTAGATTATTTCGTTTCCCTCAGGACCGGAGAGGGCAAATTGCGAAATCCCTCCTCCAATGTATCGCCCGTGATTATCCCGGGGATTGTCGACAATCCCCTTAATATTGATGAAGCTGTATCTCTATTATCCGGCCCGTATCTTCACTGGGCCGTCGCTTGGTACAATTGTTTCTGTGAGGTGTTTGTTACCACCGCGTGTCGGTTAATCGTTTGTCCATATAATTCTAGAGGGGGCTGGGAAAGTTATATTAATTTTCCGGTTCGAAGGATGAAAGTCTCAATGAAACTGCCTTTTAAAGGACTTTAAAAGTATGAACAAAAGTCACTATAGAAATCAAAGTCCAAAATAAGAATCTACCTTTGCCTATTTCTCAGAGGTACGGGTGTTTAAGCTGCGCATGTGTACAGTCACGCCCGCAATTATTCATTTCTACATTAAATTACGAATAATGTGCTTTTAATATCCCTATTTTATATTTGCATATACACTAATTAAAATCACAAATAAATTAATAAAATAAAAATAAATAACAATACAACACATAACAATACATAACTCAATATAGACAGAAAATCAAAGAGTAAATTGAATTGAAAAAACGCGACTATACACCGGCAGTGACCGGGGTGTCGTATCGGTGCGCGGGGTTGGATACGACAGGAAAGGCAATAAACGCTTGCGCATGACCGCCCATGCCCCCTTGACTCCCCTGTGATACCTTATTTTCTACAATACGAATTATTTTCCGCCAACTATACCACTAATATAAAATGACCATCAATACCTGAGGATTCACCAATTGCAGGTTAGGTGTGTCGGGTTTAAGCCATCCAAGATGTGCATTCAAGCTTGTGTACATATAAAAAATAAGCTCTCACACCCTTGCAACCCTAGTGGAGTAAACAGCCTCCGCTTTCCGCTTTTCACCGGACTTATTGAATCCCAAAGGTGGTGAAACACCATATATTGGACATCAGTTTTTTTGTACTTAAAATAAACCGAAACAAAACGACAATAAATTGGTAAAAGCCATTTGAAATTTGAACTAACTATAGCATCGTAAGTCGAATTGCTTAGTAACTAGGCTATTATTATAGTAACAACTTCAATCAAGATAATGAGGTAAGAAACGTGTAGTAATAGAAATACCGTTCCGCTGACATCGTTTGATAAATTCCTTACATAACACGATTGAGGCCCAATTAAGATGTCGTTCCGTGAAACTACGGAGTCTGCACCTGACAATCTTGCTCGCAGTTACACGCCGCCTACGGCGTCGGATGCTGCGGGGTGTGTACCTCATTATAATTGCTTTATATATTATACATATTTATTTATTCGAGTCTTATGTAAAGTGTTTTAATAATTTTACCTTTAGTATTGAGTATTATTACACCTTTTCAGCATTCGTACGTCTATGCTTAATGATATATATGTATATATATATATATATTTTTACACCCGTATTAGAACTTCTTACAGTCCGTCTGCTAGGCTTGTTGAAAAGATATAGATATTATTTTTTCAATGTATCGATTAAAGTCCAAATAACGAAAAGGTATAAAAATAGATATTTTTTCAGACCAATAAACATTTATACGTTTTAAGTTTTGATGGTTTTTCTTTACTTATTAAAAATAATGTCTATTTATTAGCATTTATTAAGTATTGTAAGATGATTTAATCAGGTTATGTTAAATTAATAAACGAACGTTCTCCGTCAAATCATTCCGATATTTTATAATAAAAATATCAAAATCGATATTGATATTTTCAAAAAATATCAATACTTTATTGCATTCCAGACAGTGTCTACCTGTTGTTTTTACTTCACCAAAGTAACCAAGAGAATAAGTAGGATAGCTTTGAAATTATTCCCATATGCCAAACAAATTCACGAAAGTCCACTGCATAGAAATGAAGCTTTCCTTCAGTTTGATTTGTATCTAGGACCCTATTCTGAAATCATATCAATTCTCATTTCATCATTACCAATGGGTAAACCTTATTGGTACCAATGAACTAAAATACTACCAGCAAATATTGACCACTATGATGCCAATGAACGTACATTTTGTACACAACGGTTAAACAGATTTGGGAACCAGGTAGTTTGAGACTTTCTCCATTATAGCCTATTCCCGGCTTAAACCAGGGTCGTCTTCTCATTCATTTTGCCCGGTCTTTGGCTTTGATTTTCAGTTTAGTTACATTGCAGCAACTATTGAATTAATAAACAAAACGTATTGAGAGCACACTTGGCAAAAAGCATATAAAACACAACATCCATTATTTTTAATTAATATAAACCTTTGAAGCATACCAGTTAATTACTACAGGCTTTAAAAACGTCTGATTGATTTCAAGCGCTCATGTTGAGTTCAAGTACAATCAATTAAGCGCCATCCAACGCGACATGGAGCTGTACTCTGACCTAATTCCCTTAATTCATGAATTTTACAGCTCAGATGCACCTTTTATGTTCTAAATTTACGTTTGAATACGGAAAGAGGAGTCAATAAAATGAATCCGCCATTGACAAGATGTTGGCAAAGTCACTCTGGAACAAAAAATATTAAATGGCAATAGTAGACCACTATAATAGAATTGACATTTATTCAACACAAGAGGAGAAATGGAAACCAAATGTAAAACAATATAAATAAAACATGGTGGGATCGAAATTCAGGCTCCACTAAACACGTACAAAGCCCCATTCTGGAATGGCTATAATCTTCTTTTAAAACCTTATTTAGACTACAAACATCGAATTTATATGTGACAAGAATATTTACGAGTAAAATCAAAAATCGAATGTAGCATTTAACGTTATTAAGCGCGATCGCCCTCTTTATATTTCCGAACTATCGTATAAAATAGAAATAATCAGAACCTAACCAAACTCACATCAAGTTACCCTTGAATGTACATCGTTTCCAATAAATACGAATCATCAAAGTTGGCTAACGTTATATTAAGTTATTTGTCTGTTTGTCGCGCACATGCTTAATGTAATTTAAAAACATATGGTTTTCTCATGTATGCCATTGTCAAAATTGGACTACATAGAAAGCACCAGCTTTCAAATACAAAAAATTCATCAAAATCAAAATTCATCAAACCCGTCCACAGTTATGAAGTAACGAACATAAAAAAGACATACAGATGAATTGAGAACCCATCCTTTTTTGAGTCGCTTGAGAAATATTTGTATAACAAATAGAGTAAACAATGTAAGCTACAATATTTTCGACAGTCCCTCGCGTAATCGCATCGCTTTGAAATTGAAAACCTGACACCCCTTTGATGTCTTTCGTATCAGCCACCGGTATATAGTACTCGTAACAAATTTTACAAATGAACCTTTAAGATCAATGTTTCCGAGAGAAAATTAATTACTACAAGCGTTCGTATTATCCTAAAGGGTTGTCAAAGTGTTTGTAACATTAAATTTAAGACGTGATAGGTAATATTAAATTTTATATAAAACCTCTTTAAAGTTAAAATTAAAGTAAGTCTCGATTAGTTTACACCTGCAAGAACTGCTGACTTGACTGTGTATGTAAGTTAAGGTATTTAACCAAGTACCACAACTTTCAGAGTGAACAATCTCAGAGCGTAGAGTGAATAGGCACTTAACTAGCGCGTACTATCTTTCGACTATATTACCACTTAACATCAGGTGGGATCGTGGTCAAGCGTTAGTTTACACCCCATATAAAAAAAGAAACAATTGCGGTTCCTACTGCAGGACTAATGGGCAAGCACAATCAGAGCACCACGATCTCTCGAATGCTAGGGTGAAATGGAAGTAAATAAAATCTGTGTTTCGCCTAGTAACAGGGGCCGTCGGCTTAACTTTCTCAAAAAAGAAGGTTGAGATCGCAAATGTAATTCCTCGGGCAGGTGATTATATTCAGTGATCACTTCCTCGTTTGCCCTTATCACATAAAAAATATATAATGTTTCACTCAAATATAATTTAGACTTTAGTTTTACCCCGTCTTTGGGTTTTCTTTTTATACAATACAATGTATATTATGTGACAATGGTCTCTTGAAAGTTATTGCAATTGCGTTGAACGGGTACACCGGCGTAATACACATTGTGACTGGAACAAGTCCATTACATTTAGCTATTGAATAATAAACGCCGTGCCAGCCCTGAAGACGTGATCTGCCCGACGCTCGACGTGATGCGAATTTCAAGGGATTCAGAGCCCGACATAATGCATCTACTTCGCATAAAACTAACATCCCAAATTGCACTTTATTGCCAAGAGTATGAATTTATTTTTACTTAAAGTCAATGGCAACTTAAAATATATATGGAATGGGACTTTTTTAAAAGCCGAGGTTTTCCCAATTTTCGGGGTAATTTCCAGGTTGGGGATACGTCCATTGTCAGTTTGAAATTTGCGCTGGAAATAGTAAAATGGGCGTGCCCGTAATTTATGACAATTTGCCAGAGGCTGTGCAAAGTTTCAAGTAAAGGGAACGTGCTTCTGACAGGGTTTGTAGAAAGGGAATCGTTGCTATTGAAATTGTGCTCGGACCGGTGATATATCTGTTAACTTGTTTCATTCAATATTTAATAAATTTAGTACTTTTGGATCTTAGCAAAGTTTACCCTCCTTACTCCGTTTCATAACTCCACTATTAAAACCAACTAAATTTTACCGTGTACTAAATGTTTACAAACAGCAAAGAAATAAGAAATAGGACATTTTTATAATCTTTAAACTTCTTCTATTCTCGAGATTATGTTATATCTATCTCCTTATCATTCTCTTACATACATGATAGTTATCACAATAAGACTCACGTAGGAAAATAATTCGTGGAATGTCAGAAATAGAAGGATAGAAATCTGTCTTTGTGATGAAATAATGATAAAAAGACCGGGAGATTAGAACATGAAACTCCCGGGCGCTCTACAATACGTGTTTTATAACATCATTGCGCGAAAGGCACTTAGGACTGCCTTAATGATTCCACAATATTCTAAACATGAAATTTAGGTTTTTAAATATATTATTAATTACATATATTCGAAATTTAAACTCATGGAAACGTTTGAATGATGGTTGTATTTTTATTTATCTGTATATGATTATTTATAACATTAATGTGCTATTATAGTAATATAAGAAAGAAAGACTTTGGAACACTCGAAAATATTCAGCGATGATGATAATTTTATTTTAAAGGAGACGGTTAAGAAATGTGGTCCTAAGTACCGCCTTGAGGCAGTCGCAAGCAATTTACCGCATCTCATGTCTTGTGTTGCCTAGTTTCCGCGAACACAAAGTTATGCTAACACCCGGCTCTGTACGGCTTACATTATAGTAAGCGGCTTAGCCCGCTCAGGCGGCTGAGGCGATGCAAATGACGCCATCTACATTATCTAATGCTGCACGCCGAGCGCTCTCATACGCATTCTTAAATGCATAGATATTTACGAAGCGTAGTTTGTGATATTTTGTTCAACCAATTTAAATTTTACATGTGGCTTGAAAGAAGATGTTGTGACTAGAATAGAGAAAAGCAAAACTATGTTTGAGCAAGCTGGAAATGATGAAACAAAATCCTAGGCAAATATAGATCTATATTGTTGGGGAATATATAGTATATAGAAGGGTGATGTCAGAATGCAGTGAGGTAGGAACGTGAAAAATGGAAATCAGGTAGCCTCATTTGTATAATGTAAAAGTAGTTATTAGAAATTTTACTATTTAAGGTACTGAAATGTGAATGCCATGATGAGGAATAAGGCATACTTTAAAATTATACGTCTTTTTATGGGGTTTTAATAAAGGTAGGTTATGTATATCGTACCACGTTACACAAATAATGACGATCTTTAACGTCTACTTTGCTGCTGCGTCGTCTGCTTTTTTAAGCTAGACAGACTGTCAGACAGTTTTTAGTCTTTAACTTTTATTAAATAGTTTAAGAATATGTAATTACATAAATTTCTTATTATCTTACTAAATTTAAATTTATAAATGAGTGAATCAGTAGAAAACTTAAGTAAACTGTGGTTAAGGTAAAACATTATGAACAAACTTGTTTACAGCGTTAAACTTCTAAACTCGGCTTATGTGTTCCTAAGGATTTTAGCCAAGTTTTGTAAACCTTAAACTATGCACTTTGTCAGTAAATTTACACCGTGTAGTTAGACTTATTTGCTTAAGTACACGGCTTATAGAAAACTTAAATAGACTTAATTTATCATGTGAATGTGTCAGTAAAATTATTTAAAAAATATCAATAGTGCTCGAAACGTTGCTATAAACTACATACGTTGGTGTCACCTTAGTACCTATTTCTGTCGTCAAGCATTCATAAGAAATATGAAGCAAGTCAAATTAATAAGGTAAAAGTATTTCTATCAAATACTATGAAAATTCTGTCATCCATAATCTCGGATGCAAACCACAGCATTCATTTATTATCATCAAGGAGAAAAATTTATTAGTTCGACTAGTGGTTTTGTCCAAAAAAAATCTATGATTCATTTACATTGAATGTGCTGAAAAATGGTTAAGTATTAGAATTTTAGTTCCACGTCGGTTATGACATCGGTAGCTTTCTCTGTTGTAAAATATCAAAAGCATTTAAATCTTAAAAAAAATTGTTTTAAAATCTAAAAATTAAAAAAGAAGTTAGTATGCCAATATAAACAGAGTAGCACGATATATTAAAAATAATAAAAAAGGAAAATAAGGCAGTTGTATCTAACATGTTTTTGTTTATTCTACTTTATAATCAGATGTACAATATCACGGGACGATGCAATTAAAGTCTATTCATTGATATTGAGATAGTGAGTAAATTGAATAGCCCTGGAAACTGGCTACATCTAATATCATCTAATACTTCTGGCATAGGAGTGGATCAACAGATTGAAGAAATTGAGAGAAAGGAAAACCAATACTATATGTATAATATGGTTTCAACTCAAGCGAAAAAAAAAGACGTAAACATCGCATATCTAGCTGACCCACCTGCTATTAACAAGAGAGCACGTTCGTAACGTAGTTGAAATCTCACGATAGGTACAAAGTAAGATAATATGCTGGAATTGAGTCTTCATATAACTGAACCGCAAGGTGAGCCGTACGTGATCGTAATGTGAACTAGTCCACGGGAACTGGTTCGAAGTGTTCAAAAGAACTGCTCATTTGTGCTGATGGAATAACTCGGTACGGTTTAAGTTAATTAAGAGTGGTCCCGGGGCGTAATTCTCGTCTGAAAACGTAATTCCTAAAAGGTTAGTCCAATCTTGTCTACCGGATTCTTTGAAGGTATAAAATTTGTAATAAATAAACATCAAGTATCCAAAAAAAGGTTATGCTACCTTATTACGGGCAGAGCTTAATTATTTTCACACAGAAATTCGGCATGACTTATATATCAGAAATAGATACATGAATGTGATGGTGGGATAGGGTATATCGGAATAAATCGGCGCGGTGAGACAGGGTAGATTCATCATTTTTAACATTACCAAACATTAATTAGAATGTGGGTACATCGTTATATACAACTGATAGTTATTATTAAAAGTAGGCTCTTTATCCGGGCTTGGATCCGGCAGCGCAATAGGTTTCCCCATTGCTCTGGCAGAGCTGCAAGGGGAGACGTTAGCATATATTACACTTAGTCAAAACATTTATTTACATTACATTTACATTATAAACAACAAAATAAGGGAGTGACAAAAATGGTTTTTCTGTTGGGGTTTCGTTGTGTTCTTGTACGCCCATAGAGGTCCAAACACTATTATCACAATCTGTGCTTTTATTCTCATTATTGTTCGCTCAAGGGTGAAATCCCTACTCCCGATCACTTAGTTTAGGTCATGGAAAAAAACATAAGTGAAGCCATAGACATGGCCACAGAGCCATATACAAATTCAGTCATTGACTTAAATACCAAAATGTTACTTATATTATTTTTGTACCCTAATTTTCGGTATTTATCAATTGTTTGAAGTTATACAATAACATTAACAATAGTCTTTGCACAGACAGATATGTTATAAATAAATACGCAACTCTACCTAATTGAAGTAGCAACGTGACAACAATTCGTGTATCGCGGTAGGTATAATTTATGTAAATAACTTTCTAACTTGTTATAAATTGCGGATTAGGGGAAAAAACCGACCGACAGCATTTTCAAATCCCAATTCCTTGCACCTCGCCGCCGACGAATATTTAAAAATGTAAGTGGGAAATACGGAGACGGATCCCGTTTAAGACACAGGGAAATCGGCCCCGGGCACTGCCCCGCTCCACTGGGCGAGAGATTTAATCTCGCCTAAATTGCCTCGCCCGGCCTTCGCAAGCCGTCGTCGAACTGAGGTCCCTTTCGAAATGTGACGATACACAATTTAAAACTATTTATGGCCTTCCATGGAACGATAATATCTGCTAGCGACTTTTTCTTTACCTTTTTGCCGGGCTATCTTGTCCATGTTGTATTTAAGTATTTATTTGCAAAGTTTTTCCTTCTCTCTAAATAGTCTTCTATAATTCTTCTTAATTTATTTACTTTAACAATAAATATAAGATCAGAAATTGTTAACATGGGGTTATTGTGATTGGAATTGAATGGGTTCATCCGTCCTTGTAATGCTGTTGAATGTTTTTACAGTCATGTTAATGTTTAATGTAGACAGGGTCAATTTGCGCGTGTGATCTGTAGATACATCTAAAATATTCGTTTAACTACTATGTGCGTCAAATTTGACAACCAGTGATTTGAAACCTGCTTATTAGTTTTAATTTTTATATTTTCTGTGAAAACGTGTTCTATCTCTGTCTACCCGTTGCGTTTGAAAGGCGGAGAGTCATCTGCATTCTTCAGTATTGTTTATCAAAATGATCACAATTAATAACAGGGAAGGCTGACTGCTTGACCCTTCTCCAATACAAAAAAGAGCGTGTCTTAGTGAAACTACTGAATTAAAACTTAAAATAGATGTTTATATTTGTATAATAAATACACAAAATATAATATATACACGATTGTTCAAGAGAGAAAGAAATTGTGCGCACGCATTCTCTTGCTTCTGCAGTGTAATACAGACAATGGGCCCGTAATATGTCTTAGATATACGTAGCGTAAAGAAGTTTAACATCAAAAAGCCGGTATGAATTGAAAGTGAAAGTTTATGACCGTCATGATAATAGGACGATTGACTCTTCCTTATCACGCTACCCTAATTATTCTCAGCCATTAACATTATCAATAGAGCGACAATTTGGAGATGTATAAAACAGTTCCGATGTAAAACGAAACGAGAGAAGATATTGTACCCGTTGTTGTAGTCTGTCACCTTTATTTCACTTTTAATAGATTAAGTTTATTATGTTTAAGTAATTTAATTGTTTAGGATACAGTTTGTAAAAAAATAAGGTTCATATCCACCCATACAATATTAACAAGTAATTGGTGATGTACGTAATACATTTTTCTAAGTAATGTTCGACAAAATTCTGGTATATAAGGTCCCTTCATATGCATATAATTACATTAACAATGAAATTATAATAACTTTTAAGTTATTTAAAGAAATATATTCTACTATAAAATAATTAATTTAATTTAATAATTATTTTTATTCTTTTTTATCAAAGAGGCAACTCTTTAAAAAGTAAAATATTTAAATATTATTACTATTAATGTTTTAAAGAATCGTAATGCCGTTGTAAATAATTTTAAAACAACATACAAGCTCACACCAAATACAGACACAAATCACTGACGACCTCAATCAAGTATTAAGTATTATAGTTGGCGGCAAATAACTCTAGCGCTGACCGTTAATACGCAGAAGTCGAAAATAGGGTGTCACAGGGGAGTGTAGGGGGCGCGGGCGGATATGTGCGAACGCTTATGGGCTCTCCTATGGTACTGCCCCGCGCACCAATATCACACCCCGCTCGCTCCTGGGGTACAGTCGCTTCCTAAATTTTATGATAATTGACGTTTTTTGTTAAGTTAATTTTTTTTATATGAATGTCATAGTTTGTTTTTATTTTATTTATTTATTTTTGATTTATTGAATAGTGAATATGATACTATAAAAGTACAAACAAAACACTTTATTCGTAATTTGTAGAAATTAATAATTGCGTGCGCCACTGTACTCAAGAGTTATTTGCAGCCAACTGTAATAATAAATTGTAAATCCCTTCGTTGGCAGTCAGTACAGTATAAGATGATATAAAGTGTAAGCAAAGGATTTTTTAAAATAAATAATTAAAAAGTAATGGAATCACCAACTTCAAAAACAGTTGAAGACGAGTATGGAAGAAGACAAGCAGTCTTTTTGCTTTAGAATTCCTACGCTTTACCGTTGCCAAGTTTTTGGGCAAAGCGTTTGGATTCTAAAACGAAATTACTGAAACATCACGGCGTGGCGTGGTGAAGGAGCATATGAAGATCATGGCGTCGGAAACTTCACAGCAATTTAGCTGATATTAACTGAATTGATTTTATTTACATGGTGACGATTACTGCAAATTCAAAGTTCATGGTAAAATATCAAAATAATACCAATACATTTACGAGCAAAAAAAACCGACTTCAAATCGAATAGGAATTTAACGAAATAGAATTATTCAGAACCTAACAAAACTCTCATCAAACTACACTTGAAGTAATACTACACCCCAAATTTTCCAATAAAAAATGGATCATTGAAATCGTGACGGTTGGCGTCATATTGAGATATTCGTCCATTTGACACATACTTAATGCAAATTCAAGACTAATTTGGTTTTCTCATGGATACCATTGTCACAACTGAACCAAATTGAAATGGGACCACACTGCTGTAAGTACCAGCTTTCAAATAAAAAAAATCGGAAACCTCGTCCTCCTTTTTTTTGAAGTCGGATGAAAGTATCAGTAGTAAAACATATATATGTATTTATTTGAATTATATATCGTTATGTATTTTATTTCCTTGATGATCATACCTTCTAATATGTTTTTCTCTCTCACCCAGTGTTAGTCTAGTAGAAAATGCCACTGAGGCATTAAGTCTGCCTTTGTGGAGCTTAGCTTAAGGTGTTATAATAAGTGTAAATAAAAACAGCAATTATACACGAAGCAGAACAAACGCTTCGACCTTGAGGCGCACAGATGCAATAATCATAATAGACACTATTGTGACACCGATATAAATGAAGGTTACACAGATGTTTGATTGACTTTTTATAAATTTTTTCTATATACTTAAGCAAAATATTTTTTTCCGTAGTAAATATTAACATAATAAATTGACGTGTGAATTAAGGTAGACTGATTGTGTAATTGAATGTGAAATTTGTTTTATAAATATTTTTCTTTCGGTTTTGGTTTGGCTTGGTTTTACTGAGGAGTGTATTAAATATTTATCATCATCATAAACTGCTTGAAATAGGTCTTCCCTAATATCCTCCATCATAATCTATAAGTAAGTAAGATATTTTCTCAGGTCATTTTAAGATATTTTGAACTTAAGATAAGATTATTTTGTATTTTATATATAACTTTTGTATCGTGTATACCGTTTTTTTTTTTTGTTTATTTTAATTAATAAACATTAAATTATTATCTATTGAATATTACATTATAATTACATGATTCATCTTAGAATTTCAGTTGTTGAAGGGTACTTTAAAACTTAAATAGAATTTAATTTTGGCCTTCAGCAAAAGGTCAAGTTTAGGTTAAGTTTTTGGAAACGCAAAATAAATTTTATTGCTTTGAAAATTGAACAAAAGGTATTTTGTTGGAACTTGAAATTAAAATATATTATTAGGCTTATAACTAGAGTACAAATCAAATATTTCATAAGACAATTAAAACATTCTCTAAAATATTCAAAATATTTCAGTTCTCAGTTCTCACGGTTCTCTCTCTACATTTTACTCGTTTAATGACTTTATATATATTTTGTAATTATGTATAAAAGAAAGAGTCGATGATGAATATATGTGTGCTTATGTACATCATATTATTATGTATATACACACAACTATGATTTTTATTAATTTATAAATTAATTCAACTTCAGTCTACACATTATTAGCTCATCACCCAATCGCATTTAGCACAGTTTTGTGCTTTCATAATTGTAGAACTACGAAAACACATAAAACGTAATATAACAATCTACGAATTTTCAATTTTATGACAGAATATATTACAATAATAAACATTAACGAAATTACTGAAACAGCACGGAGTGGCGTAATAAG
Source organism: Meandrusa payeni (assembly GCA_029286785.1). Taxonomy (NCBI): domain Eukaryota; kingdom Metazoa; phylum Arthropoda; class Insecta; order Lepidoptera; family Papilionidae; genus Meandrusa; species Meandrusa payeni. Next base: position 16,282,093 of record JAGSMX010000006.1, on the reverse strand, counting down.
GGAGAAACTACACTGGAAACATATACGTATATCACTGGTATCCATTGAATTAATTTTATTAACATAATGACGATTGCTACATTGTCTATTTTTTGTGTGTGTTATTATTCTTATTTTATATGTAACCAATAAAGAGTTAATAAATATTTAATTTGATGAATTCACTTCAAGTATATAAGATACATACATGTATTGGGAGGAACTTTAATATCTAGAGTTAGTAATAATTATATATTTATTAACTACAATTCACTGTCACGCATCCTAGAACAATGATTGACGACGGGAGTGTTGTAGCCAGCGAGGACCCACGGCAACAGGGAAGGACACCTCGTCCGCATTGTCTTTCTATACTTATGAGCAGTATTTAGATCGGTGTAGTATTTTTTATTCTATTTTAATTCGAATTTGTCACCCCGTACACTCCCTCGAGAATAAGCTACTACTGTAGTGTACTGTAGTACTGTTGTAGAAGAAAAAACATGATAAAATTCATAATCCATAAGTCGCATAGCGAGCTATACAGGAGCTACGCTCGAGGTATCTATCTCTACGAGTTCGTATCTATGAGATCCGTAGACGAACGAAGCTTACCGATATAGACTACCGTTTAAGGAAATCAAAGTAGGTACAGCACATAGATCGTAAAATAGATCGAATAGCCGATGGTACCGAATAGTTTTCGATCATCTACCCGCAAGCCGCTTATAAACCGGTCCTTTTGAAAATCGTCGGGGAGACCTATGTTTAGCAGTGGATGTTCTACGGCTGAAACGTTGATGATGATGATCTATCCACTATCCTTAACTTAATTTGATTAATTAGACTTCTCAAAAAGTTTATATTAAAATCCTCAAGTAGAAAATTTCGTAGCTTTCAGTTTATATCAGTTAACGTTTCTGCAACATCAGACACGGAGTATTTTTCGATGATTTTAATTAACAACCACTTCCAGTGAATGGATTACAAATATTTTGCAACAAAGCATGCTCAATTATCGGCTATCCGGAGACTGAATTTTTATGAGACCAGTTTGTGTGTTAAACTTTCTTTGTTAAAGTCTAAGGTTTCAATCCTTTTTTATGCTCATCATAAATGAAGATCAGTCTTATTATCGCTTTACTTTAGTCTATCATCAATAGTCGCTTATAGCGCCCTCTACTATAATAATGCTAACTTGTTACATTAGTAAATGACATTTGACTGTAATATTCTAAATAAAGCTCTTATTAACTAATAACAATCTAGAATAACATTATGAAGCCGACACTGCGAATTCAAATTTTGCGCATATGGCATCGTGTGATATCATATTGAAACTGAACATTATAATTTCGTGACCATAACGGCCAATTAATGAATTCAATTAAAGTAGTAATTACCTCAAATATTTGTATAAATTAAATTGACAAAGAACTTGACGGAAATCCATTCCGTAAATAATAGATTTAAATCGTTCTATAAAAGCTATTAATTAAAAAACATGTTGAAATAACCAAAAAATTATTAGTGTCACAAAGTTCACAGGTAAGTGACAGCTCAGAAACATAGTCAAGCAATGACATTAATGGAGACTTGGATTTGAATTTTAAACTAGACTGGAGCCTATATTATAGAATCGCACATTACGTCGGTAATATGTAAGGATATGATCCTTGACCATAGCGGCCCATTTGTGCCTTTAAGTTGTTATTTGGTATAGGTAGGTACTGTAACTTACTAAAGAGAACATGTATTAATAAAGGCGACTTTTTAACCGACTTTAAAAAGCAGAGGACTCTCAATTCGTTTGTATGGTTTATTTTTATATTTGTTACCTCATAACTTTCGACTCGATGAACCGATTTCGTTGATTCTTTTTTATTTGAAAGCTGGTGCTTCCCGTGAGATCCCATTTCAATTTACTCCAGTTCTGACAGTGGTTTCCATGTGAAAACCATATCTCTTAAATTTGCATCAAGTAAGTGCGTGACAAATGGACGAATACCTCAATATCACGCCACTGTTTGATGTCACTCACAATGATTTATTTAAAGGAGGTACTGCAAGGGTAGTATGATGAGAGGTTGGTTAGGTTCTGATTAATTCTATTTCATAATATTCCTTAGATTTGAGGTCGCTTTTTGTTTTTACTCGTATATATACTTGTATTTTATTTAAAGTTGACCCGAGCATGTTTGTCATAATTAAAGTATGGCAACTAAATTTTGGTTGGTGTTAAGAATGTTCTTTAATAAAACGTTTGTCAAACTTATTTTCAATTACAAATTCCAGTAGCATTGTTACGATCGCAGACGAACAATAACGACCTTCCTTACGATTGTCTTTACCGTCGTCCTCAGTTTCTTCATAGCAGCTACTTACTTGAAGTTTATATGTGATCTTTTCCTTGAACGCTTTTATAGCCTCTTAAATTAATCGTTCGTTTAATGGTGGACAACGGTTTTCCTTGGAGATAAATTTAAACTCGTCATTGAAATGACAATGTTTAATATTATTACATTTCATTTTGACTAATATTTATTACAGAAAAATATTTTTATTACTTAGTTCAACTTTCGAATGCCGCAAGACAATCAATTAATTTTAACCATAGCTTTACTTTTGAAATTAAAATTACATTATAACGCAAAAACATGAGTAGCGGATGATGACAACCTATACAACTTAGAGAGATTAATGACGTACCAAAGAACTACGACAAGTATGTAAAACGAGCGCAGTGTGCCAGTACCTCAACGGTTTTGTATTTTTATGTCAAATGAAGGTAATGTAATCTGACCAAGTGGTCAGACTACAATTTTAGTGATTAGTTTAGTTTATGCGAGATATGGAGGCGAAGCTTGTGTAATTCTGCAGTCCTCCATGGCAGCAACTATTCTTGCTTATTTCGGATTGTCTGTATCCAACTTCCTCCCCCAAGTATACCTAAGACGTGGTACAGCAGTTGCGGACAGACTATAGTTTTTTCTGCTGCTAAAAAAACAGGAACCAGTCTTGGTATGTATGCTATTATGCATCTGATTATTCCGCATCTAAGTATCCAAGTTACGCGGTCAGATACTGAAAAAATAGGTCAAATACGTGGTTGTGATTCTTCTTGTTTGCAGATAGTAGTTCTTGATTGCATAAGATTTTTTTATGCCTAATTGTCCAAGCCAGGACACTCGTAACACAAGTTTACTTAGTTTGAGCTCCTGACTCCCACATCCACCTATTAACCTCATGTCTCATGTAACTGTAATAAAACTGTACTATATAATGTGGGAGTAAAACAAATAAAGATTTTATTATTATTTATTATCATCAATAGAAATGCAATCTAATCTACATTAGTTAGGGCAAGAAGTTATATTTTTTTTCTTGACAGGCTTGACCACAAACCTCCTCTGGTGTAAGTGGCAATGCAATCTAGATGTTAAGGTGATGAAGGTATTTTATAATTTGCTTATAAAGATATTGCACTGAGATACTGCCTGCACAACACAATATTTTCTTAGCAAAATTTTCATCCTCGACTTATAGACAATACGGGCCGAGCCTTATATTTGCTTTTATTAGACACAATTACTCAGAATGCAGACCGTTAGATACGCGAGGGCATTTGGCAATCCTTGTTTCGGGCCTCGGCACTCATTTGGCGGGAATGTAACTGGTGTTTACGACTTGTTATCCGCCGTTAGTAGGCTGCAGCGGGGCAGGCTCTGTATTCGTTCGTGTGAAACGTCTTTACGACTGGCCGTTTTCCTAAATAGAGACGTCGTTGGTTTTAAATCGCCACTGATATGCGGTAGCACGCTGTGGCCTGTAAATTTTGGTACCAGTTGGTTGGTATTAGAATTTGTTATCTCGTTGTCTTAGTTCTTTTGTTTATACTTCGGTGCCGGTAAGTCTAAAAAGCTATAATAGTAAACTTCACGTAAAGCTATGTTCGAATTCTTCGCGGTTACCATTGAATTGCAATTTAAGTTACACATTGGGACTTAGCGATTTTCAACTTCCTCCGTATAAAAATTACTTCGTATAGCTTGTAAATAACTACAGTATTTACTACTGGTCAAATTTAGAGAAAAGTTAAAAGTGATTAGCCGTTGGTATAATTCTTTAGCAACAAATGCTATCCAGAAACAAGGCACATTAGCGCCCTTATCATCTTTTGTAATACATTTTACATGCATTTTAGCTAGTTATTTTTGTATGTAAAAATCCGAAAGCAGAGCGTTAAAGTATAATACAGATGTGAAAAATTCTAACATCTTTGAACACTTGACATTGTACTATCATGGTGTTTTTAAAATAACGACTATTATAGACATAGACAATCATAACTACAAATTAACTTTCTCAATTTTCGTTCGTTGAGGTGGTAAATTTCCCTTTTATCCTTGTCTTGTTAAATTGCGACCGAAATCCGTGAGTAAAACGCCACTTAATTAAACTTTTTACGCTGTTTGATGGCGCTATTTCATTTCCTCTTGAATTTTAATTTTGTCCTCAAACGGATAGGCAAGAGCTCTCATCTTATTTTGTGAATTATTTAATCGTAAAACACATTAGTACTCCTTGCAAAGAGGAGAAGCCGCGAGAGAGACGGTCGAGGAGGGAAGCTTCATGACGTCACGGAATACATTAGAATAAGACCATTTTATATATAAGATATTGTTATAACGTATAAATAAGATATTATATAATATATTAATAAAGAAGAACTGGCATCTGTTGAATTTTACATCTAGACGATGGCTCTGCTTAGATGCTCCATTGTGATATTTAGCTGTAATCTAGTATCGACCGGCAAGTACTAAAGGGTTATATTGAAAAGGTTTCTTTAGCTGATGGGAAAGATTAGATAGGAGCATAGACACTAGACGTGGAGGATGCTTGCTTACGATCGATATTACATAAGTATCATTATCATATCAACGAGAGATCGGCATAATCTGGCCCCTAGCCAGCGCAGAGAGCGTTCGTATATTATATCACTAATGGCTATCATAAAATTGAAAATCTCTTCGCGTTATACTAAGTCACGCTTTAGCTGCCGCCTTATCTAAGTATGAAGTGATTCGAGGTCATTGTAGAGGCGGCGGTTATTTATTGGGAATTAGAAATCGAAGAGATATTTCTTTTCTGCTCTGTTCTGATAATTTTTTATTTCATCTGTTTTTAGACGAAACGCGGTAAAAATGTTTAAAGTTACAGCCTTAAGCTGACGGCCTATATATGTACTCATATATGTTCCACTTTGGGGCACAGGCCTTTTCTGTAAAGAGAATATAAGGACATAATCCACTACGCGGCTCCAGTGCGGACTGGCAGAGTTCTCATGTCTTAGTAATGTACCTCACGATCTTTTCCTTCACCACCAAGCACGTGGTAAATCAGAAATTAAAATCGATGCCGGCACCGGGCATCGAACTCGGATTGCTATAGCGTAAAGCCGTAGAAGCTCAGTGTCAGGGCGGATGCCTCCAGTTGCATGGTACCAATAAATTTGTTGTTCCAATTTTATGTGCTGATTTACCACGCGCTCGGCGATGAAGGAAAACATTGTTAGGAAACCTACATGTCCTAGAATTTTTTTTAAGAAATGTGAAGCCTGCTAATCCGCACTAGGTAGCCTTTTTCTTAACGCGCCGCTCTAAGTAAAGAAAGTTTGCACTTGTTTCACCATATTTAACGGATCTTCGAGGTGCCCCTGCTAGATAACAGACGAGGCGTTGGGTTCAGAGCAATATATCCATATACCATATAATTTACTGAAGGGACAGTTACAGCAGCCTTGAAATCTAAATAACTTTTAAAAAGTTATTGCACAAGACTTTTTAAACAGCAACGCATGCATTCAATACCCTAGTCGTCAGTTTAATACGTACATTGCTTGCCCCTAAGAAAAGGAGAAGATACATTTTATATAATACATATATCTCCCCCTCAACTTGCCTTCGCCTCGCCTGATCACACTTTTCTTAACGATTTCTCCTTGCTCTCTTGCTCCCCAATTCAAGCGTACGTAAAGAAGTTTTGCTCCAAAAAATCTAAATTTAATCTCACTTATATAAAGTATATTATTTAAAACAAAACCTTTTTAAGATCGTTTCTGATACTGATACCGTTGAATTAAAAATGTCGGAGGAATTTATCATCTTAAAATAATGAACCCCTGCAACAAAAGAGGAGACAACATAACAAAGCTCCTCTCCTCCGTTTCACACCGAAAGATTTGGTCTTTTGTGATCTTGGGTATTTTCGTCGGCTGATTACAGCGTTGTTACCGTATCAACTGAAACAAGTGAGCACACTGAATTTCAAAAGAAATATTCTAAAGAGCCGTCTTCACATCTTTGGAAGCGCCTCTCGCGGGCAACCTACATTTTAACAGAGTTCCAGTCAGCTGATTGTCGTGCCCGGACAAAAGGCGGGCTCTTACTGAGTTGGCGCGCCTCCAAATGCTTTTGTCAACATAGATTGAAATTTTCTCTAACCACACGTAACGCCAATGTTACTGGTATGTTTGTGGAACCCATCTTCCGGTATGCGGTAAGACGTCGCAATCTACCGCTAGCAAGCTCAAGATGTGTAGGATACATAGCTTCCCTGGACACCGTTATTATTTATTATAAATCGTTAAATTCATATCGACGGTAAAAAGAGGGTCAGACTAAGTGATCTAAGAGCTGTGCCATCGCTCAATCCATTGAAGCAGTAAACGTTAGCCTCTCTGACTATGTAGTTCGTCATTAAAAAAATGACGATAAAAAGCGGAAATGTCGTATCTCTAAATTTGACTTTAATGACTCATTGGTATAGAATTGATCAGAGCCAAAGTCGCGTCGAATGGTGCAGGTTTCGTCTGCATACCACGGAAAATGATACAGCATTGTCTACCTACTATATTTACCTTTTCTACCCAGGTATAAAATTGATCGAGTTAATTTTTCATTATATTAATTATTTTATTGTTTGCAATGTTGCTCATTATTTTTAGTAGAATATTCTAAGTAGTCACTGAATGTTTTATTCATAAGTTAATAATCACTAGTCACAGCGCCCTTCAAACCAAAACACATAACACACACAAACATCTACCCACACATTCTTGAAGATAATCATCTCCTATTGTTTCCGCTTTCATTATAGCCATATCTCATTTAAGTATCCTAAATACACCTAAAGAATACGTAAAACTGCTCCTAAACTTCGGAAGGATTGATTAGGATTTACTGAAAAGTACACCCAATTTGTACTATACGTAGGGTTGAATTCGAGTGAAACTTTCATGTGGAGCGTTAAGCGAAAAAAATTCAGAGGGCCGTTTTTACACGCACGGCAAACAAACCCGGGGAAATATAACATCCATTAGACGGCAATGGTGAGTGTGTAATGCGAAATTGATTCAGTGGGTGCGGGGTTTTCGGTGAGTTATTGGCGGTTTTGGTTATACTTGTTTGTATTATTTCGTGTGAGTAAGGTTGTTTGTTATACCCGAACTGATTGCCTGGTTATAAAATATTGTATTACGAGTATAATACGGAAAATGTATTTACATTGTGGTTTTTTTCTCGATATACTTCGTGGAGTATAAGAAAAAATAATGAAATGGGTTAACGAGACCTCCATCTTATGTTTTGAGATGATGAGCAAAAACGAGCACAATGGGCCCCGCAATGTTGCACGCCATTAAAACTATATTTTTTAAAATAAAAGTAGCTTAGTAGTAAGTTACTCCTTATTATATTAGATCTGCCATTGAAAGTACCAAAATCAAAATCGGTCCTACACAACAGACGGTGGTATATTTGCCGTGTATACATTCATTTATGCATGGAGTTAAAACGGTTATTTTATTACTACAAATAAACACTCCCATTTTTACGTACAATTTGAAAACTGTACTCACGATAGCGTTTGTAATCGTCGATAATTTTTCCAAAAATTACAAAATTTTATAGCAGAAAAGAAAAGCAAAAGTTTACGTGATTTTAAGTGATCACAGCAGTCGATGCATCTGATAGAGCAGCATAAATAAATCAAATTCACGTCAGTCCTTACCTGACTTTACCTCTGTTTATTATAATGTATTGTGTATAGTAACGTGCACTAGAATATTTATTGTAATTTACAAAAACGAAAGACGATCTATGTTTACCGCCATCTTAGCTGAAGAGAAAGTTGATTTCTAAATGTAATGTTGCCACAAAATAATATAATGTTGCTCACAATGAATATGGGCAAAAAAATTACAAATCTTTTTCTATAATTAATATAAATCTATGTTCAGTATGGCACTGAACGATTGCCTCGTGTTAACTAGCAACACATTTTTTAGCAACAGATTTACCTGAACCTTATTGTATCTTTAATTCATAATTTATAATTTAGTTAATCATCATATTAACTAGTATTACTAATACTTAACTTGCATTGTAAACAATAATTTAACTTTATTAGTTTGTACTTCTAATTAATTTTGTATAGATATTGTTAGAACGCATTGGACGGTATTCGTTAAAATAATTCCTTGTACAACTTTACGCCGTCTGAATAAAGCGAGTATATTAATTATTGGACTATTTTATTCCACAAGACCTACAAGTTATTACACTTGAGTACTGAGTATTAGTAAGGAATAAAATCAAGTATTATGGACGCTAGCAACAGCAAAACAAATGATAAACGTTAACGTTTAAATCTGTAAACTCCTTGGGACGACTAGATTATGATCTCCAAATTAACTACGCTGTGCGATATGATAATCTGTTATTACAATATTATAAATTGGAGCAGTGTGTTACCTGACCTCGCCAATTTAATTTCTGCGATTAAATCTTAACTTTATAGTCGCCATAAAAGAAAATTCTCAAATATAAATACGTGAGCAATTTTATTATTCATACCCCGTATTTTAACACGAGCTAGAAGGGAGCTTTATTGCGTTCCTGAAACGCTCCGAACCTTGAACAACAAATAGAATGAAACGCAATTAATTGTGCTTTGAGGTCAGTATTAATATTATATTATTATTCTAAAGAAAGGTGGAAATTAAAGAACCTTTCGACGCATAAGTCGCGTCAAAATCGGCCCAGTCGTTCCAAAGATAGTCGGAGTAAACAGACAAAAATTGTAAAAAATATATTTCGGTATATGTTCCGTATTTACATTCATTTACATGTAATAAAAAGCGGTTATTTTAATATTAAAAACACACTCACACTCCAATTGTAATTACTTGTATAGATAATGCTTCGTTTCAAACTGGTATAGGCATTTCGAGATTATCAGTCACCTCTTTGCTTTTTAGAAACTTCAAGCGATGTAAGTACATTGCGGTGGGCTGACAAAAGCGTACTCCACCCGACAAGGGCTGGCTTGAAGCCAACTTTCCTTCTATCAATTTGAAATAGTCCCTTCAGCGTGGAGGTATCGCAATAAAATAGGGTTTCATTGCATTGTATTTTACTATCTAAATTGAATGTGTCAAAATCTTTTTGAAGTAAAACTTCCTTACGTCTGCTTGACTTGGGAAGTAAGCTGGTGAATGCGAAAAGTGTGATCGGAGAAGAGAAGAAGAGAGGAATATATAAGTTAGTGAAGATATGAAGATTACGCTCAGTATATTACTGTAAGGAAAAGAGAGAGCAGTGCCTGCGTGCGTACATTTCCTTTCTATGTTGAACTGTATTTTGTGTATATAATAGACATATATACTTATATAAACATATTGATGGAGCTTAAGAAGTTTTACTTCAGTCGTATTGTCTAAGCACACTCGTTTTTTTAAGAAAGATTTACTCAAACAAAGTGCAGAGTTACTTAAATATGACGTCTATTGTCTTTATGCTTTATGTAGTTCATTGAACTCGTTTAGAATAAATAGATTCACCTGCTCATACTGTTAAGTATAGTTAATACAGTACAATTTTATAAATCCAAGGAAAATATACAACCCCATCTGTCCGCGTAGCGACATTCACGTACTACTCTTATACAACTTATTTAGAATTCCTGCGAAGCGCCAGGTCTCGCGTCCATTCTACCATGTTATTTTCAAATCGCAATACGAGTTTTTTAAGATTTTGTTGTTTGCATTGTAGTTACGAATTTTTACTACATATTTATGCTTATTATTCTATTACTAAAATGCCGTTTTTTATTTATATCATTGTGCTGTTATTTAATTAACAAGAAGCTTCCATTTTATAATTTAGTGAACCTTAATTAAATTCATAACTTTGAATGGATAGTTTTTCTTCTTGTCTACGCTAACGTCAGAGCAGTACTAGTCAGTTCAAGATATCTTTTATATACAAAATAGGCTCATGTTCGGCTTATATCTCGCTTGACGGAAGGCGAAGATGAAGCCTAGGATGGTACACGTGAGCCAATAACGTGTGTCACATTAACCTCTTCAAAAAGATACCCCGCCTTATGGGGGGAAGGCGGTGGTTATGTGGGGTTTTTACCCACTAAAACCTCCCCGGTGGCCCCACCAGAGCCCCTCTGCACTGTGCTCAAGAAGAGCACTTCCAGGGGGGGCGAGGTTACTTCCTCCCCCCCTGTGCCCTCGCAGTGCAAAGTGACACGGGACAGCCGATGTCTCGTCAGCCTTGTCGCCCAGTGAATCCGAGGCCCCTTTTAGTCGCCTAATTATTAACCTGCCCTAATTGTAAGTATACGGAACGACCTCGGTAGAGAGTTCCATTACTTAGCCGTCCGTATAAGAAAGGTGGAGGCAAACCGCATGCATGTAGTAAAATTAGCAGTTGTTACAAGCAGACTCATATATGTATAGATTATATACTCATATTATTTTTTACTAGTTCATACACGTATATACGTTTAAAATCTTCTTCTGCTCACTTAGTCTTCTCCGGTCTTCGGCATTCCTCTTTGTGATATTTTTCTCTGTCATGTCCGCTTTCAAGACGTGCAGCCAGCGTCTTCAACCTTTGACCGCTTGAAATAATATTTGTAAATCTGAATTTTATAATTATAATATGCTTGAGCAAGGTAGTGTGTAGTTAAATCCAACGAGTGCAGCATAAGTTAGTAGCCTGGAAATTCACATCTATCGGTGTGAAATGGCTGACGTCCAGGTTTACATTTAAAACTGCATTTACAAGTCGTTACTTAATCCTTTTAACAGCTTAGATTTACAACTTGCTCTTTTTTACAGCCTCTGCGCAGTCAAATAAACATATTATCTCAATTTTTTGTGACAGAGAAGACACTTTTATTGAAATACTATTTTTATCACATTACTAGCGTTACCCGCGATTCGTTTCGTCGTTGATATAAAACATTGTGAGGAAACGTTTCAGAAATATGCCAAACACTTGTATAATAAAATTTAATAGAATAATTCCTGATTTCTTCTACTTCTTCTTAGCCTAATCCCGACTCAAGCCAGCGTCGGCTAAAATTGCCCGGTCTTTGGCACCCTCAACGATTAAACTGTTGGAAGCCATGTCCTTTTGTATGACATCCAGCCAGACACAGTTCCCCAATGTACTCCCGAATTTCCTGGTCATACCACCTCGGCCGACTTTCCTGCACTTATCAGAAATGTCACGGACTCTGGAGCTACCGCGGATGTGGGCGTTGCGTATGCGATTATTTCGAGATACGCCACACATACAACGGAGTATCTTCCTTTCCATGACATGAAGCTGCGAGATACGCCGGCTAAGAACAGGCCACGTCTCGCCACCAAATAAGAGTTCGGTCGAACGAATAATACCTGATTTAGTTATATACATTACACAAGGACACTCGTCCTTTAATTCCTAACAGGGTAGATGCTGGTGGCAATCGCTTTCCACTTTTCACGATGTTTATCACATCTTATGTGTGATAGGCGCTAAACCATTGTGTTTTCACTGTGCCCGAAACGTTGAAAACTTGTGAAAGTTCTTACGATTTTTCTTCTTTTTGTTAATGCCGAAAACGGCTTTCCTAATCATGTCACGCTATTTGCTTCCTCTCTAGTCGATAGACCGCATCTTCAAGTTATTCTATTTTGTAGCTTACCCCCTATTCTTCGCTTGTGTGGCGATGGGAATGTTATTAGCGTGACTCTCTACATCGTGAGAACTTATAACGTTTAATGAAAAAATATTTTAAATTATGTGCTGACTCCAGTCGCCAATTTTAATTAAATCCAAGACTGCACACTGAGATTGTATTTAATATCTTTTGTTATAAATGTCATGGCGTAATACACGAACAGATTTTAATGAAATAATTTAATAGCCGACATGTACTCATAAACCGTTATATTTTATAGCGAAGTAACATTTTTCTTCAGCGCTACGTAATGAAGAAGCTGATGGGACTCATTTCATACTGGCACCAGTCTAAATTGACCTTAGGAAGCTCACCGGCTATTTCCGAAGGGTCTCTGTTAGACGAGCGGCCTGGGGAGCGGGGCAGCTCATTAAGACTGGTCGTCTCATACAATGCGAATGCTACAATGAGAGAGAATAATATATACCCCGGCCGGGACAGCTGCCCTGCCTGCATCATTTTTTCTTTCCCTGGAAAAATGCCCACCGTTATTAATGTGAATGAGATATAATCGGATTGAATGAGTAATTATTTTTGTAAATTTATTTGTTGGCTTAAGGAAGCGTAATTTGTATTTATTACCAGCTCTATCCGCGACTTTGTCCGCGTGGAATTTAACAAAAAAAAAATATTATATATTAATATTCAAGGGGTATAAGGGCTCTGCATAATCCACGGCAGCGGATTCAGCGAGACACCTTAATGTTGTAGCTTTTGCATGTATGTCCCACTGTTGGAACAAGCCTTTTCTGTAAAGAGTAGATATAAGAGCATAGTCCGCCACGCGGCCCTAGTGAGGATTGGTAGACTTCACATATCGTAGAAAAATTTTTAAGACTTGAAAAGTTCGAAAACTTATAAGTTTCCTCACGATGATCGACGATCTCTGTCTAGATTATTCTACGTAATCTATATTTCATAAATTAAAGTAGATACATATAACTTTATGTAGGGAGAGCAGGGTAATTTTTTTATTTATTAATTATGTATTCATTCTCTAGAACACTAATTACATCTTCAAATTAATTCATCCTGCTACGTTTGTCAGTACATAGAACTTCATCTCTTGCTAGGTTGAAATTTCCGTCTCAAAATTACTTCATGAAAATGTAGAGGAAAATATTTTCCAAGAAGCGTCGGCTTACAGCGACAGCATGTCGAAAGAATCTCTCATTAAAGGCACAATGAGGGAGTCGAGTCCTGCAGTTCAAACAATACGGTCGGTGCACCGGGTTGATTTCATTTCGGCTGTCCCTCTTTACCTCACTTTATTTATTTCATGTCTCCCTCTGCGACCCGAGATGGACTCGTGTGCACACGAGGAGAGTCTGTGAGGAATCTAGCGAGATTATTTCCCTGTTCTTTGTTTCGAAGATACGCTATCGAGTCGCGTCTTGATATTTATTGCTCTTAGATATTTGTTACATTTGTTAGATTCGTATTATATTCGTTTTGTCTACCTAGCGTTGTAGCTCAGTGTCTGGGCGGTCCAGTTACATAGTACACTGGCAACCCAAGTTCGTTGTCCAGTGCCGGCACCATGGAATTTGATGCGATTTAAATACTGATTTACCACGTGTTCGGGGGTGAGGGAAAATATGCTAAAGGAAACCTACACGTGTTAGAAAATTTAGATTTTCAAAGTCGGGCAATGCACGAAGGTTATGTGGCGGAGTATTGCCCTCACAGAAAATGCTTGTTCTCAATAGTGGAACACATATACATTTAATATAACTTTATGAGAATATTGACTTTGTCGCTTTTTACATATCGTCAAGGGCGTAGAAAAGGAAACAAAAACGCTACATGTTACATCAAAAACAAAACTCCGATTCCCTAATAATGGAGCCGGCTTTTTACTCGCGTAGTTTTCATGTTGAAATCCCATTTTTCCGACACAAAGAGTCGTCGATGTGTAAACAGTTTTAAAGGAAACAAGGTGGGAGTGCCTCGGAGTGTTTATTTTGTTTTCTGCGTCGTGTTTGTGCCGCTGAAATCTTTAAAGGGTTGCTAGCGTCGTGGGGCGGGGGCGTTCTCGATGATTCTGTTGGATGTGGACTTGAGAAGGATTTGTTTCTCCAATTATATTACACGCAATTCAAACATCGGCAGTAATCAAATGCAACGTTATTTTTTATTACTCGTAACTATGGCTAACTTAGATAGGCATTCATTACGGAGTTGAGTCCATATACAATTTCACTAGAAATAATGAACCGTGGCAGGGTACACAGAGAAAACAATTGCTATCCTCTTTTCGACAGGGATGTTACGCCATTTGGGTGAAATATGGAGAGATCGTCACCACAAGAGCACAATCTTCAGCAAGAATTTTTTTGTGCAACGATATCGTGAAAATAAGCGATTCGACTTACGATCTGATGGTCGCGGGTTCCAATCGCAGTCGGCTTGTATCAATTAATTGCCATTTTTTCAAGTAAAAAAATCTTTCCCGTGCTCTGTGTGTAGAGATGGGCTCTTCACCTGTCACATATGGGACGTAGACAGACAGGAGGTTCTCAATTCGTCTGTAAGTTTTTTCTCTTTTTGTGAAGTCAGATGAAAAAAGGATAGTTAGTAGTAGATATAAGCTGTCTCTTTCTACTAATAATATAAATTAGTTAAAACGAAGAACTTTTTTTATTTTTTCTCACACCCGTATCCTTTATACTTTGAAACAATTGATGTTCATTCGATTTCAAATTCGATAAAACTATACATATGCAATCGTGTATGTTCTATGATTATATTGGAATAGGGTTTGTTATTCGCCGGAAACTTTGTATATTTTTAAACGTTTTCATAAATATGTAAATAAAAAGGGCCGGTTATTGTTTAGTTTATGATTCCGTTGGGGTAATGGGACATGAACGTGGATAGCATACATCAATAGCCACCTTCTTATGCCTTTTGATCGTTTACTGGTATCTCTAAGTTACTCAAGCGATATGAAAAGCTCAGCAATATGTTTTTAGTAATAGAAAATAAATTTTATGTCCGCATAAGGCAGGATAGTATAGGTACTTACTAGCTACATTCTTGTTTCCAAAATCCTGTAGAGTGGTTTTTGATGTCCACAGTTGACGTTGCATGATTGATTACTTAACAAAGTCTAACTTTATTAAAAAATCCTAATGAAATTATTGATATGGTAATATTAGAGCCGTGGTAGCTCGTACCCAGAGTACTTTCATGTTTTTGTTTAATATTAATTATTATTAATTTGTATACTGTATCTAAGTTTGATCCCTGGTGCCGGTAGCAATGACTTCGTTTGTTACAATTTAGGTTACCACGAGCTCGGTAGTGAAGGAAAACATTGTGAGGAAACTTACCTGCTAGAAAATTTTCTAAGACATGTGAAGTCTGCTACAACGCACTACGGCCGCGAAGCTGACAGTGCCCTTATACTTTACACAACAGGCCTGTACCCAACAGCGGGACATATGTAGTAGGCTTGTAAGTATACTAAATTTATTTTCTACAAATATATTACAAACATTAAGCTAACCATTAAGTTAACCATCCCAAAAAAGCGTAGGCTTATGTTAGGAGATAGTTCAATAGTCGAATGGTGGATTCGAACCTATGACATTACGATTCGTAGACCTAAGCCATTAGACTATTGCGTCCTCAAATTAGTATTCAATGAGCCCCATGCTTACAAACGTTATTTCACACACCTTAATAGAATATGGATTAGATCACATTAATTAGTGGTTCCATTGGCTCACAAATAACATTATATAGCACATAATTATTTTTTTACTTTAATGAATCACGCTTCTTTTTACATATAATTCTCTGTTTTATAGCAAAATTAATAAGATTTCGCCAAGAGTACCTATATATCTGGGAGGTAGGAATTTAATTTATTCATTTATATTTATATATAAGATATATTTGTTTATTACACTAAATAATATTCATACATAAGAAAAAAAAAAAAAAACAATTTATGGATTTATTCACTCGTATATATTCTAATTCTATAATAAAGTAGTATAAACAGTGAAAATATCTTTTTCTATTGAAATACAATCGGAATACCTTTCCACACCTCGATGAAGATGAACACCTAAAGTAAATGTATTCAAAGAGTTTTGTTTCAATTCATTGATTGCCTGACGCACACCGCTGGCGGAGGTGACAGAGGGCTTGAAATAACGAGTGGCTATAAAAGATGGAGGCTTACCGATATATTATCAAAACTGCAATTATCTCTATGTAATGTAATAAATAAATAAATGTAAAAAATGAGCTTATTTACTAGGTAAATATTAAATTTTAAATATATTATCATACGTTTCAGAAGAATAATTTTATACAGGCAGTAATCACCTTTATTTCACCGAGGAGAAAATATTCAAATAATGATTAAAGCGTAAAAAGATATTTTGGGAGCAATGCGCCTAACTTAAACTCTAGGGAACAAAAGAGTTGCTTAGGGATCGCCAAACTTCCCAGGGGTGATACCGCATCCCTTAGCTTTCTTTCAGTGATAAGACAACATGAGACGATCTCGAGCTATTCCCTGATTTATCCCTAAGACGGTACTAATTTCACTATCGTGCTTATTCTGCTGCACTTATCTTAATTTCTGTACATTAATCAGACGTTATCGATACAGCATTGTGTATTATCATATTAAAGAAGAACCAAATTTAACATCAATAAAAAATATATGACAGAATCTGAAGGATTAATGCAAATAAAATATAAAAAATGACGTTCATAAATGTAAAGATAATCAGACTTTAGACGTTCTCGTCGTATCGTACTACGTAAAGGTGGCTTCGTAGCTTCGTAGCACCATTACGCATGATGACAAATTCCGCCTACAACAACCGTTGTTAATAATTAATAATTTTGTTTGACAAATGAATTTTGCTATTCAATTAATTAATTATTAATATATTTTGTTGTCACATGTCAAAATTACAGATGTTATTGGTCTATTTTGTATGAAGTATTTCAAGTGAAAATGACTTGACTATGAAATACCATAACGGCTTCAAATAAGCGTAGTAAAAAATCAAACCAAATTATTTTTTCATTCGAAAGCCTTTATGGCAAGGAATTGGGAAACCGGTGAAAAGAAAATAAAAAAGGGAGCAATTACAAAATCACTTCAGTTTCTTTGAATTTGAATCTGAAGTGGAAAGCGAAAAGGTCGAATTTTGATTAACCCGTCTAGGTTCGAATTTCGAAAACCCTGGACAAGCGATACTCGACGCGTGCTGCCGAAATCAGTTCGAATCGACAAAAATCCGTTTTCACCGACATAGCGGTGGACGGACATTCCTACTCTAAGTTTTTTTCTAACTTGCGCTAAAGTTTTACATAGGAATTCGTGTTTCGTACGAATAAATGTTCGAATGTGATGCTCGAGCACGCACCGTTAAGTTTTTTTTGCAGGAAAATTTGGAATATCTAGCCAGAGAGCGAAAGTTAAATGCTTTAAATTCGAATGACTTTTTGGAGATAACACAAAATATAGACATAAATAAAAATCACCATTGTATCCTCAATGAGCCCTTAAGTACCTTTGTATAGAACATCGCGGTAGTAGTGCCTAGTGTCCGGACGTATATTATTAGCAAGGCACTTCACTTTGTACGACGAATGATAACATATATGAAACCTGATAATAAGACAAGCGGTGAAACTATTGATTGAAATTATCTTTATAATATTTATACTCAGCGTTTTTATCTGACTTCAAAAAAGGACGAGGTTCTCAATTCGTCTGTTGTTTTTATTTTATGTTTGTTGCTTTATAACTTTCGACTGGCTACACCGATTTTCATTATTCTTTTTTTATTTAAAAGCTGTAACTTTCCACTGTCGTAAATTTTTTTGGTCCAATTCTGGTAGTGGTAACCATGAGAAAAGCATATGTCTTAAATTTGCATTAAGTGTGTGTGCGACGAACATAACGAAACTCAATATAATGCCAAACGATTTCGACGATTTATTTCTTATGGGAAAGGATGTACCTCAAAGGTAGTTTGATGACAGTTTCGTTAGATCCTGATTAATTGCATTCCTTAATATTCCTATACTTATTTTGTGTCACATGTAACACAGCCAGTCAGTGCCGGCTCCAGCGACCGTGCCAATCCACTGGACAATCATACCTAGTACATGTACCATCATATCGAATACCAAAGCGAATAGTGCTCAATTAATCAACACGCATTAATTGCCTAATAATTATTAACAAACAGTAAATTACGCAATAATTTATGCATTACCGCATCTCGAATGGTATTCAGTGTTGTAACACATTAAGCAAGTGATGCGTATTATTACATGTTGTCAGCAATTAACAAGTTATATGTATAAGTAGCTTACATATTGTATATAATAAATTGAATTATTTACATTTTTAAGTATTAGCTTCCATGATAGAAAAATATGTATTCTTTTTTTAACAATATTTTGTTTCACAAAAATTACTAACGCTATCAGCTACTTACGGAGATTATTACGCACCACATACATAACAAACGGGTGAACCAATTGTATTGCCATTGCATATACATGCGTAATAGCCCTAAAAACAGTCTTTTCCATTTTATATTTATTATTTCATTTTACATTTTATTCTTATTCATTATATCTTTAAAAACATGGGCTAGGGGCTAAGCGTTTACGATTGTATGATGGGGAAGTGTTGGAGTCACCACTTTCTGACCGACCAAGTGGACAGCGATTCGTCTACCAGTTAACTGCGATACGTTTAAAAGTCATGAGAGTGTATATATCCTTAAACATATCTTACTCTCTTCTAAAATAACAATGGATTATGTTTTAAGCAACGTTATAATGGTGTTAAAAAGGAGGAGCGAAGCGATTTTATGTAAAAAATACACGATTGAATTTTTAACCGTTCCATCGCCCGATAAAACTCTGTTAAAAAATTAAAAAGCACGTGTCGCAAATTCAACTAGCGCTGAACACAAATAATAATCGAACATAAAACTGTGGGAACGCGCAGTAAAACACACATTCGGAGGACGGTTGCGTGAACAGTTCCATTCGCTGGTTCACTCATTCACTTGGGCTCGATCCGTTCATTCATTTACTTTCGCTATGCTTCGCTTACCTTATTTCTATCGGTGGCTATGAAAAGAGCTTTATAAAAGAAGCCGATTTTGAATTATGAAAATTTTGTCAAAATCGGCTTCTTGAAATTACATCAGTCGATTTTATTAGTATATCGTACTTATCTATGAAATCTAAATTTGAATGCATCCTTAACATTCATTTAATCAACAATATTTCCAATTCGAGTTGAAAACGGCAAATATCTTAAATCTTTAGTTCTGTTTGTAACGAATAAGTTGTGTTTGGACACGTGGACGCCCTCTTTGTATTTAAGAATTATCGTAGTAAATTTACGAAGTAGAATTAATCAGAACCTAACCAAATTCTCATCAAACTACTCTTGAAGTAGTACTCTTTTCAATCAAATATCAATCTTTGGCGTGATATTGAATTTTTCGTCCATTTGTGGCGCACATACTTGATGCAAATTTAAGACACGAGATTTACTCATGGATGCCATAATAAATTTAAATGGGACCACACGGAATGCAACAGCTATCATAATGAAAGTTATGAGGTACCAAACATAAAAAAATGCAAATGATTTGAGAACCTACTTCTTTTGAAGTCGGTTGAAAAAGGAGACCCTTTGCAGTAAGGTACCCAATACAGTATCTACGGATACCGTCAAGCAAAAATGTGAATATTTATTAGAATAATTATTAAAGTTATCGGACGTTAGCAGACTGGTCATTTGGGTCCTTATGGTTGACACAATACAGACTGAAACATCACGACATTATAAATGTATCTTAAAGAAACAAATTCTAGTACAGAATTTGATACTCTATTCCAACCTTTATCTCTATTCCTTGGCGGTAGACTGTCAACACATAGCCCATCTCCTTTGCGACCGATATAATGGTAAGCTCTATGCCGTTGCTTCAACTAATCTAAAAAAAATCGCAAAGTTCAAGCCTATTGCCACGTGTCTAAACTTTGCGTGCTAAAGCCTTGTTACGCGTAAACGAATAAATAGGCGGAAAGATTGGGAGAACTCACGCGAACTCGCGTGACCGTGTATTTGATTAGACCAGTGTTATCTGAAACTTTAGGTGTTCTTTATGACTTTAGTGATTCGGCGAAATTTTTTATAAGGAAATTAACTTTACCAACTAAAGTGCGTGAAAAGACAAAAACGATTAGGAACCTTCCCTAAAATATTGTAACACGCAACATGTACATTATGAAAAACAATCACGCGTTATATAACCGGATAGAGTTCGAAAAAAATCACATACTAGTCACTACAAAGCAATCAGTGCAACTTTTTTTTGGCAAAAATTGACATGTTGCAATACATAACCGTAGAACAAACATTTTTTGTTATCCGACAATTATTTCATTATCAACTAAATAAATTAAAAACACGGGCGGGGGACTAGTTACCAAAACAGGAACAAACCTGGCAGTTGGGTCACCTGGCCTACAACCCACGGATTCGCACAAAACTTTAAAAACGATCTAGGTAGGACTAGTTTTTTCTATCCATCAAATCCTTGTACTTACCCTAATTTTGCGTGCCCATTGGAGACAACGTCCAGTGCAAACTGTAACTGCAATTTTGATTGACTATGCTAGCGTAGTGGTACAAAAGAGACGATGCGTCAATAGCCTAATGATTTAGCGTACGGTCTGCGAATCGTAAGGTAAATTCAAAACTTAAAAAAGTTTTTTTTTATCAAGTTTTGAATTCGGAGCCCATACTCATGACCAGTACAAGTTTATAAGAAATATATACAAAAAAAAAATATTTTAAATATAATAAGCTATGCCACCTCTCAGTTCAGTGAAGCAGTAACAGTCAGTTTCTCTGAATGAATAATGCGTGTCACAAAAAAAGTGCTGTTATTAATATTCTTACGAAGCTCATACCACGACTTCCATGCCGTCATACATACTCGTATAACCATAGCCTATAATTATAGCCGCATTGTCGATCCGGTTTTTAAAAGTAAAACGGACGTCACAAAGCGTTCATGACGTTAATGAAGAAGATTGTAAAATATCAGAATTAATAGCAATAAAGAGAAACAGTAGCAGGTACCTACAAAAAACAACACCAGAATAAAGAAATAAATATCTTATCCGCCATGAAATGTCACAAGACGAGCTCCGCTCCGTCAGACGTAATTAACCTAATTACACAGACTAATTATGAGCTGGGGCTGAATTAAAATAAGGACAAAATGACTGTTTTCGTTAGTGACATTGATTATTTAAATATGACTGAATCAGAAATGACGCTAAATTAACTAAGGAAGGTATAAATTATTTATCAAGTCCACATAATAGAAATATATAACAGGGCTAGCTGAGCTAAGTTCGACTAGCTGATGGGGGCGGTTTCGAATCACAGTCGGTTTGATTTTTTAGATTAGCCAGAAAAGTTGACTTCGACTGTTTCACCGAATTAAAAGGTGGCATAGCTCTTAGGTCGCTTAGAACCTAAACGGTGACACAAAATATAAGGGAGTAACCTCGGCTTGGATGGTTGCAATGTTACGCGTGAAAATTCCGAAGGCGCCTGAGCGGGACGTATCACGGCACGGACGCATTCTTTTACACGTATAAATTAAGGGACATTCAAAAGGTAACTAACCTTAAACGCCACTTCGGGCTAATGAAGTGACGTTTTTTGGGCTTTTAAAGAAATCACTTGCTAAAAGCTTGTACCCGGCTCACCTATATGTGAACTTATACGCTTGGTGAAAAGCAAACAACTGTCTCTGTCTACCAACAAGGGTTAAAGGGAAATGAGAGCTTTTCCTATATCGCGGCACAGATTGAAGATAAGAGGGTATAATATACTACTGCTTCTATAAAATATTTATTCGATTCTATAATTAATCTATTTTTTTTTAAATATATCAGTAACACGGTACATGGTATACATAGATTTTATACTAATTATGTTTGTAATTTATAAATTCTTTATTTTTTTAGTAATTGTATTTCATTAAAAAAACGAGTATATTTACGAGTAAAAACAAAACCCGACCTCAAATCATACGCAATGCAAATTTAAGACATATGATTATCTCAAGGATGCCAGTGTCAGACAGTACAGGAAACACCATTTTTCAAATAAAAAAAAGAATCATCAAAATCGGTTCACCCAGTCGAAAGTTATGAGGTAACGAACATAAAAAAACATACAGACGAATTGAGAACCTCCTCCTTGTTTGAAGTCGGTTGATAAAAAGATTGTACCTCGTTTATCAACCGACTTCATTCTATTCGTGCACCATTTTATTTGTTACAAAAAATCTAATAACGATGATAACTAGTATACTATGAACTACGCTACCTACAAACAAAATATGATTACAATTACCGTTGCTTGAAGTTGTTCAATTCTTATTCACTAGAAGTTATTAGGACCATCAAATAGTATTTTATTATTATACGTATAGATAATTTAGTTCAGGAAAGAAAATAAGCGTTATAAATTGGTAAATCATTACATCAATGGATCAGATATGCTAATGGCGTAGATTGCTTTCAACGGGCTCGCCTTACAAAATGTAATTTAGGAATTGCTTACGATCGATGTTATCAAGCTATTTTAATACGGTACAGTTCCTATGATAGCAAACGGCCTGCTTGCGGACTTGTAATCAAAAATACCATCTAAACCTATATCGAGAAGGCTCGAAATGGCGACGGAACTAATGGGCTACGGTGTTCTAGTGTGGAGCAGCGTCCGGGACCGTCGCATTAGGTTAATGATACAGTGAATAATTCTACATGTAGATTAATGCAATCATAATAATGGTTTTGTTTGTTACATATACTTAATTACATTTTCTTGTTTTTGACAAAAATGATCGGTTTGTCATTTCCTACAATCTCGCAATACAATCCTTTGCTACCATATATGTATAACACATTGAAATAAGTCAGTTAGAGGCAAAACTGTCGATCATTCGTATGTAAGACGAACTTCTTGCTACAATGTTATTGTCCAATCATATTTCATACAATTCAAAAAATCGATAAAACTCTAATTAACTATTTAAACGTACATATACAGATTCAATATTCACATAATTTACTTTTCTTTATACTTAACAAGTATATTTACGAGCAAAAGAAAAACCTTCTTCAAATCGAATCAAACGTGTTATAATTGTAGGTTCTGTGGATTGAAATAGTCCAATAACTAGTACACTCGCTTTATGACAGCGTAACGTTGTACAAAGAATTATTTTAACGAATACAGTGACAACTGGGCGTCTTCGCCATCTTTATTACAAAAATTAATTAGAAGTCACATTAAGAACTAATAAAGTTAACTTTTTTTTTACAATGCCAAGTTAATGTGATGATCAACTAAATTATTAATTATGAATTAAAGATACAATAAAGTTTAGGTAAATCACTAAGATATCATGGAAAGTAGTTATTATGCATAACTATCGCTGGTTGTCATGTGTTGCTAGCTAACAAACGTTAACGTACGTACTAACGGTACGCGCGGACACACTCTCTGTATTTTCGAATTATTGTAAGAATATTACGAAATAAAATGAATCAGAACCAAACCAATCTTTCATCAAACTTATCCTAAGTACATCCTTTCCAATAATATGAATCACTGAAAACAATTGTCGTGATATTGAGTTATTGGTCCATTTGTGGCGCATTTACTTGATGCAAATTTAAGACTTTTATGGTCTTCTCAAGGATCCCATTGTCAGAATTGGGCCAAATTAAAAAATGAAAACGAATTATCAAAATCATTTCACTCAGTCGAAAGTTTTGCGGTAACAAACATAAAAAATACATTCGAAATGATTACCTCATCCTTTTGAAGTCGGTTGAAAATAATAGATATTGACTATGTAATCCATTATATTATTGTTAAATATATAACTTTTCAGGCATGGACTTCCCATGTAGTCCCGTTCTAATTTGGTCCAATTCTGATATTGGCAACCATGACAAAACCACATAAGTCTCAAATTTGCATCAATTATGTACGACACAAATTGACGAATGACTTAATATCACGCCAACGGATTTCGATGATTAATTTTTATTGGGAGGGATGTACTCTACGAGTAGTTTGATGAAAGTTTAGTAAGGTTCTGATTAAGGTTGTTTTCGCAATATTCCTACGACAATTCGGAAATACAGAAAGCGTCGTTTACGGCGTCAGCGCGTAATAGCGTTTAAAGTTTATTTCTATTTAAGGACGGTTTATGTTATTACTCGTGTGTATTTAATGATTGTTTTTATAGTTTATGTACAGTGGGAAATATAAGTAGTTCAGTGTTTAATCATGACAATGAATGAACATAAATCAAATGATGACACATTTGAATTGGAGACGGTTTTTATTTTTACTCGTGAAAATACTAACCATAACATAATTTCACAACGTAATTTTTCTTGCCATTCAATTGAGTATAATCCCACGTGGGACGGCAACGTGTCGGCCATCAAACACATTACGGTTTGACGAAGAAAACTGTAACTGAATTAGTACTGCAAACTCCATTACGTACCGAATACCTTTTTATTACATCGGAACCCTTTCCCACTGGCGGGAATGAATAAATTGCGTACCAGGGATAATTCGGTATTAATTATCTGTCTGAGCATCTGTTTAATCCTGTGCTATATTTATCGAACGTTTTGAAACCTCTGTTTACGGTTCTAAATGGAATACTCCAACGTGTTTAAAAGGTACAATTATTTTTTTTACATTTGTTTATGATTTTTAAGACACGATTGAATATATAAGCGAGAATAATTTATTCAATTAACATTGATTTGAAAAAAGTTCAAAGTATATTACTATCTACTTTTTCAACTATTGTAAACACATTGAAATAAACCGGTACTTGGCCGTCAGGCGGTAAGCCAGTAGGTTATCACAACATAAAATGAAAATTTAAAAGGTAAAATCGCTCTTTAACTTAACAATAACTTCGATAGTAACAGAACCATATACGCAGGCAGTGCGCAGGAAAACATCCTGAAATGCAAAGGAGCATCCAGACATATTTTGCAGAGGCAAAATGTGTTTGGAGCCCAAATATAAAGTAAATAAGAAAAGAAAGCTGTAAAGTATGTGTATTAGATAAATAAATAGCACCATGTGAAATAAACACAAGAAAAAGTTAAAAGGATTAAATAAAGGTAAAGATAAGCGAAACAAAATATGTCACAAAAAGACTGTAAAATGTATATAATATTACAAATAAGAAAGAGAAACCCGCGTATTAGCAATAAGTAAAAAAAAAAAACAAAAATGTTCTAGATTAAAAGTATATACAATAGAAATATTAGAAGAAAGATTAGAATGATAACTGCTACGACTCAAACATATCGCGGGAATAAGTATATTGAAAATACTAAAAGAAATAATAGTATAATAATAATAACAAAATATTAAATGTATTCCTTTAGTAACTTGAAAAATATAAGACACTTATATTTTTTGCCGTGTTCATATCAATGGTGTATTCTGTTTCACTTTTTATATTGAAAATTCTCAACTGAAAAACAACTTATGTAATACAATTTATTTATTTATTTCACCTCGGTATTCGAAAAATCCATAGAATATCATCTCAATAGTAAGTACAACCACTCTAGACTAAAAAATTAAAACTTTGACTAGTTTTTTATCACATTTTTAAATTTATAGACTACAAGTCATAACTTCAATTTAAAACTGTCTAGTTTATAAATGTGAAAGGAATTGTCTTGAGAATAACGATGAAAGTTTTTGATATAAAAAGTCTCACATGAAGTGCACCAGACCGCAGAGATAAAGTTTGTATTAAAGTCTGTCACTTAGAAAAATAACGATCACTTGCTATTAAATAATAATGAATTCGGCGCCTACAAAACAATAGTATGGAATTGAGAGCTATATATATCTAAAATATTCAGGTGAATATATATGGCAAGCATTAATAATCTAAAGGGTTAATGTGGGCATTTGACTAATGTTTTAAATTTCAGAGGTTCAGATCATAGTGCCGTTCACTATTAGGGTTTTTACATACAAAAAAAGTCATTTTTTTTTTTAAATGAATGCTAACAATACTTTTTTTTTATAAATGTTAGTAACATATTTGTTAACAATTCCAATTAAGCTTAGGCTTGTGTAAGGAGATGGTTGACGTCAATAATCGATTGGTGCCACCACGGCCTTATGATTCGCAGTATTAAATCACCCGCTATTATTTTTCCGCGTGGTGTCAAAATAAAAAGTTTTATACGGAAAGCAACAAAGAACATCCTAACCATGCTAGCTTAGTAGTATTATAGAGTAAAAGTGAATTATGTAGTCAAATATTAAACCAATAAGAGATGTATCTACATAGTAACGTAGCTCTACGTAGCTCGGTGAAACTTTCCGTAGCGTATCTCCACTCTCCAATCGTTTTATATATTAAAGTTTGCACAAGAGAAGCAGTTATTCGATCTTCCTCTGTGGCTATCCAGCTTAACACTTAACTGATTAGATCTAAGTAAGATAAACACAAATATAATATCAGTTAAGTGCATTCAATCTTGACTGTACTTGAACGTAACAAGTAATTAACTAAAAGTTATACTGTTTGTGAACGGGGGGCGTTTAACTCCACAATTGGGTACCACTTCAAAATCCAAATGGGTCATAACTCAAGAAGTGTACCGAGTGGGCGGCAATCACCCGTTTTTCAACCAACTTCAAAAGAAGGAGGTTCTCAATTCATCTATGTTTTTTTATGTGTTAGTTACTGCATAACTTTTGACTGGGGCAATCGATTTTGATGTTTCTTTTTTTGTTCGAAAGCTGGTGCTTAAACTGTGGTTCTGTTTGTAAATTTGTCTAATTCTCACAATGGCATCCATAAGAAAACCACATAAGTCTTAAATCTTCATAAGTATGGGCGCGACAAATGGACGAATAACTTAATATCACGCTAACCGATTTCGATGATTCATTTTTATTAGAAAAGATGTATTTCAAAGTTAATTTGATGAAATTTTGGTTAGGTTCTCTTTAATTCGATTTCCTAATACTCCTAATTTAATTGAAGAATGTTTTCTTGTTGCTCGTAAATATAATTATGTAATTAAACAATTCGGCCCGACTTGACGAGGCCATATCGAGGGTAACTTGAAATAAAAATGAATAGTACGTACCGAAATAAAGTGATTTTAAAAAATACAGCGCCAGATATGGTGCCAGACTCTTTAATGGAGAGTCTATTATATATAAGCTAATCACTTAATAGTCGTGACTTTTGAATATTATATGGCAAAGGTAAATATAGATAAATATAAAAATTCCCATATGCCACACATATCTTTTCCGATCCCATCCATCAAAATTGATTTCTGTAGGCACTCTACCGGGATTCTACTTGATTGAAATAAGTCATAAAATACGTTTCGGTGTATCGATATTCCAACGGCAACCGTAGCGTGTCTGGGTGATTTGTTACCTGTGTTTCGTAGAGGGCTCTACCCGATTTTCGTCCGGAATGTATGGGCTGGTCTTTTTGGCAGCGGGGCAATTTCCGATCACGGGTTAGAACCTGAAAGGCCGGATTGACCGGCGATCTCGAAGATTTATAGTAATGAAGGTATCCGCATATCTCTTGTAAAGTATTTATACAATGTTAGTTATCCATTTAAGGGTCTACTAAGCATTTCGTCTGTCCTAAAGTTAAGATAATGTAGGTATTTAATGTAATTATAATAAAAATTGCACCTTAGTCACTCTCTCGGACGCCTTGCATATGTGTGTATGTATGCGCCATGTATATTTACGAGCACAAACAAAGACCGACTTCATATTGAATCAAACATTAAACGCTATTACGCGCAGACGCTCTTTTTCTATTTCCTAATTACTGTAGGAAAATTATGAAACAGAATTAATCAGAACCTAACCAAACTCTTGTCAAACTACTTTGAAGAAAATCCTTTCCATTTAAAAATGAATAATCGAAATCGTTTATCGTGATGTGGAGTTATTCGTCCATAATCGCGCACATATCTACTATTATGGTTCTCTCATGGATGCTATTCTCAGAATTAGACTAAGATGGACTTCTCAAAATGGGACTACATGGGATGTACAAACTCTTGAAAAAAAAATCAACTAAATCGGTTCAGCCAGTCGTAAGTTATGAGATAACAAAAATAAAAAAAAACATACAAATTCGAGTATCTCCTCTATTTTTGAACTTTAACCTTCTTTAAACTAAAAAATTTAAACCTTCGTTTAATCAGTCCCGAAACAATAAATTTTAAGTCGGCAACTTCCAACTGCAGAAGTTGTTAATTATTACCATAATTACAACTGCAAGAGTTAACGAGGCTGTTAAAAACTGATAAAATAATTTAGGACTTTGTCCGCGGCGGATTTGTGAAACAACTGTAAGTCACGTCCACGTATTTAATTAATAATTTTAAGCACGCCTTGGACAGGAGCGCAGCGGTCGCCGGCAGATTGTAATTTGATTTCTGAACGTAACATGTCACAGATTAAAAACGTCGAGTTAAACGCTATTCAATTGCGGGTCCGTGCCGCCGTCCTAACCCCGAAACTGTTAGCAAGAGGTTTTATAAACTGGAAAAATAAAGGTTTTATAAACGTAAACTGAGCCTTTTGTTTTAGTGCAATCTATTCATCTGTACTTCAATTCATCTCTATGTCTTTTTTTATATTTCTTACCTCATCACTTTCGACTGTGATCAATTGAATAAGGTTGAGGTTTGCTTGAAGAAGATTTTTTCAAAAAAGGCGTGTGATTCGTGCGAAAATATATTTGCAAGTAACTGTATTTGAATGCGTATTGGACATTCCGCCCACCAAAACCGTAAACTGATTTTGAAGATTGTTTTCTTATTTCCAAGCCGGTGCTTCCCGTGTCAATCTGACACAGGAAGGGTCAATTCTGACAATAGCATGAGAAAACTATATGTCTTAAATTTGCATCAAGCATGTGCGCGACAAATGGTGGAATAACTCAATATCACGTCAACCGATTTTAATAATTCATTTTTTATTGGAAGGGAAGTATTTTAAAGGTAGTTTGATGAGAATTTGGTTAGGTTCTGATTAGTTCTATTTCATTCAAAAATACAAGGAGGGCGTCTGACCGGTTAACGTCAGATCTGATTTTATTTCGGTTTTTATGTTTTACTCTTTTGATTACTGAACGCAAAAATGTTTTATTAAAACTGAACATTATTATTCGTGTTAGACTTCTAGCTACGCTGATTATGGCTTGCAGATGGGGTAAGTAGTTTTAATTTTGAATTAACAAAAATATAACCTTTACAATATTAACACTGCACTTTTAGTATAATGGTAGCTAATGTACTATGTGTAAAAGTAATTTTTATATAAGAAGCATTGTTCTTTTTCGTCACCTTAGTACTGAGGATTGTGGCCACATATGCCACCACTGAGTTCGGTCATAGGGTAGTAGACCGCACGCTGCATGCTGCCTCCAACCGTCTTCGTAATTAAAAAAAAACTTTGTTTTGAGACCACTTTGTAGGCTACCTTCCTTGAGCATGTTTGCCGTCTATTTTTCCAAAAATGATCTGCTTCTCCAGACAGTGCTCAGAAGACCTCATAATGTCTTCAAAGAAGCTGGGAGCTCTTTGGCGGCATATTTCATATAGCCGTATCTTAAGCTCCTTCAATATGGACTTGTTGGTTCTCATGGCAGTCCACGGCATACGAAGCAGACTTGGCCAAAACCAGATCTATCAGATCAGGCGTCTATCACAAGAAGCATAGCAATATAAGCATAGTATCTTATGAAATGAAATTGCAATTACAATTTTACGGATTAAAATCAAATTCCCTACGTCCGAGTACTAGCGCCACTGTTATACTCGTAATTACGTACATTATTTGCATGTGATCGATTTTGCTGACTACCGTCAGTTTTTAATAGTTAATACCGATCCAATCTATTTAGATAATTATAATGACATCGACAAAAGGAATATGAAAATTTAGCTGGTAAAATTGAACGCAATAAATTCTGTTAAATTAATTTTATCTGTAACATGTGTATTTGCGCTGTGGTTGGCAAATAGTAATATTGTATAAATTAAAACATCTCTGTGTATAAAGTGGAGCTATAACTACTATCTATAAAAGGTTTTATTGAAGAATGATCCATTGCGCATTCAATAAGCAAATTCAATACAAAAACGCATCGTAATTCTCTAGTCATTTTCCTGCTCGGATAAGACAGTCCGATGAACTCGTGTCTATGCAATAACATCGCTCGGTGCCCGGGGGAATGAGACTAAGGAACAATAAAATTATTCCTCCCCACAATGAAGCGAGGCAAAGAAGTGCTCGTATCTGCAGCGAATTGAATTACTATCCTTCCTGTGCTTGTATTGGATTCGTTTTGTTGCTACAATTGTATCAATATTGGACATCGTAACTCGATTTCCGAACGGAGTGCGCGCTGTCAAGTCACGCTTGACACCGGTCGACAAAATGGCCGTCGCGTACGTCTTAGGACTGCTCATAATAAAATCGTTGTGTTATGGATTTATTATGATTCCCATTGTGACACTTGGATTTGTCAGAAACATCGGAAATAAATGAAAAATAAAATCTTATTGTAAAATTGTCACAATGAACCTTTATTAAAAAAATAATTTAATGCTGGGTGTGAGGAGAAACATAAACGACGGTTGTATTTTACGTGTTTAAATGATTTAGCCTGAGACATAATTAGAAATGG
The DNA here is from genome assembly GCA_029286785.1 of Meandrusa payeni. Taxonomy (NCBI): domain Eukaryota; kingdom Metazoa; phylum Arthropoda; class Insecta; order Lepidoptera; family Papilionidae; genus Meandrusa; species Meandrusa payeni. The sequence goes on along the minus strand of JAGSMX010000006.1, from coordinate 16,251,173 downwards.
GCCTATTCGACATAATAATCACCATAATAATTTAGTATTTTTGGTAATTAATCGTTTTTATGTCATAATAAAGGTCTCGATTCTATTTACCACAACTGGGTTATATACTATCTAGGACTACGTAAGATTTTGGCCATAGTGATTGTTATTCAGATCTCTTTTGATGTAAATATGTTTTATGGTAGTGAGTTGAAAGCACATCGTAGTTTTTTGTCTCTCTTTCCACACTCGATACTTCTCCATTCTTCAACCGCAGAAGAATACCTCTTAATATCCAGAGTCACGTCTTCTTAATGACTTCATATCTACCCTATTCAGTTACGCCTCATGCTAATTCTTCTCTAACCAACTCTTTCTCTAAGTTAAAGTGAGTATACTGGCGTAGTTCCATGGCGTATTGTGTCGATTGAATCGATTATACTGTCCTATTCATTCTATTTCCAGAGATGATTTAAATTAGATTTTCTATCAATCTTATTTAATAGACTATCTAAATAAAATGTTTCTTTATAAATACCCTAAAATGATATATCGAGCCTTTAGACAGTAACAAGAAAAAGGTTTAGTTAGAAATAGAAGTACATCGGATAACACACGTGCCCTTTCACATTCTGGAAATACCGTCGATAAATAAATAACGACATATCGGGTTCACCGTAAATCCCCCATTATTGAAAGTGTGCGTACAAATTTTCATTTTCATCCGCTGAAGGATCTCTCGAACAATTCTCTAACAGCGATTTCCATTTGGAGGGCACCCGACGAAATACATAAAATATTGCTGCGAATGCGGGATATCGAGGGTCCCGAGAGTTGTATAAGCGGTTCGGGTTGCCCATCTTAACTGTTTCATATTTGTGTAATAAGCATATGATATTAGATATTACCTCGCCTCACGTTATACACAGTAAAAAGTGAACAGACTTGGGGTACATAGAAGGGACAATCGCTGCCCGTCTTTATAGAAATACAAATACTCATGACCGTCATCCAAAAGGGTAGGCAGAGATTAGGAACATCCACTTACCACGATCCTGGCATACATCTTAGTTTAAGGGTACACCTTACCTGCACATTTTAATACGCCCTCCGCCAGTTTTATAAGGTCCCATATGGAACACAATATAGACAGGTCACAATTTTTAACAAGTGCCTTTTTGACACATTTTGCATGAAAGAACACGAAAAGCGGAAATTCAAAGGTAGAACTCTCGACCAATAGATCATAAGTTTAAAAGCCCAAATACTAATTCCTATACCCCAAATACTTTTCCTTATCACGTAGTTTTTCCTGTAATTAACATACATTTTGTATTTTATTTATTATCCTATGTTCCGTGATAACACTATTTTAACCTAAAATTCTTCACCTTTTATTCGTCAGGGTGGTCTTCAAATAAGTGAGGAACTTTAATTCTCTTTTATTTAAAATCATTAACATTCACTCATTCTTCGTTCTATTTCCTTATCGAAATTTGATTGTAATTTTATCTTATTAATCATATGCAACATCATCTTTAGTGCTTTAGGATATATTTTTAATTTAAATATAATCATTAAAATTTCCTTGGTAATTACTGATCCTTATATTACTGCATTGCAACACTGAACATGCACTCAAAATAACCAAGTAAACTAATATAACGACCTAATAAAACTTACACGTTAATCGCAAGCCGTGTCACGGGTTGCCTAAACTATGCTTAATTACTAAACAAACTGCCTCATTTTGTGTTTCCACCGCAATTCCGCACTCGCTGGCGTGTGGCGGCTTCGCGACGCTCGTGCCGCAACACGTGGTCGTGTCACGTGATATACGTGTCACGCGGCATACGGCCGAGTCATGTCACGCGCGAAACAAAATTACGCACGCATTAGGTATAATAATGCAGGCGGAGTGCACAGCTTCATTTGTATTCGGAACGCATTATGAATTGAGTCCCCGTTCAGTGTTGTAATTACTTGTATCGCTCTTGATGGAATTAACTTCCTCAGAGCTGTGGTATTTATATTTTATGTTTTAGATGAAAAAAGAAAACATGTGTATGTTGTACGAGATATAGCTATAATATCAATATTATATAATACCCTATAGCGTTTCGTTTATCGTAGCTCGTTGTTACAAGTACTTGCGGCATCCATGTGAAAACCGTATTAAATTTGCATTAAGAATCATTATCATCATCATCAGCCTGTATCTATCCACTCCTGAAATAGGCCTTTCTCAATGCCTTCCACCATATACGATCCTCCGCTTTCCGCATCCAGTCACTTCCGACTATCCGTATAAGGTCGTCGGTCCATCTGGAGGGAGGGCATCCTGCGCTTCTCCGACCCATGCGCAGTCTCAATTCCAAAACTTTCGGCAACGGCATATGGGGGAGATCTGACGTTACTGACTAGGCAGATGTGGCCGGCCCACTGCCACTTCAACTAGCTGACTTTAAGAGCTATGTCTACTACCTTTATTCTCCGTCGAATTTCTTCGTTTCGGATTCTATTAAGAATGTGCACGACAGATAAACGAATGACTCAATATCACGCCAACCGATTTATATGTTAGAGATTGTTATAGTTTGGGTAGGTTCTGATTAATTCTACTACGTAATAGTTCTACAATACTTCGGTAATTCAAAAAGGGCGTCCCCGCATTAATATACATGTACAAAAAGAATAAACCTCACGTTGTCTCTGCTGACGTTAATTACGCAACGTAATTTGAACCCAAATACCCGTATATTTAAAGTGAAACTTTGGCTGAAGCATTAAGCGTTTAAATCTTTATTAGCGTGCAATTTTCCACCATAAAATACATCATAATAAACGAAATAAATCAGCGGCACAATGGGGATGTAATTATAAAAAATTAGCCAGCAGGACTCCGGGCGGATATAACTGCTCGTATTATTCCACCAAATAAAGGTTGATCCTCGATTAAGACGGGGGCGGATTCATACAACGTCTATTATGGTTGGTCGAGTAACATTTACGAAAATATTCTTTCTTATTTTTATTTATTTGATTGGTCATAAAATTTCGTCTGATGTTAATATTCGTGTTTATTATATTTATTATTTCAGAATATTCAACAACAAAATGGGCTGTCCATTTAATAATATTAATAACCATTGCTTTGTTAGTTCAAATTGGATAAATGGCTCTAAGTAAGTAAACCGATTTTTTTTCAGTGTAGTTCTGTTGCGACGTTATTTTGTCATTATTTATCTTTTGATATTTAAAATAGCCTCCCCTTTTCGGTTGAAAGATAAATTCAAATTTCAACACCACCATCTTGCGTTCTGCGACTGTACGTTTTCTGTGTTACTTTCTTTCACGCACTATCTTGTAATATCTTGTGACGGCAACTGTTACTCGTTAGAAATCACACTACGGTGTTTCCGAACCAAACACGCCAGCAACGCACCTGCATCCCCTCTGGTGTGGATGTTCGTGATCATTGTCTTAAGTGATTTTAATCTTTTTTATTAAAAAAAGTTTTCTTACATCGTAAGCTACTCTCAAATTACATAATCAAAATGTATTGTAGTAGCAGTCGCGCAAAATATGCAAAATGCGCCATAGCCACCATTAGTGTAGAGTAATAACAACCTAACTAATTAAACAAAACAGCATAAATACTCTTAATAACTTGTTAACATTTCAGGTTCCATTTTCTCGCTACAATTAACTTCTAAATGCGACATCAATTAATTTTAATTAGTAGCTCGCTGAGAGATAAAAAACAACAGTTCAGCGAAATAGGTCCTCTAAATGAGGACGGCTTTTTCTAACCATGAATCTTTGTTAAAAAAAATAACAGTGACCTGAAATTTATCCTTGCAGATAATGAGACTTCAGCTTTTTCACGTTCCGGCCAACATTGGTGTTTTTTGGTTTTTTATGCCACTTCTAGTGATTAAAAAGACACAAACGCCTTTAACCCTCGTATTGTATAGTTATCTCTGGAATGCCAGATAACAATACTGTTTTTATATAAACAAGTATATTTACGAGTAAAAAAAACCGACTTCAAATGAAATCAAATTTTACGCTCGGACACCCTCATATTTCCGAATTATCGTAGCAATATTATGAAATAGAATTAATCTAAACTTAACCAAACCCTCATCAAACCAGTCTCAAATGAATGAATGAAATGAATCATCGAAAACGGTTGACATGATAATGAGCTATTCGTCCTTTTGTCGCGCACATACTTAATGGAAATTTAATTAACTTATATGATTTTCTCACGAATGCCATTTTTAGAACTGGACCAAATTGGTATGGTAGCTCACGGCATCAGCTTTCAAATAAAGAAGTAAAATCGATTGCCCCAGTCGAAAGTTATTAGGTAACACAAGTAGAACAACTTGAGAATCTCCTCATTTTTTTGAAGTTGGTTGATAAAAAAAGTGGCGCCAGAAATTTCCCTAAAGAGGTCTGAATAATAAACAAATAACCAGGTAAGCAGAGATTACAGATATCCATTTTAGAGTCTTTACATACTGTCTTCGCATTTTTGTCGCCTTTTTTAGTTTACTAGTCTTGTCGAAATTCCCCTACAGACTATACCATTCATCCTTCCTACACACCCACCACCGAACATGCCTTCTCTAACTTCTTTCTGCAAAAAATATCCTCTTTCACGCCACATTTTTCCCATACCAAAAAAATTCTAATCCATCCAGAGCCACGCCCAGCACATTCTTTATGACTGTATTTCTGAACTATTAATTATATTTCTAAAATTGTGTCTTTTAAGATTTCTAATTAACGCCTAAACAGGTTAGTTTTGGAATCTGAATATATATAATAGCCCGACTCTTCTGTTGGTTGGAACATCCTATCCGACTGCATGAGAGTCTCAATATTTTAAACAATTAAGATAGTATTACTTTAAATGGCAATTTTAATTGAAAAAAAACCTTTCGTGACAACTGTAAGTTAGACCTTCGTTATTTTAAAGTAGAAACAAAGTGTATCAAAAGTTTAGAACTTGAGCTTAGCGATACCTAATGGAGAGGAGGCGTTTTCTAAGGGTTGATAATAAGATAAACTTTATCAAAACTTTCCCTTATTTTTAAGTGCCTTGTCTACATTAAAAGTTGAAGTTGTTTGACTTTGAGATAGTCTGTTTCCATAGCCCGTTTTATTATTTTGTCATGACTGAAAAATATATGACTTTTTCTTCTCCAGCGAATTTGTCCATCGAAATAAGTTGAAGAAAGTCATATCTCTCATGCCTAAGCACGTGACCGAGGTACTACACTTTGATTCCTTTCTTACCTTGATGGTCTCGTCGTAAAACCTCCGCATTTGCCACTTTCGAAGTCTATCCAATATCCAACATGCGCCTATAACTCCACATCTTGAACGCTTAAATACGTTTCCCAAGATCGTGCTTCAAAGTCCATGCCTCGCATCCGTAAAGAAGGTTGGGCCAGATGTAACATTTTAGACGACGAACACGCAAACATTTATTAATATTACGGCCCCTAAATATTTTGAGCATGATCTTGAAGGTATCAACGTGCTACTTTGATATTTGATTCTGACTTGCTAAATCACTTTAAATATACTTATAATGGTTATACAACAACGTTGATTTATAATCGCCCACTGTATAATTCAGTTTAAGTTGGGATCCTTCTGACTTCACTCAGTGGTCGCTAATGGTATTGACAACCAAGATATACTCTTAACTTGCCTGAGTAGTAGATATTCTAGATAGATGTGATAGAGAGATATGTAGTGAATAGATTTCAATGTAATATATCATTTTTCAAACTTGTTAGGAATAGGGCTTTCATCGATTTTTCATTATTAAATCTTGCTAAACTTTAACGTCTTCCTCTGTTTACTAAATGTCATTAAAAAAATAAATACTACAATATTTATTTACTGTTAAATAGCGTTAAACAATGTTGTATGTTGTGTCAAATATTATGCTTAAATTAAGCATTCAGTGCATTAATGAGCTGAGTCCCACATCGGGCGCCAACTGAAGCCCCCGCACTAAATCACTTCCAATGCCTGTTGCGATAGTTGCGACCCTTCCGTTCTGGCCTGACCTACGAATAGCGTAGCTAATTAATTAACTCTAACACTGCATGTTCACAGATAAATAATGCACGGTTATTTTTGTATCATAAATTAATATGATAAATTGATCATTTGAATCGGATTACTGGATTATTAATTGATATATTTGCGAATCTGATTTTAACCTAATTACGTTACTCTCAATAAGATATATTAATATGTTCAATTAACATAAAAACGTATAAATTTATACCTACACTACATAATAAGATAATCAAAAAGAAAGATAGCGCTTAAATATTAAGTCCTTAAAAGCATGACGTCAGTACTTAGTGTTGCCTCCATGTGGACTAAAATTTAAATAAAAATAAAATTAAATGAAAAATACTGTATTATCCAAGTTTACGTAAGATATCATTATTCGTTTAATAGAATATAAATAAATTAATAAAAATATTTTACTTTATTTTAAGAATATTTAATTATCTTTATCTTTCGAGATATTCAAACTTTCTTAACCCTTTATTTTTCTCACGAGTGTATATCGGCGTTTCACCAAGCTTATCAGGTTTTATGTGTGATAGGGCATGAGATCATGAATTTAATGAAGTTTTTGTACTTAAGAAATCAAAAAATAGATACTATTTAGTGGATGCAGACTGTGCTTAGAACCCTTGAGCTACTAGGCTGTCACTGCTATCATCAGTTACTTATCAAAGACTTTGGTAAGTATTTAATTAAAGGGTTTGCTTGCTTAATATGTCTTCTACATAAAACTAATTATAATTAAGATATTGACGCAATACAATTGACTACAGATGAATTGTACGGCAATATCAACTTAAGAGAAACAAGAGAATATTAGTCGACTTTTTGTCGTTGTTATATTGCACAGCAAATACTTTTGAAGATAATTTTATTACATTATATACGCAAACATCTTTAACGTGAATAAAATATATTCGCAAAAGAAAAGGAAGTCGCGAAAACAAGTTAAGTGAACCTCTGTCCTTCAACCTTTGCTTTTAAATTAAGATTTTCCTTTGACGTTGCTGTTAGCTGCCGAACGAGGGAAATAATGTTTTCTTAATTTATTGAAACAGTACCAAAGCACAAGCGACAAGCGTTTTTGTCGCATTTATATAAAATATATTAACCATGTATGAAAAAACTTTTTGATTTATTAAAAATCTGCTTTCTTAATAAATAAATTTAAAAAATGCAGCCGGGATTAAAACTTCGACTATGACATCGTATAGTAACGTTAAAGCACTAGTCCAATACTGCTATTATTGAAACAATGTCTTACCTATTATGTTTGCTTATAAACATATTACTTACAGTACACTAAACATTTTTCGTTCAACTGTACAATCCCATGGTCGAAGTTTTAAATCCCGGCAGCATTTTTTTATTTTATGTAAAAAGAAAGTTAGCAATATTTCTCTTTTTTTAGAAATATTACTTACATTCTTGTTAACCATTCCAACTAAGCTTATGGTTGTGCTAAGAGATGATTCATTTCAATAGTCGAATAGTCGATTCAAACCTACGACCTGACGATTCAGAGACCGTACCCTGAACCAGTAGGCTATTGATGCTTCAATGTTTACCAATGAGTTTCAGTTTTGTGGTGGTAAAGTGGTACAAGACTAACTCACTAATATTTGTACCCGGTGTATTTCTCCTGTCCCATATGGGACCGAACTGCACTGAAATATTGTAACAATAAGAAGATGAAAATAATTACTTTTTATTATTTTCGTCTTCTTATTGTTACAATATTCTTATAGGAAATGAAAAAGTTACAGAACACATTTTGGACAGTTATCAGGAATTACATGATCTGATTCCCCATTCCCGTTTCACCATCGAACTTCAAGATGAACGGCTGGATTTTATTCTTTTGTGGACATACCTAAAACATGAGCGAAGTGCTTTACTTCGTCTTTCGGTATTCGTACAGCAAAGGAATTAATAGTTTCTCCGTGTCGGTCTTTCCTTCCGATTACAATGTCGATGTTCTCAAAAGTAGAGTGAATAGACATTTACTACGCTAGTGCGTCTTACCATTCAGTATTTCTTTTTCACTTAACAGGTGGGACCACAATCAAGTATTTCTGTTCTCGTCCATTAATTTTATTAAACAATCAATTTCCTTATATAAATTCAAGTTCATGACTTATTCATATTACATTATATTCATAACGAATACATAATAGAAAAAAGTCTATTTTTCTTTCTTATTTCTTTTCAAGAACAAAATGAAACACGTCGCCGCATTTCTGTATAATATTAGCAAAGCAACATTTAATGTCCTTATTCCGTACAATATTTTTTATTATTTTAATCTCATATCTTTTTAAAATATCACGACATTGACAAACGTGACATTCATTTGAAATATTTTAAATGGAAAGTGATTCTATGTGACTTTCGTATAATTCTATAACTTCGTATAATTAAAAAAAATTCATATAATTTCATACTATTTAATTATTCGAAGTTTTTATTCATAAATATTTAAATTTTCTCAAAGATTCAACGAGTTCTATAAAATAAGTCGCAAAAGAAAGTTTTGAATGTTATGTGCAATTTAAAATAAAAACCAAAGGTTTAAGTATATTGTATTTGCTTGTTTTATAATTATGGACTTTCAAAAACCAGAGTGACGTTTGAATACTTAATCCTTATGAAGTATAAAAGCTTTTGAGTTTTATAAAAAAATTCAGCGTTAAGAGCTTTTATGATTTGTTTTTGTTAGCGAGTGTTGTTGTTGCAAATGGTATTGGAAACTTCAAATATTAATTAACCATGGTCAATATTTATCATGGTTGTATCTCGATGGAGTTTTTTTTACTTCATCTGGTTTGCTTTTATAAAGTGTATTACAGCAATGTAAGAGAAGCAAATTAAGCGAATGGATACCACTCCACTATTATATAAAAATAGTCCCCACACCCATCCCAAATTACATTAAGCTTGGGCCAGGGGATTTGTACCTACGATCTTAAGTATTGTAAACTTTGTTATAGTTACGCATAACCATTTGGCTATTGGCGCTTAAAAGTTTGTGTTTTTATATATTATATATGTTCTGCTGTTGGGCAGTACAAGGGCATAGTTCGTAACGTTTTTTTAAGACGTGGATTTCCAGACGATATTTTCCTCCACTGCCAAACACATAAAATTGCAACAAGTTTAGTTTATTGGCGCCAGCACCGGGATCGAAATCGAGTTACTGGCGTACTATGCAACTTCAGGCGATCGCCCGGACAATGAACTACCACGGCTCTATTGACACTTACGTTAGTTCAATGCTGAACATTTGCGTTTTATTAGAAGTCATTATTAATTTTGTTGTGAGGGCTTTTTATATTTTTATTTTGGATATTTGAATTGGGTCCCATTATTTAATGTGCTATTGTATTTTTTCGTAAATCGAACGTTAGCTTTTTTTACTCAGTTTAGACAATTAATCACTTGACCACCGGTAAAGGCAAACATCATGACTTAAATGAAATTCTATGTCTTGCGAAGCTCGATGGGCTGCACTAAAGCTGCGGGACCGGCTATGATATACTCTTTTTTTTAGGCCTGTTAGACACAGGCCTTCTCTACAAAAAGGGGCATATATTTAAGCTGCTTCTCTTTGCTTTAGGTAATAAGTGCATGTATTATATGCGTTATCGTTTTTAAATGATATAAAGTTTATTTCAATCGGGATTAGATTGTACGTGCTAAAAATAAAACAACCTGTCGATACACAGAAAACACAGGGGTACTAACGATTTTAAAGTGAATTCCCATAGAATTGCAGTATAATTTTCATGGAAAGAAAATCGCTCCCCTCTTTGAATATGCGTCGTTATACTTTCTAAAGTCAAAGCGACAGGCTGTTATTGTGTCGTAAAAGCTAATGGTAACATTTTCAGTACCATATTGCTATAAGGCTCGGCCGTCACGACGTTATTACGTATTATGTACGTATGGTAGCGATTATTGAAAACTAGGGCGGGCTTTTTTATATATGTTAGCGGCTGGAAAGGCGATGGCCCAGAATTCAGATCTGAAATTTGATTTTCTAGAATTTATTTTTTCCACCACTATCCTTATACAACTGCTTCATTTTTGTCTTTGCTTCTCTATCTGTCTTTCTCATTCCGGGTGTTAGCTGTTTAAACTGTTCTCAAAGCTAATTCACTGCGCCACTCTTTCATTCCCAGAATAAATTTGGTTTCGGTTTCGAACAAAAATCCTTTGTCAAGGTGCACGACGTTCAAATTAATTTAAATTAAACTCTAAAGTGAATTTATTAACGTTCAAAGTTTTATTAAATTTAACTCACTTCAATTATAATTCGAACTCTCTTGACTAACAAAGTTCAAGCCGGTTCATAATTATTTGTATAAGGCGAAGAAAAAGTTTACGTGACCTTTTGGTAGGTACGTTTGTATTTTGTTCATCGGTAATTATAAAACGAACTTTTTCGATTTCTGTAGCAAAAAATATATTTGGTTTCTTATTTATTGTTAGTTAAACATTAAAAGCCTCATATATAAATATTACAATTGTATATTGACACATGATGCTGTGTGACTGGATTAGAGAAATTCGCGTAGAAAGTGTGAGTTGGGAAAGAGAGACGAAAAAAATGTATAACACAAAGGCGAATGTTAGTGTCGGTAGAGGACTTCCTAGTCAAATATATAGCAACCACAATAGTGACGTACTAAAGACCGATCATATCAGAAGTTGAAACCTACTGGAATGTATGAGGACCGTGGAAAATAGAAATCTGACGAAAGTCCCAGCAGACATGTTTATATTAGTTCTTAAATATTTCGGTTGGAGAACCTATAGTTAAACAGGAAATATTACGTTATATCAAATCATAGAAAGACCGTTCAGCAAACCACCCCCAATAAACTAGCACGCGCATGAACGCAGAAAATGTACTAAACGGTTAACGGAAAATACGGAAATACTTCAGGACTTTCTAAATCAGTAAAATTTTAAATTATATTGGATGCCACACAGGTAGTCTACCGGACAAGACAATAAAATCTGTAGTAAACAAATAATCTAAAAGCACGACTACCATACCTCTTCAATTAACATCATAAAAATACCAACTACCCACATTAACTAAATAAAAATACATTTACAATATAACAATAAGTTTTTCTTCACTCAACGCCACATACGCGGCGTGGCGCACGTAAAAAACGTTATAAGCGTAGAAAAAAACGTCGCTGGCACGTCTCCTCGTCCCACGATCCCTGGTGCCAACTGCAGTGCCACATAACGAGGTAATTACAATAACAATGGATGTACTCATTGACGTTGAATGGGGAAGGCGTTTCGTCTCGAAACAGCCCCATTGTTTGATTTATTCCATCCGACCCCCGCAGTTATTTTTTTATTACGTTTGCAGTTTTTTTCTATCCTGAAATATTTGCCGTTTCCACCCCGGATGTGCCCCCGACGGTGTTTGAGCTCGGAAATATTTATTTCTTTTATTGAAACACTCGTTTGTCGCGTTTAATTTCTTCGAATTCTCTGTAACACGAGGAATGGAAATTATTACATTTTCCAGGAGGAGGCGTGGTTGGAAGTTAATCAAAAATGTAAGTTCTTAAGGCTTCTACTCTCTTTAACAATATCTCCGTGTGGTATAATTTGTATTACGTTACGAATAAATCATCTGAAAACAAATTAGCCATCAGAAAAATAAATTATCTCCTTATATAACAATTTTATGTTAAGTTTTCGCTAACGCTGTGTAAAGTCGGTTCTATACCTATTATATTACCTAATATACAACCCATTTTGATACAATTCATTATTCGTACTAACTTGGTTATCTACGTAAATTATGGCAGTCAAGAATGTAACCTTCAAGTATAACGAGTTCTGGAGTGAAGACCGCGGAGGGGCAAACGCGGAGTTGGACTTCCTAAGACTAGGTGGAGTGACAATCTTCGCAGGACGGTGGGCAGAAGTTGGATGAGAGTGGCCGAGGATTATGCTCAATGACTTGCTTTTGGAGAGGCCTGTGTCCAGCATGCTTTTTAAACAACAAAAATACCCTTAGCCTGCTTTGTGCTTATCAAAGTTTATTTGAAAATACTAAACAGGATTTAGTTCACCTTTGTATATTTATTTTGGTGGAATAAATGATTTATCTATTATGTGAAACTTGTGTACAAAAATAATTTTCAATTAGTAAAAATATATTTTTCTTTGTTCCAGAAGCCGATTACACACTGGACGATTCATTTTGGAATGAGGAAAGCCCAGTTGGTAAGTCCATGCTTATCCATTACAGTTGTGTCGATTTTCATCTTCATATTCTTGAAAGCTTTTCTGAATGTGAATGCATTAGTTGCGTTTGTGTTATAAAAAATATTTATGTTAACATTTATCATGGACGCGACAAACTACACAGACACGAAGTAATCATAATGTGAAGGTAATAAAGTTACCTTTTACTGCTCAACATTTGACGCTAAACAAGCTTACCACAAGCAAACTTGAGCTCGGTCATGTAATATCGCGAACGAGTGTCATTGTTATGCTCATATTGTTATAATAATACTAGACAAAAGACGTAGAAGCTACACTTATGAATTAAAAAAAAACTTATTTAGTTCTGAAATTTTGAAATCTGGATCACGATTACTCTATTTATCTCATTTTCTACGGGAGAAGTTCTGAAATTTTGAGAAGAACTGTTGACACTTCTGAAAGAATTTAGTTATCCGGCAAATTTCGTAACGCCTAATTTTTTGATAGTAGTTAGTAGCAGAACCTCAAAAAGTCAAAAATTTGAACCGGACGGGATTTTGAGGATTTTATTATTGACATTTATGATATGACGTATGGTCTGTTTGAAGTTTCCATTCTTTGGCTGAACAACTGAACGTCATGAAACACAAAAATGTAAGAATCATCCAATTTGGTGTAGTAGTCCGGATATTAGGTGCGTACATACATTTCGGCGATTCACTTTTATTTATATAGATATATTATAACTATCATATGCTGGTTATTATCTGGTTTGTGTTCCAGTGGGCTCGGTATAAGGTGATAATATGCAACGTCATTCGAAGAAGAATTGAGTGTATAATATTTTATTGAATACTCGTTCGGCACCTCTTTCAAAAGTAACAATTTACAAATACGTTGGAATGTTATGTAAATATCCTGTTTATTATCCAATATAACATTTAGTACATCAAATATAAAGAAATTAAAGTGTAACAAGGGCGGATAAATATACAAAACAACTTTTAACGTCAATTTTTTCACAAAAGCAGCTTGTTCCCATCTCTAACATATGCCTTACTTTTTAATTCAACGACGAAAGAAATATCGCTCATAAACCAGCCGCGGGGAGAGCTCTTAAAACATGCAGCGGTTAAAACGCGCTCTTTCAGGATATCCTCCGCAATATATCAGTAGGAAGCCGGGTCTAGCGGCCGGGAAGTAAGGCAATAACCATCGCCGTCGCTGACTCGGATACTACACCTTGATGTTTATGAATTTGAGATGACTTTTCTCCTTTTTATGCCGAAATACAATTTTATCTTTCAAACTTCGCCTCCGAATGATGCTCTTATGGTTACCTCAAATGTGATATCTTCTTCAATAGTATTCAGCTTGAAATTAAATTAGTTGTTATGGTTGTATACATGGTACTTGTGGATCGGTTTTGTTCAGCGACTGGGTGACCGCCCCAAGTTGCATCATGAGCAACTCGTGTTTGACTTGATAAATAAAGCACCTGATTTCGATGATTCTTTTTTATATGAAAGCTAGTGCGTTCCACGAATCCATGTGCCATAAATCCCATTTCAATTTGGTCCAATTCTGACAATGGCATCCATGAGAAAACAATATAAGTCTTAAACTAGCATTAAGTATTTACCGCGACCAATAACTCAATACCACGCCAACCGATTTCGATGATTCATTTATTATTGGAAAGGTTTAGAATCTAATCAAACGATGACAGTTTGATTAGATTCTGATTAATTGTATTTTGTAATATTCCTACGAAATTTCAGACATACAAATGGAGCGTCCGCGCGTTATGGCGTTTGATTTGATTTGAATTGGGTTTATGTTTTTGCTCGTAAATATACTCATATTAATTTCAAACATCGTAGATATATATCTAACAGACCCTTGCTGACTAGTGGTGAACCATTTCAAATTCTCCCTGTAGGAATAGCTAACTCGATAGGTGCTAGTTAAAAACAAGTTTTTAAATTTGTTTCCGCGGGTCCGGGGCGCAGGGAGCAACGAATATTGAATCGGCTTTGAATTTCACAAAATAGTACGCTTTTCTAACTCGCAGGTCGGCCGGTCGCCGACTAACGAACTCTGCTCTGAACGAGCAGCAACTAAAAGTTGTCCCGGAAGCGTGTACGTTCACCGCCAGGTGGAGCTTTTTCAATTAAGTTCATTATTTCTCCGGCTTTTGCAACGAAATAATGAAGTGTTTATACCGACAGAAGAATTATTAAGAAATCTGGTACGCGTTTACTTCTTACTTAGCGGCTCGCCCCGGTCGCAAAGGCGTGATATTAAAATAATACATAATTAAAGTTAATAAAGAAATCCATTTTGGATAGACGTTACGTAAAATTCATTCATAATTTCAAGCCTATGGCTTAATTTTAGAAATGAACTATTAAATGATTGAATGAATGATTCACTGGTTAATTTGCTTCAATAAAATAATTTTAGCAATATATTATATTACACATAAAATAATTAAGTGAAAATTTTATTATCTAATAAAAAAGTCCACGAACCAAAATCATGCAGCCAGTACTAAGAAAAAATTCTGTAATATACCACCAGCTATTTTGCAATGTAGTTGATAACGATTAATGTAAGTAATTGTCAGTCTTATGTTACTTGTTGATTGTAAAAGCGTTTTGACTCTTTGCCTCTACGCCGTGCTACGAACTTGTATGACCTCTAAGCCACGCTACGAAATTATCCATTGAACGGAACGTAATTGCTACGGAACCATTGAGCTTATTATTCGTGACGTCATAAATATAAAATTGCTACATTCGGTCTCAGACATTAACATGTGGCTATATGACATGCACGCCCCAAGTGTCGTACAGTCGCACTCGTAAAAGTCGAGCGCGTCACGCATGCTCGCGTCTCACGCCTTGTGACTCTGCACGGGTGGTTGAGCACGAGGGGTCGCTAACCCGTACAAATTATTGTAGCTGAGTATACCTCCAGTGTATGATTATGGAGATCCGAGGTACGCCTTTTCGTGTAAATTTTATTTTGCAAGGATTCATGCAAACGTATTGGATCATTTTAAAGTAAAATATAATAAAAGTTGTGTCCTTAAAAACTGTTTCTAATTTTAGTGATAGTAGAAATGTGTATCTTTGGTATTTACAAAAAAATTACAATTATTGGAATAATTAATCCATTTCTTTTTTTTTTTGTATTCATTTATATTATAACCTATTTGCTCTCATATCTATAGATGTAATTGAAAATATAGTTTTTCGGAATAAGTTGCTACGAGTTACGCTTTTGAGCTACGAGAACTTATGACAAATACGTCTATTTAAGAATCCAGTACCATGCCAAGAAGATAAATTGCTGAAACAGATGTCATAACATTTGGGTGGCAATTGGGTTGCAAACCAGAATATTAAGCCTGAATACCTACAACCCCTCTGTACCACTAAAGTCAGGGGCACTTTTTATGCACATTCATACATCTATCATCACAGGTTCGTTGATACTGTAGTTTCACCCGATTATTTTCCAGCATAGATCCTCGCATTTATTTTCGGAATGTATTCAAACTTTTGATATTCTGATTTAAAAAGGCAAACGTTCGTCATAATAAGGTTTCTAGTGTTATTACAGTCAATCCATCCCTGCTAGGGATTTGTTGTGATAGTCTAAGTTCTCGGAAATTTCTATATTCGGCTTGCTCCACCCGCCGGCGTAGACTTAACAAAGTTTAATTTAAAATAACATAGCTTATGGAACATGCTAAGCAAACGGTAATAAGTCGTTTACGTAACGCCTTACGTCACGTCGGTTATGCAGCGTTTTCAGCCAAGCTTATTTGTCCGCTGATTTGTTTCCATTGTACACTTTCAGTTAAAAAGAAGGATCTTTTTGAAAGGAGAAAGAACCTGTCCTGCAACGCGTCGGCACTTCTACGGACAAAACGTAACATATGCAGTTAGCCGCTCGATTAGTGAAACTGTAGCTTTCTAAAAGTCTTTTTACATTCACGTAATAGTCGCCGTGTCGTCGTTTAATATACTACTCCCAGCTTTACGACGGTCCGTCGAAAATTGATTCCAGGGATAAGAGACGAATTAACACTCACTAGGCAATTCAGTTTACTTCTATTAGATAAACGTGTTAGCCCCTTCATTATTTAGTTGCGCTATTTAGTAAAAACTTAATTCGCATGGAGTGACCACTTACACAAAAAAAAAATTAAAATTTGAAAAAAGGCATGTGCAGTATCTGGGAATCATGATCAAATGAGAGTTTTTCCGTTTGATTGTTTCTCTGTCTCCCACATGAAAACCGTATCGTTTAATTTTATTAAAAATTCGAACACTATTCCTTATATTGTACAGGTGATGTTTGCGTTATCCGCATACAGGCTATGCATTCGTATAAATCCATCTCCTCTCGTGGGGAAGCCGGCACAAAGGGCTGAGAGCTTGGTCCTCAACTTTGTACTGACCTAAAAGTAGTGCAGTGTTGCACAGATTTAAACTATAATAAACCCTAGAACACATTCATTCTATGTGACGCTCAACTATCATTTGGGCAAATATTTGTATAAAATAGTTTTGAAACCCGAGTGCGAGATATTATGGTACGACATGGTTACTATTTAAAACGTAAACACAATTACAATGAGAGTGACTGCGTATTCTCAAATTTTATAACGCTTCCTAAAGTATTAAAAGGGTTTTTAAATGTCTTGATAGTCCTCCGATAAAAACTACCGACCGAGTCGTGGTTTGGCCCTCTCGGGCGCTCTTTTGGTATGCTAACGATGGATGAATGAACTCGATGGCCCTTGTGCAATTGCGGTCAGGGCTAAAAGACATAGGTTTTAACGGGTAACACCGCAGGGCGCAGCTAGTAAACTATATACTATTTTAGACTCTATCTCCATATTTTCATCAAAATGAAAACAAGAACGCGAACATGAAATTTGACTTCTTAGGTTTCATAATTATATTTTTATTCTATATACAGGGTGTCGCGAAACGTACCACCCACTTAACGCTGGACGTTTAATTATGGGACAGTCTGTATATACTGAATTTAAAATTAAATCTAACCAGTATGCTTTATTGAACGTCGTCTATTGGCTAAGAATTTGACTTATGATCTAATGGGGTCACCATTATGTATCACGGTATGAATTCTAGCCAGTTTGCAAAGACTTTTCCGTTGCCATAAACAGAAATGTTTCATAAATACTATAAAATAAGAACTCAACAACCACAATTCATTTAGTTTGTTTGTTCGAGATTACGAAATTTAATAAGTTTGTTCTTTAAAAATAATTTCGAGTTCGTCGGAGGTTAATAAGTGATCCTGTGGCCACGTCTAGACGCTCGGAGGTCGATCTAAAAGTTAATTGGGTGAAATTGCTCAACTTACATTTTTATGATTACTTAGGCTCTTTTATTACTGAAACTCGAAAGCGCGAGTAATTTGTATTGAAAAAAGAATTCTCTTGTGCGTTCTAACGAATTTTCAATCCACTTTAAGCAGAATTTATTAGATAGCTAGTTAGTTAGTCCCCCGACACGAAGACCGATCTAACCAGTTTGCAGTTTTAACGTATCCCAATGACTTATTCGTTATTTTTACTATTACTTTTTTATTTTTTTTTAAATGAGTATTGCGAATAGGAAGGGAAATGTATTGACGAGATTGATGATTTACTGTAAAAAGGACAGGAAAAGAGTATTTCTATCGGTCGATTATTTTATTTATCGTCGTATATCGTATCGTATCATATAGTACAGAACTTAAACAAATTAAATTAAATGACAGAAGTAAAATAGCTAAATTGATTTTCGACTTAATTGAATTATTGATTGACACAATAGAGTGTGCCGGAGTTCGTTCTAAAAGTAGGATTATGTTTTATATGATATAATAAGGTAGTCTGTCTTGTATAAGAAATGAAATTGACACAAACGGAAAAAAATGGTAATTTTACATCAATCACTATAATTTACAATTTGTCTGGACTGTTTTTTTAAAGAAAGTTAGCAATACTTCTTTTCTTTTTTTAGAAATATTACTAACATTTCTTTTATTTACTTTGATACCTTAAGTTAAGTTTTTATAATATTTCTATAAAAAGTAAAATACAGAAAAATATCATACAAAATACAATAACATTATAAAAACCTAATCTAGTGTGTGCCACCGGCATCACGAAGCAAAGCTCAAGCAACCGGTGGTTAGGGCGACATAGAGAGAAACCTCCTGACGATGCGTGCCGTGTACCTACGACCTTACGATTAGCAGACCGTACCCTAAACAATTAGGCTATTGATGCTTCAACGATAATTATCTTATTTACTGCACCCCTCTATCTACGTAACATGCTCAGCGGTTGTACACTAGATAACAATATGATGTGGTCGATACACGTTCTCTCTGCCAATCGTTCTTGTCTTCCTCTTTTTGTCTTAAGCTATTATTGACCCACGTAACATACTCTGCTCTATATAAATCCTCTATTAGGGCAAAGTATTAATACACAGTTTCTCATTCTGACATTAAATAGATCCTTATCAAATTTAGTATTTAAAGTGAAAAGAGTTAATAGTCTTATTTTAAAAGATAAATAATCGTTCGGCCACAGAAAATCAATTTGCACATTCACTCCCACACGTGAACAACATACACACTGAAATTACACGCAAAAATATGACAAATTATATTTATAAAGTATAATAATATATAAATAAATAATTATAGTCATAAATGATCGTGGGATGAAGAACTAGCCCCTAACACATAGGACTTGATTCTAGTTTACGTGACAGCGAAACATATTTGTTAACATAATACAATAGCCTAGTATGATTAATTTGAAATTTAAAATCTATTAAAACACAAAAACACTTTTACACAAACCGAATTTATTATACTCGAGTGCGATGCTAGCACTACTGGTTGACGCACATTTCCTGAAACAATATGTTTTTGTTGGAGTTGGTTGGCTTGAGGGTTTTGTAATTACTTCACAATAAAGACCGCTTAGAGACTATAAATCACAGTAATGAGTTTGTATACGTGTGGATGATTGATGTCAGACATTATGTATGTGAAAACTCCGTAAGACTTCGCAATCACGCCGCCGTGACGCGCTCCAGTTGTGACTCTGCATGCGTGTACATAATTTACATAAGTATTACTGATATTTACATCTTTATTGTTATTAGATAATTATAAAAGGTTTATGAAATTAATACCAGAAGTATGCTGGAATTAACATTTTTAGTAGACATTCAACTTTCGTGTTCGATCACTTTTGTTTATTACGCTTTTCTTGAAGGCAGTAAGCAAGCTTGGCACAAAGGTGTTGTGGATTTCTCAAAATAAATTATGATCGTATGATCCTGCAGGGCATCGTTCTCTGTTGTCCATTCTATACAATTATACAATTGTACACTTGGTAACTCATTCTGCTAACCCTGGTTGTTTTTAAATCATTCCATGTTTATTAATTCCCATATCATATAATTTTTATTTGTCACTAAAATTTATAATATACATTCTTGTGTGCCCGAGATGAAGACCTGGAGAAATACAGTCGAAAAAGTCCATTGTCTTTTCTAGGTAACAAAGTAAAAAATAAAATGGACTTATGTAGATAATTTTCACATTACAATAGAGTTGTAATAAAAGACACAACTGCAAGCAAAAAAATGAAGTAATATTTCGTACAACTTAATTAACTTTAAGTGTACAGCGCTGCAAGCAGCAAAATACATACATCAAGGCAGCTTTGCTTGCAAAACGTTGCGGACGCCTGTCGTCCAAGAAAAGTTGACACCTAATGAAGCAGTGGGTTCTTCGTTCGCGTTCAGAACTCTCGCTGTTCGAAAGGAGTGGGGTAGATCAAAGTAAATTTGTCGGTTGGTTCAGGTAGTACCGAAATTTACAATGGATTTTGTCGGCGGAACGAGTTTTGATGAATTGCTTAATTAAGGTTACGCGGGAAGCGGGCGTCGCGAACGTGTTGTGTGGTTAGAGTTATAACTTTGCTACACAATAACGTATTTACCGAGGTCTCGTTTCACTGTTGCTATTAATTCTCAGTTGACCTCATCAAGTCGCGATCATTGTTCCCAATTTGTACGTGTTACAGTCGGCTTAATGGCTTTAGTTTCAAGATGTGCTTAACTAGGTTTTCCTTACAGATTTTCGGTGGATTTCTGACTGTTACGAAGTCATTTTCCCATATGTAAGTTTCCCCGCTCCTTGTTATTGTAACGTCAAACATTCGTAATATATTTCAGAGCTGAATTTCCATTCTTTCAATAAGAAATATGCGATTTTGGATCTTCTCTACTATTTTCTCTAGTTTCACTTGCAAATTAAACAGGTAACCGGTCCATCGTGTAAGAAGTCCAAAACCTGTCTACTGGATGATTGGCATTCCATTTTCAAAAGTTTTTATCGTAATTGCTTATTTATATATTATGTCTACTACTTTCACAAACATGGGCTTGATGTATTTTTTTAAAAATGTAACGTATAATTAAATTGTAATATTAAGTGCAATGCTTATTCATGGATGGAGTATGCATTTTGACTACACTATTAAAAAGATAAGAAAAGAGAGAGAAAAAGAAGTCTCATCAAAGCAGGGTAGGTTGTCCGCCATACATCGGATACAACTTTGATACGTAATAATCTGAAAAACGGATACTGGTACAAGCTTAAAAGGTAAACCATCAGATAGTAAGCCGAACGCGCTGGTATAACGCCATCACTGCCTTGTAGTAACACTTGAGTATTCTTGATTGTACGGCACAATCAGAGAATTATCACGAAAGTATTCCGCCGTGAAGATATAAAGTATATCTTACCTTACGTATCGACCGTTAAGTGGGGTTGATCAATTGCACTCTTTATAAGAAGTTAGGCAACGCACTTGCAATTCTAGTTGTTTCTGGAAAGCGGTGGTCACTTAACATTTAGTAAGTTCTTCATAAAAAAGAGTATGGGAAATCTTGTAATAGTTAAGACAAGACGCCAAATCAAGACGGTCAAGTTATTTAAATATTTTAGTACTAAAAAGAATTTCATTCCCTAATGTGTTCATGTTGACATTGAATTATATTAAAGTTAAATAAAGCAATTACTGTGTTATCTGATGCGCGAACTCGAGGGCTATGTTTAAAGCGTTTTGCTTTAATTTTATTCATTCAAATTTAGTTGTAGAGATATATAAGAGAAGAAAGTAACAAGAAAACTTTTACAACTTTTCATCTGTACACACCTTTAAGATTAAATAGCATTCAACAATACTACGTTTCATAATTCAGTTTAATAAAACTCCTAAAGATTTTCGTGTAATCAAATATTTGTTATAAACTCACGAATTTGGATTGTCAATAAGGAGAAATTAATGTTTGATACATTATATCGACAATTGTTCCGATCTTATCACTTAGTTTCTCGCATGAAAATGCACATGATTCAAAGAGATTGGCGAACTTGTGAAGACTTTTTAACTTTCTCCTTCCCTGGCGTCAAACTCCAAAATGGTGTAGTATTTTTTACAATATTTAAGCAAGTGTTTGACCATTGTTAAGTGAAGAATGAATATAAGAGAGACAAACGGAAACGAATAAAGATAGTAAAGCGCTTTTCGTTAATACTCCTGTTTAAATAATTAACCCTTTTTTTAAAGAGGTGGCAAATATTTTAAATATCCCAAAATCCACAAAACAAACAGAATGAATTGGACAGGCGCGTTTCCAGCTAAATATATAACAGGAAAAGGTTATCAATTCGGTAGTATTTTTTAATGTTCTTCGTCATTTGAAATCGATTTTTAATATCTTGAACTGCGACTACTTATAAAGGGGTCTCGTTTCAGGTTGATTAATATAGGACATCCCAAAATGTAACATTAAAATGGTTGTGTTTATGAAGGTGTTGATTTATGATATTTGTAGGTCTTACAATCTGAGGCTAGCTAGAGATGGGAGATGGTAGGGACTTAAGGACAACACGGACGATTGTAGAAAATTTGCTCTTTTTTTATATTATGTTTCCATGACGTCACACATTGGACAAAGATAATTTTTATAAACAATATTTTATTTTATTTTTTATTATTATTTTGACGGAACCTTCAAGGTCAAGTTGTAGGCATCAACTAGTCTATAATAAAAGCACAATTTACTCAAAATTTGTTTGTCTCAGTTTATAAATGAAGCTCTCAGCACTATTAATAATCCCCTTTCGAATATGACTGACACGTTCAAAGACAAATGAATGGGTTAACAGCTCGGATAATTTGTCAAACTTATTCCGGCACGAATTGAAACTGAGCGGGCAACTCAATTAGTCACGTCGGAGGACGAATCGCGGGCGCCCGCGTCTCCGGTGCGCATTACAAAAGATTTACTTTCCATGAATACGCTTTCAAACTTAAATGGAATTGGATGAGGGCTTAATAGAATTATCTGAGATGGGTGCTGTATGAGTTGGCCGTTCAAACGCGCCCGCTCTTGTATTCAATCTTCTAATCCACGCTTAAAAACGAGGATTGTGCGTCACGTGCGAATTAGAGCGGTATTTTCAATTCATCGGTTATTTAAAAAGGATATCATTGGTATATTTACAAAAATAGGTCAGTCATTTATACAGAGCGTATTAAGAAAATAAAATAACTTAAGAATAACAGAAGAAAGAGATATATCGTAGAAGTACTTACAATGAAAATGTATATATGATTGAGAACTAGAAATTCGATCAAACAAATCAATTATTATGCTTCCATATAAATATAATACACAGATAGACTATTACGCACATTTTAAACTTTATAAATATATATATGTATATATATTCATATAAACATATATATTATATATGATTACGTTAAATAATTGTTGCTTCAACTGGTTCAAAAAATAAATTCTATTAAATCTTACATAACCGGCCTTTACATAAATAATAAAGCCAACAAGTATTTAAAAACAAGAGTAAAGCTGCCTTAAATTTAAGGAGAAGACAAACTTCAAACAAGATTAACGTTCGAACGGTATCCTCATAGCTTTCCAAATATCATTTGAAAAGTGGACGCGGTACGGCTTAAGTGAGTTGTTGATTAGTTTCAGGCAAATGTTGGAACTGTTTGTTTACTGAGCTCTCTTTAACTACGTCTAGGGTCAACTAATATTTTGTTTGTCTTCTTTGTTTGCTTGTATGAAGTCGAGTTTGATTAATAGAAGATTATAATCATAGGATAGTTCGACTCTAAAGAACAGGGCTACAGATTCTATGATAAGGAAACAGACAACGCATTTCTCTCTTGGCATAAATATACCTTAACTATATCAACAAGCCACAACATTATTCATGTCAACTATCGAATGATGGGATGGGGACAACACCTCTAACCATTAGACTATTGATGCATCATTATACTTCCATGCCTTGAAACTGGTACAAACCAGTACCTCGTTGCTAACTTTATCTTTTTATTGTTGATGGAGGGGGAAATCTACAACAAGAAACCCCGCCTTCCAGGGGGAACCGCGGGTTATGTGGATCCACTAAAAACTCTCCCGGTGGCCCTTCCTTCGGTGCTTGTTGAGGGGCTCCGGTATCTCCAGTGGAACGCACCTGCTCTCGAAAAGTACGTCCCGGGGAAGGTTAATCCCTCCACGCAGTGCAAGGCGACACGGGCTAGCCGATGTTACCCTCTTCCGGGGTCTACTATAGCGGACGGCAAAGGCCCCCACCCTTGTCGCCCAGTGAACCTGGGGTCCCATTTAGTCGCCTTCTACGACAGGCAGGGGCTCCGTAGTCTTATTCTACGAGCGCTACTGGCTGTTGACTTTATCTTAAGTTAAGTTGAGAAGACATATTTTATGGCAGTTTATGAAAATCCATTATGCTTTAGACTGTAAATAGCTGGCTATTTTTTTATATTTTTATTAATTTTACTTTTTTTAATACAATATCAGTATCTTAAAAGTTATTCTAGATTTGTCTAGACACGTTGTTCTCACACACTTGTTACGTAAAGATACAAATTTCCCGTTAACACGGACACTTGTAACAAAAAAATATTTTCTTCTTTAAAGTCGGCACGAGTTGTGAACATAAAGGAGCATCGCTGTTGCACTTGGATTGGATTAATTCCTCTTTGAGGTTAATAATACTGTCGTGTTATATATTTAATGATCAGGTTCTTAACTAGGAGTGATTCAATAATTGCGACAATTCGCAATTTCGTATATTCGTGATTAGGATTATAAGTTTGCTTAATTATTTTGATAAAATACTGAATACATAAAGTCGACAACCCTACGCCGTGGTACGGTGGTGCCCTTGTAAATTGGAAACTATCTAGAAACGGACTTTCGCATTTGCCTTTGATCTCATATTTGACTTGAGAGTTTGTGGACCATTGAAATCTTATTATCAATAGAGCTACATTCAAATGGTACTTAAAGATCAATGTTTGATAGTACTAAGTTATGTAATCTATTACTTGAAATAAACCAGTAAGGGTTGAACCCTCTGCTTTATTGTCGTTTATTTATTTTCTAAACAAAAGTCTCGAAAATGTGTATGAAATCTATAGTACTAAAGTTTACGTTTTTTAATATATTTTTATTTAGTTTATTTTAATTTATTGTGACAAAATATACCATTTAAATCGACATAATATACACATACAATATATATATGTTTTACTTACTTTACACTTTTTAAAAACTAAATACAATTCTCCTCATTGCCTATTACCTAATCCTCAATTACTGTTCAAAAATATATTTTTAATTTATTTTTATTTAGTTTATTTTAATTTATTGTGACAAAATATACCATTTAAATCGACATAATATACACATACAATATATATATGTTTTACTTACTTTACACTTTTTAAAAACTAAATACAATTCTCCTCATTGCCTATTACCTAATCCTCAATTACTGTTCAAAAAAATATATTTTTAATTTATTTTTTACTATTTTTTTTGAGTCTACCGTAAGATCGATTCTTAGCAATTGAAACGCATTAAATAGTTTTGGTACTAAATGTTTAGTGCATCTACCCCCGTAATTGCCGATGCCGTTACCTATCGCCCTTCTCTGACCCGTTTAGCTTATGATCGTGTATATTTATTTTTAAATTATATAATTATGTTAAAGGATTCCCTAACTATGCTTTTTATTTATGTAACTTCTCCGTTGCCTCGAAGATATGGCTTATAGCGATAAGGCCGCTTGGCCGCCTTTCGGTTTAGTTTATTTTATACTCAAGTTGATTGCACCTATTTTCAACCGACTTCAAATTCTGACAAATTCTGAAAATTCTGACATCCATGAGAAAACCAAATAAGTCTTAAATTTGTAATAAGTTGTGCATAAGAAATGGACGAATAGCTCAGTATTACGTTAAACGATTTCGATGATTCACTTTTTATTCGAAAGGATCTATTTGGTTAGGTTCTGATTACTTCAATTTCGTAATAATCCTAAGATAATTCGAAAATACAAAAAGGATGTCTGCTCGTAATAGCGTGTAACGTTTTTATTCGATTTGAATTTTTATATATATTTAAAGATATATATATATATATATATATATATATATATATATATATATATATATATATTTATCTCATTTGTTATAACATATATAATAATTAAAATAAAATGACAAGCTCGGTCACATTTGGAACCTCATAATATCTGTCTACTAGTTGTCCGTACTGTGTTAAAAACTATATTATAAACTTATTGTAGCACGTAGTAATATATTTGCCATCGCCGCCATAAAAACATATCAACAGCAATCTTATTGGAGCAGTCGCTTTTTTTTTAAATCTACCAATTTGTACCGTGGAAGTTCAAACCGGTATGAGCCTTAAGTTTCATCATAGCCAACAGGATTTGTGTCACTGCAAATGACGTCAAAATATAATACACTGCCTGATAATGGTTTGTGAGTAGTTACTTTTTTTTCTATTATTGTGACTATTTCGGGCTGCAATCCGAAATTTTAGCATTGCAAAACAATATTCCGTTCTAAAATAATTTAAAAATTACTTCTGCATTTAAATGGAAGGAACATCAATATTCACAAAGAATAATGAAGAAATTAGAAATTCCATAATGAAAACAACAAACCTGAAGCAGTGCTGCATTTTATATTCAGTTCCCATCGTAATCGAGTGGCGACGATCCAATCGCCTTCTGCTAACTCTCCTCTCTCTCCTATCCTACATATTGCAGCCGAGTTCTGTAATTATGATTTTAAATTTATGCAATTCCAATAACTTAATATTCATTTTAATAACATTTGAGAAAATCTAGAATAGATTATATTTCGCTCGTCTGCTTGACAAGTATCTTTCTTTATTTTTACCAAGTCAACTTGCTTTCTTTATAAATCCGTGCGGGTAGGTTCAAATGATTTTTAACTTAATTAATGAATAGATGGAGCGCTGAAGATTCACGACTCGACGATCACAACTTAGTGACGATGCAGATATAAACATACTTCAAATTCTGACAAATTTTGAAAATTCTGACATCCATGAGAAAACCAAATAAGTCTTAAATTTGTAATAAGTTTGTGAACAAAAATGGACGAATAGATCAGTATTACGTTAAACGATTTCGATGATTCACTTTTTATTTGAAAGGAGCTATTTGGTTAGGTTCTGATTACTTCAATTTCGTAATAATCATAAGATAATTCGAAAATACAAAAAGGATGTCTGCTCGTAATAGCGTGTAACGTTTTTATTCGATTTGAATTTTTATGTATATACATATATATATATATTAAATAATAATAATATATATATAAATATATATATATATATATATATTTATCTCATTTGTTATAACATATATAATAATTAAAATAAAATGACAAGCTCGGTCACATTTGGTACCTCATAATATCTGTCTACTTGTTGTCCGTACTGTGTTAAAAACTATATTATAAACTTATTGTAGCACGTAGTAATATATTTGCCATCGCCGCCATAAAAACATACCAACAGCAATCTTATTGGAGCAGTCGCTTTTTAAAAACTAAATACAATTCTCCTCATTGCCTATTACCTAATCCTCAATTACTGTTCAAAAAAATATATTTTTAATTTATTTTTATTTAGTTTATTTTATACTCAAATTGATTGCACCTATTTTCAACATACTTCAAATTCTGAAAAATTCTGACATCCATGAGAAAACCAAATAAGTCTTAAATTTGTAATAAGTTTGTGCACAAGAAATGGACGAATAGATCAGTATTACGTTAAACGATTTCGATGATTCACTTTTTATTTGAAAGGAGCTATTTGGTTAGGTTCTGATTACTTCAATTTCGTAATAATCATAAGATAATTCGAAAATACAAAAAGGATGTCTGCTCGTAATAGCGTGTAACGTTTTTATTCGATTTGAATTTTTATATATATTTAAATATATATATATATATATTTATCTCATTTGTTATAACATATATAATAATTAAAATAAAATGACAAGCTCGGTCACATTTGGAACCTCATAATATCTGTCTACTTGTTGTCCGTACTGTGTTAAAAACTATATTATAAACTTATTGTAGCACGTAGTAATATATTTGCCATCGCCGCCATAAAAACATACCAACAGCAATCTTATTGGAGCAGTCGCTTTTTTTTAAAAAAAATCTACCAATTTGTAACGTGGAAGTTCAATGACCGGTATGAGCCTTAAGTTTCATCATAGCCAACAGGATGTGTGTCGCTGCAAATGACGTCAAAATTGAATACACTGCCTGACAATGGTTTGTGAGTAGTTACTTTTTTACTTTTTCTATTATTGTGACTATTTCGGGCTGCAATCTGATATTTTAGCATTGCAAAACAATATTCCGTTCTAAAATAATTTAAAAATTAATTCTGCATTTAAATGGAAGGAACATCAATATTCACAAAGAATAATGAAGAAATTAGAAATTCCGTAATGAAAACAACTACCTGAAGCAGTGCTGCATTTTTTATTCAGTTCCCATCGTAATCGAGTGGCGACGATCCAATCGCCTTCTGCTAACTCTCCTCTCTCTCCTATCCTACATATTGCAGCCGAGTTCTGTAATTATGATTTTAAATTTATGCAATTCCAATAACTTAATATTCATTTTAATAACATTTGAGAAAATCTAGAATAGATTATATTTCGCTCGTCTGCTTGACCAAGTGTCTTTCTTTATTTTTACCAAGTCAACTTGCTTTCTTTGTAAATCTGCGCGGGTAGGTTTAAATGACTTTTAACTTAATTAATGAATAGATGGAGCGCTGAAGATTCACGACTCGACGATCACAACTTAGTGACGATGCAGATATAAACATACTTCAAAAAACAAAAAATCTGTCCGAACCGATCTACTCACTAATTTACTTTACGTCACGTCCCGTTATGATGTACCCGAGCCCGGTCTGCATGCCATCCATATTTTACAAGTAATACAAAATCGTTGTCTACGACGAGCCTGAGCTCAATGTCGATACAGGGTTATCGACAATAGCCCAATTCTTTAGCAGGCATCTCGACAGTTTTTCGACACTTCCACCAAATGTTCTAACAAACTTCTTGTAAGTACCGCCACTTATAACCTTTTCTACTAAATTCGTTACCATTGCACACGCTAGATCTTTAAAATTTCGTTGCGAATAATCCTCGCTTGTTCGCGTTCGCGTGTTACCGCTAATTTATGGGCAGACTCCTTAGATGCAAAGCCCCGGCGTTACAAGTATAGGTTGTGAATGAGCGCTTGCTTTGTAGTTCTTCTATCAAGCAACGGTAACACACATAAAGACGACGTATCTCACGATATACGTTGGAACGTAAGAGCACGCCAAACTATAATTGCCTATCTGTCGCAATCACGATGCTCGATGAAAGGGATCGCCCCAGATACGTCAATCAGACCCATCATTAATTAGCGGAGGCAACAAATGCATAATTAATAACTTTATTTGATGACACCGATAGTGATGCTACATATTTCTTATCGATATTTTTATGATAAATTTAAAAGCAAGCAGTATATTTACTAGTAAAACTTTTAACGATATTATGTGCGCACTCTCTCTTTAAATTACGAATTGTTATAGTTATTTACGAATTTCTGGCGCGATTTCTTCTTCATACTCTTTGTCGTTATCATTTATCTGGTTTAGATTACCATAATGCTACCAATATCACAGTCAACAAATTCTCTTTCAAACCATTTTAAGGAGTTCCCTAGGTATCTTTGCCAAGGTCCTATGCTAACAAAGTTTATACCACCTATTTAAATCCAAATTCTTTTATAAAAATATCGGAATTGGTTAATAAATGACGGCGCTATGAGTGCGCAAAAAACGCAGACTAATTAAGAAGTTCTTTTTTGAAGTCGGTTAAAATCAAGCTTTTTGGTTAAGTGTAGAAACGACCATCATCTTCACTTACACTTTATAATAACTCTTTGTCCTTTATCAAACAATTATCCAAATATTCGTTAACTTGGTTAATACGCAAAGAGTTTTGAGTTGGGACGGCGGACTTCTAAGAATATCTATATAACATATATGTATCTGTATGTGTACGCCCTTTATGATAGCATAATTATATACCTATGCATTTCACCAATATAAATAGATTTTATTAAATTCTATACAACTTTGTTCCGGGGGATGGAAGAAAATACTACTAGACATTCAGTCTACCTTCGTAGCCTGTCTGTAGGTATTTTGAAAAAGTTTTTAATGAAATTAAAACACACACTGTTTGTGTAATTTATATATTTACGAGTAAAAATAAAAAATGACTTCAAAATGGACTTTGGAATATTACGAAATAGAATTAATCAGAAATTAACCAAAATTTCTAACTTTTAAATTATATACTTTTTACTGAAAATAATCATCGAAATTGGTTGGCGTGATATTAAGTTATTCGTCCATTTGTGGCGCCCACACTTAATACAAATTTAATATTTCTCTTGGATGCCATTGTCATCATTGGACCAAATTGGGAAGAACCAGCTTTTAAACAAAAAAAGAATCATGAAAATCGGTTGATCCAGTCGATAGTAATGAGGTAACAAATATAAGAAAAACATAGAGACGAATTGAGACACAAACATTATAAATTTAAAAAAAAAATGTCATTCGATATCGACAAGTTGCATCTGCGGGCAATAGTAAAGGTACGAAACGGGAACGTCCCAGGTCACGGCTATCTCTTCAGCGATTCCGCTTGCCGGTTTTATAGCAGTCAAAGGGTGCTTTGATCGAAGGCTATAAAATAAATAAAAGATAAGAGCAACCCGGACCGTGGCGTGTATTTTAAGAATAATCTAAGGCCATGAATATCGTTCTTAAATTTGAAAGTATTTCTTGGGATTATATTGGTGGAGCGACCGGGGCTCCGCCATGACAAAGGAACGCTGAATTACCAGTATATACCATACGACGCTTTAAATAAAAGTCGAGGACGCGTAGGGATATTCGTTTATATGGGATCTGTAAGATATTCTTTGTTTCGTATTTATTCCTCAATGGATCCTTAGGGAAAGGGACCGATATGTCTCTATTTAAAACATTAGGCAACACAGAAAATTGCCATGATATTTAAATTAAGAAGTATACTTATATGTGTACAATTGTATATGTATTTAGATATAGATGTATAAAGGTTTTCCTTCGTATTTTTTGGAAATGTTCCTGTTTTCGTGCTCTCTCAAATAGCTTCATACTCGTATTAGTGGACATGAAAATTTCATTCATTTAATACTATCATTCATTGATAGTTCAGCTGTCACAGTATTCCGATAAAGATCAGAGTTTAAATGAATAATTTCTCACTACATCTATACTCTTATAGCCTATGTTAAATAGTAGATATTATCTAATTCCATACAATATTATCAACCGACTTCAAAAAACGAGGAGGTTCACAATTCGTCTGTATATTTTTTTATGTTTGTTACCTTATTACTTTCGACTGGATGAACTGATTTTAATGATTCTTTTTTATTTGAAAGCTGGTGCTTCTAATTTGGCAATACAAAGAGGGCGTGTGTTATAATTAGATTTGAAGTCGGTTTTTGTTGCTACTCGTAAAGATACTTCTATACCTGTAAGCATTTGTACACATAATTGTGAACCTATTGTAGATGTTATAGCCATATTTCACCTCAAATTTTTCTGACGTAATGTATATAGCTTATTGTGAAGGCCGCAAAGGATTTTACTTAGATCAGAGTTACAGATTTGAGGGCAAACCGCCTTACCCTCGCGGCGTGACGGAAATTAAAAGGTACAGCAAATTAATACGTACCTCTTAATTTTCCGTACCTTTTCCAATCATTGTCGCTTTTACAAAGGAGCAAATAATGTTTTCCCATTTCAGGTATAATTATGACTTGGCTTTTATTTCTTTTATGAAACAGTCGTTTAAGGAAAGCTAATACTTTGTCTCACCTTTGTGTTTGACTTTCCAGTCACTATTTCATGGCTACAGCGATGCCGGTACTCTTTTGAGCTATTTGCGATCAGCTTGTTTGGAGTAGTTGCTTCTTGTTTCTTTGATGTAGACTGGATAACTTTGATTCTCCTTATTTGATGTCACTTTAAAATATGTTTTAAATTTATTCGAATGTAATATATTAATTTATAAGAGCTTGGTTGTCGGAACAATTTATCTTTAGTACGTATTTATAATGTTATCTATATAAATAAATAAATTGTACAGTCTGTTTGTAATATTAAGATAAACGCTTTTTACTACATGCATATGAATGTTTTTATATAAGGTACATATACCAAAATAATATATTTTAAAATTTTAGTCTGTCTGCTGTTTATTGTGGTTAATCTTTGTAACGGCTGGATTGATTTTGCCGGGACTTGCTCTGGCAGATAGATAGCTGATGTAATAGCGAGTGACTAATGCTACTTTTATTTTAGATAAACTTAAATATAGTATTTAATCGCGGGTAACACAGAGGGGCGCAGCTAGTGTAGTATACCTACCTATACGAGTATTTTTCTTCTCTCTTCACTTCTCCACTAAAGTGTTCCTCTGCTTGTCCTGCAGGTGAAGTGGAGCGGCTGTTACGCGAGTACCGACAAAACCAAGAACTGGTCCGAAACATCGGGGCCCACTACTATCAGATCATTTACCCTGTGCAGCTGCGACACCACGAGAAGATGGGCATCTCGACGAGAGAGATCAACACGCAGAAGGTAAACTATTTATTTTATTAACTATACTCCCTGTATGCAAAGACTCGAGCAAAACAAATGAAAATTACAATACCCTCTTTGTGAAAACTTCTTGATTAATTTATAACATTTATCGGAATAACTAATGGTTAAACAAACTTTACGAAAATTGAAAAGTTGAATCATTAACAAGTACATCACAGTATTTAATTATTATACAAATTGATACAATACGATATAAATGCATACCCAGTGGGCGGTTTTGTCCAGACAACCTCTGGAATGACAGAAAATTGTTTCTATAGTTCATTTTTCTAAAGCATGTGAAGTCTGCCCACCCGCACTAGCGTGGGTGACTATGCCCATATATTCTTTTTACAGAGAAGGCCTGTGGCCAACAGTGGGATACATATAAGCTGTAATGTTAAATCACTGAACGCAAAGACTACTAAAAGAAATGGTTACGAAAACCCGTGGTTACAAAAAGGTGAATAACGCATAGAATTAAAAATAAAACTTTACGGACTTTATCGCGGTTAATTTTACTTGATAAAAAGCGGTTTATTCTGAATTAATAACAGTAATAATCTACTCGGAAAATAACGTATTATCGGGAGTTATGTAATCATCAGAAATACAATCACTATTTTTGTAAGCTTAATTTTTTTATGGAGAACGCATTTGTATCTCTACTAAAACTCAAATAAAAGATTGAGTACATAAGACACCAAAGAGAGAATAAAGGTGAAAAGGCGGAAGTTTTTTATGTGTATCGATTTGTCATTGTTTGTATTTATTTGTCGTCCCGAAAAGAAGGCGGAAGTGATAAAATTGCGGAAACGGCATACACAAAATAACCTGAAATATAAAATTAACTAATGTCAGTTATATAATATATCAGCGTAAATACAGATATATTTTTCACCATTTTGGCAATTTAGCGGTAACATAATTACACTTATGAGCGATGTATGAAAAACAATATTGATTAATGAATCAAGGTATCCAACTAAAGCCTGCGAGTGTTACCAGGCTTCTGATTAATGTTGCTCGATTTCCACGCGGCTTGGGAGTTTTTTTTCTACTAGCTGGCAACTTTTCTCTTTACCAAAGTACTTTTTTGTTGTGTATCGCTCAATGTCAGCCGTAAGAAGTACGGCAATGATATAATCGTTTGCAAAATAATCTGTAAATATAATTTTATATTAAATATAATTTGTAACGATGAATAACATTGATATTCCAATTTTTGAACTCTTTTTCGAATATTCTTTAAACTTTCTAAGCGAGTGCTTAACCACGATCCCACCTGATGTTAAGTAGAAATGCAGTCCAGGATGGAAAATTGCATTAGCTTCGTAGATGCCTATTCATTCTTTAAATACTCACAATGTAATCGATGAGAACGACAGACGAAATTTATCTGTCCTTTGCCGTACGATTATGAAAGATCTACTATCGGGTTATTTTGTCATACATTCTGATTGCTATACTTATCTAAATCAAACGTATAAATTAATATAGTTCAAGAGATATCTTACGATCTGATTGTGTGAATTCGGATCTCATTCGACATGTACCAATGAATTGTTTGACTGTTTTCGGGTTAATTTTTTTTGTACTTACTAAGCCAGTGCTTGACCACGTACTGACCTGATGTTAAGTGAAAATGCAGTCCTGGATGGCAAGGCGCACTAGCTTAGTAAATGTCTATTCACTCTACTCCTGAAAAACCCACACTGTAATCGGGAGGAAAAACAGACGCCGGCAAAGCACTTCGTTAGAGTTTATTTAAAGGCGGTATAATGTTATTAATTCCTAACATTTTCACTGCTATACGTTGCAGTTGGCCTATACCAATGAATTTGTTTTTAAGTACAAAAAATCACGTGCAAAAAATTTGTCTCCAGTGTATATAGTGATGGGCTCACCCACTAACACGTATGAGACCAAATAAACTTAATGTAAGCTGTCCCTGTCTCCCCGCTAGAGTTAAAGGACCGTGAGAGCTTGTAGATACTCAAACATGAATCAAATCAACCTGAGATACTTTATATCACGTTGTCAATAAACAACATAACTCAATTAAAAAGCCGATGAAGAAATTGTCAATGAAGCAAAGATTTCACGTGACGTAACACATAATCTCTCAAACCGGAGCGATCAGCGTGATACGACCTTATCAATCCCACTTTGTGCTCGAATTTTAACAAAGTATAATCAGAAGCCCGCTTGAAGTTTTGATTGCTTCCAAATTCTTGTTGTTCGGCAAGAAGTGGGATGAAGGGGTCGCTAGGGGAGAGGGGAGTAAACAACCTTTTGATCTACAACAAACACATGAAATATACTAATAATAAATCTTTGTTATTATGTTTGCGTTCAAAGTGCGAGGAGTTATGAACGATCGATATCGCTCAGAGCCCGAATAATGTTCGCAGGATATTAAAATACTTTTAACATCAAAGCTAGGAGTTATTTAAAATGAGCCAGATTTAAAGTCTATAAGAGATTGAATATAGTATTAGATTTTTTAAACTAATCATCATCTGCCTGTGTCTATCAAATGCTGGCAATAGGCCTTCCCCAATGCCTTCCACCATACACGACTCTCCGCTTTCGGCATCCAGCCACTTCCGACTATCATTAAAAGGTCGGTGGTCCATCTGGAGGGAGGACAGACGCCCTACGCTTCTATTCAAAGACTTTTCTCCGTCAACTGCCGCCATTGACTCGGCAGACATGGCCAGTCCAATGTCAACTTCAACTTGCTTGATTTAAATAGCTCAATTTGAAATATATGCGGGAGTAATAAATATTTGTTTTGTTTTTAATTAAACTTGACATCAAGTGGGATCTTAGACAACTTAGCAGTTATTAAAAAAAAACAATTGAACGTCTTGTCCACGTCCATTTTATCGTATAATTCTTATGAAGGTATAAGATTACCTCCGGAATTAAAATAACGCCGCGTGACACAAGGCTAACGTACAAAGAATCGATCGGATGAAGTTTAAACAAGTTTAGGTAAAAGTTAAATTGGTTCGAAGACGAATATTTTGTGTGTCGCGCCGCACTGAGAACGGAATGTGGGCTGGGGCTTTCTTCTTTCTCACGGGGGCGGATAAATCGACGTTTAAGTATAGCGATTTTTTTCTACGTCGCAAAAACTTATACTATTATATATACAACACAATTACCTATATTTGTTGTTATTTCACATCTGTACTTTATATTCGGAGGAGTGAGTAAAGTACAGATCTGACGGCTGAGATTATGAGGGGTCTGATGGCCCCAAAAAGAACGCAAGACGCACCTGGATGCAAGCTGCTTACAACCGGTCCTTTTGATAATTATTGGGAGGCTTATGTCCATCACTGACTATCCTACGGCTGAAATGACGAGTGGTATTTATCTACATATACTCATTGCACATGTAGAAGCTCGTCTCGAGGGATTGTAGGTGAATCCTGTCCAAAATTAGATGGGTGGATTTGTCATGAACATTTGTATATTATATTCAGTGTCTGTGTCAATAAATATTTGGTGCTCCCCGTGCAAAGCTGAAGTGAATGGATTGAAAAATAATACGTTAATTGAAGACATTTTGGTCCAGCACTTACGAGATTATAAAAAATATTTAAAACCAATCTTCCCTCAGTGATTTTTCCTTGCGGGAGGACGAGCATTCGGTTATCGATTGTTTTTTTCTGTAACAATGCTATTTATTCTTGTGTTCATAAAGGAGCAGAGCCGTTTAATAAATTTGTTATTTATACAAATATTATATATGAGATAGAATATAAAAGTAAGTTATTTATGCTTCCAATACATTTTTCTGTCATGGCCCTTGTTATTCTGTTAATTTTTCTTTTTCTTTATTCTTTCACTTTTATGATATTCTCATTCGATGACTCAAAAATAGTAGTATGACCAAAGCGATGACCTAAATAATTCATAAATTTGACATTAATTTTAATTTCCATCCTTAATTATAATAAGGGATACGTGTCGGCCTGTTTGTATTTAATGATACCGTGTTTTCAGCATATTTTATCTTCTTTTACTCTAATTACATGCTTGAAACGGTTACTGACTGTTATGGTCACAGCCTCATTTCAAAATACTTGATTTAATTCCTTCATCCCTCTTTCGCCACTAAGATTTACGATAGGTTTTCGTCTTTTCGATTTCGATGTCTCAAACACTTTACCGAAGCAACACTTTGTCTTTCATTAGGTTTACAGCAATCTGTTCCAACTGTAACAAGGAATATTCCAAAATACACATTTCCTTTGACTTCTCAAATAAACATTAGTCTTAAATTAGAGAGGTGTATTGGAATCTCGGTAACCTATTCCTACGTTAACGAGCTCGAGCGGGAGTACAATATCAAAGGTCGCCGAGAGTCATCCTAGTTAGTAGCGTAACAAAACTTTGTCTTTGCTTACGTAAATGGAGCAACAACATCGACTATTGGCTTCCATTTATGATTTCACTTCGTCGTAAATAGTGTGATAATAATAGTATTAATTTACACAAAGTATGAGCTGGTACATGTGTAGTTTTAGGGTACAGCTCGACACGCAGCCTTAGTACAGTTGTGCAGTCTTCACATGTTTGAGAACATTTTCTTGCACATGCATGTTTTTACACGATGCATTAATCTCAGAGCGCATTGTAAATCAATGCTAAAATTTTAAACCCAATAACAAGATGTAGACAATACAACCAGATCCAAGTACAAATTTATGTAACTTACATAAAAATATTGTCTATGTTGTTAATCGTCCAAGCTTTAATAGCCCTAATGGTATAGGGTACGGGATGTAAAACATCGATTCGACAATTGATGTGAAGTATCCTACTAGATGTAGCTTATTTAGAATGGTTAACAAGAAGAACCTATTGGTACCAGAGCTGACAGCGTAGAAACCAAAAGAACCATGCGTGTATAGATGTAAAGTATCTGAATGGCCGACACACGAATTACGTAATGATGAATTATATAATGTGCTTTGAGTTTTACCCACAAGACATATTTTCATTCACTCTATGTACACCGTCGAATTCATATTATCTGAAGGATCGTTTTCAATTTCTTCATGGTTTGAAATCCACCTATCATCATTTAGTTATACTGTTATGCTATATGTATAGTATATTATATGCATTCCTTTCTATACATGTTTTGTCTTTTTACAATACATATTTTCATATGTGTATACGTATATATTTATTATTAGTATTTAATTATATCGTTACTTATACAAACTGCCGCCGCTTTTTTTAATCCTCTCCATCCGAAGATTGCCTGGAAAAGATGGGATTTTTATAATAACTTTACATAATAATAAGAGTTTATAAATAAATAAATAATTGATTTTCTTAGTGTAATCTCAAACCAAACACCCATTGGCTTAGAGTTGCATAATAACGCTATCTACTCATGTTGTGTCGTTAAAGCAGTTAGTTGCGCCCAATTTGAAAGTTGCCAAGTGGTCAGGAAGAGTCTTAATTTTAAGTTCATGTTTTTTTTTATTATCAATAAAACAACATTTTCTAAAAAATATTGGATATATTTCATCATCATCATTTCAAAACATCCACTGCTGGACATAGACCTGCCCAAACGATTTCCAAAAGGACGGGTTGTGAGCATCCAGCTGCTTCATGCCGCCGTTATGAGATCGATTTACCGCCCCGAACTTCCTTGCCTTTATATCATGAAAATCATTGTAGACGTTTCCGAAATTCAGATATACAAGAATTGCGCGATAAAAGGTATTAGATGTTGTAGCTTATTTTTTCACTATTTCTTAAAATTGGTGCACAGTTCACCAACACTTGTATTCTCGACAAATTCCATGTGAGACGATAGATGATTGAAACAAAGGGCGACGAATGGGATATAACGTGAAAATCTTATTCCTTTTGATGTGAAAAAATGGCGCAGTCAGGTCTCCGCGCTCCGCTGGGCGCAGGGCGCAATTGACGCGGATGTGAGAAATTTATGCCTCGCAAATATCGGCGGCGCTCGCAGCCGCGGCCCTTTGAGCAGAGTAGTGGTGTGGAATCGATGGCACGAATAATCAGATCTTTTGAGAGCACTCCCGAGTAAAACGCAGGGACTGCGAACTCGAGTACAAAGGAATCGGGTTGTTTAACCAATGTACGGTGGGAAATATGAGGAATCGACGATTCCGCTTCGCTGTAATGAAAATCACCGAGTGTGGGACTAGTAGTCGTATTTCTCAGGCATGGTTTTAAATAAAGATGGTCGTGGTGCATCAATGTAACGAAGAAATTGCTTCACTATTTTCACAATCCAGATAACGTGGTGCGGGAAGCTCTTTTCGGCGCGCACGACTTTGGGTAGTCCTAGGCACCGCTGAAAATCAGCGCTGTCGCATCCTTGCGACGGCATATGCTGAGACAGTGTCCAATATTAGGATCATGTCTTATGTACTATTTGTCCGTTTCTTTCTTTAACTTTTTTTTCTGTCTTTTGATGTGTTTATTTTGTGCTAATAAAGAATATGTATATGACTATTGTTGCAGGTAATTCATTCAAATGTCTATTAAGAAAAATAGTAAATAAAGGAAAGAATGGACTATAAAATAATAAATCAAATCTTAGTTCATCCTTTGAGGATTTTTTGAAATTTGAGGGTGAACACGATATATTTGTGTCTTTATGGCCGATTATGGGGTTTTCTCTGTCGGTTAGAGATTGTCATATCATTACAGAAAACGTAAACCGCAAGTGGTAATGCATTGGATATGGAATAAAATAATAATGTGTAAGAAGCATCAGAAGTCTGCCAGACCCCGCGCTAAGAATTCGGTTACATCTTTTATGTTAAACAAAATTTTAGTTGACCGTGCCCGCTACAAGACTGATTGGGCAGTCAATACAGTTTTGGTGAAATATCAATGCAATCAGAAAATAGGGTCATTTATTTTCTACTCAATGGCGGGCTTTTATGAATGAATGAATGAATATTCTTTATTGCGCAACAATTAAAAACAAAATACATCACAGAAATAGTAAATACAATTTTACACTAGACAAGGTCATTGCAAGCGCAATGGGCGGTCTTATCGCTAAGAGCGATCTCTTCCAGACAACCTTTGTATGGACAGAAACTTTCGTCTAAAAATATTTTAGTGGGTCTGTGATGATATATATTTTAATACAAACCAACAATATATATATATATAAATATATATATATATATAAATATATATAAATATATATTCATACAAATACCGTATAAAATAGATATATATTTATAAAGATAGATAGTGTCTATGTACTAGATTCTTAAAAGTTGTCAAGGATTCTGTGCATCTTATGCTTTGTGGCAGAGCATTCCAAAGTCGGACTGCTTCCACTGTGAAAGATTTGTTCAAAATTTTGTAGCATGCTCTGGCATTTTGAGTGTCATTTTTCCGATGATCTTAAAGAATGTGAATGTGAGTCGTGTAGAAACATAAAACGTTTCTTAAGATAGGAAGGGTAGGATGGATTGAACAACACATTGTGTAGAAGAAAAGAATGTGAGCATTCCGGCGAAGGCGAATTGGCAACCACTTGAGCTTCAGGCGAAAATGAGATACATGATCATATTTGCGTAGGCCAAATATGAACCTTATACAGACGTTTTGAAGCCGCTCAAGTTTATTGAGTTGCCCTTCTGTGAGATCTAGAAAACTGATATCGGCGTAGTCGAGGAGAGGTAAGAGAACGGATTGTGCAAGGGCAATCTTAGTGGCAGTTGGAAGGAAATTACTTATTCTTCGCAAGGATCTTATGGAAGCAAACACTTTTCGACTTATTTCTTTTATTTGAGGTTGCCATGACAGGTTTGTATCCATGAGTATCCCCAGGTTCTTCACTTTATCACTAACTGTCATAGTAGCTCCATCAAAAGTTATGTCGGGGGATTGGGACAAATTAGATTTAGCAATCATTTTGAAGTACCAATTACTATGACTTGCGTTTTTAAGGGTTGATTTTAGACCAAACGCCTTGCTCCAGTCCGAAATCTCACGTAAATCGTCATTGATCTTATTTATGGCCAGGGGCAGATCATTAGGTGTAGCTTGTGAATATATTTGCAGATCATCTGCATAAAGGTGGTAGGAAGAAACTAGTTGATTTGATATAGAATTGATAAAAATTGCGAACAGCAAAGGAGACAACACCCCACCCTGCGGAACACCAGCAAGCGTATTACACCAAGAAGAAAATCTCTTGTCAATGCGTACACGTTGGCGGCGCCCAGACAGATAACTTCGAAATCAATCAATCGCAGTTGGAGATACATTAAAAGAGCCCAGTATGCCAATAAAAACCTCAAAGGCAACAGTGTTAAAAGCATTGCTGAAAGCAAGCAACGTAAGGACCGTTACCTTACCGTCTTCCATTCCTGATCTGATATCATCCGTAATGTTTATTAATGCAGTAGTAGTGCTATGGCCATGACGGAAGCCTGATTGTAAAGGATTTAACAAGGAATTATTAAGAAGAAAGGTGTTAAATTGATTGTATACGAGACGTTCTAGGACTTTGGACATAAATGGTAGTATGGAAATAGGGCGAAATTCAGAAAAGGAAACAGGATTCTGTTTTTTGGGTAGAGGAATTATTTGAGCATCTTTCCAAGACGATGGAAAAAAACAACTGGTAATAGAGAAATTTAGGATATGAGTCAGAATAGGCAAGATGACATCGAGAACAGGAAGAATCATGTTACGGCTAATGCTGTCGCTTCCTACTGCATTGGAGGAAATTGACATAATGCTCTTCTTAACGTCACAAACAGAAAATTGATTTAAAACAAATGGTGAATAGTCGGGAGTTGGGAGAGATGAAAGATAGTTTAAAGTTTTTGCTTTAACGTCAGTATCAAAGCAAGACGCAGATGAGAAATGTTGATTAAGGAGCTCAATATTAATGTCTTTAGAGATTATTTCATTACGTGGTTTCCCAACTCCCATCGACTTCAGAAATTTCCAGACCTTAGCTGGGTCTCCATTTTGTACCGATTCGTGAATATGGTGGCGTTGAGCATTCCTACACACCTTATTACAGTGATTCCTAAGGACGATATATTTTTCCCAATTGGTATCAGTCGGTTTACATTTATACCTAGTCTTGGCTGCAGCTTTTTTGTAAAGTAAGGATTTAATTTCTGCAGTGAGCCATGGTGATGGAAAGTGCTTCATTCTAACGATTCGGACTGGTGCATGTTTGTCGTAAAGGTTAGTTAAACAGGATGAAAATAAACGAACCTTTTCATCAATTGTATCAGCTATTTCTACACTAAGCCAATCAATTTGCAAGGCATCCTTACGAAGATTATCAAGATTCATACCACTAAAATTGCGTTGATGCAATTCTCTAGTCTTTACTTTGGCAGGTCGTATTTTGTAAGAAAGATATATTAGATCATGGTAGGAAAAGGCATCAGCTGAGCATTGACGTGTTTTCAACTAGGGCAGTAGAGGAAACAAAAATAAGATCGAGAAGTGACGGAGTCGTGTGCGGAAAATTGTGTGTGGCATTTAAAGGTAGAACAGAAAGATTTGTTGATTCTAAGATGGCAAGTAAAGCATTCGACCGAGAGTCTTTTTTTAAAAGACATGTATTGAAGTCACCCATGATTATAATATGTGAATAAGAGGGACAGAAATTTTCTAAAATATTTTCTAAAGAGGAGAAAAAGTTAATTCGAGACGAGGGGGAGTAATACACACCTAGCAGTACTTTACTGTGACATAGTTCCACCTCAACAAAAAGATGTTCCCCTGCATTGGTTGGAGGTGGCTGTGATGAAGTATGGAGGATCGAAAAAGGAATGGATGCTCGTAGATACATGGCCACACCACCACCGGCGCCCTCTGCACGGTCATTACGAATGAGATGAAAGCCAGGTAAAGAAAAAGCAGTGGAAGGGAGACTTGGCTTAAGCCATGACTCGGAGACAAGAATTGCATAAATGTTCTTAGATTCGAAGGTTGCCAGAATATCAGAGAAGTGAGCTGGAATGCTTTGAGCATTTATATGAAGAACATTAAAATTTTTAGAAACATCGGAAAATTGCGACGACAGAGTTTCAGAAAGAGACGCAAAACTTCTGAAACTGTCCTCGTCATCCTGTTCACTATTAGCTGATAAGAAACTATCTGAGTCATCACTATCATTTCTAAAAAGCATATTAAATAATAAATAATTAAAATACAGATAAACTAAAAATTAAGAAACTAATAAAAAAAAAAAACTTATATTTATTTGAAATATATAAATAAATTATATGATACCAGACAAAAAAAATAAATAAAATCAATATGTCCACCGACCAGTTGAGTGTCATATTAGTCTTCGAAAAGAAGAAAAAAAAATGAAATTTTTTACAACATGGAGTAATACGTATTTTAACTATGGAAAGAGTTAAATAAAAATAGGGAAAGAAAAACAACATACGAGTCAAGTGAAGTTATAAAACAAATATTCTGTCATTCTGTCAAAGAAACAAATAAAGAAAAAATAATTATAATAAGATTATCGATGGTATACGTGAAACAAAACGTAACTATAAACTAACGAAGTAAACAAACCAAATGAATGAACGAATTGACAGGAGATAATAATTTAACCTTGAGATCTGTTTAAGTTGTTATGGTGTTACAGTAATTTGCTTAGAAATATTTTATAACTATGTCGGAACAGAATACGATCATTGATAAGAAGTAGATAAGTAGAACATAAAATTATTTAATATGATTGTCACTACTACAGAGAAACAAATAAGAAATTTACTTTTTAATGATAGGAACACGCTTCGGTCTCTTAGGAGTCGTTATCTTCGTAACAGCTGCTGGTTTTGTAGGTGCCTGGTTGTCTATTTTATGAATGTCGCTCATACACAATACACGGTGACGCGAACCATCAGACCCCACTACGAATACGGCACCCTCTTTTGTCCAGCACTTGGAGATACCAAATTTTTCACGAGCAGCCATAAAAGCCTCATGCCTCGGTTTTGTAAGAAATTCTGACAGCGTAATACTTGAGCCTTTAAGTTGTGATTTGGAAAACCATACCTTATCTCGCAGCTTG
Source organism: Meandrusa payeni (assembly GCA_029286785.1). Lineage (NCBI taxonomy): Eukaryota > Metazoa > Arthropoda > Insecta > Lepidoptera > Papilionidae > Meandrusa > Meandrusa payeni. The sequence continues at coordinate 16,207,466 of JAGSMX010000006.1, read as the reverse complement.
ATATCACAAAACTTTACAGCAATAGGACGAGGCTTATGTGGAGCCGAAGGTCGTCCCATTCTATGACACCTATTGATATCTCCAACAGAGGACTCGGCGATCTTCAGTTTGTTTTTTAAGATGTCGTTCGTGACTGAAGTAGTATCTTCTTTAGTTACTTCCGGGACTCCATGAAGCAACAACATCTTCCTACGACTCCGCGTCTCCAGATGGTCAACACTGCGAGCCAAGTACTCCATTTGTTGTTGAAGGGTACTTAGTGATTGACATATAAATGTTTTAAAAGACGCATAGTCGGATGCCAGGGTAGCAGTGGTGACAGGTGAGCTGGGATTCTTCTTCAATTCCTCCTCGAAGGCGGTCATCCTCATATTAAACAACTCCATTAAGCCAGAAAGACTGTTTTTAATTTCCGTCTCCATGACGTATCACTTGATATGGTCGTATTTTCGAAAAATGTTGTAAATAGTGGTTAAAAATAATGATAACACTGGTGATTTAAATTAATAATTACAAAAATACATTAACACTTATTAGATATGCACTTTATAAATAAAAATCACTTAAATAACTGGAGCAGCAATTTTATGCGTGTGTATTTCGTCACTACCCACAAAAAGAAAAAAAAAAAAAACTTTTATTGTACACGGTGTATCGTCAGTTGGCAATAACTTGAGAGAGGTGGCGGAAACCATTAATCATTCTCAAAGGCGACGAGCCACTGTGATATTGATGGAAATCGTTGCCGATACGTCTTTTTGTGCTTGAGACTAATGGATCTGAAGCAACTCGATTCCATACTAAATGGTGTCTCCACTCATCATCATTATATTAAATAAAAAATACTTCTGATTGATGAAGCCACCACTATGCTGCACATATGTACGCTGCATGGTTTTCCACAAGTTTCACCAGCTGTAGAACAGTAAAACTACATACTCCGACTGTGTCATCTTGATAGCTTACTCTACTAATATAGGTTTCTTTTATATCTTAACACACACAGTCGAAATAATAGGAGCTAGTCACCTTGAGAAAAGGGTATCTCTTGATGACAATGAAGATCTACGTAACTTCCGAAAATGTACACATCTTTGACTTAAACTGCAATACTTTGCTGTACATTACATTGCAATACATAGCTGCAATACATCATTGAGTTTCCCCCCAAAGTCGAATCAATAAATCAAATCTTAAATCACGTTACGTACTGTAATGTCTTCTACAGGATAAACGTGCTGGCTGATATTCGATTACCGGCGACTAATTCTGTTTACATTATGTCTCCGCTCGCTAATGCATCCAATTTTTCTTTCTGCCCAAGCAAAAGCCGGAAAATCCGCGGCGGATGGTTTTTTATGGATCACTACAGTGGGAACAAACAAATCAAATGAAGTGTAGTGTATTCATGCTGATACCGGCAGATTGGAAAAGAAGTGTAATTTCAAAGAAAATGTTCGTTTACCTGACTGTATGAAAGTGAAAGCCGATTATTACTTAATGTGCATGTTATATCAATATTATGTCCCACTGCTGGGCGCAGGCCTTCTCGGTAATGAAAGTATAAGGACGTAATCTGCCGCGCGGCTCTATTGGCAGACTTCACACGTCTTAGAAAAATGTACTAAGACATGTATGTGTCCTCACGATGTTTTCCTTCACCGTGGAGCGCGTGGTAAATATCAATATTAATAAACAATATTTTAGAATGTCGTTTACTTTGTTACAAATAAACATTTCGAAATGATTTCGTTACCAATGTTATCGTTACCGCTAACCTTAGCCGTTGATGACTAATTATTGTGAGCTTCCTTGCTCAACATCGCACATAACAATTATTGACAGATTTTAGCAAAAAAATCAAGACTTTTAGATTCAATTTAATAAAGACTTACTGATTTTCCTTCAGAGGTTTACTTCCTCCAGTTTAACACACTTATTCTAAACTGTGCATTGATTGTCTACAGAGAGAGTCCTCTCCTTTTTATCCTAAATTTCTAGTATAAGCATCTCTTTCAAAAAAGGAGGCGGACGATATAATATTTATTTTGCATATATATAAATTAGCATATAGTAGAACTAACTGTTGCTAACATTTTTGTTTGGGGCGTCAGTATCGTAATGGTTTAGGAAAGGTAAGGCTTGAATCCACCATACGACTAATGTCGTGAACTATCTCCTAGCACTAGCTTAATCTTATTTGAAATTGCTCAAAAGAATATTAGTAATATTTTTGAACAAAGAAAGAAATATTGTTAGCTATCTTTTAAAAAAAATAATTACGGTGAAATGAAAAATTCACACAATATTTTAATAACTATACAAGATGTCCGGCATTATCTCAGACATGCAGGTTTTCTTTCGATGATTCCTAAGCCGCCAAGAATATGTTAAATGTTATATTTAAAATTAAAACAATCAATTTTATTAGTGTAGAAATGTCATTGCTAGAGTATTATGCAACCGGAGTTCTCCCAGCATAATTTCTATATTAGCTTATAAAGTCCGTCTTTAAATAATATTTTGGAATTATTACGAAATAAAATTGTTTACCATTGCTTCTCGTTCAAGCAGCTTATACTGAACGTAGATCCTTTTGCTGCACCGTACGTGCTTGAATGCATCAATTTAAATAATATCTTATTTACATTTATGTACGTTCCTCTACAGACTTTTACATTTTTACTAGTATATTTTTTACGTCTCCAACAAACACTTATTATTCTTTACATTCCACCGCGTGGAATTTAAACAATACGCTTCGAAAACTGCGATTAAACTATTCTAATATGTTTAAAACAATAATCTTCTTTCACAAACCTAACAACGATGTAAAAAGTTTACAAAGAAATTACGTAGTGGTAAAAGTTGGCATAATATTTTCAATGACAAATTACCCGTCACGGTAAGTTTCTTCATGAAGTTACTATCTCACTTTAATATCCACCATATCTCAAAGTAGGCTTGTGGGAATAACATAAATTATCTACGGACTAAGTTACCAACAATTGCGATTAGTTACTTCGCTGTAACTTATTCTTAATCTTGTACATTATACAATATTCAAAATGTTATAAAGTAAGCATCATAGATGAGATACATCTGCAGATAACCTAAAACTTCAAACATTTAAAAAATAATAAAATTCAAATTAAATCTACAAATTACTAAATACTATTACTAGATAATGACAAAAGTTGTAATAATTTTAGGCCATATAAGGTCATAATTTTTCACAGTTTGACTATTGACGTGAACCATCTCTAGCTTAAGCTGAGTTGGTATAGTTAACAAGAATATTAGTAATATTTTTGGAAAAATATTTGTTAGCATTCTTTTAAAAAATAGAAATCATCTTACCGCCAGTTACGGATTTAAACACTTATTATTCTTTACGTTCCACCGCGTGGAATTTAAACAATACGCTTCGAAAACTGCGATTAAACTATTCTAAAATTTTTAAAACAATAATCTTCTTTCACAAACCTAACAACGATGTAAAAAGTTTACAAAGAAATTACGTAGTGGTAAAAGTTGGCATAATATTTTCAATGACAAATTACCCGTCACGGTAAGTTTCTTCATGAAGTTACTATCTCACTTTAATATCCACCATATCTCAAAGTAGGCTTGTGGGAATAACATAAATTATCTACGGACTAAGTTAACAACAATTGCGATTAGTTACTTCGCTGTAACTTATTCTTAATCTTGTACATTATACAATATTCAAAATGTTATAAAGTAAGCATCATAGATGAGATACATCTGCAGATAACCTAAAACTTCAAACATTTAAAAAATAATAAAATTCAAATTAAATCTACAAATTACTAAATACTATTACTAGATAATGACAAAAGTTGTAATAATTTTAGGCCATATAAGGTCATAATTTTTCACAGTTTGACTATTGACGTGAACCATCTCCTAGCTTAAGCTGAGTTGGTATAGTTAACAATAATATTAGTAATATTTTTGGAAAAATATTTGTTAGCATTCTTTTAAAAAAATAGAAATCATCTTACCGCCAGTTACGGATTTAAAGCTTTAACTACGCACGCAAGCTCTTTTTTATTTCCGATTTTACTAGTTTTAATCCAAAAAAGACAAAATCACCTATATCTCAATGTATCACTATCTTAGGAGGTCCTCTGTACTTATGTACAACCGGAACCTGCTGTCCTACTCCTATATAATTGAAATGAAACCTAACTGAAAGTACCTTCTTTTTGTCACCTTGTAATTTTTTGTCAAAGTCAGTTTATAAATAATGGAGTTATAAAAACAAAAACCAAACAAATACGATCGAATTGCGAACCTCTTTTTCAACCGACTTCAAAAAGGAGGAAGTTCTCGATTTTCTTGCATGTTATTTTTATGTTTGTTACATTATAACTTTGGATTGAATGGGCCGATTTTGAAGATTCTTGTTTCCATTTCAAAGCTGCTCTGCTTCCCATGTGGTCCCGTTTTGATTGGATTTGGTACAATTTTGATAACGGCATCCACGGGAAAATCATATAAGTATTAAATTTACATCAAGTGTGTGCGTCATAAATCGACGAACAACTTAATATCACGTCAACTGATTTCCAATAAAAATTGGAAAATGAATCATTTTTTATTGGAAAGGATGTACTTCATAAATAGTTTGATGTATTAATGAATAGTCGGAATCATTCCATTTCGTAATATTCGTACAATAATTTGTTAATACAAAGAGGGCGTCCACGTGCTTAACACTAGATTCGATTTGAAGTCGGTTTTTATTTTTGCTCTTAAATGTACTTGTTTGTAGCATGTTGCAATCTAGCTACATTATTTTATTCGTAAAAGAAACTTGAATTTCAATTATTAAAGGCGAATAATTAATAACATAATTAATAACACAATAATTGCGTTCCACATTGTAAAGAGCTTCAAATTGCTTAAGTCTTTAAGGATAGAACCATCATTTCTCTCTGCGCAACCGCTGTTTCCCTCCTGTAAAAGTTAGCCAAGTTGTTGTGAATCCAATTAGAGCCGCCACCGCACGGGAACAGTTAAGTTAAAACTAACTGTAATTCAACCTTGTTGAATACATGAAGAAGTTTTAGTATCTTTGATTTCGATGTATTGGTGTATACACCATCGATTTATTGACAAAATTACAGTATTTCATTACGTTTGATTTGATAATTTAAATTTTGTTTTAAAGTTTGATTTTAATTTGAAACCATACGAAAATTGAGATTTAAGTTCCATTTTAAGGCAGTAATTAATTCTCATTGACATTGTATCAAAAATGTCTTGCAAAGTCTGTAATATTTCAAATAAACATTAAAATAAAGGAAAATAACAAAAGGAATACAATATGAAGTAAAAGTAAGTTACTAGTAGAGGTCGCCGTGTTTCCATTTTTCCATATCTTCAGTACAATAATACCTATATCATTGCAAAAACGTTTTTTTTTTGGAGAAATCAAGCTTGCGAACTGCCGTGTATCCTCCCTGTCACATATGAGACCTCACTTAATTTAACTTATTAGATGACAGTATCTGTATTACGAATTGTTATCAATCACATATATTTATCTTGAATTGTATTTATAATTAACTTACACATCGTAATCGAAAACAAACATTTATTTTACGTTTAAACACCACTTTGACAGAATCCATCTACCATACAAAGCCGTCTATTATTATCCCGCTGCCACAAAACTATTTTGACGTCTCTTTGAAGTGAAGGTAAAACTCGATCTGTCTCGCATAATCCACGAGCCCTAAAGCCATCTGCTTTAAAGGTATATTCGCGACAGAACCGCATCACCACAAATCGCTTGCGACACGACTTAGTTCCGTCAAACTTTTCGCGTTGCCAACGCATTGGTGGCAATGTTCGCTAATTCGCAATTGAAATAGACGTGTCGGTTGCCGTGGTGACGCGCTCTGCGGTCACGTGACGCTTCGCTTTCAGAATTAACCTGTTTTCGGTCGCCCGTGACGTTTTATTTAGTGTTAACACGTTTAAATCCTAACATGGCCGCGGCATAATTCTATTTATTCAATAAACTGTGTTCAGGTTTTCCGTTTTCCGTCCTTAGAATTGTAGCTAAATTTTCCTTATGATATACTGGTTTGAACCTGGTGTCTTAGAAAAATAATAGTTTGATGGTTAAGCGTTTAACTTTACGTTATTGTGGTAGTAGGTGGGCGCACTACATATACACATTAAACCAAATGAGTTTAATTGCATACATTCTTAAGGGTAGTCTTAACCTTTTACACAAAATATAAATGTTTCTTTTATTACAGGGTCGTGGATTCGGTTCGGACTATCAGCAGGGTATGAGATCACGCGGAAGGGTGAGTTATTTTTTTTTAATTTATTGAATCTGTGTCTGTTAAAAAGCAATAAAAATGATTTTATATAAAGTTTTAAAAGTAAGACACAAAAATATCATACAAAGTATAAAAACCTAACCGAGTGTGTCACCAGCTTTATGCTGTTTTATTATTATTATATATATGCTAACACTAACTTTTATTATTATATATTGTAATGCTAGTCCCGCGTCATGAAACAAATAATATCAAGATGAGCAGACAAGCATTTTTTTTGGCTCGGCTACTAATCAAGTAATGGATGCTTAATGAAGCATTAAAATTTACAATCTATGGCCGTAATCCCAGTGGCCTTGAATGATGTACCATGATTTAATTTCGATAATGTTTGAAGGATACTGTAAAACGTCTTTTATTTAAACTATATTGTATGCATTGGAAAATAACAAATCCAATTATAGCAAATAAACTGCACGTAATTTTTTTTCTATAAAAATTATTATTCAAAAAAAGATTAATTGCCGATATATCAAACGCAGGCATAGACAGAGATTACGCGTAATATGTACATAATATATTTGTGATATAGTATGTACATATTTAAGGGTAGAAATATTTTTAATAGCTACTAATTTGAAGTTGCCAAACGGTCATAAATTATCTTAACATTCCATTCGTCGTTTTCTCGTTTGTTTGAGAAAAGCTATATGTTATATTATATGCATAAGCATTTATTTTCATAGAATATAGCTTTTGGAAGGTATTTTTGATACAATGTCAATGAGAATTAATTAATGCCTTAAAATGGAAATTAAATGTCAATTTTCGTATGGTTTTAAAATCAACACTTTAAAACAAATTTTAAATTATCAAATCAAATGTAATGAAATTGTGTAATTTTGTCAATAAATCGATGGCGTACAAACCAATACATCGAAATCAAAGATACTAAAACTTCAAAATTCATCGTTGAATATTCCCATACTATTAGCCCACGTAGCAACCCTTTAATCTCGTCGCGTCTAATTAAGGCGCCAGATGTCGTAGCTCGGCGGAGCGCACGAGGCCAATTTGTCGGGCGACGTGTCGTAAGACAAAACAATCATGGCCGCCTGGTGTTTTCTCGCAATCCCATGGGCCTTTGTGAAATTGAAGCCCGGTGTAATCTTGGGGTAACAAATATTTTATTGAATACCATGTTACCTTTGTTGTTGTCAAAAAAAAAGTGACTTCAAATCGAATCAACGTTTGATTCCAAACCTATTACGCGTGGACACTCTCTTTGTATTATCGAATTATCGTAGGAATATTATGAAACAGAATTAATCAGAACCTAACCAATCTTTCATCAAACTATCTTTACAGTACATCCAATAGAAAATTATGAATGATGTTTAGTTATTCATCCATTTGTATCGCACATACTTGATGCAAATTTAAGACTTATATGGTTTTCTCATGGCACACGGGAAGCATCAGCTTTCATCAAAGGATCGTCAAAATAGGTTCACCCATTCGAAAGTTATGAGGTAACAGACAAGAAAATAAACGTACAAACGAATTGAGAACCTTCTCCATCCTCGTTTTACCTCCTCATTTTTGAAGTCGGTTGAAAATATATATCCTTATCTGATTATATATCCTTATCTGTTTTATGAAAAACAATTAAAAGCACTGGCAGTAAGCTGTTTATGGGTGCTAGGAACATAGTTAATCTTTTTGTGTTTAAGTTAAAGTTACAGCCTATAAATTTATAATGACACTTATGCAAAGAGAGTATTCCCGCAGAAGGAACGAAGGAAGAACTTTGATTCGTCTTTCATTATTCGTATGGGAAAGGACTGGAATAGTTTTATTTTCAAGAGTAGAGTGAATAGGCATTTACTAAGCTAGTGCGCTTTACCATCCAGGACGGCATTTTCACTTTACATCAGGTGGGATCGTAGTCAAGCGCTTGCTTAGAAAGTATAAAAAAAAGTAAGGCCACGTAGCTTTACTAGCTTTCTTATATCTTAGAATACGAAATTATTGTTTTTTTTTGTCGACGAGTTAAGTTATATGGAGTAATGAAAGTAACCCACGATTAGATAATCGTGCAGATGTGAGGATATGAATAAAAGTGTATGCCAGGGTACTAATTGGAACTCCATGATCTGTGCCCACACCTTTGGGAGACTGTCGTGACTGCTTATATTGTGTCATGGAGGCATCCGATAGTTAATCGAATTCCCAACAAGAAAACTATGACTATTTAAAATATGATGGACCATTATACTATTGTATGTAAGTAAAACAGCACTTAACACTGGTACCTTTCTGAAATCTGCTGTAGAAATTGTACAGCGGTTCGGATCCAATTAAATAAGATTTACAACAAATAAGCCAACTAACTGGTAATTAACCACGAGAACACATTAAAGTGGCCGTTCACGTCGTCACAGCTCGGAGAATTATGGATAAGATTTAATTCAAAGCTTGCCCGAGCGGTAAATCACACCTAGTGAAGGGCCGTGGCATGGATTTTCGGCGTACCTGAGGATAAAACAAACAAAGCAAAATTATTTCTTATCACGTTTAAATAAGGAAGATTTTAGCTTGGATAGTGCCGCACAAATGGGTTCTATAATGAGATATTGGTTATACAAGGAATTAATGCGTCCCCGAAGGAACCGTCGTCCTGTTATTGATCGCGTTTCAATGAACAGCCTCCATTTACTATCGGACCTAATTGAATGGTGTACTTGATAATGCACTTTATTTAGCTAGCAGAACGGAAACTTTTTCAATAAGCATTTTTGGTCAGAGTTCCTTTTTCAATTGGTAATCCACGTTGTATCAAATTTGTTACTGCTGGGATGAATTGAATAGCAATTTGGCGGATTTCTTTTGCTTCCTTCTTTGGGTATTATAATTTGAAACCTTTATTGTGTATCTTATATGTTTCCGATTTTCTTATATATTTGTTTTGTAGCCGTTCATATGTTTAGAAGATAGTGCTTCATTACAAGTCACGCATTACCTCCTATTTAATATATTTTGTATTGAAGACTGAATAACCATAGAACCCGTTTTTCTTTCCTATTGAAATTGGGCTCACTTGCGTGATACAAATTGTGTGACACGTAAGAGTTGAAAGCAAACGGTACCGTAGTAAGTTAACATTTATCTCCAAAATTTTGACTGGTTGTAATTACAGTCACAAATATATAAACCAAAGACCTTACAACCCTTTTTAACCTATATATATATATATACCTGTATGTATACCTGGGAAAAATTATTGCAACATTTTTTCGATAAATACATTTCAAGTTCTGGCTACATGACCCGATATCAAGCCTATCGGGTACCCTCGTAACCGAAGCGGTGGACATAGGGGACATAGGGGAGTTCAACGTCTTATAACCAGGCCTCGAGTAAGCGCACGCAGTGTTACTGTCAGAAAGAAAAGAGCTTCAGCGCGCAGAGATGATGTTCGTGAGGGCATCAAGACACCGTGGGGTTTTAGTCACTGCAAATCCGACATAATCCTTGCCCCCGCAAAGACCAGCTAGTCATATGCAACTGTATGAATTTCGTATTTACCAACAAGCGAAATACCTAAAGCAGGCCTTAAGAAATTTCCTACAGTCCAACGCTTAATATTCACAGGCGTTCCGCCGTTGAACTCACTACGTTGCCGGCTGCGGAACGACGAGGCAATTTCACGATATATACGCCCACAGAACGCCATATCAAGGAGGTGACTGCAAATGGATGCTGACGCCTCACTGCGCATATGCATGCATACAAATCATAGCATCTGTCGCCACGTTGTTGCTCCCCATCGGGATTAGATATAATCTCACGTTTATCGAGCCGTGCACAGTGCACAAAGTCAAACGAGAAATAAGCAATCTCCTTTGCCGGTGGTCCTTGTTACTTGTCCGATTGGTGCGGCGTGTCGGTGGTCACGATTTTGCGTCATAAACGTGTAGACGAGTCATTCAGCGGTGTGTTAACTAAAACTCGTAAACGCATACACATACGTTCCTTTACATTTTACTTCACATATCTGATAATTATTTGTATTTATCCTTATTTACCTCATCTACTTACATATTTCATCGTGTAATGTCAGTATTCATATAGAAATTGTTGGTGAAAATATCTCTATCCCTGAATTCACTCACTCCTCTCAATGATCTACACTCACGTATTGCTTGAGGAAATAAACATTGCAAGCGTATTTTGTCACCTTATCAACAGTCAGATGCAAGGTGCACAATATTAGGCAGGGATTCAAATGAATTCAGTTGGCGAAGTTGGTGCATTTTATGCGGAGGCCCTTAAGAGGCCGAGCGGCTGCCAACTAGCGGCGCAGTGAGAGGCCTTCACTAAATTATGCGGCAAAATTTCACTTATCACTTGGCGCGGTACAAATAATAAAAAGAATTCATTAAATTACAATGCCAAGTTGTTAGCGCATGTGCAGGGACTTATTCGGATGACCGAAGAGAGATAAACCAAATAGAGGTCCATATCTTATATACTAATAATAATTATAAGTAATTTTTTTAAGTTTTTTAAGCTACATTTTCGGAACATTTTAAAGTAAAACGAAAGTGATGATTTGGATTATTTTTTTATTAGTAACCCCTAACAGCTTGTTACCATTATTAATGCTTTCCATGACAAAATTTAACTATATTATTATGCAATTATAAACAATTTGAGATTTAATTAATTATTTAAAAGTATATTTTTTCCCCTTACATTTTATATAATACATTACTTTAATCAAAAAAGAAAATCGTAATTGGATCACACTTTGCAGGGTATTAGGAGACTGCTTCCGAAAACGAAGACAGACTATAGTACTAATGACACCTTTGATGATGGGACGGAAAAAATATCTATAGTGATTTAAAAAAACATATTTTTCCGTTCGGTTTTCTACAGATTGCATATAGGAGAGTGTACTTAGAAATTACATGAACGCATTGCAGGATTTCATCCTTTTGTTGTGGACATCCTCAAACACGAACGAAGCGCTTTGCGCTGTTTTTCGTACATTAGACGACTGAATAGTTTGCCCGCGTTTGTGTCTCCCTCCAATTACTCTGTGGGTATTTTCAAGAAGTGTGAATAAGCATTTACTAAGCTAGTGCGTCTCACCATTCAGGACTGCATTTTCACTTAACATCAGATGAGATCGTGGTCAAGTACTTGCTTCATCGTCATCAACAGCCTGTATCTATCCACTGCTGGAAATAGACCTTACCCAATAGCTTCCACCACACACGATCCTGCGCTTTTCGCATGCATTTCCGACTATCCTTATAAGGTAGTCGGTCCATCTGGAGGGAAGGCGCACACTTCCCGGCCTATGCGGGGCCTCCATTCCAAGACTTTCCTTGCACTTGCCTATAAAGTATAATAAAGGGACAGGTAAGGAGTACTCTTAATTGCCAATTGTGTATGCGCAAATGTATGGATTTTAATGACCTGAAAGAGGTTTACCCGTATCGTGCTACCGATGTATATATTATCATAGATACCAGCCGCCTGGATAAGCTACCACGGCCCTTACTTCTGACCTCATTAAGCTACAAATAAATTAATATTAATGTAACATTATTCCACCCAAAAGGTCACATTAAGTTGCATTAGTTTATATCGTATCAGATAAATATATCAAATTCCGGGTGCCACATACCGAATCTGTTGAATATAACGAATTCCATCAAAGTCAGACATTAATAGGCATCCCCAATCCCCTGATTGAAATTATTCGCGTCGTGCCACATCTATGATCGATAGCCCCTTCCCACCGATAAGAGGAAAATAACGTAAAAGGAGAAATAATTACGCGGGCTTTCCCTCCGATCGAATAAGGGTATAATTAATGGAGGGGGAAGCTTGAAGTTGAAACTCCTTTTCCTTGAATCGACTTTGTTGGATCGTGACCCTAGTGCTGTACTTTGTTTCAGAGTGCATGTAATGTTTAATAGCTCTTAAGCTGGCCGTTAATAAAAAAAAAAACTAATGATATAGGATAATAGCATAAAGATTTGTAGAGTACATAGTTTTAATATGTAAAAATAACAAAATATGTCCCTTGACACACTCATCTATATATATAAAAGAGAAAGTGTGTGGGTTTGTTCCCTATAGGCTCCGAAACGGCTGGACCGATTTCATCATCCTTTAAAGTTTGGTGACGATCGGAGCACTCCTCTTTTTGAACTGTCAAATACAGCTTTTATTTACTATAATGATATTGTATTGTTTTATAACCCAAATTTGTATTGACACATGCGTTGTGCATATTTATGTCATTATGAACGATATTGAAGTACAATGCATGAAGCATAATAAATCCCAAAATGATAAGAGTGCTATTGTAATAGGTGATAGATATGTACATGGGAGTAGGTAATGATCTTCACCTGCTCGAAAAGAGATTTGAAGAGAATGAATACGTAGAGAAATGAATAATTTCATTTATTGTGACAGTTAATTTAAATATTTGATGATGTAAGTTTGTTGTTTAAATAAAACGAAGCAAAATCTAGGCCGGCGAAGCGGGCTGGGTACGCTAGTATTTATATAAATATTCATAATACATAGCGATTAATGTATTTTTGTACTATAGAAACCGAAAAAAACACTCTTTGTTACAAGCCGATCGGAATTTGAATATCTGAACTATTTACCGTTTATAGCTTATTTTAACATTCTTTTAAAGTAAGAACTTTCCACGGAAATGTTCTTAGCCTTATAGTCAAAGGAAAGACGTAACACCGATTGCCGATAATAGTGTACTATAAATTTAATCAATCACACAAAAGGATGTCGTATTTTTTTATTCATTTTCTACGTCATTGTCTACGATTTCAATGTCTATGTCCAGGTAGGACACGACATTTTACTACGTGTTCAAATGGTTGACTTTATGAATAGAGGTCCTAGCAGGTATCAATGCACTGCGTATGCTTGTGTGTTTATATACTCATCTAAGTATTTTACTCAAAGTGGGTCCAATCCAAAATATTGTTTGAGTTAACATTTAGTTTAATTTCATAAATAAAGAGACGAAAACTATATAGTAGCTTATTTTGGATTTTTTTTAAAAGTGTTTAATCAGTTTTATAGTCTTTAATTTTCTATAATTGGAAATTGAAAAAAATGCAGTGGTTTGATGAATGTTTGAAATAACCCTTTTTTTCTTTGTCATTTTTTTTGCAAGGAACAGCAAAATACTCTCAAATTTTTGTCAGTCTTTGGCTTAGAATACAATGTAAGTGGCGTTGTACAAGACAGCATATCGTGATTTTTATTAAAGCGAAATATTAAAGGCATAATAAAAGAAATCAATAGATGGTTGTCTTTAACATCAACACAGACTGAAGATTTTGTTAAATTAAAATTTGTTCTGCAGTCGTATAAAGAAATAAAACCAGTAAATTTTCTGTTTTCTTAGAAATAATAAGCAGTCGTTTTTAGTTGAGACTTGAAGTAGTCTTTGAGTGCAGTCCGAACAATCGAGGTTTCTTGTGAAGTTAGAAACTTATGGCAGTACAATTGTTCAATAATTTAATGGCGGCGAACTTTGTTCCGACTTAAGTTATATACTCGTAGGTCTAAGTTAGGTCCTATCTTTACAAACCGTAGATAAGTTTTGGCTTTACTGTAAATAAATAAATAAGCTGGTATACGATTTGTTTACAGCTATTGTAACACCTTTTTTTTTGATTATTTTATATTTTAACAATATTTCTTGTTTCTAAATTACTAACATTCTTGTTAATCATTCCAACTAAGCTAAAATAAAATAGTACTTATTAAATAGTAATATACTAATATAGTCAAATGGTAGATTCGAACCTACGAGCTTACGATTCGCAGACCGTACCCTAAACCATTAGGCTATTGAAGATTCAAATGGCATTCTCTACCAATAAATCCTAGGTGAGGGAAAATCATATTGGCAGATGTAATCATATACACGTACAAGATATAAGAGATTTAACTTTATATAAAATTAATGCACATAAGTTTCTCTTTAAATTTGGTGAATAATGTCTGATATGTACTTATAATTGATTTACCAAATTTAATAATAAGTAATCAAATTACATTTCAATCGAATGAAACGATTTTTTAAAAGAACCATTCCAACTAAACTTAAGCTTATACTGGGAGATGCTTCACGTCAGTAATAGAATCGTCAGCGTCAATAGCCTAATGGTTTAGGGTACGGCCTGCGAAACGTAAGGTCGTGGGTTCGAATCCACCATTCGACTATTGCCGTGAACCATGTCCTAGCACAAGCTTAAGCTTAGTTGGAATGGTTAACAAAATTGTTAGTAATATTTCTGAAAAAAAGAATGGTGGATTCGAACCTACGACATTATGATTCGCAGACCGTACCCTAAACCATTAGGCTGTTGACGCTATACTTTTATATATTTAATATACCAATATATTATTATAAACTAAAACTTAAGAAACACGATGCATTTCAGGGTAAAAAAACGCATTCCCGTTTATTAGTATAGACTGTATAACTGCAACACTGAACTGTAACTGAAAAAATCTAATGAAGGAGGTAATTTTTTATTTTAATTAAAATCATAAAATAATTAACGGTTAAGTATCAAGTACGCAGTCGAATGAACTGTTGAAACTAATGGACTAGATTAGTATGTGATGGCTTATGCCTGTCCGCGTGATTTTCCACGACACTGCACTGCGAGGCGTTGTGGCCTGTCTTGTCAAATGAGGCTTGAACGCAAGCCGTCGCAATTAATCTGAGTAATGAATGGCATTAGTTTGACCTATTATCACTGAATATAATGGCATATTTAAATATTTTTATTTTAGAATGGATCATATGACGTAGTAGAAAATAATAAAAACTCTCAACGTGATCTATGAGAAACAAAAAACCAAATCAGAATTTCTTTCATAATGATTATAGCTTAAATTAACTACGTTATCTACTATATTGAAAGTTTTGATAGTTGTAAAGTAGTCTTTATTGATTAGAAAATTAAAAAAAATGTTTTCAATAAGGGCCTTATAAACTAAATCTCTATTTTAATTCCGTAACACTATACGCAGTTTCTCATTTTTGTAATCAATAACCTGGGCATGGAATGTCCCTTTATCTAGGAATAAAATATAATATAATGCCATATGAAATAATGATGTTCCTTTTTAATGATTTAGAACTTGAAAATATTGGGATGGAGAGGAATGAAAAAACGGGATTTTATAATAAAATAAATAATAAAATATAATAATAAAAAAATAGCCTTAATTGCCTTCAAATCTTTTTCTTTACAATAAATGAGTACTGTATGTCTACTTACTATAAACTAAATTAATTTGATACTTTTATGATCGGCAACTGGTTGTACAATGTCTGTCGGCAATGGCCTCCTTGATTTTCACGTACTTCTTTGTTTAGCTAACCGGCTCTTAAGAGAATAGCTGATCAGCAAACATACTTAAATACTAATAATAAATATATTTGTGGCAAACTTTAAGCTTGTAATAGTCTACAAAAAGTTGTGAATTATATGTGCGTTAAGGTTTTCGCATTACATCCTCCTTATTGTTGTCGCTTAAAAAAACCCAGACTAAAACGTATTTTATAAACTATACCAAATATCCTAAAGTGGATCTTGTGAAAAACTAAGAGATTAACCGCTATTCGACCGAGTTAAAAAAAAGAGGAGGTTCTCGTATTTTAGTATGGTTTGTCTACTCGTATATTCCTTTTTATGTTTGTTAACTCAGAACTTTCGATCTGGTTTACCATTAATCGTTCTGACAATCGCATTCATGAGAAAACTATATAAGTCTTAAATTTACAATTAGTATCGCTGCGATTGATGGAGGTCCAACTCAATATCATGTCAACCGATTCCGATGATTCATTTTTATTGGAAAGGATGCTCTTGAAGAGTTTGATGAGAGTTTGGTTCTGATTGATTCTATTTCGTTATATTTCTACGATAATTTGTAAATAGAAACAGGGCGCGTTTAACGTTTGACTCGATTTGAAGTCGGTTTGTGATTTTACTCGCAAAAACGTCGTTAGCCTCGTTGCGTTAGTCGAAATTTATACTGATTTGTAATAAAATTGACTTTCTCGGTAATATAGAAGGTGTATATAATTTAACTTTGCTTAACAAGTCTCTTTTATATTTGCCGTTCGCAAAAGATTGAATTGAAAGCTGTTCTTTGTTCGGAACATAAAGTAGCTGTTTACAGGTTTCAAGTTGCACAATGTAACGATTCATTCCATCCTTTTAAAGGAAATCTCGAAGTACTTTCCATTACTGGAAGTAATTTTGCCGGAGAATACTCACAAAGTCGATAAGGAGCTTTGTGACTAGAAAGATTCACTGACAAGGAGCTCAAGCTAATTGAAGATGACGACATGACTCGCTTTGACTCCGAGGCCTCGTTGTAGCTTGATCTGTTAGCAGAGCCAACCTAAGCGCTCTTTTTGTTACAATAATAAAGCCAGCTGTTGTTTCTGAACATGAATGTCACAGAATTGTATGGACACAGCCTATTTCTTTAAGGGCCGGCAACTAAATAGTGACTAAAATTGATAAGGCACAAATATTGAAGGCAACAATTGAAGTAAAACTTATTAACGCATGCTTAGCTTGGAGCGTAAACTGGTGAACGCGTTACTAAAGGTGTGATCACGAGATGCGAGGTGAATGGAAGTTGATGGGGAGATATAAGTTAGTAAAAAAAAATAGTTTCGTATATCACTGAAGGAACAAGAGAGAGCAGTGCGCGCGCATATTTTCTTATTCTATTGGACAATCGTGTACACATTATATTTTGTATATATATTATATATAAACATTAGTGTATACAAATATTTAGATGGAGCTAAAGAAATTATTTGTGTTATGCGGTCTAAACATTCGTTCTTTTATGTATTACTGTTCTTACGGCTGCGGTATCGTATACATCGGAGACTTATTACCGGTAGATTTGACCCTTTGGGTATGCGAAACACATATTATGTCAAGGGGAACGTTTTCAAAGGTGATTGGAAGGAAGATCTATTCAAAACAGGTACCATCAAAAACGACTACAAAACATTTCATCGCAATTTTGACTAAGAGATGAGTTTAAAAAAAAGATGACAATTACAGCCGAGGCTAAGCCAGGATAAGTATTACATCATGTCGCAAGCCTCTTATCCTTGTCCAGTGTTTTATATAAAGTAACCGAAGTGTCAGAATTTATTTAGATCTTTCAAAGCAGATGCTTGAAAAATTACTATCAAAAAGTTCTCAATCTAAGAAATCCTTACAAATATTATTGTTTTTCTACGTTGCGGCCCCTTCCAGCTGACGGGCGCCGTCGGCCATTTTATCTCGATGGCAATTCATAACAATCATGGTTATTTTACTTATGCCTGTTATGATGGCCCTTTATTCATTGTATATAAATCACCCAATCTACAGCAACCCCGCTAATTTAGGATGGTGTAAGATTTGCTTTGTTTTGTTTCTAAACGGTCTCTCGAAATCTCTTCGTAGGCTTCCTTTACAATTTTTTAACGCTGTCACAGATTTGATGTTTGAAAAAATTTAAATGTTATTTTAAGTTCTATTAATATATTTACGAGTAAAAAATAATAACCGACTTCAAATTGAATAAGAATATTACGAAATAGAATCAGAAGCTAACCAACCTCTCATTATACTACCCTTGAAGTACATCCTTTCTATTAAAAATGAATCATCGAAATCGGTTAACACAATCGAATGTTCTGAGGTAACATAAAACAAATACGGATGAATTGAAAATCTTCTCCTTTTTGATGTATGTTTAAAAGAAGGAGGCTAGTTTTTTTAAGTCAGTTGTTATGCGGACGGATTTCTACCAAGATGGTATTGTATGCGTCGATGTTGTTGGGCGCGTAAATTTTACTCTCATGAACTGATTGTATATATTCACTCTTGCCTAGTTTTTCCTAATTTGTTGCAATGATCACATTAATAACATATTTAGACTAGAAAATCAATTTCCCCTTTAAACTAGCACTTGGCGACATCCCATAAAGAGCAGTATTTCTTTATGTAAGATAAAATATTATGTATACACATATTTTTACTTTATATACACTAGCGAATTATCAAAATATAAGAAACGATATGGTAAGAAGTGACTCCGCTTGAAATATTTAAAATTAAACATAATGTCATCATATCAAAATCAAGGTTATCTCAAATGTGTTCGTACTGTACGTAAAGTGTCCAATTGTTCTTAAGCTTGCGTTTAGTCGTAATTTTGAACATTACTTTAACTTTTGTATATAATATTTAACACTCGTTGCTAAAACTTTTGGCTAAGATTTGGTATCATTTTATTTTATATTGAATATCCAAGGAGTCGTTGTTGTAAACAAAACCAACCTACTGTCACACTCGCCATTGCCAAGGATTTCCGCTACATATAACCTTCTTAATACTAAGTCTACGTCGGTTTACATTTTGTCTAATTCGCGCAAGGTCTTCCGCACCTTAGTATTAAAAATTATGCAATAATTTAATTTAGCCGACTTAATCACTACTGTTTTTTCTTTTTCATTATTTAAAATATTTTTCCTAATTATAAAAACTCCTAATTATTAAATCGTTACGTTTCTTAATAGCGAATGTTGTGTACACCTGTAATTGGCATACACAACAATACTTAGTTTGTAAATTTGATCATTACTACAATGTATGTTTCTGTAATGCTGTTGGTGTATCTTATTAAATAAATAAATAAATAAATATTGATAAGTGCAGAAAACTGAAATTGGACCATCGAGTTTAATTGTGCATACAGGACTGGAATAGTTAGCCCGCGTCTGTTTTTCCTTCCGATTACAATGTGGGTGTTTTCAAGAGTAGAGTGAATAGAAATTTACTAAGCTAGCTTTTATTACAGAACTGCATTACCATTTAACATCAGGATCTAGATCAAGCTGCTTAGAAATTATAAAGAAAAATTACATATTTAAGTTTGTAATTTGATTCCTCAGTAGCTTATATAATAAATGACGGAATTGGTGAACGAATTTCTAGGTATTTTTTATTATTTTAAACTACGCTGGTATTTCGACCACGGTGATTAGGAAGTTTCAAGCAAGATGTGATGACAAAATCATCACATCTATCTTTTCAATTTGATGACAAAAGA
Organism: Meandrusa payeni; assembly: GCA_029286785.1. NCBI lineage: Eukaryota > Metazoa > Arthropoda > Insecta > Lepidoptera > Papilionidae > Meandrusa > Meandrusa payeni. The sequence continues at coordinate 16,187,922 of JAGSMX010000006.1, read as the reverse complement.
TGCCATCAGGTATTAGCTCAAAATCTATTACGTAGTAGTAGGTAATGTAGTGCATTTCGTTGAGGACTAATTACCCAAAAAGTATATCGTCACTCGCCCCATAGCCGGGTCTATGATTTGTGTTCTCACCCGGCCATTTTTCACCCAGCTCGCCCTTAGTAAATCACTCTGACAACTCTGCGCGATCAACTATTGGTTCTTTCACCTCATTATCTTCATCCTAATATAGAGCTTAATGCTTTGGTATGAAGACATAGTATACAATGTCCGTATCATCATTTCACTTGCACTAAAACCGAAAATCGGGATATTTATTATTTGTTTACCGACGTGTAATAAAAATCACGTGATCTATGGCGGGCGGCTGTTTGTCCTTTTACCTTGTTATAATGATGCAGTGATTTATTTTTGTGATCCTATAAAAAATAATATTTATAACCCATATTTTTTTTCTATTCTACGATGCAATTTACGTGGAATCACAACCAATGCTTAACGTCTTAAAATTAGTGGGGAAGTCTTATGCAATTGCCTGAATAAATATTGATTATGCCTGAAATATTTTCAGCTAGTGTTTCTCACAAGCTGAAAAATATTATAAAATAAAGTTAACCAAAAAAAATGAGGAATAGCTTTACTATACCCTATATCCATCTATATCTGGATCTATGTAGTTGTATATATATATATTTATTGTTACTTAAGTTACTTAATATTGGCTTGGTTATGCTATTAATCTATATGTTATATTTATTTATGTATGTTAATGTATGCTTGTATTTATGTATATATTTATGTTTATACATATATAATATATTTTTTTATTTGTCTTATTTTACTTTTTTTTTTATTTTCTAAGCTGGCACCCGTGACTTTGTTTCTACACAACCCTAAGGTAGACTGGCCGAGAATGCGTTCTGGCATTAAGTCCGCCTTTTTGTACTCTCTTATTTTGTGCAAATAAAGATTAAATAAATAAATAGAAAAAAACGATTGATAGGGTAATTTTTTGGTTGTTTTGTATTGCGTTTACAGTGTGAACGGTTTCAGTCATCGAAAAACTTTTTTTTCTCTTTATTTGGGACAATAAACAATAGTAAGAATGAAGTAATAAAATAAGACTTAATACACATTAATTATGAAGCTGAACCACATTTACAAAACATTTTCTAAATTTGGAAGTGGACAATGTATACGAGTCGACATCTAGATACACTTATGATACTATATTTACTTACACCTAAGTTAATTCGAACTAAAGGAAAATGTATTCTTAGTTATTTTATTATTTCAGAATCATCATCATATAATGTCATGTTTTGGACTTATATTCAGGGGTAAAGATTTCCGACCCAGCTCAATCGGTTATCGTGGCTATTTTTATTAAAAATGTCTCTGTCTTTAATTTTTAAATTTTTTGCTAGAATATTCTGAAGTCAGTCGCAAACTGTTTATTATTTACCTTTCACTCTATTTTCATTCGTTTCGCAAGAAGCTTGTCTGGTTCATAGAAAGCAAAGCAATTTTTAATTTAAATGTAGAAGCTTTTGCATTTCATTTGCGGGATTAAAGGAATACTAAAATGTTCTCCCATTTCACAGCTATCGTAGTATTTATAGTCTTATGGAAGTTCTCAAGTAAATAAGCTAAAAACTTGTGATAAATAAAATATTTTCTACTTTAGTCATTTAATTTAATGTTTGAGCTGGCCTCTTAGATTGTCTCGTAGCTAGTCTCGTAGCTCTCAGCTACGAGTTTTTCCTCGTTACTACCTTCATAAATTGCAATTAACTCTAACGGTCAAAGTTGTTTAATGTATAATGATTTCTTGTTATTCCATAAATCCTGATATTTCTAGCGCATAAGATGTTCATATGGTCACGTGGGATATGAGTTGTTTGTTATTTAAATGTCGGCCGTAGGATGTACGATTTTTAAACGTAAAATAATTTCGATAACTTCAACCGTTGCTGTTAAATGTTAACAGCGAATGTTTTATATTAATTAATTTAATCTTTTGTAATTTTTTAAAGTTAGTGATAGCTGAGTCGCTTTGGGGTTTTACTTACGATTTTATTCTCAAAAAAATCGGTGTTGTAAGTACATTAGTAAGTGATTTTTTTTTACTTACTAAAAGTTCGTATATGGCGATGAGCTTAGCGTCTGTCTTAAAACAAAGGTGAAATCTTTTTCTTATTTGCAATACAAATAAATTTCGATTTCTGCATTTCTTCGCCAGACAAACGTTATGGAATTAATGGGGATTCAATCACTTTTCGTCTCACGTATGCGAGATGCTTATTACGTAACAAAAGATTGCCGATTGGCTATCAATTCCACGTGAATATTCCAAGTATAGCGCAATTGCGTGTTTGCTCTAAGTACACGCCGGTGTTTGCGTAGGACCCGCTCCGCACACATTGCTCTATAACCTGCAAAAGTCAACCTTTATGAGGCCCTATTGCTTTCTGATAGGGCGAGGTTATGCAAATATCGGAGGGAAAATGATTTTCCGAGAACGTTCCCACCAAACTTTTACCCGAATGTTATTCATGCATATTGTTACAACGCTACTCAGGTTGGCCAGTTGGAGAAGTATTGAGATACTTATTATGTCTGCGTCTTTTTCCTTGACCGACGACAATTTTTTTTATGAATGACAAGGACGGAGGTAGAGCCATGGTAGCTCACAACCCATCACCCTGACTAGGCATCGAAAGGAACACAGCGGGGTTTTAGTGGTGCGAGTCCAAATAACCCACCCTTGTCCCCGCAAGCATACGTAGGAACGTATAAAACAATATGGTAGCTCAATGTCCAGGCGGTTGTTTAGTACGCGAGTAACCTGTGTGCAGTTCCCCGGTGCCATCACCAATGAATTTGTTTGTTGAAATTTTAAGTGTTAATTTACGACGCGCACAGTGGTGAAGGAAAACATCGTGAGGAAACCTACGTGTGATGAGAATTTTTTTAAGATATCTGCCAATCCGCACTAGGGCTGCGTGGCGGACTATGTTCTGTATTCACTAAAACCCCCCCAGCGGCCCTTCCTCGGTGTACGGAGAAGGGCTTTGAGATCTCCTGTGGAACGTACCGGAACACCTCTGCACTTTACTCTCGATCACAATCCTTAGATTAATCCCTAAAACCAATCCAACTAAGCCTAATCTTGTGCTAGGAGACAGTTCACGTCAATAGACGAATATGTTGAACCTATGACCTTACGTTTCGCAGACCCTAAATCATTAGACGATTGACGCTTCATATTATTTATTCGAAAATTAAAACCCTATAGAAAGTTTTATTTTTCACGTACGACCAAATATGAGTCACTGTTTAAAATTTATTGAAATAAATAATAGTTTGATAAAAAGTTTGTATACTAGGCATTGGAATCAGCAGTAGATATAATTTCTCTATATTTTTCTAATAAACGAACGCTCGCTCAAGCGGAGAAAATGCTTGGAGATGCTCGGCTGCTCCCCATGTCTGAACGCACCTGCCTCTCGGCAGGATTCCCACTTCGTTACCTCTAAAACGGAAGCGGGCACCTTCTTTAAAGATATTCTCAGTATTATACAATGTTGAATTTTTAGTCGCAATGACTTTTATTAGAAATATACATACAGTGAACATTATATGTACTACGTATAAATAGATATAATAATTACTCAAAGAAGAAACAAGATTATTGACAAGCAAAAACAAAAATCGACTTCAATTCGAATGAAACGTTAAACGCTATTACACGTGTCTCTTTGTGTCTACAACTTTTTTTTTTTTTTTTTTTGTTAACGGGGAGGAAATCTTCAAAAAGATACCCCGCCTTCTGGGGGGAAGGCGGCGGTTATGTGGGGTTTTTACCCACTAAAACCTCCCCGGTGGCCCTTTCCTCGGTGCATGACGAGGGGCTCCGGGATCTCCAGTGGAACGCACCGGAGCCCCTCTGCACTGTGCTCAAGGAGAGCACGTCCCGGGGAGGATTCTCCTTCCCCCCCTGTGCCCTCATAGTGCAAGGCTACACGGGCCAGCCGATGTCGCCTTCTTCCCGGAGTCCACCTTAGCGGACGACAAAGGCCCCACCCTTATCGCCCAGTGAACCTGAGGCCCCTTTAGTCGCCTTATACGACAGGCAGGGGATACCGTAGTCTTATTCTTGAGAGCCCAGAACTACAGGGCTGTTGTGTCTACAACTTATGGTAAGGATATTACAAAATACGATTTATGCAGAAACTAACCAAACTCTGAACAAACTCTTGAAATTCCAACAAATAATCAATAAATCGGTTGTCGTCTTTCGTCCATTTGTGGCACATAATTGATGCAAATTTAATACTTATATAATTTTGTCATGGATGCCATTTTATAGAATTGGACCGATTTACAAGCACTGTCTTTAAAAAAAACATTAAAATCGTTTCACCCAGCTGAAAGTTATGAGGTAAAACAAAAAAAACATACAGACGAATTCATAACCTTCTTTTTTTTTGATTTTTGAAGTTCAAATTCAAATAAATCGGCAGTAAAATACCATTTTTAGTACACAAATAGAAGGCCCCGAAATGTATCTCTTTACAAGCCATCAAATACGTCCGTCCATATTGGGCGTGTGAGCAAAGAAACATTTTATCGAGAAAATAGTCATAGTTGCACAGTACATTTACTTAATTTAATATTGCATGATGCTAAAAATGCTTAAATACATCTTTTATTATTTTTAATAATAATGTTTTCCCGTCGTTTGGGCGGAATTGTACCGGCCATTCATCCTCGTAGTAAAGCAGATATTTACCAACTATTGTAACTAGATATTGATATTACTGTCGAAGCTTGATCCGTCTGCCATAATTTTTCGTAACGGCGATCAAATGAGACAGAAAGTCGTTTGTCCCTTTTTCTAAAAAAATTGCATTAACATTTACGACGACGACGAAAAAGAGTGTAGTCGCCAAAACTTAATGTTAACAAAACAGAGCGTTAGTTAGGAGCCGTTAATCCGTCATTGACTGTTTAAGAAAGGGTTTAAAATTTCAAGTGGCAAATTTGATTTTTTTTTTAATTTTAGCTAATTTTTTATTTCAACTATATACTTGTTCGTACAAGGTAAGTAATTTTCTACGCATTCATTTATGTTTTTATTCATTTTTATCGTTTTAATTTCAAATGACTCTATGGTTATTTGGGATGTGTAACAAGAATGTTAATAATTTTGCAGCATTCTTTTAAAAAGAAAAAAAATTGAAAAATCATGACCGAGATTAAATATCATGTCACCCATATTGCTCATTTACCCGTCACTAACTCGAGCGTCGACAAATCGAACATTCGCACCGATCGTCCAAGTAACGGCCTATTTACTCTGCCACATAACCGAAACGATAACGCAAAGGACTTTGATCGTTATACCGCTTTGATAAAGTGCATTTTAATCTGATGGATTCGTGAGTTTTAGAATTGTTCTTTTAGAAGATATTAGCATATCTCTATAATAAGCTTGTTACATGTGGGTACTTGGGTAGGTTATGTTTGATAACCATTTAAATCGGGGTGAGGATCGAGGGTAATTGGTATCCTGTAACTGTTCATCTGACTGGGGATGAATCCAGAATTCAGTTTAAGGATTATGAATTGATTAGTATTAACTAGCTTTAGTATTATATATTAATTGTATGAGGTATTCCACTTATATATACCATTATAATTATAAGCTTTTACTATTTTAACGCACCTTTTCCTGGAACCAGGAATGATTAAAGTTCCACATCTCAATTCAGTTTCAAAAAGATTCCGCCAAATGTATTATTATTCTTCTTACTACATACTGTTTATATACACAAGTCATGTATATAGTAATAAAAAGTTATGTTTATTGTATTATTACTACACTATTATGTACTTCAAAGCTTATAAACGCTCACAACTTACATTAAAATATAAAATTATATACTTGAAATAATGTTGTATATGATATTTTAACACGAATTTTTAATTTGCAACAATCTCAATATTAGTCTCGTATAACGTTTTTCCTTGACGTTCAAAACAGGATGTTTTAATAGCATCATGTCAACTTTGCATTTCCCCTGAGGTATATCGCTAAGGAAAAAAATAATATAAAGCAAGATGGATACAGAAACACTTCTACGCAGTACGCGTTAACATTTCCGTACACTTGGGGCCGACAAAAACTGGAGCGTGCGCCAGACGTTTATTGTCTCCAGTGACGTCGGAGAAATATTTGCGGTGTGATTTATGAATTAAGCGCCAAACCCTGACTGTTGCTGTGTGAATTTATAGCGTAAGATGCTTCTCTGTAAACCTTGAGATTGTATTATTCCCCGCAAATATTGCATTTAAGGCATAAATGCACCATTTATCTTATATACTTCAAATTATTATTGTTATGTCAAGGGACACCATATACAATTTGGAATGTACAAAGAAGTATTTATGAAATTTAATATTTAAGAAAATAACTAATAACGTATAAAATATGCGAAATAAAAAAAGTGTGATTCAAATTATTATATTAAATAAAATAAAATACATGTCTCTTCATATTTTTTTGACAACCTAAAATTATATTAATACTTATTAATGATTCGTTGAAGCGCCATCTATGATCAGAGAGTTGAACTACATGCTTAATAGTCACGCTATCGGCCGCCGTGCATACGACTATAGCACTTCCGTTGTAATTTTTTTTACGATTTTAATCTCACATTTTTTTAGTTCAGTTGCAAATCCCTATCTCCTTCAAACCTGCTTTATAGTGTGTGTAAGTGAAAGAGGTGTGTTATCGTAATAAGTGGAAGTCCTTGATCTCTGCTTACCCCTGCGGATAACCGGCGTTACTGCTTGTATTATGTAAAACATTTGTAAAATGTTATTTATGTCTTACATAAACATTACAATTTTTCAATCTTCTTTTCAAGTTCTAACATTTCAAAAGTTCGAGCATAAGGTCGTTTCGATGTTCTTATGATATATTCAGTTGAAAAAAAGTTTTGTATCAAACAGCTTCAGTACTTCCGCCATTTATCGTTGTTAATTTACGGAGCGGTCGTGGTCTCACCCCGAATCATAAATCATGACGCAAATATTTCTCCGACGTCACTGAAAACAATAAACGTCTTGAGTGCTTGGCAATTTTTTTTGGCCTCAAGTGTACAAAGATATACACATTACAATTTACCTCAAATTCTTTCTATAATGAGATTTCTGGGACTTCAGTATAACCACAAAGCCCTAATGATACGGGGGCAAATGTGTCGAGTTTTTTTATGCTCGCTGACTTCTTTAACTATATGTTACTTATCTATTCTATTCACAAGAAAAATAATAATATTATCATATATTAGCTCAGGTTTTCTAAGGTAAGGTAAAGAAAACTTTTCCAACTTCCTAAGTGACCACTGGCTAGGAGTTGGGGAACTATCTGCCAGCTTGCACGAGCCTGACTGGTCTGGGGGTAGCTTTATAAGCACGGCTCCCTTCTACAGGAGGCCACGTTTTCTTAACTATGCCTGTCGCCGGGGCGAGGTAGTGAATGCTAACGCGGGCTCATCTCGCTCCATCATGGTGGAGGATGGCTCATCATGAGAAGTTTTAGTCGCTAGAGGCCTCTTGTTAGCTGAGCCTGACATAACTACTGTATCTCTGCTTCTCTCTCTCATTTCCTCTCATGAAGAAAAAGGTGAAATAATCTTACTCTAACTAATTTTTTTTCTCAATTAATTTTAATTATACAAGGTTTTCTACTCATTAATGTATTGAAAATACTTAATATAGTTTAGTAATGTCTTGTTTGTCTTTAAATGTCTCAGAACACGTTTAAGTATATATGTAAGCGTCGTACTCTGTTAAAGTATTAAGACTTGTAAATGTCGAAGAGAAAACAATACCAATTCAAACACTTTGTTTTCTTTTATGTTTTAAAAGCGCTCGCAGCGCAGCCACCTCGTTTAATTTTCAACGCTTAAGCTGCCGTTGACAGCTTTCATGCCCCGTGAAAGAAATATAATTTACGATACTATTACAGCGCCTAACTTTATTTCTTAGAGCACATGTAAGCTGAAAACAAAACAATGGCCGCACCGCCTCCATACAGCGGTCCCTCTTCATGGAATAAAACAAGGGTCTGGGAACAAAATCAGTTTGTTCCCTGATTTGATTTCCGGATATATGGTAAAAGTCATCGATCTCGAGTACACAGCATTTACGTAGAAGACCGGAATCTCAACAAGCATGATTAAAGAACTTATTAGTTGAAATTATTTTTATACGAAATTGAAACAGCTTCTAAAATAATTTGAGTTTTTAACATAGTTGTAATTTAGTATAACATTTAAGTTACTTTTTAAAAGTGTATTTTTCCGTTACAATGATTTATTCAAAAGTGGAGGGATAAACTTAGTTACTTATAGTCACAGTTACATCTAGTTCGCTTTACCATCCAGACACATCAGATGGGATCGTGGTCAAGCACTCGTTTAAGTATAAAAAATGGGTACTTTTACTTATGTAAGCGCATGAGAACTTATACTTCTATGACATCATTATGCCTGCAAATAATTCATTACATTAAAATAAACAAGAACTGCGAGCGGATATTTAACACAATCAATAAAGTTCAGTTTAAATTTGATAAAGTTATTAAATTTTGATAACAGTTCATAAATAAATAATAATAATATAACATCAAATAATATTTTAATTTATATCGATAAATAATATGTACGGATAGTTAACCTCAATTATATTGGAGCACTTTAAAACGACACAAGCACAATTTTAACGAAACCTATTCTTGAAAAATCTTTGCAACTTTAAAACACATTTGAAACGATAAATTTCTATTTCAATACATTCCCTTCACTCTTTTTCATTTGAAAAAGTGCAATTAAAAGCTTTTACGCGCGCGTGTTCTAAAGACAATTAATAATTTACAAAACCCATTACACCCACGTTATTCCTCAGTCCGCACACAAGCAGCCCGACACAATGGATGGGGCGGCCCAGGCTTGATAAATGGTGTATCTCTTTGGCTAATTAAAAACATCGGCCCAGTTGACCCTAAGGTCGGGGGCAGTTTGTTTCACGAGAACATTTTCGACCCTGCTAGGTGCGGTTTGAAAATATTTGTATGTTTGTTTTTATAATATTACATTTTATTAAAAATAACTTTCGTGACATTACCGTATATATTACTTGGATCGAAGTACTGTTTTTTTTTTGTAAGACAAGTATATTTACGAGTAAAAACAAAAACGACTACAAATAGAATCAAAAGTCAAATGTTATTACGCGCGGACGCCCTCTTTGTATTTTCGAAATATCGTCATCAAACTACCCATGATCCATACCACATAATTTCCAACTTTAAAATAAAAATTGAATCTTCGAAATCGGCTGGTATGATATTGAGTTCGTTTGTATCGTCCGTTTGTGCAGCACATACTTAATGCAAATTTAAGAATTAGATGGTTTGCCCATGGATTCCATTGTCAGAATTGAAACATATAGGCGAATTGAGAACCTCCTCCTTTTTTGAAGTTGGTTGAAAAGAGGTATATGAAACGGTTGAAAAAATGCACGTAGTTCCGCTGACGTTGTCGTGTAAAAATGGGTAACTACAACATTAGTGTTGGAAAGTCAGTTAAAATGTAATATGATCTCCTCCTCCTTGCGTCGTTTTCTTCATTGCTAAGGGTCGTGACCTTCACGAATTATGTGGCGGACGATCGTTTTCCACCTGTTGTTGTTGATCTAATGATGTAATATTAGTCACACAGCAGCGCACTTTGAATACGATGCGTTTTCGTAATTGAATGTTGATCACCGACGGCGGCAAGTAGTTTCTCTTTGCTGTACGCGATTAAAACAAATTACTTTACTATTATTTTATTACTAATTCATGGATAAAGAATAGAAACTTGCATGATGGTAGAAAAAAAAAAAAAATCATTTTCTTGGAATTGTACTCAAATTGAATTTTTAACGTTTTTAATTTTTCAAAATTCACTTCACGAAGTGCTAAATGCAATTCACTCCCTAGTATTGTACTAAGCTATGACGTCACTAACAAACCTCGCACTCTGAATGCTATTTTTAACAAACTGGGGACCTTTTCTCACTTACAAATATACCTAACCGGTCCACAATAGCGGTACCTCGCTCGAGGCAATGTGTAAAAAAATGACTAACAAAAGGTCAAATTTACTGTGTGTACATCGGGGAGTTATACGAGGGGTTGACTGAGTAACTGGACCTTAAGATTCAAGTTTCACTTTAAGGTTACTCGTTACTTGTATCATGGCCTGATGAGTATATTTTCTAACTTCGAATAGAGACATAATATGTTCAGTTTCTATACCGCGGTGTCTAAATTCATGCTAATTGTCGACTGTTTGTTGACGCAGCCGAGAGCATTGAAGCCTGTTATGTGGGTTTGCATTAAAAAAACAGAACTAATCAAAATAAGTTTTAATAAAGGTATTAGCCTAATCGGTTGTACTCCATAATAACATTCCCCTGAAGCCACGATGAGTGCAGACCCTTTTACTTTAATTACTAAAACGTTATATATAAAAGATATAGCATATTTTAATAATAATATAAAAATTAATAATAAACTTTTATTTGCGGGAAATATGGTAACTGACATGATGAATAATTTTTAGTTAGGCACTAGCATATTTCGCCTAACCGGCATGCAAATTTAATACATTGAGTCTAATATTTTTTTAAATTTGTAAAATTAATGATTTTTAATAATAATAATTCTTAAATTTGTAAAAGGTATTTTAAATAATACCTTTTATAAATTTAAAACTCGCTTCACGCACTAATGTCACTTTACGGTTTACGTTTAATTCTTTTAAAATTTTACACGTTTACGCTTTTAAAATTACACCTTTGTTATTCACTATCTGGCATTTAATCTCCAAACTCTGATAATGCTCTCTAATAGAGCGACATTTAAAAAAAAATCATGCATTTGTTTAAAAATAATAATAAAAATTATATTATATCATAGCCTCTAGATCTATACATATTTTACGTTAAACTAGAACTAAAAAAAAACAGAAGTGGATTGCCAACCATCAAGATAATGCAGATGGAATTAACGTAGCTCTGGGATTTTTTGGGGTCACCTCTCATACATGGTGACTTCTTGTCCCAATGGAAGGTAAAATGTGTTTAAACAACCGAAACTACTTTCCACAAAGCAACGTATAAAGAAATTTGCATAAAGTTGAACAATAGTTCGACAGTAGTAACTTCCTTCACGAAAAGCGAATATCGAGAATGTTATTCGACGTGGTTACAATCGAACACAAAAGACATCCAAAAACAAGATTTCACAATTGGAAAACTACAATTGACTTGCACGAACTCCGTAGACATTCTGCTACGACGTCTACGAAGTGCTCCCGGCAGTCGGTGACTTTGATTTCTAAACAAGAGTTTTCAATACGAGAAGATTTTAAATGTGTTTGCCTTATTGTTTGAAGCACAAAATACATTCGTTTATTTTAACATAATGCAATGAAATGATTTAAATTTATACCACAGCACGTGGAATATAAAATCTCTGAATTTGTATAAGATAGGGTATATTATAGTAAGGCCTTTAGGGTAGAATTGTATACGTAATATGTATAAACAAGGAAATGGAAAGATAAGGAAAGTAAATTTTGCCGATTTGACAAATTCTTTACACTAGAAGCGGCAAACAGATCTGATACTAAGTATTCACCGATGCCTATAAGTACCATGCTTTGTCAACGTTTTATGAGAACCATGCGAAACGCAGTAATATTAGTTCATCTAGTAAGGTTATTTGTTACACGTTAGACATTGGTTAAATTATCGTAGAGCTTGTAAGGGAAGTAGTTTAACTAAAGTGGAACAATCTAGAACATTTAATATTCATCTCTCCATGCTTCTTGGTTAAAATCCGTAGGGACAGATTGTAGCGGCGTTAATCGCTTAATAATTTAATTTAAACCTTTAGAGTTCCGACAACAGGAAGTAAATACAACAAATAATACTTACAGCTTGTCTACTTTTAAACAGATCTTAAACATTAAGACTTAATAAGATTTATTTCTTTCTCTACTATTTCCAACCGACTTCAAAAAAGGAGGTGGTTCTGAATTCGTCTGTTTTTTTATTGTGCTTGTTACCTCATAACTTTCGACTGCGTTAGCCGGTTTTGATTCCATATCAGTTTGTAAGCTGGTGCTTCCCATGTAATCCCTTTTCCATCCAATCCCCCCTGTAATTCAATTTGGTACAATTCTGACAACGGCATCCATGAGAAAAACATATGTGTTAAATTTTAACTAAGTATGTGCGCCACAAATAATAATATAATAACTCAATATCACTTCGGTTTCGATGATTCATTTTTAAAATGATGTACTTTAAGAGTTGTTTGATGAAAGTTTGGTTAGGTTCTGATTAATTTTATTTCGTAATATTCCTACGATTATTCGGAAATACAAAGAGGGCGTCCACGCGTTATAGCGTTTACCGTTTGAATCGATTTAAAGTCGGTTTTTGTTTTTGCTCATAAATAAACTTGTCCATAGTGTGAATAATAATAAAAATGTCTAATTAATTTAAAAACTTAGCTAACTACAAATCAATTGTATGTAACTTAACATAAAATAATTTGTAATAGAAAAAAATGCCGAAAAGTTCTCGATTGGAGACCACGGACCAGCAAGCGCAGTGTGGGACGTCCACCCGCAAAGTGGTCTGACGACCTCATAAAGGTCGCAGGGCGCAGCTGGATGCGGGCCGCTTACAACCGGTCCTTTTGGAAATCGTTGGGGGAGGCCTATGTCCAGCAGTGGATGTCTTACGGCTGAGATGATGATGATGATGATGAATAGAACAAAAAGCAATAGTTTGCAGAGATATTTGACAATTTGGCTAGTTTTGCAACATCAAATTAAGACGGCTCCATACTAATTGTAAAACTGTGTGACGGCAGAATAGTGCGACCAGTCAGTCGATTGTGCTACGTTTAAATAAATTGCAGTATAGGCAACATCTACATACTATCCTTAGCTTTTAAAGAGGGAACAATTTAATAAAATAACAATAAAAGTATATATACTCAGAATTTAAAAATAACAATATATTTATAAATTTTCCTGTATATCGTTGATAAAAAGGCTAATTGTATTAACAACCACTTAAGGCCATAATTAACTTATTTACATTATTTTAATAATAAAAAAATCTCTATCGAATAGTCTTACTTAGGATTTTTGTGGTCGTTAAACCACCGGTGATTTTAATAAAATTTTATTTTTCGTAAATTTTAAAAATGTATTCGGCTGTCGTGTACAGTTCCTAGGATGGTCGTTAATACAATTTTCCTTTCCATCGTCAATATGTGTGCTAGTATAATTCATAACGTTTCCCAATCTAGAAGATTTTACGACGCTTGTCCTGTGAGATGAAAATTGTAAAGCGAGCTTCACATCACTCGGCAAACTATGGAGAAGGTTTTGCTCGGAATCTCTTTGTCTAAAAGAAATCGCAACGAAGATATTCCCTGCAAGTTGCGCTATGCGCAGTTAAGGGAGTTGTTATAAAATAATAATAAAACGCTCTCTGATGGAATGTGTATAGGTCATATATCGAGAAATTCCCTGCGATGTTTTTGAGCTTGAATATATGATCAAGCTGGTACAGCAGCTTTATTACATAACGTCGGAAATTCAATTTATTTAAATATTGAAAATCTTTGCGTTGCAATAACATTACAATTCTTAAAGGGTCGTGCGCCAGACGAAGAAAAATCTTTGTTCTTTAATAATCTAGGTCAGCGCGCTGTTATTCACTCACTGGAAATCATTAATTTAGCTTTTAAAAGAAAACCATGGTAACTTAATGTCCGTACTTACCTAGGCTTCATATTCTTTGAGTAATTAATAGGTTTTTTTAGTTATCTCAGTCACCTTATGACTATATTAAGTTTACTAATATTAATTTATATATTATTTTTCTTTATTGACGGGGGGATAATCTTCAACAAGATACCCGGAAGGCGGGGTATTTGAGGTTCTTACTCACTAAAACCCCTCGGTGGCTCTCTTCGATGCATGGCGAGGGGCTTCGAGATCTCAAGTAGGAAGTACCGGAGCCCCTTAGTATTATTTTAAGACCACAGGACTACAGGATACAGGGGTAATAAAGCCTTCTTAATCTAAACGGAAGCAAAAATAAGTTTTCACGTTCTTTTAGGCTATCATTTTATTCTATTTATATTTATTAGCACTTATTGTAATACCTAAAACTAAGGTTCATAATCGAACTTATAATGACTTATTATGATTATTTTGAGTTTCGAGTATTATTCTAACAACATTATTAACTAAAACTTAGTTAACTAAGTTTTTAGTTCTTTAAAATGACTGCTTACTGTTGTTTTCCAAAATCAATGACTATATTATATTAAAACCTAAATAAAAAATGTGCACTAAAAGCTTTAATCACGCGACGGTGGCCGCGTTTTAACTCGGTTAAAAACTTGGCGGAGTAAACGTAACGTAGCTGATGGAATTTGGTTAGGCTAACGCTGTCGATTCGCGTTTTATGGGTCACCGGCGATGAGGGTCCCTAATTTAATAAACAATAGCCCATCGGCTAAATTACTGCGCGCCTTTTGACATCGTGTTCATAGCAGTATGTGAGTATGTGATAAATTCCATTAGTCCGACATAACGGGTCGCAATTGACGGTTTCCACGTTTGTAAACATTGACCCTAGTCACGGCTACTTTGATCCCCTACTCTTGAGTAAGTGATAAATTCGGGGTTGCGACAACTTGCCAACTAATGAAATTAACGCTTTGATATCAAGCGGAATAGATTTAATTCTGATTTTCGGATTTTAAAAGTCAAACATTTACTCACAAAAAGACACCAAGTATTGTACTTAGAGATAATAATTTTAGTTAAGTTAAAATATTTTTTACGAATTTGATACATTCCTTTCGAAGTGCAAAACTTGCTTTCCTGTTATAAAAAATATTTGAATGCCTAGAAATATACGTGGCCGGAAACATCTTAATATTTACATAAACCGAAGCACCAGCTTTCAAACAATAAAATAATTATCAAAATCAGTTCATCCAGTCCAAAGTTATGAGGTAACACATACAGACGAATTGAGAACATTCTCCTTTTTGAAGTCGGTTGAAAAATAAACTCTTAAGTCTTTTCACCTCTAACGAGATAGTCAGAGACAGCAATTGCTGTCCACATTTTTATAAAGTGTACTATGTTACTTATGTGATAATGGTGAGCGATACAAATAGTTAGGCTGTGTTATAAATATATATATATATATATATATATATATATATATATATGTAGGGGGGGGAGCAGTCTGAATAAATAAAATTGTAGAAATAGTGGCTCAGAAAACTTCTTTTATTTCACCTTAATTTTATATCACTTCGTGTCCACGTAACTCCAATCGTAATGTAATGTCACTTAATGTCGTCCATCTTTCTTATATATCTTTTATTCCCAATCACTCGCCATTCGTTCACTCATCTTCATTCTCACATTCGGATACATCTTTCATACTTTCATGTTGATCGGATACAACTTACAAGTTTTTTTTTTTTTCCTACAACTCGGCCATTCTGCAATTCAGTCTGTCCTCAGACTGACGACTTTACATTAGTTCAACTTACAAAATATAAAAAATTATACAGCTATACTTTACAAAAACAATAAATTTCTTTCTCTAACTTTCAACAAAATTTGGCATTATAACAATCTTAATTACTTTTAGCGCTTTTTTAGCAAATAGAAGCGTATTTTACTACTTGAAGTTACATATTTTCTTAAGTAAATTTACAATACAATTTGTTAACACTATCACCTTAAAATTAAAACAAAACTTTTTTTCTTAGTTTCACAAAACAGCTTATTGAGAATAAACAACTTAAAACTTTCTCTACTTCTTAACAGATAATTAACTTAGGAGTAAGTATCTTTCTTTTAAATAAACAAGGATAAAAAATGTCACAAGTCTATTTTTTTTTTTATACTATTTAAATTGGGTAAAAATGAACTAAAGCCATCTTTTCATGTTATCAACAGCTGACACAGTTTTAATAGGTCCTTCTTTAGCTCTATTTATTTTTTCCACCTCATACCTGTCCTTGCCTAACTCTCTTATCACTCGATAAGGACCAAAGAATTTTTGTTTAATTTTCAAAGCATTACCAAACTGTGTTCTGGATATTGCAACCACATCACCTTTCCTATACCTCTCCCTTTCTTCCTTTTCTATTAAATGTTTTAATATTCTCCTCTTGAATTTTCAGTATTTGCGCTTTAGCTTCTCTTCTTAATTTATCTCTCTTCTCTATAAATTCTCTTCTATTTTCTTCTTCTAAATATTCCAAAATTTGCATATCTTCTTTTAGTCTCAATTTAGTTCCAGTTAATAGTTCAAATGGTGAGGTATTAATTGATCTTTGATAAGTACAATTAATTACTTGTTGAAGCCTGCTGACATATTTGTACCAATGTGCGGGTTGCTCTATACACATCTTTGTCAACACCGAAATAATAACCTGATTTATTCTTTCTACCTGACCATTACCTCGAGGAATTCCTGTTGTGATCTTAATATGTTCAATTTCCTCTTCTTGACAATAATTTTGAAATTCATTTCCTGTAAGCGGTTCCTCTATCTGTCACTATACGCCTGGGGTTTCCAAAATCTTTCTGATGTAACTTTAATTTTTCTACAGTCTCTTTAGCAGTCACTGTTTTCACAGGATAAATCCAAACAAACTTAGTGTACCGTCTATGACAGTGAGAATGTAATTGTACATTTTCTTAGTGACATCCAAAGGTCCAACGTGATCACAATGAAGTGTATCTAGTGGAATGTCACCCTTATCAATTGGATTTAATAATCCCTCCTTCTTTCGGACTTCCTGGTTGCTAGTATACAAGGTACACATGTGTTAATAATTTTATCTATTTTAATATCTAACTTGCTTATGAAATAGTCTTTTCTAGAACATCTTTTATCTTTTTCTTTCCAAAATGACCTATTTCATGAGCTTTCTTTATAATCTCCATATCCATCGCCTCAGGTACTACTAACTTCTTCTCTACACCTTTGTATAAAATATCATTTTCTATAAAATAATCCTCATATTCATTTTTCTTCAGAATTTCCTTAACAGCTTTTAATCTGTCATCTTCATTTTGGGCTTTCTTCATTCGAGCATGTAATTCAATGTTAATCACACCTATGTTTCTACTGAGAGAGTCCACATGGGGCATCTTATCTCCATTTCTATGCTGGATAGTATACTCAAAGTCTTGCAAAAACATAATCCATCTTGCTACTTTAGCTGAAACATCTTTCTTACTTAGCGTCTTTTGGAAAGCTTCACAATCCGTTACTATTTTAAATGGAATACCAATGAGATATCTGCGGAATTTTTTCACACCTTCAATCACTGCTAAAGCTTCTAGTTCATAAGATGAACACTTCTGTTGAGCTTCAGTAGTCTTCCTACTCATATAATGTACAGGATGCATACAGCCATCTTCTGTATCTTTTTGTAGAAGTATTGCTGCATATCCATGCTTGGACGCCATCTGTATGCAGCTCTGTTTCCAATTGAATATCAAATATTTTAAGCACTGGTTCACAACATAACTTGGACTTTAACAACTGAAAGGCACATCTTTGTTCTTCATTGAACTGAAAATCACCACTTTTTAACACATCACTTAACGGCTTAGCAATCATAGCATAATCTTGTATAAACTTCCTGAAGTAAGATGTCAAACCAATAAAACTATGAAGTTCTTTTAAATTTTTAGGTTCAGGATACTTCATCACAACATTAGTTTTCTCCAGGGATGGTTTCACTGTACCATCAGACACAATGTGGCCTAAATACTCCACTGATCGTTGAAGTAATTGGCTTTTCTTCCAATTAATTTCTAAACCATACTCCGCTGCCACCTTTAGTACATCTTTCAAATGTTTAATACCTTGATCTTCATGTTCAGCTAATATTATCAGATCATCAATAAATATTAAAACTGTTCTGTTCCTAATAAACTCAGAAAATATAATGTTGATATAACGGGTGAAATATTTCGGGGCATATCGATAGCCCAAATGGTGCCCTCAGAAACTCATATTGGCCTTCTGGATTACTGGTTACAAAAGCAGTATACTTAATAGACTCATCTTCAATTGGTAAATGGAAAAATCCATTTTTTTAAATCTAAAGTACTGAAAACCCTCGCTTTACTCAATTTATCAATATGATCATCTATCACTGGTAATGGATGTTCATCCTTAACCATTTTCTGATTTATTTTTCGATAATCCACACAGACTCGAGTAGATCCATCCTTCTTCTTGACCAAAACCAGAGGACTAGCATATTCGAATAACTTTCGGACGAATTATTTCCTTGATAACCACTCGTCAATCTGCTTCCTAACTAACTCTTCTTCGGTCAAAGCCAACCTCCTAGGTCTTTGTGACACTGGTAATTCATCTTTTAAAACTATTTTTAACTTTATAGGAGCTTCCTTAGACTTTATAGGATGATAATTATCTATCAGCTCCTGAATGCCTGGTGAATGATGTTGATCTTCATTACTACTTGTCAACATATTCATTAAATAAGAACTGTCATAAGAAAGTGGCCTTATTTCAACTGCACCCCTGTCAATAACAATAACCGTATTGTCAACAAAAGGTTGCCCTAATATAACCTGGTATGGTATCACATTAGTGGGCACAATACAAAACAAGTGTGGTAACTGTGACCATCGATAATTATGTTGGTATTAAACTTACCGATAGAATACACCTTGCTGGGA
This sequence comes from Meandrusa payeni, assembly GCA_029286785.1. Taxonomy (NCBI): domain Eukaryota; kingdom Metazoa; phylum Arthropoda; class Insecta; order Lepidoptera; family Papilionidae; genus Meandrusa; species Meandrusa payeni. The sequence continues at coordinate 16,169,011 of JAGSMX010000006.1, read as the reverse complement.
CCTAATCCAACTAGTGTCATTTTTCTGCCTCATAGACTACATTATCAAACCTAGAAAAAAATTCATACGACATTAAATTTAGATCACTACCGGTATCGAGTAAACATTTGACTAATTGCCCACGCACTTCTCCATATTTCGTAGATTTATTGAGCGAACCATCGTTGTTTACACTACAAATATTTTGGTCGCTACAACTGACATCGCCGGCACTGGATGGATGCCGATCTGACATTGACAGTTGTTCGCTGCGCTCCATCGTACACTCACCGCTCTCTTCATTCACTCCCGCCACGCCATCTGTCGATCCGTTTTGTACTAGCATCGCCTGCGACGATCGTTGCCGATTTGAATTTTGCTCACCTGACGCTGCCGCCATCTTGTATGCCTTGCAATCCGCGCCAACATGTCCGAATGAGTTGCATCGGAAACATTTGACTCCTTTGGAACATACATTCGCCAAATGACCTTTATCCCCGCATTTGTAGCATCGCGGAATATATGCCGGCACACTTGCACCATTCCCTAACGTTAATTTCTCCGTTTTCTTTAGCTTTTCCTGCGGTCTAACAGCTTCCTGCCTCTGCTTCTTAGTTTTCATCTTGAATGCTTCATATAGGGTTAATTTTTCTTTTAACACAGAGTAACTGGTGACGCCGTAGAACATCAACTTATTCGATTCGTAGTCGGAAATACCATCTATTATGTATTGTATCGCGACATAATCTGGGAATTTGCCACGTTTTCCCAACTCCTTCATTATCAACATGTACTGATAGTAGGTTTCATTTGCACGTTTTTTTCGACTAGACATAATTTCGTGCATTTGTTTAGAATTCACAGACTCGGGAAATTCTTTGCACAGCGCAATCTTGAGGTCGTCGAATGATTTGAAAGTCTTCTCCGTTCTAAGCCATAGCCCCGCCGTTCCAGCTAATGATCGACGTGCTATTATTAGTTTTTGATGCTCCGTCCATTCGAATATTTCGGCATTGTCTTCAATGTCGGATGCCCATTTCGAAGATGAGTACGTCATGTCATCTCCGGTGAATTTTGCAACAGAGTCGAACATTCCGGATTCGCATCGACTCGTGCCACCATACGCCGCCGTGTTCAACGATTCAAAAGAGTCTTCCTCTGCCATCGTAATATCGTCGCGTCGTAACGATAATTTGAATTTCTTCGTAATTCGTCGTGTTGGCCCCGACTTTTTCACCTCGTGTACTCGTTTGAGGTTATGTCGCCGGCGCCCGTCGTTTGCTTCGTAATCGTCGTTCACTTTACTCAGACTCACAACCCCTTTATCCCGTTATCCCGGACGAGAATTTGTAGGGGGGGGAGCAGTCTGAATAAATAAAATTGTAGAAATAGTGGCTCAGAAAACTTCTTTTATTTCACCTTAATTTTATATCACTTCGTGTCCACGTAACTCCAATCGTAATGTAATCTCACTTAATGTCGTCCATCTTTCTTATATATCTTTTATTCCCAATCACTCGCCATTCGTTCACTCATCTTCATTCTCACATTCGGATACATCTTTCATACTTTCATGTTGATCGGATACAACTTACAAGTTTTTTTTTTTTTCCTACATATATATATATATAACACAGCCGTTATATATTTATACCTGTAGGCTGTAGTTCACGCTTTGCTGTGGCCCATTATGTTTGCATGGATGAGAAATGAGAAACAAAAAAAGCATACGTTCATATACAATACTTGTAGGTATACAATATTTTTTTGTTTTACCATGGTTAGCGTAGAAAGGTTATTTCCAGTTCGTAGTTCTGGGCTCGTAGAATAAGTTTTCGCGGACGCCATTTTTATATTTCCAAATTATAATATTACGAAATAGAATTAATCAGAGCCTAACCAAACTCTCATCAAACTACCTTTGAAGTACATCCTTGCCAATAAAAAATAATCATCGTAATCGGTTCACGTGATATTGAATTATTTGAATTGAAATTTAAGATTTTGGTTTTCTCATGGATACCACTGACAGAATGGAACCTAATCGTTACCACTGTTCCTTACCGAGACTAAAATATATTTTAGTAGAATGTTTTGAGAAGAGACTTCACAACAACATATAAATCGTTACTGAAAACACTCGGTATTTTATTTTGCACTGGCAACATTCATTTCATCGTCTGTAAGTAGCTTTTTAGCTTTGTTAACTTGGCGTAATTCTTGGATGCCTTCCAAATTTTCTTTGTTACTTTCTTTCTGTATATTAATATTACATTAACTGAAGGTCTTACGGTTTAGTTTTATATTCAAAATGTTTATGTTATTTAAAAGTTCACATTTTTAGTTTTTCCACCGACTTTAAAAAAGGAATTCCTCAATTCGTCTGTATGTTTTTCTTTGTGTTTGTAGCTTCATAACTTTGAACTGGGCGAACCGATTTTGATGATTGTTAAATTTGAAAGCTGGCGCTTCCAATTCTGACAATGGCATCCATGAGAAAATCACATAAGTCTTAAGTTTGCCTTAAGTTTTTGCTCGACAAGTAGACGAATAACTCTTTATCACATCTACCGAGATTTCGATGATTCATTATTATTGGAAAGGATATTATTCAAGGGTAGTTTCATTGGTAATGCAATAATTCGGCGGGCGTCCGCGAGTAATAGCGTTTAACGTTTGATTTGATTAGAAGTCGGTTTTTTTTTTTACTCATAGTGCTAGCGTACAAACCAAATTTCTCGTCTCTTAACTAGACCTCCAACTACAATTTTAGTGGTTGTATAAGCAGGGGTTGTATGTATTCGTATCTTGCGGCGATCCGTGCCAAACACTGCCCTGGGGCGAGGGAGGGTGCCAGCTCCCTATCCAGCGGGAGTGAGGGGAGGGGCAGTGTCGGATTACGGCACGGCCATCGTTGAAATTTAATAACGTGCGCCTCGGGCGTTTTAGTTTACCTATTTATTTGTCCGATCAGGTGGAACACATGAAATCCGTTATTTTTTTTTAATGTTTCAATAATTTTGGGAGAAAAAATGTGAATAATTTTAAAGTCATTTATTTCAAATCTTCACTTTCGCTTTACATTATTATGTTACAATGTTTTTTCTTTTTCCTTTATCTGGGACAATAAACAAAATTACAATTAAATAATAAAACAATTTTATGCAAATAATAATAAATAAATTTCTAATATGAATAAATTAGAATAAATAAGCACTAGTTACATAAAAAAATAAAGATAAGATTACTAACAACTGAACAAATATTAAACTCCTTACAAACTAAGTCATCTTTAATGCATTTTTTTAAATTTGGAAGTAGACAATGACAACATTTGCGATAAATCAACCACACGACGGAGAGGTGAATGCACACAAGCATTGTAACGTTAAGAGTCTAAAGAAAATGAAATGAAATATTTATTTTACTTTTTACACACACTTAAATTACATACATTTTAAATTACCGGCATGCACACAAATATCGGAAAACATATTACCAAATGTAAAACACATACCATACAACAAATTCCATAAACACTTTCTCACTTTGTCCTCGTCCTTCGGTACACATCTCCTGCTAGACTAATTTATAGCCTGTATTAGGGAGATGTTGTACCTAAGTCCGAGTCCATGGACCAAAGTTAGTTATACAGCTTATGAGTACTTCGTGTGATTTTGCAAAAGAGTAGTGTGCGTGGGTGCATGTGAGAGTGTGTGTGCGAGTGAGTACATAAGAGAGGATAATTTATTTTAGGCTATGCAGAAATTTTTCAGTGTCTTCGTTGGTTAAATTATGGAGAAACGAGTAAAGTAGCTTTTACATTTATATAGGGATAAACTATGAAGAGACACATAAAAGTTAAAATAAATTATATGCCCTCACCTCCTGTCATTTTTGTAAGTAGGTAAGAGTGTTATTTATGAGATATGGACCCCATATTGTGTTAAAGGCCTCCTCTATCGCTTTTCCATGTCCTTGTCTGACTTTATCCAGTTATTTCACGTGCTATGTCATCAGCCTACCGTCTTGTTTGTCGACCAACATTCCTTTTCTCCTTTGGTCCTTTCCATCGTGTGGTTTTAATCGCCCATCTTCACTCTGGGTATCGTGAGATGTGTCTGACCCATCTTCACATTAATAAGAATTAAAATCACACGTTAGTAAGTAAAATTTTTGTAAGAGTGCGTGCCTGGGAGCACCAGTTAGTTTTTGACGAATGTTTTCGCTCTTCATTTTATATATTTTACTAATTTTTAACTTACGTCTGATATGTCTCGGCTTACCACCCAGTCTTAAAATGACAGACACAACCCGTGCCAAATGTAGGTGGTGTAATCATTCTCTCTTGAGGTGCTGTCGAATTGTATAGATATTCTTCGTTAATCGTCTTTAAAAATTGTTATATTTTTAAATATTTATTAAATAAGAGATATAGCAAGGATCTCCATTGGTAGGTTCATGCCGATCAAAGATGCCACTCAGAGATAGATTCTCTTTTTTATTTTTTTATACTTTCTAAGCACGACCACGATCCCACCTGATGTTAAGTGGAAATGCAGTACTGGATGGTAGTAAAGCACAGTAGTTTAGTAAATGCCTATTCACTCTACTTTTAAAAATACCCATATTGTAATCGGAGGAAAAGACAGATGTGGGCAAAATATTTCAGTCCCTTGCTGTAAGAATAATGAAAGACGAATCAAGCTCTTTTGTTTTTCTTTAGATAGATACTCCTTAACGACAACGAACACGACCGTGACTGTTAAACGCTATATATGATCGCAATTTGATCTCCGGCGGGAATCAAATCTAGTTACCGCCACGCACTGCCTTCGTATCAACTGTCTTTACCCCTTTTTTGCCTGCGTTTGTCCTATTTCCTTATAAATTGCTACGAGCAAGGCTCTGTTCCATCACTTTGCTCATAAAAACAATACTTTGATGTCTTAATATAATTCTGAATACTCAATTCGGTCGAGGATTCCTTGCCCTCTAATAAAACCTGGTGTTCGCTCTGCGCGATGTCTGAAGTTCTTACCTTTTAGGGTTCCGTATTATATTTGATTATGGGGCTTGACCTTTCTTTTGTAAGCGTCCCTTTGAGTCATTGTTTTACAGCGAACCTTGCTTTGCCCTTAATACGTTTAATATTTTGTTTGTACATTTTGACTGTTATTTTTGTCTCTTCCAATTTATTATGACTATTTCTAAACATATTGTTTCTAATCTATAATGTCGAATAACTTAGAGGTAATATTAATAGGTTTAATGCTTTTAAGTACACCAAATACGTCATAAGACTGACAGTTATTCGTTCAATACAATGTGATTGGGTCCTTAAACGATTATGACATTACCTACACATTGATTCATCTATGCAAATAAATAAAATTGAAGTGTCTGTGTGTAAAATTAAAATAACTGCTTTTACTACATGAATATAAATTAATTTAAAATAATATTTATTGTTTTATTTTCAGACAGACAGACGTCTGTTTGTTGCGGCTAAAATCTAAAACGGCTGGAGCTGCACCTGGCGGTGTTATATGCGATTAACAACTATTTTTTCAAATTTTATCTAAAATAATTGTACCCTTTAATTTTACTAGGAGATGATATAATAATTAGTTCTTTATTATATCATCTTCTAGTAAAAGTGCTGCAAAATTGGTCCAGCCATAATTCGTTCCAGAGATTAGCCAGAACAAACGGTTAATTTTTGTAAATGTACTGTATACATTCATATGCATGTAGTAAAAAACGGTTGTTTTAATATTAAAAACAGACACTCCAATTTTATTTATATGTATAGACATAAAATAAGGTAAATTTTTAAAACAAATGACTTACGGCGAGCGGTAAAACGATGCCCATGTTTTGTGCCCGTGTTATATTTATCTGTTTACGGAACCGGGCAGCCAGCGGGCGATTAATGCTTCCCACCGACAAAAAAATATACGTTTAAGTGAAAAACACTACGTGTAGTTTTAAATGGTTGCGTTAAATTATTTCCCGGCTCGTTTAATAGCTACATAAATGTCATTTGAGTTACAGGAAAATTCATTTATATCTTCTACATTAAATGGCTCGTGCTAGGATTGAGAGTACTTGACTTGTTTGTCATTATTTTATTTAAAATGGGCAAGTAAGCAAGCAAAACCAAGACTTGGCTAAAGTGATGTTTTGAAAACGCAGAAAACATTCCCTTCGTATTGTGATTTCAAATGTTTAATGCGTTGCTCATATATTTCGTGACTTGAAGAATTATTCCGGTAGCTTCTTCACTAGAATAGAGTTAACTTTTTGTGCTTAAGCTAATAAGCTCTCACACCCTTTTAATCCTGGCAGGGTATATAGAAACAGTTTTTCACTGTCCTCTTTTCACTAAGCATATAAGTGTCGCATATAGGACAGGAGAGAATTCTATCGCCTTACGCCAGGCGCAAATTTTTTAGCAATTTAACTCATTGATACAAGCTGGTACCCAAGCCCACGACCATAGCTGCGAAGCTATCTTAATTCGACCTCTAGTAAATACCAGATTCTAAGCACGTCATAGCCACAAAAAACACTATTAATAACTGTTTTGCATTTTGTTTCAGACGGGCAAACACTTTCACCGCACGTCGCTCCTCATCAAAGCTTTCAATCATAAGTTTAGACTGGACCTCGAGCTTAATACGTAAGTACATAGATTTAATAGTAATATGACAGGATCTTTAAAATTAAATACATTACTTATCAAAACTGTAATTTATTTAACAGTCATTGTGTAGAGCAGGCCGGGTAACTATTTAACAAAGAGAAAAATTTAATCGATAGTTAACAATTTAGTGAAATCTTGTAAAACCTAGATCAGTGATTCTTAACCCATGTGCCACGGCACTGTTGTGTGCCAGGATTTTGATGCCACTGGACACGGCACGCATTGTCAGGAGATTTCTCTTTATGTCGCCCTAACCACCGGTTGCTAAGTAGTAGTTATTATATTGTTAAAAATGGAATAGTTTTAAAATTAAAATCTATATATATATATATATAGGAATAATATAAGCAAATAAATGTAATAGTTTGTAACATGTCAATAATAAGATCCCTAACCAAACATGTTGGGGGAAAAAAAAAACCACCGGATGCTCGGGTCCTGCTTCACTACCGGCGGCAACCTGGGTTAGTTGTATGGTCCTTTTATGTATTTTACTTTTTATATTAAAGAATGAAAACAATTTTTTTTTACAAATATTATTAACATTCCTGTTAACCATTCCAATTAAACTTAGGCTTGTATTAAGGGATGGTTCACGTCAATAGTCGAATGGTGAATTCGAACCCACGATCTTAGATTCGTTAGATTTTAGATCTTACCTAAGGACTAGAATAGTTTGCCCGCGTATGCCTTTCCTTCCGATTACAATGCGGGTATTTTCAAGAGTAGAGTGAATAGGCATTTACTAAACTAGTGCGCCTTACCATCCAGGACTGCATTTCCACTTAACATCAGGTGGGATCGTAGTCAAGCACTTGCTTAGAAAGTATAAAAAAAAGTACTCTAGAGAACTACTCTATAGACGTATTATAGGTAAATAAATATTTTTAACATATGTTTGGTTTGTGCTGCAAAATTTTGAGGTCATTAAAAGTGTCCCGCGAATAAGTTGAGAATCACTGACCTGAGAGAGTTGCAAATTGGGAAAAATATTACAAAACTTATGAAATAGAGCACTGATGGACACTGGTGTACAGTATCGACGTACATAAGGCAGTTTCCTGCTGCACTCCCCTATAATGATTTCCGTTCTCGGTACCGACATAAATTGAATTATTAATTACGACTTTGAGTGCCAGTTGGATAAGAGTTAGACGGGAAAAAATAAATCATCGAAATCTGTTGGTCGTGATATTGAGTTATTCCTCTATTTGTTGCGCACACTACTTTATGCAAATTTAAGGCTTATAAGGGTTTCTTATTACACGGGAAGCTCAGGCTTCCAAATAAAAAAAATCATTAAAATCGGCTAATCTAGTCGAAAGTTCTGAATTGAACAAAGTTAAAAAAAACACAGTGGAATTTAAGAGAGAACCTCCTCCTTTTTTGAAGTCGGCTAAAAAGTTATCATAAATTGAAAACGTAAATAAAGCACTTAAGAAAACCTCCCCAGTGTGATCTTGTTAAAGAATTGCGTCATCTTTACACCGCACGGGGCCCACACGATGTATTTCCATCTGCAACCCATCCTCTCTAACCTATAGTCTTTCGAATAATAGTATCCCGTTCTACCGACCCACTTCCGTAACTTCCTTACGGCTAAAAGCCGTCCTCTTTCATTTATAGCATGTCGGGAAAACTGACTTTAAGTTTGTTAAGTAAATTGTTTGTTTTCGTTTTGAGTGGTTTGAGAATATGGCCGATTCTAGTTTATTTGTCTCCCAAAGCTATTATATATAGCTATAGAAATCAAAATATCTTAGCAGATATATGACGTAGTTATATCAGTACTTAAGATGGGAACCACAATGGTACAAGCGGCCTAAGATTTGAACTATACTAGAATCGAATACCAGATCAGAAATTATGTTGTCGTAAATGTTCGTCGTTTAAATGTGCCAAGTGTACGACGATAGGCTAACTCCCTATTTTTTATAGGAAAAGGGGCATACGAGCTAACGGCTTACCTGATCTTAAGTGATCACCGTCGCCCATAAACATTCACAACACGGGAGGAGCTGCAGGAACGATGCCCGCTTTTTGAAGGTACAGGTTCGGAACCGCCGCTAAGGTTGATAGTACGCGAAAAACGTACAGTCGTGGAACACCAAACATCAAGATGGTGCCGATGTCATTTGGAATTCAAAATATTATATAAAACCTAATAAAATCAATAATAAAAAATGTAGGGTGACTGCTCTCTTCTTACCGCTTCTCTGCTTACTCCGTTAAGATTAATAGTCTACTATATATAATAATAACAATCTACTCTAATTGTCTCTAACTTGTGTAATCTAATTCTCTTTCTCTATTGGATACTTCTTTGGTATCCAAATTTGTCGTCCCAATTGTATTAGACTCGAAAAAATCATTCTCATGTTTTATTACATACCATACATAGCCCTAGCTTTCCTGCGATTTCGTCCGTGGGGATTTAACAAAAAAGTAATTTAGTTTTTTTTTTATTGCATTTTTCTGCGTCCTGTATGTACTCGTGGAGATACATTTGGCTATAGACAAATTGATTGATAAAGGCAGGATTTCCATTTGTTCTAAATTGTCCTATATCGACGTTACCATCGATTCTTATGTCATCTTGATTAGCTAGATCTTATAGGTCTCTGCTAGCAGCTTGGTCTGATTAAGCGCTATGTATCTCAAGCGTTCACTAAGTAACCTAAGAATAATGTATATAAGCCTGTAGATACATAAAATTTAACTTACCTCAAAATAATTTAATTACAAAAGCACATAACTAAATTATTCACGGTATGTTGCTGATCAATAACCTCATTCTTTAAAGAAGTCGATTAAATAAAAAGCCTAAGTGATTCCTTATTTATTACATTGTCTATCTGCCAGTAAAACTCTTGTCAAAATTATTCAGCTGTTCCAGAGATTAGGCGAAACAAACAATCAATCAATCAATCAGCCGGTATCTTCCCGTTGCTGGGTATAGGCCTCCATTTTTTCTTTCCTGTGCTGCCCAAACACATTGCGGCGCCGCTGCCCTGACGACGTCAACCGACCAGCGGGCTGGTGGTCAGCCCACTGATCGACCCTGTCATGGCCGCCACTCGGTTACTGTCTTGGTCCATCGACCGTCTTCTCTGCTAGCCAGGTGTCTCGCCCTTTGCCATTTTAGTAAACAAACACAAAAATTGTAAAAAAAATTAATATGGTATATGTACCGTATACACATTCATATGCATGTAGTATAAGCGGTTGTTTTATTAAAAACAGACACTCCAATTTTATTTATTTGTATAGATAAGTCTAACACAGCTTACTCGCGCTAGAATTTGCAATCATAATTAAATTCCTCGCTAGCGTTGAACGCAACATGTGGCCACCGCTTATTTGTTTCCATTTCGCGCCGAATAAACACGAGGACGGCTCAATTCCGTGTGCGCTTAAAAAGAGAACGGGCTAACCTAACAGGCCCGTACCACGGAGCGCGGCGGTGGAATACAGAATGTTTTCGTGGCTCAACAGAAATTTGATTGGCGCGCAAAGAGTGCGCCTTTGTATTTGCCGCCCGCCCGAGCCCCGCGCCCCGCTCACCCGTTCCGTTTGTTTGTGCGCCCGTTTTAATGAAGTTGTCGTAGCACTGGCCGGGCGACAGCTTGCACATGCGATTTCGCTTCAGTCCAATTCACAAGCTCAGCTAGTTTGATTGTTGAAGTAAAACTTCTTTATGCAAGCTTGATTTGGGGAGTAATCTGTTAACGCGTTATTGAAAGTGTGACCGGCAGACTCGAGGGAGATGGATGGAGACAGTTATGTTTCGTGTATCTAAGAGACAGTGTACTTTAAGTTAGATTTCAAATAAAAACGTTCTATCATTAACCAAAAACAAGCGCTATGTCAACTGGTAACCTTGTTTGACAGAACCCAACTGGATTGGTTTTAATTCTGGTTGGTTGTATTTCTGCAGATTATAAATGTAATAATAGGGTATATAGCTTATTATCTCTATTATATTCATTTTAAATAGAAATGGAAAAGTGGGCAAAATCCAGCTGGATTTCCGAAGAACGTAAGATAACTAAACTATGTTCCTCTCCACTTACAACTTGGACCATACGACAAACTAGATGAAAGCGTACCTGGGGCCGTACCTACAAACTGAAAGAGTTACAATTTGAGGTTCAAATTGATAATCATGTAGAAATGAGACAAGTTTTCCTTCCAGGGGAATTTAGACAGATTTATAATATATTAGAACGAGATAAAACCAGAACTAGTTTAAAATAAAATTACATCTGAAAATGAACTCTCAAAGAGTAAAAATGAATTCTATAAAAAAAGTTTACAGTGAAATGGTATAGTAAATCTTTTGTAAATTATAATTACCAATTCTTTTTCACATCATTTTTGTCAACCACTCCAAATAAACTTAAGTATGTGCTAAGGGATGGTTCACATCAATAGTCGCATGGTGGATTCGAGCCTACCCTACTCTAAACTTTTAGGCTATTGACAGTTACATGGAAGAAGTAACCTCCTTGTTGTATTACTGTAAGTTGACAGCTCTGAACTCCTTCAATCTGTCAGTGATTATTACCATTAGTTATCTTAAGTCATTGCCAACTACCCGTACACAATTTATACGTAGAAAACGCATGCAATATTATTATACAAAAATAATATCTTTCTGCAATTCTTTTCATATAAATGTAACTATGACAAATTTCGTAATCCTCCGGTGTAGTTTTCGTATGAAGGGGAATAAAAGGTCTTTGATAAGGTGTAAGTATATAAGTACTTATACATATATCTTCTGAAATACATACAGGTAAATAGGTAGGTAGATTCAATATGGTCACTTCCAAGTTTGATATTGTGGCATCCACTTCACGCTTTTTATCCTTTTAAATTGGATATAGGTCAAGTCGAAGAAGCTGCTTTCAAATTTTAGCAAATTTTCTCAAATGTTATCCATACCCTGCGGAAAGGTTATTTTTATGTGACAAGATGTCAATGTTTATTACTTAAATTAAATTATAGATAAAAGAGTATAAGCCATGTAAACCAATCAAGTCTTTTATTAGTTTGGCAACGCCCCTGCAGTCCATATTTAGAAGGTATTACTAGTTAGCGAGGACACATAAGAATGGACGTTAGACCTATGCTCGTTTACCATCATTTCCAATAGAAAAAAAAACATAAAAATTCAAAATTAGGTCATATATATAGTAAAATTCCCCTCTTATAACAAAACACTATCTTGTATCATATCGCATACTTAGCGAGAGCGGGCAAGTAAGTCACGTCGTAAATTGAAGTGACACCAACAGTTGCCACGTCCGACCTGTATTTTTTCCCCGGTGAGGGCCTGCCATAAAATACCTCACGTATCATGTTACTCACAGGATCCCCAGGGCAATTGTTGCGAGATATTTCGTATTACTCTGGGATGGTTAAGCCCTAAAATTTATGCTTTTTTTCGGTGAGTTTTTCCTGTATATACGGACTGTATTTTGTTCATTACTTCAACTTCCTATAAGCGTTATCAAAATTACAACATATGATTTTATTTGGTAATAAAAATAAACCCCTTTATTCGATAGCCATATGATTAAATGTAAATAACGAAGATGTCACGCCTGTCATTCTTATCTTAGAATAATAAGTGTGTTTTGTTTTAACATGTGTTATAATTTGTAGGTCTCGTCGAATAAAATAGTCCAACAACTAATACACTAGCTTTATTGTGACAGCGTAACATTGTACAAAGAATTATTTATAACGAATACCGACACAACTGCGCGTCCTCACAATCTTTATACAAAATTAATTAGATGTCAGATTAGGTATTAATAAAGTTAAACTATTGTTTACAATGCCAAGTTCATGTGACAATCGACTAAATTGTTAATTATAAATTAAAGATACAATAATGTTCAGGCATATCATTGGAAGTAGTTATTATGCATAACAATGGCTGGGTGTCATGTGTTGCCAGCTAACACAAGACAAGAGGGAAATGAGCAAGCGGCTGTTATGTTATTATTTAAATCTTATGTTACTACTAAATAGATTGGCAGTGCATTGCCAGCCTATTATGAATAGTTTGGCTAAGCGAAAAGCTAAAGCTCAATCCGTCGGTATTCTACGAGGTCATAGTACTTTGTCGACGGTGCTAATCTATTCGTGCAATAGAACAAACATCTACAGTGACTCTACAGCCACTGTAGATGTTACAGCCACTCACCAGTTAAGTTTCATCCCCCGACTGCGGAATAAGTTTTCAATGAAACCATAAATACAGTATAACCACATTTATACCTAGACCGGCCATAAGTTCTGTCACAATTGAAAGTTTTTTATTCCAAATTTTTCTCTCCACATCTCAAATTCACTGCCGTTTATAAAGTTTTTCCTCATAAAGTGAGGCCAAACAAAACAATACATTATCCTTGTAAATGGAATACATATCAAAGGATCGCTCCACCACACAATCTTGCGAACCAAAGACCTATTGTCGTTAAAACGCGTAAAATTCAGACAAATTGTATATATTAACCCGAAAACCGTCGCACCGAACTCAAAGTATTTCAAAAACAACTCATTTTCGTGTCCCATTTTTATAACTTCACTCGTAGCGTACAGCCATTAGTGCGTCCTGACAAATTATGTTTTTTGATATAAACTGTGGGTTTTTATCCTAATACCTATATAAATATACCTAATAAATATAAAATAATATATATATCAATGGTAGCAATCGGAATAAACTCGTCGAATAGTCTAAGTGTGCGTGCCACTAAAATTAATGATTTAGGCATTGAATTTTTGTAGTTTTTCAGCTCTGGTCTGAAATTGCATATTTCGAGATACTTTATTTATTTTAGACATTTCCGCTTTCTACCGTTGATATTTATACTGTGTAAAAAAGCATAAGAGGTCCGCGCGCCGCCACGCGACCTTAGTGCGGTTGGCATACTACATGTGTTAGAAAATTTTCTAACACATGTAGGTTTCCTCACAATGTTTTCCTTCACCGCCGGGCGCGTGGTAAAAGTTAGATCAGTTTTTTACTGTTACCTAATTCCGAACCCCATTTTTTAAAACAAAAAACTGTAAACTGACTAACGAACCGATTTGCATTGAAAATTTTAACTGCCACACATAAAGCTAGTTCAACTCTACCCACTGACCAATTTGTTTTGTATAGTGTTAATGACTGTTTTGATAATTTGTAATAATCATATCCGTTAAGATTGTGCAAAAAATCGAACTTGATTAGTGTCTTGGATTTTTACATCAAATCATCTAAGTAGCCAAGGGCAATCATAAACAACACGATCTAGACATGACGTATGACGAACATTTTTCTCGGCTAGGAATTGAATCTAAGACAAAATAATTGAACACTTCGTCAACTAGGTCATCGTATATTATTTATAAATATACCGATACTGCAAAGGAATGAATTTATATTGAAGAACTTTTAATATGAATTATGCTGTCATTTTTGGATTCAATCCAAACTGTATACTGGGAAAAATATTATGCTTTTAAACGTAAAGTGAAATTTATTTTGTGCTTTACGAAATATCGTTTTATATTTCCTCTAAAGGATTTCGTTTTAAAAGCGCTGTCTATTTCCAATAATAGCTACGACTGACAGTGAAGTTTGCTTGATCCGCTTCTCAAACTTAAATACCAGTTCAAATCTCAGACCTTGCTTGGGTTTTTTAAAAAAATATGTTTATCTACGTCGCTTTATCACAAGATAATTTAATTCATCATAAGACGATTTCTTATTGACCATTTATAATATAAAATATAACTAATATATAGTACCTAGGAGACCTTTAAGAAGCCTAGCTACGCTGCTGGCACCTGTCTGTTGTTGTCCCCTACAACAACAGGGAGGTGTGACTCATATGTGGCCATGATCTCTTAACAACGGGTGAACCCCTTCCTTGTTTGTTCCTATTCCTACAAAACATAAACGTGATATAGGGCCCTGTTGGCTCAATGTCTAGGTGGTCGACCCAACTTGCATAGTACGCTAGCAACATAAGTTCGATCCCCGGTGCCGGCACCGATGAATTCGTTTTTCGAAATTTAAGTGTTGATTTACCACGCGCTCGGCGGTGAAGGAAAACATCGTGAGGAAACCGACATGTGTTAAAATATTTTCTAAGACAAGTCTGCCAAAATGCTCTAGGTCGTGCGTGGCGGACTATGTCCTTGTACTCTCTTTACAGAGAAGGTCTGTGCTTGATATTGAGACGTATATATTTATTTAGGCTGTAACTTTAACTATGTATGCGTCATGGTATGTATTGCAAGTGTATTTGTATTTAATACAATTGCGTCAACTAATTTTTACATTACTTATAAATATTCCTAATTCAGACGTAGCACGTCATGTCTTTTCACGTCTTCAAGATTATAGGGCGATATCCCAGACACGTATTCCGGGTCCATCGGAAATTAAGTGGTAAGGGTTGTTTACAATCTTTTCCCGGCGTTGTGCTCTAATATGTTTCACCTACTATACAATTCCTTGTCGGGGAAATGATCAACAAAATCCCGGGCTCTGGCTAACGCTTGTTTTCGCTTTTCAAGGAAAGAACCTTTATCGGATCAGGTAAAGCTTTTCAAGTATCGAATCTTATTTACATTTCAAACTTACGCCTAATCGCGACAAAATTATTTCGCATTTTTTTTTGTTTGTTTAGTTTGTTTCTTGAGTTTTCGTTTTTCGATTAAAAAGTAAAAGTTAAAATTACAGCTATATTTCATACCTTTTGAATACACAGTACTGTACCAGTTCGCTATCCACATCTACGTAGAGTAGTTATATTAAGGGCAAGTAATACTTCGATATATCATCATAATTATATCACATCATCGCACAGCGACATCTATTGCCGACATTGTGCATCAACTAATAAATTTAATTTTGGCGCGAAGAAAGAAAGTTGCGATACTTTAAGAAGAATCGAATTTCTGTGCGTAGAAGTCGTAGACTTCTTCATTTTTCTCGGCTATTTTTTCTATTCACTTTTGTATTTCAACTGAAGAAATTTTTAGCTTTGTCTACCGATTTTTGTCTAAAATGCCCTGACAGCTTACTTTTTGTTTCAGTGAAGCTTAAAAGTATAAAACTTACCATCGGGTAAACAAACCTTCCTTTCATCTTATTTAATTTTATTAAATTTAGTAAATAATATTTACCCAGAAAATTAATTAAATGCAAACAAATTCATCAAAATATCATTTACCGTATTCTCGTGATAGACCGATCGAAAACAGTCACGTTGAATAGCGAGAGCTCGGGCGAAATTTGACGTAAATTTACGAAAATGCTGGTGAATTTTAGTCCCAGTTATTAGATTTAAGCGTGTAGTGTTCAAGTAATCTTATGTCAGTCAACGTTCTATTTACGTCACGCTGTTTGATAGGTTATTTACATGATTTAGATAAAATACCTTTGACAGGCATTTTCGTATTCCTAAGACGACAGCCCACATAATGTTAAATGATCGTTGCCGCCAATCCATCCGATCTACAAACCAAACCAGGAAACAAAATATTTTTTTGGCAGTTTTTAAAAATGGTTTACTTCCAATTAGAAGCACTAATATGATTTTATTAAATTAAGAAATATTTACAATATAATAGTTATTATACATAATATATAACTGTGCCAAAGCGTCGCCGCCCGCCGCCCGCCGACCGCAGCGTAGAAGGCATGATTGCCACGTTGTATGTAAATTCTCAACCTCAATGCAGGGTGCATATGCCATAAGCCAACCCTCTGGTCACCAAATATGTTGACCAACATCTCTGCTATCTCATTAAGAAGGTGGTGTGCACTAGGACCCCACGGACCCAAAGATAGAGTAAAGAAAACCCCAAACGGTCAAATATGTTACCTCTATCGAGGTTACTATATTTGCGCCGCTTGAGGTTTTCTGCAGTTGCAAAATTTAATTTAATTTAATTGTTAAAAATTAAATTTTCTCGATTTCTTAAGTCTCCGTCAGTTCGATATGTAAATACAGGGACAGTATTCACGGAATAGTTGGCACAACTTACCAATCGTTGTATGCCAAATGTACAGATGGAGTGAAAGGAGTTTGGAGATATGTCTGTATTCTATTATCCCTATAGAGTATGACAAATATAGTTACCGCAATTCATTGAACTTAATTGAGACTAGCTGAGTGACAAATTTAACAATACTTAAAACGAAATCTCTAATCTTTAACCTTATAAGTCTGTCCACTATGTTTCATTCCGTCCAAAAATAATAGTAAAGACCTATGTATGGTGACAGGTCCTCTCGCCCTGCCCCATTAGACATATTTTTTTTTTCAAAAAAAGCATGCAATATTTCTTTTTTTTTCAGAAATATCAATAATATTCTTGTTAAAGATTCCAACTAAGCTCGAGCTAATGGTAGGAGAGGTTCACGTCTATTGTCGAATGGTGGATTCGAACCTACGACCTGACGATTCGCAGACCGCACCGTACCCTAAACCATTAGGCTATTGACGCTAATATGATCTGATGATATTAAAATGAACTCGTTGAGAAGTATGTAATGTTTGCCCTTTAACTAAAGCTAAAATTTAGTAAAGTGTAAGCTAGTTTTAAATCCACTTAAAGTGTAAGGGACCTGTATTATTTTTCACATTATATTTAAAAATATAATATGAGTAACATTATATTTTTAAATTACAACTACAGATTTTTTCCATGAAATGGTGACATGAAACATTGAAATTTCAATTGGGTATTAAGTTGTGTTGTCAGGATTAATCGGACAGCACGTACCACATATCCAGCGGTATACGCTGAAGCAAACATCATTTCGCCGGAATTATTTACATGTACGATCCGCCCGAGCTCATTCTATTGAGGGCTATTGTTTTCAAACGGCCCGCCGTCCCCCGCGGGCACGCTCATGTCATGTTGTTGACATAAACAAAATGGCGGTGGGCGGGAAATTTACGTACGGTTTTGCAATATGGCGGTTTGAGGAGAATCATTACGTTTGGAAATCAATCATGGAGCAAAACAAAACCCATGTTTTCTTTTTTTTCATTAAAAACCGTAGAATTTCATTCTAACTTGGAAATGAAATCGGTTCCGTTAATTATTTATGTAAATGCAATCTAAGACGACACAGGTGGTCCCGTGTCGCCTTAGCTCCGACAGGGTGCTGGGAGAGGGAGTAACTTTCTCCGGGATTTTAGGTTAACCACATAACAACAAGAGCACCAATACTTACTAAATATTAAAAAATGATACTCTGCTCTGAACGATATACTCTGAGACCGTAACAAATTAAACTTGAAGCCCGACTTCCCTCCGACCTCGCGCGTGTCGCAAGGTACTCTGAATCTGAATCATACGTTAAAAGCTCCATTTTAAAATGTTTAATTACTTTTATAATGGACCTCGTGAGACCTTATCGTTCTCATATTCAGCCTTGGAGACTCAGACCCTGAGGAATGGCATATATGAGTTCCTAAATCAAATTTCAACTTTAAGTTATCCTTTGAATAACGTACAAACGAAATCATTCTGAGTTGTATAATTTTACAAGGCGTATGAGTTATGTTTACATAAGGAAAGTCATATTTTAGGGAATTGGTAACCAGGAAATTTATTCTACCGGAGCGTGTCTGTTTCTTTAATAAATATTTAATTAATTTGTAACTTGGAAGTGAAACCTTCTTTATTATCATTGATGGTTTGAATCGCTATGAAACAAAAACAAAGCCACCAAAAAGTTTTAGATAACCCGTAGAAAGATTACCCGTTATTATGCGAGAAAATGCGATTGTTTCTCCAGATTAAGAATTCTGGTTTATAAATAGTTTTAAGTAGGCTTGGACTTGGAGAGCAAGCTGGTGACTGCGTTACGAAAGTTGAGAGAGAGATATAAGTTAATGAAGATTAAAAGAGAGCGTTACGTTTCGTAAATCTAAGACAGTGTAGGCCTATTGTCTGTATCACAGTATAGGAGCAAGAGAGAGCAGTGCGCGCGAATATTTTCTTTCTCTTTTGAACAATTGTGTGTATATTATATATATGTATACATAGATGGGGCTAAAAAAGTTCTTTCGTGAAGCAAACTCTTTTTTATATATAATAGACATATGTTACAATAATCACACAATTACAATACAAAGGAGCTCTTTCTTTAACGAGGTATAGATAATCCTAAAATCTGCCTTCTGTAAGTCCTAAATGAATAATCGATGCGTACATTTCGTGGGTTTATTAATATTACATAACTATTTGCCAATTTAAAAATAACAATTTATTTACGGAGCTTCGTCAGAGATGAATATCGATGTGTGTGTGAGTGTATGTGAATGTTTATTTCATCGCGAACACCCCAGTGGGTATAATTCACATCTCGTCACTCAAAATTAATAATTGTCACAGCTGATGACACAAGAGCTTGGAATGACAATGTAGAACATCGGTGAATTCCGTGAACGCTGCAATTCAATGGGCTCGTATAATATGTTAGCATGGACGTTTCCATGAATTAATTTTGTACAAACATTTCGTCTCACAACATTGCAACATAAATGAATTGTTTTAGAGTTTAGGAATAAACTTGTTTGAAGTGATGTTTATAGCTTAAGTTGTTAATTTTTGCTAATATACTCCATAAGTATAGTACGATAAGCCCACGACTTTAGCTTTCATAGTATATAAGTAGGCATACCATGATTCGTGATTGCTAAACATGTCAATGTAGTGTATAGTGCTCTGAACGTCGTTAAATTCAAAATGAAGATTAAAGTTAAAAGTTAAAGTTACAGCCTTTATATATGTCCCACTGTTGGGCGCAGGACCTGAGAGAGGCATAGTCCGCCACGCGTCCCTAATGCGGATTGGCAGACTTCACATGCCGTAGAAAAATTTTCTAAAACATGTAGGTTTCCTCACGATGTTTTCCTTCACCGCCGAGCGCGTGGTAAATCAGCACATAAAATTGCAACAACAAATTTATTGGTACCGGCACCGGGGATCAAACTCGGGTTGCTAGCGTACTACGCAACTTGAGCCAACCGCACGGACACTGAGCTACCACGGCTCTTTGAATGAATATTAGTTGGGGAGTATTATTCAGAGTTTTGTTAACTATTTACGGTATTATACCGGATACTTTTGCATCTTCCTTTGTACTTTCCTACAGTCACTAGCTATAATGTGGATTGAATTAATTTGTAACATGGGATGAGTCTTTGGTTAGAGCTCTTTTAAAGATATAATATAATATTTATTTTGTCAGTCTACCACGATTGAAATAAATTACATAGTAGTTTACATAAAAAATAAGCTCTCGCGTCCTTTTAACGCTAGTGGGGTAGATTGAGACAGCTTTCACTGAGGTGGTAAACCTATCGCCACACACCGGGCACAATTTATTGCGCCCATTAGATCGTAAGTCAAACAACTTAGCCATTGTAATATAACTGCTCTATCTATATTTAATAAGCAATATATTTAAAAGGTAAGAAAAAATGAAAAAAACACTCTAAACAAGATTCCTATCCTTGTACTGAAAATTTACTAAAAAGGATGAGCAATTTCTGGGAACACATCAAATTCATGACCCGAAACTAATGTTGTTTTTATGTGTAGCAGAACACTCGATCCGAAACATTAAGCTTTCTAATACCAGGTGAGCCAAGCAAGAATATACGGGATAACTAACAAGTCAAATAATTAATATACATAGGTCATACTATACACATAAAATAGGGAGACGTTTTTGTTTGTTACATTGTACTGTTAAAACTATAGAATATACTGTTAAAAATGTAGAAGTATCATGTCTATCCCAGACATGATACTTACAAAATAAAATAAGAATCTAGGGGAAGTTTTAATAAGAATTTTTTTAATAGAAAGCTAGCAGTATTTCTTTGTTTTTCATAAATATTACTAATTTTCTTAGTAGTTCGTTATGCTTTCTAGGAGATGGTTCACGTCCATAGTCGAATGGTGGATTCAAACCCACGACCTTACGATTCGCAGACCGTACATTAGGCTATTGACGCTTTTTAATACGTATATAATATATTAATCCTAAAAGCAACCTATTTTTTTAAAAAAAAAATAATAATGTTCTCTTTTCAAAATTCGTTCGTTTGACATGTAATGCATTTTTTTTTATCAAATTTGACAGTTGGTAATTCAGTTTATAACAAACAAATAAGTCATTACAGAAACAATGTCAGGGATAAATATTGCGTAATAAGAAATGTTGTGGCTTGAATTGTTGCTTAGTGTTAATCTTGCAGTGATCTGAGCATTTAGTATTAACTGAAATAATAACAATTAAAATGTATGTTTCAAAAGTACGTGGCAAATTTTTTCAACCTACTTCAAAAAAGGAGGAGGTTCTCTCAAGTTTGTTACTTCATAAGTTTCGACTGACTGGACCGATTTTGATGATTCTTTTTTTATTTGAAAGCTGGTTATTTTCCATCTTCTTCTTTTATAAGTTTTACAGCCCTTTGTGGGTCTTGGCTTGGTCAAGCAACTTTCTCCACCTCGGTCTATTCATGGCCGCAGTCCTCCAGGTTCTTATACCAATTTCTTTGGCGTCTCGATTGACACCGTCTAACCAACGGAGCTTTGGTCTTTCTCGACCTCTTCGACCTTTGGGGTCCCTCGTCGTAAGTTCATTGGGTAACCTGGCTTCATCCGTCCTCTGCACATGACCAGCCCATCTGAGTCTGTTTAATTTGATAGCGATGGCGTTTCGTGGCTGGGCGCTACATGCAGTTCTTGGAAAAGGTCATAAAGCTCCTGGTTATAACGGCTACGTCATTGGTTGTCCTCGCACACAGCACCAAAGATACGCCTCAGGATTTGCTTTTAATTTATTTCCCATTTGGTTCCATTTAATTTTACTCCAAACCTGAGAATCATCCGTGACAAAACCATAAAAGTTTTATATTTGCATTGAGTATGTGTGCGATAAATTGACAAATAACTTACAACAACCGATTTCGATGATTCATTTTTCATTGGAAAGGATGTAGTAGTTCGCTTCTGATTAATTCTATTTCGTTATATTCCTATTCTATTTGAAATCGGTTTTTGTTTTTACTCATAAATATACTCGAATAAGACGCATAGATCGGCGGTATGTAAAGCAAGGCGATACTTTGACTTAAGTAAAATAGAATTTAATACGACGGCCGCTAGAGATTTGAATAACTCAGTGTCCTAACGGTTAAGCTATTTGTTTATGCATCCAAATACCTAAAAGATAAACAAGTTATTCTGCAAATAATAAATGTGAATCAATGCAGATTTGATGTTCCATTTGATAGAACGCACTGTTAACTTTAACCGTTGCATTACTGTGTAACCAGCAATTGGAATCCGAATTACATTAAACAAAACCCTCAACGAATTAATTGTGTCTCTGTGTAAACAAATTAGCGTTCGATCTGTTTATAACATTGTGTATATTTAACTGTTAGTGTAATAAAAAAATAACATTTAAATGACAGATAGTCAAATTAAAATCCAAGTCCAATTTTAATTATTAGTATTCACGGGTATAATTGTCAAATAGGCCAATAGGCAAAGTCAAATAGTGTAATAGTGAATTTGCATAATTTTCTTCAGGATTTGCTTTTATTTTTTAGTTTTTCTTTTATATTTTATAAAAAATTCTTTTACATTTATTATTTATCATGAATTACTGTGCATTTGGTAAAATAACTTTTTTATCATTTCTTAATTCACTAAAAGTGTATAGACATAATATATAATCAATTTCTAATAATAGCAAAGATATTTATTTGTTGTTGGTATTTTTTAAATCTGTGTCTCAAATTACTTATCTCATGATAATAATAATAAAATACAATTTAAATAAACTATACTCAAAAAAAATACGGTCGATATATAATATTTTGCCATTTAACATCCACAACACCGGAGGAGCTGCTGTTGCGTTTTGCCGTTGCCGGCAATTTGAGATAAGAGTAGGCTCACTTCTTAAAGTCCCCAAATCGCACAATTCCTGACACTACAGGTGTAGCTTCTATAAGTTGATATTTGATAAAAGTTTATGGAACGCCGTTGATGGAATTTGTTGTTTTTTAATTTTTTGTTTTCCTAGTGTTTCAATAGCGTATCGGGAAATATGTTGCAACGAACTGAATGATCATTACACAGCAGCTATTTCCAACCTTTTGCCAATTGTTGATTTGGCCATCAACACACATTAGGTTCCCAATAATGCCATACATGACGCTATCGAATTGAAAAATGTAATTGAATAATATCCCTTTTATTGCCTCCAACCACTAACTGCCCCTTAAATGTAAATGCGTCCATTAATTTAATTTTCCACTTTTGCAGCGATAAAATCGGACATTCCAATCGCGCGACACGCGATAGCATCACTTTTATCGTTGAAAATTTACATAATTGCCGCAATTGTTTCTTTATTAGCCATTTTTGTTCATTTACATCGTTTATAGATGTAGAGATTTATCGCGCAGTTTAACTTGGCTCGCGAAATATGAGCGAGAATAGGGTACGGAGACATTTTCTTTTTTTATGATATAGGGGTAGAAAGGGTTGAACGTTTGTCACTGGATAAACGGCTCTTGCCGTTTCTACTGGACTCAAAAATATGACTTTTTAGCTTTCGGGTCCGTATTTTGGTACAATAAGCTAATAAAGATAACGTTAATTAAAATTAAGTAGATAATGTAGATGCCTCAATAGTACTATTATCTTACTCAACAGCTTCCAAAATTGATCACAAGACTTAATCTGTTTTGTCATTAAGTTATGGCTACGATATTGCTATCGCCGTGCAATTTTAATAAACCACTTCTATGCTTCATTCATCTATATTTCCATTTTTGTTAAGGCACGATGTCCGAAATGCTACCCTTCTTAAGAGCAGATAATGAACTTATAACTATACCAGTATTGTACCTGTAATAGTGTAAATATATATGCCACTGTTGGGCACAGTCCTTCAACATAAAAAGAATATTTTGTAGTCCAGTGCAGATGGATGAACTTGCGATGTCCAAGATTTTCAAAAAAATGTGATGTCTTACAAAATTGCCTCAATCATGCATGCCTCAAAATTTTCTCTCAAAATATAAACCGAAATTATTCAAATACAAAGGATCTTCTCTATTCCCTGATGATTTAAGTAGGTAATGGAAAATTTGCAGTGAAAAATGAGCGACCCAGTATTACAAGATTACCTATTCAGGTGGGATCAAGACAACTAGTAAAATTATTTCTAAACAAATATCAACAAATAATATTTATATATTTTGAAATACAACTTAATTTGTACACAATAACCGTAGCGTATTGAAAATTCAATACCCACAAGTATAACGTAATCCGGACACGTAATGGCTTATTAAAACTTTTTCCTTTGTTTACAATTGACCTACAAAATGCAACGAGCGCTACAGACCTCATATTATACTCGTCGGTCCTTTTTCCACTCGCGCCCCGACCTATTTCCCGTCCCTTGTTATATTGCCAGTCGGCTGAAGAGTTCTGAAGCTGACCCTTAACTTTTAATTGCTATTACAATGAGCTGCCAGCAATATCCCAGGCCCCGCAATACACGCATCATATTTTTATTGTTAAATGTTCGTAGTATTACCCGCGCACTACAAACACTTGAATCGCTACGAAGAGCTACGCTAAAGGATTGTCTTCTGTATTCCATTCTATACTTATTTTAAACGCAGAATCTATTATTCTTGTACATATAAAGAAGCTTTCACATTCTATTTATCCTATTTTTATCCTATTAGGATAATAGTAGTCGAGAGGTAGCTTCTTACGTGTTTCAGCGGAAGTGGTAAGCCCATCGCCACATGCAGAAATAAAACAAAACAAGTGTGCTTTAGATCACACGACTTAAGTAAAACTTCTTTAGCTTTAGTTGGTCCCTTTAGCTATAAAGAATATAAACTTTTACACAATATATAATTTCGGTGACTTCCAGAGCCCGCTTTGCTGTGATTAAATTGAATTTAATGATTCTTTGAATTCACAATAGAATACTAACTTCACCTTTTTAACCTAAGAAGGGTAAACAGAGATAGCAATGATTTGCATTAAAGATTCTATGGTTAATAGGGGAAGTAAAAAGAAGAGCCCTTACCAGCCCTACATTTTTTTTTGTATGTAATTAGCCAAAATTACACCAACTCCTAGTTTATGCTTTATCTGTCTGCATCGTGATGCCATGATAATGTTTTTTGGTTTACGGGTCTTTGTCTATGCGTTAATTGCCAGACTTATCTACTCTATAAGTTGTTTCCAAATTTTTCCAAAATAAATAATACAATCACAAATAATACAATGTTAATATTTCTGTCCAGTATTAAATTCAAAACGATTTGCTCACGAAACGCAAGAATCTAATAAAACCTTACCTCAGATATTCGTAACGTTTGTAATTCCCGTTCAGACATAGCATTCTAATAATTCTATTTTCAGCTATAGACGAATTTTTCTCTTAGACCTTTCACCCGAATTGCTACCGACAATATTCATGGTGCGGGCTCGCCCTCTAAGATCTTGTCTACTTAAAGCCTCAAGGTAAACAACCTATTTCTTGTAGTACTCATAATAACAAATTACGCCGAGCCTCTCTCATCCCCCGAGACTTAACCATCCGTCATAATATATTTTGTCTGTACTTAGAGTTTACCTTCATATTTCATAATGATCGTATTCCTTTCAGGGACGCTTTTGACGTTATTTTATGTGCTGGAAGAATATTTAATTAAATAGGGTCCTTGTTGATTGTTTAATGTTACATTACTGTAACAAAATACCCTCTTGGGTAATTAAAAATATATTTCTCCCGTTTACATTAATGTTATATAAAACTACCCTCATTACAAGCATGCATTATTCGGTTCGTAAAACAAATATGTGTATTAATATAATACAGTACAAAGCATCTACTTCTTACAAATCATCGTTTAAGGGTAGGCAGTACATTTCTTATGTGTTTTTAAATTGAGGGTAGATTTAGACAATTTTTTTGATCTTTATAAACGTCGGTTAAGTGTGTTAAATGATTTCCGTTTCTACCAAGTACTAACTAACCAGCACATCGGTGAGACTGGGTATTAGAAAAAAATTAACTTAATAATCGGAAATATGCGATATTACTTAATTGAGAGGGCCATTTTTCCCTTCAATATGTTAATAAATAAAAAGCACGATAAATATAGCAAATAGCAATTTAACATGAAGCAGTAATATAAAAATACCTCTGTTTATTTAGGTCATAACACAACAAGCGTTGCTGTTTGAAATTAAAAAAAAAAACATATATGTATATTTGCTAAAAACGTTGTTAGATTATGAAATATAAAAGCTACCACGAAATTTTCACGAGTCGAAGTGAAACAGAAAAAGCTGCTGCCGCGTTAAAAAGCTCTCGACCCATATACGAATCCACGTATGCGCCCCAAGTTCACGTAGCTACGCGAGGCTGGCGTAGACATTAAAAATGCACCAACAACTTTCAAAAGACAATGCCCGGGAAAACTTTCTCCGGATCCTAACTAGAAACAGCAAATTAGTTGCACTGTGCACCAACACAATGGCGCGTCTTTAATGGAAGCGCTTATTTAAAAAGGATTTTTTTAAATTTGTTTGTTCATATCATTTTGTTCGCGCGAAGTTTACTTTTTAATGTAATACACTACTGGTGATGGTTTTTTTCCTATCTTATAAAATTCTTAGGATGGTCAATAGAGTGAATAGTGACTTTTTATTTTAATGACGCATCCAAATGTTGTGACGGAGAGACGTTTATTAAAATTAATAGCATGGCGAGGGGCTACGGTATCAGCAGCGGAACTCACCAGAGTCCCTCGTCACTGTGAAGCACATCCCGGGGAAGGGCTTCCCACTCCCAGCATCCTCGCAGTGATGAAGCAACACGGGACCACTAATGTCGTTTTCTTCTTGGATCCACTGAAACGGACGACATGGGCCCTCACTCTTAACGCGCTGTGAACCCTAGTCCCCTTCTTCGACAGGCAGGGGATTCCGTAGCCTTATTCTACGACCCCAGTGCCACAGGGCTGACGACCATGAAACCTTATTTTTATTCTAGGGGTGGAATTCTTCAACAAATGACTACTATCAATCATTAAAACACGTTTCCTTTACGTTCTAAAATTAAATTCTTCCAACATATACAAATGCTTCGTTTGATATTTAACGCAATTAATATTTCAAACATCAAAGTCAGCAGATTTCTATCCAGCCATTAGTTTCGTCAATCAATACGCGATCAAATTACACAAGCCGTACACGTTTAATTATAGATCATGCCGCCATTTTGGATGAACTGTGGAGCGAGCGAATTACGTCACGTTTAATTAGATCGAAATCGATTCCGCGGTTTACTCCGAGCAAACAAACGAAATGGGCCTCTTTAAAATCGGTATCGTTGATTCCAATAAGAAACGTGTTCGGGTATTTCGAAATGATTTTCTTTTAAGCATTTTTTGGATCAGGAATTACCGCAGTATTTCTTTTGAATTACACGAAAAAAGCATTTGATTGCCAACTTATTCAATCTAATATTACTCACACCCTTCAGTCTAAGAAGTAGGCAGAAATGTATTTTGCGTCAGTTAAACATATATAGGGGTTTAAGGCTTCATATATTTATGCATCTAGGTTTTTTATTTATTTAAAAGTAGACCACAACAAGAAATTGACAGCCAGTGAGAAATCTTCACGAATAGGACAAATTTTGCAATTACATTGTTGTGCAAGTAAAAACAAATAGTCGAAGAACAACTTAGAGTAATGGAAGTGATTCAATTATTAAAAACAGTTGTTAAATTAAAACAAAAAAACTATAAAATGCCCACTTTTACAGTTACAATTGGAGTATTTAAAACTTTTGTTATATTAAAATATTTTTCGTGGACACTAGTAATTAAATTTCATGTTACCCGAAGTATCAATTGAAACACATCAACGGCAAACATTGGTGTTGGTAGTCTGTAAAAGTGAACTCATAGCCCGAGTCGTCTATCAAATAATCGGCTCAACAACTTTAAACTAAATTAAAAACAAGACAAATAAGTAATTAATGAAAATTTACCAATTAACATGAAACAGGCAAATTCCACAAACAAACAACAAGAGAAACGAAAGGGGAGAAGACGTCGCAGATTCATTATTCACGGTTCCTTCCGCTCGCTGAAGTTGATGAAAACAAGGCGAGAATAAACGATACCGACTGTCATTGAATGAGAAAAAATATTCACTTTACCTCACCAATATCAAAGATTATTTCTTATTGCATCGCTAAAGTTATGGGTGAAAAGATGGGCTAACAGCATAATTGGTTTCGCGGCTGCAACCAATAATTTTCAGTGATCTACAGAATGCATTAGAGATAGTATGTTCAGGAATAATATGTCTTACTCTAATTCCACCATCGGACCCTTTATGTGTATATCTCTCAAACGCGAACGAACCGCTTTGTATTTCATTTTCCACCCAGCATAGGACTGGAATAAATCTGTCTTTCCCTTCGATTACAATGTGGGTATTTTAAAGAGGATCTTTAGTCATTTAATAAGCTATTGCGCCTTACCATCCAGGACTGCATTTCCACTCAACATCAGGTAGGATCGTGGTCAAGCAGTCGCTATGAATGTGTTAAAAAGCGATGCAAAAAAGGGTAAAAAAAATCAGTATCAACGTATAAAGAATAAATTGAAAATTAAATTGGGGCATCTGAAGCTAAAAAATTTGTAAAGTACCAACCGGTGTAACATAAGAATTCTTTTCGTAGTCACCAGGCCATCACTGATTTAAATGAATTTTGCATTTTTAAAAATAGGTATATAAGTCAATTATTCTACAGTTGAGATGTATTGTGTAATTCGAACAACGGGTGGAGTTAATTTGCCGAAATAATGCTGTATTGTATTTCTATGGATGCCTTTAATGAAGCATAGGTTCCAACAATAGCCTGAATGAAGTATTGGATACTATAATCGATTGTGCATCTACAATGTGAATTCGCCGCTCCGTCTTGCAAATTAATGCGATTGTACTTCATTTATAATTCGTCATAGAAGTAGAGCTGCGAACAATGCAATTTCGACAGATATTTGATGGATGAAACATCGTTCGGATATGTAGAAATTATATTAAGTTAGGTGAATTAACCTACGTACTATATGACATATCCAGTTCTTATTCTTAGACTTAAATATTTTTGAGAGCATAATACATTTTAATTTGTATTAAATCCGAGAAGAATGGAAAGAAATATGCTCAGAATAAAACTTACAGATAAAATTAGTAAAGAGAACATCAAAAATAAAACAAAAATTTTAGAAATACGTGTAGGACTAATAACAGATGGACAAAGCGTTTAACAGAGTGGGTAGCAAGAGACAGAAAAAGAAGACAAAAGAGACCATGTAAAAGGTGGATAGATAGAGAAGGTATCTTCAAAGACATATTTGGATCACAATGTATGTAAATAGCACGAGATAGACAGAAATGGAGAGGTATAGGAGAGGCCTACGCCGCTACCTGCTAACTTCTAAGTGGCTAAGTTAATTTTGTAGTAGCAAATAAAGGCTATTTTATTTATTTATTTCCGCCCAACACCGACTTGTACTCCGTTTGTTTAGTTACGGTATAAGTGGAATACGTATACCGTAACTAAACAAACTAAAAGTAACTAATAATAAGCCCTTTACGCAGATGGAAACAACCCTCAATTCACCCATGGCAAGATGCAATAGAACATAGTGTTGTGACGGAAAGTGCTTTTGGAATTTTTTAATAAATGCTTATTAAAAAGTTGTAAGATTTATTCTACAATTTTATTATTATCTTCATAATAACCTAAAAATGCTAATACATAAGATTTTAACATAAATTTGCATGCTTAAATTAAGTAATTAATTATGCATAAGAGAAACATGTTGGCCTGCTTATATTGTGTTTTGTAACATCAATGTTTTTGCAAATATATCTAATCTTATCTAAACGATGAAAATGAATAAAACCAAAGTTATATAAAAGACACTGCACTGTTGCAAGACAGATCATAGCGTAGCGAACTAGCTCAAGTGTCGTTTTAAGCGTTCATCTAGTACGTAGTATTATTTATGTGTGTTGTTGATTTTCATTAAATAACTAAAATATATTTTCCCGCGCCGTAAAATGTTCAAAAAAAGAACGTGTTGTCTATTAAGTCCCAAGTTGGGCGCCAAACGCAATTATGTAAAGCTCGCGTGAGAAGGCTCCATGCGCTTATCCTATTTGCTGAGGAAATTCACCGCATCCCTTTATAAAGCTCGTATCAAACTAAACTCATAATGTTACAATGTTATTTTGTTATTTATTTAACTGGCCTTTGATATTTTCAAAACTTAAATCTCATTATTATTATCTAAAACATAAAATATATTTTTTTATTGTTGTGCTTTTACGATACCTCTATAAAAGGACATGGGTAACTCCATGGCATAGAGGTATTCGGCTTTTATTATCTGAACTATGTTGTTGAGTGTTTGGTCATTATTAATGACTTTCGGTGTTAGTTGTCTTGCAGATGGTTATAAAGAAAACTGTTGTGCAAAAAGTGTCATTGGTGATTATTATTTTTCTGTCCTCTGGTTTCTATTTCCAGCCACATTAGACTATTCTTATAATGTCGTCGGTGCATACTCGGACCCAAGATCGTAAGTGTTTGTTCTACTAAAAAACCTTTTTTCCACTTTTTTCAAGTTCAGTGTCGTACAGCAAAGGACTGGAATAGTTTACCCGAGTCTCTCCCTCCGATTACTGTGTGGGTATTTTCAAGAGTAGAGTGCATAGGTATTTAAGCTAGTGTGCCAAACTATTCAGAACTGCACCACTTAACATCAGGTAGATCGTGGTCAAGCACTTGCTTAGAAAGTGTAAACAAATTAACAATTCCTTCCATAGCACAAGTATTAAAAGCATTGATTGAAATTGATGAAGCCTCTTATGCTATAAAAACCAAGCAAAAATACTTATAAGGAAAAAACATGAGGATCTTTTTCTCACATTGTTTCATATAAATGAACATGCCCGTTCCATCTGTGTGAAGAGATTTATAGTTGTCTCATGCATACATATGTCAGCTCGAGAAACATGTTTGATCTGGGATACATAATTCAGGAGGCACGTGTTACAACCTACGTAATAAACATATGACTGTTCCACATTCAGTTATAATACGAATAATATAACTTTGGCCATATTTGACGCAATCTCTGCTCCGTCGTATAACAACTGTTACTGTTTGTTAAAAGTTTTAAAACTTGTGTTAACGCAATAGCATGAAACGATATACAGTGAAAAAGGCAGCCTATATATATGTACACAGTTAGGCATAATCCGCCGCGTGGCACTAGTGAGAACTGGCAGACTTCACATGTGCTAGAAAATTTCGTAAACCATGGCAGGTTTTTGTCACAATGTTTTCCTTCACTACCGAGCGCGTGGTAAGCCAGCACTTGAGAATTTTAAAACTAGTGTAAAATAGCGAATAGCAATAAAAGGTTACAGCCTGTATATATGTCCCACTGTTGGGCTTCACATGTCGTAGAAAACTTCGGACGCATGTAAGTCACCGCCGAGCGCGCTTACTACTCTCATCAGAACTATAAATTGCAACAAAATAATTGGTGGCACCGGGAATCGAAGTCGGTTTGCTAGAGCGTACTAAGCAACCTGAGGCGACCGACCGAACACTGAGTTACCACGGTTCATACAGCATTAGTTGTTGTTATCATAAACTTTCCAATTTAATAAACAAGAAATAGAGATTACAGTATGACTTGCAACAAAGTCGCATAGTGTAACTTGGACCTTCTATTAAATAGCACTCAGAAATTTTTGTGTTATTAAACCACTGCCATTTTCATTCAGACAATTAATTCCTTTCTACAAATTAAGTGTTAGGGTCAAATGGCACTTAGTACTAAGTACGGCACCCTCTGACACAATTATTGGTAATTTCTGCAGCTACAATCTTAGTTTCTGGTTTAGATCTGTACGTAATTTTAAAAAGATCTAAGTGAATTCCACGTGAAGTCCACGTTCCACAAGACGTGAAGAATCATGCCACTTCCCAGTTGGAACAGCTGTTGTTTTCTCCATCCAGACACATAAGTGGTTCTGTCCCACTATGCCCTTCTTGACTCTTCGGACTGCACTGCTTATGGCTGCCTCTGTAACTCGATAGAATAGAAGTAACCGTGGCAGGCTTTTATTGCTTTACGCTGGAACATCAAAAGGACTCCACCAATTCTGACACCGATGTGATTATTCCGTAAACAGAACTTTGGCTCTCATACATTGTGCCCCTCAAAGGCTGGTAATTGTCGGATAACACAATGAGAAGTGATAAAGTGTAGCATTGAAGACATTTAATTTGCAAGGTAAATTAGACCCCGGTGTATTCAGTAAATGCTTACCTGACTCTATATCGTTATTTTCCCGTCAATCTCAAACTTGATCCGGGTGATACTCGATCGTTAAACGTTGTTACAATAATCCGTACACCGGGCGGGAGCCAACAGGGATGGGATTTAGGGACGAAAACACACGGCCGTGTTGACGTTACGCGTCATCGAGTTTCACGGTTTACGTTACATTTTTTTTTCTTATTACATTACGGACTTACTTGTAACGTTTTATACAATATTACACTACTGAGCATTGTTATGTTTATCGACCTTAAAAAATACGTTTGTTGCATGAATGCGCAACCTCTAAGATGATAGACGAATGACAGACATATGCAGGATGCATGGTAGAAGCTTGATGAGAATAGCGTTTTTAGTGTACGTTTCTTGCGTAACTTTTTTTTACGCACTGACAATCTGTGGAAGCAATTATCACTAACGATGTTTCCGAAACTTTACGATTAGGGGACCTTCAATGTGCCTACTTCAATCTTAAAGGCCGGCAACGCACCTGCAGTTCCACCAGTGCTGTGGATGTTTATGGGCGTCCGTGATAACTTAAGATGAGGTGAGCTGTAAGCTCGTTTTCCACTTTACCTATATAAAGCTAGAGAAAGGTCGTGCTCAGTACATGCTTTTGAAGAGGCCTATATGCAGCAGTGGACTTATGCAGGCTGAACATGAAATAATTGTAGGGTATCTCAACAAATTAAAGACTAATATTTTAAGACATAGTAAAAATATCTGTTTCTTATTTAACAACCGCTCTTCTCGTTTCATGTAAGCATTAAACTATGTCTATTTGCATATATATATATATATATGCATGTATTTCCATCGCATATGCAACAGCTCTTGTCGGAATGGTTGTTTAATTCAATTAGATGATGCATGCAATCATTAAACAGGGCCAAACACAATGAAGTTAAATTTAAATACACTCCAGTGCAGAAGTAAAGAGTCGGAACAAAGGATCGGTTAAGAAAGTTTGAATATCTCGGAAGATATAAATACGTTAGTTAAGTGAAATAAATTGTACATGATAGACAATTAAATATTCTTAAAATAAAATAAACACCCGCCACATGAAGTACTAAAATTTAAATAAAAATAAAATTTAATTAAAAATAAATAAATTAATATTTTATTTTATTTTATTTTAAGGATATTTAATTGTCTATCATGCACAAATAGATTTTATAGAGGTATTTTAGGTTTTGCTCGTGGCTATAGTAGATGCTCTACGGACGTGACATTTTATGCGCATTTTAAATTTATTTGTTATTAATAACGGACCGCTCATGCTGGCTCTGCTGTTGTGGATGTTCATGAGCGATAATGATCACTTAATATCAGTTGTTTGTTGTCAAAAGAGTTCGTTTGCCTCTTATATTCTGCTTGCTGCTTGCTTGCTTCCCCGACCACTAGGTATTGTCTATATATAAAATAGACAATGCCTAGTGGTCGGGGAAGCTAAGAGCGACTTTTCTCGCGATATACCGACGGACGAACTTATTAAGATATTCGAAAGTGTCTAGATATGAAAAGCGGAAGATCGTATATGGTGAAAGGCATAGAGAAAGATCTATTTTTAAAGTCAGATTGACAAAGACAATACATTATTCATTTACATTTAATAACTAATAAATTGACACAATCTTAAGTTGAGAGAAGTGTCAAAGCCAACAGCGCGACGCAGGCCCAACTACGGGGTCACGTTGCTAGTGACATAACAGTCTCATTTATATTTCGTCTAATCGGATGTTTGTGAAATTTCTAGTTTACTAACTATTGTTCTATTTGTCTCAGGACACAACCGGCGGTCACGTACGTGTTTGTCTAAGTCGAAACTATTTCGTATCTAGCTGACCGTGTCGATAACCCGCTTTATATAGGCTTAAAAAAAAGAAAATGCTCGAAATCCTAGAATTTTTAATCCACGCCGATCACTTAATTAAATTATTTTTTTTATCTTTAAGTTTTGTCTTTATCTTCTATTTAAAGTATCGTTTAACTTATTTTGGTCACATTAGTGTGGGTTGTATATTAAGAACTATTATATATTACTTTATTATTTTCTCTTCTTTAACCGACATAAAAAAGAAGGAAGTTCTCATTTCGTCTGTATGTTTTTTTATGTTTGTTACCTCATAACTGGGTGAACCGATTTTGATGATTCTTTTTTTTAAAAGATGGTGCCTCCAGTGGGACCACCCATTGAAAATAAAAAAATGGTCCAATTCTGACATTGGCATTCATGAGAAAACTATATATGTCTTATATTTGCATCGAGTATGTGCGCAATAAATGGACGAATAACTCAATGTCACGCTAACTTATTTCGATGGTTCATTTTTTACTGCAAAGAAAGTACTTTAAAGGTGCTTTGGTTAGACTGACTATCCTATGTCGTAATATCCCTATTCTATTTAAGTTAATTTTTGTTTACTCGTAAATAAACTTGTTAAAATATAACCACATTTTTGATGCAAAACTCGTTGATAGGATTAAATGTTACATTAAAACAGGCCACTGTTCCGCTGACCGCGAAATCCCCTGAGCGTACTGATTCATTATAATCCATACGTCGACGCACGTGACCGCTCGCCATCGGCGCTCTACAGTTAAACGGTTGGATTTTATATCAAAAACCGTAGTTTTTATATATGAAGCTTTTTGTAATCCTACTCGAAAGATATCGACTCTTCACTGTACACTCAGTGAAGTATATTAATGCACTTATTTAAAAAAAATGTCTCCTTTTTAAACTTAATTTCATGGCATATTTTTAACAAATAAATAAAATGACTTGAATGCTCGGTGTTTGTTTTGATAAATCTTGTTTTTTGTTGTCATAATTATGAAATAAGAATAATATTTTTCGATTTTATCGACTAGCTACAATAATATTATCAATAATATAATTAATTTTCTTGTCCTAAACTCAAACCAAACACCCATTGGCTTAGTGTTGCCTAACACCGCCATCTATTGAAGTAGCTTTAATGTTGCCGATAAAGCAGTACGATACTCGCCAATAGATGTCAGGAAGAGTCATATTTTTTTTTTGTTTAAGTCAGCTATCGATAAAACAGCATTAACAAAAAATAAATCTTAGCTATATCGATTTATCGCCCCCGTAACTCCCTGTATACTAAATTTCATGACAATCGTTGGCGACGTTTCCGGGGTTCAGATTCTTCTACACAAGTTCACAAGAATTGCTAGTTTAATTCGATATTCTTACTCCAGCTTGGTTCATTGCATCGCAATTCCACGTTGTCGACCCCAGTTTACTGACTCACTATCTCGAATAAATTTAAACTTAGACCACTTCTAGAAAACTTCACTGACATATTCGAAAGTGGAGAAGGGTTCTTGGAGTGATCTTGAGAAAATTACGGCGCGTTGTAAGGCGGGCAGTAAATCAAAGCTGACAGGGCCACTTAGAAATGTGGAGCAACATTTATCACTGGTAGCGTGATTCCGCTTCTTGGTCTACCTGACTGCACGTCTTAGTTTATTTGTGGCCGTGAACGTGGACTGATTCATGGTTAGTTATTTTTTTTCGTTTAATCTTAATTTTTATTACTATTTATTAGTTTTTTTAGGGGCAAACTCACCTAATCAATCATAAGTAATCATCATCGACCATAAAATCCACAGCACCGGAGGTGCGTTTTGAGAAAGGAGTACTGTCGCCAGCGGTGTTTCCGAACGTTTACGATTTAGGGACCTTCAAGAAACGAGCCTATTCCTATCTCAAAGGTCGGTAACGCACCTACAGCTCCTCTGGTGCTGTGGATGTTCATGGGCGACGGTGATCACTTAAGATCAGGTGAGCCGTATGCTCGTTTGCCACTTTTCATATAAAAAAGTAGGCTTGTTCCTTGAAGATCCCAATCGTGCGGAATCACCGCTGGTGATATTTGATTCCACAGGTTGATAAAGTAACGCGAAAACATCGTCGAAGGCCAACCATCAATATGGTGTCGATGGAATTTGGAATTCTGGCGAGATGTACGGTAATAGATATCGGTAGCTGAATAGTTTAATTTTGTATTAAAATACCTGGACGACTGAGCTTTGCTTCGCATTGTGTTTTGATATATTGTTTTTGGAAATTGTATTTAGATACGAATTATAAAATGATGAAATATTAATTTTTCGATATTACCGACATACTAATAGCATATGTACTGGTTATTTAATTAAAAAAATCACGAGTATTAACATTTTATTAATGTTTTTATTTTTAACACTCATTGGGTTAGTGTTGTTTAACAATTCTATCTACTGAAGGATAAAAAAATAGTGTATACATGGATAAAACGACATTTTCTTAAAATTAATCCTATATAGACCAATTTATCGCTCCCAAAATCGTTCACGCACTATCGACTTGTGGCATCACTTGTCTCATACAGTGTTTCCGAACAACAACTTGGGGACCTCCGGTTTCCGAACAACGACTTTACTCTTTTTTTTTTTTTTTTGTTCACGCGGGGAATCTTTTATAGACCATCCTCCGGTACCCTGGGTGGGCCTGGAGGGATGTGTGGGACTCG
Source organism: Meandrusa payeni (assembly GCA_029286785.1). Lineage (NCBI taxonomy): Eukaryota > Metazoa > Arthropoda > Insecta > Lepidoptera > Papilionidae > Meandrusa > Meandrusa payeni. The sequence goes on along the minus strand of JAGSMX010000006.1, from coordinate 16,132,232 downwards.
GCCTGGGCAGCCCCTACCCACTAAACCTTCCGCGAATGCCATCAGCCGTTATGAGCGGGTGCCCCGGATCTGTCAGCGACAGGACACCCCAACGACCGGCCGGTCCCGGCAAAGACCGGACTTCATCCTCAAAGGGGACTTCTCCGGCACTCAGAGAAGTCCCGACGACGCCGAAGCATGCTGGGACCAGGTACCCATCCTGGCCCCGCTTCGGATTACGGGGGCGGCAAAAGGAGGCGTTCGTAATGCCTCCTGCGCACCCCGATACGTCGCCTGCGGAGGGGAGCCTCTGCGCTCCTCTCCTGACCCGCTCGTCAGCCTCCTTCTGGGACATGACCGTCTCACAGAAGGAGGCGACCGCCGTCCAAGACCTGTCGCTCGAGACCATCGCAAGAGCGAGGCTCGGAAGCGACAGGTCTACACCACCGATGGCAGATACCATGTCATGGTGCTGCGCTGCCCATCTCGGGCACACCTCGAGGGTGTGCTGGGCAGAGTCCACCGCAGCACCACAATCATGGCACCGCTCATCGGCCTCCCGATGGGCCGTCCGACACAGGTAGTCCCCGAAGCACCCATGCCCCGTGAACACCTGCGTCAGACGGAAGGTGAGAGGTTTGCGCTTTCTGCGCATCCAACGCTCTAGGACCGGGCGCAGAGCACTCGTCGTACGGATACCGTACGAGTGATGCGCCAGGTCCTCCTCCCACCTTCGGCAAGTGCCACCTCTCCTAGCCGACGGATCCGCCGGACCTCCTCTGGCAAAGGGTTCTCTCCGAGGGCCCTCCTATCCGAGACATAGTCGGACACCTCGGCGAGAACCCCTGCCACGAGCTCCCACGGCGGATCGCCGGCCAGCGAGGTAGCTGCCGCCCACGAGACCGTACGGTACCCCGAATGATTCTGACTGCGACAACCCGCTGCGCCCTGCGCAGCTGAGACAGGTTGCCGCGGCTCAGGTCACCCGCCCAGATGGGGCACCGTACGTGGCCATACTCCGACAGACCCCAGAGTACAGCCTCCTGCACACCGCGCTGGGTCCTCCGAGGTTCGGGAGGAGTCTTCCCAGCGCGGCTGCCGTCCTCAGGACCTTCGGCCCCAACTGTGCGAAGTGGGGTCCGAAGGTCCATTCTTCCATCGAGGGTGAGTCCCAGATATTTAATCTGGGAGCTCACCTCACCCTTTCTCCTCCTATGAGGAGGGTGGCACCCGAAGGGGGGCCCTACGCCCTGTCCTGCGGAAGAGGAGGGCTTCGGTCTTCTCCAGCTTGACCCGAGGCCTAACCTCTCTATGCGGCTGACGACGAGGCCCACTCCCACCTCCGCCAGCCGCACCGCCTCCTTAAATCTCCATCCCGGGAGGAGGCGACTCCGCAGGACCCAGTCATAGCCGATGTCCCACAGAATCGGCCCCAACACCGATCCTTGTGGGACACCGCGCTTGGCTTCCTCCACCTTACGGACCCTCCGGTCCTCGAATGCCACCCTCCTGTGGACGACTTTACTCTTTTCTCAAAGATAGGCAACGCAACTGCTGGTCCTATGGTGTTGGTTTTTATAGGCGTTGGTAGGCTCATTTGAACCTTTTGCTTTCATAAATGAACAGTGTCATTTTACTAATTTACGTCTAATAGAGTCGTAAATTAGTAAAACAACACTTTACAACAGTTTAAATCACTTCGTAGCATTTGAAATACTACGAAAAATATTTGCAACTGTACAATGCAAACATTCAAAATAAATAGGTTACTTCAGATCTGAACATAACTAACGCATGAAATTCACGCCCGTACGTTTCTCGAGTGTACAACAAACACGGGCAGGGTGCTACACGACAGTGGTGACCATCAATTTCTGATGTCGCAGGATAGTCCTTTAAAATAATAGAGAAAAGTTAAAAAATATTTGCGATTGCTTTTTAACCTAGGTAGAGTTGATAAAAACTGCCTCAGTAGGTCTTGGTCTGTTATAAATCAATCATAAGTAATCATCATCGCCCATAAAATCCACAGCACCGGAGGTGCGTTTTGAGAAAGGAGTACTGTCGCCAGCGGTGTTTCCGAACGTTTACGATTTAGGGACCTTCAAGAAACGAGCCTATTCCTATCTCAAAGGTCGGTAACGCACCTACAGCTCCTCTGGTGCTGTGGATGTTCATGGGCGACGGTGATCACTTAAGATCAGGTGAGCCGTATGCTCGTTTGCCACTTTTCATATAAAAAAAAAGTAGGCTTGTTCCTTGAAGGTCCCAAATTGTGTATGTGCGGAATCACCGCTGGTGATATTTGATTCCACAGGTTGATAAAGTAACGCGAAAAACATCGTCGAAGGCCAACCATCAATATGGTGTCGATGGAATTTGGAATTCTGGCGAGATGTACGGTAATAGATATCGGTAGCTGAATAGTTTAATTTTGTATTAAAATACCTGGACGACCGAGCTTTGCTTCGCATTGTGTATTTGATACATTGTGTTTTTGGAAATTGTATTTAGATACGAATTATAAAATGATGAAATATTAATTTTTCGATATTACCGACATAATAATAGCATATGTACTGGTTATTTAATTAAAAAAATCACGAGTATTAACATTTTATTAATGTTTTTATTTTTAACACTCATTGGGTTAGTGTTGTTTAACAATTCTATCTACTGAAGGATAAAAAAATAGTGTATACATGGATAAAACGACATTTTCTTAAAATTAATCCTATATAGACCAATTTATCGCTCCTAAAATCGTTCACGCACTATCGACTTGTGGCATCACTTGTCACATACAGTGTTTCCGAACAACAACTTGGGGACCTCCGGTTTCCGAACAACGACTTCACTCTTTTCTCAAAGATAGGCAACGCAACTGCTGGTCCTATGGTGTTGTAGGTTTTTATAGGCGTTGTTAGGCTCATTTGAACCTTTTGCTTTCATAAATGAACAGTGTCATTTTACTAATTTTCGACGTAAATTAGTAAAACAACACTTTACAACAGCTTAAATCACCTCGTAGCATTTGAAATACTACGAAAAATACGAGTATTTGCAACTGTACAATGCAAACATTCAAAATAAATAGGTTACTTCAGATCTGAACATAACTAACGCATGAAATTCACGCCCGTACGTTTCTCGAGTGTACAACAAACACGGGCAGGGTGCTACACGACAGTGGTGACCATCAATTTCTGATGTCGCAGGATAGTCCTTTAAAATAATAGAGAAAAGTTAAAAAATATTTGCGATTGCTTTTTAACCTAGGTAGAGTTGATAAAAACTGCCTCAGTAGGTCTTGGTCTGTTATAAATAAATTAAATTCTTATTTAATTCTATTCGTAAAACATTACTTTAAAATGCTATAAGCTTATTCAGAATATATCGGAATATATCAGAGGATTCAGAGTAAAACGTAGCATTTTTATAAGTAAAACGCACTCTTGACTCGGTGAGTAAGCTGGCGAATGCGTTACGAAGTGATCGAGCGAGGCGAAAGAAAGTTGAGAGGGAGATATAAGTTTCTGGAGATAGAAAATTACATGTCCAAGACACAGCGCAGGCCTATTACACTGTAAGAGCAAGAGAGAGCAGTGCGCGTGCACATTTCTTTCACATACATACATAGATTTATGACTTAGAAGTAGAGCTCTAGAGTAGAGCGGCGCGAAGAACTCGACTTGCTTTTAGATAAAAGCTGGGGTACGCCAGCTATCAGGAGCACATGAGAGGGCAGAAAATCTAAACCCTTCACATCACAACAACTTCCTATTATTTTTCATACATATTAATAACATGCCACTGCAGAGATAGTTCACGTTAATTGTCGAATGATGGATTCGAACCTACGAACTTACGTTTCGCAGCCCGTATACTAAATTTTTAAAGCTGTGAAATTGAAAACGATTCAGTTATTTCAAATATCTAAGCACAGTCCATTTATAGCATGTATAATGATGGGGACCCTAGCGATGTCGCGTTCCGTACCAGCGAGTTTTAATGAATAATATATTCTTGGTACCTTGCCCGCGAGTAACACCCGCAGTTCAGGCGCCTGGCCCTCGCACGGCATTGTCTTGTTAATGCACTGTGTGGAATGAGACGGTTTGTCCTGAGTGCCGAGCACCCGTATCTTTGTAATGGCTGCTTAAATAAACGAACACTATTTATTTTTAAACGTATATTCATCTACCCGCAACATTGGAGCGTTTTCTGACACCTGTACTTTCACAGGCTTATATCGGTGCATGGTTTGCTCAAACAATAATTTCAAAGGATTTTGTTTACTTGCTGATAATTTCACGGGTAAGAAAGTGACCAGCTTGTTATATGGTCTAAAATTAAACAATGGTTGCTCCCCTACATGTTAAAGGGTATTTTTCTTGCTCGATTTTCCTAGTTTTTTTAAGCATTCTTAATTTTTACTCTTTTCTCAAATTTTTACTTTTAATTACTTCACGTTTATGTTGAACGAAATAAGAACAAAAGCTACTATCGCTTGTTTAACTACAAGTTAAGATATGTTGGTGCATAAATATATTCAGTGTTTGACCACTGTTCCTTATCTCTACTCTATTATCTATTGAAGACGTTCCAGGTATCTTTGTATGTTTGCTTTTATTTATTTATGTTTCTTTGTTTCATGGAAGTTGTCAGCCAAGTTGAAGTAGATGAAATAGAAAACCTTTCGGAATATCAAAGTATTTGAAAGTTATTAGTTTTTTATTACATTACTTGAGTTGTTAAATGGCAATTGTTTGGTTTTAATTATTAGCCTGTAAAATGAGAGAACAAAGTAATACAGTAATGTACTTTTGAGATCCACTATATTTTGCGTAGAGCAGTGTCCGTGAGGTGACCACCTCATAGTAAGCTAGCAAACCGAGTTCGATCCCTGGTGTCGGCTGATTTACCACGCGATCAGCGGTGAAGTCAAACATTATATACATAGGTCAAAACAGCCATACTGGAAGCACCAGCTTTTAAATAAAAAAAGAATCAGTAAAATCAGCTTAGCCAGTCGAAAGTTATGAACCAAACAATATAACAACAAATTTAAAAAACACAGAAGAATTGAAAACCTTCTCCTTTTTTGAAGTCGGTTGAAAAATAATAAAAATCCATACATGCTTGTCGTGTTTCTTTCCCTTTTTAAAATTCTAACGAGTGCATACTGCCTTCAAAAGGAATGCATCGTCAGACGAAATTCAAGCTCGCATCCGTTCCGTTCGGAAAGTTTTCGTTTTCTGCATTGCTCGTTCTTCTCAGTTTAGCTCCGTATACGTGCAGAAAACACTATTAAATGCCAACAACAAGAAATGTATTCGTACCTCTTGCACAGCTTTATTTTGAAATAGGGTTGGCAACTAGTACTAGCGTTAGGATTATTTAATTCCATGGCTCATGCTATATAATATATATAATTATTAAAGAGTGCTTTACTTTAATATTGTTATATATACAACTGATTATAACGTTTTATATTATGTTCATAGCATCGGACTTTATATACTATTGTATAAATAATTTGATTAATATTAGTTTTGTGTTTGCGTTCTAGTACACATAAATAAATATTATATAATATACAGAATCATTACAGTCAATGCGATGCTAACAAATAACACTAAATGTATCTAATATTCAAAAAGTATTTAAAAAAAGAAAATAGAATAAAACACAAAACAAAAAGTTAAAAACATAGACAACAGCAATCAATTGGATCGGCACAATCAACAGCGCTACAATCGTAACCAAAGGTTTCATAATAAAACCACACCCGGATAGTTGTGGCTGCTCGATCACAACCCTTTGAATAGCTCTAATGAGCGCTGTTTTGGATTTGTGCCAGATATTGAGTTTCGATGATTGTTGTTGCAAAAGTCACGACAGGACATTACACTTAAAAAGTTAATTTAGAAATCAAGACTATACCGAAATTGAAAATATATTACTAACGTCATAACAAGCACACACACACTACACTACACATTCACGTCATTTCTCGTCTTTTTTTTTTTTTTATTTATTATGGAGGGTTTGATCAGAATTGATCATATCACCCTCATAAAAAAAATCTTATAATAAATTTTTACACAACAGTAAAACAATAGTAATACAATATTAAGTACACCACACACAACATCAAAACACAAATACTCAATATGACTAAGTCCTGCGTTTCAGGCATCTAACAGAAAGATTGGTATAGCATTCTTGCCTGATCCGACTCCGGAAAGGCAAGAATGCTGTTACACACCCCACTTGCGACAAATCAATGTTAAATTTCGCCGTGAATAGTACTCTTTCGGCTTCGTTCCGGACACATTCGACCATTATGTGGTAAGCGTCCTCAACTTTCCGCATTGTGAACAATTAGGGTTGACACCTTTCTCATCATGTGGGCAAGCTATTAAGTGGAATGTGTCCGGACCGAAGCCTAAAGGCCAGAGTTGCTTCATCCCTGCCCATATTAGTGCTATCAATCCACGGGAATCGGAGAGGATTCGGCTGGATCGTCCTGTACCAGATTCCTTTGGTGAGAGATCTTTCATCAAAATATTCTTTCCAGAGAGTAGTGCATTTATTTCTAACAACATAAAAAAGATCTGTGAAGTAAAGGAAGACAATTAATGCGTATACCTTCGCGCAGCCTCTTTGCCATAAGATCTACATACTCGTTACCGTTTAGACCAATATGAGCAGGTATCCATTGTAATATAACTTCAACGTTTCTAGCAGCCAGCTCAAGGATCGTTCGAATGATGCTGTAGGCTATCGGTGTGCCTCTAAAATTAGAGGTACATCGAGCCAAGTGTTGTAAGGCGCTTTTACTGTCCGTTAATATTACATAGGAGCCAGATTGAAAGGAGTTGATGTACGATACGGCTTCAGCTATAGCAATGAGTTCTACATACATAATTGAAATCTTAACAGAAATGTTTAATTTAATAGTTTTATTAATTTGAGGGTCAAAAATAGCGACACCTATTCCAGTTTTATCAATGGACCCATCTGTGTATATTTTGTAGTGTTTTTCATATTCATTACACAAATAATTATTACTAATCAAGTGCAGTCTGGAAGGATCATACATCGATTTAGAGGTGATAACTGTATTTATGTCTGGCTTGACTTTATTCGACAGGTTCACCCTACTCATCCACGTTTCTAAAGTCCACCTTTCCAAAACATTGCTAGTAAAAACCGGATGATTCCTCATCTCTTCATGGACTATACCTAATAAAGGTTTGGTTTTGCGTCTCAATATAAGTTAGTAAAAACGGATTTAAATTGTCAAGAATATCGATTAGCTCAATGCTTGTATTGGATTTGATTTTAGCCATATTTTTCCTGCAAGGAAGTATCTACGAACGAATAATGGAGGAAGATTGAGTTCTCGGTGCATAACATGAATTGGGGTGCTTTTACAAAACCGCCAATCAATCTCATACACTGGTTCTGTATCCGGTCAAGTTTTGTAAAATTAGTTTTGTGTTTGCGTTCTAGTACACATAAATAAATATTATATAATATACAGAATAATTACAGTCAATGCGACGCTAACAAATAACACTAAATGTGTCTAATATTCAAAAAGTATTTAAAAAAAGAAAATAGAATAAAACACAAAACAAAAAGTTAAAAACATAGACAACAGCAATCAATTGGATCGGCACAATCAACAGCGCTACAATCGTAACCAAAGGTTTCATAATAAAACCACACCCGGATAGTTGTGGCTGCTCGATCACAACCCTTTGAATAGCTCTAATGAGCGCTGTTTTGGATTTGTGCCAGATATTGAGTTTCGATGATTGTTGTTGCAAAAGTCACGACAGGACATTACACTTAAAAAGTTAATTTAGAAATCAAGACTATACCGAAATTGAAAATATATTACTAACGTCATAACAAGCACACACACACTACACTACACATTCACGTCATTTCTCGTCTTTGACTGTAGTTCTTTTCCTTTCTTCTTATTGCACACATTTTTTTTATTTTTCATTTAATATATTACTTTAAAAAGTTAATGTACACAGGATTTATTGATTGTGACTCATGGAAGGCACTGTCTCCTGGTACACTATACCTTGTTCCAGAGACAGAGCTCCTGTATATTGTAACATGTTTGCTTGTGTATTAATAATAATAAAGTGATTACTATAAGCGTCAATAGCCCAATGGTTTAGGGTACGGTCCGCGAAAAGTTAGATCATATTTTCGAGTCTGTTGACTATTGACGTGAACCATCTCCTAGCACAAGCTTAAACTTAGTTGGTATAGTTAATAGGAACAATTCCAACTAATTAATATTTGAGAAAAAATATTGCTAGCAATTATTAAAATAAAATATTTGTGACGAGAAACAAAAACGCTACATCCATTAAGCAGCAACAATATGTAAAATTCGAGTGTGCTTAAGACCACACCACTGAAGTAAAATTTCATTAGCTCCATCTATATGTATGTTTATGTATATGTATAACATATACAAAAAATATATTATATACACTGCTCTCTCTTGCTCCTACTGAAAGATTGTGACACGTAAAACGTAATAAGTTATAAATCAATTTCTTCCAATACAGACAATAGGCCTGCAATGTGTTAATATTATAACAAACCATAAATGTGAACATACCCACACACTTTCTCTTATATTTATAGATTCACTAACTTATATCTCCTTCTCAACTTTCGTTCGTATCGCCAAATCACACTTTTTGTAACTCTGTCGTTATGCATTCACCAGCTTGCTCCCCAAGGAAAGCGTGCGTAAAAAAGTTTTACTCGAAAAATATTCTTTTATCTTTTATCTTCGTATTAAGGGTTATAGAAATTGGTTTGTAACATATTACGTTTTACGCGTCACGACGTTTTCATCCAATAACATTAGAACTAGAAGGATTCAGTCACGCAAGTTGCAAACGTTCACTGTGTTAACCTATTACATTCTCCTTTGTATCTTCAACTTTACGCCCGCTCTCACATCTAAAGTGTTGCGATATAAAGATACATTTGTTATACCACGTCTTTTTTTTAATTTTCCACATCAATTAATGCTTATTATATGTAAATTTATTTTAAAAATGTTTACATAAACTAACTAAATTGGACACATAAGCGCGTAAATACAATTACGTATTTGTTCCGTCTGTTTTTAATTTTATTTCTGAAGTAAGGCCCAATTTATTCTACCACCAATCTATATATTGCCATCGAGAAATACGTAAATGCAATGATTAGTGTGAAATTCAGCAACAAGGCTTAAAAACTTAAAGTCATAATGCCATTACGGAGATCAATATCGTAGCGCATTTATTTTAAATATTTCTAAAACCACTCCATATTATTACAAATCCAGTATACGCGTATCTGCATATAATTTTTTTTATTAAAGTCTGTCTGTTGAAACATTTTCTCTATGACTTTGTATTTCTTCACAAAACTATCTGTTGGACACTCGTCTTCTCTGTAGAGTAGGCATAGTCCGCTACGTGGCCTTAGAGCGGATTGACAGACTTCACAATTTTTTTTAAATATTTTTATATTTGATAGGTTTCCTCACTATGCTTTACTTCACCGCAGAGCACGTGGAAAATCAGCACTTAATTGATTGTTGTTGGCACCGGGGCTCGGAATTCGGGTTGCTAGTGTACTATGTACTATGAGGCAACAAACCGGACATTACTACGTTCTTGTAAATATCACGTTTTGCTCTTGAAAATTTTTCTACCAATAGTGCGATGTATTAAACATCAAAAACGAACTATAATCTCAACAGAGGTAAACAGAGATGGAATCAGATAACCGCCATTTTGTAACTTACGATTTACAAAATGGCGGCACCTAACTCGATTAGCAGACAACACGTCATCAGACATCGACCAGCATTTACAAATTAATGTGGGATTCTTTATAAGTTTAATTGACAAAACAAAATAAAAACACTAATGTTGTCATATTACTTAACTGTAACTCGATGGTTTGTAAGAAGAAAGGGAAGGAATGGTTACAGAAAGTACGTGATAAATTAGCACTTGAAATCAAATTACGTTGCTATCAGTGTTGACATTTTGGACTGGTTTCCAAGTGAGGTTATTTAAAATCTTTGGAAATAAAGGCGAGCGACTGAAGACTGAGCTATCACGGCTTTAATAAAGGTTTGTTATGTCGTATACATTCTCCGTACTGTGTGCATGGTCCACTGCTTCTTGTCGCGTCGTTGCGTTTCACGTCGTCAGGTAAACGAACTATTTCAGGTATCAAAGTGGATTTGGGTTTGATTTTGTTTGCGGAAATTGCTGAAGCGGAAATTTATACATACACATATACAGACCCTAAGTTAGCTTCTGTTGAAACAAATATTATTTTAGCCTGTCCATTTTATTGTCATTCTATTTTGTAATGCTTATGATAATTCGGAAATACAATGAGAGCTTCCGCGCGTAATAGCGTCTAACGTTTGACTCGATTTGAAGTCGGTTTTTGGTTTTGCTCTTAAATGTACTTGTTTTTGTTAAAAAAAATTACTATAGTATATACTATTATATATACAACACTATCTATTGGAAGCAACTGTTGAAAATAGTTGTCTTGCGGTCACGCAGGGCAGTTATGTTACGGACGCAAATAGATAAAAACAATGTTAAAAGCATGTCAAAATTTGATCTAAATCAATGCAGAACTTCCTGACCACGCGGCCCTAGTGGGAATTGGCAGACTTCATTTGTCTTGGAAAAAAATTCTAGGATATGTAGGTCTCTTTCACCGCCGAGCGCGTGGTAAATCAGCACATAAAATTGCAACATCTAATTTATTGATGCCGACACCTGGATCGAACTCGGGTTGCTAGCGTACCATGCAACTTGAACATATGGACGCGTACACAGAACCAACATAATCATTGGTTTTAGTGACAAAAGCCCCAACCCTGAAATAAGTTATAACAAATTAATGCTTACAAAATAGACGCCACATATACTTACGTACTTTCTTAACAAAACTAATTTCAAATATTGCTTTCGTACTCCCGATGACTTGATTATCATTCTAAGTGCTAATCTCGGTGCGAATTAACATAGATTCCTGCGGCCTCCCGCGACTATTTCCACTCTTAATTTACGCAAACGGTGGTGCGTTTGCTTTTACAGAAATTATCTTAATTATAATAACAGCGGTGTAGGGATAATGTTGTCACGGTCCTGATTATACACGATAAACTTAATGACTTTGTAAGGAAACCTTTGTAATACGCTCCTACATCTGTTCTGGTTTTGTAACATAGGAAAATGGAGCTTAAACTTTGCAAGTTCCTTTTAAAAGTAGGACATCATGAACATAGGCCTTCCAACAATTTTCAAAGCACCGGTTATAAGCTTGCATCCAGGGTAGTCCTGCAGCCTACAAAAGATCATCAGACCATCTTGTGGACGTCCATGCGGTTGCCGGTTCATCGTCTCCATTAGAGGATTTTCGGCCATATTTTCTACGCGCTATGTGCCCTGCCCATATAAAGTATAACTTTATTTAGATCCTTACTACTTATAGATATGTACAAATGCCTCCGACGGATCAAACCTGAACTGTCCATGAATCGGGCGCTAATTAACTACAGGCTATCACTGACTTTACTGGGAATTAATGATCTGTCTATCCCGCAAATATTTTAATTGCTATTTAAACCCCGTAATGGGACTTTATTATTATTTATTTGAAACAAAAATATCCATAAAATAAAAGTATTTTAAGCCTGATTGTACTCATGGGAGTACTATGGGCTACAAATTTAAGAGCTTTAACTTTTGCAATATAGGATGTCAGGTGTGAGATATGTTAATACTTGTTGTTGACACACAGCTACGTTATAACGACACAGCGTTATTATTCTGCGGCTTTAAGCATTATACTGATGAATAAGCAAAAGACCGTGTGTTCGAAGATTTGTAACTTCATAAGTAATTTACTTAATTAAGACATACATTTGTCTCGTACGAAAGAATTACGAGATTAATAATGTAAGATCTATTATATTAGCTTATCTTAATATGCCGGCTTCCTTACGTATAGAAACATTGTTTCTCAGACATGACCTATAAATATTACGTCTTATAAGACATATTTAATAACAAGTTGGTTTACGACAAAAACAAAAAAAAACTTTAAATAGATCTTTTGCATTGATCATGGGGAGTGTTTTGAGGAATTGTTAGGAAACATCCCAGCTACCCAGTTTCATTGTAGTGTACATTTCGACAGAATTCCAACTACGATCGAAACCATCTTGATCGGTCGTTTTACATCTGTACGTTTTTCGCGTAAGCTTCTTCCACACACTGTCCACCTGTGGAATCAACTGTCAACAGCAGTTTTTATGCACGCTTTGGGAACCTTCGAGAAACGAGCCTACTCCTTCATCAGAGGCCGGCAACGCATTTGCAGCTCCTGTGGTGCTGTGGATGTTCATGGGGACGGTGATCACTTAAGATCAAGTAAGCGTTAGGCTCATTGGCCCCTTTTCCTATAAAAAAATCTAAGCTAATAATGAACGTGACCAATCTCGAAGACATATATAGTATATTCTCAAGCAAGATACAGTTTTCCTTTATCACACAATTTCTAAGCTTGTAATTCAAAGTCACGCCTTGCAAACGTCTTAATAACCACATAGGTACGATCGTATAAACGACTCATACCGTGACATGGTCCAAGACGACTGAGATTGGGTCACATTTTGCTTGGTAACCAATTGCAATCCATCAAAGATTTATTCCCACTCCAGTTTTCCCTCAAATCTACACCCAATTCGAATCAACACAGGCGTGAATATTTGCTGGCAAAGCGAATATTGGCATAGATTCAATGCGGGATACAATTTTATAAATTTATTGATATCTCCTTATAAAAAAAGGCTCCATCTTTTTATCTCTTAGGGATAAAAAGACATCATTTCCTCTTATTATTATACTTATGTGTGATTTTTATTGAGGTAACCTATTTTAATTATTTGTTCATTTTAGGAAAAGCTATATTAGACATTTTATTTTTATTGGCCTTGGTTCTAATGGTGAAATGTCAATTTTCTTTTCCAGGCAACTGCTTGCGCCTAATCTGAAACAAACGCAGTACCTAGCAAACGGGGCAGAGAGCGAAGTTAGAACGGTAAGTTATATTATTCTTATGACATCAGTATTATATCTCACTTAATCAAACTGTCACAACTACTAGCAATATCTGCGAAGCAATTAAAGAATGCTTAAAGTATACAATGTTTTAGAGCAGTTCGAGCTGCAGACACTGCAGAAGTTTTAATTGTCGGCAGTGAAACACAGACGGTTGCATCGGCAAGATTAAGTAGCCATCAGATTTAACTGTTTCCTGTAGCGAGAGCGCCCGAGAGAAACGGCGGCCTCTTTGAAGTAGCAGTTATTTATCACTCCTCTACGGGCTTTAGAAGAAACAAATTTATAACTATTTGTCGGCCTCAAAGGAAGTGTTGTTCGTGAACAACATTTTGTTGAATCTGCAAGTGAAATTCAGTTTACATTGAATTATACATGAATTACACAAATAGGAATCTGATGATGGTCTTTTTACCCCTTCCTCAACACCGGCTACGCACCAGCCAATCCTTTAGCTTCGTGAATGTTCAGAAAAGGAGTAGGTTCTCAATTCAACTGTATTTTTTTTACGTTTTTGATCGGACTTTCGTGATTATTTATTTATTTGAAAGCTGATGCTTCCCGTGTGGCCCACGCAGGAAACAGTGTTCTGACAATTGCATCCATGATAAAACCAAGTAAGTCTCAAAAGAGATCGCCTGCACGTTGTTGACTTTAATGTTAAATACATCAATCATTTCTTGAAGTCGGTTTTTATGTTTACTCGTAAATATAAAACAAAATACTTGTTATATGAAGAAAATAAATATGTTTAAATAATGCCTCATGTTCCATTGTACCAGACGTTATGTAACAGCACCTTATGCTTACGTAAACGTAACGCAAACTTAAAAGTCTGTAAACGAATTCGTTTTGGGGAATTTCCATTTCGTTTACAACGAATATTGAATTTTAAACAGGCGCCAAGGGATAGGGTCTCTTCATTAAAAAAAATATTGAATTCAATCACTTCGATTATTTGTTCAATTTTGTTTAGGATCTGTAGGAATATTGTTGACTATTTTTTTGTTTTAATAAATACTACCAACTTGAGAAAATTAATTTTTATAGAAGAATTTTTGTCGCCATGTTAAATTATCCCACCAAACACACTACTATTGTCGCCTCATGGTTATTTTTAGCTAAGTTTATCTTAAATCCTTGATCTGTTCTTCTATCTCCATCTTATAACGATAAACCAACTTAAGCACTATTCTACAGTGAAAAATTAAACTACAGTCAGAATAAACTGTTTCAACTTCTAAAGCAATAAAAAACAGCGCCCTCTGTTGTCCACTAACAGCTAATTTATCGGTTCTTCTTTAACTAGATACGGAATTCAAGAATTTACTGCCGTAAGGTAGTCTAGTGAAATATTAATTTTTTAACAAATAAACATAATTCAAGTTTGATTGGGATTCATCATTACTGCTCTTGATATTACATAGCTACCGTATATAGTTCTCGTATGGAATGATAAGACTTTTCTTCGCGTAACATAGCTACCTGTTTAATTCAAAAAGAAACTTCTTTGTGAAAGAGTATCGAATAAATACTAAAATATAGATAAAATAATAAAACCTTAGCTTCATCACCGGGTGACCTCACAGCGGCCTTATTGTCTTGTCATTATATGGAAATGGAATAAAACAAAAATGTGAACACTGATAGAAGATAATGAGATTATAAGAAAGCTAATATTGCTACAGACATTTGATCTATAACAAAATACGGTGTTCAATCGATTGTCGTCATAGCTCACAATCATCATCTTGAAATCAATCTTGGACGCTAAGATTTACTAAATTGTTCAATACTATTCTATATTTTAACACCACCTCGCAAAATATTAAGTGGTAAAGAAAGCATTCAGCTGGAAAAATTTATAAAAAAGTTATTTCGTAGACTATGTCTACGAATTTTCGTAGACTCTATGTTTACGAAATATTTTTATGGTCTACGCGCTACTTTCGCTTCATCATACTTTTATTTATCATAGATGACCATGTAGGTTCTAAGTAGCTTGATAACTATTTACATATGAACGCTATAAGAATAATAAACCACTAGATTGAAACGATAATAAATTATATCACAAAATTTTTGTCACTCTTCAAATATTCGGACTTTCCGCAATCGAAGAATAGAAGAAAATTTCTCACTGCTCACGTAACCGAATTTCGTTTTCCTCACTTCTCCGACCGCATCGTTGAATTCTCACCAATTAGAAGCATTCGCTTGTGCAGAAATTCTCCTCATGTGACGTTTTTCCTTCTTTGCGATCCGAGCTGAGCAGACGGACGTATTTAATTGCTTTATATACTATGAAATACGGTCGCACACACGTTTGTCACGTGGGTATAAAAGCTTTGTAATATATTTATCGATTGAACACGAATTTGTAATTAATTAAAATTTTATTTTAAAATAATAGTATTTTAAAAGAATTCGTGGTTAAGAGGCGAATCAAGTTTTTATACAAAAACGATTTAATTATCAATGTTGGTATATATGATAAGGATATGGAACCAAAATCTACCCTTAAAGTTATTAATAAATAAATCTTTAAAAAAATCGTGATGAGAAAATAATGTATTCATTGTGGTTTAGTCGAAAAATAATATCTATTATAGTCATTGAGTTTATCAGTCATTAAGTAAAACAAGGGATTAATTCAATGGTCATATCAAGTAATTTTCTGTACTTAAAAATCTGTCAAAAAAGGGAAATTATCGGGCGTTATAATTATAACATGAGCCGATTATTTCCAAGCTATGGCTCTGCCTCTTTAACTCTGATGAAAACATCAGAAAATGCAGCATCACTGATCGACAGGATGGATTCATTAAAAAGGGGAAACTCATTATTCCAAAAAAAATTGAGTAAAAGTTAATTTCCTCATCGCCACATCATACTACGCCCAATTTGAACTCTGTAGCTGTATATTACGTATTGTATTAAACCATGCGAGTATATCTATGTGGTCGTCTCATAGGTCAAAAGTCGTCCGTTTCCTGACGGATTAAACTACACGGTTAAACAACCATCAGAATTAACTGCTCCTATTTAAACGGGCACTTCCAGAGCCCTCTTCTGTAAACGGCCGGTTTATATTTATTGCTTGTTCTGTAAGAAGTATAAAAGTAACAAATTTATAGTCCTCAGTAACATTAGCACACATTTATTTTCTTTATAAAATCCAAGTATTTTTTGATACTAAAGTAAAAGAAAATTAACGGACTTTATTAAGAAAGTGAAGTTTCTCAATTGGTATATATTTTTTTGAATAAAATAGCCGTGCAGTGGTTGGAATATCATAAACACAATGGAGAATTTTTACATGTTATAAAATAACTGGTTCCAAATTTTCGAGTTTGATATTAAATTTAAATAAAAGCAGATCAAATTTACTTCTATTACTGTTTAAGTCTCAACAGAAATATGCAAAACGATTGCAACCAATTGTACTAAACGAAGCTTGAATTTAAAATAACACAAGACTTTGTCTAATGAAATTTTTGCTGGAGCTAATTTTTGTATAAACTATTTTGCCGAGACTTTCCATGGGTAGCTCTAACAGCTTAAACGAGTCGCTTTTAATTTCAGATTATCTTAGTACCTACTTACTTAGCAAATATGCTTACTTGAGTTAGAATAAATTAATTCTTTTTTCATTTAACATATTCACGCTTCTCCCTTCTGTGAACTCATTACATCTGTGTGACATCTCATCAGCTTATTAACATTATAAGAATTACGTGAGGAACAAAAAACCTTCATTAAATTTATTTATTTCATCAATGTTTTCCACTTATGTTGCCAAAACTATTTTATCTAAACATCGCTGATCCCAGCCTCTTATAGCTACAACGTGATCTGTCATTTGAAAACGCAGACTCATAAAACAAATTGCACTAAATTAGAAAACGTAGATTATTTTAGATAACATTTAACTAACTTTGTTGGTACTTCACTTTACTCTTCATTATCACTCTATTAATCAATTCAAGTTAGTTCTTCAAATATGTTGTCATCGATATTGTATACGTTATATGAGACTACAGTAAGAGATGATCAAAATTGTGTAAATGTATTTACATAAATTGTTTATTGTTGAGAAATATATTAAACTGTGGCATTGTTCCGCTAAGCCCACAGTGGAGACGGCGAGCGCTCGCAAATCCCCCGTATCCAGCCTTCAAACAAGTGCGGCCCTAGTTCGAACATTTCCTGTTATCCCTTATTTTATTTACAAACATTTATATGATTGTTGGATCATCTTCTTGTACGAAGGATTGGAGAACTTACAAAAACATTGTATATCGAAAAATAAACGTATAGATAAATACATTATAACTTTGATGACAAATACTGAATATAAAATACGCACCACCCTAGTACTTTTCTTGATTCTTTCTTAGCAATGCGTTTTAGTGATTGAAACCTGCACTGCAGGTTAGTAGCCTCTTTGGCTGTCGGCCAGAAACCGCTGCAAATAGTGCTTCTTTCTAATTTTTATTCTTTATTTAATTTTGCAATCTCAACTTAGGTTTCTACACTATTAATATAAAAAGTTAAATACATAAAAGGTATATTGTCTTTCATGTATTTTACTTTTAATAAATAATGTCTAATAATATGAAAACAATACAAAAACTCAATCCAGATTGCCGCCGGTAGCGAACCAGGGCACATGCAACCGGTGGTTAGGACGACAAAGAGAGACACCTCGTCACGATGCGTGCCGTGTTCAGGAGTACCGCCTCCTGTATCCGACCTATGTATGACCCAGCCATCTAGCGAAAGTCTCTTGAGGTGTTGTTTGAGACTTTTCGCTATAAGACCGTTCATACAATCGACTATCAAGATAATGATCGTCGAATCCGACATGGCGGTCACCTTGTGAGCCAATTAATTTTTATTATTATTAATTTATTATTTACTGTTCACACCAAACTATTTTTGATTAAGTAACATATCTACAACTTTTAACTAATATTTTATATCCAAAATTTAATTGGTTTGCAGATAACTAAAATATATATATTGTTTTATAAGTCATGATTTACAGTATTACATTTACAGTATTTTAAGTATTAATGTTGTCAAATATTTTTTTTAAATCTTCAATTTCTCATCCACTTATTTAAGCGTGCTGATAATCAAAACTCAAAATGGAGTCGTTATCTATAAACGGATGTCATGAACCTGAGCGCGATTTATTACACTCTGGACAGGTCGATTTGGCTGAGACAGTTTCTGATGTCTAGACAGATCCCTTCCAAAGTTTTAATTGACCAATACCGATTTAGGAAGTTCTATGAAATTAACTCGGCCCTTGCAGCGTCTTCAAACTTAGCTCGATTTATTTGAAAGATTTATTAATTGACTGCGATTTAAATACCGCTGAAATATCTTAGATTATTTATTGTCGTTGATGAATATTTTATGGCTTGGTAACAAAACCTTTAAGCCAAGTCTTTTTTAAAACACATACACTTATTTCTTACGTCTAAGATGAAAATGTAAGTTAGATGATCCGCCATTTCCTTAAATTATTTATCATACAATAGTATATAGATTATTTATATTAACAAAAATAATATATTATGTAATAATAGTACATAAAATGGTTTATATGCTGGAATATCAACCTCTCAATGTCATATTACTCAGACAATGTTGACAAACAAATTTTGAAGTGTCATAAAACCGAAATTTCAAGTCATACAAAGTTTTTAATCGAGTTTAGGTAAGGTATTAATAATGAATATACCACAATGCCCCGTAGATCATGGGGAATCGTAACGTCGCATAAATTTTGAGAAAACAAAATATTTGAGTCCCACCAATTGTTACAAAACAGAATCGATACGACGGTTTTTAAAATCGCAACGTTTCGTACACTTTCATAACAGTCATAATAGCCCTCATAAGCATAGAAGGGACTCAGATACTTGAAAATTCAATGTCGTAGTTATTATATTGTATTTATGCAGTAAAATGTATCCTCAAATTGATGGTAAGACGTGATATCGTATACGTGACCAATGACCAAACATGGTCGGAAAACTGCAGACTTATTTACCCGGCGACTAAGGGCTTTTGTAGTAACTTGTAGTCCTGAATCTTGCAGAGGTATATTACACCTGACGTATGGCAGAACAATGGTAGCTGCGAGTTCGATTCCCGGCGTCGGCACCAAAGTATTTGTTTCTTGCAGTTTTGTATGCTGATTTACCACGCGCTCGGCGGTGAAAGAAAATATCGTGAGGAAACCTATATTTGTTAGAAAATTTTCGTGCCACACTATGCCCTTATCTCTCTACAAAGAAATGGGACATATGTATGTATTTATACATTATAAGCTGTAACTTTAACTTTTATGGTAACAATTTACTAATCTTATTGATCGCTTGTAGTATATTCTTAAGAAAATGCTCTTTATTATGTCTATGGTGATGTTATAGTTTGCTAATGCGTATCTGGGAGTCGAAGTCCTTTAAATCACGTAGAACAGAAATAACCACAAACAGCTCAATACCGAAAGCAACTAAACTGAGGCATCCAAACTTTATCTATGAATATTTCTAGCACATTAAACGTAGTGTGAATGTAACATTAGGTATTATAAAAATAAATGTAGCTGAAATGATCGTTACGACGACGACAACGCTACGTTGTTTTTTTTTAAATATAGTGATATTATAGTTTAGAAAGGAGTTTCTATTTTGAGATTAAATTCTGCTGTGTAATGCAAATAAGATAAAGACTAACGTAGGTAATAGTAGTTAAATTTTAGAATCTACTTAGTGTTTAGAAAGATCAATAGAGTACAAACTGCTTTACATCTTTCATTAATAAAGAAATACAATAATTAATCGCCATTACATGGACCCTAGATACATGTTTATTTGGAATCCTTTATTCGATTGCTCATCTAACTAGTTTCTCTTTCAATCCTTCTTTCCGTAAATGGTCGCAGGCTAATGTCGATAGATTATTTATTTACTAGCTGATTCCGCTCACTTCGCTGGACATAAGACGGATAAAGTAGCCTAAGATACTTCTTATTATATCACCTATCTGTTAGTGAAAGTGCCGTCAAAATCGGTTCAGGCGTTCCAGAGATTAGACGGTACAAACAGACAGACAAAAATTGTAAAAAATTACCGTTTTGTATATTTTTGTATTATATTACCAAGATAACCTTGGTAATATAATACAAAACGGTTATTTTCAACCGGCTTCAAAAGTGGGAGGATCTAAATTCGTCTGTATTTGTAGTATAAATCACATATCGACCCCATCAATTAAAGAGGTCCCCATCGGAATAATTTCCCTTGAAATTTCTTTAAAGTTTTCCCGCAAACCATTATCCGACAAAGTTTAAAATGTCCCTCCAAATGCATTAAGCGGGTAAAGAGAGTTTAACCTCTTGAAGAGCGGCTAAGCGAGCGTACCGCACTAGATCGATACCCTATCCGCGCCTGTTTGCCCTGACCAGGCCAAGTTTAATTAAAGCGACGAGCAGGGCCCACCCCTAACGTTTAATTGCACTACGCTTTGCAATCTGTCGTTTTCTGCCTTGTTTGACGGAAATGACAAATTGATATTTGTATTCATCCTTTTAGTTCAAGAAGACAAGAATTGGTCACAATCCTCACACAATTCACGTTAATTCTGGAATGACAACGACCAAGGTTAAATTTTTGTGCAATGTGCGTGATTTTATAACGAGATTGAAAATTTGATAAAAAAAAACTAACGACTTTTTATTCACTGTCCTATAAACTGATATTGCAATAATGATTTTTAATAATTGACACCGGACACACGCGACGTGTGAAGGCTGGATCGAGTTTTGATCTTGATCTTGATCGGATTGGATGTCTGTGTGGGCTGAAGATAATTAATAGCTCTTATTTGGAATTTTTGGTGACTGTGTTAACATATGTTTCTTATATCTAGAGGTATAAATGTGCGTTATATTTTTAATAGTAGTCTAGGATTTATATTACGGTATTGACGAGTAAACTAACGCCGGTGTTGACGCGCCTTAAAGTGACTTAACCTCTACATCTATTTACTACGGAGTACAGTTGCGCACACAAGTTAAATGTAGAATAAAGAAAATCACAGATTTCTTAGAGTAAGCCGCAGTCAATCATGTTTTGACAACGTTAGTCGTTAAATCAAATTTGGTAAACCTGAAATACACTTAAAGTACAACTACGGAACACCGCTCACAGTGAACCGCCACCAAGAGTGATTCAATGAGGTAATTAAAATGCAAACAAATACGAGTAACTCATTAAACTTGAAAGTAATTTATCGTTTATAGAAACGGAAAAAACAAGCGACGAATCAGAGCCGTCGCATGAGCTACGGGCTATTTCCGTGCGAATTTCCTGCGGGTAAGGGATTAACGGCCCAACCCAATAGCCTGGCCAGGCGCAATGTACGAGCGATGGCGGTAGCGGGCTTATCAAATTCATATTCCATGAAAGCAGAGAGTTGCCAACTTTAAAAAATTCAAAATCAGTAACTAAATAAAGGAGTTATGAACTTGAAAAATAACAACCGTATTAACTACTCCCTTTTTTAAGTCAGTAAAAAAGTAGTTGCCATCAAAACTATATTATGACCAAAAAGTACTAAGACATCAAAAAGAACATTACAATGCAAATCTTTAATTAGGCTAATACATTACCCTAAAGGTACCATCAAAATAATTAGGTAAAATAAAAAAATGACACAATATAAAATTACATAAGTAATACTTACATTCATTAATAATTATTAATAATTCGTTAAAGCGCCACCTGTGATCAGAGAGTTGAACTACATGCTTAAGTCACGCTATCGGACGCCATGTACACGACTATAGCACTTCCGTTACATATTTTACTTACGGTTTTAATTTCACGTTCAGTTCAGCCGGGCAGCAAAACCAACACTTCATTTCAAAAATATTATTTATACCAAAAGAATATAAGTTCCAGATGAGTAATCAGCAATATCATACTCTAAATAAACACTTCTAATTGAACCTCCTAAACTAAACTAAATATCTTAAAAAACCTCCTCTTCCTCTATTTATTGGTCGCGAGGCAGCAGACATAACCTTTTTTCTGAATACTATCAATGGTAGCATTGACTGTCCCTCTCTCGAAAATAAAATTTAACGTGCCCAAAAAATCAGCGCGCTACCATATTCCTATCCATCTCCCTTTGGCATGTTCCAACTATCGTCAAAATACATTTTGTGGCGCGTTGGTTACACGCTCAATAAATATTCGAAAACGACAGAAGTAGATATCTTTAATACTATAACTGTAGCAAAAATTGTTAGTAAGCTTCTTTATTATTAATGTTTTTGCTCACACAATAAAATAATTGTAAAGTTTTTCGTTTTCGCGAAGATGTATTATTGGCAGTCTGTTTCTTAATTATTATTATATCTTTGTTGTAAATTTTATTAATGTTGATCTTCCTATCAATAAATAAATAAATATAAGTGTCATGTCTAACACTTTTGTACTTTGTCAGTTAAAGATGACAAAACAAAATGTCTCTCCATTTATTAGTATAGTTTTTACCACATATAATACATAAAAAAGTGTGTAGGAGATTTTTTTATCTCTAGAGACTTTTACATATTTATGGTGGTCATATTCCCGCAGTGTCAATTTAGTTGTGTTGTCGAAGTACTGCGAGATATTTAAAACAATTGCGACGAAATTAACTTATAATTAATTGTATATTGATAGTATATGAAAGTACTTTCGCTACAGCAGAACCATACATATAGCACCTTGAAGGTCGTTCAAAGGTAGGACAACTAATCATTTCACCAGAGCTTAATTAATAGAAGGCCGCCGCCTCCGTAATTGTATATTAATTATACATACAAGTACACATAGCTTCCGAATAATTTATTAGTAAGTGCCGTTTTTCATTTAAAACCATTTCTTTGAACGTTCTGTAATGACTTTACAGTACTAAGTAACTTTTAAAATTATGATGGACTCATTTTAATTACATGGCCTACCTCGTAGCTCATAAAACTAGATGTGTGTGTCAACTCCTGACTCCCCCACTTCAAGCGCGGTACATGCATTGCGGTCAGATTATAGCCGTGTGCGTGCCACACGCACTTTCTTCACTTCCTACAAGTTTTCTTCCTTAAAGGGATCGGCAGTACCTTTATTTGTTATCTCGCTCGACAGTGTGACTCTCTTATGCCAACAGTTCGCGAACTCCTAAAATTTGATTATGTTGTAAATGAACTCTACTGCTAATTTGGTATCTAATCTGTCGACATATTTGGTTACTAAACGAGCTAAGTAACCACCCGCTTTAAATTACACCAAGTCTAAAATCGAATGACGAGAAACGAGCCAGAAAGTCGTACGGAACCACTCTCACTATGCAAACGTCCGAGATAAAGTTGTAAGGGTCGTCGTAAAGCCGTATCGCCGTCCCAGCTATGGTTGTCACGCTAGCGCACTCTATCGTTTGGAAGTTACGATTCTGTAAGTCTACTTTGCTTAGTTTCAAAATTATTCTGAATTTATTCTATTGAATTTTAAATTTAAGTAAAAAAAAATTAAAAAGTATTTCCGTGTCCGTGACGAGGATTGGTAGAGGGAGATTAGGAATTTTCATGTCCTGGCATATTACATGCCACTGTCAGAATTGGACCAAATTAAAATGGAACTACATGGAAAGCACCAGCTTTGACATGAAATAAGAATTACAAAATTGGATCACCCAGCCTAAAGTTATGAGGTAATAAACATAAAAAAAACATATAGACAAATTGAGAACCTCCTTTTTTGGAGTCGGTTGAAAAATGGCCTTCATCTGGTCTAGTCGACTGTTTTTTTTATAATAGGGAATTTTTGAATTAAACCTGTAGAATTAACTATTCAAGGTTACATTTGCTCAAAAGAATCATCCATAGATAATCCTCCGTCAAAGATATAACGCTAACAAGTTTGACCTTACCAAAATCCAGCATGAATTGACGCACTTTGATGGCAAGATCGAAATAAATTGCTCGGATGGGAAGAGATGAGACTTAGGAGTGTAGGGCGGGAAAAGGCGGCGGCGGGACGCGGGGGCGGGGAAATTCAAATTGGATTGAAGGAAGTTTAGATTGGATTGAATTTTCTGCCACCTTGTTTAATTTGGTAAGAGCGAACCGATGCCCAGTGCTCCCGATATAACACTTGTAAGTGAAAAAAATATCTATTGATCATTATTACCCTTAGATTATCTTTGACTTGTTCTTATTTTGGTAATTGTAATGATAGTACATTTAAAAAATTAAGACAATTTTTTTAAGCCTTCTGAATGTCATGATCACTTGATGTCAAGTTGAAACGCAGTCCAGACAGTAAACCGCACGATGACCCTTGTGTCATGTTACTAGCAATAGAGGTTCAGGCTGAATGACCTAAGAGCTATGCCACCTTCTCTGGCCAATCTGTTCGTCCCAAAAACCCATTAGCTTACTACTTAACTCTACTTGTGACAACACCCACATTGTAATTAGAGTGAAAGACGGAGACAAACTATCCAGTCCCTTGATGTATAATCTTTAAATATAAAATGAATGTTTATCTGTATGTACGCGCAAGTTCCGAAGTACTGTACCAAATCGGATGATTCTTACATTTTGTGGTTGTTATTTTAGGACAAGGTTTGCGTATATTTTTTTAATTTAAAATCAGATTTTAAAACCTCGCTTAGCCAGAATGATTCAATTGATCAGCCAACGAATGACAATTTCGAACGGGGTTCACGTCATATCATAAATGTCAATCTCATACAATTACTGCTTCTTTCGCAACAGAAAAACGAAACACGCGTTATGAGGTTTATGTGTTATTGTGTCGTGTATATGTATCGTGTTATTTATTGTTGTTATTATATTGATAGAAATAAATTAAATGTCAAAACAACGTTTGTGCGGCGCTAGGTATAAATAAATAGGATCTATTTTGACAATTCTTCTTTAAAACCGCTGAAAAACCATTATTGTTTTTTTCATTATTGTTTAGTTCAATACTTTTGAGTCCCCTTCGTTATCGAATAATAAACACTCAAAACGTCGGTATATTTAAAACAGTAAAATAACCGCGATAAAATCTGTAAGAATGTTTATATTTCAATATTCTTTTTATTTTAATTCAAATAAAGTATTTATCTTCATTTAATTTTGTAATATTTCGTTTATAAGTTGATAGTATAGAAAAGAAAACAAGTCTCAAACATGCCTCGAGCGAGACAACGGTATACGTGAACCAATACCTTGTAATTAATTCGAAATTAAACTGCTTAAGGGACTCTCCAGCCATATTAAGTATCTCCTGGAATGGATATAAACTGTTCAATTTCTTAATCAAACGACAGAGAGTTCATTACAATGGCTTCAAATGCTCTCCAATTAAAACTATTAGTACTAAACACACATTGGAATTTATATCACAGGCGAAATAGCGTGGTCTACTGTCAGCACTTGAAATTTGAAATAAAGAAACTAAAGAACGTTTGTCTGATCGGATAATTTTTAATTATTTGCATAAGATTACACACACACTGACGCTGTCTGCTGACTTGTAACACCAGTACGGAATCTTCAAAAATATACCCCTTTATTACTTTCTGAGGGGTAGGCGGCAGTTATGTTAAATTTTTACTCACAAAAGCCGGTGCACATCCTCGGTGCAAGCAGCGGGGCTCCTCTGCACTAGTCCAGGGGAAGGTTTACTCCCCCAACATCCCCGCAGTCTTAGGACAACACGGGATCACTTCATTTTACCTCCCTCCCGGGTCCACTTTGATGATGACAAAAGCATGGGGTTCCTAGTCGCCCGTGAACCCGAGACCTTTTTAGTCGCCTTTTACGACAGGCAGGGGATACCATCGTCTAAATTGAAGCCCAGGACAACAAGGTTGTGGCAATCTTCTCCTACTTCAAGGCTTAGTAGAGTACAAAGCTCGAAAATCATAATGCCAAGTGTTGTTTATATTAAACGAATCGAGTGAACAGATCAACAGAACATAAACTACCTCGTTCTTATTGATTATGACGATTGAGTGTACGTACAACTATTTTCTTGATGTTTCAACAACATTCTACAAATCGTACTAGACCGCAGTACACATTTAACACGATTAGGACCCGCATTTATCACTGATACTTAGCGGTTACGTCACCTAACTGTGACACATTATCTTTCACGTTCAGTGCTAGACACATCTGTAATGCTCCTTTTTACCTAACCACTTGTCCGGGTTCTAAGTACGTTAGGATGACTCGGCGATAAATAGGCTCTAAAAGGTTAGCATATACACTTGTATCTGTACTTCTCGAATGGCAGAGTGAAGTTATCGAGTCACTTATGACATCATGTTGTTGAAACGGATATAATAACAGTAACAAACGAATTTTAGCAAGATTTTTTTTTATATTTGTCCTTGAAAGTTAAAGTTATAGACTTTATATTTGTCCCACTGTTGGACAAAGAGAGTATGACGGCATAGTCCGTCACGCGGCCCTAGTGCAGATTGGCAGACTTCACATGTCTTGTGGTGTAGACCTGTCGCTTCCGAACCTCGCTCTTGCGATGGTCTCGAGCGACAGGTCTTGGACGGCGGTCGCCTCCTTCTGTGAGACTGTCATGTCCCAGAAGGAGGCTGACGAGCGGGTCAGGGAGAGGAGCGCAGAGGCTCCCTCCGCAGGCGACGTATCGGGTGCGCAGGAGGCGTTACGAACGCCTCCTCCCTGCTGCCCTGTAATTCAGCGGGCCAGGATGGGTACCTGGCCCCAGCATGCTTCGGCGTCGTCGGGACTTCTCTGAGTGCCGGAGAAGTCCCCTTTGAGGATGAAGTCTTTGCCGGGACCGGCCGGTCGTTGGGGTGTCCTGTCGCTGACAGATCCGGGGCACCCCGCTCATAACGGCTGATGGCATTCGCGGAAGGTTTAGTGGGTAGGGGCTGCCCAGGCCGAGTCCCACACATCCCTCCGGGCCCACCCAGGGTATCGGAGGATGGTCTATAAAAAGATTCCCCCGCGTGAACAAAAAAAAAAAAAAGGATGGGTACCTGGCCCCAGCATGCTTCGGCGTCGTCGGGACTTCTCTGAGTGCCGGAGAAGTCCCCTTTGAGGATGAAGTCCGGTCTTTGCCGGGACCGGCCGGTCGTTGGGGTGTCCTGTCGCTGACAGATCCGGGGCACCCCGCTCATAACGGCTGATGGCATTCGCGGAAGGTTTAGTGGGTAGGGGCTGCCCAGGCCGAGTCCCACACATCCCTCCGGGCCCACCCAGGGTACCGGAGGATGGTCTATAAAAAGATTCCCCCGCGTGAACAAAAAAAAAAAAAAACTTCACATGTCTTAGAATTTTTTTCCTCACGATGTTTTTCTTCACCCTCGTGCGCAGCAAATCATTTAAAATGGCAACAACAAATTTATTGGTGCAGGTAGCGACGATCGAACTCGGGTTGCTAGCTTTCTATAAAATTTAAGGTAACAGTCCGGACCCTGAGAATTTTGATCAAAGGCACAATCTCTTACTGTATTTCTCTCATACCTCGATTGTGATAAAAACATGAGAGCTTTATCAATCCGGACACGGACGTAACATGCACATTTTCCCGCCAGACACTTGTGGCGCTGGGAAAGTCCATTTTTCATCTCGAGCACTTTGTAATTATCGTGCATAGTGACGTAGGGGATGGGTGGGATGAGTGTTGCAACGGCCACGTCGGCGCTCCATTTTTCAAGCTCACAATAGCCCGCTTGTGTCTTAACGGGACAAAGTTTGGGGTGATATAACGGTTTTAGTATTAGGACGGTGCCACACCGAACGGAAGTATGTGAGAATTTTATTTTAGTAAAGCTTGGTATAAATTTAAAATTAGAATGGTGATGTATTAGATCGTCAGTAGCCTAATAACTTAAGTACGGACTGCGAAACGAATTTGATATGAATTTAAGAATTAAAAAAAAATAGTAGAATTGATAACCGTACCCTAGGTATACATAACCGACGAACACGTATATACGTGGTTAGAAGATGGCGAAGACATATAAATATAGTAGTGGTAATTTAGTGGTGTCATAACATACAAACACATAACACACAAAATATAACAGAAAAAAAAAGTAACAAAAATAAATACTATGAAAAGGAAGGAACGGACAAATAGCGAGGTTGCGATATACTGATTTTCAGCGGTATATTCGAAGATATTTACAATTACGATTCCATTTAAGATGTGGACAAAGCGACTTGACAGGGACCTAAAGGAATTATCGAATTCACTCATATATAAATTATTATGATCTACTTTCAGTTTTTTTTTGGAACGAAGTTCCTTATGGGGCATTTGGCAGGGCAGAGACCTTACCCCGCAAAAAATAAATCCATAACGTTAAATAAAAGCTTATCATTTTTAGTGTCAACTGGTCTAGATAGATGGCGCTATTATTAATTATAAATTTTTATAAATCATCGTAAGCAATAGAAAGGCGTTAAGATAATTTCATTTTTATCGATAAAAATTATACTTAAATTGTATACTAGAATAATTATTTTCTTTAGAACTTGAAACATTTTTATATGAAGAAACTTTGTTCCTATCTAGTGTACCACGACAACACACGGTTTTTCTCTAATAACTTCCGCGCCTTGCTCGTTTGTCCTCTCCAGTAAAAAAAACAATGACAAAAACATAAACAAAAAGTTTTCAGACCAGTAAGTAATGATGACTTGAATTGAAATGTGATTGATGAAAGAAAATTAATGATAGCTAGACAATTAAATACAATTGAAGTATCCAACCGTACTTAATAATATTTGCAACGAAAAACATTATAATATATACCGAAGGTCCCCGGCGCCTGCGAATTAATTTCGCAAACGACGAAAACAGAGCAGACGGATAGCAAAAACATCGGAGCGTGAAAAAAACGACCTCCCAGCACTCGTCACAACCTCCCCCCTTCGGGAGGCAGGATTAATCGACGTCTTCGGTGATAACATTATCCCGACGGAAAAATTTCACTGATAATAAATTTATGTCTTAACAATTTCAAACTAGACATCTAAAAGCTTTTGTTCATTTTGCCCAAAGGCTTATAGCAATCAGGCACGTGGATTTTGTACATAATCTAACAGGTTCCAAGATCTTATTAATATTTTATTAAATACATTATTGACCCAAAGGGGTAGGCAGAGTCAAACAGTCCCATTTGTCAACAATTTCAAACGAGAGATCCGAAAGCTTTTATGCATCGACCAAAGCTTCATAGTAATGACCTACAAATATTGGTATACTGATGTTAATAGTAAGTACATGGTTTTGAAGCCTATAATCTAATATGTTCCAAGATCTTATTAATATTTATTTAAATGTAACAACTCTCATCGTTGACCCAGAGACTTAAGTAAAGAAACAGATTTCCATTTTACAATAATTTTAAAGTTGTCTGTAATTTTCGAGTACTTCTTACGTCGCCTTTCTTCTGAACGTCATAAACCAGGTCGATATATATTTAAATATTATTAAAATAGATTTTAAGTACTAAAAGTTTCATCGATAGTTACTATGTTCGAGTCTGATTTTAAGAAGAAATACTGAGCCTAATGCGAAAATAAAACAAGTCAACAAAAAGTCTACATATCTTAATATGTTGACTGGTTTGTTGTCTTTTTTATAATTAAAACAAATCAGTAAATATTATATTTACTGTTATGTTACTAAAGGACTATAAATAAAAGGTAATTGGTCAATATAAATATTATTTCGTGCCATAACCTTGCTCAATTTACTTCGCTAATGAGGCGTGTTGAACATTTCTGATACTCTTTGTTAAAATGTAATGCTATTTGTTGATCATTAATAAATTTTCATTATTTTTCCCATGCCTGTTCTGCAAATCGTGCTTTTTATACATACAAGTATTATCGAATCAAACCTTAAGTGCTAACGCATAGCACCCTCTTTGTTTCTTGGTTTTTCCGAATTATCGTATTAATATGTTGAATTTTTGAAGCCTTTTTTATAATTAAAAAAGACGACCACCTGGAAGAAGACGTATTTCGTGGCTCAGAAATCCCCGGACATGGTTCAACATGAGCACACGATCTTCGTTGTGAAGAAGATGATCGGAGAAATATTATGAAATAAAAATAATCTGAACTTAACCAAACTCTCATCAAACTGCCCTTGAAGTACATGTTTTCCAATTAAAAAATCATAGAAATCGGTTGGCGTGAAATTCAGTTATTCGTCCATTTGTCGCGCACTTACTAAAGCAAATTTACGATTGTAAAGATGAATAGTTTTCTCATGTCACCATGATCAAAACTGGACCAAATTGTGACCACGTGGGAAGCACCGGCTTTCAAATAAAAAAATAATCATCTAAATCGGTTCACCCAGGAAAGTTCAGAGATGACAAACATAAAAATACAAGCTGACATTGTCTTGTGTATTGCTAAAAGCTTAATAGATTCTCATTGCCCATAATAAAATGAAATATTTTGTTTTTCAATTTAAGCTTTACGATAATAGATAAATATTCTAATCTAAATGATTTTAAGAAGTAACAGCGTTAAGTACTAAATAAGAGTTTTTATTTATTTCAGATATTAAATTAACTTTGTAAAAAAGTATTTAAGGTAGCGTTGACATACAGTTTTGTTGCTACCCACTTTCTTTGATATAAAGACTTAACTTAATATAGGAACAAAACTGAATGTCAGTCAGTGTTCCACGCTCCTCGTGAGGAATACATCAGTTAGTGAAAGATCGTCTTTTCTTCATTTCATTCAATACATTACACATTGAACTTTAATCATAAATTTTACTGCCGTAAAAAGAGAGTGTTATTAATAACCATGTAAGATTTTACATTATTCTCTGCCGACATCTTTACTTTAATAGGCGTAAATGTTTGTTAGTGTGGTTTGTGTATTGGTGAGTTAAATGGATAGATCCGGACAGCACTGGCAGCTACGGGCGCTATCTGGTCGGATGTCACGTTTTTCATTAGTAAGTGTATTTGTTGCCAATCAAGTACCTTGCGTCTGGCAGGGAAATTACAAGGAGCGTTCATTGTTTACTGATCTGAATTGTAATTAAGTGTTCTGTGGATTCAAGCGTGCAATATTAAATAATATCTCCGTGGGGTGGTAACCTGTAATTCTTGTGTCAATGTTGTTAGTAACAAAACTCCTCTAAAACGTTTTCACTGATTTTCAACTGACTTCAAAAAAGTTTTTTAATTTGTCTGTACGTTTTTTTATGTATTTACGTCATGACTTTGGACTGCGTGAATCGATTTTGAGGATCCTTTTTAAATATTATGACTTATTAATATATAAATAGACGAATAACTCAATATCACGTCAATTGATTTCGATTATTTCTTTTTAAAGGATGACCTTTAAGAGTAGTTTATTTAGGTTCATTTGGTAGGTAGATTAATTCTATTATAATACATACGATAATTCGGAAATACAAAGAGGGCAGCCGATTGTCATTTTGCTTGTAAATATCAAATGTTATGTTATGAAATGTTTAGTGTTTATTCGCTAGGTTTGAGTATATAACCTAAAGTATTTTCCATACCCCTAATTCTTATATTTATGTAATTTGCCATTACAAATACATACAACTCTAATTTAGAAATATTATTAAATATTTCTAAATCAGAGTTGATATTGAGATGTACAATGAATAAAAAATGTATATTTGAGGTTTTATCCTCCTTCATTCATAGACTAAATCCCTACACACTTCTAATAAGTTTTATATTTTTATTATCAAAATTATTACTAGAAACAATATATTATGTAGCAAGACAACGTTTGCTGGGTCAGCTAGTATCAAAATAAACATGAAGTAAAATTTATGTGATCTCTTTCTCATTTGACGGCATTTATAACTTGTTTTGTCATTAGATTCGTGGCTTATAATCATTTTAAATTAGTAATAAAACGGGTTAGTTTGTTAATTAAAAGTTTGTCTTTATGTGAAAATAATAAATGAGAGAGTTCTTTTCAGCGAGAACCTAAGATTTATGTTTGTGGTGAGACATGCTGTTAAATAAATTCAGCCCATTTTCGTATTCCTTTTTAGAAAGAAATGGATGGAACCTTTTTTCGATTTCTTACCAGCAGACTGTGGTCCGGTCTTTCATTCGTTCCATTCGCCACGGGGAGTAAAAAGAACGCGCCCTAATTGCGGAGGCTCTAAAGAAAGAGCCATAGAACAGGAAGATAAACATTGTGGTTTTTTTTTTAATTTGTACAGCTCCATCTTTAAATCTTAAGACTAAAAAGTATCGAATAATAAGAAGCTAAAATCTTACTTTATTTTTATAAACGTGACTTCCTTCGATTAATACCAGCGATGTCTAAAGTTAGGGCGTTAATTAATTATTAAGGACCTGGATGACCTTTTAGTAATTAAATTTAGATACGAATACTTTTTCTTGGTGGCTTCACTCTTGTCAGAGTGGTCGTGGTCATCATGATCCGGTGGGTTGGGCAGCAGACAGCACCCGCCGCACGACGTCTTGCCTCCTACGCCTGCTGGCCGTCAATCGGGCACATTTGTGGAGGGGAGCACCCACCATACCCCGCAACTGATCCAACCATCGCATTGGCGTTGGCGATACGAATACATAATGATGAAATTTGAATAATATTTTTCGATCTTACTTCTTGATTCATCACTAAGCAACCATATTACACACAATTTTTTTGGTCTAACCAAATATTCACTGACTGTTGCTGAGCAACGCCTTTTACTGAACTAATAATGGGGTATACGCGGGTAAAACGACATTTTATTAATAAAAATTCTTAGCTAAATCGATTTATCGCCCCCGAAACCCTTTGCATGTGAAATTTCATGAAAATCCTTCGGGCCGTTTAAAGATAATAGAAGATTGAAACTTTAAATAATTTACAAGTTCTTTTTTTTCTTAATATTTTTGTTTTATTATTGATATTACTTTTTTCTTTTTTAAATGTTGCTATAATTATGTTATGGCGAATTTACAATGCCTTGACATACCACTGCGGTTTTTATGGTTTCAATAAATAGTTTTGTTTTGATTGTGTTAATAAATAAATAAATAAAATAATATAACTACTAAAATGTGATTATTTTTTTTTCTATGAAGTAAAAGGCAAATCGAGATATCGACGACCAGTTGCTTACGTTAAGTCTGCAACACGATCGTTTATAACGTGAGATTGGGCTTTTACATATTGGAATTAATACAAATGTGCATTATATATGTTACTGTAAATCACTAACTTATATAACATTATGTACTAATTCTCAGCGTAAAAACGGGCGTAGTTTAAATAGATATTAAAAACGTGAACGCATATTTCATGGCCCTAAAACTTACCCGTAGCAAAAGGGCGATACTCGTGAACGACAAATTAGAAGATCTCACAGAGCACAAAATTGCTCCCTTGAAAATATTTTATTGAATTTCCCCACTTTTTTCCCCGTTATTACACTGACTTTAACAGCGAGATTTCATTACGATCAAGGGACTAGGAATTACCGTGTTCCCATTAAAATACACTGCTATTCATATTAATTGAGGACGTATTTATGGAGAATAGACACAATTTAACATTAAAATGATTCTGAAACTTTTCCGAATCTTTTAATATGACTTTTGGTAATAGTGCACACGCACACACACACGTCTATACTCTACACACATTATATTTATATCAAGGTTAGTCTGATTTGTGAACAATGGAATATAACGCAAAGATCACCACTTAACACCAGGTGGGATCGTGGTCAACCGCTAGTTTATACGCATAAAAAAAATGTCGTGTCTCCTAAAATACAGGAATTCTTAGTTTAGGAGACAGGACATTAATATTTCATGTATTCATGGCTGTGTTCAATAAAGATTTTCATTATTATTATACCCACTTTAGCAAGTGACTTGGCAAGAACTAAACCATCGGATGCTCAGTCTTACAAGAAAGCTTGAGTTCCAACTACCAATTGTCGGATTATACCGTCGAATGAAATATTTTTCTATTCTGAATTTCAACCTTCTCCCACAGGAAATAGAGCACTGCTACTACCACGGCACGGTGAAGGACTACCCGGGCGCGTCGGCAGCTTTCCATACGTGCAACGGCGTTTCTGGTGTTATCCATATTGGGAACGAGACCTTTGTTATCCACCCCTTCTACGGCGGAGATTTATCGGTCAGTGTCTATTTACTTTCTTATTAGAATTACCGATACATAAATTACAGATATACATAGAATTTAAAGTATTGAAACTGTAAATAACGATTACAAATAACGTTTATTCATCGAATACAGGCCTAATCAAAATAGATATAAAGCGAATATATAAAACAAATGAAAAAGTTGCAACAACTGTGATTTAGTCCGTAGTTTGCTAAACGAATGACATGGTTCAAAATTTTAATTTAAACCGTGTTTCGGACTCAACTTCCGTCGTTCAAAACACAACAATAGAATTAGATCCATCCATTTTGAAACGAAATAATGAATTTGGATTCAAACGTTTAAAACAATGGACAGACCACTAATTCCATCAAGATGGCTTCCAATCACAAGCGTGCGTGTCTATGAATATAAATGTATACAAATATTTTAAATTTCATATTTTAGAGATACGTAGACACTTGTGATATCTGTTGTATTACGGATACGGATTCTCTGTGGATACATTTTCTTCTATTCTTCCAATAAGCTTCAATAGTTCGTTTCTTTTTTCATAAAAAAATACTTAGTGAATAGATTGATCGATTTTAAGTTAAAACCTGATAGGTTCACTTTAACTTATAATCAAATAACCTCATCATATATTATGCTATATGCTGCGGAATTGTAGAATAATAAGAAAACCGCTCTTTGATACTTAAGCCAATATTAAAGGTAAGACAATGAGCAATAATTAAATGAAAAAATAAAAAAAAATCATCCCGCCAACTAAAATGACATTAGATAAAGGAAAAAAATAAAATTTTGATTTTAGAATCTTTAAACATTTTTGATAACACATGGGTAGCTTAGTATATAGGAATTGACAGTAAAATAATCATTCGAACAGTGCTTAAACTAACAAACCTTCCAGTTTCAATTTTTTTTCATACTGCATTTCGGGTATTTAGAAGTAGCGTGGTATAAGTGAGATTGGAATATGTGTGTGTATGTAAGTAGAATGCAGTGTAACTTTAACTGTGCTTCACATTTTATGTGTAAAGTGCCCTTGTGAGAGGATTTAAACATCAATAGCCTAATGGTATGTAGTTTGCGAATCGTAAGGTCGTTTTGGATTCGTCTCCTCAGCTTACTTGAGGATTAAGAAGAATGTTAATAAAGTTTAAAGAAAGAAAAATATTGTTAGCATTCCGCGCAGGTTTCCGCGGTAAATGTGTTCTGTGGTGTGTCCTTGGTAATAATGGTGAGGAACAAAATGAACTGTCCAAACGTACATTATTTGTAATATGACACAAGCATGAGCACGGACTAGTCAGTTAATCCGACGTTATCGCCAGGCCCGCGTAATTACGCGGTGCGCGTTTGTTTCGCGGCCAAGTTTTAATTAAAATATTTCCGTTGTGGATAACTGCCGTTTCAATTAATGGACTTTTACTTTTGCACGTGAACATTTAAGCTGTTAGAGCATTTTTGTCGTGGAATTGTAATTGTTAAAACGCATATAACTAGAAGTTAATTCTTGTGTTCTGCCGATCAATGTTTCAATGAACAGAAAAAGCTCTCCAAATTCTCCATATAAGCCAGTTTATATATGACATCTCTTTATATATTGCTTGTTAGGGCAGCAAATTTATCACCATTTATCCGTATAAAAACAACCGACCGAGCCCTGTCGGATCAGAAAGCTTACGCGTAACATAGTTACCATCCAAGCCGAGGTACTAGGGAGGACTTCTCACCAGGGGGACCCCTGTGTCGAGTTACTTGCTATTCAGGTTTAAGCTAAGCGATCTAATAGCTATGCCACCTCTCAGTCCAGTGAAGCAGTAAAAGTCAGCTTCTCTTGCTAATCTGTATAGTTCGTCGCAAAAAAATTCTTCTTTTCATAATTCTTAAATTAAACAGCGCTCACGTTTCTTTGCACAGACTTCAATGATTCCAAATTGTGTTCGAATTACATTGACAATTTGACAAACTGATTTTATTTTTGAATCAAAAATCATATTTAAAATATTATCGATTTCATATCAAACGTAATGATTTATTCATAGACACAATAAACGAGGTGTCATTCTTATAAAACCTAGTTCTGGTGCCTATATTTTCGTTCTGCTTCCACATAAATGCCGTTTTAGTAACAGCTAAATTCTTCCATACGATTTTAGGAGTTCCCTGGTATATCTTCGGACCCAGGTTTTTTGCCAGTAATATTAATATAAGACTGAATTGAAACCAAACCTTTTCAAACACACAGAAAACGATCAATTGAGTACCTCCTACATTTTTAAATCAATGCAACTGTTATTACATTATTGCAAATATCTTTAGTTTAAATGTAACAGCATATACTTTGAGCACATCTGTAGCGCTCTTTTATATAAAAATAAAGAAGTCGCGTACCGCACCCGCTACGACCTGAAGTTAGGTCCTATACAGTCGCGCTCACAAGTGATTCATTATACGTGTTTGAAACGCGATGAAGTATGTCAGAATGAATTCAGAGAAATGTGCCTTCACACGCCCGACGTTAATAAGAAGTGAGTTAGAATATCTTAATATGAATTTTTATATATAATAGGAATTACAGAACTTAAAAATCCGAAGTATATTTACGAGTAAAAACAAAAACCGAATTCAAATCAAATTTTCAACATTGGAACACTACGGAACTGAATTATTCAGAACCTGACCAAACTCTCATCAAACTACCCTTGAAGTGCATCCTTTCTACTAAAAAATTATCATCTAAATCGGTTGGCGTGACGTTGAGTTATTCGTCCATTTGTCGCGCACATACTTCATGCATATTATAGACTAAATATAAAAAATCAAATTGAAGTGGGACCCCACAGGGAGCAATAGTTTTCAAATAAAAAAAAGAATCATCAATTTCGTTTCACTCAGTCAAGAGTACCAGTACCCAATCCTTTTTTGAAGTCGGTTGAAAAACGGCAATTCATTGGTACAAGCGGGATTGGAACCTACGACTTGATCATAAGTCGAACCACTTAGCCTATATCACTGCAGTTGTTAATTATTATGTCAATAGCTCCTGATATGGTACTAATCCCATATTCAATATGATGGAGACAATTAATAAATAAGTTTGATATTGCTCGATCGCTGTAAGATATTTAATATTGATGCCTTAATTAGAAACCGTATTATCGAGGATGCTGCACGACTCGATGAGTACCTCTCGATGTGTTATTGCCTGCCTTGTATTAAATTTCTCGTTATTTGCTCCAACAATATGTAATCAAATGTGATTTATTCTCTGAACTGGAAGATTGTCCCCGACCTTTTTGTATAGCAAGGAGAAATTCAAAAAATAGTAGACAAAGATAACAATCGCCATCTACTTTATATTTTATCGAAGTAAAACTTCTTTACGCGCTCGTAACTTGGAGAGTAAGCTGGTGAATGCGTTACTAAAAGTGTGATGGGGAGAGGCGAAAGGAAGTTAAGAGTGAGATGTAAATTATTGAATATAGAACGCCTAGAACATAGCGTAGCTCGTTTTGGAATGGTAAATAAATTTCATAAAAATTTCGTAACCATTTTTAATTATTTTAAAAAATCCGACATTGGTTGGGGTAGTCAAAGGCTTTTGTTGTTGTACGAATGGGTAGGCACAGTTAGGGAAGTTCTACGACCTACCAATAAACAGGTCTGGTCAGGTCTCTGAAGTCGGTTAATAAGAAAAAGGTGAAATACAAGTCCTATTTCTAAAAGGACATAATTTTTTTTTTTTTATTAGAATGCTAACAATTAACAAATATTACTTAATCTGGTTAACCATTCTAAGCTTAAGATTGTGCTAGGAGATGGTTCACGTCAATAGTCGAACTTACACCTTTAAGATTAACAGAACGTACCCTAAAACATTAGGCTGTTGACACATTGCATACATTATTTTATACGAAAAGGGGCTAACGGCTCACCTGATCTTAAGTGATCACCGTCCCCCATGAACATCTCCAACACTGGAGGAGCTGTAAGTCCGTTGCCGGCCTTTGAAAAGGAGTAAGCTCATTTCTTAAAGCTCCCCAAATCGTACTGGATAAAAAAATAATTGTAATAAAAAAGTACATATAAAGCGACGTAACGAGTTTCACGTTATAGAAGGCGATACGCCCTGCCCATAACAACCGACTTGACATCCGGGTATCAAAATCATTGTGTCTTTGCCCGTTAACAATTGGAACTACCACAGCACCCGCGACCCCACGGCCCCGGGGCGGTAAACAATGAGCCCTTATCGGCCGGACTACGACCAGCCGGCCCCGACACAGTCCGGGATAAGAGGACAAGATTAATCGACATTCTCAGCTATTGTCCACACAGCCTTTGTAATCACCTGGATTTGTTAATTTGACCTAATAAATTGATGTGCCCGGACTTAGCGAGCCCTTACAATTGTCTAACTTTCTCTATTGCATACTAAGGGCTGTGTAGTAGGATATAGACGAGGAAAATACGGTATAAATAATAATTGTGGATTCCTTGAGCATTCTTTCCGCAAAAGTGCACCGCCAGGCGTGTAGGGTGAGTGTACGCGAGAGCTCCTCAATTTCCAGCTGTCAGTAGTACCAATTTTTCAAAAATTATATTATTTTTACGATTAAAAGTGACTATGAATCTTCATTTCTTGTCTGTCCTTCCCTTTCATTACAATATGGGTGTTTTCAAGTGTAGAGTGAGTGCCATACCATCCAGGACCGCATTTGCACTTAACATCAAGCACTTGCTTAGAAAAATATACAAGTTTTGCTTAAATTAATGTACAACCTACAATTAAGTAGACCTACAGCCAGCTGCCTACCCACCTACGGCTACGGCACGAACGTTAAAGTTGACGATGTAATAAATGTGTCTGGAAACCAAGCAAACCACCAAAGAAATACCAGAGGAAATTAATTATTTATATACAAAATCCGTTTAAAGTTCATTTATTTATACAGTCATAGTTATCAGCGGAAAGGGCCAGAAATAGGCACTCGGGAGAGCAGAGTTATGAAGATCACACGGTCTTGTTACCCATCCGTTAAGATTGAGCTGTGAATCATTTATGTGGCCGCATAAATAACTGTGACATTTACGGACGGGTCAAGCAACAAGAGTCCTAAATTTTTCGGTTGATACTCGTAGTACGTTGGAATAAATGAACGGATATTGTAGGTTCACGATACATCCGTGCTAATCAAACGCCTTCTTTATTTCTATTTCTCCAGAATTTTATGTCAATTTTTTCCTAATTTCTTCCTCCCAGTTTTTATCAAAATCTACTTTGACACATCAATAAATATGGACGTTATTTAAAGGACAATATACTGTTGGATTGCGTACAAATATTAGCAATTAATACATATATTTTATTAAAATTAATTAATAAATCATAATAATACTTTTTACACAAATTTATATTTAATTTGATCATTGTAATTTAGGCTTATTTTGGGCTAAACTAAAGGTTGGTAAGTTTACCATCGTACCGTTCACAGAATAGGGTTGTCGGGTGTAGACAATAAATACGTCAAAGTGTATATTTATCTTGCTCTAGTTCGTCATAAACTATATATTTTTATTATTACTTTAAATTGATATATGATATTTAAATTTTAAGTAATATATATTTTTTTTATAATTTAATATAACTATTATAATGTATATATTATTCTATTTTTACTTTTTCTCTACACAATAGCAAATTATGCTCAAAGAGAATGCCTTTCGGCATTAAGTCCGCCTTTTATTACACTTTTATTCTGTGCAAATAAAGATAAATTAAATAAATTTATTTATTTACTTACATAAAATCCACAGCACTAGGTTTATTATATACTATACATCAACGTATGCTGTACGGACTACCAACGAAGTTATTTACACTTTTTGATTAAGCTGGTCAGTGATTTAATTACGTAAATGAGTGTTTTATATATAGATGTGAGTATGTTTAGTGTATGTGTCCAAAGGACTCTAGAACACATAGTTTCAACCGACTTCAAAGGAGAAGTTTCTCAATTTGTTTGTATGCTTTTTTATGTTTGTTAATCTACAACTTTCGACTGGGTGAACCAATTTGGATGATTATTTTTTATTTGAAAACTGGTGCTTCATATAATTTAAATTTGGTCCAATTCTGAGAACCTCATCCATGAGAAAACCACATAAGTCTTAAATTTGCAGTAAGTATGTCCGCGACAAATGGACGAAATACTGAATATCCCCCTAACCGATTTCGTTGATTCATCTTTTATTGGAAAGGGCGTACCTCTAAGGTTGGTTGGTTCTGATTAATTTTATCGTTTTTAATAAATACACTTGTTAAATGTCGGTTAAATGCAGTTAATGTTCCCTGCGTTGTTGGAGATCCGTAGACTTAATACGCTATTGGACGCTACAACCGTGACTACATTACATCGTAATTTACACAATCGTCCCACTTCACATCACACGACGAGCCCGCTGTCGCCTCACACTCGCAACCCTGCTCAAAATCCTCTAATACTCAGCTCGTCAAAGTCCCCGCCTGGCTGTCATAGCGGGCGACATTTGTCCGGGCGCAGATAATCCGCACCCTTATCTCTGACCGCTGCATAAATTTGGCCACACCACGCTAGTGTGTTAACAGCTTTATTTGAGCGAGCGTTGCGTGGGTAGACCTCTTTTTGCTTGTAAGATTAGTATGCGTTGTCAAATGTAGTAACGATTACGTTGAAATATTACTGCTGTGTGTTTGTAGCGTACCAATGTCTACTTAGCGTATTTATTATAATTTATTTTCCCTTTTCCATTGCGTTCTAATTACATTTGTCTAAGTATGTATATTACTAAAATAATGTATACCTAAAACCCAAAATTACAAGTCAACTTAATTTACAAATAATAAGTGATATCGATATCAATATGATTATGAGGGAGGGTCAATTGTTAAAATTTGTGGGCGTTAAAATAATTTTTTTGCTGTCGCAGTTGTATATATTTTCCTAGCATAGCCGGTTGTTAACAAAACTCTACAAGCGGTCACTGTAAAGCAATAATACCATAAACTTGGCGAAGAGCTTACTACGTCCATATTCATAACATAACTAGACTTTTATGTAGTAGTAGAAGTAATGAGAGTTTCAAGTACTTCTGACATCGCCTTTCTTTAGTTTTTACTAATTTAGTTGATATACAATCGTCTAGGACAGGAGTCGGCAACCTTTTTAGTTGGAAGAGTCAAAAATTACAATTTGCAAAGTTTATAACTTTTTAAAGGGCCAAAATGTTTTTTCTTGCCATTACTAAATAGTATTTGCATAAATAAAGTTAGTACTAAAGAGCCGTAACTTTACAGTAAAAGAGCGTCATGTGGCTCGTGAGTTGCCGACCCCTGGTAGGAGGTCCCCTACCGGCAGTGCCGACATTAAAGACTCACATTTACGTCATTAAGTATCCGTCCCTCTTTCGTTTTTTTCCATACCGCCGAAACATACCTTTCACTATCTATCTATTTCGCAGCTATTATTCAGATCAATTCAAGAGGTAGTAGGCCTATAATTATAGTTGCAAAAGTGCCATTGTAGCTCAGTGTCCGGGCGTGGAATCGCCTCATGTTTAATAGTAGGGCACTAATGAATTTGTTTGTTGCAATTTTATGAAGGAAAACATCGTCAGGAAACTTACATGTATTAGGATTTTTTTAAAGTGAAGTCATAAGATGTCAGAAGCACGTGAAGTTTGCCAATCCGCACAAGTGCCGCCCTAACTCTCTTTACAACGGCTGTAACTAACTTTAACATAATGGTAACTGACTATGTAATAATAGTGCAACAAAAGTTCGAACTAAGGTCTAAAGATTTGTGTGGACCCACCACTCAGCTAAGTTTCGATGATATTAATATTAAATAATTTAATTTCTCAATTGCCCAGCGAAAATGGAAGGTCTTTGTAATACAAAATTTCGCACGAGATATTCGTAATCTTACTGTTATAATTTGAATAGAAACACAATGTATAGGAAGGGCACGGCAGCCACTCCGGGTTCCACCCGCCCTGTCTTAGAATCCTTTACAGCCTCCCCTTTGTCCTATACACTTATATAACAATAGCTCACAATTAATCTGACGTCTACGTAATAATGTCTTCGTAATCTGATAAACGCATCTACGGGTCTGTGGTACGCGAATGGGCCACGAAGTTGTTTCATTGAAAAGAATAATTCATCACTTAGTTAATAAATTTGTGAGCCAGTTACTTAGTGTTAAAGTATTCGGCTTAAATTTCTAAGTACGCAATAGATTTGAGTTCAATTCCATGTCTCGATACCAACTATTAATGCCAATTTACTGACGGTGACAAGACCTGCATATCTTATCCTCATCCTTCAGTCGTGTTCCTTATATCTGAGAATCCTGACCGTCGTCATTCATGAGCTTAAAGCTCTCGATGGTACAGCGTCTTTATCTATTTCTGGTTATTCGAAATGCATTGGATTGCGGTTCGTCTTTTATCTTCCTCTTTGCCAGTAACCAATAGTTTTAGTATATCTAATAAATGATTCGCTTGTATTAAGAGGTATTAAGAATATTTATGAGCAAAAACTAAAACCGACTTCAAATTGAATCAAAGCGTATTTATACGTGGACATCCTCTTTGTGTTTCAATTTTTTTTTCTAAATTGTGACAAAATAATCATCAAAATCGGTTCTAGGTCAAAGTAAAAAAACATACAGACGAATTTAGAACCTTCTCCTTTTTGAAGTCTGTTAAAAACAACAGAAACCGGGGTTAGAACCCATTTTTTAATTGTCAAGTACAAAACACTTTAGACTATGTCATACAGTTTATTCTAGCCATCACTTCGATATTAATGATGCTGACACTAGTCTTTGAGCATTTTTCCAAATAAATCTTCCTATTAAAAATGAGGTGATAATTTAAAAATTATTAAATAACCGAGTGTTTCCTGGCCCCGGCGTAACGGAATTACAGTTCGCTTTACGCTGTAATTAACTGTAATCGTGCGCCAACTTAACGAGTTCTCGAGTATTAAATAAATGCGCGATGACGGCTCAGCTTAATGCGAGATTAAAGCCGTGGAACGAGTGTAAGGAACGGTTTGTTGGCAAGGTGTACTATTAGCAAATTAAACGAATACAATTTCGCATAACTTTTGTTCTCGCTTAGTGAGAAAGTCATTCGAAGGGTGATGAAAAAACTTCTTCCACCGTTTTTAAGTTAATTGCAATTAATTTTTTTTTCCGTAATAAATGAATCG
This sequence comes from Meandrusa payeni, assembly GCA_029286785.1. Taxonomy (NCBI): domain Eukaryota; kingdom Metazoa; phylum Arthropoda; class Insecta; order Lepidoptera; family Papilionidae; genus Meandrusa; species Meandrusa payeni. The sequence continues at coordinate 16,088,536 of JAGSMX010000006.1, read as the reverse complement.
GCGTCCGCTTCGAAAGATGATAAAATATCGTTGACATATAGTGACCATAATAAAACCACCTTCTAAGTATCGAGTGATGCAACCAGACTTCGGAAATGCATACGAGAATACGCGGGTTTTGGAAAATAGCAGCTGTCCGCGATGGAACATCGTTGGCTTGTAACTGCGATGACATTTTCGCAGAATACGAACGCTGGGACAAAGACCCATTATAAAGACAAGAACCATTAGTAACTGATTGCAGTGTACCTGTTTTCCGCGTTATAAAGTTCCCTTCCGTTCGCTAACATGGTTCAAACTCGGTGCAAGCATGTTTACAAATAGTTCAAAAAAAGCCCGTTCGTAAATCAACCGGATTATAAGGCCTTAAGAGTACGATTGTTATATTGAGAGATACGTTTATATACTGTACCGTGTATTACTCGCACACTCGTGATCTAATTGTTTTGTGGATCGCTTTCCACCTGTTGTTCTCTTCGGCTGTAATGCCTCGTAGACTTTCGAGTTTTTGATCTGGTCTCTCTAGCGCATAGGACTCTTCCCTCTTGGTCGTCTTCCCTGTACTTATCCTCACGAATGTTTCCAGCATATAACTTCCTTCCTGGCTATGTGACGGAAGAATTTGGAAACCCTAATGAGAACTCGTACACTCATGACCTCAATTTATCCGCCCTCTGTCCGATACATACATAGGATAAACTGAAGTTCTTGTATATACATTTCGTTTCCCTCGTTTACTTAAACAGCACTAAGTACAGTTGCGTGCAATAATGTGTAAATATAAACATGTAAACCTTAATGCAATGTAGTAAGGTATAAATTCGCGCATATATATACACAGGCACGTTTTAATGTTACGAGGTACGAGAACCAGTTCACGTACCGCTCCTGATTAATGGTGGACTCCACAATGAGTCGCGTTTTGCTTTTAACATGAGTTTCTATAAGAGACTCAGTTAATTTTCAAATGCTTTCAAATTCATTCACCTTCAAAAGAAAATAATTTTCACGTGAATCGTGCTTCTTTTCAGGAATGTACAATTAATTGTATATATAACATACTAGAATGCCGACCTCGTTTTACCTCGGTTTATTTTATCCTTGTATATTATTTAACAATGTGTGAAATTGGAAAATATACAATAGAATTATATAGCATTCAAACGAAATTGTAATAGAAAATACTAAATTTCAGATGAGTAATCAATCAAATATTACATACTAAAATATTCACCAAAGCACACTGCACATTTTCGTATAAATATAATGTCTATCGGGTCTATAGTTTTTGCAGTAAACGGTAACAAAAACGTGTTCTATAGACCACTCGACTGAAGTGAAACTTCTTTAGATACAAATATATGTCTATTTATTTAGAACATATACACGATTTTTCAAGAGAGAAACCCGATCATACTTTTCGTAACGCGTTCACCAGTTTACTTTCAAGTCAATCGTGTGTAAAGTTTCACTACCGGAGCAGACTTTTCCTCCCCGGACAGTGACGTAGCAGCCAGGTACTCTAGAAACTTATTAGTTACTGGTAATTACCAGAGCCAAGAATGGCTAGAGACTTTCATAAATATCAGGCACAAAGGTATGCAGCAATTTTTCGGAAGCTGTGCACGCTATTTGTACATTGTCGAGTGTCATTTAGTCATAACATCTCTCTATCTCTTCCTTGCTTTCGTCTTTCTTCATACGGTGCTGGGGTCAGCTATCCGCTTCGCTCCGTCTTCAATATCCTCTTGGGAAATCTTGCACTCCCTCATGTCTCTCGACACCATACTTTCCCACCTTGTCCCGGGTCTTCCGCTGGATCTTCGACCGGGAAGCGAAACACACATCATAACATCACAAATTCTAATTCTGCAGCTCAGTGTATCTAGACAGCACAAGTTTTTGTTATTCAATTTAAAGCATCTTCACATGAACGTAATCCGGGCTAAGGCCGTCTCTATTCCCGCCCGCCTCACACCGCACGTGACACGGAGCCACTTGACCTGTTTAATCCCCGCCAACATTTGTCGCGTTTGTAATCCCACGGTGTAATGGACGCCCACTTCGTCTAAGAAATTGTGAGCGAGATAAAAAAAGGATTTATTTTATTTCTGCAACTTACAGACAACTTTATACTTTCAACCGATATATTGTTACGGCGCCACAGTCTAAACATTGATCGGCACATTAAAATTAAAATTTTACGTACGATTTGATAACTATGGTGACTAATTTAAATCACAATACCTTTGGAGATAACCTTCTATATATCCCGTCACTGTCACCTACTAGTAAAGAATGGAGATAGCGACAACGACGTTAAAATCCACCATTCAACTATTGACTTGAACAATTTCCTACCTCGTTTTAAATTTTGTGAAATTTTGTTAGCAAATTCAATTTAGATAATGTAACAGTCACTGCGACGGCTTTGCAAGAATAGGAAGGCTCAAATCGGGAAACTCCTCTTCCTGGACTCCAAGTCCTCTGGTGATAGATTCAGAGGAGTCCATCATCTGCTAGCAGAGACCATGGAAACCATGCCTGGAACGGTAAGGGCAAGGCTTGAAATCCCCTCACCACTCCAGGGCCGGAGCCGTCATGAGATGGTTGGCGTAAGCGAGACGGAGGATGTGCGCGGAAGCCGTAGGCCTCGCCATATTGCAACTATGGTGGAACATAATTGGTTTTAATCGGTGTAAGGCCGACATAACTCGCCCTTTCCCCGGAGACTATCTGAAATTCACTTACAAATTACAAATTTTAAATTGCAGGAAAACATACAATAGTGCTAATAAACTAAGCAGGATTAGTATAGTATTCTATCGTGATCGACGTGAGCCCATTTAGTATAAAAACTAGTATTAACAGAATACTACTCGTATTTGTTATTAGTATTCTACGTAGGCGTTAACAGAATGAAGAATGTGGCGCAGATATTATTCAAGAAATTAGTCCCGGCTCCACGCTACTTACCGGAGGGCTATGTCGTAAATTTGCATTGTGGGATGGGAGACCAGGCCTATTGTCACGCAAATCACATTATGCACGTGGTAACGGAATTCCAGCATTGTGTTAGGACAGGGGGCCGGTTATTGTTGAGTCGTATCTGCTTGTACAGATACGGAATTTAATTTATAATATTTTCATACACGCATTTGCGCTTCCCATTTCAGTTTTCAGAATAACAAATATTCTCCCACATCCGCATTTTTTGCACATAATCACGTATAAAGATTAAATAAATTGAAGCTCACTTTTGAAAATCCCATTTGAAAAATATGGTTTCTACAAAATCCGACCCATATCTATGACGCCGCCTTTGAACAACTTTGCAACCTCAAAATAAATTAACGTTACGTATCAATTATGATCTAACACGCGCGTTTAAATCGAAGACAATTCTCAACGGGGCGTGATTTTATTATGACAAATGACTTACCAGGAGTTAGGTTACGTTATCAGGAATTTTAAACGAACTATGCTAAAGCTTTCAAGCTTTCCTTACGGACTGAAGAGCTTAGATTTCCCGACAATAACGTGAGGTTGCCGTGCATTTGCATATTTGACAATGCAAGTGTCACGTAACACATAAATACATACATGAAATATATTCTCCTGTTGGTGTTTGCGTATTTGTCTGCCATACACCATTTAGCAATGACAAATAGCCTGGCATAAGCTGCTTAGGGCAACAACTTTAAATGTTTTATGTTCGTCGTTAAGGGCTTAAAATTCAAAAGATAAATTACTATAGAATCCAAGTTTTTCGTCACATATTTAACCAAAAAATAACAATCATTCACTATATACAAATACAGTAATAATCTAGTGGAAAAGCGTTCAATTTATGGTCTTCCGGTCGAAAGTGTGAAGTGTTTTCGTTACACGTAGAAAAAAAATATAATATTTTTTTATCATATCACAGTATACATTATTGAATATAAGAACAGTTGCGGGGAAACCCCAGTTGGCTTAACTTATGAGCTAACGTGTTTTCGGACAATCGAACACAATTGAACGACTCTCAATAATTAATTAAGAATATCAAAATCAAATAAATACATCCAGACTCCCTACCTCTACTATAAGTCTCAGTCGGCGACGCAGAGAGCGGATCGAAAGGCGCAGATAATTGCAGCAAAGGTAATCCCACCGGATTCAATCTTCAATCTACTTTTCTCCACCACGACTTCTTCGAGTTACACGCCGCCCGGATTTCCCGTACTTTCTCCTTTTGTGTCGTTTTTTAACGGGATACTGAATTATTTATTACTCTATGTCAGTTATTATCGGCTTATTGTTCTACTCTATGAAGCAAATTATAACGTCTCTTTCGAAAGTTTATCCAATACATTGTTTTCCTTTTTTATTAAACAAATAAGTATATTATGAAGTGTGTGTAAGGAAAGAACTTCTTTGAATTATTGCAATCGGTTCCTCTATATTGTATGGCTTGTTTCTATTCAACTCGTTCTTCGATTCCGATAGCCCTGTGTGACGGAGTGACTGCACCATCTTTTTATCGCCTCCGAAACCCCCTGAATGCCAAATCATTCAGTCACACCCTATGATTAAATTCTCAGGTGGTACTTAGAGCTTCACGGTTATCGAGAATTATAAATTCACAACAAACCCCATTAGGGAGGGTCGATGAAATAAGATAGCGAATTCCTCGCGTGCGGCGGGAAGTTGTGCCAAAGTTATAATTGCTTTCGCGGTGCGTTTGATAGCCGGCGACAGGTGTCCAACTAGCGTCTAATGGCTGCAATACATGCTAGCACGGCAGCTAGTACAAAGATGATGTATCGCGATGAGATCTATTAAATTAATTCTCCTGATCATAAATTTCCATCATAGAATTTATGCTGAAAGAGGAATTTTTCCATGTCCCAGTTCTATCCACTTTAAAGTATCTCGTAAACGCACATGAATTTGGTTACGGTAATTAGTTATATGAATGTCTTGCTATTTTGGATCGACTTCAAAAAGGAGTAGGTAAACAGTTTGGTTACATTTTTTGTTTGTGTATTAATTACAATATGACCTAATTCTCCTCCTCCTCCCACCCCCCGTTCCACCATCGGACATTAAGAACCCTTAACCCGAACGAATCTCATTGCTTTGTCTTTAATTATTTGTACAGCAAAGAACTGGAATAGTTTGCCCGGGTCAGTCTTTCTCTGCGATTATAATGTGGGTTTTTTCAAGACTAGAGTAAACAGGCATATACTAAGCTATCTAGGACTGCATTTCCACTTATCATCATAACAAGTATATCAAAACCACGTTATTATTTTTTTTTGTAGTCCTTACTGAAATCGATATAATTTTTCGAGTCGAATAATTTTTAAATATAATTAATATTAAAAATTATATAAATATAATTAATGTTTTTATAATTGGTTTATATTTTTTTAGTTTATACATGCACCTTGCTCTTGTTTCACGTTAAAAAAAAATCATCAGCATGCAATTGCTCCGTATAGGGCATTAAATAAATTGGTTTCGAAACTAAATGCCCCGCGGCACGGTCACGGTAAGCCTGCACTTTGTGTAATGAAGCCGCTTTTCCTGAAAGCTGAACGTAGCAGAGCGTAGCTGATCGTAGCACATCCGCTACACACAGGCTACACGGTCGGTATTATATGGTGACTTATCAATTCGACTGGCTTGACTGGACCGATTTTAACGTGACTTTCTTTAGATGTAAAAGTAGCAACTTAGACTTTTATTTTCCATTTTTTTTTAATATTATTTAACCGCGAGTTTACCGCGGGGAGCGTCTAGTATTATATAATACTGCACCTGATAGTACTGACATTAATATTGCGACAGGACTATATTTCTTGTGCCTAGTATTATCGTTACATTTCATAGACACGATGCCGTTGTGATCACGTGACATTTAATGACCCGTTTGTGATAAACTAGCGGAAACCTAACAAACGGCTTCTACTTACAAAGCTTTGTATGTTTGAATTCTCGGCCTCGTTTTAATTAAAAGACACGGCGAATGTCTCAAAGGCGAGCGCCAAGAAAAACACGCCCACTTGCGTATCCGTCACCGCAACGACACCGTGTGTTTACCAAAACGCTAATCCAATCCGGGAGTCGTGACGCCGTTTAATTCGAGAGGGAAATTAGATTTGGAACCGGGACGGGGGCGGAATGTTTGATTTGAATTAGACCCGACGTACGGAGATACGTCAGGAAGAGGATTTTAGACAGGCATTTGATATTGTCAATCGCGCAAACATTCAAATGAAACCCATCAAATTTAAAATTGAGATCTCTCTTATCAATCACAAGGATATCCTTGTCACTACTTGTGATCAAGATATTCGTAGCAGAGCAGAACAAACTTCTCTAACTCTCTTTTCTCTTTATGTTTGTATCCCTTAAGCTTACCTAAAGTACTATAGATCGTTTCGCTTCAGCTTACAGATTTACCAACTGGTCAATTGGACAATACTGTTTTTTTTTTAATTTATTTACGAGGATTTTTTCTTTTGGCTAATGTCATCCTCATAGACAACAGATACTATAAAAAACAAAATCCTTACTAGTTACGTAATAAGTATTTTATTACAATTTTATACAGCATCCTAGCTTTTTCCCTATATAATATTGTTGATAATAATACAGATAATACTATTGTAGTACTACAAATATATAAAATTGGAGTGTCTGTTTTTAATATTAAAATAACCGCACTACATACATGTAAAGACATATATGTTTCATATACCGAAAAAACATTTTTTACAACTTTCATCTATCCGTTTGTTCCGGCTAATCTCTGGAACGGCTTGACAGATCTTGATGAGACTTCCACTGCTTCCATAGCTGTTGTAATAAGGAGTAACTTATCTTTTATCTTAGAACAAAATTTAATAAATAGTTTTTAATTGCGGATATCACAATATGATTGTATGTCAATCGGATGAAATGAATTTGTGATAGCAAAATATTATTTTTAAAATGAAAAAATATTATTTTTGACTAACTAATAGTATCTCGTACATCAAAATCCGAAACAAGCTGTCTCTTTTATTATAAGGAAGTCTGTCTATCTGTAGTCAATAAAACGTCTTTGTATTTTTTACTATAGTTTTTATATACAGAAATGATTGTATACTAAAAAAATATTTGTTATATAAAAATTTTTAGGAATTTATAACAGCTTGGAAATGGGTGAAATCATATCATTCCCTATAACGCAACCTTACAGATAGAGTAGATCACATCTCAATTGGACAAAATTAATTTACTACGATATTTTTATTTAGTTCTTTCACACATATTGTGTTACACCATAATATCAAATGACTTTATACAACACGAAAATATTATAACAATCACTTGGAATAAATAATTATTCTTTTCTTTTTTCAATTTATTTACTAAGCATATCAAGTTAAATTACAAATAAATAGTTCCGCTAAACTGCCAGAACAGTTTATTGACGAAAATTTGAAACTCGGATCCTAAGCCACACATTAGTTTTGTCATAATAACTTATATACCTCAGAATAGATTACTGGACTTATTTTTGAACGTATTAGGCTAATCGGCCTAGAGACCTCTAGCTATTCACCGACGTTTTAATGGACGCTAGACCTACTTTAAGTTCACAAAAACGCCTGAAACTTGTTGAACTTAATACACAAATTGCTACCACCATCAGCCAGATAATTAATTCGCCGACAGTGCCACCACTTGTTAACTTTAAATTTGCGGCCACAAAAAAACAGTTTGCGCGGAGTACGGTGAAAAAATCAACGGCTCGTTAGCCCTCCGCTTCCTCGGAACCAACTTTCGGGTAGCCGAGACCACGCAACGATTCCTCGGTCAGTGTTAACTACTTATCAGGGGTTTAGGGACTTTTGGGACTTTGCAGCAGGTGGCCGGCCCATGCGTAATTAATTAGCAACCTGATTTCATAAGTGGTTTTCTGAACCCCGGTTAACTTGAAAGGAATGTTTCAATTTAAATTTTAGAACAATACACAAGTGGTGAGGAAAACAATCTGAAACAAGTGATAATAAAGCTCACTACTGTGTAAACAGTTGCTTTACAATTAAAAATAACCTAAGTGTCTAACATTACTTCAAGTCACGGATGTGAAATTTACTAGCTGAACTGTTTAAATGTTAAAGATTTACGGTAAGTCGTTAAAAAGTAAAACCGCCCGAGCTGAGATTACCCCTCAGCCCTCACCTTTGTATTGAGTTACAGCAATAGAGGTTCAGGCTAAGCGACCTATGCAAGTGAGCTACGCCAGCCACTTCTCAATCCGGTGAAACAGTCAAAACCAGCTCCTCTGGCTAATCTGTAAAACAAAGGTACTCTTTATACTTTTGATGTACTGTACGCAATCCCACTTAAAAAACGCATACAAAACGGCGCACAATATTGTAAGAACAATTTAGTTCATTTTTTTTCAATTTCGATTTCAATTTAATAATCTCTGAATTAAATTACAGCCAATAAGAATACTAACAATCAAGTTCTAGATAAATCGATTCCAGAATCATAAAGATGGCTGCCACTTCACTAGCGCGAAAGAAAAGGAAGGTAATAATGACACAGTTTTTTATCGAAACCGTAGCCCACCGCATTTGGGCCGCTCGGAACTCTTACAATTTATCTAGTATCGCGACATCGTTTCTCTCCTTTTCGCTATCGTTGGTAATAAATTTTACGGCGAAAAAAAAAGAAAATGCCGGCCGATACGCGGGCAATTACTCTTTCACGCGAAATGGCCTCAAGTGCTCCCGATTGATCGGGAATGGTCCATAATGGGCTTACATCGATGATCGCCGCTCCTATCTTGAGTATTAGAGAAACTTTCGGCGAAATTGCTATCATTGCGTAGGGATGCAATAAGCTCTTTTGAAAGCTTTTTAATACATATCTACCCAGGTTTTACTAATAAAAAAATCTAGAATTCCACTTATAACGTATATGTATTTATTAAACCAATTACACCCTTGAGCATATCTTTCTATGTAAAGCAGTCCGACTTTGAACCAAACAACCAAAACAGAATTGTGTTGTGTGCTAGGCGAGTCGAGTGAAACATTGTGGTTCCCCACCATTGAGTGTAGAGCTCCAATTTTTCATGAACAAAAATAGATACATAAAAGGTTGTTTGTGTCCTATTTTTTCTTTCTTTTTAATCTGTGTCATATTTTGTTTGTGAATGATGACAATAAATAAAATCTCTATGTCTAAATCTAAATAGAGTCGTTGTTATAGAGGAGTATTAGACCAGAAAAAGGAGATGATACACGGAAATTGTTTGATAGAATACATACTTATAATATTTTCTATATTTTAGAAACTATAAATAATATACGTCACTATAAGAATTCTATGAGAATTGGTTTTACATTAACTTAGTACAAATGGCGGCTGATTCTATCAAGAGATTTGTGATATCCATTAACGTGTATCAGGTAAGAGACATAGGGATCCAATCGTAAAATTTTATTGGTTCCCTCCATCACAGCCTCGCCATCCATAAATATGGGTTCTCTATAAATAAAGTTAATTCCTCATAAATATTTCCCCCGGCCCGCGGTGGGGGCGTAATGATGAAATAAGCATGAAAAACACCTGCTTTTCCCAAAATATTGCTTGATTATAGCCTGATGAAAATTAATTCACATTATTGGTGAAATTATTACACAAGTCCGCGTTACTGCCGCGCCGGAGGCAGCGCAATTCATTTACAAATTGTATGCTTTATTTCATTTTAACGTTTGCGGACCAATTGTTTTTTCCTTTCTCTTCTGTTAGTAACATTGCTCTGTGGAATTGAAAATTGAACGAAGATTATAATTAATTTTCTGCTGAAACGCTTTTTTATTGTTTATTTCTTTAAGTTAAATAACAAAACAAAAAAAAATAGTCACACGTTTAAAAAAGGGCGGCCTTATCGCTAAGAGCGATCCCTACCAGGCAACTTTGGGATGGACAGGAATAAAAAAGACCGAAGAAACGTTTGCTTATCATTAACTCATATATAAGCAAACTTACATATACGGGAAAAAATATAATAAGTTATTTAACTTGATTACTCACAATAAATTCATTCATACATATTCCGTTTTTTTATCTCTCGAAATAAAAAGTTTTTAAAGTGTTTTCCTTTCGTTTCGTTTATATTGTACTTTTTTAATTTAAATCTTGGGGAATTGTCCACGCACACCAGGCCAACACGGAAGACGGGCAGACGAGAAGGCATAAGTATCAGCAAATTGCCAGCGTTGGCTTCGCAGCTGACACATTGCTGAGCTGATATCTTTCTTTTTATTTTTCTGTTTTTTAATTAGTGTAAGAAAATATTCTTCTTTTTTATTTGTCTATTTCTGTATGCTGAGTTGAATGAATGGTACCTTGTCAAATTATTTAACAGTATCACATTGGTGCAAACGTTTTTTTTTTATTCTGTGGCAGACGCCCCATCATACTAAAAGCAAACAGTGATATATTTGACAATTATTTGCCTTGTCTATAAACCTGTGCTCGAGTATATGTCAAGTTTAACTGTCAATAACATTCTTACAGATTTGCTATGACATTTTAATTGGATTGAGATCAAATTTAAGTAGACTACGTAGACTACGTTAATTTATCTGACAATGTTTACGGAACATCTCGAAAAATTGGAATATCGCAGAGATACAGGGGGATGCTTTGTTCCCGGCGTTCATTTTGTATACACTGCTATCGGTGGGAGGAGGGTATTGAATTAATGCAAAGTGGTTCCTCCGAGTGCAATCATTTTGATACAATCGGTCCGTGTTACTGATCAAATAACATAAGTGAGTCTTTTGCCTCCTTATTTATTTTACTTACATTTCGTTTTAACATATTCTTGTAAACATATGCCGAAAGAGTGAATTTAAGTTGGGGTCACACGCAGCCCATATGTTTTATAAAAGGAATAGAAGAATTAAAGAAAAATTTAATTCTTCAATACCTTTAAATTATCATTAGCTGGCAACACATGACACCCAGCGATTATGAGTAATAATTACTTCCAATGATATCTTAGAAATTTACCTGAACCTTATTGTAATTTTTTAAATTCATAATTAATAATTAATAATTTAGTTGATCGTTACATTAACTTGGCATTGTAAACAGTAATTTAACTTGATTAGTTCGTTCGTAATCTGACTTTTAAATAATTTAGTATAAACATTGTGAGGACACGCAGTTGTGACGGTATTCGTTAAAATAATTCTTTGTACAACGTGACGCTGTCTGAATCACTCGCTTAGAGTGTATTAGTTGTTAGACTATTTTATTCTACAAGACCTACAAATTATTACATTATTTATTTCTTAAAATTTAATATACGTAAACATTGTTTTATCATAAAGTTGTTCGTCTATCATATTGTTCTTTGTAGACGTTATTATTAAATTTACTAGATCTCAGACGAAGCAAAGTGTATACACGCTGTAGATATAAAAGCGGAGTAGTGTAGTTCGCAAAGCTCCACTAAAAGGGCCATTTACTTAAACATACTTGTATAAATATTGCCCTCTAAGCAGCAATTTGTTTTGTAGAGTTTGTATTTAATTTTTTAAATATAATCTTAGTTAATAGTTAAACTAGAACATTGATCACAGAAGTAAGCAGAATTAGAGAAGGTTTTAGGAAAAAAGTTCACTCTTTCTGAATATCATCTTTTAACTTTTTAAGGTGTTTGACTCTATTATATTTATATATTATTGTCAATACATCAAGCAGCGTTTTTGTTTTTATTTGTTTTCATTTTAATAATATATATTTAACTAAGTTTTTATAACATCATATTGGTATTATCTGTAACGATGTTATAATTTTTGTTGATTTAAATAAATAAATTTATAAACTCTGTTTTTAGTAAGGTAGCCAGAGAAAGCAATTATTTTCAGGCTACCAGTAGTCAGTATACCAAGCTTATTAGGTCTACTACAAGTTACTCTTTCGCCTAGGTGTTTTCAGGCAGATTGCTAGACTTTTATCACACCATAGGCTGTTATCTAATCGTCTTTTTTCATCTAGAGTAAGGCAACAATCAACAAACAAAACAGATCAAGTCTTTTTTTTACTTGAAGAAACGCCCACCATGTACGCACTCTGGGAGCTGACAATTATGTCAGACTTGAAGCTAAACCCTAACATATTCCATCATAGTCTCAAGTTGGCGTCGTACAAAAATAAATAAATACTTTTAAAAATACATGATTGATTGATTCGTTTTGAAACAGTGACACGGTAAAAAATCTCTATTGGAAATCGGTTTCGGACCGTTCAGACGTTCACAAGACCTTAATTCCATTGTTTTCTGATCTTCAATTAACATTCACGAATACTGCAAAGGTAACTGAATAACATAAATAGAAGGCCTCAATCCGCTGTCATCGTACATTCACAAAGACATCGGTATTTGCATAGTACTTACGTATACACTGCTCCGAGTGAACAAACAGAAATCCGTTCTTTTATGTTTATCTATCTTATTCGCAAGAATCGTCTTTAAATTAAGGTATCTTTGTATATTATTTACTTTTATATATTAATGTACATAAGAGTTACAGTTTATATATATAATTTCTCTTAACTATGGCGTTATATTTTAACAACGTAACGTTGTACAAGTAGTTATTATACAAAGAAATAGTGTCACATTGGTATTTCCTCACCCGTTTTCTACTATTATTTTACATTTATACTAATATATTTACATAATTCGTAGTCAAATTACAAACCAATAAAGTTAAATTTTTGTTTACAATGTTAATCCAATATGATGATCAACTAATAAATTATGAATTTTGGATACATTACATATAATTCGATAGTATTTGCAGTACGTCACAACCGCTAGGCGCCTATGTGTTGCTAGCTAACACGTCTCACTTAAATACTGACCTCTGTAGAGAGAACGTATGCCTTTATGCGGCTCGCTACATGGCTCTAGTGCGGACTTTACATGCCTTAGAATTTTTTGAAGACATGCAAGTTTCCTCACGATGCTTTCACGTGGTAAACAGCACTTAAAATTTTAAAAAACTATTTCATCGAACCATATCTTCTAGAGTACTATGCAACTTAAGTCGACCGTCCGCACACTGAACTACCACGGCTCTCTCATAAGCGATATAGCGTTTATGACATAGTGCGACGCTTTCGAAACTATGTGTTACCAACAAAATATTTGCTAAACTGTACACCTTATTAGATGGCGATAAGCTCATAGCTAATGCTACCGTGCGCCGGTATAATTAAGCTTAACTATCCGTATATATTATTTATTAATAAAAATTAAAATGTTATTATTTAATATAATATTTATTTATTTAATTTTTAAATTTAAATTGACTGTTGACTGTGTTGACTTTCACAGTCCAGACTTTGACAGTCCAGATCATGTTTCTTTTTAATTTAGGAAGATAATACACGGAAAACAAAAGAATTTGAGCAAATCAATTACATGTTGGGTCGGCCCTAACCATTGGCCCCGCAGTCCGGCCTACGTGTGATATATAGATACAGCCCCCGAGTCCGACACAAATATTTGGGTTCGTTCCGCGTCCATATTCAACAGTTACGACGGGTTGATTTATGATCCACGAAGATTCGCCGTAAACCGACCGATGCATCTTAATAAGCCTTGGGCCGTCCTATCAGTCTATATTATGATAACATTGCCCCATCCTTGGATTGAAGTGAATTCTTTTTTGAAAAAAAAAACTACCAAAATATGTACTAGAGTATGACATAATCTCCCGTTGCGTTTAGTAACCTTTGTTAGAATTTAAATTTGGTCTAATTCTGACAATGGAATCCATGAGATAGTCTTAAATTTTCATCAATTTCGTCGAATAACTAAATATCACGCCAACCGATTTCGATGATTTATTTTTTATTTAAAAGGATCACTTCAAGAGTAGTTTTATAGGAGTTTGGTTAGGTTCTGATCAATTCTATCTAGTAATTTTCCTACGATAATTCGGGAATACAACGAGGGCATCCGCACGTAATAATGTTAATTCGATTTGAAGTCGGTTTTATGTTTTTGTTCGTAAATATTCTTGATCTAACTAAGCGAAATATCTCAAATATGCCATTTTGCAACTGCTATGGAATAAAATTTGTTGCGAAATAAAAAAAGATGTAATCATAAATACATATATTTTTAAAAATACACGTTATAATAACATTATAGAGATACGTATGCAATAAATTCAAGTCATACGGAACTGTTTCGACTGTGATAGAGTCAATCGAACAGTATCCACTCGGCCGCGTCGGAGTAATCACAGTTGCAAAGGTACCCATTTTGTTTTTAGTTTAATGATAACGAATAAACGTGCGCTTTTGTTCACAAAACGATTTATACACACATTTGAGGTCAAATAACCAAGTAAAAGATGCACAAAATCTTTGTCTGCTGAGAACTTAGTACATAAGCACTATCTATTTTTTAACATATTATATTCACGTATTATTATTAATATTATATATGTATGTTTATATATATGTGTATTTTTTTGTATAAAATATATTATTAGTAAGACTTTTGTGAGCTACATCGTACACAACATATTTTACATTTTATCATATTTTTAACAGCAATACATCAAGAGCGTTAGAGGTAATTTATTAAAGACTTACTGACTTTGTTTCAGAAATTCACTTTTAAAGGGCTTTTCCTCCAGCATAACCCACTTGTTCTAAACTGTACGCTAATTGTCTACAGAGAGAGTCCTCCTAAATATCTAGTATTTGCATCTCTTTCAAAGACTGAAGCGGAAACGGCCTTGTTTGCTGACAACCGATAAAAGTATTTTAGTTCAGTAGGACCAACAGTCGCTAACACTTTCTATTTCGATTTATGTTCCTCTCGTCGTAAATATCCCATTACAACATAGTTCCCCCACTTCACCGTTGTACATTTATTTGAATCAATAACAACGGCATTACCGCTGTAATCCCTAATTTATTCCCGTGGCATCGACATCCCGCGGATGATATAGCGAATGCGCAATTTCAATGGCGTATCTCAAAATTAATATCTGCGCTACGGCTAATTTATATCAATCGACACACGTACAAGTTTATTGGCGGATGAAAAGATTTGCCAAAATAATTAGAGGTAACTCGAAATAAAGATCGTTTTATAAACGTCGTAATAAATTGATTACGTTCAAACAAATCCCCATTACCGTTAGGTTTTGACAAATATGATCTGATTTACCTATCCCCGTTCCATCGGACTTCAAGATCACTGCGGGATTTCATCCTTTTGTCGTGGACGTCCCTCAAACCCGAACGAACCGCTTTGCTTGGTCTTTCATCATTCGTTATTCATTAGTCGAATAAAACTATATTTGAATAAAAAAACAATTAATTAAGTATATAATGTTTCAAAGCTAGAGAATGTTTCTTCAAATCTTTTTAACACTGGCAGAACAGACAAGGAAAATCATTTACTTAGCACATATTTAAGTAAGTGATGAATATTAATTTTTGGTACAAAAAAGAGGTTGGGTTTCAAAAGCCCCTTCTAACTTTTATAAATAAATTAATTATATTTACTTTCCGTTGACACTAACAACACAGAACAACACATGATTTGATAAGGCTACAGATGTAGACAAAACACACAATTGTTGCAGTGCAAGCTTATCCCCAAGTCTCTGGGGTGTAATTAATTCGAAGGTAACGTGACATCTCCGAACAGTCTCTGGTCTCCGATATAATGAAGCACACACAAAACACGTGCTCTGTAGACCCGAGGGCAATCTAAAGTCTAAATGACTTATCTCTCCACATTGATTGCTTGAGTATTTTGTGACAACGTATCGATTACTATACCCGAGAGAAATGATATTGTGTACAAGTAGTATTGTTACAAAAAAACTGACTTCAAATCCAACTTATCGTAGGAATATTACGAAATAGAATTAATCAAAACCTTTTATTTTTGTTAACGAGGAGGAAAACTTCAAAAAGATACCCCGCATTCTGGGGGGAATGCGGCGGTTATATGGGGTTTTTACCACTAAAACTTCCTTGGTGGCCCTTTCCTCAGTGCATGACGAGGGGCTTCGGAATCTCCAGTGGAACGCACCGGAGCCCCTCTGCACTGTGCTCAAGGAGAGCACGTCCCGGGGGGGAGGTTACTACCTCCCCCCTGTGCCCTCGCAGTGCAAGGCGACACGGGCCACCGGCTGGTCTGCGCCATCTCCTAACGGGATCGGCCCACTCCCGATCCCGTTCGGCGGTATCCTTCTGGGTCATGATATTGAGTTATCCTTCCATTTCTCGCGCACATAATGCAAATTTAAGATTTATATGGTTTTCTTATTGATGGCATTGAAGAATTGGACCGTATGGTGAGCACCAGCTTTGAAATTAAAAAAAAAGAATAATCAAAATCGGTTCACTCCATTGAAAGTAATTAGGTAACAAACATAAAAATAAACATACATATGTATTGAGAACCTCCTCTTTTTTGAAGTCGGTTACTTATAATACTAATAAAATATACTTTCTTAAATTATTGGTTTATAAAAAAATTACAATACAACCGTTGTAACTCAATGCTTGAGCGCTCGGTTCAAGTTGCGTAGTACTTCTGTATACCAGGTAGTAAATAAATACGATCGTAATCATAGCATTTTAATACGTATATTTTCATGGTCCTTCTTTCACGCCTTAACGTTCTGAATTTTCGTACAGATTTAATTATGTCGTTGTAGATTGATATTTGATATTTTCTAGAGCAGGAAAATATAAATTTCCTGTGTAATAACAACTCCCTATTGATGTGAAACATCAAACGCGGCTTGTCGGGACTATTGGCGTGACGAGTCGCCACACTAAATAACGATATCATATTATACATGTATATTTTATACGCTATAAGACTAATAAATTAGATAATGACAATACAAATTCACTAGATTAAAAATTATTTTTTTGGACGAACTAACACAATTGGCCAGAGACCGCATTGAGAGGTGGCATAGCTCTTAGGTCGCTTAGCCTGAACCTCTAAAAAAAATGCGGTCAAGTTGTGCCTTAACCATTTAATGTGTTCCATCCTTATCAAGGGGAGTGCTAACCGTCTATTTTTTAGTTTCATCTGTCCCGTTGTTTATCGGTCTGTAATCAAATCTTGCAAGATAAATTTGATCCACCTTCCTGTTTCCGATTGAGCTGAAATTTCGCATGCATGTATAAATCGGATGACAATGCAATATTATTATGACATAGACCTGATCTGATGATGGAGCTTGAAGGTGGCCATAGGAACTCCGTAATTAAACGACGCAAACCCGTCTAGTTTGGGCTCATTTGATTCGAACTTTTTAGTTAATTTTACTAACAAATTATAACTGTTTTACTGTTCATTGTTTTTCATCTAAAAATGTAATGTTTTTTTTTTATATTCAATAAAACGCAACCACAGCTTTGTGTTCGTGTCGTTTTCTAAAGTACTTTATTTGTTAACTTTGTTTTATTAAGAAGAGTGCTACCTCTACAGTTTTGTTTTAATATCTGATTTTCGAAGGTGGTGTTGTAGAATGCTCCGGTTCACGGGTCGTGGACGCCTCGTTGCATTGTTATTAGTTTCTACGCGACCGCTGCGTCCCCGTTTCTCATGGGCATTTTTAGTTGTACTCTATTATTTTTTCTTTTGATGCGGCCATTGCCCTTGTCACCAGTCTTCCTGTGGCGTCGTCACAGTCATCTGTGTTATAGACACTGTGTCGGAATATCGCCACTACAGCATGTTGGATGCTGTCGTGCAGTTGCAGTTTTTCCGTCACACAAAAATGTAACGTTTGGTTATGTCATGTTATGTCATTACTACTTAATAAATAACTAAAAAAAATAGAGGATAGCTTTTAAGTATATTATATAAATAAATATAAATAATATCGATGTCCGCATCTACCAATCGTATTACGACGTTTGTTTAAGCTGATAATGAACTTGAAGGTAAATGTTATTTCGAAAACAATCGTATTAACATTAGATTCCAATACCAAGTTCAAACATATGTTTGCCTCGACTCTTGCAATTTTACGAGTACAAATTATTATGATTTACAATATTAGGAAATAGTATTAATCAGAATCTAACTAAACTTTCATCAACCTACTTTTGAAGTACATCCTTTCCAATAAAAAATGAATCATCGAAATCTGTTGGCGTGATGTTGAGTTATTATTCCATTTGTCGTGCATTTATTTGTCCATACTCAATGCAAATTTAATACTTATATGGTGTTCTCATGGATACCATTGTCAAAACTGGGCCAAAATTAAATGGGACCATTTTTGGGATTCATTTTTTTTTGAAGTACCAGCTATCACATAAAAAATGAATCATCAAAATCGATCGACCCATTCGAAAGTTAACAAAGACAGAATTGAAAACCTCCTCGTTTTTAAAGTCAGTTGAAAATGAACAAACAACCGTCGCTCCATTGTTTCCATCGCCAATGAAAACGGCAGTACGATGCAGTCTGGGTGTGGGAACGGTGCTCTCTTGCATATGAGATTAGCTGGCGCGCGGTGCAGCCGCAGTCGGTTCAGCGAGCACGTTATATAGAGGCGCGGTTTGAATAAGACACCGCTATCATAGTCATGCATGCCTAGTGAATGTGTCGGGTTTCGACGAACGTTTGATCAATTTAAAATATTTAAA
Organism: Meandrusa payeni; assembly: GCA_029286785.1. NCBI lineage: Eukaryota > Metazoa > Arthropoda > Insecta > Lepidoptera > Papilionidae > Meandrusa > Meandrusa payeni. Next base: position 16,069,804 of record JAGSMX010000006.1, on the reverse strand, counting down.
TAATAAATTTTTAATCTCTCATATACCTATATACATAGACATGCAGGGCTTAAAACCTCTCCGGGCGCGATGCTTTATTTACCTATTTCAATCTCCGGGACGGGCACCAATGAACGTGTTTGTTATAATTTTAAGTGCTGATTTACCACGTGCACAGCGGTGAAGGAAAATATCATTAGGCAACGTACATGTGTTAGAAAATTTTCTGATACATGTGTTTGCCAATCCGTACTTTGGTTTGTACTCTCTTTTTATGCCCAACAGTGGGACATATGTGTAGAGACTGTAACTTTAATTTTTAATTCATATTTAATTCAACAAGTCGCAAGCACCAGCGAAATCAGGCATAGAAAAGAAAAAGTTAACAATATTGAATTCGTAAACTGCTACAGTACTTGGTAACAGTTTCGTAGCAGTTTGCGACAGAGAGGCATTAATATTGAGGGGCAAACTATTATTATATAGACAATATTATCCGACAAACAATTATTGTACATATGTGTGTGTTTCTGTATGCGTGTGCATCACAAGCATTCAGAAAATATGTACGCCTAAAATCAAAAACGGCCTTCAAATCCAATCAAACTTTAAACGTTACTACGCGAGGCAGCTCTGTTTAAATTTCCAAATCATCGCAGAAATATTAAGAGAGATGATGACCATTTTTAAGTCAATTGAAAATTACTTTAATGTTTTAATTGGTGAAATTTTGCAAGTAGTTTTGGTAACTTTAACTTTACATTACCAGTACGAGATCGTATATAAATTCATTATACCATCACTGGTTCTAGAATATTCAAGAATACTTAAGGTATCTACTTACCCTCTCACCACACCGTCTGCGCGAAGTTGCATCTAGCGTTCATTACGAGTTTCGCGGTCTAGCCCGGGAACTAAACTAATTTACGTTAAACGCTCCAGGCACTTCCAGAATACATTTACTAAGCTCACAATTGAATAATGCCCGCTCCCAATGCAAGGATTGCTCGTGAGAATCGCGTCATGCTCGGGAACATTATTAAACGTTAAAACTTTAAGTAAACTTCAACTAACTATGCTTTTTATTCTTAAAATGATTGTGTTGGGGCTTTCAAAATTTCCCATCTGTTTCTATGTCAGAGAGCGATGGTATATTTCAGGCAATAGGAGATGTCTACAAAAGAAGTACTGTGTTAGAATAATCAATACGTCGTGGTCATTTCCGTACGTGTTTTCAATCGTCTTCAAAAATGGAGGAGCTTCTCAATTTGTCTGTATGTGGTTACCTCATAGCTTTCGACAGTATTAACCAATTTTAAGGTTTTTTTTATTTTAAACCTTCGGTGCTTCTCGTGTGATCCCACATCTATTGGGACCAATTCTGACAATGGTACTCATGAGATAACCGTGTAGGTCTTAAATTTTTATTAAATATGTGCAAGAAAATGGATAAATAACTCAATGTCACGCCAACAGATTTCGATGATTCATTTTTTTTCGGAAATAATTTACTTCAAGATTAGTTTGATGAGATTTTGGTTAGGTTTTGATTAATTCTATTTCGTTATATTCTGAAAAACATACTTGTGTAATTCTGCAAATCTTAAACACCCCACTTTTTTGCTTATCGTATCTCCTTTCAGTGAAGTGCCAACTTCTTGGGAACACTAATTGGGAGCACGTTTTAACGACTCTAAAAAAATAGGAGATCTCTATTTTTAATGACTGAATTAAGGATGCATATTTAGAATTTATTTTATCCTATTATTATAAGATTATGTCATGTAACCGACACACTAGTAAACTGAAATTTCCTGAAGAAACAATTAAATTTGCTTTAACTTGAAATAAAAAGATCCGAACTCAGTTGAGTAATACTGGACCCCGGTGCAAAAGAAAGCTTTGCTGCATAGCTTATTTACTGTTGTTTTGTAGTTAAAGTTTAGGCCAATTGCAGCTAAAACTTGTTGTTACTTCACAGTAACTTGAAATTGAAACGTACTGTTTCCAAGTTGGGAATCACTAGTGTCTGTTCAAAGTTTTAATCTTATAATCAAATAGCCTTCAATCCGCTGACCGACTTCAACTCCTGTTAAATGCGACGTTGCATACAAAATAGATTTCGTTCCTTATACAGATGGTTAATACGTTTCATTTCACTATTGGAAAATAAATAGCTTCTAAGCATACTAGAATAATTTGAAATAAAGAATACGAATTACTTACAAAACATGACGTGCATTTACTACCTTTGACGCAATAAGGCTCTGGAATGCTTTGCCAACAATTCACGTACAGCTGGAAGTAAAACAACTTTCAAATAGTTACTTAAACAAGAAATAGTTTTACATTAACCTTTTTCTGACACTATCTATATTTCTATATATACGTATGTACGAAGTTCTGTCGCCTTCATTATCTTCCATCATTTCAACCTAGCATAATACACATACTTATATCACAGTGGACATAATTGAAACCCAATTACAAGTAAACATTAAAATAAAATACAAATTTCGAACCCCTTTCTTCTTTTCAAATTGGTTAAAAGACAGAAGAATTGACAACCTCCTTCTTTTGATGTAAGTATAAAAAAATACAAATCGGGAACTCTCTAGGATATCATCAATTTCGGAAACGCCTGAAAATATACACAAATCGGATAATAAGTATTTGTATAGTAAATATTTTCCCTTTATATTTTTTACCTTAAAAGAAAAATAAAGTACCGCTAAAGCACTGACGGCGGTTGATTTATTGCTTGTAAATTCAGAACTGGAATATAGAAGCTAAACTTTCAGCGCTGTAACTCCGAGCACTGCCATTTGGAAGCGCCGCGGATCAATGATCGATGACCAATCTCCCAAAAGGCTTAAACGGTCTTAGTTTGCTAACCTTTTTGCAGATTACGAGACGGTAACTTAACATTAATATTATTTACTTTAAAATAGATACTACATAAGAGGTAACTAACGACTAGTTACTCTAACAAGATATCAAGCTCTCGTGGCTGAATGAGTAGTGTGAGTTGGTCTGATAAAGTAAATAATAGCAGTATTCATATCCCATTAGAGCTTTATTAAAGCAATGTAAGTTAAATTTGTATTATAGTATAGCCAGCCCTGTAATTCTGGGCTCGTAGAATAAGGCTACGGTATCCCCTGCCTGTCGTAGAAGCGCGACTAAAGGGAAAGGACTGAAGGGCCTCGGGTTCACTGGGCGACAAGACCTTGTCCTTTGTTGTCCGCCAAAGTGGACCCGGGAAGAAGGCGACATCGGCTGGCCCTGGGACGTACTCTCCGAAGAGCACCGTGCAGCGGGGCTCCTGTGCGTTCCACTGGAGATCCCGGAGCTTCTCACAATGCACAGAGGAAGGGCCACTAGGGAGGGTTTAGTGAGTAAGAACCACACATAAAATGGGCCCTTGTCGCCCAGTGAACCCGAGGCCCCTTTTAGTCGCCTTCTACAATAGGCAGGGGATACCGCCACCGCAGGGGGTGTTATTCTACGACCCCAGGGCATACAGGGCTGGATATTTTTTACCTATACTTAGGTAACAAAGGGCTCGAAACATTAAATCTCTAACAGTTTCACATTCATATCGTTATTGCAGACAGCATAGTTACTGGTTGTTAATTTCGTAACTCGTAACGTAAGAAGTTAATTTACGACGTTTTTATCAGCAGTCTTAAAGGCCGCAATATTTCTCAAGTATTTATGTCGAGTTAGACCTTGCCTCCGGTTCCGCGCATCGTGGGAAAAGTTTACGAATAAATCTTGTCGAAAATAAAATTAATTCTATATCCCGAATATTCGGTGCTTAAGAAATTTTAATCCAGAAGTTTATTTGACTATATCATATAATTTACTTCTACCAGCTCTGATTATACTTGCCAGTTATCTACCAGATCCGTTTAGAATACTTCGAAGTGAAATAGTTGTTTTAATTCACCGAGCCCAACCGGTGGCTCCATGTTTGTGTAGCATCAAATTGTAGAGCACGCTAGCAAACCGAGTTCGATCCCCAATATCGTCTGCAATGAATTTGTTTCGTGCAATTTCAAATGCTGATTTAGCACACGCTCGGCGGTATAGAAAAACATCGTGAAGAAACTTACGTATTAGAAAATTTTCTACGACATGTTTAGTGTACCGTACTCGGCCACGTGGCGTACTTGCTCTGCTATATGCTCTTATACTCTATTTACAGAGAAAGCTTGTACCCAACAAAAACACACACACAACTACTATAAAGTGGTTGTACTTCTAAACCATACGTATGCAAAACAAACGTACTTTTTAGCTGTCATTTTGACATGGAATATGACATATGTCAAATGTGGAAAAAGTATTTAAAAACAAAACGCTTACTCAATCTGAACCAATAACAAAACCGCTTCAATAATTTATTTCACTGTTTTCAAAGCGAATAGTTCCCTTTTTTTCCTATTCAGCTCATTCGCAGCGTACGAGTGAAAACAGTTCGTTCAATCACAGCTTTATTTGGACGTACGAAATATTTGGGCTGTATCGTTTGTGTTGTTTGTGCCTGTTTATTGTTTTTTTTACTCCATTGTTAATAGACACAGAGGCACAATGCAAAATAACTTTTGACCTACTGAATGATTCATTAGTAGGTAAATAGAGGTACATATAATATTTAAATTAAGAACAATATAGTCTTTTGAATAAAAAAATATTACGCGCCGCTTTTTTGTAATCAAAACGCGCGGTTTTGTATTCTGCCAGCGTTAGCGATGTGCAATTCTTTGCGCTCATATAGGGTAAACTATATTTTTTCCATTTTGGAAGAGAAAAAAATACTTTTATTCGATAAAACAGACACATTTTTTTAAAGAAAAAAAGGCAAAGGAACTTGAAATACATCAAACAACCTCAAAAGAACGTCAATATACCGTACGAGTTGCAGGTGCATTGTCCGTCTCTAAGGAAAGATTTGATTATTTTCTTAATGTTCAGTGAGTCGCTTTTGCTTCGGAAAAAGAAATTAACAAAAAATTCAACACAACGATTTGTGCGTTTTTTTTGTTTGTTCTGTGGTCGATAAAATTTGGGGTATGACTAAATTTATGATGGCATAGTATGGCTAATTAAGAGCATGGGATGAGCATGACTGATATTTTATTTATTTAATTGCAAATTACACCAACAACGTAAACACCATTACAATTTTAAAAATGCAAAAGAGATTTTATTATATTTTATTTGGAGAACTTACAGCAATAACTTATAAAAATACATTACAACAATATATTAATACAGCCAATTAAAAGTTTTCACATATAAATACTAAGAAGAATGTGACCAAGAAATGTAAATAATAAATATAAATAACATAATGTTTAGACTATTTTATCAAAGTATATTTTTTTGCTCTCAGCAGCAAAAAAATAAAAAAATAACGAAAAATATTGCTTCAATAACAAGAGTTCTATACTAATTCTACAGCATTTATAATACAGTATTCTACAGCCTTAATAAAAAAAACATAAAAGAAAAAAACAACCAAAAATATGATAAAAAACAAATAAAACAATAAAAATAACAGAAAACTATATTTAAAATTATAATTTATAAAATGCCTGCTGTAATGTATGTTTTAAAATTATGTAATTTGCTTGAGAAAAATCCACTTCAAATTCTTGACGATTTTTTAATCTGGTGACACTTTAACTACGTATAGAATTATAATTTCAAAACCCAAAATAGATTTGAAAACTGTAATGTCAGTTATAATTTTCTAATTTATAATTGAAACTAAAACGACAAGATCTTCAAAGCACCGAAACTTTGACTTGAATTGCTTATAGCATTATAATTTCGCACCATTCTATTTATCGGAGAATATCGCCCCAAATTAGTTCGACCCAAACCCAAAATAGAAATTAAAACTGTAATGTCAGTTATAATTTTCTAATTTATAATAGGAACTAAAACGACACAATCTTCAACCGCACCGGAAACTTTGACACATATATTCAACGATAACCGAGTGAGGTACAACTCGCTTATCTGTAATGGATCTTGGGACTGCGAATTAACCCATTTTTCCCTTACAGATACATTTGTCGCACGAAACAAAGGGCCGGATTCGTGATTTCGCCGATTTCCACCGTCAATCGGTTACGATCGGACGGGGTCAGGCGAATTTGCATGAGAGCTATCCGCACATTTGTGCGCGGCTTGCGGTGGGGTTTGTCGAGGGTTCAATCGTTCATGTGTAGACTGACCATGTCGAAATGCTTCCTAGGATAAATCTCAACAAAAGATTAGAGAATATAGGTATATATAATGGAGCAGAATAAAACAAATTGCTTATTTATATTGAACGGGAAAGTGGATGAATTTTTTTATTTTTAGTTCATATATATATAGATACAGAGCCGTGGTAGTTCAAGTAGCATAGTATGCTAGCAACCTGAGTTCAATTTTTTCTTACAATTTAAAGTGATAATTTATGGTGGCGGACTATGCCTTTTTACTATATTTGCAAAAAGGCCTTTTCCTTTTGTATACTATTATACTCATAGTATACTTGTTGTGCGAGAGAAAGGACAAAGTGATGGATATTTTTTCATCTCTTGCATTGTAGAGAAGGAAAATAAAAGGAGATGAAGAATCTGGCTCATATGTATGATTTCAGAAAATACCTACGATAATAAAACGAAATAGAATTGATTAGAACCTAACAAAACTCTCATCAAACTACTCTTGAAATGTATCTTTTCCAATAAAAAAATAATTACCGAAATCGTTTCGCGTGATATTGAGTTATTTATCCATTTGTATGGCGCACATACTTGATGCAAGTTTAAGACGATTTACGAAGATGCAATTTATGGTTTTCTCATAAATACCATTTTCAGAATGAGACCACACGGGAAGCACGAGCTTTCAAATACAAAAAAGAATCATCAAAATCGATTCACCCAGACGAAAGTTATGAGGTATCTAACATAAAAAACATACAGACGAATTGATGCTCTCTCTTCTTTCTTGAAGTCTATTGAAAATATTCTTAGAGCCTATTTCTATTCTAATTATTTTCAACTTCTGTTTACCTATAGTCTTAAAAAATTTTAAGCATTGAAATGTAAACTGTTTCGATAATACTTAAGTGAATATGGTTTATTTTATTTTTTCACGAGTTACGTTTTACAAAGAATCCTTTGAAAAATCATAGTTGGAACCACGATCCCCAGGTTTAAAGGCGTGCCACCCAAACAATAGGTTTTTATGTTCACTATTTTTAAACGTCCGCTTTCTATCCCATATAATACATTAGAGATGGCGGCCATAATCGTGTACATGAGCGCAGCGGAAATTTAAGTCAGATTCTAGTTAAACGTGTAGTATTACAAAATGGACCTTGTTCCTTAACGGTAGTGCCTATTATCCTTCAGCTGGATTGAAAATCCCTTGTAATTGGACTAATTAATTGATGTGCCGTGCGGGTTCGTACAAAAAGCTGACATCCATACAGTAAGAGCTGGGCTGAGCTCATTACAGATATATAAGTACGTGTCGATTAAACAGTTTTGTCGGACTTTCAAATATAAGTAAACTGTCACATAGGAATAACCTAACTGTGATACACAGACATACATCGACATTTTTAAGTACTAAATTGGGAGAAAATAAATTCTAGCCAGCGATTTTTTTTCACTTAAGAATCCAAAAATAAGGTTAATAACTTAATGGTTTAGGGACCGGTCGATGAAACGTCAGCTCGTAAGTTATCTATCATTCGACTACTAATGTGAATCATCTGCTACTACTAGCTTAATCTATTTGGAATGGTTAGCATCAAAGTTATGAACATTTATCAATATATTTTTAACAACATTTGTGAACATTTGAAAAAATAGAAACTCATTGACACCAGCCAAGTGATATTGAAACAGTCAACCATTTTGTGAGAAAAACACATACTAGTATATACATAAAGTATATTTACAAGTTAAAACATAAACCGATTCAAATCATATCTACGCTAGAAACTATTCAACTAACATGTAAAAAAAAATTCTAAGGACCACAAGTACATTTACGAGCAAAAAAAACGACTTCAAATCAAATCTACGCTAGAAACTATTCAACTAACATGTAAGAAAAAATTCTAAGGGACAAAAAGTATATTTATGAGCAAAAAAAAATGACTTCATATCTACGCGGACGCCCTTTTTCTATTTCCGAATGATCGTAGGAATATTCGGTAGTCGGTTCAAAAGTACCAACATCTTACATTCTGTGACGCTACTACGCACTAACGCTCTCTTTTATTTCCGAACAGTTATATTACGATATTCTATTTTCGCTTTTTCCTTCTTCTTCCGTATTCCTGCTCGATATTGTTAAGGACTCTCTACCAATATCTTAATCCACAAAAATATAACATATTCATGCGTCAATTCTCCTGAGCGTATTTTTTTTAATTACGTAAAAGCACTTACAATCTGCCATCATGTTTTATGTACATGCTAAATGTAAGTGAATATTCCGCACAGAAGCCGAGCTTAATATTCCTCACCGAATCCATCTGAAAGGAAAATTTAATTTCAGCCGTAAGTACAGGTGAAATTGTTCCCGGGACGATAAATCGAAACCAATATATCATACTATTCAAAATCACTTTTATTCTATAAAATGGCGCTATACATCTTACGTTCGGATTACGGCAATGTTCTGAAAGTAATACGGGACATGAGTAAAAATAAAATATAACTAAATTTAAAAAAAATGAGTGTGCTTTTAGACCACACGACCGAAGTGAAACTTCTTTAATTCCATCTGTATATATGTAAATATAGATTATATATAATACATACCGCACCCTACTCGTACTGTTATCTAGCTGTGAGCAAAAATATAGGGTATTTTTTATTAATTAATGATAATAATTTTTAAATATATATATTTATATTTTTATTTAATTTAATGAAATATCATTAAATAAACATAACCTTAAACGAAAACGGATTTTTATTTAAATTTTAGTACTTAGTGTTGCCAAGTACTAAAATTTAAATGAAAATAAAATTTAATTTAATTTAATGAAATATCATTAAATAAACATAACCTTAAACGAAAACGGATTTTTATTTAAATTTTAGTACTTAGTGTTGCCAAGTACTAAAATTTAAATGAAAATAAAATTTAATGAAAAATACTGTATTATTTTACGTAAGATATCCTTTTTCGTTTAATGTTTTTAATGAGATATAAATAAATTAATAAAAATATTTTATTTTATTTAAAGGATTTTTAATTGTCTATCATGCACAATTTATTTCAGTTAGCTAGCGTCGTATTCTTCTGAGATATTCAAACTTTCTTAACCGACCCTTTATTTTTGCTCACGTGTGTATGTACATTCGTATCGTACTCGTATATCGTATAGAGCTAACACATCCCTAGTATTAAAGATAGCTAAACGGTTCATCCTACGACCAGATGGGCACGGTTTCTAATCCCAGACAGTTTGTACCAATGTATTTCCTTTTTTAACCGATTTCAAAGAACGAGGTTTCTTTTTTTTGTGTTTGTTAACTTATAACTTTCGACTGAGTGACCCGATTTTGATGATTCTTTTTTGTTTGAAAGGTTGTGCTTCCCACGTGGCGGCTCGTGTGCACCACAATTCATGAGAAAACTAAATAAACTAAATTTGCATCGCTTATTTTTGCTGTATAATTTTTCTTTCTATCTTTTACCTTTTTATTCGTCGAAATCTCTTGAACATCTTTGTCAACGGATATATAAAAGAAAAATTATTAAAAAATGATTGTTGAATCAAGAAGCATTAAGGCAATAATACAACGGACGACAAAGTTGTATAACAGACAATAACTTTTGACTCGCTCACGAAAAATCTAAATTGCCCTCAAATGTACGGACTTCCTTTATATAACTATTTCAAATGTCTTCAATTCCTTGTACTGGCAATGATAAAATTGCTATCGAACGAACCTAATGGTACCGGCCGTAGTGCATTTGTCAGATCCTTTATGGAATTTTTTGATGGAAATCGACATATCGACCAATATCGAAGTGAAAACAGACTGCATAATGTTCTGCAGTGACAGAAGATGATAGGGCCTGTAGGTTAATTGGTGGCAACGCTATAACCACTCTCAAACTATAAATACTATAAATTTATTATTTATTTATTTATTAAACACAAACACAATTAAAATGTTTAATATACAAAAATATAACAGGGGAATAATTGCACGGTTAATGCCATTGCATTTACAGTGAAGACTGCATGATATACATAAATGGCGAGTGACAATATTAATATATAACTAACTAATAAAAACACAAAAAGTTAAATTGAATTTGTTTTATACAAAAAATAATAAGTACTGGTTACAATTTGTTTTAGGATTTTTCTTACAATCTATATTATAAAACTCTAAATATATCGATCTCCTTTCGAAGGCAAATCTTGTAAACAATTTTCCGCTCGCCCTTATCGACTTTACAGAAATTATTTACTTAACAGCTTCGTTTTCGCACTATCAGCTTTTCTAACAGAAACTTTTTTGACCAATGAACATTGGTATCTGTGGTAACTCGTATCTGACTTACTAATATTTTGAAGTACTCGTAAGTATGAATTCTGACGTGTATGTATATACCCTTCTTTTTGTAATAACACTCAGATAAATATAAACATTCGAATCGACAATAGTTTTAAACGAATCGTTCATCCTTTTAGCACAAATAATGCAGATAAAACGCGAATCGTCTATACCAATTTAGTTAATAAACCAACACGATCCTTACAAATCGACTGCAGTATCCGAACGTAGATAACTTATGTGCTCCCAATTGTTTCCAGTGAAAAGACAGAAGAGGCAATACTTTTTCTGTAACGAAATATTGTCTCGTGAGTACTAGTTAGGGTTGTCAACAAAATGTATTAGTATCTATACAAATAAATAAATAAATTGGAGTGTCTGTAAAATTATTAAAATTAAATTTTAGTGTTTGTACGGTACCTATACCACAATAACATTTTTTTTAATAAAGATTTTGTGTGTGTCTGTGTCTATTTGTTCCAGCTAATCTCTAGAACGGCTGAATGTTCACGGGTCAAAGTAAAGCTACTTAAAATAAAAAGTACGCTATTACGTCATCTCAAACCGAGCCTATTCCCTAATTATATTTGGAAGAAATCACATGCTCGATTAAAGCTGGCCATTCACTGCAGAGTAAAATATATTAGATGAAAAATGGATAACTTAAATTTGAATAAAATACTGAAAATGTAATAGTTTTTGCCTTCAAAATAGAGACAGCAAAATTGATATTTGGCACTTTATCTAGTTTGATAAGAAGGTAAATAGTCTTAAACTGGTTAGTTGAGGTTAGTTATTGCCTGTATATACCTATATGTATATTAAAACTGTAACAAACAAATTCATTGTATACGGAACCGGGGATCGAACTCGGATTGCCAGCGTACTGTACAAATTGAGACGACCGCCCGAATACTAAGCTCGTCGCAGTTGAATTATCTATATGAAATAAAAACAAAAGGAATAGATTACAGACAATTGTACATTAGAATTAAATATTACATTGTTTTACCACCCCTACTTCGTATTACTCACAAAGTGGCCACGGATTCTGCTGGTGCGTTTACTTCCAACCCACCTGCGGCTTATTTATGACCTCGAGGAACTACTCTCGTGAATAATGGACCCCTATCAGTATGCCCCGTGGAGGATAGAGAATTTTCAATACACGATCTTTATTGCGTGAGTTTTATTGTTGGGGCGGTTAACAACCATTTTGAAGTAAGTTTAGACGAGTGCAGGGGTCGTTAAGCTTGGGGGTAATCGGAAGAGCCAAATTTCTGACTTAATATTAAGTACTTGCATTAATAAAGTTATAAGGCTCATATCAAATAAGGCCGTCCTCCACTTTAAGGTTAAGTTTAGTTTTTTTTTTCTTTTAACTGCACTTATTTTAAAATGTTAGTGATAAAAAGTCGCCCGCCGTTTTTTTATTTAATTTGAGGTTTTTGCACCAAAACGATTACAAACATTAACTTTTAAAGTATTGTCCATTGTTAGCTACCACTTTGGCCCATCTCTTGAGCGGGAGGCGAATCCCGTGGCGAAAAAGTTCTTCATCTTTCGATATGATTCATGAGTCGATCCAATTTTTACTTCTTCATACGAGCTGAAGTGCTGGTCAGCCATTCCGTGTGCCATTGAGCAAAATAGGTAAAAATCAGACGGAGCAACATCTGGGGAGTACAGCGGGTGAGGTAAAATTTCCCATTTCAACGTTTCGAGTTATTTTTTCACCACTTTGGCAACGTGAGGTCTAGCTCATGCTGTAAAATATCCTTATCGTGTCTCTCGTTGTACTATGGATATTTTTTTTAACTAAAATTCGTATTAACCATTTCAACTAAGCTTAAAATTTCATGTTAGGAGACGGTTCACGTCAAAAGTCGAATGGTGGCTTCAAAATCTACGACCTCACGACTCACAGGTCTTAATTAATGACTTCCAAAAAAACACAAAAGGGTCTTTTTTGTGCTTTATCGATTTGTTTGTTTTCAATCCCCAAGTAAGGGTCATAGCGCTCGAAGTAAGGTAATTTTCATTATTTACCTTTCAAAGTTTGTGTTAAAAAATTATTGTACGGTATAGAACAACGTCTTATTCAATCTGCAGCCCTTATACTAAAAGCGCAAGAATAAAGCTTTCCATCCACGGTACCGTCGGAAACTCAACGTTTCCCGTTAACTCAACCAAAATTGGTTAGCGCAGCACAATTATACAACAGCGCTGTTCCATTAGAGTGGAGCTAGATTATACGAGCCCGGAGAGCGGAGGGATGAATTTGTAATTACAAAATTTTATATAACATCTACTTAAAGCGCAGTTAAGCCCTTTTATATGAAACTTTCATATGAATTCTGCGAAAACATTCGAAAACAATATTTTACGAAACATACATTTTACTTGAAAAAATTTAATGATTTCTCATGTTAAATATGAAACATGTAAATCAATGAATAATATTTTTTTCTACGTTTCCGACTTCAACATAGTAGGAGGATCTCAGTTTTTTTCGGTTTGTACCCTTATAACTTTGTACTTTTTTCAATTGAAACCTGGTGCTTCCCATGTACTCCCATTTAAATTTGGTTAAAGTCTGACAATAGCATATATGAGAAACTCATTTGTTTTAAATTGGCATTAAGTATGTGCGCGCCGTGGAGCCGTGTAGAGCCGTGGTAGCTCAGTGTCCGGGCGGTTGGCTCTTGTTGCATAGTACGCTAGCAACCCGAGTTCGATCCCCTGTGCCGGCACCAATAAATTTGCTGTTGCAATTTTATGTGCTGATTATCCACGCGCTCGGCGATGAAGGAAAACATCGTGAGGAAACCTACATATCTTTCTAAGGCATGTGAAGTCTACCAATCCGCACTAGGGCCGCATGGTGGACTATGCCCTTATACTCTCTTTACAGAGAAGGCCTGTGCTCAGCAGTGGGATATTTATATTATATATGTAAATGCTGTAACTTTAACTTTAACTTTTATGTGCGCGCAGAAATCGTACATACAAAGAGGGCTTCCACGTCTATAATCGTTTAACGTTTGATTTGATTTGAATTATGAAATATGAACAATAAAAAGGGTCCAAGTATGCTACCCTGTGGAACTCAAAGCAATAATTTACAAAGAAGGAAGTAATTTTCTTTACGAGTGTCTATCATTCACAATTCTCAGAAGAACTTTTTACATATATAATGAAGTCGCACCAAAAGAAGTTCGACCGTATTATAACGTTTAGAGTTTGCCCCCATTGGGGTGGAATGCTAATTACGCGTGAACACGAGTCTCACACAGTACACACAAGAGCGCTAGTGACCACTGACAGTTTGGAACACAGAATAATATTACAATATGATTATGAAGTTTTAATATTAGCATAGTGCCTAAAAGTTTCTCGTGTGTTTTGTAATTCGAATATATTTTATTGCCATTAACTCGACGCTACTTGGCTCACGAGGGACTTTGAAAAGTTTCAATCTCTTGTATAGACAGTAAATATTTAAATGTATAAACATATTTACTCGTATTTTGAATCAAATAGTAGAGACTGGTTTGTCTGTTCATGAATTTTAAACTGTTTAATTCTAAATTTAAAGCTTCGATATTTCCTCTTCAATCTGTATTTGTCCCTCGCACATTACAAAGATCGATGCCAAATATTGATGATAGAATACAAAGATCATTTGCTAAAAATTTATGACCGGTGTTAGGTAATGGGCTCACCGCTTGTTACATATGGAAAAACAAAGAGTAAATAAAAGGACAGCTTTTGTTGTTTTTTTTACCCTGCTAAAGAGAAAACATGAGAGCTTATTTTATTCACTCCAAGGATCAGAAACAATTGCACAAATAGTATTGATCTCTCCATTCCATCCTTCGCTGCAGCTCTCGTACCACAAGACAATTAAAGTCTGACACGCTATCTTAGACCTGCCTTTGTCTACTTTTCTAACTTCAATTTACGTTCACTAATGAATTGGAAACGATAGATAGGATTGAAAGTAATTGTTCTAATTAAATAAAACAAAATGTATCTCCAGAATTGTGACTTTTTGTACTTTAACTATAGTTTTTAAATATTAACATATATATGTATTTTTGAACACAAAACCGACTTCAAATCGAATCAAACGTTGAACGCTATTATGTGCTGACGCTCTGTTTGTATTTCCGAATTATTGTAGGAATATAGTAAAATAGAATTATTTTGATCCTAGCCAATCCATCCAATAAAAAATTAATCATCGAAATCGGTTCGCATGATACTGACTTAATACTAAATTAAAAACATATTTGGTTTTCTCATGGATGCCATAGTCAGATTGAAATGGGACCACATGAGAAGCACCAGCTTTCAAATAAGAAGAATCATTACAATCGGTCCATCGAGTCGAAAATTATGATGGTAACAAACATAAAAAACATACAAATATACATTTCTTGGAGTCGGTTGAAAATGTATGTAAATTTGTGTGTTCAATTATACACAATTTTATTGGGAGATTGTAACGATACAATACAATATTCCACTTTGTATATTAAGTATCCTTTTAAATTTACGAAAATGTAGGATGGAATTTTCCTAAACATTTCTTTCCCTTAGCAGCAAATAAACATTTCTGGCGCCTGCAACAATTTATGAAGAAACATTACCCGTTACTATATTTTACGTACAATAAATGACCAGCACCACAACATAAACGTGGCGTGCATTTCTAGTAGTTCTTACTATTATGATTTAAAGACCATTATTGCTTGGCCTAAGTATCGACTTAAAGCGGCGACGTAGTTTCCCAAGGCGGTTGACATTTGTGAGCTCTCTCACACGTTGGACTGTATTTATAGATATTATTTATTTTATTTCATAATGCTGTACGTTTTGCGTCGTTGGCAGAAATATATTGACTGTGTTTCCGCTACCCATAAATTGTACGGAACTGTGATGAAATTTGAATTTTCAACTAACGTTGAAGTCTTTTATATGGCTGCTGAAGCAATTTTTTCTTTATTCATGAGAGAATCGTCTCAAACATTGAAAAGTATTTATCTTCGAAGTTTAAAAAAAAAATTAAATATCCCTATTGTCTTATGTTTACCTAGCTGTGCTCTCGCGTTAAGACGCACTAGGTTCAGTGATTAGAATGCAACGAGGAGACCTCAATCGAAGTAATGAGACTTAACTTTTTTAAACTTACAGTGTAATAAACACAAAAAATTCTACGTTGCCGAGCTTAATTTAAAACTATTTGCAAAAAAATAAGGAAAACAACATCGTGTGAAGCGGCACGTGGACGGTGGGGAATATCCAATTTGGCCGCGTTTACCCGGTAAATTGAAGCCATTTCTCATTGCATGTTGTACAGTACCGTCATCACAGAAGCTTGGTCCGCCTAAAAAAGGGGTCACTACTCGGCAACAAAATTACAAATATTATGAGCTCTAAAAATTTAAAATGAGACAATCACGAAATCGAATCCATTATAATAGAGAATAGTGAAATAAATGAATCAAAAAAAAACTTTCTTCGCCCAAAACTTTTATATTTTTCAAATACCTAGACTGTAAAATTAAAAAAAAAATTCTTTTGCCTAGCGATTACCCGGTCTTTTCGTCGCTTTCTTACTAAATCTACTCCACTTTGCCAGATTTTTGGAATTCTTTTAGTGATTGTTCTCTGTCGTGTCAGTTACGACGACCAGCCAGCGTTTCTTGGGCCTACCGGACGTTTTTGGGCGTTGTCGAGTGAGGCATGGTGACAAATAAACCTTATTTGTTTATTTATCGCGCAGATACTTAATGCGAATTTAAAACGTCAGGTTTTCTCATTGATGCCATTGTACCCGGTACCCTATGGGAATCATCAGCTTTTGCATAAAAGAAGAATCATCAAAATCGATTAACCTGGTCGAAAGTTAGGTAACAAACATAGTAAAAAAACATATACAAACGAATTGAGAACCTCCTCCTTTTTGTAGTGGTTTGAAAAAGAAACTGGGTTGTCAATGCTTTAATAAATCTGGTATGTAACTAAATGTTATTCCGCGTCCCGCTGCCACCCCTGCCCCACCCCCTTGTCACTGTGTACACAAACCCGGCGAGTCTTCCCGACAGTCGAAACGTGATTGGGCCTTTAATTCGATTTACTCATTACATTCACCTGAAAAGTGAACGGGAGCGGCAACTCCGCTCCGCCGCAGCCTTTCATCTCGGGCCGTAAAAACGTAAACGCACTTTTTTCATTACCCTCAGGTAATAATGTCACTGAATACATTCCAAAGTCAATTCGCAAGGTTATTTACTTGCCAAAGTGAAATATATAAATTAGTGGCTTACATTTTCCACTTTTATTGCTACGGTTTCACGACGCCATGTTGTTGCGTAACTCTTTTGGTTAAATAACGAACCTCCTTTTTAACCGACTTCAAGAAGTAGGTATTTTTTAGACATAAACATTATATGTTAGTTTTTTTTAAAAAAAACAAGCATAGTTACGAGTAAAACCAAAAACCAACTTCAAATCGAATCAAACGTTAAATTCTATTAAACGTGAACGCCCTCTTTGCATTTCCGAATTATCGAGGGAATATTACGAAATGGAATTATTCACCCATTTGTCGAGCATGTACTTAATGCAAATTTAAAACATGGTTTTCTCATTGATGTCATTGTAATAATTGGATCAAATTGAAATGGTTCACTTGGTAGGAATTAACAAAAATAAAAAATATGTTTACAAACGAATTGTGAACCTCCTTCTTTTATGAAGTAGTTGAAAAAATAATGCTTTTTTTATGAAAAAATAATCAATTTAGTATTATGAATAAAGTGAAAACCCCTTTGTTTGTAGTCAGTACAGTAAAAGTTGATATATATCATCATATTTACCTATGGCTTCTGGTAATATTTCCATTAATTAATTAAGTTAGACCGTTTTAGTTTAACAAATAGACGTTATAAAAAGAACAGGAAGTAACTGAATTTTTCTTGTAATAGAATTTGTATTCTCCCAGGAGGCGCATAATAAATTGAGTGAGAGTCAGAACTTTCAAGATATGAAAGTGTGGCCAGTCCAGCAAGGAGAAACGATCGTTGTCTCCTTGAGATATTACCCAAGTTGCATGAATACATAATTTTTATAAAAAAGCAAAGGAAATGTTTCTTTATGTTACGGTAAGTAGTCGCGCGCAGGCATTTAAGATAAATCTTTTATATTTGATTCTATGATTTTTTAAATTCTTTTATGTTCAATGTTAGAATGCCTTTGAAATGCGATATTCTGATGCATGTGTAAAACAAACTAACACATTCATAGAGGGAGGTTACAATTAAATATACAAAGTTATAATTAAATATATAAGATTTATCTAAAATTCTTACGCGTAGACATAATATACATACATATGGTATAGACGAAAGGCAAAAGTCCTTATTATTGTGTCTATAAAATGGGAAGTCAATGTCTTTTCAAACACAGTTCCAGTAGTACCGAGCTCAGGGGTCAGACTTCATATTTCTTTCCGTGCCTTCATTTATTGGTGACCAATATTGGTCATTCATTGTTTCTCATTTGTTTTTATTCATCATTGTTTCTATTCAGGATTTATAATAAACAGATGCTCAGATGTAACCGTACAAAATATTTATTAAAATGCTAGTGGACTTATAGCGTTGTCTTTCATGGACAGAATTTGATTTTATTTTTGTTTCAAAGGGCTTGTTTTCAATTAGGTCCTATATTAGTTATGTGGTTATCACCTAAGTTCTGAATATATACTAGGGGACTCCTAAAAATTGTTTAGTGGAATTATTGTTCATTGTGATATTGGTAGGTTTATGACAATTCAAGACAGGGTGAAAGAAGTAAGAGAACGTATACGTAAGACCACGATTCTTCGGAAATGAAAGAAGCAAGCTCTTTCCGCTTATGTGATTTGAAGTTTTAAGAAATTTCGTTTCTACTCGTAAATACATTCACCTACTCTAAAGGAACAAATGAATATATTCGCATATGTCGGTTTGTTTCAGCAGAAACACCCTCATGTGATCTTCGAGGCGCGTACAAAGGCGAACAAGGGTTGCGCCAACAAGCTGGAGTTTCGCCCCAAAAGCCGTCGCACCAAGCACGTGTCGTTCATCGAAGAGCCGCTCGGTGACGAACCCAGGAGCACGTAAGTTACTTCATTCTATTTAAATGTAACCACAGTATATAAATTGTCTCTCTGAAGGCTCAGATCCGGAATTAGGTGATTCAACAGAGAACAAGGATTATCGACATAGCCCACCGAATTAGACATAAAGATTTTATTTATTGGCATCATAATATACGAATACATTACAGGCAAAATATAACACACAACACACACATATAAAGCTTTAAATGGCATTTAAACAGAGCAAGTTATCAAATTGAAATAGAACGAATAATCGTTGGGTATAACGAGTTCACGAGTGGAAACTACAGAGGCAAATGCAGGCTGGTGATGGTGATGAACCACATACTATATTATTAAAAGAAGACACTATGTAGTAGTCTAATATTCCTCTTTTTAAATAGAACTTGTTCCGCAATGTGCACAATCCATTCGAAACACTCAACTACTTCAAACATCGAAATGCTTTATATTTTCTTTTATTAAAACTACTCTGAATAAAAGCTTGCTTAAAAGTATTAAAACAGCGCCGATTCTTACGAAGAAAACCGTAGCGCATGAATGATGAATTCATTCATTTCCGCTGCCAAAAACTCCGCGTCAAATGACAATGAACATTATTATTTTTTTGATTAAATAGATTTCTCCGTCATGATATTGTATTGTATCATGATAGTGTACGTATTGATTTTTATACAGACCCAATGTACTCGTATCTCAACAAGCCGTCAAACAGAAACAATAGTTCGATTGTTTTATTATTTATTAAACTTTATATATTTAATTTCTTTTTCGAGATTTGAAATTGGAAGAGGCTTTGTCAGTTTTGGGCAAACAGATGAATAATATCGGAGGATAAATTACTATTTAAATATATATGTATTTGGAAATTACTATCTTAATATCTATTATTATTATATACTTATTACATTTATATAATATTATATACTTATTATATTTAAATAATAATAAATACTACATATATATATATATACTATATCTTTGACGGATCGGACTTTAGATCGGTATGACTCTTAAACCCTGGAAGATGGGACGGCTTTTGGTATGCCCACAGCGCACCACCTTTTTAATGTTATAGCTAAGAAGTTGGTCGACACATCGGGTGACTAGAGGGCTGGCTTATACCTTGCATAGAGAATAGGCATTGACACAACGTGGCAATGCTACCAGCCTTCTGGGCACGCTGCCAAGTGACGACGGTTTGGCACAGTTATATTTTTTTGTAAATATTTGGTAAAATACCTATTATATTGTAAATATTTATTTATTATAAATATAAGAATATATGTAATAGTTCTAAGTTATATATTTAATTTAAATAGGAACAAAGTATTGTATACATATCATTTTCTTAAACATAAAGACTACACGTGACAATTGAGCTATGTTGTAAATTTTGCCTACGTTTCTTACGTTGCCACATAAATTGTACATTTTGATAGAACAACCAAAGCCAATGCATAATTCTCTGCCAATTGATATAACACTTTCGGACGCAAATGTACCCGTGCAAGTATTAATAATTCACCATCTTATTATTCAATGGCCGCATACAAAGGAGAATAGCAATCACCGTGCTACGGAAGATAAATCCCAGTTGGGTAAAAATGACCCGAGAACTCCTCGACTCCCTTATAAATCATGCCGCGTTCTCAACTGCGGCAAAGTGAATAATGCAGCAGGGTTAAGTTTGCAACTCGTTTGTGCTTTTTTGCCCGCTCTCGCAACTCCAGTGTCCGAGCACACAGTTGTCAGTTTTGCCTAATGAATTCTTTTTGAACAGTGACTATATGAAATATACAGAGCATCACTTTAATATGTAAACAATATTTCAAAGCGTACCGTGTAATATGTAGAAATAAAAGAGTAAAATACTCCAAGCAATAAAGTATATAGAAAGAACGTTAAAAGTTATTTAGTACATCATAAGTATTATATTTCTTTTTAATCTTAAGCTTAACTTTTACAATATTCATTAAAAAACAGTAAATCCAATAAAACCCCCCGGTGGCCCTTCCTCGAGGCATAGTGACGGTCTCTGGAATCTCCAGGGGAACGCACTGTGCTCTTCGGAGAGCACGTCTCAGGAGGGGAGGGATTAACCTCCCCTCGCAGTACAAAGCGACACGGGCCAGCCGATGTCGTCTTCTTCTCGGGTCCACTTTGCCGGACGACAATGGCGCCCTCCTTTGTCACCCAGTAAACCCAAGGCCCCTTTTACGGTACCGGCGACGGTACGTACGGTACGACGGTATACCGTAGTCTTATTCTATAAGCCCAGAACTACAGGGCTGATAATAAAAAACCTAACCCAGGTTGCCGCCGGTAGTGAAGCTGGTCCCAAACAACTGGTTGAGGGACATAGAGATAAACCTGCAATCCGTATTATTACCCGTAATAGTATTAATATCAGTATTAGATTACATATACCAACATGGATTCGTACCTACCTATCGTAGCTACGAATCCACCACTCGATTATTGACGTTGTTACGCAACGACAGCTGAAATAGTATAATTTTCACCCATTTTCTACCGAACGAAATTCGCAGTTTCGAATATCTAATCAAATTTATAAACCTTCTACGACTAAGTGTCCCTAAAACGCAGTCCAGTTAACTAGCCCATTACCGTTCAATATCGAATCAATGCTCCGAAACGACGGTTTGGAATGTCAAAGGGCATCATTAAAATGTCCCCGGGGAGCTTCAAAGTGGGTGTAATAAGTGAAAGAGCCGCCTTATCGAGGAGGCTGCGATTGGGCTCAGAGATACGATAACGTTCAGAAATTTCACATCCGCGAGCCGATTTCGACGTCTTTGCCGGAAACATTTAATATTAAATCGACGCCATATTTTAATGATTTATTACGTATATTTTATTCATCTGACCTGACATTTCTTCCTTAAAACATAACAGAATTTATAGATTTTCGATCTTATGGTTACAGTTAGAAACAAAAGGCTAGAATTGTTTGCCCGCATCTATCATTCGCTCCAATTACAATGTGGATGTTTTCAAGAGTAGAGTGAATAGGCATTTACTAAACTAGTGCGTTTTACCATACAGGACTGCATTCCCAATTAACACCAAGAGGTTTCGTGGTCAAGCACTTGCTTAGATTTTTTTTTGAAGTATCTACACAGATCTAGCCAGAAACGATGCTCTTTCAACAGATTGAGAAGAATAGTCTGAAAGTAAAAGTTTTTAGCGGATTAGACTCTCACAGAAATCACTTTTCACTGAACTCATGTGCCCGGAGACTAATATTAGTAAATGATTTTTAGTATGTATGACGTTGAAAAATACTTAATAGTACAAACCGATGGGATTTAAAAGTCTATCTATAAGATAGTAAAGTCGATCGCCTAGCCAGTCCACTATCATAATTTGATAGCTTAACAGTGAGAATCCACTGATCATTGTTTATTTATAACAGAACATGTAAGGTTGATAAAGAAAACATTACTAACATTAAGAACAGACTTGGGAAGTAATACCTTCACAAATTGGCCTACTTCATTGGAATTTATAAGATTATCCGAGGAACAAAGAATGGGCACTGCCGTATCTAAAATCAGAATTTGAATAATAAAGCCATCAATCGCTTCAGAACCCTTCAAAGAGCCGTGGCCGGACAAGTGACTCAACTTGCAAACAGGTATCAAAAGCTTATTTTGACGAGTTTTGACTTAGTAAAGTTTCAAATATCTCGAAACGCGGGTTTAAATTACATTGAAACGGGAATTAGATACTCGATAGATCGGATGATAGTGCCACTGTGTAAGCAGACGCAATCTTCATCCTTTGTAAAGTTTCATCTTTAAAAGCTCAATCGGGAAACAAGTTAGGACTAAGTATCCGGGTGCTAACTTTTCATTTAATTGTACGTGAAACAAGTTCCGTTTGAACCCGATGCGGGTTTTACAATTGATAGTTAAGCAAAATATGCCGTATCGAAGTTAGTTCTACTAAAACCTGAATCTGTGTAACTTTAAAGTGGCATATTTAAGATATCATTTCAACGGGACTTAATCTGTTGTAATAAATATAATTACTCTATTTGTCCTGAAGGGTACAAGGTTACAGACCTTCTTATTCACGATCCCAGCACACATCTCACGCTCCGTAGACATCGATCTTCGCAAGTTTCGCATGTTTGTCGGTTTTGAATACCTCTGACGTCATCCCACACTTCTTTATTGTGTCACTAATCCGTTTGATTAACATACGCCTAGAAAGTCCCCTACTGACATAGTCTCTCATTATTGCGTCATAAACTTTTCCATGTTGTTTGTGTCTGTTTTTTGACGATTCTACACAGATTAGACAGAGCAGCTGGCTTTTACTGCTTCACCGGATTAAGAGGTGGCATAGCTCTTAGATTTTTTTTATACTTTCTAAGCAAGTGCTTGACTACGATCCCACCTGATGTTAAGTGGAAATGCAGTCCTGGTAAGGCGCACTAGCTTCGAAAATGCCTATTCACTCTACTCTTGAAAACACCCACATTATAATCGGAAGGAAAGACAGACGCAGGCAAACTATTCGTGCTTTGCTGTACGAAGAATGAAAGACGAAGCAAAGCGCTTCGTTCGGGTTTTAGGGATATTAGATCGTTGAGATTAAACCTCAATTGCTTGTAACTGGTCACAAGGGTCCCCCGGTGAGGGGTAACCTCGATTTGGACGGTTACTATGTTACGCGTATGCATTCTGATCCGAGGGCGCCTGAGAGGGCCAAACCATTCGGTCTCGAGGCTCGGCCGGTTGCTTTTACACGGATAAAGTAGGGAACATTCAAACAGCCCTGTAGTAGTGGGCTCGTAAAATAAGGCTACGGTATCCCCTGCCTGTCGTAGAAGGCAAATAAAAGGGTCGGGTTCACTAGGGACCTTTGTTGTCCACTGAAGTGGACCCGGGAAGAAGGCGACATCAGTTGGCCCGTGTCGCCTTGCACTGCGAGGGCACAGGAGGAAGGGATTAACCTCTCCCCCGGGACGTGCTCTCCGAGAGCACAGTAATGGGAGCTCCGGTGCGTTCCACTGGAGATCCCAGAGCACCTCACCATGCACTGAGGAAGTTCCACCGAGGGGGTTTAGAGTAAGAACACCTACATAACCCCGCCTTTCCCCCGGAAGACAGGGTATCTTGTTGAAGATTTCCATCCGGCAATTTAAAAAAAATGGACTTGAATAGCTAAACCAACTTTGAGTTCTACTTCAACTCCTAACATCTAATGATTTTCCGTCTCCCTTCATTTTTCATCATCTCATCATTTCACCATCAGCATATCTAATTTATACAAACATTTATATATATGGATATCAAACAAACGAATTTTCCCTTTTGTACTGAGCACGAATCTAAACACAAATAAACCAATTCCTGAAATGTTCAGCTACATAAGGGGTTACGAAAATAATTTTATGTTACCAATAGAATCAAAGACTCCTACCCGGGAGAGATATTATTAAATTAAAGATCAAAGTTCGCGAACGGAAACGTTCGTAGGAGGTTCATCACAAACTCAGTTCGCCGCTACAGCTGGAGGGCTCGTCCGAATGAATTTGTTATTTAGTTGTCATCAGCTCTTATTACATTTACCACGCGACACTCTCCCAAAAATTGTTATGAATTACTCGATATTCTCAAATTCACTTTTGCCTACCGCATACATAGATAGACATATATATACATTCTTTATTGCACCAAAATATGTGTATAACAGAGCCGGTTTCGGTCTCCTACGCCATATTTTACACAATTTAAGTGAAGTTTTAGTATGCAAGAAACTGAAAAATTAAGTCGTCTTTTAGCTGGTGTAACCTAACTATACAGTAAATCACTAGGCTACTTTATAAGCCAACAATAAACAATATCTTTTTTCAAAAACATTACTAACATTCTTGTTAACCATTCTAAGGTAATAGCTTAAGCTTGTTCTAGAGGATTGTTCTCATGAATATTTGTGTATTTTTCTGTTATAGGGCGAATGAAAAGAGTTGAGTTCCAGAGAGTAAACTTTTCCTTGCTTTCTACAGCGCCCCTAGAGCCCAGTTATTGTAAAGTAAAAAGTTAAAATACGACTCACATTTGACAGTTTATTGTCAAATATTCTAGAAGGTTTCACGCCATCTAATACTACATGGCGCTGTATAAGTGTTGAACAAATTGAATGAAGGATTCGAATCTAGGTCCTTACCTTTCGCAGATCGAACCCTAAATCATTTGTTCTATCTTTGTGCGAATAGAGTGGTGTAAATCAAAATGCCCAAAAAAACTTTAAATTGAGTGTAATGTGAAAACGATGTTAGTTGTGCAGCGATGGTTGGTGACTTGCGGTATTGGTATGAGTACTTTTCACACATAACGCCTTAAATAAAAAATTGGCAATCGGCGCGCGCGGTGCGGATTTGGAACTGGTTTTCTGGCAGGAGCCTGAACACCACTAGACTATTGACGCATCGCTATTATTATCGAGAAATGAAATTGATAATGCTCTAGTAAAAAGGTTTATAATAAAGAAAACAGGACAGTAATAGAAAAGATATACAATTAAATTTAGTATCCTCCCCCGAGGTCCATTAAAACGATCCTCCATCTTCTGCGGAATGTCCCACTGCGAAGGGAATTCCATAAAACATTTTTTTTTAAACTGCCATTCTTTATTTCGCGTCAAATTGAGACGTTCTCTTAATTTAACAAAGGAAGTTCCGGTTCTATTACGTTTCAAAAAAATTAATAAAATATTAATAACACTCTTCTTCTGCGGGGCGGGAAACGAAATTGCCAACCACGAAATGATCACATTTCGACATCAGTAAATCAAATATTTTACTTCGGCCCCATTTTGTATCTGTTTTTGAGAATGAAATAATACTTGGCAAATTAGCAAAAATTGTAGCCGGTCCATATCGATGGGATGTGATAGCGAAGGCTCTGTGTCTACCCCATTGAAGTTGAAAGAACGTGAGAGGTTATATGTATATTTAAATATATAAGTGTGGAATAAAAGGATAAGTTTGATGATAGTGCTACCCCTTAGCTTATTAACTCCCCTAGCTTAGAAACAATATTAAAAATGTAATTCGTTAGTAAATATTTTTGACTAACGAAATTTTTAGGAAAAATATTTTGAAACTTTAAAAATGTAGGCTGCAGATTAGTAAATAGTATATCAAATATCAATCTTCGCATCACGCTGTATCTTACGATGTATACAGCTGTCCATTTTTTTCTGAATTTTTTACAGTTATAACAATAAGCTTTTCGCGTAGCTTATAATATGCAAAATGTAATTATTAGTCTGATTTGTGCACAGTGGCAATATAAAGGCCTCCCATATCTAGTATAATTCAGTAATTCCTAGTTTTGATGACAGGACACCATTACTTCATTTGTTATCAGCCAAATTCAATTCGTCTCTATTTTTATGGGATTTGCAACCAGTGTCCCAATTAGTGCCAGTTTTGATAACAGCATACACGAGAAAATCATATAAGTTTTAAATTTGCATTAATGTATGTGAGCGACAAATGGGCGAATAACTCAATATCACGCTACCCGATTTCGATGATTAATTTGTTTATTGGAAAGAACTCAAAGGGTAGTTTTATGAGTTTGCTTATGTTCTCATTAATTCTATTTTGTAATATTCCTATTTGATTTTTGTTTTAACTCGTAAATATACTTGTTATATGTTCAATAAAGACTATTATTTATTTATTAGTACAGGTTATAAATGTGTAATTGTTGGCAGGGGTTCAAGGAAGTCAAGGGAGGACCGGTCATGGCGCTGGTGGCAGGACGCCGGGCTGCGGTCGCTCAACAGACGCAGGAGGGACGTGCGAGAGACGACGAAGTACATAGAGACAGCTCTGGTCATAGACAAGGCAATGTTCGACCGGAGAAATGGCAGCACACGCTCTGAAGTGGTCCACGACGCGATCCAAGTTGCAAATATCGCTGATCTGGTAAGTTTAAGTTACTTACTTCCATCAAAAATTTAAAACCGCGATAGAAAGTTTTATTCAATTGGCGATATTATATTATTGTTTTTGTAAATCTAAGACCTTTAAGAAGCCTTCAAAAGATGAGAGAAATGTTGAAATAGAGTTACCAGTTTCAAGGAGCAGTCAAACATCTGATACAATTGTCTAGCATTCCACAGTTCTATCTTGGAAATATTAATGAATAACTTATAGAGACTCGGCAGAAAATCAATGTCTCGGGGCATATCGTAGTCTTATTCTACGAGCCCAGAACTACAGGGGTGAATGTATGACTTAACATGACCTACTTATTCGTAGTACTTCCGGACGTTGAACACTCGCGTATCCCTGGTGTACATCGAGTCCTGGCAGAGCGCGGACCAGGCGGACATCGAACGGAAGCAAGACATTACGCGCGCCATACAGAAGTTCAGCGACTACACTGCCAGGAAGCTATTCAAAATAGAGAAGGACACGACACAATTGCTCACGTGAGTCTTACCATAAGAGTTAATCTATATAATAGTATATTTAACAAATATTTACTTTTCTGTCAAAAAGTAATAGAGATAACAGAACAATATCTATATCGTAGATGTGTATCTATATGTTCATGCGAGACATAATATTTACGAGCAATAATAAAAACCGACTTCAGATCAAACCAAACGCGGCCGCCATCTTTGTATGTCTGTATTATCGATAGGAATATTACGATATAGAATTAATCAGATCCTAATCAAACTCTCATCAAACTACTCTTGAAGTGCATCCTTTCCAATAAAAAATAAATCATCGAAATCGGTGGGCGTCATATTGAGTTATTCGTCCATTTGTGGCGCACATACTTCATGCAAATTTAAGACTTATATATGGTTTTCTTGTTTCTCAACATCAGAATTAGACCAAATTTAAATGCCGACCAGCTTCCAAATAAAAAAAATCATCAAAATCGGTTCACCTAGTCGAAAGTTACGCGGTAACCAACATACAGATGAATTGAGAACCTACTCCTTTTTTGAAGTCGGTTGAAAAATTAATGATCACGAATTAATGAAAAAAAGAAGACCAACTTAACTATACTAGTGGTTACCCTATAGACGAAATTCGACTTCACCCTTATATGCATTGAAATTACACATAATTCGCAGCTCGTAACTTATTCAATCATTATTTATCATAGTAACTTGACCTTAGCCGTAACCAACGCCTTATTACATCAGCTATCTGACAGTGAAAATCCCGTCAAAATTGGTCCAGCCGTTCCCGAATATAGCATGAACAAACAGACTTAATACGTAGAACGTACAGATGTACTTGCCATTCCATATACTATCTATAGTTTCTCCTTTGAATAGATATTTCTAAGAGCAAATCCTTCATTCAATAGAAATATCTCACAGCAACTTGTGCTTATCTTATAACCGAACGCTCTGCTGCGATATTAAAGTAAATTTTCAGATAAAAATTCATTTATGTTTTGCATTAAATCCTAGTTTTCGCAGACAGATGCCTTCTAAAGGAGACACATTAAAATACTATACAGTAATGGCTGAGAGACGAGCGCTTTGAAAGCTTAGTCGCGGTGTAGACAGCTTAAGTTCTAAAGATTATTCCCTTTGCAAATTTGCTATATAACAAGATATGCTTGCTTATTTGGTATTATATTAGCCGACTTCAAAAAAGCGATTGGTTTTAAATTTGTCTGGATTTGTGAACCGAGTTTTTGTTGTTTGAAAGGGTTTGTTATTTGGTATACATTGACAAAATCTCCGTGTTCCACCGATATAAGCATTCAGCATCCTAAGTATCGCATGGATTTTTTTTTGAGACTGATGATTCAAATAATGGTAGGTCCAGTCAGTCCAAGTTCAAGCTCGTTGTTTTTAATAAGTACTTATGATAAGCAACCTCAAGCACAAATTTAAAGTTTTGACAACAATTACTAAAAATGATTTTGATGACTGAAATATGTAAACAGTGTTTATATATTATATAGATAGTTCAAAAATAAAAACGAATGAGCGCGTTTAACGTGAATGCGCCACTAATTTGATTTGAAGGAGATTCTGTTCTTAGTCGTACTTGTAAGATTTAAAATAAGTAAAGATTTTATTGTACTATTATTACTCCACATGTTTCACTTACAAATAGATAGGTGTAAAGCTAAAGTATTAAATACATGTAAAAAAAAACACCTAAAAATTCTAGTAATGTACGTCTTAGTGAAAATCTATTCAAAGCGGCTCCCTATTGATTGACGCGTTGAACTCCCCTGGCGGGCGGCATCAACCATCTCGAAGATTAATCTAGCGAAAAGCGAAATCCGTCGCATATAAAATTTGAACGATAAACGGTTCCCGTAGCGGCGCGTTCACGAAACGCGCCTGCGATTGACATCACACGCGATTTATGCTTTAAGTTTGAACGTTAAAGTTCCTTTTGCGTCAGCCGTTCAGTTCCGCGACGCGGGGGTTAATTTTAACAAATTCACATCTAGATGCGAACGTGATAATATCCGACGGATGCCGGATATCCCTTCATAATTTTATACGCCGACATTTGTAGATGGAAACATAGATTTTAAATTCACATCGTGTTTTCAGTCCGACCGTTTTAAAACAAGTAACTTTAGTAATCAAATGTTAAACTCTGTTACGCGCAGACGCCCTCTTTGTAGTCCCTAATTATCGTAGGAAAGTTACGAAATAGAATTAATCAGAACCTAACTAAACTCTCATCAAACTACCCTTGAATGTCGTTGTTCATCAACGCCGACGGTTGTCACTTAAGATCAGGTGAACCATAAAATCGTTTACTTCTTTTCTTATACAAAAATATCTAAGATAAAGAATATACTATCAAATTTATTTATCCCGCTAATTTAGACGATCCTCGTGAAAGCATATGCTCGAATATACGCCAACCGCCGCTGTAGCGACACTCAATTCAATTTGCCAGCAATTCGTTTACTCACGAGCTCCTTTTTACATGCCAAAGAAAAAACCTAAACCGATTACGTGGAGCTAAATAATGACATAGTAGACATCTATATGGCTTGTTAAATGCCTACTGCTTTTTCTATATATTCTAAGGAAGTGCCTGGCCATTATCCCACCTGATGTGATGACAAAATGTGTTATATAGTAAGGTGCACAAGCTTAGCAAATTATTTATTCCAATTCTATACCTGTACATGTAATGAACAAAGGCCGACTTCAAATCCATCTTTCTTAATTGTATTTCCGAATTATCGTAGGAATATTACGAAATAGAATTAACATAAACAAACTCTCATCAAACTACCATGGAATAACAGCCTTTCCAATAAAAATGAATCATCGAAATATGTTGGCATGATATTGAGTTATTCGTTAATTTGTTGTCCACATATTTAAGACTTGTATAATAATCAGAACTGGACCAATAATCAATTAAAAAAAGAATCATTAAAATCGATTCACTTAGGCCAAAATTATGAGGAAAGAAATAAAATAAATATAGATGAATAACCTCTTTTGAAGTTGCTTAAAATCGAAGCAAAGCGCTTTGATTATGAGTTTCGTCAGCTAATACAAAACTATGCCTTCTTGTTTTTGTGTACAACAAACATATCACGTCTTGTTTACAGTAATTGTGAAGCTTTAAGCTCGTTGCGACTTGCGTAGTCCAAGTTGCGGCAGCTTTCCGGCGTCTTAGTTGCAATTTGCGACTGTTCGCGGTCACTTGTTAATAACTTTGCTTCAACTGAGGTAGATTGGCGCTAACTAGAGCTCGCAACTTTGAGGGATACATAATACGAAACTAATGCCGATATCCGTGTGTCCGTTCTTCATTGTCTTAAGCTCGTACATTGATTACTAGAGATCCTCACTTATTTTACTTTGTTATAGACTAGTTGCGCCCCGCGGTGTTACGCCCGATTAAAAATTATTTATATAATTTTTCTACGATAAAAATAGCCTAAGTTACTCCTTATTACATTAGCTATCTACCAGTGAAAGTCCCGTCAAAATCGGTCCAGCTGTTTGACTTCAAATCGAATCAAACGTTAAAAGCTATTACACGCGGACGCCCTCTTTGTTTTTACGAATTATCGCTGGAATATTACGAAACAGAATTAATCAAAACCATAACTATCCTCTCATTATACTACTTTTCAACATCCTTCCCAATAAAAAATAAATCATCGAAATTGGCAGGATGTTGAGTTATTCATCCATTTTTGGCGCAAATACTCGGTGCAAAATTAAAGTCCTATATGGTTTTCTCATAGATGCCATCGTCAGAATTCGGGAACGCATGGAAAGCACCAGCTTTTAAATAAAAAAGAAACATCCAAATCGGTTCAGTCATCCAATTCAGTCGAAAGCTATGAGTTAATAAACATAAAAAACATACAAACAAATTGAGAAACCTCCTCCTTTTTTAACGTCGGTTGAAATTTTTTTTTAAAAATTATTTTGGCATATGATACCGTATATACATTCATGTGGATTACATGCAAAAGTTATTTTAATATTGCGAACAGACACTCCAATTTGATTTGTTTTTATATATATTATGTGACAGTTTTAAATGATATATTATAATTAATCAATTCAATCAATTATTTGATAGATATATAGATAGGTATACAATTTGAAATATCTAGAGCTCGTCGGAAATATTCCAAACATCCTAAATATACGAGATCGAGGGTTCATTAGACGCACTCGCGCTCGTATTGTCGGAGTTCATTTGCGCTCGAATTACAATAGTTTGTCAAGGAATATTGACGCAGTATTGAGTTCGTAGCAGATTACAAATGAGCTGTGCCAACAGTATTTCATAGTGTAGCGAACTGCTAACTCGTAGGTAAGTAGCGCCTACGAGTAAGCAGTTCACTACGAGTATAATCAAAATGTCGTAGACATCTACGTCTTTTACAAAACGATTTTATTTTGTTTTTTTTTTATTTTATATGGATCAGCAACGATTGTTAAAATAATACAGTACTCTAAAAACAAAACACGAAGGCTTCAATTTAACTGCACAATCACTTACAGGTAACCACAGCATTTTTCACAAAAGTACATTATCTTAATTAAAATAACTAAAACATAAATTGAAAATTATGTAAAAATAATAAAGTGGTGATTTAATTTACCGAGTTCCACCCTGGATTGAACACAGGACAGAACTATTGACTTATTGATTTATTTTAAATCGTTTGATTGACAGCGGTGGACTCTACATTTAGATTCGGTTCCTATTGCAAATAATCTCTAAGTAAACTTAAGTAAAGTAACTTCAAATTTATATTCTAGTATAATTACCCTGTTTGAATAATAGATCACTGAAGTTTAGATAGTAATTACGCCGAGGCTATTAACTAATTTTTTGCGAAACAAAAGATTTTTCTCTTTATCGGGAACAATAAACAATAGAACAAATTAAATTATAAAATAAGACTTAATAAAAATATACCTGCACTACCAATGATATTATCGACAATTTTTTTTGCTATCATTTCGACATGTAACACTTTCGTGTAACAATTTTTATACATATAATAAATATATATCTATAATTTAAAAAATGATAATATCAACATATTATATATTAAATTATTATAGGCGACACTTTAAATATTTAATTGTAACCGCCTTTGATGTTTGTGATTTTCTTAGTTTATAAATACAATATGCTAACCTACGTTTAAAAACTACATTGTTCCAATACAGGACTTAGTACAAGATAGAACAATTGGCGACCGTGATAGCGTAACTTATTTTAAAAAGTATTTCAAAATGAAAAAGGTTACATATAAAATAAGGCTGAAATATTTGAAATATAATATCGGGATGACTCCACGCGATCACTTTAATAAATCTACAAATAAATAAAATTGGAGTGTCTGTTTGTAAAATTGAATTAACCGCTTTTTGCTATATGCATATGAATGTATACAATATCCAATAAAATGGTACATATACCAAAATAACATGTTTCACAATTATTGTCTGGCTGTCTGTTTGTTCCGGATAAACAGTGGAATGGCTGGACCGATTTTGACGGGACTTTTACTGACAGATGGTTGATGTAATAAGGAGTAACTTAGGCTACTTTTATTTTAAATAAATTGGATCTAAACGCAGGTAACACCTAATAAATTAATAACCAAGTCACTAAGTATAGTCTACGTAGTTTCGTAACGGCGCGACTGTAAAGTCAAACACATCCAACGTTTATATAGTTGAGTGATTCCACAGTTAATGTCAAAGTGATGAGTCGACTAGAAACTCTCTTGCATCCACAATTACTGGGAAGAACCATATTGCTGCTACGATAGCAATTAGCGAACGTTGACGGGTTACGTATATCTAAATGTTAAAGTTTTACCTTAGATGTTTGCAACTAGTTTGTAATAGATAAAAATAACTCGCTGCCATCCGCCGACTTGCCACCGTTTAAATATTTTTATATATAAATAAATGAAAACATGAAAATAAGGTACTATGCCTACTAATCGTAAGGCATGCCTGTTGGACCCCCACTAAAAAACGTATACTTATTAATAAAAGCTGGCTAAAATCCGAACCTCCATCGTTGAGATTGATAGAACTATTCTCATTATTTCCTATGTTCCACAGAGGGCTGACATTCCCGGGAGGGGAATCGGGGATTTCGGTGCCGGACACGATGTGCACGCCAAAGTCCGTCGGCATTTCCGTGGACACCAACACATACGAGCCCCATCTCCTCGCCGGGACCATGGCTCACATGATCGGTCACAATATTGGTGAGTCCTTTGACGTAGCGCTCGAAGAAATTCAAGCAATGCATCTATTATTAACGACAACCTGTAATAAAATCGTAGTCTCGTATATTTTAGATCGAGCTACTGAAGTAAAACTTCTGTACCTCCATCCATGTATATTTATATATTTTAACGATTATTCAAGAGAGAAAGAAAATGTGCACACACACTGCTCTCTCTTGCTCCTGAAGTGTTAAAGACAATAAGCCTACACTGTGTGGTATACGTAACGTAACTAGCAATGAGAGAAAAAGAGAAAGAAATTTTTCTTTCTTTCTCTCCCTCTCAAGGCGAACGGGCCTTTAAACTCAAAAAATAATGCAATTTCATCAAAGAACATCTCAGGGCGATAGGATGGTACACTAGCCAGAAATTCAAGTTAGTAGCAGTTGATCGTAGAAATAGCCACGGCCAGGGTCACTTGCACAATATTCTAAGTATGCCATTCTAGGTATGGGACATGACGACGGCCGGGAGCAGTGTTTCTGCCGCGACTGGCACGGCTGCATCATGGCGCAGTCTATCGTGGGCCTGGAGAATGTCCAGCCGTACAAATTCTCTGATTGCTCCAAGAACGACTACATCAACGAGCTTCGCATTGGACAGGGGCTGTGTCTTTTGAACAAACCCAATGAGGTAAATAAACACTATATTTATTATTAAATTATACGAACAATAGACAGACTGAAAACTAGCAGACAGAGGCAGGGTAGACAGAGACAGCTTTCGCTGTCCGCTTTTTACGAAGCTTACTTAGGTCTTAAAAGTGACAGGCGGTGAGTCCATATATTGGACACAATTTTGGTTTTTTATGTTCTTAAAAAACCTAAAAACGGCTATTCATATAACCAAGCCCACGGGGATTTAAAACCGCGGCCAAGAACACGCCATGACCAGTCTGTTATTTATCAGTGATGTTTCATTACAAAACCGATATATACAGTCTTATCAATTATCATTCCTTTATTACCAAATACGTCAAATAATATACACACGATGGACGTGCCAGCGATACGCCGTTGGTCATAGTGATACCACTGAATTAAAAGGCTATTAAAACTTGCAATTATCGACCATTATGATGCCAATGAAAGTTCAATATGCGCGTAATTGGTTTAGCAGACTCGGGGATCATAAGTATCTTCGTTAAAATTTCTGCTCACAGTTTTACTTATCCTTAAACGGGCTAATAAATTGAATATTCAGTACGACGTGGGGGTGCTGAATTATCTCAACGTTACGAGTTCGTCACGTCACAGCGATCACGTGACATCGGATCGTTAACAGCGTCGTTTAATATCCCTCATCATCCAATAATAATATTTCTGTGCTGTCACATTCTAAACTTATCTCCGGTCACTCGTCTCCCTGTCAATAATACGTGACACCTATAATTCCATCTGCGATCTTTTTGCCAGCGACGTTTACTACAATATTTACAACATAGACAAAATAATAATTATTATATAGTCATATACAGTCAATTGTATGTACAAAGATCATAACGTAAAGGAGTTTTTTCATCTATAGTATAGAGTTTTTCATTTATTATCCACAATCATTTTACAAACATCAAAAGTAAAATTTTTAAGTTGAAGCGTCAATAGCTTAGTTTAGTTTAGGGTACGGTCTACGAAACGTAAGGTCAAATCCCCCATTCGACTATTGACATGAACTATATCCTAGCACAAATTTAAGCTTAGTTGAAATGGTTAAAAAAATGTTAGTAATATTTGAGAAAAAGATATTGTTAGCATTCTTTTAAACAAATTGAATAGACAGACGATGAGACATATGCCTCAGTTTACAAAGCCCAAAATCCCGCAGAAGGCCCTAGAAACGCTGGCTGGACGTCGTTCTAAGACCAGGGAAAGTGGAGTATACTCTATAGAACAATTCCACACATACTCCTTGGTCCTTGGAAAAAAATGCCTTCACAGGACACTTGACAGACATAGAATGACATGAATATACAGTGGATATTAGAGCCACGTCTGTGTTCTTATGGCAAGAAATAAAATCGAAGACAATACTTATTTCAAAAAAACATTTTATTATAGCAATCCATACTTAAGATGGCCAGGAACGTATGCACAATAATAAATGAATTAAAAAGATTGTACGATAACCGATTGAATCTCTTAAAAATATAGCATTAGGAGGGTTGGTAGTGATTCCACAAGACAGTGAGACGAGGTTGAAATTATTTCACACATTTCTTTCGTTTACGTGAATCGATGTCCACAAAGAAAGAGGTTAGCCCTCGGACGCCGTTTATCTTGAAATAAATACCTTGGCTTTAAGCCAGGGCTGGACCCGTTATGCTAAATCTAAAGTGGTAATATATTTTCTTCTCGAAATCGAATTTAATCCTTTTAACTTTAATAGCTTTCGAATTTATATTGTAACTCTCAATAGCTATCTCACAACCTTAACGTCTTTTCTATTTAATTGATTGGGTGTTAAAGAGGAAACAATTAACAGAAAAATGGATGATACTAGAGTGCATATGTAGATTGTGAATGAAAACTTTCCTAATTGGTCCGAGTAAAAGAACACGTAGGAATGAAGTGTAAACCGATTCCTATAAACGGAGTGGATTGAATACATTTAAAATAAAGGAGGGTAGATTCAAAACATAACCCTGATAGAATAAACCAGTAAATTTCAAACATTACTCCCGTCGCCAAGCAACAAGATTTATAATTGCACCAAGTAATAGAATATGTAAGAATGAAGCTTAAGAATTCCTGACAGAAAACCCATTCCTATAAACAGAGTGGTTGAAATACGTGTAAAGAGAAGGAGGGTAGATCGAAAGCACAGCTCTGATCGTATAAACCCAGTCAATTTCAAACAGCACTCCCGTCTCCCGCCGAGATTTACAATTACACAAATCGCGACACCGGAAGTAGTCCCGTCGATTTAGCTGTCTCGAAGAGCGCGAAACTTTGATCTCCGATTCAAATTGTAGGTGAAGGAGCATCGGAACTCGTCGACTATTAGCGGGGCGTCTCATTCGAATGCAAAACAGATTTCCACGTCGAAAATTAATCAGCGAGGCCGCATTGTTTGTCTCCAGTCTCCTTCGTCCTTAATAAAAGTTATGGTAATGCCGGGCTGGCCGCACTCCGAATTATCAGTTCGTTCGCGAATGTATAATAACAGGCGCCGAGCGCCCGGACCACTTTATTGGAATAAATTTACATAGCGTCCAAATAGGGTTGTCACACCTTGTAAATGAATTGCTGTAAGGTAAGAAATCCATACAGCTCCTTTTGATATAACTTAAAGCTGTTTGATGATTTTATAATACAAAATTTATTGATTAATATCGGCTTAGATAAGATGGCGTCAACAGTATCAATAAATTTAAAGGTGACCACGACTCCATTGGATTAGGGCGGAAATAAGGTAATGTTTGAAATGTTTGAGTCAAGGAAGAAAATTGTATTTGGTACAGCTAGTGCGCTTTAAAGTTCTCTGGACGCACTTGAGGGTCAAGATAATATATATTCGGGTCATCAGGGTCGTCGGAATTCCTCTGTCTTATCCAGGTGCATTTAATTTTTTTTAATTAAGTCTGCGAAACGTAGACGTAGGCGGATTCCATCTACCATTGGACCATCTCCTAATATAAGCTAAAGCTAAGTCGGAATGGTTAACAAAAATGTTAGTTGTATTTGTAGAAACAAAATATTGAGAAGAAGCATTAAAAAACGTTGGCATTCAAGCTGCCTGTTTGAAAAAAAATGCAAAATCTGGCAACCCTACCCTGAAGCCTAATGCAGGTGCCGCTTCGCTTCCATTCGGCGTATACATATTTATCGGCAGATGATTGTACCTTAAAGGATGTTTTATTTCTTTGGATACGAAGCAACGCACCCCTTTCCTATATTACACGTGTTCAAGGCCGCGTTTGAAAGGCTTCAATCCACGGGAGCCTTCAATTGCAATGTAAATTCAATAGACGCTCGAAATTTCTGGTCGGCGCTGACTGCGTATATAAAAACGTAAGATCGGCACGCGGGGAGTGTATTTTATGAGGGCTTTTGTGAGTTCATCGCGTGGAAACGATTTGTATATTAAGCGTACGCAATAGTTTGCTTGATTGTTTACCACGCAGCGGCTTTTTCGGCTACAAGACCTTTTATTATGACCGTCATTATTTTTTAGATTGACAAATATAGTTTTTTTACATAGTAAGTTTAATACACTGACAAGTAAGTTTATTTACGAGTATACATAAAAACCGACACCAAATAACATTAACGGACTACAACGTGCGGATTGATTGATTGTTTTTGTTTATGGCGTTTCCATGTAGATTTCGCCAATGTCTTGTAATGTGTACGCTAAACTGCTGTAAAAAGCGAGCTTCGTGACGGATAAGGACCTAAACGATCAAAGAAGTACGGTGGTTACTGCTGAGACAATTCCGCGCGATGCTTAGCTCATGCTCACGACTTTAAAGATTTATATAGTTTTCTCATAAACGCCATTGTCAGAGTTGGACCAAATTTTTACGACTTGAGAACCTCCTTACTTTTCAACCGACTTCAAAAAAAGAGGAGGTGCTCAATTCTGTATGTTTTTTTATGTTTGTTCCCTCATAACTTTCGACTGGGGCAACCGATTTCGATGATTTTTTTATTGGAAAGGATGTACTTCAGAGTAGTTTGATAAGAGTTTGGTTCTGGAGTTCTGATTAATTCTATTTCGTAATCGGTAAAGGGTATCCGCGCGTAATAGCTTTTAATGTTTGATACGATTTGAAGTCGGTTTTTGTTTTTGCTCGTAAATATACTTGTATGAAGTCAATTGAAAGGAATATCCTCCATGAATGAAGGGATGAATATACTTTATTGCACAACAAATAAAAAATACATCACAGAAATAATAAAATTACAATGTTCATACAAAATTAAAGTAACAGCCTATATGTCCCACTGTTGGGCACAGGCCTTCTCTGTAAAGATAGTATTAGGGCATAGCCCACCATGCGGCATCTCTAAGTGCTATATCTTTCAGGCAATCTTGGTGAGGACAGAAATTGGTTTCTTTGTTGTATCTTTCATCTAACTCTTGTAACCTTCTGTGGTTTGTGCAGCTGGTGGTGCACCGACAGTGTGGCAACGGGCGCCTTGACGAGGGTGAGGAGTGCGACTGCGGCACCATAGCGGAGTGCCACAACCTAAACCCCTGCTGCGACCCCTTCACCTGCCGGCTCACTAAGGAGGCGCAGTGCGCTTCCGGGGAGTGTTGCGAGAGATGCCAGGTAACCAGAAACAAAGAAGAGATTTCAGATTACAATAATCAACATCACATTATACGCTTTCAATATTATTAATAGGTTTAAGAAACTTTATTCTCACTTTGTGACATTACAAGTCACTAAGAACAATAAATTAATTAATATAAAATAAAACAATAAGTTCGCTATCGTACGAAGGAAGGAATCACGTAACGCATTCATTTGCTTGGAAAATATCAACTAATGTTTAGGATTTTAGTAAGGTGAATTTTGAATGCACAAGTGTATATACCCAGTGTGCGGTATATACACTTGCGCATCTTGACGTGTGCGGGTATTTTGTTGTACAGTTGTGCTCCTTCAAAAATCAAATCGATCTTTTACCGTACCTAACTTTCGGTATTACAAGGAAGCTAGCGCGTCGATTAATAATTGAACTTTTTGAAGTAAGCTGGTGAATGCATAACGAGGGATTACGAATAGTGTGACGAGGCGAACGGAAGTTAAGAGGGAGATGTAAGTTAGTGAACATAAAAGAAACAGTTACGTAGATCTATACCACTGTGTCTCTGCAGCAGGTCTATTGTCTGTATCACTATTCTATTCTGTCTATAGTCTATAGAAGCAAGAGAGAGCAGTGCTCGCATTCTTCCTCTCTTAAACAATCTTGTATATATTATATATTGTGTATATAGTATACATATATACATATTGATACGACCAAAGAAGTTTTACGTCAGTGGTGTGGTTTAAAGCGCAGTCATTTTTTAATATTAATATTATATATATATTATATTAAATAAATGTTCAAAGTACCTTTATCTCGTTGCCTTTCTTTAAATTGTATTTATATTCCTGTATTTTTTTTAATATTATCATTTAGTCATATATATAATATTATACGATTGCCCATAACATTTACAAAAAAATATCAGAGTTCTGATCAGAATCCTGCGCTCTCTATTTAGTGTCTAGTAACACAGTACTTTCACCATTATAAATATTCATCATAAAAAATCTGTCCCAAAAGACGTCAGTGATACGATCAAAGCGGCAAATTATAAATCCAATAATAAATACCTGAAATGATGATCAAATATTTTCGTCGTCCTAATTCGAGCTACAATTTTTTTGTCCTCAATTCTGTTTATTTAAATGGACGATGCCAGCAATAATTTGGTATTCAAATCAATTTCGTAATGGCGGATAATATTCCAGACGCTCGTTGAAATCGAATAACATGATATTAAATTTAATTGCTTAGTTTGTTTTCGGTTATATTTCTGATATTACTGAAATAGTTAATACAGTCTACAGAATTATATTGCGAGAGTTTTACATAACAAAGCGTTTTCTCTTCGATCGTTTTTGCTTTTATAAGACTGCTACGTGCTCGCGACTCTGCTATAAGACAGGCTGCGTTATGCTATGAACTCATTCTACTGCATACTTGACTTCGACTGAATAAAAAAATGATTGTAAAGATATAAAATCTCCTTACTTAAATTTATTCTTTTTTTAATATTTTTATTATTAATATGTCATAATTGTCACTGAGATGACATTTATATAAAAGAGATGTGGAATAAGGACATTAACTATTGTTTCTATGAACATTCTAAAGAAACGCGGTCTTTAATTTCAAGTTAACATATGGACTTTATTATATGAATATACTTTATTGCGTTACACTTAACAAGTACATAGGAGTAATAATATATTTTACATATTGATGTAATACGAGAGCGATCTCTTCCAATCTTTGGATGGAGAGATTTTGCTTGACTTCGACTACAAGAGATTGTGTGAAGTCGATGCAGTTACTTATGTTAATTTGCAAAAGCACACGTACAGTTGGCGGCACATAACTCTAGCGCTGAGGGAAACGTAGAAGGGTTAGCTGCGCATATGTACAGTCGCGCACGCAATTATTCAATTCTACAAATTACGAATAAAGTGTTTTTGTTTGTAATTTTTCATATTGCCATATTCCTTAATATCTATATACATAAAAGACAAAGTGTGTGTCAACGGTGTTCAAACCTACGTCATTAGTCTATTGACGCTTCGCATCGTGTTGACAATCGTATCTCTGTGGCTATTATATAGCTGTGGTTCGTCAATTAAGTCCTTGACGGCCAACAACGTGTTGATATTATTAAGTGTGCATAGTAATTTATGTGTATGTAGGTAGCATGTTTAAACAATTTCAGTAAACAAAGTCAACAATTACATTTAACTTTCCTTCTAGCTGAAGCAACGGGGCGTTGTCTGCAGAGAGGCGTCCAACGAGTGCGATCTAGAGGAATCCTGCACGGGCCTATCGGGGGCGTGTCCCCTAGACACTCACAGGAAGAACGGGGAGCCCTGCGAGGCAGGCAAGGGGTACTGCTTCGCGGGCCAGTGCCCGACGCTCTCCCTCCAGTGCGAAAGGATCTGGGGCCCGGGGACTATCGGCGCTGACAAGGAATGCTTCGAGCAGTCGAACACTAAGGGAGCGGTCACCGGCCACTGCGGGAAAGATTCCAACGGGCATTACATCAAGTGTGAAATGGAGTGAGTTGATTTACAACAAAGTAAAAACCTGTCATGGCCATAGTGCAGATTAACTTAATTCACATGTTCAACAATCCTGTGCAACACTTATAACGCATTTTCATATCAGGCGATTTCCCACGTTATATTTCTGTACTGTGAAATTTGTAGAGTTCATAATTAGTTTCGCATATATTTGATTTAAATCCCCTTTTAGGAGAAAAGTAAAACATAACTAATTATTATGTCAGAGTAACCCACTCCCTACACATACAAGCACTCTTCAACACACGCAATCTTTTACACACAGATACACTCATCATACACACACAAAGATTAAACTAAATTACTTTATATGTTTTTAATTTTACTAAATTTGTATTTGTATTTAACTGCTTTGAGATGGGCGTTAATAGCTGCGACACAGTTTTTACTACTGCGGCTATTATCGAACTGGTTTGTACGTGAATTTTAGGTTTGAAATAAAAATTATTTTTTATTATAACGTGTTATACGAAGTCGTACTAGCGTATTACACGAGACTGCACCTACACCGCGGAACGTACCTATCGTGTTATAGAGATGACTACAGTATTCATTAAATTTTCTAAGATGAGTCCATTATTTTATTTGGAAAACTTACAGCAATACTAAATTATAATAACAAAGTGTAACTATATTAAATACAGCCAATTAAAAGTTTCCGCATTTAAATTTGCTGAATAAGTGATCAAATAGCAGCAAGAATACTTGTCTTTAAAATACCAATAGTATATTTAGCCCATGTCATTAAAGTATTTTTGCTAGATGTGGTGTAGTTACTTCACCAACACACCTAAACACGTGGTAAGTCAGCTCTTGAAATTACAACAAAAAAATTCAATGGTACCGGCAATGGAGGTCGTCTCAATTTCACACTAAATTCTCCATAGGAACGTGAGGTGTGGGTCGCTGCAGTGTCAGCTGGGTAACCGGTACCCGGTGGTGCCAGGCATGGACGACTACTACACCAGGACAGTCATCACCATTAAGGGCAATGAATACGAATGCAAGTGAGTACTAAACAAGTCAGTGACGGCAGATGAGGAATGAAGAACTTGGAATTGAGGCCGCGCATTTTCTTAGACATGTAGGTTGTCTTATAATGTTTTCCTTCACCGACACCGGGGATCGAGCTCTAGTTGCTAGCGTACTATGCAGAGGCGACCGCTCGGACACTGGGCTACCACGGCTCTTCACAGGCTGATAATGAAAATTCAATAGTGATCTCTCGATGGAAAAATAACTGTTGTGTGATCGTCGCTGCCAAGAAACATCCAACAACAAATAAAAATTCTACTTAAAGCACAGACTATATATTTGTATGTTGGTGTATGTTTCTTCCTAAGAAAGTGCTTAACCACGATCCCACCTAATGTGAAGTGCAAATACAGTACAGTACCCAATACGAGAAAACGACAGATTCAATTCCTGACCCAGTACCGGTGTACGTGACGTTTGACTTCTGGAGCCTAAATTCTCCCGACTTCCGATAGATCAGATATAATATGTATTTATCATACAGTATAGCGTTACTGATAAAACTATATATAACAACTTAACCCAAATGTAAGCTATCTCTTCAGAAGAGGTAAAATAAATAAATAGCAATGAAATATACTTTTCGTCATATAAGCCTTTATCATTACAGAGCTACGACAGGGCTGCCACAGCACTCGGAGATAGGACCGCTGGGGCTGGTGCGTGACGGCACGCCGTGCGGCGACAACCTGGTCTGCGTGAACCAGACCTGC
Source organism: Meandrusa payeni (assembly GCA_029286785.1). Taxonomy (NCBI): domain Eukaryota; kingdom Metazoa; phylum Arthropoda; class Insecta; order Lepidoptera; family Papilionidae; genus Meandrusa; species Meandrusa payeni. The sequence continues at coordinate 16,026,668 of JAGSMX010000006.1, read as the reverse complement.
TCCTCCATCTTTCCCTACATCGACCACACCAAATGCCCCACCGACCACAACAACCACGAGTGTTCTGCCAGAGGGGTCAGTAAATTTTTTAATCGGCTCCAAAACGGAAGAGGCACTCAGCTCGTCCATGTTTATTGTTTTTGAAATAAAACTTCTTTACGCACGCTTGACTTGTTGAGCTGCTAGATGAGTTACGAAAAGTGTGATCGGGCGAGGCGAAGGAAAGTTGAGAGGGAATAGAAAAAGAGAGAGTTGTTTATTGCTGTAGGGGCAAGAAAATGCTTTCGAACACGAATATGGAATAAGAAAGAGAATATAGGAGCGATAGGGATATTACATAATATTTTTGACACACTGTAGTTAACCAATTTAAGAAATGTATAAGGAAAAAGCCAAGAAAAAAACATGTTAAAAGGTATGTTGCCACACGAACCGGTATTTCAAAGCTTAGATAACCTCGTCTGCATTATATGGCATCCCCTTTCGTCCCTCTCTATTAGGTTTAACCAAATAGCTTTACGGAAACTCGATCACTACCACACTTTGCTTTAGGCGAGTTAGCTAACTTTCGAGAAACAACGGTGCAGATTCAACTGTCAGCACTATTATATCTCTGTAATTGACAGATCACAGCGGGCACCTATTAATATACACATAGCTTAAAAGCAGCATATAAATAACATTAATATTCTGTCTCATTCACTCTCTTGTCTTTAATGAGATTTTATAAAATTTGATTAATTATAAAATCTTTTATTTTATTTTATATACAAACTTTTTACTAAAAATAACACAAACATATAAGAATCACCAACCGCTGGTACCGCAATAAATTGGATTCTACGTTTATAGTTAATTTTATATTAAGTACATACATTTCAGGCGATTCATTTTTATTTATATAGATTTAACCCCTGAAGGTTAACTTTTGCAAGTTGTAGCAAGATATAGTGTTAGTTAAGACGAAAATTGTGTAACCGCTAAATAAGTTAACGAGCAAGGCCGTGTAATCCGCGGTCTGGAACTAGTTTGCAGGTCAGAACCGCAACTACGAGCGCCGTACTTTAAATTCAATATCATTTAATTGGACCAAGCTAGAGCTTAGATCGGACATTGTTAATTATATATAAACTGCCGTGAAACAGGCGAAAGTCACAAGCTGTAGCGATCTCTCTTTGAATTTGAACTCGTAGCACAGAGAGAGACAAATAAGCAAGTAAAAGTAGAATTTGAAACCTAATTGCTTAGGGTACGGTCTGCGAATCTTAAAGTCGTGGGTTCACATCCACCATTCGACTATCCACGTAAACCATCTCCCAACACAAGCCTAAACTTATTTGGAATGGTTAACAAGAATATTAATAATATTTCTGAAAAAAAAAATTATTAGCATTCTTAAAAAAAGGTAGCAAACATCTTGACACCAGCAAGTTATTCTTTTTTTTTTTACTTGTTGTTTGTTGAACCGATTTTTATAATTAGTTTTCGGGTTGAAAGTTGGTGCTTCCCACGTGATCTCATTCAAATTCAATTTTGATCCAATTCTGACAATACCATCCATGACAAAACCATACGTTTTAAATTTGCATCAAGTATGTTCGCCACAAATGTACGAATAACTCAATATCACGCCAACCGATTTCGATCATTCATTTTTTTTATTGGAAAGGATGTACTTTAAGTTTAAGAGTATTTTAATAAATGTTTGTTTAGATTCTGATTAATTTTATCTTATGATAATTCGGAAATACAAAAAATGCGTCCGCGCGCTTTTAACGTTTGATTCGATCTGAAGTTGGTTTTTGTTTCTTGTTTAAAGTTGTTGTATGCGCATGCGTGTACGCGAATTTGTTCACAAGTAGTTTAAAAAGACATCAAATCTCCTTAAAATATTTAAATAAATTATGCTTTCCGTTTCATCATAATTTAAGGTTTTTAACGCATTCGATATTTCATTCTTAAAATTTTCTTATTTTGCGGGAACATATGAAAAACATATTTTAGACAGCCAGTATTGACAGCGTTATACGATGTTAATACAGCACATATGTGACAAGTGTTGAGCCTATCGCCACCGGGCACTAGACTCGTCCTTTGTTCCTGATATAGCATTGAAGGCCTAAAAGGCGGTCGTCTTTACGGGTTGTACCACCGAATTGCCGTTTTCATTTTCTTATAAGTTAAAGATGAATTTTGTTTCCTTTGTATCTCGATGGACAACGATTCCTCTCTCTGTCTACGCCGCAAGAAGAAGTGTTAAAGGACGTAAAAGCTTATAATTATCCTATAAAACTATAAACTTTTTATATAATTTTATATTATCTATAGCTGTATACGCCCCTAACTCGCTCCCGCAACCGATGTCCCGGCAGACTTGTACTTTAGTAATTAGCACCTCGTACTGAATTAGTAAAATGGCCGCCCCAACGCAAAAGTTGCGCGGCGGTTACGTTACACCAACTTTTGTTTGAATACTGTATTCAAACATGATACTTTGACAGTATCATTATATCTGCACAAAGCTTGAGAACTTGCCTGCATATGTGTCTGTTTTATTTCAATGTAAACTTGCTAGAACATTCTACTGAATTATGCTAATTTGACGTTCTATTAATAATAATAAGAAGAAACTTTTCTCAATATACTTACGTTCTCACAAGTATATTTACAATTATTTTTTGACACATTATAAAGATTGGCCAGAGAAGCTGGCCTTGGCTGCTTCGCCGGATTGAGAGGTGGCATAGCTCTTAGGTCGCTTAGCTTGAACCTCTATCGCTAGTAACTCGACACAATGGTCCCCCCGGTGAGAATATTTACAAGAAAAAACATAAACCGACTTTAAATCAAATCGAATCACAGGAAATAGGAATACTACGAAATAGAATTAATCAGAACCAAATTATGAAAATAATAATAATAATAATAATAATAATAAGCCCCCTAAAATCCAACCACTCGTCCGGATCGACCATCTGATCACGTAGGGGGCGGACACACGATCTAGAAATTACTGGCGTGGCTAACGTGGCTATGGTAACCCATTAACAATGGAGACAAGGTCTAAGATTAAACTGAGAGGGCCGCTACCCGAGGGCAATCGTCGGGGCACACCTGGGGCTGACGCTGGGTGTTTCAGCATGCGAACCGTCAGCGGTGAGGAGTTGAGCAGGCGGGCTCCCACCGAGAAAGATACTACAGCCGAATTTAACGTTAATAGCCTACATTCTGTTACCCAGTCTGAGGATGTTTCGCAAATGGCAACTTTTGCTACTCAATCTGCGACCACCAAAGCTGGAAAACCTAGAGTGCGCATGAAGTGGACAGATGATGTAAACATATTTATTATGCGCACTTACTACTTCATCACAAAATTAGAGACTGACTTAACTATTTATGGACAAAAACTTTTTAACGAATTTAAACTTAAATACCCTGATATTACAGTATCTCAGCAAAGAATAACAGACCAGAGGAGAGTCATAGTAAGAAATAAACTGTTGTCCGATGAAACACTTAATAAAATTAAACAAGAAGTAACTGCACAACTAAACATAGAATCAGACGATGCAACACAAAGTCAAACGAGAACTACTACACAAAATACATCATCTACAACAGACGCCTTGGTGTCAAACTCTGAACCAGCTAATGACATTCAGACGGTCTCTCATCTTATGTTTAATGATAACTTCACACAAACTTCATCATCCCTTAACAATAATAATTTGTTAAGTACACCTGACACAGATACTTATGTCTCTGTGTCATCAAACAATAATATACAAAAACTAGTAGATCACTTACAAACGACTCTCACGTTGTACACAGGAACTGATCCTGCATCACGTCCAAAATTACCAAGATTAAGATATAGTAAAAAGTTACATGAGCTAGTTCATACTTTTAATACTAATATATTACATAATTTTTTCTCTATAGACTCCGATTTATTACAAATCCACACCTTAATATATTGTACAGCGTTTGTCATATCTAAAGAAATTGGATTTAATTTAAAACCATACGATGCAAACAAAAGAAGAAAAGAAAACGTAAATAAACCAGCATGGGAAATAAGATTAGAAAATGATATAAAAAAACTACGATCAGACATTGGCCGTCTTACACAATTTATAAACAATAATAAATCCAAAAGTTATTGAAAAGGGTCGAACTCATACTTAAAAAAATATAAAACACACTCAATACATGAAAAGAAAATGTTAAACCTGAAGAATATCTCGATACCCTTAAGCAAAAACTAGCTCTTAAAGCTCATAGATTATCCGTTATAAAAATCTTTGCAAAGAAAAGAAGATAATAGACTTTTTCAAATAAATGAAAAACAATTCTACAGATCTCTTAGTAATAACTCACATCAGAATAAAGACAGAACCGATAAACTTATACCTACCGAAACAGAGCTTAAAAATTATTGGAGCGGGATTTGGGAAAAAACAATAATGCACAACGATACAGCGAAATGGATAAAGGACGAAGAAGAACAATGGAGTAATATAGAGGAAATGGAGTTCTCTGAAATATCTACAGAAGACATACTACTGACAACTAGAAAAATGAAAAATTGGAAAGCAGCAGGAATAGACAACATTCACAATTTTTGGTATAAGAAATTTACTTCATTACACGATATCCTAGCTAAAGCAATAACTGACCTTATTAAAGGAACAACCTCTCTACCTAGTTTCGCAACAACGGGAATCACTTATATGCTACCAAAAACTCAGGACACAGAAAATCCTGCTCAATATAGACCCATAACATGCTTACCAACTATTTACAAACTAATCACATCGTGTATAACCAACAAAATCTTAAATCACATAGAAAATCATAATATTATGTCTGAAGAACAAAAGGTTGTAAAAAATCATAGAGGATGTAAAGAACAGCTCATTATTGACTCTACAATTTTAAAACATGCACAAAAACACAATAGAAATTTACACATTACATACATAGATTACAAAAGGCTTTTGATAGTGTACCTCATTCGTGGCTTATTCGTATCTTAGAGATTTATAAAATCAATAGTGCAGTCAGAAATTTCTTGAAGGATGCAATGGCTAATTGGAAGACCACACTATCTCTTTCAACCAAGAGTGTCGACATCCTTACAGAGGATATCCATATAAGGCAAGGTATCTTCCAAGGAGATTCGTTGAGTCCTCTTTGGTTCTGCTTGGCTTTAAACCCCTCTCGCGTCTTCTTTCTAAACCGGGGTGTGGATATCAAATTAACCAAAAATACAGCGGCGACCCATCTTATGTACATGGATGATATTAAACTTTATGGAAAATCAGAAAACGATATGAAAAAATTAATTCAAACAACAGCTAACTACAGTGCAGACATAAAAATGGAATTTGGGTTAGACAAATGCAAAACTATTCACATAAAAAAGGGAAAAATGACATCCGGAGATTACAGGTTAGACGAAGATATTACTATAACAGCTCTAGAAGATAATGAATTATATAAATATTTAGGCACACAACAAGCACGTAAAATAAACCACACAGATATAAAAAAGAAGCTGACTTCCGAGTATGTGAGAAGGATCAACACAATATGTAAAAGATACTTAAACGCAAAAAATCTGACTAAAGCTATAAATACATTCGCAATCCCCATACTCACATATTCTTTTGGAATCATTAAATGGTCATACACAAATATCAATAACCTACAAATAAAAACAAGAACTATATTAACGAAACATAAATACCTCCACCCAAAATCTGCTATAGAAAGATATAATATTAAAGACATGAAGGAGGACGAGGAATATTAGATTTAAAAATACTCCTGGACAATCAAGTTAAAAATTTGAGAGAATTCTTTCACAATAAATCAAAAACAAGTAATTTACACCTAGCAACTGTTGACTCTGACCAAAATTACACACCATTAAACCTAAAGCAATTAGAAAAACACAATGTAACTACTGATGAACATGATAAAGAAAAGCTAGCTAATTGGAGAAGAAAAGAATTACACGGCAGGCATTTACATGAACTAGAACAAACACATGTTGACAAAAACGCGTCTAATCATTGGCTTAAATTAGGATACCTATTCCCAGAAACCGAGGGATTCGTTTTGGCTATACAGGATCAGGTAATTAATACTAGGAATTACAAGAAATATATACTCAAAGAGACTATCGAAACCGACACTTGCAGAAAATGTAACCGACAGCCAGAGACGATTCAACATATTACCGGAGCGTGCTCCAATCTTGCCCAAACTGACTACACACATCGTCATAACCAAGTAGTACACTACATACACCAGAAACTAGCAATAAAACATGAGTTAATAACAAATACATTTAAACCATACTATGAATATACACCAAAACCTGTATTAGAAAACACTAAAGCCAAACTATATTACGATCGCGCCATACTTACTGATAAAACTATACATTATAACAGACCAGACCTAACATTAGTAAATAAATCCACCAAAACAGCATATTTGATAGACGTTACCATACCCAACACCCATAATGTCCAGAAATCCATAACAGAGAAGATAAGTAAGTACACAGATTTAAAAGACGAAGTAACTCGTATATGGAAGCTGGACAAGACGTACATAGTACCAATAGTACTCTCCACAACTGGCGTTATACCCAAACATCTCCACCACAGTCTTAGGACCCTTCAGCTATCCCCCACAGCATACATAACAATGCAGAAAGCAGTACTACTTAATACCTGCCGCATAGTCCGCAAATTTCTAGCTGACAGTTAATTTTTTTTTTTTTTTTTTTTTTTTTTTCATTCTTATATATATCTCTTCTTCTAGTAACACTTGGCCAGTAGCCCGTGCTACTAGAAACCTGCTCACCCCTCTAAGGGAGAAACAAAAACTTTGTAAAAAATAATAATAATAAGAAAGGATGTAGGCGAGGCCACATGGGATGCAAAGAACAACTGATTATTGATTCAACTGTTCATAAATATGCTACCACAAAAACAGAAATCTTCATTGCACGTATATAGATTACAAAAGCATTTGACAGTGTTCCACATTCTTGGTTGTTAAAAATTTTGCAAATTTACAGAATAAATTCTAAAATCATTACCTTCCTTGGCAATATAATGGCTCAGTGGACCACAACTCTTCAGATAAATATAGATCAAAATACTATTATGACACGCCAGATATCTATTAAGAAAGGTATTTACCAAGGCGACTCCCTTAGCCCCATTTGGTTTTGCCTCGCCCTGAACCCCTATCCCGTTTACTACAACAGTGTGAAGCCGGATTTTGTCTAAAACACCGTACGGGAAAACAAATATTTCCCATCTTATATACATGGACGACATTAAATTATACGCAAAAACAGAAAAAGATATGAAGAAACTAGTCGAAGTTACATCAGATTTTAGTAAAGACATCAACATGCAACTCGGTTTAGATAAATGTAAAACACTTCACATAGTACGAGGCAAAATACGACCTGGCAACTACACAGTAAACAACACAGACACAATAACAGCAATGGAACCCACCGACCTATACAAATATTTAGGATATACACAGCTCAAAGGCCTCGATCACATAAGAATAAAAATACACTCACTACAGAATACAAGAGAAGACTTAACGCCATATGTAAATCTCAACTATCTGGTAAACACCTCATTAAAGCCTTAAATACTTACGCTATCCCTATATTAACCTACTCATTCGGGTTATAAAATGGACTAAAACAGACACAGAACAGTTAGAACGAATGACGCGAACCACACTCACGAAACATAACAACTTACACCCCAAATCTGCAATAGAAAGACTCACTATCAAAGACAAAATGGAGGTAGGGGCCTTATAGATATCCACCATCTTTGGCGAAAGCAAGTTAAACATCTGAAAACCTTCTTTTACACAAAATCTCAAACAAGTAAAATACATGAAGCAATAGTTTTAAATGATCTCAATTACACACCACTTAACTTAAATGAGCAGACTGATTTACAACAGCTTAGCACCGACGAACCACAAAACAAAAATTGAAGACTGGAAAAGAAAGTCCTTCATGGTCGACATCCCCATGATCTGGAACAATCACATATTAACACTCTAGCCTCTAATAAATGGCTTCAAATAGGTAATTTGTTCCCAGAAACTGAGGGATTCATAATTGCAATACAAGATCAGATTATTAACACTAAGAATTACAGAAAATATATAATTAAAGACCCTTCAGCCACTAACGATAAATGCCGTAAATGTCACATCCAATCCGAAACAATTCAGCACATCACAGGAGCATGCACAACACTCACACAGACAGATTACACTCATAGACACAATCAGGTAGCAAACATTATTCACCAAAAACTAGCCCTAAAACATACACTTATACAAAATACAAACACTCCTTATTACAACTACACACCTCAAACTATTCTGGAGAATACAACACACAAACTTTTTTATGACCGCGCTATACTCACCGACAGAACAATTCACTATAACAGACCTGATATTACCTTACAAGACAAAATAAATAAAATTACTTACATAATAGACATTGCGGTTCCCAACACTCACAACATACAAAAGACAATCACTGAAAAATTAGCAAATATTTAGAATTAAAAGACGAAATAACCAGAATATGGAGACAACAAAAGTTTACATAGTGCCTATAGTTCTCTCAACAACCGGTATCATCCCACATCATTTACTCCATAGCCTCAAACTCATAGATTTAAAAGAAAGCCTCTACATAACCCTTCAAAAAGCCGTAATTCTGAATACATGTAGAATTGTTAGAAAGTTCATGCAAATAGAAGACACACAAATAGGAAACAATATTAACATACCCACAACATAAACACAAAACACACCCTACATTTACTTGGCTATAACCCGTAAATGTAGGTGAAACCAGCTCTTAATAAAGAGCTGAGAAAAAATAATAAACATTCAAAAATAATAATAATAATAATATAGTTTATTTGCAAAAAATAAAGTTGAATACATATAAAGGTGAGTCCCTTAACTCCCGAACTAGCGTAAGCTGTATCTCAGGAGCTAGTGTCTTCCCCCGTAACTTTTTTAATCTTAAACATTAATATAGTAAAAAAAATAACAAAAGATAAAAAATTGTGTAACAAAATGTAAATAAATAGTCGAAAATAAAATCTGTTTTTTAAATGTTTTTGTGTGTATGTGTGTGTGTGTTTTACTGTGTTTACTTATAATGTGTGTTTTACTTTTAATTTATAATTATTAATTTTTCAATTTCTTCATAATTATACTTGTTTAGCCATGTAAGTATTGTCTTATTAAATTTATTATTTGTATAATTTCTTATATTGTGTTCTTTTTGAAGAATATTGTAAAGGTATGGAGCTAAAACATCGAAGCGTTTTTGTGCAAAGGAATTTTTCACTCTGGGCACAGGACATTTATTAAGGCGTTTTAGTGTGGCAGACAAGGTTGGAACAATTTGCTTGTGGTATCTCCTTAACAATTCATATACAAATGCTTTTCTTACCGATAAAATGTTAGTTTTATCGTAAACATCTGTTGTTGGACATCTGTATGGAAGGTGCATCATGATTTTAGTACAGCACGCTGGGCTCTCTCAACAACAAGGAGATAGGTTTTAGCGGCACTACCCCATACACAGATGCAGTACCTTACCAAACATTCGACTAGTGCTTGATATGTTTGTTTGAGAAGCTTGGTATTGGCTATATTCCTTAAATTTTTGAAAATATAAATCATCTTTCTTATTCTATTGGCCAATGTCGAAAGGTGAAGCTGCCAGTTTAATTGTTCATCAATTATAACTCCCAAATATTTGATGTTGGAAACACGAGATAGGATAGCGCAGCCACAGTCAAATGGTTCCATATTACGGTTGCATGGAAAGGTGTGTATCTTAAGGGTATTCATGTTGTCTGGTTTAGTTAGTTTTGATTTGTAAAACATATGTGTTTAGTTTTGTCTGTATTTAGTGAGAGAAGGTTGTTCTCAAGCCAAGTAGTTATTTTGGCTAAACCTGTTTCAGCTTTACTATATACTTCGTCCCATGACTTTCCATAGAAGAGCAAAACAGTGTCATCAGCAAACATTAAAATATTCGTATTAGGTAAGGTACTTTTAAATAGATCATTGACGTAGATTAGAAATAGGGTGGGACCAAGTGTGCTGCCCTGCGGTATACCTAAAGTGCATGCGGCCTTGTCGCTTACGTGTTGCTCAACGCGGGCACTTTGTAATCTATTTGATAAGTAATTTTGAACCAATCCAAGACAGTACCTCTTATACCAACATTCTCTAGCTTTTTTAGAAGTATTTTGATAGAAACCGTATCAAACGCTTTTTGTAGGTCCAGGAACACCCCTATACATTTTTCACCCTTATCAATTTGGGAATTTAATTCCGTTGCTAATTTCAGAACTGCATCTTCAGTTGATTTGTGTTTTCTAAAGCCAAATTGGTTTTGATTTATAATATTATTCATTTCAAGGTAGGTCATTATTCTTCCATTTACTATTTTTTCAAGAATTTTTGATATAGTCGACAGTAATGATATTGGTCTATAATTTGCGGGCTTATCTTTCTCACCGGCCTTATATATAGGGACACTACTGCCCTTTTAAAATGGAAGGAAAAATACCTGTTTCAAGGCTCATGTTGCATAAATGAGTAATGGGCAGTACAAGATTATCGACATTTAATTTGAGAATATTTGCACTAATATTGTCCCACCCGGGTGCACTTAGTGTCTTCAGATTAAGAATAATTTTCTTACTTCAAATGGGTCAGTCGGGCTAAAGAAAAATGATGATGCAGGGGTATGATGGGCTACAGCTAGGGATGCCAATTCCTCTTCACTAATCTTCATTTTTTAAGATGATATCGGCTAGTGTTTTACCAATAGATGTAAAGTAGTTATTTACAGTGTTTAGGGAATCTACCGGTGATTTATTTATGGTAAGTAATTCACATGGTGTACTTTTGTCAGTTTTTATTTCACAAATTTCTTTTATAGTTTTCCATGTCCCTTTAATATTTTTATTGTTTTTAGTTAGTTCGTCCTGGTAGTACTGCCTTTTAAGGTTTTTAATAATTTTATTGTATGTATTTCTATAATTTAGGTATTTTTCTTTTAGTAGCTTATTATTCGGGAATTTTTTGCACTCTGCATGTAGTTTATCTCTTTTTTTTGACGCTCTTATAATTCCTTTTGTTATCCAAGGCTTTAATGGCTTGTATCGTCTTGTCATGTGAGTGACTTCAGTATTATTATTAATTATAGTTATAAGCTTATTAATAAAATTTCAGTCGCAGTGTTAGTATCCTTGGAACTGTATACATTTTCCCATGTCTCTTTCTTGAGTATTTCTTGTACCGCATTATTATTTATTACAATTTTTTCTTATGTTTGTCTCTTTTATTTATAATTGCATTGTTAATACAGAGCAATATAGGACAGTGATCTGTAATGTTTTCATCAAATACATATGTATTACAAGAACAACTAGATTTTATCATAAAATGGTCTAGACATGACGTCTGCCTAGTAGGTATGTTAATACCTTGTCTAAGTCCATGCATGGCCATAAGATTAAGGTAATCAGATACTTGCCCAGTGACATTCATTGTATTTATGTTTATGTCTCCAGTAAATATAACATTTTTTGATTGTGTTTTGCACAATACTTTATCAAGAGATGATAAATATGGGGAAATGTTTTTAAAACTGGGTGATCTGTATGAACAAATTATGGTATATTCGGGTTTGATATTGATAACAAGACAATTTCCCTCCAAAAATTCAGGCTCAAAAGATACGGCTCTAATTTCTTCTTTAACGTAGACAGTTATACCATCATTTTGATTAAGATTGGTTCTTGACCAAAACATGTTGTAGTTATTAATATTGGGTGGCGGATTATTTAGATTAGTCCAGCACTCTACGAGAACTAAGATATCTATAGGAATTACTAATGTAGAAATAAATACCAAAAACTGATCAATATTACAATGTATGCTTCTGATATTTAGCGTTAGAACTGAAAGAGAACCTTTGTTATTTTGTTTGTCTTTATGATGCGATTACATGACTCCATATCAGTAAGCCTTGTGCAGTCCACGGATGCTTCAGAAGAGTCTAACTCTCTTATGTTTATACTGTTAGTATCCGCGCCTTTTATTAGAAAGCTTTAAGGACATTATATAAGAGTGACAATATGTGACCTGAGTAGTTAACCTAAGAGATCCAGTAACATCTTTTAAATCGTGACAATATGTTATCAAACTGGCATCTTTTGTAATAAAATATTCGGCAATATTCAGTATTACTTTTAGACATTGTAAATTAGTTTTTGTCCAAGGCATTATGCCAAATACTTCGATTCTAGTATATTTATGTGTGAAATTTAAACCATGTTTCTGATTAATTTTGTAATGAAACTTATGTTCCTTTGTAAAATTTAAGCTATTTGTATGTATATGGGGTATGTGGTTAATTGTATGTAGATTAAGGTTATAACAGAAGTTATTTCCAACAGACCTATTAAGACTTGCTTTAAATGTCTTTACAAAATTATAATAAAATAAAGTTAAGAAAAAAAAAATAAAATTATATAAAATTAAGTTAAGTAAACTATTACATAAAAAATAGACGAATGCATATAAAAACTTATCTAGTCAGTCATCGCTTAAATCTTTTAATTGATCCTCACTCTTCACCGCAATTATTGGAGAGCCTTCTGACTTACGTATGAGCACTTTGCCATTCGATGTCCAACAAAACGAGAAACCATTTGTTTTGATAAATTCTCTAGCTAAATAGTACACTCTTTTCATATTTGGAGTTAAGTATTCCGAAACAAAAACAGGGATTGTTTTGTCATCATAGCCAAGATGGGTTGCATTAAGCTTGTTACTTGAATTTTTTTTATTATATGATTTCACCGCATTAATTATGGCATATTTATGAGTTAGGTTGGCTAATTCCACAACTATAGGCTTATTAGATCCTTTTTCCCAGGCACACGATAAATTCTCTAATATCAGTTAGTGTTGTCCAAAGTGTGTCCAGAACGTATCAGTTGATGCGTTCCTGGTACTCGCGGAGTTTTAAAATTATTTATTTTTATGTTAAATTAATTAATTTTTAAAAATGTATTTACAGTGCACACGTCTAATCACTTTCGCGGTCCGGGGAAAGGGCAAATAAGTATCTGTATGTCGGAAAGTTTTGTTATAACACAAAAACTTTGTGCATGCATTGTCATTTTGCGGGTTCACGAAAAGAGAGTGTAACTACGAGTATTTACGACTACAAGTGCTTGATAGAAACTATCCAGTGAGTAACTCAGCCTAGAAAAAAACTTCATAGGGGCCTAAATAATTGGCTACAAAAGTTTTAATTTAGATAATAATCTTTTCAAATCATATTCCATTCATGGCACCAGATGCCACAAACACTTTGGACAAACATTTGTCTAAACTTAGCAAACTCGAGTTACACCAGGGGAACCTGTTCGTTGAAACCAAATAATTGTATTGACCTGTGAGCTCTGCCAAATTTAGTTACAGCTGAAAGCTTGTATCTCGTAAGGAAGTTCTGGAGTTATTTGATATCGAAAATAATTTATTTAAAAATCTTGAATATCATCTTATGGACAGAAGTCTTCCAGAAGTGATTCGCTGTTTTCGTACTTGAGCTATGTAGAATAAAATATTGTTATTCGGCAACAGAATCGATGATAAGCTCAATAACTATTACGCTCTGGTATGTTGGTCAATTAAGCGCTGTACGTCATAACGAAAATGTCCAATTTTCAAATGAGACCGGTCGAACCGTAAAATTTGTGATTTCCGCTCGACGGCGCGTCACCATATGCCGGCTCTCGGAACCTTTTGGGAATATACAACTTTAGATTCGGCACCAATTAAACTTAGTTTCGGAATGCCTCGACCACTATACAAATGAGTGCTGATTTAAGTAATTTGAATGAAAACATTTCGCGACTAGCGCTCTCGGTCTGCTGCTTCCCTTAATTGACGTAAATTTGTTTAATTTGAACCGGAAATGTTTTCGGATATAAATTTGATTGTTGTTTTCGCATTGAACGGTAACTGTTTTCATAAAATGTAATTATACGCTAGGGAAGCGTGCTGAGAGGGTAATTGATGAACTGATCGCAATCTATTGTTGAGCACATCGGGTAACTTTGTCTTACAAGTTAAGGTATTTTCAAGAGGCATCTGTCATTTTTGTATCCAAAACGGGAAGCGGAGTAATTTATAAAAGAACAATTATAATGATACTTGTGAGTATAGCGCGTCGACTCCATAGTGTCTTCAAGTGAAGGTCGAAGCACTAGCGTCGTTTTCGATTTACGTGTTTTCTTTAATATTTTCGGGTATTTCAACATATTGCTTTGTCTGCCCACTATTACATCACATTACTTAACTATAGAATATATTAAATACAATTTAAATAAACCATACATACAATAAGATAAAATGAATAAAGCCAACCAGCCGAGGTTGCCTCGGCAGGGGAGACCAAACGCCTGGCGTCAGTGGAATGAGAAAGAAACCGTGGACCCTGAAGCAGACCTTCTCGAAGTCCCAATCGCATCAGATGACGCGATAGTCTAATTAATTATTAACCCATTGATTTTAACATTATTATTAATCTTAATACATACAGCATACGGTTATCTGTATAAGTAAAAATTAATCGTCAAAATGTATTTACAAGCATAATATAACTAACCGAACTACTGCAACGAATGGAATGATTCTTGCCTTTTTATGTTTTTTATTTTTAGGACAAGGCTTATATTTAAATCAGATTTTACCTAATTAAAGGTAAGTGAATGAGACAGAATGACGTTCAGTTATTCATCCGTCGAATGACAACTTCAAACAAAGCATACGTCATATTATAAATGTCAATCACATACAATTACTGCTTCTTTCGCAACAAAAACACGAAATTTTCAAATAGTGTGTGTGTGTTAAGAGGTTTATCGTCGTGTTATTTATTGATGTTATTACATAGGTAAGTTGACAAGTAGATAGAACCATAAACGTTGCATTTACCATTGGGAGCGTTGTAAGGAATTATTCGGAATCATTCCAGAATTCCAAGTTCCATTTATCGACACCATCTTGATGGTTGGCATTCCACGACCGTACGTTTCTCGCGTAACATTTTTGCAAGTACTATCAATCTGTGGAACCAACTATCACTAGCGGTGTTTCCGAACGTTGACCCTTATGCGCCAACGTTCAGCTACAGTGATAACTTAAGATCAGGTGAGCCGTAAGCTCTTTTGCCCCGTTTCTCATAAAAAAAATTGCAGACATTTAAAATTATTGGTTATCAATTTATTTCACTTTAATTTCCAGGTGTGTTCGAACATGAACAAGTGTGCGTGCAACCGCGGGTGGACGGGGCCGGACTGCTCGCAGCCGGACGCAATGCCACCCTCGCCCACCCCCTACATTCCGGAGAACACCACCAAAACTGCCTATAACATGACCAAAAAAGAAACACCGTATGGTGAGTCCACACCAGTACTGCGAATAGAGTAGAAATAATGTAGTAACGAGGATCATTTTAAATTTTAAGATACAATTTAAATATACATTCATCTTTTAAAGCATTAATATAAATAACTTCAAGGAATCACTACGTAGATTATGTCATGGAAATTTTGAAATAATCAAGAAGCACAGTCGTAGTTCCAGAACTGCAAATACTGTCATTCAAAATTGTGGACAATTTTTTTTTATTTTAAAATCAAAAACTCACTGAAAATACAATTTCAACCTCATAATAATCTCAGTTAAATTGCCACATTTTGTGACATTTTATAACAAACAATGTATATTAACTTTGACGAATTTGAACCAATACAAAAGTGGAACTATCAAGAAATTTCTCGGACTATAGATAAGATTATCATTAAATAACTTTCATAAATAAATGAAACAGATAAGACCAATTTATTGTTTAAAAAATAAATAAGTTTGATGGTCCAGATAAATATGTTTGAGTACATTTACAAATTTACCATATCACTCTATAAATTTATTATATTGTCTATGGCAGTATGACGTATTCAACCTTTTTTATCTGTTTTTATTTGTCGCTATTTTCTAATCCGTTTTCTTGTTAAGTTTACGTTTGCGTGTCTTCTTCTATTTTCTCTACTATCTTATTAATTTCTTCTTTTGTTTTCTTCCTTTCAGGTTTCCACGCAGGTTATGGATGATGGTTGAATTTTAAAATACTGCATATATTCAAATGACTATTTGAATAATGGAAGAAACCATCATTCATAACCAATATAAATCTATATCTACTAATTACTGTCTTATGATTTCAGGTATCTTTCTGTCTGTTGTTATTCCCCTGCTATAATTACTCTGTATTGCTTATAACTACGCAATTGGCCGTATTCGAGCACTGCTCTTCAAAATTAATGGTGTCCGGGCGTTCATTAAGTTCAGAGCTTACACCATAAACACTTGTATCATTGTACACCGTAAAGTTTCCGTAGTACGCGAGGTTTTAAAAAGAAGGCATTGCTCGGAATAGGCGTGAATGTCGGCGCGGGCGTCGCCGGCGCATTAACGCGCGGGACCCCTCTCTTGCAGGTGAGCACGAGGGGGATAAGATGAGCACCATCAACATGGTGATATTGTTACTCGCGGTCGTGCTGTCCGTGTTCGTGGGGTTCGCCTGGACGGCGTACTGCTTCAGGTAACCGGTAAATCGGTGTTGTCGCGCTGTGAACGTCGTGTCGTATGATTTTGTCGCATCGTATCGTGTCGTATCGTATCGTATTTGCACCGTATCGGAGCGTGACGCTCGACCGCGAGCCCGCCGGCGCCGCCCGCGTGTCTCCGGGTCCTGTCATCCGACCCGCCGACCGTTGCGGCTCCGCGACTCACAAACCTTCTCTTTGGGCGCAGAGAACTACCACGGCTCGAACACGGTATTCCTCGTGGCGGTGCTCATGTCTGTGGTAGGGGGGGTATTCATAGTATTTGCCCTGAGCGCTCTCTGCTACAGGTCAGTCGTAGTACACAAAAACTTCTCCCTGTGCCTAAGGTTAGTGAGCAGAAAACAGACCAAAGGTAGTCTTTAAGGAGAAATTTAAATCGTCACCTTCGTATACTTGTATGTTTATTTTAGACGTTAGCGTTGGTGTTTCTTTTTCGTATTGGACGATTGAGTTTTATTTTGGTAATTTGGAGATTTTTGTCGTTTGCGTTGTGGTCGTAGAACTAGTTGGCGGGTGCAACTGCATTTGATCTGTGGTTCTGTGTCCGCGGCGGTCGGGCAGCGCCTCCGCCCGCCGCCCGCCCGCCACGCTGCATGCCTGCCATGAACAAGGCTTTCCACGTTGTACTCGAGTGACACCTCGAATCAAACCCTTAAGATTCTGGGCTCTTGGATGTATGCATTGGCTTATGTGAACTGTGACTCGTTTTCGTTTCCTTTCTTGGTCGGCGACCGCGCCGCAGGCCGTCCGAGACCGCGTCCCGGCGGCGCGGTCGCATCTATATCTTCCTATTTACATGCATTTCACCCGCGAATCACGAGAATCTTGCTAAAGTGTAACATTCTAAAGATTGCAAACAACGTGTGTCACTACAATCGTCTTTATAGAGGTATGTACAGATCAACAAAAATGTAATGGAATAAAAGAAGATATAGATCTTTCGACTTAATTTCACCGATCATTAACACCTCCACCAAAATTTATTAACTCTTGCACGAGAAGCGAATGTGCGATGCACGGAATCTTCTTTCATGCAGCTGTCTATCTAGTTAGCAACGCCTAATGTAATGTATTTAAGGTATCAGTTGAATCTTTCCATTGAAAATGAAATAATAGACATTATTATCATCAGGAGTTTCTTCATTCATTTAGATTATTTTTCAAAGTTTCTGCATTATTAAATAGCATCGATCCATCTTCTGATGATACGCCCTATGTAGCACTAGCGATTAGTTTTGCAAACATCGTAGAAATAATAACGAATAGATGAAAACTTTAATTTGTGACATTTTTACTGGAAAGACACTGAAATCACTAAGCTAAGATCAATCTTATGTTTATGTTACCATTTAACATCAATTCCCATGAGGAATGAAACGAAAAGTAAACATTATCAAATTCAAAATCTTTAAATCCTATTACATTGATTAAGATATCCAAAAGCGCCAGCCTTTCTAATATGATGTTACTCTTGAATACTAAAGAAACATTCATTACTTGAACTAAAGACTCGCTACATGTTGAGATTATAAGAGTGATATTAGTTATTAAAACTCATTTTAGTATACAAGAGGAAACATTGTTGAATTGAAATTGCTAGAGTGAAACCAAAGCTGACGTTGGAGCTACGTAACTTTTTTAACAGGATGTATTAATTACACTGCATTCATTGTCTGATAGAATTTTGATGTCCTTATAATAATAAAAAATAAATACAAAGGTAACCTCAAAAGAAGAAAGTCAATCTAGTTTGAAATAGAAATTGACAGACTGACAGACTTACATACGTGTACAAACACAGATGTAGAGTAGATTAATTTTGATCGAAAACTATTTCGATTATATTAACCAAGCTTGAGCAATTTACAAATAACTTATACTATATAATATAACTTTTACTTCTATCAGTTTAGAATGTCGAATTGATGTCTGAAAAATTCTATCAGACAAATATCAAAATTTAACAAATGCAATCAGCTTCAGTTTCCTCGTGAAAAATTCAAAATTAAAAATAAAATCAAACTTTTTGGAAACGAAAACTATTTCAAAATTTCAAAATAGCAATCCCTTTTTAAATGTGGAGGTGTTCTCGATTCTATGATTGGTCAAAAAGAGCTCGATGTTGTAAACGTAATCGATTGATCTGAGTGTGCGTTTCCACGCCACGCCTGCATCAGGAAAAAAAGCACGCTGCCAAATTACGACCCGCCATACGTGAAGAAACCGAATTTGGGGAAGAGCTTCCCGGCGGGGTCGAACACATCAAACAACTCGCAGGAGGATATTTCCCTGGATGGAGGCAAGATCCAACATTCTTTCAACAACACCTTCAGGTATGCTTTTACAACCAACTAATGTCAAACAGAATCTGACTGTCCCCTATCTAACTTCTAAATACCTTTAGATTCTTATACTTGAATTTTTAACTATATAATCGAATGATAAACTTTTAAAGACTTCAATAAATCAGTTAAATTACAGAATCTATATCACCTTCCTCATTAACTAATTCACAATCTACTCTCTACCGGTTAACTCATTTAAATACTCGTAAACGTGTTTCAGATAACTTTGGTTTTGCTTGTAAACTTGTTTTGTCTTTTTATTCATCTTTATACCTGTGATCTGATGTTGCACTGAAATACGTTTAATACTGTTACCCTTATTTAAGTTATCCCGAATTCAATTAATGTTTCCTCTTCTAATCGGATCTGGTGTCCTCAAACAGAAATCTTCTAAGGTATGTCGACGCTTGTCGCAAATCTCTTGCGCCTCACCGCTCTTTTAACAAATTTCACACGATTTTTGCATTTAATCCACTTAGCTTACATACCAAAGCGCTTTAACGGTTGGCCGATTAGTGACAAGTCTTGCTATAAGAACCGCATCATGGACTTGCAGTGTGAACCAAGCACACTCACACATTTACGCGTTAAAAGACACGCTTTATTTACATATTTTTCTCTATAGTATTAAATATTGATTCAATTAGTATAAGGCCGTATTTTCATTGGAGATACAGTTACAATTCGATTATATTTACAACAAAGTCATGTAACATTTCACACAAACTTAACAAGGACAAAGATTCAAAGTGCTTTGAGTGAAAATTATTGATTGATTAAATTTGAATTTCTGCTATTTGAAGCACTTTGAGGATGATTATGATTATATGACACAGCATGATTTGATCATTCGGCTTAGGTTAAGTTAATTTCGTATTGATCATCAATTGTCTATACATATATGACTTACAACTTATCAAAGTTTGCAAGTTACAACAATTACATGACTTAGAAAGTTTTCTTTTTTGCACTATTATTAACCGTGCTACAACATTTGTGATATATTTTTGGATAAATGTTTATTTTGTATCATATTTTAAATGGCACAAAAATAAAAAACTTTCGCTATAGACAGTATTTCAAGAATATATCACGAATTATTTAAACCGATACATACTTATTGGGGCCATCTGAAGTTTTCCAATTAATGAAACATTAAACGTAAGGGCTGAAGAAACTATTATTTACCAATCGTATACTTAGTGAGACAAAGTATAATATGGCTCTCACTAAAAATCGCTATTCAGATGGGGTTAACTCTAGTCAAAACCCTGTTTAACGAGTGTGCTAGATAATGAATCCTTACACAAGTAGAAATTAGCAGAGCAGCTGAACGTAGGCTTTAAGTATAGATAGACTAGCTAGATAGTAGAAATTATTTTAAGCCTTGAAATTTTCAGCCGCGGTGATTCTCAGCGCGTGATCTTCAAACATGGCAACCACATGTCCGGTGCCGGCGGCTCTAGTAGATATCCGTAAGTAAATTGCATTAGGTAAACACGGAACTAAGTACGGTAATGTTAGGGTAATTAGCATGGCACTGCACTGACCCCCCATAGTAGTAGGCACTCAGGATTGACCTACTGGGTAAAGAGACTGAGGACTAGAGACTGCGATAATTATAGCGAACTTTCAATACGGTACATCGGAATTTTTATCCAAATAAGTTTGAGTATACCGGATAGCCATAAGGATAGATACCACGTTCCGCAGTGGCCAGGGGAGAACATCCATTCATTGTCCATTTACATTCATTCATCAAGCGCGCAACGCTATGATAATTGGAAACGTTTTGTCTGAATCGAATACGTGCTGTCAAAAAAAACCATTTTTACGTTACAGGGAACACAAACAAATGAAGAGAGTTCACTCTGGCAGCGAAGACGAGCCTACTCATTCAGGTATGCTTAAAACTATTTTTTTAAGGTTATTTTGCAAAATGAATAATTTTCTTTTCAAATCTGCTTGCATTTTGAAGAGTGTTGTGCTCAGGAAATATGGATTAAGTATGATTGGAATTAGGAATCTGATTGCCTCACCCCCGTTCCACCATCACAGTTCGAGTCCCACTGATGAATTCCATCCTTTTGTCTGAATATCCCTCAAACCCGAACCTAGCGCTTTGTCGCTTTACCTCGTGTTTCAATATTCATACACCAAAGGACTAGTATCCTCTCCTCTGTCTTTCCCTTCGACTTACAATGTAGGTATTTTCAAGAGTACAGTGAATAGGTATTTATAGTGCGCCTTACCATCTAGGACTGCATTTTAGTTAACATTAGGTGAAATCGTGGTCAAGCATTCGCATAGAAAGTATAAAAAACACAACAAAAGCAGAAAGAAAATTAAAAAGAATTACGGTCTTTTTTGAGTGCAATAGCGATATGCAATATCGCAATTTCACCAACGGCAGATTGAGACAGACGGGACAGATGTACTTACAGAGTACCGTCAGATGAACGTTTTTACGTAATCGTTTCGTCACTTTATATATAAAAAAAACATTTTATATTGTTTTCCAGGTGAAGAAGACATAGCATTCATAGACGTAGCACCAAATTCAATGGCCAAGCTGCCAGAGAAGGGAATTCTTAAGAAGCATGGCTACGGTGCTGTGGATGGTAAGGACAAGTGGGGGGACGACTCCCAGTCCGAGCAGCTGGAAGCTGGCTCTCAATCTGATGGGCAGGAACCTTCTGTTGCCGTCGCCGATATGGAATACAAGTTTAAGGTAACCCTTAATTCATATTTATCCGTGTAAAACCATCGACCGTGCCGTACATAGTAACCGGCCAAGCTGAGGTTGTGTCGCGTTACTAGCAATAGAGATTCGGGCTAAGCGACCTAAGAGCTATACCACTTCTCAATCCGGTCAAAGCCAGCTTCTCTGGCAAACAAAGATGTAGGTTTCTTAAAAAAAATCTATATACTTTCAATTTAGTTAAAACTCACAATCTTTAACCTCAACAAATATTGCAATGCAATTCTCGCTAAGCTTATTAGGTCTCGCACACGAGTCCACCACATAATTTTTTTTAAGTACTGCAGAAAATTAAGTATTAGCTTATTAATTATTACATCTTTATGTTTCCATGTTTCAGGTCTCTAAGTAGTATTTTTTTTTATATTTTAAAGAAAATGGTAAATTGGCTCAAAAACTAATACAGATTTCCTACATTCTTCTTCACCGTTCATTGTACTTTATCTAGGGATCGACCACAGGTCCCCAGCGACCTATTAAGCTAACATGACTCTCACAAATAACAACGCCTGTTATGCAGGACTTGAACGGGTACCACGAGAATATCATCGTGGCACTCAAGACGGCAGCTGCCCAGCGAGCCAGCGGTCAGGTGGTGGTCGGTTCTGGAGACCTGCGCGCCCTCCAGGAGTACGAGTATAAGCGCGAACGGGCCCCCAGTGCTGAGAAGATACACGAAGCGGAGCTGAGACGGCAGAGAGGAGGTGACGATGAGGAAGACGAAGCCCCTCAGTGCGGTCCCATCAGGATTAGGAACCTGGAAGACTTGATCCGGCAACTAGAGCACCACTCCAGCCGGCATATGAGCCCGTCCGGTTCCGAGGATATTCGCATGTCGGAGACAGAGGCGGATAGGCATTACAGGATCGAGCCGGGGGAGGTGCCGCCGTGAGTATTTTGTTAGCACTTAGATGCGTGTGGGCTTCACTCATTCAACATTGTACGACTACAATCGAATCCTCGATGGCCTCTCCAAAAGCATGTGACTGAGCACGATACTCGGCCATTCTCATCTAGGTGATGGTCGCTCCGCCTAGTGTAAGTGGCGTCCTACTCCGCGTTTGCCCTCCGCGGTCGCCAATCAACTATGTTATATGTTCATTTCGTCCAACGGTTGTCCGTTTTGAGGCAGAGATGGCCGGCTCATTGCCAGTTCAATTTGCAATTTTTTCTCTGACTCATTCCTCACATTTTCCTTTAATTGTCGACATTTTTATTGATTATCTGATCCATTATACATATAGATTACACATACTATAGAAGCGCCCTGGGATTGTAATGCTAACGCGAGTTCAGTAACCGTCCAGGCCGTGGTCTTTCTACTCTCCTCTATTAGGTTGTTCCTAATAAAGGTTCATCCTAATCAGCGTAGATTCACCCTAAAAATACATATATTCGTATATGCTGCCACAAGAATAAACGAATCCCCACTCAATGAGCTTAGGATCATTACACGGCTCCCGACATCTGCTACAAAAGAACCCTCGGCGCAAGATAGTTGCACAAAGTTGCAATGTGTTAAAATGGTTCCATTTTATTCCAAATAAATCATGCCTTTATATTTTGCAGATTTTATCCACAACTTCTTATATATTATCTTATATTTACCCCTACTTAAGTATTTTAACGTCATTATAGACGTTGTCGGGGTCGCATTGGTGAGGAGGAGTCTCGGTTCGCGTACCCCCGCTTCCGCGGCAGCGCCCGCCACCACCCGGCCATGTACGCGGGCGGGCCGGCCGGCGCGGGCGGTCCCCTCATGCACGCAGGACACGTAGCACACGCGGGGCACGTGGCGCATGCAACGCACGGGCCGCACGCGCGCGCGCCGCCCGACGATGACGCCCTCTACGAGACGGCCGACGCGGAGAGGCTGCGTGATGCTCCCGACAGCGAAAGGTGAGCATAGTCAACTGAGTTTACTAGTTTGTAAAATGTTTTACACTTACCACATGGGTACTCCGTGTTACCCCAACCGCGCCTGGTCTTACCACCACCGATCATAAATGGACATACAATATCCACTGCTGGGCATCATGTAAACAGTATAAGGGCATGTTCCGCCAATTGGCCTTAGTGTTATGTAGATTTCCTCACGATATTCTCCTTCACCGCCGCCCGCGCGGTAAATCAACGCTTAAAATTGCAACAAACAAACTCATTGGTGCTGGCACTGGGAATCGAACTCCGATTGCTACACAACTTCAAGCGACCTTCCAGACCCTGGCCGGCTACCACGGCTCTCATTTATTACTTCTAATAATTTAATTTTATTCACTGTACAGTAACCTCCAAATTACCGCCCAAACGATAATGTTATACCACATTCCCACCCCATGACATATTTATTTTGCAACAAATAATTGGTGTCTACATTTACTCTACATATAACATTACATTTAGAATGGATTTGTTTCGTTGTCATTACAGATTTTGTTGTGAATTGACAATAACTATTTTGTGCAACAATGATGGTTTAGAATAGTGTATTGATTGATAATAACCCAGACATACATAACGTGCAATAACATTTTGAATGTGCTATTGCAATGTGCTGTTGTACACTCTAACAGTTTGATTACAGCTTCACCACACCGACACTGTCCTAGTACTCACCGGGCTCCAAGGCCTTATTCGTCCGTTGTCGTACAAAATTCTAACATAACTTGTAATCATTAATGAGACAACATTTAAATGATACAAAATTATATATAGAAATATTAACTAAAACCGACTTCATCAATGATTCAATTTAATGACTTCACGCGGACCTCCTTACTTTCTTTTCTGCCACTTATTACAAAAAATATTCTTATTTACGATTTTTATGAATTCCAATGTTTAATTAACCGTCGACCTATTCAAACAAGCATTTAAAAAAACCTCGTTTTTTGAAGTCTGTTAATAAATAAATGTCATATCGAATTGTATCAATTCTGAACTGATGGTAATTAGAGAAAGCATTTGACGGCATCTGATCGTAACGGAGTAGGGATAGGGCACAATTGGCGCTGAGACGCAAGGCCCGGGCGCCCGGCGACGTCGCGCCTCCACTGTCCCTTCCTCTTCTCTATCATTTTCTAGTGATGAATTTATTCAAGCTCAACAACAGTTAGCCCGGTGGGCGAGTGAAGAGGCGGTCCCGGCGGCGCGCGACTACTTCCCCTCGCCCGCGCCCAGCAGCGGCTCCGACGCGCGCCACGCGCCCGCCGCCTTCCCCGAGTACAACCACTGACCCCGACACCCCCCACTACATCCCCCGAGCTCCCCCGAACCGGACCCCACACGTAGACCGTTAGCACGGCACCTAGGCCGCGGTGCGACACGTACTTCGGTGAACTGTAAATATGATGCACATATATGAATATTATGACTGAAACTATAATATTGATGAAGCTAGTGTAAGGGCGGGGGCGCCGCCCGCGGCCGCGCCACGTTCAAATGTTTATATTCGTTCTAAAATCGATACGCTTTACCCTTATTATATGTTCGGCGGGCGCGGGCGGCGCAGCCCCGTGGCTGTAAGGTAGTTCTAAGGGACTTATCGTTTTGTGGACGTAGAGTAAGTGTTGTGCGGTGAATCCCGCGCGCCGAGCTCCCGCCCACTTCCAACGGCTCAACTAGCTTCCAATTTAGATAGGCGATTAACAAATTGAGCTAAATGTAATCCGTAAGCGAAGCTTTAATGTCTTAGTTTGGTGAGACGCGGACGGGCTCGGCCGCGTTACGGATTTGTGAGAGTTTTACAATTAAGTACTAAGTTTCCGAACGTTTGCGACGGAGTGGAGGGACAGAGTCGGTCGCGTTCACTCTGTTTCGCCTCTCCGAAACGACACGTCCAACTTCGCAACACGCCGTTTCTTAGGGTGCTCTCACACTGAGGTGATAATGTGTTATATAACGTTATAACGTTCTCGAAATGCTTTGTTAAAAAATGGTTATCTATATTTTTATGGCAATCGCTCAATCTCAACAATAACGTTTTGTTTGACAACTATTTGTAGTGAATGTGTTTATAAAATGTTTGATTATATATAAATAATTTAATATTTATGTATCATAATATTGTTGCTGGACGTTACGTAATGAACGCTATTTAATATTTTAAAACGTCAGTATTTGAGGACCCCTTCGCATTTTAAAAGGTAAAAATGACACCAAATTTAAATTTCGATCGAGAACTCTCTCAAGTCGAAAAACATAAAAAATAATTGTAATTCTAGTTTTGAAGTTTCTCGTATTAGGTCTCGCACCACCGTGCACTAGCAACTTTTATATATAGCCAATAACATACACAAACTCTAAATAGATAAATTACTGTGAATAAAGATTATTTCGACTTTGTCACAATATATATGATGTTTACGATTATATTGAATATTTAAACGAATTTATGACAGAATTTGAGAAAGGAATTCAGTTGAGTTGTTGTATAGTTTCTTCTGTTGTTTGTATTCAAACGAATTATGTGGTTATTGTTTCCATTGGGTTGTACGCTAGGCTAGGTGGCGCCGCCACAAATATTAACCGTAGTTTAAATTACAGTTAACGTATTAAATAGTGAACGTAATCCAGCCACACTCGGCTGCGGCGCGCGGTGTCGCGGCCGACGGTCGCGGTACGAATAAATTAATCCCATTAGAAACTCGTTACTATAATTAGAAATAGTTCTACTATCGCATACAGGGTAGTCGTGATCATCGTACTCTGTAGCCGGCCGCGCTGCCAGCGGTGCGGGTTCGATGCCGCTAACGACTAACGGACACTGCCTATTATGTTTTAAATAGAGAAGTGTAATGTTTTGATTATATTAAATAATGTTGTCCTTTACATAAGCAGCTAGTTGAATCGTACACGCCTCGTAATCACGAATTAATTTTTTAAAAAGTTGTCCTCAGTGTAAAAATAAAAGTCTAAAAACTCTTTCTAAACAAAACTAACATAATTTCAAAGTAATATGGAGTTTCCTTTAATTGTCAAACTTCCATTTTCGTTCTTGTTGCACGTCATCATGTCAAAATAATCTTTTCATTAAATGTAATTAGTGTGTAAGAAGGAAGTCATGTCGCGGTACATTAGCGTAAGAGCGAGCCGTTAAATCATTTCATTAGTATTTACACCAAATTTCTGTACGAAGTCGCCATGAACTCAGTAAGGGACAACTTATTGGTTAGCAAAAGAACCCGCATCGCATACCAAAGGACAGCATACTTCCAAGCGATTATCAACTTTATCGTCACATGGAATGTTTAATTGTGTAATGATAATCGCATGGAAGGCGCGCCGGCGGATGACGCGTGCGCGCGTTTACAAGCGCCGGACTTTTCTGTGCGGTCGTGGCCCGTATTATGAGGGCCCCTAAGAGTGATATTTCAAAGGATGCACAGATTGTACGTAGGCCTAACACGTCAATTGCGGACGGCGCGTACACCGCCATTGCTCAGGGCCGTGTTCCGGGCCACCGCGAGACGCCCAAAGAGGATCTATGCAATGCCCAAAGAGGATTTATGCAACGCCCAAAGAGAATCTATGCATCGCTCCCCTTACGCGTTTCGCCGTGGCCCGCCACAGCCGCGGATGGTCGTCGCCGATGGCTTCTCGATCGCTGCAGCTGAAGTCATGTCATTACCGAGTTGTGCGTGTTCCCATTTGTAAATGTGTGCGAGGCGTATCGGTCCATGATGAGTACACGGAGATTGTCTGTGTACTTGTGACAAATTAAAATATTGTGCGCCACCTAATCTTTGCGAGGTTATGCTATGTTTTTACAAATTGATCTGTCTGTTATATAATACGTTATCGATGTACACTTGACAGCTGGTATTGTATCTATAGTGAACTAATAAGTGTCAAAATGTAAGTTTCTTGAATGTTAAAGTAATTAGTATGGAGGATATCTTGTAACTGGTATGTATAGTTAATAATGCAATTAGTAATTATTGAAAAAAAATTGTAGTTATACGAGTCGAGTCAATGTTTGTTAATATTCAAAATAGGAAACGTCTAACCCGTTACGTTTTCATTTAACAGTTTTTTTAACGTACGGACTTTTTATAGTCGTTATTTTTCGTAAAATCTGTAGAGTGTTTCATTTTGAACTTACGGTCCGGAAACGTGGTAAAGGTGATAAAAATGGAATTGAAACTTCTTTGACAATTCAATTTTGATTAAAAATTAATTATGCTTTGTGGAAATCGTTTCTTTTGAGTCGCATTTACAAGTCACAGTCAAATTCAGTTTTGAAATTTTATTCCCGTACAAAGAGGTTTCACTGGAAAAATTAAATTGTTTTCATACTGTTTAATTTATATTAATATATATTTAAAAATTGTTTAGTAAAATTGCATGACTTCAGAAGCGATTACGTTTGTAAATGTTTAAACTGTTCAAGTGACAGCACACGTTTTGACTAAGGCCTGTGGGAGAGTGACAGCTGCAAGACTATCAAAATTGACAGCTCCAGTAGTTTCTGTCACTGTCGTTTCGAGTCCGGGACGCACGCAGATAATTTTAAGCTTTTAGAGGAACGCGATGTAGTAAATGATTGCTCAATATATGTGACGGCGACGAGCATCCGCGGGCGCAGGACACGCCGAACTAACTATATTAGAGATTTAAATGTTAAGCGATATTATATGTAATATAAAAATACGAATTTTAAACAAAAAAAATACACGTTGAAACGTTGTGTCATTTTCCGTTATTATTTCGGTCCTTGTAAATATAATTAATGTATGATTTACTAAATGAATGTAACATATTATTAATGAATGAAAATAGATGAACAGAAATTTTATCGGCTTGTTTTATTTACAAACTCTTTCCTTAACTCGTTTTTTAAATTTAAAATATAAATAGAATTTTAAATATCACAATGTTGTGATGTTTTAAAGTAAAAAGAGAGATTTGGAATAAGGACATTAAATGTTGTTTGCCGATGCCTTTTCTCTCTCTATCAATTTAAAAAAAACTCAGCTGCTAGGTCTTTTATTTCACTTTAAAATAAAGAAATATAGTGTTAGCTGGCAACACATGGCACCCAGCGATTGTTATGCATAATAACTACTTCCAATGATATCTTAGTGGAGGACGCGCAGTTGTCACGGCATTCGTTAAAATAATTCGTTGTACAACGTTACGCTGACTCAATAAAGCGAGTGTACTAGTTATTGGAATATTTCATTTCACAAAACCTACAAGATATTACAATAGATAGATTCATTTACCTTATTCAACAACATTTCAATGCCTTTATCACAAATCTCTCTTTTTTTACTTATAATTATAATATATAGTATTACATATTTACGATCAAACAAGTAGCAGTAAATGGGGTAGCAAACGACTAAATGCCTTAAATCAACCGATTACATGGACATCTGTCAACCACGTCGGGGACCACATGGCGCTTTGAAATACGAGAGGATGTTAAGAGGAACATTTTTTTTCAGAAATATTACTAACAATCTCGTTAATCTTTCCAACTAAGCCTAAGCTTGTGCTAGGACATGGTTCACGGCAATAGTCGAATGGTGGATTCGAACCCACGACCTTACGATTCGCAGGCCGTACCCTAAACCATTAGGCTATTGACGCTTCTAAATTTATATAGTTAAAATTCTATATATATATATACATATATATATAGCTTGTAAACATTGAGAAGTAAGTAGTATAGTAACTGTGACAATGAATTACGAACAAAACTATTACATAACAAAGATAGCTTGAAAGCAGTTGTTAAAATATGCTTCGTAGAGAATTATCTCTGAGATTTATTTTTACCCAGTAACATCGGTACTTTCACTTTTCCTTCTTATCAGAAACTTGGCGAAGTCATCTTTTTCTGGATCGAAGACAGTTTTCTTATCACACTGCGCCGTGGCAGCAGCCTGATGTATTTGATCGCCAAACGCTTTCACGTCTTCTTTCAGTAGCTCCACCATATATTTCCGTGATTCCATGATGATAAAGGCATCATCCCTCGCCATAGACCAAACACTGGGTTTTACACGTGGAAGCATATTCTGGCCGACGAACACACCGTGGAACAATCCTTGGAACGGTGGCTTATGAGGATATTGATCTAATGCAGACAGGGATAGAAAATGGACTTTACCATAATCAACATTGATGTACGTCTCACGGTCTTCCCTTAGAAGTAGCGGAGCTTCGGGTGTGCTCTCCGAGATCTTAGCATCGAGTTCGCTCATCACCACTAAACCTAAATTCTTTTCATCGCTCAAGTTCATCAAATCTGTGTCAAACTTCTGATGATTTTCAACCTCGTATAGCATCCGCATGACGTTCCGCTCCGAGATATCCGTTGCTCGCTTAAAGTTAGCGCCGTGGCTGGAACGCGTCATGTCCTTGTCCTCACAATCCAAGCCATACGCGATGTATGGCGACGTCACAATATCACCAAGATATCCTCGATGCAGATATCTTTCTCCACACTTGTAGACTCCAGCCGATAAGGTCACATTAGGACGGCACACTTCCGTTTCTAGCCAGGTAAAAGCCACCCCATGCTCCCGAAAATGCTTATACTCCTGAAAACAGACTTGCTTCGCTAATTCCTTTAGACGCATATGGTAGTCCCAATCGAAAACTCCTGTTCTCGTATCGTACCGTAGTCCGAGGCTATGCCTCACTCGGTGCTCCCAAAGTTCGCATGCATTGAACTGATTGGTGTTTCCCTTTGTCCAAAAATTAAAAAGATTTTCCATGTAGTCTCGTTCACGATATTTCATCTGATCTATAGATATGCATGGTAGGAGACAGCTCATATATTCAGCATTAGTAACCATTCCTATCAATTGGCGAGCCTTGGCTGTAACATACCTGGATGTAGTCGGTCTAAGAAGAAGATTTCCGTACACTTCAAGGAGCCGCCTGGTCTTCTCTAGCAGTCCGCATCTCGTTGTTCGCTCCAAGGCGAGGGACATGAGTAGAAGCTGCCTGGCGATGAGTTCAGGACACCCGTCAACAACAAATATATTCATGTAGCGTCTTGTATAACGATAGGCTTGGGCTAGAGTCTTGATAAGGTGTCGCGCGTCGCAGCCGCCGATGACGAGGAAATTGAGCTCGTAAGAGTTTTCATCGCCATGTCTCAAGTACTCCTCTTGCAAATCCAGAGCAGGGCTCACTCCCCAGAACATGTTCGTCTTATTACACTGGCGATCGTCAGAGAAATGATAGACCTGTCAATATCATGGCAACGTAAACAACCGGTGAAGCGTATGCAGTAGGGGGTTGCTATGGAGACGGGCTATTTACGACTGTACGTGAGAATACGTCGTTCGCCTTTCTAATTTAAACATGACCTGATTATCTAAAAACCCACTGGAACGTTAATATAATTATTAAATAAAGGTAGAAAATGTTATATTTATAGGGTATGATTTAATACATCCTTGTAATGAGACATTATTTGACTAGAGATATTACGATAACTAGAGATGGCACACGGAACGACACTTTTATTTTTTAATAAAACCTTTTAAAATTTGTTTATACTGAAAATATTATTGCAAGTTATGGTTGATTACATAATATTTTATAATTTTAAAATAGATAATTTCCTTTATTGTGATTTAATCTATTATATTTACGCGCGGACATAAACAATAAAGTACTAACTTTATTTATTAAAACGGTAAAATCTTGTGCCCAACAGTGGACATGACACTTTGGGATAACGCTACATCTAAATTATAACCAAATGTTTGTTAAGAACAATAAAACTAGTGAAATTTATTATTTTTTATTTAACTTATCTTTTAATAATACCTTATACTAGCCGGCTTAGTATACTGTGCTTAGTAGCATATAAGGTTACGTCTTTTTAAGTTAACTGGAGTAGACAGAGTCCGCAACGGCCTATCGCTATACACCGGGCATAAATTTCAGTCAGTGATTTTTGTACTTGAGAAATTGGAAACTCATTCGTACAAGCAAACTGGGTCTCGAATCAATCCAAGTGTGACAACAATATCTTCAGTTTAAACTAATTTGTTCATAGATAATAAATATTTACAACTCTCATTCTCACCAGGAAACACTAATAAAACTATAAGGATAAATAAGTTAATTATATAATCAGGTAATCACTTACATTTTACTTGTTGAACTTTAATGGACTCCATCAAGTTCAATAGGAATTCAAATTGTGTATTGCCATCGCACGACGTGATGACTGGTAATGGTAAACAAATCAATGGTTCCAATATTAAAGGGCACTTTTGATTCAGAATCCTAATGCATCTTTAGTACCAGCCCAAGCCAAGCCTCCTTGAACTAAGCTTGTTACTGTGACCTTGTGCTAAGTTACTTGTAACCAGACCTGTACTCCTGGACTCGTAGACTAAGGCTACGGTATCCTCGGCTTGTCGAAAGGGAGACTAAAAGGAATTTCGGGTTCACTCGGCGACAAGGGTACACCCTTGTCGCCCAGTGAACCCAAGTCGTCCGCTTAAATGGACCCCGAAAGAAGGCGACATCGGCTGGCTCGTATCGAATTGAACCGCTTGCACAGTGCCAGGCCAGGGGGGAGGGCCTGCCTCCCTCTCCCTCGGGACGTCCTCTCTGATAGCACAGTGGAGAGGGGCTCCAGTGCGTTGCTCTGGAGATCCCGGAGCCCCTCACCATGCACCGAGGAAGGGCCAACGGGGTTTTAATTGGTAAGAACCCCACATATCGTGTTGAAGATTTCCCCAAGTTAACAAAAAAAAGTTACTCGTAACAGCTATTCAGGCTTTTATATTTACAAAGCAAGTGCTTGACCATGATCCTACCTGATGATAAGTGGAAATGTCCTGGATGGTAAGGCGCACTACTAAATGCCTATTTAGTAGCTAACGTAACTCTTGTAACCACTCTCACTCACGTTGTAATCAGAGGGAAAAACAGACGCGAGGAACCTTTTCCAGTCAATTACTGTACGAATAATGAAAGACGAAGCAAAGGTCTTCGTTCGGATTTGAAGGATATTCACAACAAATGCGTGATTTCAATTCCAGTGCGTCTTGAAATCTAATAGTGAAACGGAGACGGGGGAATTAGATCATCACCTAACTCTCGAAAATGTAATCAGTAAAACACTGAAAGGCAAGCCATCTAGAGGCTCCTAAAAGATCCCAATATTTCATAATAAAACAGAAAATATAACAAGAATTACAGATACCGTATCCGATAATCGTAGTCAATAAGACTATGATTATCGAATATTATCAATTTGTTCCGACATTTGCAATCATATAGTCAAAAAGTCAACAAATATCACTTTGTAACAGAACTTAGCAGTACTTTAAGGAATTTCTTTATTAGAACAATCAGAAGGTTTGGTCACCTCATAACATAGCTTTTTACTCTCAAATCCCTTAATAACAATAGCCTCAATAAATGTTTAGGCGTACAATACAAATCTGTCCTAATTTTATTTCTTCGTTTCTTCATCATTTTTATCTCTTTTTGTGACTACACGTTTCTACACGTTTTTGTATTAGTGTTAAATCCTCAGAGAATTGTACATAGATATTGGATATCTAAACTCAAAAATAACATCAATTCGTTTACAATTTGTATCTTATTTTCTATCGATTTTATTTCTAGATAGATTTTAAAGAATCTTTTTTTTATGAATCCTTAACTACCGCAGAAATATGACATAATTTGAAGTTAATACTATCGATTTCTTGTTATTTTTTAAGATTCTGAAGAACAACTTTGAAGGCATTTCACAATTAATTGAATCAAAAATTGTATACAAAGTTTTTAACTAAACTATATGCTGTTTTACAATTCTATAAGTCTTGACATTGTGACGCTGCCTCTTGTAGAAGGAAAGACTTTGATTATCAAATTATGGCAGAGTAATTAATGCGACTTGAAATTTAGTTGAAATGGGATGATGTTTTATCGTTGTTTTAATATGGAGTGAGCTACCAATTTTCTTTGAAAATTGAAAAAAATGACGTGCTCTCAAGTATAGGACTAGATTTGACTACGATTACTAAAAGTAACAAAGGCTAAATTCTAACATTACAACGTTTGCTCTCATCATTTCATCCTTCGTTTAGACATGTGTCAAGAAAATCTAGATTCATCTGGAGAAGACAACGACCTAGGTTTAGAATTCTTCGTGTCCAATCCAACAGCGTTACCCCTCCAGCCGGGACCGGTGCTACGATTTGAGTAAGTGGAAGAAGTAACTGGAACTTTACGGGTTTGTTTGATCTTCAATTTATTCAACCATAAATCTCTAGTCTTTTTATTTCCCAAAACAAAGAATAAAAATAGAATAAAGCCTTGGAAAGTAACTGTCAAAGTGAAAAGGTATGCAGCGACAACGTTGAAGGCAAACAAACCGAAGATCCAAGGTAATCCAAATAGAAATACCAGCAAGCAACTGACAGAGGCGCATCGCAAAGCCTCATTAGAATCTCCATGCCTCTGGATCCTTCTAGAAGCGAACACGGAACGGACTATCAAACAAAATAGTGTCCAGTTAGCTAGCAACATGATAGCTATAGGGGCATATACTGCAAGCCATAGAGCTAGACCAGAAGGATAACAAAAGGCACCACTCGGTGTCTTCTCCTCGAACCGTCCCGCGTACGAATGAGGGTCGACTGAGAGAAGAATTCCGACAACAGCGCAAGGTGCTCCCCAGGAAAATGCCGACGCCCTCAGCAACTTATGAGAAGCATCACGAGTGAATACTAATACCAGTCTTCTATAGGACAAAACGGCAGCAACTAACATCCAACAAAAAGACGCTAAGACGGAATAGTGAAGGGCAACCCCAACCAACATACAGCCAACGTTATACTGATCGAACTTCGTGTACACCACAATTAAGAAACAAACGATAAGGAGAAATACCGCTATACAGAGCTGAAGCCAGATCTTATTACTGTAGTCTCTTCTCCAAGTCCTAAATATGGCGGCCGTTAATCCGACCATGAAAAGACCGAAAATTGAAATACAGCATCCAATAACAGATAATAGCTCCAAGACATCTTCGTTCCGTTGTGAGAACACGGGTCTCGGTATGAGAACTTCGGCGAAGTGGGTGAGATGATTGCATCTGCAGGTGTCCATCAGCCCTGGTTGGGAGGCTCTTATGAAAGTGCAGCCTTCTTGTGACCAGTATCCGGTGCCGTCGTCGAAGAAGTGCCAGTAGGCGCATGCGCGACTTAAGTTCCGGTCTGGGTCGCTCGTTAGTGGATTGATATGGATGTCGACTACCTGAGGAACATATATGGAAATAATGTCTTAATAGTCCGTAGTAAAAGCTGTAAATAATGAGATACAAATTTTAATTTCCTGTGTCTTTGAGTGTTGCAACCGCACTTTATTGAGGTTTGTTGTAGAGAGTCAAGCACAACTTTATCAGGTTTAGAAAGTACCGTACAATGTGTTCGGCATTTTAATACCATGCGCTTAATTACGACAAAACTGATTAACAATCTAACCATTCGTTAGGTGCAATTTATAGAGCTACACATACTATCAAAATAGATACATTAAAAATACCCTTTTTTGGAAAAAAATGGGTGCATGTACTTTATGCACGAGCGTGAGAAGTTGTACTTCACCATTATTAAAAAAATCACAAATTAATTTAAAACCTTTTTTTTTAAGTCGGTTAGTAACAGGTTTCTATCCCAGTGGAAGGACATGCGTACATGAATTTGAGAATTTATTAGAGATAGCTTTATTTTCGAACAGTGAACCGCGGTAGCTTTACGTCCTGACAATCACATCATGCTGAATAGTACACTTTTAAATTAATAATAGCGCCATCTATCTAAACTAGTTGACACTAATACTATGAAACGCGCTTAAAGAAGTGTACAGCTTCAACCTTTTACTTTTGTGTTACAGTCTTGAAATTTCACTCTCATTATTTTGTCATTATGCGCCTAAAGAAGTATTACTTCAATAAGTTCTGAGCCTGAGTCCCATCCTAACACTATTCGTCAAAAACGTCCTTCTCTACTGACCTCTCCATTTTCAAATTTAGTAAGGTCCTCCACATTCACACTGAGAACTCGGCTGTTCACGGAGAAGCGTTCGTGGTTGGAAAGGAACGCTCTGTCGTTCCTGAACACGACAAAACTGATGCGGCGTGAGGACTCTGTCACTGACTGCGGCAGGTGCACCACGGCTTCGTTGTCTTCATTGTTGAGCGTTGAGGCGTTGAGTTCTTCTGGAAATTTCAACATTGTCAATAAACAAATAAACGATAAAATTTACAAGTTACAAACCGACTTCAAATATAATCGAAACGATAAAAGCTATCACGCAGAGAAGCCCTCTCTGTATTTCCGAAGGTATCTTATCGTAGGAATATTACGAAATAGAATTGATCGGAACCTAACCAAACATTCATCAAACTGCTCATAAAGTGCATCCTTTCCAATAAAATATGAATGATCGATATCGGTTGGTGTGTAACTGAGTTATTCGTCCATTAGTGGCGCACAAACTTGATGAAAATTTAACAATTATATAGTTTTCTCATGGATGCCATTGTCAGAATTGGACCAAATTGAAATGGAACCACATGGGAACCACCAGCTTTCAAACAAAAAGAATCATTAAAATCAATCAAAATACAAACAAATTGAGAACCTCCTTCTTTTTTTAAAAGTCGTTTAAAAATGGATCCACTATCAAACACTACCTCTATCATTCATCACTGCCACTCATTGCTCGAAGACAACCATATATAATCTCCAGTATTATATCTGGTTGTCTTCGAGTATATCTCGATATTTTTTTTGGACGAACTAACACAGTTGGCCAGAGAAGCTGGCCTTTACTGCTTCACCGGATTGAGAGGTAGCATAGCTCTTAGGTCGCTTAGCCTAAATCTCTGCACTGGAGCTCGACATTCGGACCGCCATAAGAAGAAACGAGAAAGAGCCGTGTGGAGGCAGTTCGTCGACATCGATGAAGGCATTTCAGAATGAGGAAGACCTTCAGAAATAAGATAATAAAAAAGAATCAAAGATACGTATATATAACTTCATATAAGACTGTTTACTCTTTGAATTCAACTTCTTACCACAACGTAAGTCGTGGTGCTTCTCACTTTCATCTTAAACAGATACTATTATATGTATCTCTTGTCTACGATCACCCTGTATGGAAGCATTAATAGTTTGTTTAACCTGAAAGCAGTTCGAAGGAGTTTTTATTGAAACTGGTTCCGTTACTCGTAGCGATTCTCAATCCACGGACGGGGTTGTCGGGCTGCGCATCAGCCATCACCAGTGCGATGTTGCCTCTCACAGCAGATGCGCTACCCGTCCCATTTAGATACACTGCTGAGCCCAGTTTGTCTAGCAAGTGGAGCAATTCACCGGGAATATCAAGTTGGTCTTCCACATTCAGTAGATCATCTACCTGCAAACAATGGATTGGTACATCTAATTTCAATGCAGTTAGACTGGCAATTGTACTATCTGAACTATTTTTGTACTAAGATACAAATAAGCTATAATTTCTTTAATTTTACGCGTCTAAAAAAATACGTCTACGTATTTCAAAAGAATACAGTTACTGTCATAGAGTAAGTTCTAGCTTATTATTTTAACCAAGTCGGTGACTTACCTGATTAAAGACCTGATCGATATTCTCCACTAGTATAGGTGATGTATCGTTATTCAACAGCCGATCAAGATCTTCTAGAACTTGCTGCAATTGTTCCTCGGGCTAGAATAAAAATATGTAAGGTAAGAAAACGAAGAATGTTGTTTTAACATTAACTATAGATATCGAGATAAACATCGAAATCTAAGTAAGTCAGATCGCCTTTGTAACTGCAGTTTACAATTTGAGAAGTAGCCATACGGCAACCATTACCAGTCTGATCCGAAGTGGTCTGAGAGAGCCAAATAATTACACTATTACTTCTTATCGAGCATCCTTTACACAACTTTGTAATTGTAAGACAACTTTGCATTTTGAATAGACGGAAATGAGGGACATGTGATCCTTTATTAATACAACAACTCTTGATAATAGATTAGTAGTGTAAGTGAAGTCTCTATCATAAGTGTTTGTGAACGGCGGAATGATATTCAATATCAGGCAAGTCGTATCTGTTGTTCCTTTTCCCATAAAAAATCCATCATTAAATACAGAGTCCAGGCCCGTCCAGCAGTAAATGTTATGACGGAAATTATGATGATGATGACTTAGGAAAATTTGCATAAATGCGCAGCAATTTTTAGGCCAAGAGTCTCCCGCCTTATTCGATTTAAAATATTCCTCGGCATGAAAACATCAGTCGTAAGTTACATACTATATATATTAAGTGTAGGTATTCTGCGATAAAGCCATGCTACACACAAACTACTTACCGGTACAGTAGTTGGTAGTCCAGTAGTCGTCGTGACTGTTGTTTGTTCCGTTGTATCAGTGGTTGGACAATTCGTAGTAGTCGGCAGAGTTTCCGTGCTAACCACATCAGTTGTTTTCTCCGTCTGGTACTCTGTGGTCGACGGTGTTGTGGTCGATGTGGTTGGTCGCGGTCTATGGTATTCGGTGGACTCCTCGGAACTTTCGCTGCTAGCATCACGCATCTGTGTTGCATGGTCGCGTGTCTATAATGCGGTTTAGTATAGTGTAAGTTAGTTAAAGCGCGTGCATTGCTCACATTCAATTATTAGATGCGTTATCTTTGACTTTTCTTTACTTTCTACCTTCAAACAGTGATGTGCTTTTATTACCATGGTCTTTGTTCAACGAGCTAGTATTGAAGAGCTTTTGTAACATACCATTTTATAGTTTCAGGGAATGGACGAAGAATTTTGTATCAAAATTCTCGATTCCATCAGAACAAATATTAAAGTGCAAATGTTATTTTATACCAAAGTGAATTAAACACATACAACATGCGTGAATATTTTTCAAATGTACTCACTGTAGCTCTCGCTATTATTGTAGGCATAAGTTCTGTTACTGATTCTTCTGGGAATCTTCGCTCCCGAACGCTCAAAGTCGTGTAAGCCATGACGGGGGCCTGCGTGGTACAACCTTCAGCAGCCGTTGTCACCCACTGCACGCCTTCATTGAAATCTCCAATGCATTGATACGTCCGACAGCCGGGAGTCGTTATTGATTCACCTGAAATATTTTAAAATATTTAAATATTAACCAAATAATGACATCGGATTTACAATGTAATGTATAATTAAATTCCGAATCTGCGCTGTTGACCAAAATCTGTATTTTCTTTGTATAAAGTCGGGGGTTTTGAGAGGGGAGCGAACAATTAGGTCGCTCCCGGCCACTTACTCAAATTGAATCATAGTTTACTTTACTTTGCGTTCTGTAAGGTATGTAAGTAGTTCACGTGCTAAATTACTCATGATAGAGGTTAAGGCTGCGTTTTAAGATATTCCAGATCGACCAGCTCTTAATCCTATGAAAAAACCTAATATTAAGTAGAAAAACTGTCTAACAAACAAAACAAATAAAACGGTACTTATATTATTACTCGGAAATCAATTTACACGATAAGCTAATTGTGTATCTTTTTCTATCAATGGAATTGGATCAATTACCTCCAACCTCCTATTAATAAACAATCTTTTACGCAATGTCACAAGGATATTGGAACATCCTTGTTAATAGACGACTAAGAACATTACGAAGTTTATCTGTCGCAATAAAAACAAACAAACATTTAATCATACACATTCAATCGGGGTACAATATAGACGTGATATTTTAATTGTTGTTGTTAATTGTTTAGTTTTCTAATATCTGTATGGAGAAGCCCAGTATACTGGAATGTACTAGCTTAATTTTTATGTAAACCATACATAGAGCAGGAGCAACTAAAACAATCAACTAACACTCAGTCAAGACAATACAAAACAGTCACTATTTTAATAAAAGGATTTGCGATCGTATTTGAGAAAACCCTCACCTTCCAGTCAGACTTGATAAGCAAAAATTAACAAACTCATTTTTATTTTTACTTTATCATTAAAACAATATAATATGGAAGCTGACCATACTAACGTTGTTGGGTTATTTCAATTGAAACGAAAAGCAATGCAAATCGAGAGAAGCAACCAATCTTAAAGGTTTCAGTTATACTGGCTCCTAATTTAGGTGTTCTCGTGAATACTAATCTAATTGACCCACTTGTGACCATCGTTGAGATCAAAGGTCAGAAGGTGAGACAGGATGCGATGTTAATTGTCATTGTACGCTATGAGTGTGAAGTGAATATTTAGCATTAGTCATTTTGTTATCAACTCTTTATGTTTAAGACATTATATAATGTCATAGGAAATTCATTGACACGACAAAAAGGATTATGAATCAACACGAGTGAATCAATTATAAGGTTAAATTAACCGAATTTTAATATAAATTGAACTATACCCATTTTTAAAGTAGGCACCGTATCAAATCCCTTGCAATAAAAGGCTGGCTTCATAAACTCGACTTCCATATCGTCCCACCAACCAGGCATTACAGGCATCATTTCAGAATTCAATTCAATATGGAGCAACGCCGACCTGCCGTCCAAATACAACCTTTTTATTTTGGAATTACGTATAATTTCCTTTTCCTTCCAATCCAATCCCGGAGTCACATCCTTGAACTGTTTGAGGATTTTCTGAGTTTCATTGGAGTACAACGCCTCCTCGCCGTAAATTTGTGTGTATTTCGTTCGATAGTACACGTACTCCCTCAGCCTCTTCAGCCACAGCCTGTACATCTTTTCTAAATTCTCGAAATTGTATCTTTTCCTCAGTCGTATCTTCGTTGCGTACACGTTCCTCACTGCTTGCTTCTCTCTGATGAATAGCACCTTATTGGACTCTGCCACTTCATAGATATCTGTGTCTGTATGGACGCACCAGTAATATCCGTCTGTTATTGGTTTGAGTTCAAACAAATTTGCGTCGTCCTGCCGGTGCACTTTGATCCTCGTTGGATAGTGTATCACAGAGTCGGAGAAGCAATAAACGTCGCTTTCTCGTAATGTATCGTTCACTACCAAAGTCAATTTATTGTCCCTGTTATGTGGAAGAGATTAGAGATTAGCAATTACATATTATGTTAATATTAAGCATAGGATCATCGCATTAATCGTATAACTTATATAAAAGGTAGTAAATGAAATTAATGCCGTTATGGAAACTATATTTTTTTACTAAAACCAAAACGAACTTAATTTGTCATCTTCGATTTTCAGGAGTTCCTCGATATGTAAGATAAAAATGATGGAATTCCGAGTCCAACAATGCAAATAAAATGAAAACCGGACGCCTTGAAAATATCCTCTTTGCACAAAAAATATTGCTAAAATTGCTTTATGTTATGAGGTAACGAAAATTAAAAGAAAATACTACAAAGTCGTTTAACCCTTTGAATTCAGATAAAATTGTGTATTTTTCACTAATTCTTGAGTCAGTTTGAAATATATAGCAGTTACCACCTGTATCTAAGAAGTCTCTCCCCTTTCCCCTTTTTATACATTCCTTTTTAAGGTCTGGTGCTCCTGTCAATTCGCGGCGATGATCACTTAACACCTGGAAACCGCTAATATTTCTTTCTCCTTCTTCCCTATGAAATATGACTCTAAATAAAAAGTGAGTTTATCCAGAGCTTACATATCTATGGTCACGTTCATGGAGATGTTCTTCCTCTGGATGGCTCTCTCGCATATCACATCGTAGAATATATAGGAACTGTTGACCAGATACCAGAAATCGTCGTGAAGTGCGCCGTACAACGTATCCGATGAGTGCACGTTATCTTCAAAATTCCATTCTGCCTCCGGTATCTGCGTTGTGGAAATAAAGTAAGATATCAAATTTAAAGTAATGTAGTGCTTGTACCTACTTTAATGTAGGGAAGGGATTAGGAATGGCTGATAGCTGAAAAAGTAAGAGAGAAAAAATATAAAAATCTAGTAATATTTCTTTTTTTTCATGAAATATTACTAACATTCTTATTAACAATTCCAAATAAGCTTAAGCTTATTAAGCTTGTGCTAGGAGATGGTCCACGTCAATTGTCGAATGATGGATTCGAATTTACGACCTTACGATTCGCAGACCGTACCCTTTAAGTTATAGACGCTTAAACCTTTAGGTTATAGACGCAATAAATTGGCATACATGCGGTCTTAGATTTAAAATCTATTAACACATCGAGCAGTTTATACAGGTTTATATAGTCTATTTATTAATCAAATATATTACGGGCTGTACAAGACCATGGCACAAAATAAGTATAACATTAGCGTGTAGGTGACACGAACCTATAAGATTTCACCAACTAGAATGTGTTCTACGCTGCCAAAAAAATTTCATTTGAAAAATCCACGGTGTAGAGATGCGCTAGTTAAGAAATATGCCATGACTCTGAATGACACCCACAATGTAATCGGAAGGAGACAAATAATACAGGAAAAATAAATACGGGAAATAGTCATGAAAATAAGTACTGAAATTGAAATAAGTATCTTTATTGATATAAAGTTAAGATTTCCCACTTATCATTGTAAAATAGACTTTTATTAGTTAACTTAGTATAAATTGTTGGTGTCGAAATGC
Organism: Meandrusa payeni; assembly: GCA_029286785.1. Lineage (NCBI taxonomy): Eukaryota > Metazoa > Arthropoda > Insecta > Lepidoptera > Papilionidae > Meandrusa > Meandrusa payeni. The sequence goes on along the minus strand of JAGSMX010000006.1, from coordinate 15,984,139 downwards.
TGACATACGACCGTCATAAAAAATGACATACGATTACTAACTGTCCAGGTTATATCATGTTAACTGGCTGAAAATCAGCAGTGTTGATACACATTAAATGCTAAGCTTTGTTATATTTTTTCTGACAAATAAGTATACTACTGTATATCATATATATACGTATATATATACGTCATTAAAGATATTATGAAAAGTGGTGTTATTGTAATTATGAATGAAAGTTAGACATTACCTCATAATGGTCATCTTCAGCATCATAACGTAACAAAGAGAAGTCAGAGCTCATGATCACGCCGAGCGGGTACGTCCGGTTGTACCCCGCCGCTCGGAACATAGGGTTGTTCGCATTCCTCCAGCCTCTGTTCAAAATGGAACCGCCGTTCTTCTCACAGAGCTCCTGCGCCTGTCTCCACGTCGCCCTGACAGGACCACCGCCCACACCAGTCAGGACTGAAAGACATGTCGACCTTGCGCCCGAGAACCTCCAAGATTCCCACAAACCACCACAGCCGTCGTCGGTCATTTCATCTTCATCAGGGTAAGGCTTTACGAAGCAATACCTGTAATGTTTTTCATCGCACTTCGTTGCTGTAAAGTTACTGACTGGATCTATCACCAGGCATAGGTCTTCGTCTAGGCCCAGGTCAGGGTTGTAGTTAACGTCATAAGTTGATAACAAAAGACGGCCGATCGTGCTGGAATAAGACCAATCTATAAAAGGTCCTCCAGGGTACAGAGTCCTGTATTCGGTCCATAGTATCGTATTGGGATCTGATATATTCAATCTATTAAACAATGCCGAAGTATAAAGGTTGCCAACGCAATCGTCAAACGCATCGGCAAACACTTCGGGACCTTTTCTTCTATAACATATCGCTTCCTCTTTCTGTTTCGTGTCGGCTAGCGTAAAGCCTACAGGACATGCTGGAGTCTTCCTTTGTTTCTTCCCGTTCACCTCAGCGATGCTTATCCAAATTACAAAGACTACCTGTACGGCTTTTCTAATGGATGACCACCGCAGGATCATCTGGAAGAAAAAAAAAAATTTAAACGCTAAAAATTAACCATGAAAAGGGAAGGCAGAGACAGCAAGCCACCTCAATATATGTACCACTGGCACATGTTCTACCAATTCAGATACGTGTTAGATAAGTAATCGGTCCCGAAAACTCTATCGATATTCTGACTAAGACGTTATTGAAAATTTAACTAATTCTCGTCCCTTTCTTATTCTCTTGTCAACACCCTTTTTCAAAATGTCTAATTATACTATGAATTTTAATTGATGTATATGCAATGATATTACTTTTAATATAATTGCATATATGCATAATTCGTGAGACTGCATACGAAGCTGTAGCGCTGACAACAGCAGCATGGATTTTTTTAAAAATTAAAAACCTTTTTTTTTCACATTACCACACACACACAAGCAAGTTTTTATGTGGTACCGGAATTATGGCGTACTTACCGCACGAGAAAGAACCTCTGTAACAGATATTAAACGATAAACATTGCCATATCTTTACCTTTTTCACAGCAGCCTAATAAAATAAATTAAGTATATATTATATAATCTGGCAATCGCGTGTCACTATTTCATTAATCAAAGCTTGCTAGATATTATCATTATTAAATTGTTTTCAGGTTTTTTAAAGCTATTAGTGTAGACAGCTTATTGCTTTGTTGAATTTATGCTGCTATAATTTCTAGTATGCTTTCTTTCTGATATGTGAGTCAACATATATAAGCCGATTTTTTGTGACGAACCTACACGGATTAGCTAGATTAGACAGACTTTGGCTGTTTCACCGGATTGAGAGGTGGCATAGCTCTTAGATCTCTTAGCCTTAACCTCGAAGCCGCTCCAAAAAGAACGAACATATTAAGGGAACACACCGGGCATGTACGCGATATTACATCTGAAAGAAGATAAATTAGAAGTACTAAATGAAAATCTCAACCTACCCTTTGTCAATTTGTTTCATAAACACGGGGATGTTTCGGGAAATGAACACGTTACACGTGAAATTAAGTGCGGATATCTGCCCGATCCGCTTGCTATCTTATCGAGTTAACAAACAGTCCGAGATAATACCAATCGCCACTTCACTGTATTGCCGATATTCGGACATTATCGTCTCTGATTCGCGCCGAACCTGGGACTCCTATTGCAAGCTACGTATGTGACATACATATGTCTAAAACAAGGAGTGAAATATTTTGTATTCTATAACATTGAGTTGACGTCCTGTGATGTAAATCCAAGTAAATCCTTACTAAAAGTAAAAATAAAAATACTAGAGCATCAAAAATAAATTTGTTTTTAACTGACTACATAAAAAGAGGTTTTTAATTCGACTGTATTTTTCTGTTCGTACTTTCGTAACACAGGCATTTTTTAACCGATTTTATTTGGTTTTCTTATTTCCAAAGTTTGTCAAAAATACAAAATATGTGAGTAAATGTAAGTAGGATCTAATTCCTAACAAATTTAAATGACATATACAATTTTGTTCCAGTGTTAACATAGAAACAAGGCACCGAAACAATAAAAATCAAACATAAATAAAATATAAAACAATAACTAACAGCGTTGCGAGTGTAAGCGCGGACGAGTGTTAGAATGTGGTCTGTTATATTATATAAACAGAAACCTAATGCATAAAATATTATGTAATATGTAATACATATAACTTAAAATTGTACACTGCTTTAGAATTAAGGAGCTGGCTGAAAATCAGCGTTGCAGATTCTACAACATTCATACATTTTCACCACCAACGTTATTTCATTCTAATTTCTACTTCGTTTTTTTTTCATATTTCTATTTAGTGTTACTTTTTTTGATAATATTATTATATGAGTTTGATATGGGCCCAACGGTAATATAACGGGAGGGTATTCTCTAGTAAAATACAAGAATTCCTAGTTTAGGAGACAGGATATAATTTCTTCCTGTATCAAATCATGTCTTCTATACGGATTATTATTAACACTTCGGAAATAGTAAAATGCGAGCGTGTGTCCCTCACTGGTAGGTAGACGTTTTCAATTTTTGACACTGACTTATTTCTTATATACTAAACTGTAGTTGATAAAGACTAACTTCCTTTAGATACACTAGATTAGTTGCTAATCTAGTTCCCGTCGTCCTAAACAGACGGCAATTAATCTCTAAGAATGGCAACTTTTATAGCCTTTCGCCGAGGTCAACTAACGTATAGGGCGAGAACAATTTTATTACTAAACAAGTGTAATTTTATTCCATTCGACTTGTTTTATTATTTACCAGCGGGCCCGGCAAACTTCGTACCTTATTTTTTCATAGTAGTTAGCAGTAGAACCTCGAAGAGAATTCGATTTGGGCGGGATTCTATGATTGACATTTATGATACGATATATGATAGGTACGGTCTGTTTAAGTTTTTAGTTCTCATTCGTTAGATGAATAACTGAACATCATACTGTCTAAATATATTTCAAAAAATATATATATAATAAAGAATTGTATGTATTTGTTTGAAATAAAAGACTAAATTGCGTTTCTTTATAATATTTAGAGAAACAACATTTAATGTCCGTATTTCAATTCTATCTATTATATATAAATGTCACACATTTCATTGACATTTTACATTTAAAATTATAAAAATACAAAAGAAATTAATTTAAGTAAAGAGGTTTCATATCTTTACTTTACATATATACACAAACCCAAAAAACCAAAAAAAGTACATACAGTCTTTAAACTTACAAACAAAAAAAAATAAGAATCATCCAATTTGGTGCAGTTCGAAAGTTATTCGCGTACAATAGTCAAACATTTATTTTTATGTATAAAGATTATAGAGTATTATTTATTCAAAAGCTGATTATATAACTCTCAACAGAATTTTTTTTTTAAATGAACTGCGCTGATCAGTCAAACGGCCTCTACAATTTCACCTGGTCTTTCGAAATTTAGCTCTTAGGTCACTTAGCATGAAGCTCTTTATAGAGGAAAAGAATTTGATCACATAGATACCTTACATAAAACTGTAACATAGAATGTATAGTAATGTAAGTAAATGTAATATTAACGAGCAAAAACAAAAATCGACTTCAAATCTAATTAAACGTTAAACGCTATTACGCGCTTTGTGTTTACAAATTATCGTAGGAATATTACAAAATAGAATTAATCAGATCATTTACAACAAAAATAAATCATCGTAATCGGTTCAAGCGATATTAAGTTATTCGTCCATTTGTCTTACACATACTCAATGCAAATTTAAGACTTACACTTACTAAAAGTTATGAGGTAAATACATACAGACGAATGGAAAACCTCGTCCTTTTTTGAGTAAGTTGAAAAATAGTTAAATCATACATCATACATACTTGAGGTCGTGTTCTGTTTTTATAATGGCTGGGTTATGAATCTAGAACGTTTTTGATTCCAAACCAAAACATTAAATGCTTCCCTAGAGTTATATTGTTTAAGATGTACATATAACACGCTATTTTCACGTTCTAGAGACAGTCACTACGAGCATATCGGCTTAAGTGTGACCAATCGATGCTGAACGCGCAGATGGTCACCGTTACTATGGCCAGAGACAGTTACACATAATGGCACAGCAATGACGAATATACCATTCATTCTAGACATAAATTATCTATGCGACAAGCGAGCAAACAAACAAATCTATTAAGATACCGCGCCGTCTGGGGGGCAGGCGGCAGTAATTTGAGGTTTGACTCACTAAAACCCTCTTCGGTGCATGGGGAGAAGCTCCGGGATCTTCCTGTTCCCGGGGAGATTACTCCCTCCCCCAGCACGTGGAGACAACTAACATTGCCTACTTGCTGGGTCCAGTATAGCGGAGGGCCCCTATTCTTGTCGCCCGTAAAGCCGAGACTCCTGTTAGTTGCCTTTAAGATACGAACCCCCTACTGTTATATCAAAAGTGTAAAGCTTGGCGACAAGGCTCACTCCTGTCACTAGGATTTTTCAACCGACTTCAAAAAAGGAGTAGGTTCTAAATTCGACTGCATGTTTGTTTTTAAATGTTTGTTAGCTCATAACTTTTGACATTATTTTTCTTTTTTGTTTTAAAGCTGTTGTTTATCATGTGGTCTCATTTTGACAATGGCATCGATTAGAAAAAATATAAGTGTTATTCCTACGATAATTCGGCGTTTGACATTGGACTTGATTTGAAATCGGTTTTTGTTTCTGCTCGTAAATATACTTGTCATAATCCTCCTGTCCTCAATGCTGAAGGCCGTGACCACCTAGTGTTCCAGCCTGTATTGGTGATTCGTCGCCAATCTCCTCTATCGGGTTGTTGCGGGATGTGTTGGACATCGACCGTAGCAAGTACCGTTATATCATTCGTCATAAAATGTATTGTTAATGTAACAGTTATCGGAGGCGAGGTTTATCTCCACGGTTAGTGTTATCTATGAGTATCATTATGACGTCACAGATTTTTGTTAAAGCTAATAGCTATGGTGTGTGCTATCCTAGCACTGGCTCACCTGATCTTAAGTAATTACCATCCCTACAAAACCCATTACAAAGAGTTGGGTCGCTAGCACCTCCGGCACCATGGAAAACGTAGACAACATTATTCTGTGAGAACGTGGTACTTCTCCGATCATGCCGACTCATTCGTGCTACAGCAAAGCCGTTTCAGTGGCTCTACCGCTGTTAAAGAACATAGTATATCAACAATAAAATTGGAAAAAAACAATTGCAGATCGAACATAAATTGCTATTAATGCAAAAATCGATCAATAAATTGCAATTCAACAATTGCCGATCGAACATAAATAACAATTTATGTCCGATCTGCAATTGTTTTGTGAGGTTTCGTTGAGGTTTGAAAAAATTCATCGGAACTCTGCTAACAGGGCTTATTATATAATAAAATTCCGAGAAATATATACTGACACAGTTCTAAGAAAATATTTTTCCACCAATTCCGATAGATGAGCAGTACACACGTCCGTCAGTCAACCTTGATTTCCATCAGCACTACCATGTAAGACATTAATTCACAAGTGGTAACACCAGCCCGCCTTATACGTTACATTAACACTGCCTATGTGTTTTGTTAAATTACACGACTAGGGACTATGGCAGTTTCTTATTAAAATCTGATGATGTCTAAATCGTTTGCCGACATTTTCTGCTTACTATAACACAATGATTTTCTATACTGTACGAAATTTCTGCTCTCTAACAGCAAAAAGTTTACATACAGACGAACTCTAAATCTAGCTTGAAGAACTCTATCAATACACTCACGCCCATTTATTAGAGAAGTATTTGCAAATACATACATAATTTTCATTAAGCGTATTCCATACCTATTTTATCCCTAACCGGGGAAACCTAGCTAGTTAGCGGGATGGCTAGCTTTTCGGTTTTCTACAGATTAGATAGGTGAGATTTTGGAGAATGTGCTCAGAAATTAAATGATCTAATTCCCACTTCCCCGTTCCACTATTGGACTATAAGACGGACTGCTATATGCATTTGTGAACATCCCTCAAAACCGAAGCGCTTTGCTTCGTCTTTCATTATTCGGACAGCAAAGGACTGGAATAGTTCACTAGCGTTTGTCTTTCACTCCGGTTACAATGTGGGTATTTTCAAGAGTGGAGTGAATAGGCATTTATTAACATAGTGCGTCTTCTAGGACTGCTATTGAACTGGACCTAGTATTGAATTACTCACAATAGAGGTACACGCTAAGCCACCTAAGATCAGATGGCACAGTCAAAGCTAGATTCCCTGGTTAATCTGTGTAGGATCATTATAAAAAAATCCTTACCCGGCAGGTAAAGATAGGATTTTTGCTAAAATAGTAAAGAATAATTGTAAATCAATTCCTGTAACTGTTATCGTAACGTAAATTAATATCGATAACACCTCCATCTAGGGAAACGATTTCGAAATAACGATTTAAATTAACATCAATTGTCAGATAACCGTTCAAACAATAACAATTTTAGAACAGAAAATAGCATCGACTGGGTACATCAGGCGGTGTCAAACACACCGTCATATGGAATTATAGTAGCTTTATTGTTAAAATTCTTTTGAAATAGTACTTATGAAGTAAATAACATTTACTAAGTAATAAAGAAATATTTACAATTTAATAGATATTACAAAATATTTACAAAAAATATAACTGAAATAAATTGTTTTGACGAAACGAAATTTAAACCCAAAAGCTTATTATATATAGTTAAAATGATTATTCACGATTGCATGGTCTCATGATTTTATCAATGACAATTGCTTAGCCGGCCGTATTGAATGTTATTCTTAGAATCGGCGACCGTCCAATTAGATGCAAATACTCTCGGGGAAATTATCTCGGTGCGTAGAACTGCCATCGATAGCGACACTCAACATGTTTTGCGTGAAAACGGACAATTGATCTCACGTGATCTGTAACAACTGGACGGAGTCATGCTACAGTCATACTTATTTCAAATAGCTTTTAGCTAAGTTTGGAATAAGTAAGAGAATGAGAACCTCGTCGAACAAAACGTAGGTAGCAGGTGCTCCTCGAATAATCGAATATTGACGGGACTCATCTCCCAGCACACACTGGAGCTTAGTTGGAATGGTTAAAAAGAAGTAATATTTTTTGAAAAATAAAATATTATTAGCATTCTTTTTAAAATAAAATCAGACCAACTTCCCCCGTTTTTCCCCCTTTCACATAAAAACAGAATCATGAGGTATCTTCACCTATCAAACATAAAAAAAATACAGTCGAATTGATAAACTAATCCTTTTTTGAAGTCGAATAAAAGTCACACCTTGGCTAGTAAATATTATAACACTACAGAAGTATTTTTAATTCTTATCGTAATTTAAAACATAACATAACTAACATATAAAATCATAACAAACACATTGAATGTATGTGTTTGTGTGTTATGATCTTATAAACACACACAACGTCCACTCTCATGCGCAATTATCCGGTAAAATTATAACTATGTCTGGCTTGGTACCCTACTATAGACACCCAGTCGTAAATTCAGAACTTACGAGTGGGTGTACCGATTTTGATGATCCTTTTTTTTATTTGAAAACTGGTGCTTCCCGAATCCTATTTCGATGATCTAGTTCCGACAATGGCATCCATGAGAAAACCATACAAGTTTTAAATTGGCATTAAGTATGTGACAAATAACTAAATATGACGCCAACCGATTTCGATGATGCATTTTTAGTGGAATGTACTTCAAGGATAGTTTGTTTAGGTTCTGAATGATTCTATTACTTAATATTCCTGCGATAATTTGGAAACACAATGAAGTCGGATTTGAAGTCAGTTTTTGCTTCATAAATATACTTGTTTACATTTGGCTTTAGGCAAGTTGTGTTCTTTCTTCTTTGTCGTTCCCTCATTTCTGAGGATCGTGGTCACTAGAGGCCCTCAAATGAACAATGTGCCTCCAACGGTTTCGGTCTAAGGTAGCCACCAGCTGGTAGAGATTAGGAGAGGAGATGGCACCTTTCACTTGTCACCGATCACCAGCTTTTCAAGGTTGCCGTTCCCTCTACGCATTATATGTCCGAAATATGACAGTACACGCTGTAGACACGTAGTGGACAGTCTGGCAGGTTGTAGATAACCATTAAATTATATATATCTTCTTCTGAATCAAACCCACCCTTTGTAACACTTCTTACATCCGCTCTTTGAAAGTCAGTATCTCTAACAAGTAAAATACGCTAACAAAAACAGCACTCACTTTTTTAGGAACAGTCAACGAAGCGTTAATGGTTCAATGTCATATAACTGACCTTTACGTAGTTTAACTGTTTCTCTGCTCTCTCGTCCGATCTCTGGCGACGGTCATCTTCTCACGGGCTCCCGGGGCAACGTTTCCACGTTATGATTTCCCACGATCCGTGGTCTTGGGTGACGTAGCGTTTCCGCTGTGACGGTGCCGGTTCCGCTTTGTAAACCTGCAATGAATGATAGTTTTTACTTCGGCATATCGACTAGAACACGTCACGGTTCGATAAGAATTTAGTAGCTCTTACGTTTCTGTTATTGTTGTGTAGTTTTTCTCGTATCACAATGGACTATATTTTTTTGCTAGAAGTAAATAGATACGATTTTCTTTATTACGCCAGCAAAAATTATAAAGCAAATGCATTAAGTAAACATTACAGACAATGGGTTAATGAAATTTATTTATTTAATTTATCGTAACAGCTTGAACTACGGCTCATAAGGCAAATCTTTGTTTACCATAATTTAATTTCTCTAAAACATATAAACACGTGAAATCGTCGCCTCCCGCGGTGTTACCCGCGATTAAAGACTATTTGTTTATTTTGTTCTAAAATAAAAGTAATTACATTATTCTCGGCACCATCTTGGTGATAATTAGAAATTATAATAATTAATTAGAAAGTAGAATTATACTTGCAAATACAGATTATATTACGTTCCCGTGTTGCGTGACAGAGATGCATAAATCTTTATTAATCATCATGCCTTGTGTTCCCGTTTCTAAATATTTGTCGTCTCAAGGGCGGCGGAAGACCTTGCCTAACGTCAATGTCACAAATTAACGTAGACATTTTTTTTGTTAACATTCTAAGCAAGCGCTTGACCACGATCCCACCTGATATTAACTATTGAAAATATTTTGAAAACACATTGTAATCGGTGGGTAAGCTTACGGCCTACTTGTGCAGATCCTTTCAACCCCGTCGTTGGGTTCACATCGAAATGCCTTGTACAACTACCATCCTTCATTCTCTCTTTTGAATTTGTTATCCTTCATTCTCTCTCTTTGGGCATTACTTCTTCTTCTTTTTAAAGTATCTGATTGGCGAATGTTAACTATATCTCTGTCTCAGATAGGTTAGGTAGTTGCAATTCCGGTTCACTCTCTGATGTGACGCAGCTATGATTTCCTTGTACGATTAACACTTCTTTTGCCAGCGACTCTACAAATCAATATATCTCAAAGGAGGTTATTCCCTCTCATTCCCAAGCACGTGACCGAGGTACGATACTTTTCTCCTCTTTATGGTGTTAGTAACAGTTAGTTCTACTATACGCTAATTTAGTTTTAATGCATATAAATAAATATTATAATGTCTAAAATATACTTTTCGTGAATTAGAATAAGTTAATGGACTAATATGAAATACTCTAGTTGACTAGGTAGAAAGAGATGCCTATAAAACAGAAATTTAAGGATAAAAACAGGAGGAGTCTCTCTGTAGACGAGCAGTGCACAGTTTAGAATAAGTGTTACGCTGGAGAAAAAGAACCTCTGAAGGAAAGTCAGTAAGTCTTTATTAAATTACCTCTACACTTGATGTTTTGCTAAAATCTGTCAATATAACTATTGTGTGCGATTTTGAGCGAGGAAGCTCGCACTGGTCTGCAATAGTATGCGCTTCTCGTTGACTCGTCGTAGAGCCTCGTCATTTGTCATCTTCCGGAAATTACATATTATGTACATGACATACAGATTACCATAATCTTCCAAGCGGCCGCCAAATTCAAGTGTAACACTTTTGTAATAATAAAGAGTTTATTTTTTCCACTTTTACTATACACATGTTATTATCGAAATGTCAAGCGCGTTTCGTAATCTCACACGATCGATGCACCTTCCTTCACAAGTGCCATTAAGTGATTTATGCATAACTAGGGTGTCCTAAATTATCCTAAAAGAATACATTTAAATAAATTACCTACAACCTAAAATACTCTTGTAGTAACTCTTATTTGTCACGTCTGTGCTTACGTGCTGTCGTATGATGATAGATGAAGTGTTAGGTATATAATCCATGTATTTAAAGCAACAAGTAAAGTGAAGCACTTCTCAATAAAAAGGACATAAGATATACCCCTCTTCCTCTCGCTGTCAAACACACACGCACACGCAAGCAGGCACACGTAACATTCACAAACATATGTATGCCCACAAAATGCACACAAAATAAAACAAGACACACATTCTTTTTTTGTCGTATTGCTTTTGAAAATTTATATAGACCGTAAGCAGCACGAAATACTTTTGTATTGGTTTGTATTGGGATGGGTATATACTTAATTTAGATTAACATTAGAAGTCAGGTTCCATTGTTATATAAAATTGTGTGAAATAAATGCCTATTATTATTATTAAGAGAAACGAGGGCGTATGTCGAATGTAAAATATTGTTTTTATTTAAAATTCGTTAGTCACTACTTACAATGCTTGATAATATAACGTATAACACCTAAAAGTACAATGGAGTATCAATGGCACCTAAAGTATGTCATATATCATAAATATCCTGTAACAGTGTACACGTGGTCACCCTACCTCGCTACGTACGTGCGAAAAAAGTGGCTCTTGTTTGCCACTGCCACACAAGTACTATTATTTTCTCAGCCAATCGCTATAACTGGCCGACCTGCCTTGCTCCTTCCGAGATATAATTGTAGTCGACTAAGTAATCATTACCTATTTAATGTCAGGTCATTTTCGCCCTTCGAAATAAGTATTTTTACAATGAAACATGTAATGGGTCAAATATATAGGCGATTCTATATTTATTTTGCACGCAATATAAGACATTTAAAAAGCTTAACTTTACTGTGAATCACCTTTCAGGTAACCTAGACTGCGAGATTTGTCCCCACAAAGAACATATCTACTCCCTGAAAAGCATGATTAGCAAGTAGGGCAAGAATATATTTCAAACATCATCTAATAAGGTCGTAGGTTCGAAACTACTATTCAACTATTGACTTGAACCATTTCCTTTTTTTTGTTAACGGGGGTAAATCTTCAACAAGATACCCCGCCTTCTGGGGGGAAGGCAGGGTTATGTGGGGTTCTTACCCACTAAAACTCCCACCATCTCCTAGTACAAGCTTGAGCTTTTAAAAAAAGCTTAGTTGGAATGGTAAACAAGAATGTTAGTAATATTCGTGCAAAAATTGTTAGCATTCCTTTTAAAAAAATAATAAATACTACAAAAACTAACAACGTGAAGTAGTATCCACAACTCAGCATTTCACCCTTTTCTCCTCCGTATCAAAATGGAAAGGTCAGAAACGTACCTGACACTTATCTGGCATTGCACTTACGTTGAATTAGCATTGAGTGACGGTGATTACATGATATCGAATGCTCCATTCCATCAATAAATAAAACCATTACAAATATCTTTACTAGTAAATCAAAAACTGACAAAGACCGAAGTAAAAAAAATAAATGCGACAAACATTCTAAATCTTAAAGGCGTCTTAGATGCTCCTTTTTATGATAAAGAGCGCAATGTGAGCAATTTTCATTACAATACAAAACAAATAGCCATCTCTATGGGAGTTCGTGACAGTAGCGAATGGACTAACATCAAGGAGCGGTCGTGACTAATGCGACCAAGAATTTGTAGCTTTGATGGATATTCCAATATATACAAGAAATTTGTCTATTTATTAATATTTAATTGCTCAATTAACATCATATACATAATGTGTACATTGTGAAAATATATATAGACATAGACATATTCTTTATTGGCACAGAATCTACACATTAAAAAGACAGAAAAAAAGATACAGTTAAAGAAAAAACGGACAAATAGCACATAAGACATGATGCCAATATTGGACACCGTTTCAGCATATGCCGTCGCAAGGATGCGACAGCGCTGATTTTCAACGGTTATGGCCAATAAGCTTATGTATACAAAAATTACAGGTAATAGAGCGTGCTTAGAAATGAAGACAAAGTATATAACGTCCACCAGACTGCAAGTAAAATGGACACATGATGTTATACTGGTAAACTATATTTTGATAGCTTCACCAAAGAAGAACGCTAGAGATTCATGACGTTGCCTGTAACACAACTCCACGTTGAACCCTGTAGACGAAAAGGCCGTTCACAGAAACTGGAGCTAATAGCCTTTTAAGGAGCCCTCTTAAAGACGCGAAAACGTCGGCATAGATCATTGTCAAAAAAAACGTCTAAAAGTATTACAATTTTGGGTTGCAACAAATCCTTATCCTCCATGAGTTCTATTTGCGACCTTGTCGAATCTTTTAAGAAAAGAGCCTAATCCATTTTCACAGGTATAATAGAAAGGCGATGATCCTTTAACATCTTACTAAACTATATTACGAAACATTATTAACACAACTCAAATATTTTGAGGGCCTGGACCCAATGACCGTAAATGCAAAAACATATTGTTATTATCTTTTAAATATTTAAGTACTGTTGATACTAGGTTGTCTACATTATTTATGATTTAATATTGCCACCCTAGCGCCAAGTATTGGGTGCAGTTTGCCGTTGACTAAATAAACATTTTATAGGCATTTCCTGGCTACACCCGGCTGACGTCAATCCATCTCCACACAATGCGAATGGTCATAATAAAAACAAGAACTTTCAAGACATAGCTAAACAGGTATCATAAGCCTAACTTGCACAAGGTATATGAAGATGAAAACATAGGTAAATAAACAAACATACATCGAACATTAGAAACAAGAGGATGTCGTAGGGCCGTAGTACCGCGTAAGCTATTAACGTGATAGAATCGTTTCTGATATCTGAGACACAATGCTGTTTTTCAACCGACTTCAAAAAAGGAGGAGGATCTCTATTGCTCTGTATTTTTTTATGTTTGTTACCTTATAACTTTCGACTGGCTGGACCGATTTTGATGATTCTTATTTGAAAGCTGGTGCTTGAATTGAATGCGACAAATTAACGAATAACTCAATATCACGACAACAGATTTGGTAGTCAAAGATAGTTAAATGAGAGTTTGGTTAGGTTCTATTCTATTCTATTCCTGTTCTATTTGAAGTCGGTTTTTGTTTTTATTTGTTAATTTACTTGTTTCTAATATAAAGTGGCGAAACGACTAGCAGGTAATTTATTTGATGTAATCACACGATAGTTTCAAAGAGTGCTCTGCTCTGTAGCCAAAAACATACTGCTCTTAACGAGTAAATATGTCTACTGAATATCATAGTTAAAGTATGTGACTTTTTTATATAATTGCAATGATATTTAGGATGGCTAGTTTGACGACAGAGACAGCGGTGTCGTGGAAGGTCTCAGACGTTTTGTCCATGTGTACCGTCAGTTAGAAAAATATATAATAGACGTTATAATAGATATAATAGAGTTATTTCATAATTAGTTATCATTTGTAACGATAAAGAGAAAGCGAATTCTTCGCGCTACTGTAATACGTAGCTTACGTCGGCCCCTTAATGCATAGCATGCAAGTTTTACTTTTCATTAATGATAATGGTAGCGAATCGCGAGTTCAAGATCCATATCCAGCCAACACTACTATATTTGCACTTTCTTTTTCTCTTCTACTTCTACTAGCTTAATCTCGGGTAGAGCTAGAGTCGACTATTTTTTTTGGGCTCACGGGGCGACAAGGGGCCTTTGTCGTCCGCTAAAGGGGTTCCGGGAAGAAGACGACATCGCCTGGCCCATGTTGCCTTGCTCGCAATAGGTCTGTTCAATCAAGGATCTCAAGGGCTTTGGCTTCACCGATAAGGCATTCCATTCCGGGATAAATTGTATCGATCTGGCACATTCGGCTTCTTTTAAGAACACTCGAATTATCGATCATGAATCATGGTGAGGATTGCTTACCGTTAGGAACGTGCTCGTCTGTTGAGTTATACATTGTAATAACAGAAAACATTTTGTACTAATGTTACATGTGGCATTATCGCACGCCGTTCGTGCTACGCGGCTCCAGTTAGTACGGCTTACAAGAAGTGATATCTTATCTCCATGTTTGTCTTTGTGAATACTTTTGTGATTCAGTTCTGAACTCTTTGTTACGCGTGTTTGAATAAATCATTCAATTTATTTTACATAATCAATGATAGACTAGTAGCTAAGCGATTTCGTCTTAAAATCTGGTGGTCTAGATTAAATTTGTGCGCAATCACATAAATCTATCACTTATGGGACCTAAAAGCGAACAAAAAGCTAATTCATGTGGTTGATGGGAATAAGAGCGAGAGAAAGATGATAATAAGCATTTATTTGATATATTTTTAAACAAACAATCCGACTCTGGAGTCCGATACGGCGGGAGTGAGAGCTCTTCAGATAGAAGAACTTTCAGCTAATTAATAGTTTATATATGATATTTAATCTATTACCGCACTTTTTACAAGACATTAATCACACACTTTTGTATTGACATATATTAAAAAGCTTTGATTTTAATATCAATTTCCAAAAGTGTTTGACCGATGATAGGGCCTGGTATAGATATGTGTAAGAAAAGATGTTCCTTCGTAATTTTTCGGTAAAGTTCATATTTATCGTGCTCTCTCAAATAGCTCCATATTAAAGGATATGAAAATATCACTCATTCAATACGATCATACATTACCAGCAGGGGTGTCATTGTATTCCGATACAAATTCGAGTTTTCCCTAAGGAAAAATAATTTCTCACTACATCTGTACGCCTTACCATCTTACTTAGTAAATGTCTATTCACTCTACTCTTAATAACACTAACATTGTAATCGAAGAAAAAGGCAGACGCGGGGACTATCCAAGTACGATTTTGTTACTTTCCTGTGCGAATCGACCATCCACGTTATGTGTTAAGGTAACAAATCTACGACGTAAAAATCTGTCATATATGTAAACCGTGTAATTAGAAAATAATTTACGTATAATGACGTCACCAGAGTCAATGCTGCCTTGTTCCCATCGACGTTTCTGCGACGATGTGTCTAATTTATTACGGAACAACGAAATTACCATGTGTGTAAGGTATACGCAAACAAATTTGTTGCATTACAGATTCACACCTATAGTATAATATAGGACTTTGGATGCTAATTGGGTGGTAGTGGAGTTATAGTAATATTGTATTAGCAGAAAATAGAAGGCGAAAAGTTAGAGTATGCGGATGAGGTATGGCAACACGGAATGGTCTAATGTTGCCTGTACAGCGAGAATGCTGCGGGAGACACTCCTCTCCAGGGACGTTCCGCTAGAGAATCACTCACGAAAGTCATAAAACATAATATAAATACAGTTAATGAGGCGAAACTCAGACGTAATTTGATACAATTAAATAATATCATAAAAACATTACAAATCAACCAATTTGCAGTGACCAGGAAGCAGTTGTGCTGCTTGTTGCCATACGCTCTTGTCATCAACATAATGTGTGTGTTTTATAATCTCTCTCTCTAGTGTCGGTCCGTCATGTCTGAGGATCGTGCACCTGGAGCGGATGATTTGCCTTCACCGGCTTCTGTCCAGCGCGTCTCTTACAGCACTGTAAAATTTGGAGGACGACTAGTCTTTTACCTGATCGGATCACCTTGTTGGTGAACGGCCGCGAGATCTTTTCACTGCGGTGTTCCCAACTACGATCCAGTTTATCTAAACTTTCGTGTCATTGTGTCCGAAATACGCCAGGATTCGATGTGTTTTATAGTAAGTTTTTTGAATTAGAACATTTTTTATGATTGATTTAAAGTTAGCCATCGGTAATTCAATAATTCTACTGGGGATATTATTATAAAATATCAAACCATTTGCGACGAATGAATTTTTAGTTTTTGTCAGTCTAAATCTAGGCACTACAATTTTATGTCTATTTCTTGTATTTAAATAATGTATATCACTCTTATACCGATTTTCGAGAGATCCCGGAGCTCTACATAATGCACCGAGGATGGCCGCCCGGGGGTTTTAGTGTAGAAGGCGGGATATCGTTTGAAGATTTCCCCCTCGCTAACAAAAAAATATGTTGGAAAAAGTTGTACATTTTCGTGAATATTATATTTTTTATTGCGTTTTATTCTTATTAACTAACCACGACCTTAGCACCTCTGAAAATCACCGCTGTAAGTACAGTGTCGGGAATTTCAAAATTGTTTCAATCTAATCAATTGCAATGTTCAGTAGAGATAATATAATTAATTCAATAATGCATGTCGGACAATGGTTTACTATTGTTACCATTCATTCACGACATTATACTAAATTATCTAATTTTTTTATAAGGTATAAACATTAAAAAAACAAAATGTTATAATAAATATGACTCTTATACAACAAGTGACAAACGGAGTACCATAAACACAATAGAGGACGGACGCAATCAAGTACCGACTAGTGGTTCTCAGAAATGGGATAAAATAAACAATCGAATGAATATAGCGACCAGCACGTAACGCGTCAGAAGCGTTGCATACCACAATTACGCTTTTAACTGGCAACACGTAAAACCGATCGACGGAATTTTATTACAAATTTCGTATTAAACAGATACGATTTACAACTGACTAGTTTCCGATGACTGTAGTTCCAAAGTTTTGAGATAAAAACAAAAATCGATTGTGCTTTAGAGTACACGACTGAAGTACATCTTTTACTCTTTCTATATATATATGTATATACATTTATAGATGTTTATATACCTGTGATATATTCACGAGAATTCAAGTAAGAAAGACACACTGCTTCTCTTGCTCCTAAAGTGTAATACAGATAATAGGCCTGTACTGTTTCTTACATATAACTAACGTAAGTCTTTTTCTATCCTCACTAACTAATATCTCTCTCTCAACTCCCCTTCGCCTCGCCCGATCACACTTTTCGTAATGCATTCAGTCGTGTGGTCTAAAGCACACACGTTTTTCTTAGTAACGGATTTCCACTGATGGGTTAAAGAACACAACATTTTTCGCAATTAGAAAGATGACCGAACTCTTACTTCACTCTAAAAGTCGGGACAAGAAATAAGGTCTCATTTCCTTTTAATTACCAGGATAGATAGAGACAGCAATTGCAGTAAATTGTGACAAATGTAAAATGTGCATTCGTGCATTGCCCAGCTTATTAGGTCCTATATGTGACAGGTAATTAGCCCAACGCCACACACTAATCACATGTTATACCAAATAATTTTCTTGTACGTATGAAACCGAAAAACTTTTTAAGTCAATTAATTGGCACAATCGGGCTGGGATTTGAAGTCAATTTCTTATATAGAACTCGCTTAAACCCTATGACGATGATGTGTTAGCCACCCTATTAAAATAAAGAAGGATTAAAAAGACGGGCTTATATATTTTTCTTTTATTTTAACCAAGAAGGTTTTTATCTAACAACGGAAGCTCTAACATCAACATACGGTAAAAACCAATACGTCCGTATACGTGCCGAGATAATCTGACGGCTTCAAGCAATATTGTACACTATCCCTACTGTTCAAGGTTCACTCACGAATTAAATGTGCGTAACAATTTACCGACCACATCATCTTAGATGAAGATAGACGCAGTTGAAGTAATCTCTTAAATCTTCTCATAGTAAATAAGTTATATATTTTGTTTTATAATTTCTAAGCAAGTTGACGAAGTGAACGAAGTTGAAGTTTCTAACAAGCTTGACTACGATTTAACCTTATGTTAATTGGAAACGAAGTCCTGGATGGTAATGCGCACTAGTAAATATCTATTCACACTACTCTTAAAAATACCCACATTGTAATCGGATGGAAAGACAGACGGGCAAACTATTCCAGTCCTGTGCATTACGAATAACGAAGCAAAGCGCTTTTTTCGATTTTGAGGGATGTTCACAACGAAAAGGATGATATCCTGACTTGTCCCTCTCCCAGTCCCATCTCCCCTCAAGCCGATCGTGGTTAGCGTGATTATTTTTGGAATTGATTAACGCGAGCGGAATCGATTCCGTTATCGATCAATTAAGCGGCACTACATATTGCTGTTATTTAATTTGAGTACGCAGCGCTGTAACGGCTTAAAGACGGACACGAACCCGGGCACGCACTCGAATACCATTACGTCACGATGAAGTGTGTTCACATCTTGAATTGACTCAATCTGTAAAATATTTAATCAATAAATCATTAAAATAATTACATGACTATCACTCGCAACATTGGAGATACACTAGTTCCTTATCATAACATCTGGATGTATCTATTGATGACAAGGTATCCAGCGATTACTTAATGTTCTTAACCGACTTCAAAAAAAGAATATCAATTGCTCTGTATTTGTTTAATGTTCGTGCATTTATAGCGCAGTCATTTATGAACCGATTTAAATTTAGAAACTGTCGTTTTATTTGCGTATACCATTTCAATAGTTCAGTATAAAGCGTTGCTAAGCAACAGTAAGTCAATAAATGTTTGGCTTTTGTTTTTTTTTAAATAAAGCTAGCAATACTTCTATATATTTTTTTAGAAAATATTACTAACATTCTTATTAACCAATCCAATTAAGCTTAAGCTTGTGCTAAGACATGGTTCACGTCAATACTCGAATGGTGGATTCGAACCTACAACCTTACGATTCTTAAATCGTAACATAAACATTAAAAGTTACACCAAGAAAATGAATTGTTTACGTGCATTATTTATAAAATACCTGTGTCAGATGCTTGCTTATTGATGAATGGATAATGGACGCAAAAAGGTCTTATTGGGTTGGAACAGACAGTGGTAGAACATACATAGGAAATACATCATAAATTTTGGAATAAAAAAAGGCAGGCAAACACTCGGTTAAGGCTAATCACTAACGAGTTCGAAGAGCAAGTTGAATCTAGAGTTAGCCGGGCCTACGATTAACCAACAAATAAATCGAGCAAATCTCGGTCCTGGTACTAACTATGAAAGAGAACATCCACGCATAATATCGACTAGAGTTTGAACCGTCACGTTGGTTTCAATTTAAAGTCACTTTATAACTCGTAAATATACTTTTTCTAACGGTCCTTCGTTTTCAAAAGCTATATGGGATGGGGATATGTACAATATCAACCGGCCCGGCAGGAGTTACCTTATTAGTAAGATTAGAACTGTTGTAATGTCGGGCTCCAAGTGAGTTATGCCGATCAATTTGTAGCGAGGGTGCGCCTCGTGCGTCAGGAGAACTTTCATGACTGCCAAATGTCTGCGGACGGGCATTTTCTATAATTCATACCATACTATGTATCTAGACAGCCTACTAGTTTCACGTCTCACTTACGGTCTGAAGTTCGAAAGTTAAAATCATTATAACACTACGTATTCAATATGAATGACGCTTATTTACCACCGATCATATTTACTGTCACTTTTTGCTTGAATTGCGCATCGCATTTGATAATAGTTAGGTTACAGGAAGTTGTGTGAGTTTAATTAAATGTATGGCCGGTATTAAAAACCTTGAGATGGGTCATGATGGAACGATATAACGTTGAATAGCAGGACTAGGTAAATTGCGAGATGGAAAGATTAAAAATTAAATTAAATTCTAACACTGTTATATATTATACTCATCTGACCTTTTTAAGTTGCTAACCTATTGAAAAACTTGGTGCTCCGGCACCCCGTTTATATATTTGTACCTCCAAATTTGTATATGTATATATTTACTTCCATCTCAATTCGTATAACACCAAATTTCGTACAACAGAGATACGATTCTCACCACATTCGTACAACAGCAGAAGTCGTTGGCTAGGTATAAGATACTCTGCCTGACGTAAAAGGCAACTAAAAGGGACATAAGATTTACGGCGTTTTAAGGCGTGGGGGCCTTTGTCGCTCGCTACTGTGGATCCCGGAAGAAGGCGACGTCGGCTGGCCGGTGTCGCCTTGCACTACGAGCGGCTCCGATCTGGAAATCCCGTAGCCCCACAGGGGGTTTTAATGAGTAAGAATCTCACATAACCCAACCTTCCTCCCAGAATGCTATCTTGTTGAAGATGCCTTTCCACCACCCCCCTCCCTCCGTTAACAAAAAAAGGTATAAGGTACTACTAAGTACATTAACCATCATATAAAATACCGAAAGACCAGCCAATCTGAATAGGTGCTGAAGACAGAGCAAATTGGTTTCAGTTGTGGTCTCAGTTAACATTACTTCACGGCCTTCTGCAGCACATTTGTTTCAACATAAACAACGCGTCAAACACATTTATTTAATATCGCTATTGTTGCATATACGCACTCAGTATTAAAGCAATATTTAACTACAATACGTACTTGTGACGTAGTTCCTTTAACGTGCACATCGCATTTGTTTAGAATCTACTAGCTATAACCAATACCCTGTGTAACCCATAAAAATAATCTAATTACGAAAAAATTAAAGCGTCAATACCCTAATGTTTTAGGGTACGGTCTGCGAATCGTAAGGTTGTAGGTTCGAATCCACCGATCGACTATTAACGTGACCCATCTCCTAGCAGAAGCTTAAGCTTAGTTGGAATGTTAACAAGAATGTTAGTGACGTTTTCTGAAAAAAGGAATACTGCTAGCGTTCTTTTTAAAAAAAGCGAGTGTGCTTTAGACCCTACGGCTGTAGTAAAACTTTTTTAGCTCCATATATATGTATATGTACACGTTTAAATATCTGTAATATATACACAAAATGTATTATACAGATGTGAACAGAATGATACAGACAATAGGCCTACTCTGTGTCTTAAATATACGAAACGTAACTCTGTCTCTAACTTCACTGACTTATATCTCCTTCTCAACTTCCATTCGCCTCGCCCGATCACACTTTTTGTAACGAAATCATTAGCTTACTCTCCAAGTCAAACGTGAGTATTGAAGTTTTACTTCAAAAAGGAGTAAAAAAAGACCGTATTGTTCGGTCTACTGGTGTCACAATTGGGGCGCTCCAAACCTTCATTGAGACGCTAAGACATTAAGAGGTGACTAA
Organism: Meandrusa payeni; assembly: GCA_029286785.1. NCBI lineage: Eukaryota > Metazoa > Arthropoda > Insecta > Lepidoptera > Papilionidae > Meandrusa > Meandrusa payeni. The sequence goes on along the minus strand of JAGSMX010000006.1, from coordinate 15,962,373 downwards.
GAATTGGTCGATTAAAACACAAAGTGGCTAGTAATGAATTTCTTATAGTGCGTACATAACGCTCGCTAGATACTAGCTGATACCGTGACAATTTCTTACCTTTATTTCAAAACAAATATTTGCCTTTTCCTTACTTTTTACTAACGTTCTCGTATCTGTGTGTCTCGTAGCGCCGTTGTGTTATTACACAAACTTATTTACTTTAGAGATAACGCGAGGTGTTCACAACAAAGGAGCAATTAACATCAACTGCAGCCTCCGAACGTGCTCTCAACTCGATCAGACGAAAATCAATCAATAGCAATGATTTCTTATATTTACGCGAATGTTACATAAAACGGTTTTTTTAAAGGTGTAACCTCGGTTTGGACGGTTACTATGTTACGCGTAAGCATTCCGATTCGAGGGCGTCCGAGAGGGCTGAACCACGACTCGGTTGGTTGCTATTTCACGGATAATTTAAGGGACATTCAAAAGCTAAACTAACTTTCAGTGTCACTTCGGGAAGCTTTCCATTTCAACTAAGCTTATGCTTGTCTTAGGAGATGGTTCACGTCAATAGTTGAATGGTGGGATTCGAACCCATGATCTTACGATTCGCAAGCCGTACCTAAGCCATTATATTGACGCTTTAATTTTTTACAATTTAATAAAAAGAATGCCAGCATTATTATTGTTCCTAAATTTCTATTTAACCATTCCAACTAAACTTAATACTGTGCTAGGAGATGGTTCACGGCAATAGTTAAATGCTGGATACGAATCTACTACCTAACGTTGCGACCTTACTCTAAACTATTAGATTATTGACGCTATTTATTGGTACTAATTTACAATGCTAGTGGTCACGAGCGGGAAAAGACTCTCTAGGCGAATTACAGAAGTAAAGTTTACCATCATATACGCCATAATAATATAAACGAAGACAGTAAAGTTTATCAAATACAACTAGGGCAAGCATACATCAAAGTAATAAAAAAAAAAAGGAAAGACAAAAGTTCCTCACGAAACACGTTGGGGGGAACGAAAAAAAACTGTGGCAAGCCCCGATTACACATTATGTACATCTTTTTTCCCGTAAAGTACGGATTGCGGATTCTAAAATTATATAATATATACTAGCTGCCAGTGGCCCTCTCGGTCATCCTCGGATCGGAATACTATCGCGAGTAGAGCAACCAAGCCGACGTTCCCTCTTGTGAGCTCCGTCCTAAGAGCTGTGCCAACTCTCAAAAACCTGGTGAAATTGTAGAGATTAAAAAAATCTGTCTGATTCAACTGCTTCAAGCTGTTACAAGAAATTAAGTCCTTCCTTCCAAATTTATTAGAAATGTTATAATGTATTTGTATCATTTATAATATATTTAAGATTTAAGAAGGAACTTTTAAGCAAGGTTTAAAGTCGGCCCGTGTATAACTAATTAAAAGGTTAACAACAAACTGATCGTACGGTCTTGAACCCTAGTACAACTGGTGGAACTGAAGTCGCAATGTCACACGACAAGGTAATACTGGTAACACAAAAACTGGTATGTGTACAGAAACCTACATATTATATATTAAGGAGAAAGTGTACATTCGGGTAATTCTTGAAACTACCAGATCACATTTACTGGAGACACGTTCCCTAACCGTTTCGGGAACAGTAAAATCTTTCTTCTTATTTAAATGCATGAAGGAGCAAACGATATTACAGCAAACAACATCAGAGAAATCGCTAGTGTGGCAACCATTTTAAGAACAGTTAAACCGCCTGTACGTCACGCCAGTGTTCTGTAAGTGGTACTTCCCCGATCTTTAGGTATATTTATCCTGCTGTGATGACCATAATACTCTAAGATATACTGTTATTGATAATGCTAACGAGCTCATACATTTCTTTAACAACTCCATAATAAATGAAAAGATAGTTCTCTTCAATAATCGAACGGTGGGTTTGAAATGACCCTATTACCCTCTGCCCAGCCCGTACTCTAAGCTATAATATTATGGCCTCATTAAAGACTGTATAAAACTATAGTTTGTCACTCATGAGCCAAAAATCAAGATACAAAATAAAAGGTAAAATGTGTATTATAAATAATGTATATTGATGAAAAGGAAGGAGACATTTGTTAAAATCTATCAATACTTAAAAATCAAGAACAAAGTCGATTAATTTTCAGAACTTTATGTCACAAACATAATCATGATGACATTCTCCGGAAATATTAATTGTTAAACGCTGCTTTTATGGCTTTATAATGGGCATACAGTCGGCACTTTAATGTGTGTAATTTTTGTACACGAGATTGAGTCAACTTTTTGTAACGTCAATTAAACAGCAATGAGCGCGGCATGACCACCGCCGAGCAACTCACTCGGATCCAACATTACTCAGTACTTACCTTATACATACAGAAATATTAACTTTTTCCTCCCTCAGTTAACTTTTACAAGTTACAACGAAAACTGAACAAATTTAAAAAATATAAACGTTACTCATGAACTCGCTTTGTTTTATCTGAAATTTTAATATATTTAATACTGGCACCTTCGTTTTTTTTATTACAAAGCCTAATTTCTAAGAGAACAAACACAAATGTGGAAGTTGTATTTGTTCTCTTGTTGTGTTCTCTTAGAAATTAGGTTTTTACGTCTAGAAATTAAATAATTTTTATCTTATATATGCATATATAAGATAAAAATTATTTAAAATTATTTAATTATTTAATTACTATATTATGATATATATACAGTTGCGTACAACTACTTAACTAACACTCTATAGAAACGTAAGCAATATACAAGAAAAGATAAAACAAAAAACCATCCTACATACCAGTCACGTAACGAAGGTTTTACTTTCTATGCTCGGCGCCAGGGCTTCTCAAAGTTTGCTCTTTGTCTCTTAGTCACGTTGATGCGGCAAGAGATTCTTACATGTAATTACTTTACCTTGTCGACCTCATCTAGAAGATTGTCTATATAAACATTATTTCCTCCATGAAACATTGGTATGAATGCCTCATCACTGAATTCTAGTTTGAAAGTGGGTATAATTAGTGAACCAGGCTCGAAGCGTGACATCCTAAGTCTATTTATAATAAAGCGAAACGCAGTACCTTGCAAGGGTTTTTAATATAATAACCTTAGCATCTTATATTTAAAAGAGCAAATACGAATATGCTTAGGAGTGAAAAACAACCGACTTCAAATCAATAGCGGATAAATTAATAAACGCTTCTAAGCGCAGACACGTTATTTTATTTCTAAATTAAATTAGTTATATTACGATGTTCTATTTCAAGTAAAACGTCAACAGCCTGAAGGTTTAGGGTACAGTCTGCCAAACGTAGAAAAGTTCATAGGTTCGAATCCACCATGGCTTCTGGCGGCTGTATTCTCTTTTTTCTTCCACATACGTGCTCCTTGTATTGTCAATATTTACCTATTATATTGTCCTAAATGCTGTATCACCTATATATTGTCATCTACCACGTCTTAGGGTATAAATGTGGTCGCCTAGACCGATTCCCACACATCCAGGCCTACCCAGGGATAACAAAAAAAAAAGTGCCATAAACTAATCAATCAATCTTAATCATCATAAAACAATTTCCATACGTTTTTTATGAATTCCAATTTTTATATCAATTCATTTTTCGGAAATAACAAAACATAAAGTAATATATTTATAATTAAAAATCGCTTATGTCTCATACTCACATCCTCCTGCAATTCATACACGCTGTAAGTTTGAGAATCCCTGCCCCACAACATAGACCTTCTCATTTTAGTTTTTATGCGTTTCACGTGGACAAAGGGCATGTCACAGCATTGAGCCAACAATTATAACTACCGTCGATGACGCAATAAACACCCACATTGGGTAATCAACACGAGAATGGCTTATCAGGTTTCGAACCTGGCAGGAATGGATTATTGCTGTACATTATAATTCCAAAAACCGAATGCAAGTTTCAATCATTATTCAATCACAGTGGTATTGCCCCAATTACGTCTCCGTCTATGTAGTCCTACGTTATCTCTATAGATCATTGCTACAACTCTAGCAATATTACTATCTGTATATTACCATAGTATAAATTAACCATATAATAAATTTCAAGAATAATATCAGCCAGAAAATAGTAAGTTCTAGTAGTAGTTCTACTACTTGTTTACTAATTCTCTTGTGATATACGAGTAGTGCTTCTGTTGTTACGTGTAATAATAAACACCACCTACTCCAACTCATTATCCATGGAAAATACCAGAGTAAACGACCACCTAGAAGTAAAAATATTCTGTTGCTCAAGAATCTCCAGACATGGTTCAATATAAGCACAGCATTCTTGTTCCGTGCCGCTGTGTCGTTTTTTTTTTTAAAGAATTCTAACCATTTTTGTTTCCACAAATATACATCCACACATAAACATACTTGTTAAAATTTTCAAAATAAACTTAGGCTTGTTTTGGGAGATGGTTCACGTCAATAGTCGAATGGTGGATTCGAATCCACGACCTTACGATTCGCAGACCGTACCCTAAAGCATAAGGCATACTTAAAATAAACTTAAAATAAAATAAAATTTAAACAGTTAAAACAGCCTCCGGTAGGAGATGGTACTTCGAGAAGAAGATAAATAATAAATAAATCATTTATTCCTCACCATAATCCACAGTAGTTACTTAAGATAATTATATAATTAAAAACAGATACACATTTGGAACAAGAGACATAATAACAGAAAGATTTTGGTGGATTAACACTTGAACTAGGACGGATCCTGTGTCTCAAGTAATCAATCCTCCGCCCCATTACATTATCAAAAGTAGTGTACATAGCTAATTAAAACACAATTTTGTAATGTTTCTAGCTTAGTCCACGTGATCAGTGTTCACGTTTTAAAGTAATAATTGAGCACGGTAATCGAACCTTCGCCCAAGTGTAAGTGAAATGCAAACGCAATATTTCAACAAACAAAACGTAAATCAAGGTAAAGCACCAAATCCAATAGGCCTAACTACAATAACACTCGATAAACAAAGCTCTGATAAAGTTTATTGTATTGCAAGAGAGCCGCTCGGGCCACGTCACATGTTTTTAATGACGTCTTTATCTCACGCTAGATAACAGAGTAACGGTTGAAAAAGCAAACAACAACGATTTGCTGCCTGCAGTGATGCCACAATTGTGACTCCCAGTAAGAAGCAGTATTTATATTGGACTCTATCAATCGTTAAAATCAAGTATATTTACAAGTAAAAACAATAAACAACTAGGAAGTACGCTAGCAACCCGAGTTCGATCCCCAGTGACGGTACCAATAAAGTTGTTTTTGCAATTTTAAGTGCTGATTAACCACGCGCTCAACAGTGAAGGAAGACATCGTGAGGATCCTTTCCAGTTAAAGCTCTCTTTTATGACTAAAGTTCTGGCGCCTATATACTCTTTCTTTTTGGTCTTAGTCGATACTTACCTAGTCTAAAAAGTTAAAGTTGCAGCCTTTATGTACATATAAATATTTGTCCCACTATTGGGCACAGGCCTTCTCTGCAAAGAGTATTAGGCCACGCGGACCTAGAGCAGATTGGCAGACTTCAAATGTCATAAAATTTTCCTAACGCACGTAGGTTTCCTCACGATGTTTTCCTTCGTCGCCAATTGCGTGGTAAATCAGCACATAAAATTGCAATAACGAATTTCTTGGTGCCTGCACCGGAAATTGAACTCGGGTTGCTAGCGTACTGTGCAACTTGAGGCAACCGCCCGGACACAGATATCACGGCTCATGTTATGCTGTCTAGTCTTAGGTTGTTAAATCTACCAATATCTCTATCAACAAGCACTGCTCCGAATATACTTTTTTAAAGTCGGTTAAAAATTTGCTCGTTTAAGAAGCAAAAATCTCGACACAGTTGTCGCCTCATAAACAGTTACATTGAAACATTTCATACTTGTTTCATAAATTATTTATTCAACTAGAAATATGAGGTTTAATTTGATTTTGATTGAAATAATCTCATAGAATGATTGCTCAATATAATATATCATTTGCATAACTCGAAAGCAAAGAAAAATTAGCTTTATCCATCTAAACGAAAGAATCGTAGCTGCGGTTCTTATGTGAAAAAAATAATTGCGAATTGTCGCAACTACCTACTTTTATTTCCTTCTATATAACGCACAATAAATCTGGTGTCCATTATTTGTGTTATGATATCGGGACAGGGAGTTAATACAACCATATAATTCAGCTGATTTACCACGCCCTCGACGGTGAAGGAAAACATCGTAAGGAAACCTGCATGTCTTGGAAAAAAAATTCTAAGACATATGAAGTATGCAAATCCGCACTAGGGCCGCGTGGCAGATATACCCTTATACTTTCGTTACAGAAAAGGCCTGTGCCCAACAGTGGGACATACATATAAAGGCTGTAACTTTAACTCTATTATTCAGCGACTATAGGTACATTCTTGTGACATCTCGTGACGTGTAGTCGATATATGAAAGTATAATATGTCGACTACACGTCACGTGGAACTATTTTATACTTCTGCGTTGGCAATTTTAGAATATCCAATTCCTTTAGTAGATGTTGGCCGGCTTGATCAATTAAGATCAACCCAATCGTATGCTCGTTTGCCGCTTCCTACACTAAAAAAAAAATAGGGAATGGTATACTTCTTTCCTTTCCGCGCACATCCCGGTAGCCAGCCCTAGTTAAAAAAGGTCTTTTCTAGTGTCCCCCCACAACTAGAAAATTCCCTTAATGTTGCGACGATGTTAAGCACGTGGTATAATCCGCATATAAAATTACTGGCGGCACTAGATACCGAATCCAGGTTATGATTTATCCTGGGTATACATGATGATATAAAGAATTATGCAATATAGGTGATAACAATTTTTGTCCCACATGGCCGGGGGTAAGACCATCGCCATAATTGGCCACAAATATTAGCAACTAAATTAATTGGAAAACGGTAACTCAGCGGTACAAGAAGGTCTGGATTCAAACTCCGTTCGGATCGGAATGCTTACGCGTAACATAGTAACCGTCCAAGCCGAGGTTACCCCTCACCGTGTCGAGTCACTAGCGATAGAGGTTCAGGCTAAGCGACCTAAGGGGCTATGCCACCTCTCAATCCGGTGAAGTAGTCAAGGCCAGCTTCTCTGCCCAATCTGTGTAGTTCGTCAAAGATAAAATTCAAACTCCGACAGTCATATATTATTAGGCTATAAAAATAATAAATATTGTTATCGAATAAAATTACTGTTATTACGATACATAAAACGCTGTCATCTAAAATGACTCATTTCTTTCGGGTAAGTGACGAAGGTCTTACAAAGAATACGATATCGAAAGAAATATTGCTTTTTATCTATGAAATATTTACCTTGTAACTGATTGGACAACAATAGCGCATTTATTCATAACTGACGGAATGAACATCGATGAGAATATCTTTAGTTCAACTTAGATTTATTTGTCAAAGGGAAGCTCGACAGTATATTTTTATCTTAACATTTCATTTGAGCCTATTATATGATTACATACCCGTACATAAATCATATTAATTTTAATTAAAATTAAAAAAAAGATTCCCGACGTCTTAAATACATTACAGTAACAAACAACAATAGAGATCAACTCCTCCATAGTTGTCGTATAATGGTTTATGGTACAGTTCGAGAAACGTCAGGCGATAGGTTCAAACCAACTATTAGATTAACCAGGAGAACTGTGTCCTAACATTTAGCTTATTTGGAATGGTTAATGAAATGGTAATAAAATTCGTAAATTAGTTAGCATTGTTTTAAAAAAACATTTTCTAAATTTTTATAGTGAATTGACTCGCAGAATCTTGGGGTCTAGCAGTATTGTGCTTGTTTAATTATTTAATTTTGTGAATTGCAGTATCCTACCCATGTGGCTGCCATCCAGTAATCATCTCTACTGAATTATTTTATAACGCACAAAATATTTTAAAACAATTTACCTGTTCGTATCATACAAAGAAACAATTATTAACAAATCAATTCTCTAGCCGATAATAGTAACCATTTAATCAAAATAAATTTTAAATATACCGTCAATTTAAATAGTAATAATAATTGTCTGTATTACTTCACAAAAGCTAAAAACTCTACTCACCTGTATTAATATGCAAAAAATTCACGAAGCCCTTCTAAATTTTCACAGAACACTTTAAATTTTCACACTGGTAAACTTGTGAAATAACACTGAAATACATTTATCGGATCACTAATAAATTTATCACTTTGTTACGATATGACATTTGTCAAAATTCCCGCCAACGATCGACTATACGAGGCTCGCGTTTAGCTGCGACGCTTTCCTACAACAGACTGCAGAGAATAATTTACTTTTTTTTCTGCACACCGCGGAGGCTACACGTACCGCCGTGGGTATATAAACCGAATGTATACGAATGTTCAGAAAGAAGGTTTGTATACACACAAAATTAATGAAAATAAAATAATTTTTATATTATCAACGACTATTGTTTTTAAAACAACGGCCGTGAGAACTTATGTTTATTGTCTTTTTATTGTTCTTTTATTCTATCTGTCAGTACACAAGGCTTCTTTGCATACTGTTACTTCGGATGTGAGAAGCCAATCCACAGAATAATGAATAACGGAGACCCACGTGGAGGAGTGACCTTTCCTAATGAGTCCAAAATCATGATTAATCTTCAAATGGTTCCGACACGTAGAACTAAGAGTTTATATAGTTTATTTAGAAGTTGCCGAAAATCTGTCTGACACTTTCCATTGGGGGAATATCTACTATTTAAGTATACAATTCGACATGAGTCCAAAGATTATTGACAAGGTATAAAGCACAGAGGCGGGGATGCACTCAGTACAGTTTGCGAATAAATTCTGTTAATATCCAACGCTGGCTCTCCTAACCTGTTTTGTAAAAGCCTAATGTTTTAGGGCCCGCACTGCGACACATAAGATCGATTCAAATGTATGATTTGAATATTGATGTTTACTATTTTCTAGCTAAATTTTAGGGAAAAAATTGCCAGCAACACCTCTGCTAGTCATTGCTATCATAACATCCGATGAGCTTGGCTCGTGTGCGATTCCCGTATACAAAAATAAAGGCAGGTACTTATGTTCGCAAGTATCGTAAACTGTGTTATGCTCTTTCCAGGATTAAATTTGGTATTTAAATAATCGGAAGCCGAAATAAAAACTCCTTTATCATGTTAATTGTAACAATATTCCAAAGGTGTGCCATAAAATAGTAAAAGAAGCAAGAAAGATAAACAGACAAAACTTGGATAAATAAATGCGATAAGAATGATTGGGACGCTGGAAAAAATATTCTCAAGATTTTAACGTTTAAAGTGTTCGTCATACAGACGACAGATGCGTAACGGATTTCGGTATATATTTCATATTGACGATTCACGATGTCTTGTTGTAATTAATTAACAATTCAATTTTTATAAATGTTGTTAACCAATTGGATTTGTGGTGTGATTGATATATCAGTAAGCAGACTGAGTATAGTTGGCTAAACTAACGAAACGACGACAAGAGCACCAACCACTTTTTTTTTTTTTTTGTTGACGGGGAGGAAATCTTCACAAAGATACCCCGCCTTCTGGGGGGAAGGCGGCGGTTATGTGGGGATCTTACCCACTAAAACCTCCCCGGTGGCCCTTTCCTCGGTGCATGACGAGGGGCTCCGGGATCTCAACGTGGAACGCACCGGAGCCCCTCTGCACTGTGCTCAAGGAGAGCACGTCCCGGGGGGAGGTTACTCCCTCCTCCCCTGTGCCCTCGCAGCGAAAGGCGACACGGGCCAGCCGATGTCGCCTTCTTCCCGGGTCCACTTTGGTGGATGACGCAGGCCCCCACCCTTGTCGCCCAGTGAACCCGAGGCCCCTTTTAGTCGCCTTGTACGACAGGCAGGGGATACCGTAGTCTTATTCTTGAGAGCCCAGAACTACAGGGCTGCGGGCCGGTCTGCCACCGGCCCGCCTGCGCCATCTCCGAACGGGATCGGCCCTCTCCCGATCCCGTTCTGCGGTCTCCTTCTGGGCCATTACTGACTCGCAGAAGGAGACCAGCGCCTTCCATTTAGATCTCCCCGCCAGCGCAGCCGCTACTGCCACCGGCGGGAAGAGGTCTTGCCCGATCTGCTGGACCAGGATCCGCCGCTCCGCCTCCCACGCGGAGCACACGGCAAGCGTGTGCTGCGCGGAATCCCAGTCACAGCCACAATGGTGGCATTGCGCGGTCGGTTCGCGCCCTATCCTGTTCAGGTACTCACCGAAGCACCCGTGCCCGGTGAGTACCTGTGTCAGGCGGTAGGTGACGTGCGCGTCATTCCTCCTACGTAGCCAGGCTTCGAAGTTCGGCAGGAAGGCACAGACGAAGAGCACCAACCACTTCAGTCAACTAAGTTGTCTGTTCCTTTGACCATCATTACAGTTCGAAAAAAAATTTTATTACATTAGTTAGATACTATGATAACATTTATATTAATCATATTATCAAGATATATATTTCGTACGTGACGCGACAAAGTTTCAAAGTTTCTTAAAGACAAGCAGGGAGGAGGTGTACTCCTCGTTATCCAAATGAAACGCAGATGTAATTACATGCTGCTATTCTGTAGTATCTCGAGCCCGATAAAAGCTACCAACCGAGTCATGGTTCGGCCCTCATGGGTGCCCTCCTATAAAAAATCTATCGCGCAAATAAATAAATCCACCTAGACTGAGCTCCGCTCAGTTCCTCAATCTAGAGGTTCAGGCTAAGCGATCTAAGTGCTACGCTACTTCTCAAAAACCCGGAGAAACTGTTAAGGTCGTCTGGCTGATCAGCGTATTTCATTCAGTAAACAAATCCCGGTCGACCGAGACCGAGCCGACCCTTGTTCCTTGAGGAAACAGCAACCGTCTCGTGGCTCAATATCTAATGACGAAATCCGTCATTGACTCATGTTCTCTATTATACCACGTCTGACATCTCTATCGGGAGGAACAAACAATATATTTATCAACTCGAGATAAGCTAGCGAGATGTTTGACAGGTGACAAAGTGAGATTTGTAAACTCACGAATGTTGCGAAACATTTGAACAAAACGCACGTAACTTATAAATAAATTGTTGTATGCGTTACAGTACGGCGGTACTATCAGATAAATTTATCTGATAGTACGACACAGTATTTGTTCACAAATTTATCTACGGTGATATCTTACGTTATAAGCTAAGGAAGCTAAGAATTAAGATCACCAAGCTCTTGTTTGACAGAGAGTTTGGAGAAATGTAATGTCGTAGGCTCAATTCTACCATACGACTATTAAAGTGAACCATCTCCTAGCACAAGCTTAAGCTTAATTCGAATGGTTAGCAAGAATATTTGTAATAATTGTGAAAAAAGCATCATTAGCTTTTAATAAATCTTTGTAAATATTATTGTTGACTAAGCTAAAAATTTCAAATTAATTGCAAAATACAATTCTGTTTTATTTTAATTTAGTTATTATACAGAACCCATTGAGTTTTTTCTCACAGACTTCTAAGAATAGAATGTAATTCTAACGGCTTCTGCTGTTGCAAGAATATGATGGCACGGTATCAGAAGTACCTTGCAGAATACATGCGTGAAACCAATAGAGATAACTTTTAGTAGTGTACCCGGTGAGGTAGCCGACGACCTACCAATAAGTGTCGCTCAAAGAGGATGGTAACATGAGATAAATCATCTGCTGCTTTGCCCTAACGCCTAATAGATTAAAAAAAAAGTATTTTATAACAACCTATACGTCCCTACAATATTGGGACCAGTCCATCCCTGTATAGGGAGTAATAGGGCTTAGTCCGCCACAAGGTCTTACAGCAGATTGGCTGACTTCACATGCTTTCTCAATGTTCTCAGACATTCAGATTTCCTCACGACGTTTCCTTCCACCGTCGAGCGGGCAATCAGCATTTAAAACTTCATCAAACAATTTCATTGATGTGGGCACCGGCTATCGAACTCCACTTGTTAGCGTACTGTGCAACTTGAGGGGATCGTATACTGCCACCACCACGGTTTAAATTGTAATGATACCTACTTCAAATATTAACAACAAAAAAAACAAAATCGGTAACTAAAAGACGGATACAAACATTACAAATAGAACCGAATTGAGAAACTCCTTTTTGTAAGTAGCTTAAAAAAACAATATTTAAATTTATTTCAACTGTCTGCAATGCGAATTTAAATTGAAAATTTTCACTAAAGTATATTATCAATATCTATATATGTGTTATATAGTTGATATATATCTAATACATATATCAACTATATAACCGCTTATTATATCTCAAAGACAATAGTATAATCAATTTAATAACTCGCTGGAAACAATAATAAACGTGTAATTTACACAACACACCATTCTAGGTAAAGTGCTAGTACGACAAGGCAGTAAGAAGCGGAGAGCATGTCGACATTCCTGCGTGCCTGTTGCTTGGCCGGATGAAAGTGATCTTACCACTGTACGGATGTTTTCGCTTCACGAGATCGATTATCCGTGACGCGAGCGTGACTTCTGTTGAACATTCTCAATTATCACTTCCTATTGGTACATAAATATACATTTACAGCTATACACTCCTTATAGCTGATTGCTGTTGAAAGCCTTTACGACGTCATTGCATAAAGAGGTGGCCAATCTTACAGTGCTCAGACTGAATCATTGTTACACGTAACTAAATAAACCACAAGGGGTTCCCGAGGACCTCAACTTCGGCAAGTATCTACTGGCCGAATCGTGGCTCGATCGCTCGACTTAAAAGACATCACACACACCCACATCTTTTGTTTATCGATCACTGTTAACTAATGCTCAATCTTTTACAACGTACCCGTCTCTTATTTACTTCTTTCTACCACGTTTTACTTAAAAGGGGTAAACATCTTTTTTTTACATAGAGCATTGTTGATGTCATATGTAATTTATCTTATAGCCAATTGTATTCTCGTTTATGCGTTCGGATGATAACTTCCCATCAGATTATAATTTATATTGTTACGTAATATGTGCTCTTAAGGTATGACAACAAAAATATATGTTTACCCTTTTTCCCTTCATTAATATTTCCACTTAACATCCATTTTGATAGAAAATATGTTAATAAATAAAACTCTCTACTCTAGTAACGGAGTTATGATAAATTTTTTTGCCTGGATACCCAGTCATTGTGGTATTGTTGGAAACGAAATAGCTGATCGACTTGCGAATGAGGCGATGCAATGTGGACACATGTTTACCTTTAAGAATTATCCCCATGACTTATCTTTACCAAAGAGTAATTTGAAAGATGCTTGGCAGAAAGAATGGGATGTCACAATACTTATCAAAGGTACATTTTATCATCAGATCCAAACAACCGTGTTAAATAAACCTTGGTTCGTCAAAGGAATGTTTAGCAATTCGGTGGCATCCATTCTCATTCGTATAATACTAGGACACACTTGTACCCAGCCCATCTTACAAAACTTGTATGAGTGTGGAAAGGACGAGAGAAATTTAAATCACACATTCTTCTCATGTCCCCGATTCGATCGATTTTCCTCTATAAGCGACCTTTATCCCATGCAGTCCCACTCCCCACTTCCATCTCTCACTATTATTTATAAAAGATGTATTTATAAATGTATAGCTAAATTCAATATTTTAAATGACTTAAAAATACAGTTTGTAAATATTTGATGTTAATTTCTATATTTTATTTGGTAATACATATCCTTAAAATAGAACCTACTTTGGAAAAGTGGCATTCGGGTGGAATGCCTCCCTTTGTTATTTTTACACGTGTTTTATTTTCTAGTGTGCCGCCGAATTAAATTTAATTTACAATATTAATTTGTTTCACGTTGAACAATTTTGAAAAGGAAAAAAACGTTGACATGTCTCTTATAAAATTTTCTTAATTCTAAATATAATATTTTTTTTTAAATTTAAAACCTCAATAATACTTTTTGGTAATTGGCGCATGCCAGTCGCCACGCCACCCCCCTACGGAGTGAATTAAATTACTATCACGTCGGGGTCACCAATTTGGGAAAGTAGCATCTCTATCTGCGACACCAGAATAGCCTGGACTTGCGAAGGAAGGCGACGTAACCAAAGCTGGCGTAATATGTTATCATCTGCAGAAACAGTACCAGAGAGTGAACGAAGATGACGGAGAAACTGCGATGGTTGACGCTGAACAAGCTCCTCTTCACTGATCAGTTGTACCCTCTTTTGCTCTGACATGGACACTCGCCGGATCGATTCATCCTTCACTTTTTGGTAACGCTGACCTTTTTCCTGAGGATTTATTATAATATCCTGAACCTCACTAAGTTTTGATCAAGGCGGGATATTATATAGTTGATCTTAGTGTCAACTGCTGTAATACCCGCAATACTAAATTCGGCCTCCACTTGACCAGACCAGACAGCTGGTTTTTAGGCCAAAAGACTTTCTGCTTAGCGGCAACTCTGCAAACTGAATTGTCCACTGCTAAAAGTTTATCCATCAGCACTTTATTGTCGGCTGCAAGACGTGCAACTTCTTCTTTTTAGTAATGCTTCCAACATGTTTTAAGAATAAAAAGTTAAACATTGATACCGAAAATATACACAGAAATCCTTATAAGACGCACAGGGTTTTCTATATAGTAGCGAAAAATTCTTCTCAAGCTTTCTGTGAGTCGGTGCGGCGTTGAAAGATAATCTTCAGTTCACAAAATATGGTCAGTCACGAATCTAGCCGTTAGAAGAATCACGTCGAGGTCATCAATTTGAGTAAGTGGCATTAGGGTGGAATGCCTCCTTTTATTATTTTTACATGTGTTCTTTATCTTCTAGTGTGCCGCCGGTAAATAAAAGTATCACAGAATATTGAAATTATATTACATAAATTTGTTTCGCAAAAATGTACAATTTGGAATCGTCTATGCAAAAGGAAAAAATGTTGACATGTCTCTTATAAAATTTTCTTAATTCTATATTTAGAATAATTTTTTTTTCCTTTATATACTTTTTGATAATTGGCGCATGCCAGTCGCCACACTACTCCTTTGATCATTCTTATTCAAAATTCTGTTCCTAATAATTTCTTATTATCCCGTTTCCTAACCTTCTTACATAAACTACGTCGTTGGATAAATGCAGAAACCGTACGATGCCATTTAAAAAAAAACCTATGACATCATGGTTGCTATCTGTCAGTCTGTCATACGATTTTCAATTGGTCGTAGTTCACGGAATGGTACTAAAATTTTCATCCTTTTGTCATTAACTTGAACATTCGGAATAACATAGTTTCATTCAAAGTCAGGTCTAAATTTAGAGTTCACCAAATAAAACTTTATAATGCAATAACACAATTTTTTTTCAGAACTGACACATAGAATTGATAATAAAACATTAGACTCGCGACTTGTGATGGAATCGTACTTCAAATTTTGTAAAAGTGGAAAGGAATCTGCAGTGGAGGGATACAAATAATTAAATTGCTACCCTAGGTCTCCCTTAAGAGTTTAGAAAACGGAAAAGAGTAAATTCGAAGATTAACGGGTCTTTTTCTAGTCGCGTGACGGTGTCATGAGCACAAACAAGAGGCGTGGAGCTAACGGTGCCAGTTGTTTCGTACCTGGAGTACCTGCCCTAGTAAACGTACCCACCGCCATGTCTGCCGACCTCGCTTCACTGTTTGAGTGCCCAGTTTGCTTCGACTATGTCCTACCACCGATCCTGCAGTGTCAGAGCGGGCACCTGGTGTGCTCTAGCTGCCGCCCAAAGTTGTCGTGTTGCCCCACTTGCCGCGGGCCACTCGGCAACATACGCAATCTGGCAATGGAGAAAGTCGCCAGTAATGTCATGTTTCCATGTAAACATTCTAACACAGGCTGCACTGTAACACTTGTTCATACTGAGAAGGCAGAACATGAAGAGGCATGTGAATTTCGACCTTACTCATGCCCTTGTCCTGGTGCTTCATGCAAATGGCAAGGAGGCTTGGATCAAGTAATGCAACATTTGATGACCTCTCACAAAAGTATCACCACTCTCCAAGGTGAAGACATAGTGTTCCTAGCAACAGACATAAACCTACCAGGAGCGGTGGACTGGGTTATGATGCAGTCATGTTTCAACCACCATTTTATGTTAGTGCTTGAAAAACAAGAGAAATTTGATGGACACCAACAATTCTTTGCAATTGTTCAGCTAATAGGGTCCCGAAAAGAAGCAGAAAACTTTGCTTATAGATTGGAGTTAAATGGGCACCGTCGGCGTCTCACTTGGGAGGCGATGCCACGTTCCATCCACGAAGGAGTGTCCTCTGCTATCATGAACTCTGATTGTCTTGTATTTGACACCTCATTAGCACAGTTGTTTGCTGACAACGGTAACCTTGGTATAAATGTGACTATATCGATTGCCTAATCCGAGCTTCCATGTACTTGTAGTACATTGGAAACCCAAAATGAGACTCAATCTATCAATGATTCTGAAGAACAGTAATAGTGTTTGTGGACATAACTAACAGTGTTTACCTATATACATATATATTTAAGAAGCATTTTAAATATATCTAGTGGTGTTTGCTGCAACATTGACATGTTACACAACAGTAAAGTAATCAACATCAAAGTGAGCCAAAAATTCTTCTTTTTTGTATTTCATACACTGTATGTAAATGTGTGTTCATTGTTTTAAGGCTAAGTAAAGAAGAAATTTAAGCAGTTGGGCTTAATGTAATTTGTTAATGAAATACAAGAATTATGAGCTCTCAAAAGAGATAGTGATCATAATATTCCAAACATAGAACAAAATTGTTTGTAATAAAGTTTTAAATGTATATATGCATGGGATGTTAGATATTAGTTGTTTGATAAAATAATACTTAGTGAGCTGGCATCAACTGAGTCTTGGTGATGTGGTTATAAAGGAAGACCATTACGACAATGCTAATACAAGACTAATCCGTGATAATCATTCTTGATGTTATACACCCGTATAGCTGATGCACATTGTGTAAATGGAACTGACATAATTTTATGCATAGAGAAATATGTAATGTACAATTTATAATGCCATTAGGAAAACAGCCTCAACTTACCATTTGTGACTGTTAAATTGTGCTAGTGATACCAATTATTATATAAAGGATCTTTGCACAAAATAAATGTATTTTCTTATGTACAACTTACTATAAATAGATGTCAATTAATTATATACTGGAGAGTAAATTTTTAAATAAATGTGACATCTTGATTAATCCTTAGAATATTATAATATATATATAATATGCAACAAACAATCTATACCTAAAACAACTTATACCTTAAATTATAATACTACAACCATAATAATTTGTAATACATGTAAAGTATTATTTTTTATATACACATGTGCTTATCATACTAATTAAAATTATGCTATTTGCATACACTAGTGTATACTGGCCAAAGTTCTGTAAAATATGTATTTTTTTATGAAGTAATGTAATTGTAAAATCTATAATGACATATATTATTTCACCAATAAATAAAAAGTATTCCACTTTTGGGCTTTTTGATACAGGTTTTTTTGTCTGGTCATGAATCTCTGATTTCAAATTAAAATTTATCTGAATTTTATTCAAAACAGTAAACTGCTTTCATTAGATTTCTTAACAAGCTTAACCTTTTTCTGAGTAAGCTATGTCCTCTATAACTGACCATAAGTTGTAGTCCCAAGTGATTTTGATGTGGACTACATGAGGGCCACTCTTGAGCTTATTATTCAGGTGATTATCAAAACACTTTGTTAATTACCTGCAGAATCTTGAAGTCCACAAAACCTTTCCATAAAATGTATAATGTAATCTCTAAGCAGGTCATTGATCTAAGCATATTAAAAATTACAGATTGCTCCAAATTCATTTTGTGCCAGACGATTGTGTTTTCAGACTCGATTCCATATTGCAATTTAATGCTAACCTCAAAAAAAAGATGAAATGGCGGGAAATCGGTCGAAGTTCCTATACATAAACATGTTCTAAATTTAAATTCACAAAGTAAAACATATTCATGGCCAGACTGGTTATATAATCATAGACATCGTTTTTGTATGTGACACTTATTGTTTTATATTGTAATGTCTAGAGTAAGCTTTTGTTGTTAGATCTAATGTTTTATTTATGGCATGTGATGTAATATAATTTCCTTAATACACACAACACAATAATATACTAAACTCACTCACTCTCACATTGTTTTTGAAACACCTACATTTGCCTATTCAACCCTGGATGCAGATAGATCAGATACTCTTCTCCATCTACCACAATTGAAATGCATATGATATGAGAGTTTAGTTAAATAAAAATGTGTTATTCACACCTAACTATATAAAACAACCTGTAATACAACATACTGAAATATTTTGGTATATAAGTATATAATAAGCCCTCAATGCCATAGTACTAAGAACTTATGTGTGATCCCATCTTGGCCTTAGTGTACATCTAACTTCTAAAAACTAATCGCACATGCTGTACCATGACCAAATATCTTGTTATTCATGGGTGAACTACATAACTTATATACTGTGACAATAAATACCTTGTATATTTATAAATTGGTATAAAACTATTTTAAAACGTTTGAATAGACAGATTTTAATAAGGTAACTACAGCAATATACAGTTCAATCTTAAGATGTTTGGATCAAATAAGTGGCCATACATAATTTTGATTGGCAGAATTAACGCAATGATAAATTTTATATCTTAGAGATGCGCTCATTGAGTATGGCAGTGTAAAAAAAAGCTATCCTCAGTGGCTTGTAAAAAGTATGAATGAAAAGAGAGATATAATGAGAATAAGCAGGTGTAATCAGGTGTAAATCTAGGTTTAGGTGGATTCAATCACACTGGTGACATATTAAAGAGAACAATATAGTGTTGTGTAGGTTCATGCAGAGACCAAATGAATTGTTTGATCTCGATTTAGGTTGTTAGGTTGGAGATTGTGTCTCCCCAAAATTAAATTTCTCAGTCTGTTATACTCAATGACTGTAATTAAGTTTTTAATTTTCCATAAAGTTAGTTGTGATTGTGTGAAGATCCTTATTATATTGGTTTATTTATCCAATATGTTACTTAATTTGTATATAAAAAAAATGCTTAGTTTTTAACAGCTCCGCAAATCCTCCACGTGTATACGGAGGCATTATATTATTTGAAACTTCGTAAATCTTAATCTGAACTACGATATTTCGGTTATAATAAATTTTTAATGTACATGGTAGTTTTAGTGGACATTAATACAAATATATCATTTTTCAATTCCTTTATTTCTCATTGACAATCAATTGTTTGTATTAAAAACAAAATTAAATTGGTAAATAAATTTACTATTCTGAATTGATATTATAGTTTTTACAGCACTTGCTTAGAAAGTATAAAATAAAACAGTATATTCCATCACTTTTTTAATTCATTTTCTTATAATATTAAAATAAAATATTAAACTGTTAAAACATGTTTTTCATATGGATACATCCAGCTTAAAATTTTTGGTAAGATAACATTTTTTTTTTAAACAAAGCTAGTAATATTTCTTTTTTTTCAGAAATATTACTAATCGTTAATCATACCAACTAAGCTTGTGCTAGGAGATGTTTCACGTGAATAGTCGAATGGTGGATTCGAACCTACCACCTTTTGCAGACTGTACGCGAAACTATTGACGCTTTATACATTACATAGTAATTGAACATTACGAGTACATTTGGGTATCGCCACCGGCAACACTAGAGCTAGCTCTGCTTCTCACTACTACTCCCTCCTGACTGATGAAGTCTGAAGAAAAATTATTAAATGTCTTTAGTTTGAACTAGATTTAGTTAATCAGTTGATAGCATTGTTCCACTTTGACTTCTTCACATTACATCACACTTCAATAGTAAATGCTCCAACTGATTAAACCAGACAAGCAATAACCAGCCACGAGGAGTCAGATGAAGGCATCTATGTGTAACAGAAGCCAATGAATTAGTTCAGCGTATAAAATTCATCTGTCATTTTGGCGACCTAATAAGCTGGAAAGAAGATATTGCTACTGTCTACCCCAATTAGAGCAGAAACAAGGCATTTATAATCATTTGCATAACATATAAAACTTAACTAAATCTTTATTAAACTGAGATTTCAATAATTAATTATATAACACCAAAAATTCAACGTTTAGACAATCTAGCAACAAGTCCATAGTTTGTCAATAAAACCTTCAGAGTACCTTTCATTTTTCAAGATCCTTGACCAACTTGTCACATAAGCTACAAGCATTATCTTCATCCTTGTTTGACATCTAAACCATTAAAGAAGATCATTGTTTTCTTTATCCTGGGTGACATCCCACAATTCAAAAGCTTTGGCAATAATTTTATTAATTACTACATAGGAAGACTAATTAGATTTGCTGCTCTGCGGCTGGAGGGGCGATGGAAGAAGGCATTCAGCAGTAGGTGACTCATTATTATCCAGTATAGAGTCCTGTTGGGTCCGAGCGGAACTGAATGGATCTCTATTTTCAGTCAGAACTGGACTGAACGGATCCCGCTCTCTATGAACCACTTCGAACGCTTCCGTACTCATATTTCTCGCATCGACGAACGCAAACTCATCGAATGTCTCTAATACGGCGCTGTACTCACCACGAGGTGGTAGTGGTGCGAATGGGTCAAATCTATCCTTTTTAATGCCGTCTGGACTGAATGGGTCTTTGGCCTCTGATTTCGGTGCATCCTCTGCCAAACTGTTGTCCCCGCTGAAATCCGAGAGGTCTATGTCGTAGTTTATGTTACTTAAGCCGGGTGCCAAGTTCCCTGATCCGAACTCATCTGGGGTGATTAAATCATCAATCGATCTTGAATCAAACGGTGCAAATCCCAATGGGGACGGTGTTAGCAGTTCCATTGAATTAGTCTGTTTCAGGTCCCATTTCTCGTCGAGATTATGCGGTGATTTCGGCGGTGAGGGCTTCTCGAGGACTTGGAAATCCAGCATATCCTGCTTCTCTTCTACTTCTGTAGTTTCCACTACAGGTATCTCATGTTGTTTGTTCGCTTGGATCGCCGGCGTTGCGGTTTCGCCTGGGTCCGCCACCCCTTCATGTTTGAGATTTGGGGCGAGTGTCTCAATGTCTATAAGGGGCTCTGCAGTTATGTTCTTGAATTTGCCAAACCTTGGCAGCTCACGGCGCGGTTTGATTTCCAATGGCGTTTTAGCCAGCACGTCTTGTACCTTCTTGGCAATTTGTTCCTGTAAATAAAAAAATATATTATTACTTTTTTAATGGCTTACACAAG
Source organism: Meandrusa payeni (assembly GCA_029286785.1). NCBI lineage: Eukaryota > Metazoa > Arthropoda > Insecta > Lepidoptera > Papilionidae > Meandrusa > Meandrusa payeni. The sequence goes on along the minus strand of JAGSMX010000006.1, from coordinate 15,940,984 downwards.
AAGGATATTCTCATTAGAACACATATCACAGACTACATATATGTCTCACTGTTGGGGACAGGCTCTTTAATGACAGTATTACTGCATAGTCCACAGCTCCTAGTGAGTTTTAAAATATTTAAGACATGTAGGTTACCTCGCGATGTTTTCCTTCACCGCCGAGCGCGTGGTAAATCACAACAACAAATTCATTGGTACCGGCACAGGAGATTGAACTCGGGTTACTAGCATACTATGCAATTTGAGGCAAGTGCTTCTATTTAATGGTTAATGTTGTTGCTCTATATGTGGCGTTCACCTCGAAACTGGTCGCGTTGTCCGCCAGCGCCTTGGAGTGCTGGTCCAGCTCTAGCACTCGCTGCTGCAGCCGCTGCGCCTGCACGCTCTGCTCGTTCGCCTCCCGCGCGCAACCGCACAGCGACAGCGCCGCCGCCTGCAGGCACACACACACATCCCTGCATATCTCGTTATACGTAGACAGATCAATTATTTATTGTATACAAAGTGTACAAAGGCTAATTTATTTAATAACTTTTTCCTGCCAAGCTTTGGTAGTTTTTTTTTATCTTGAAGATAAAGCGCAAAAAATTCTAATGTACTTTATTTATTTCCTTTGTTTTGTTTAAAAGAGTGCTCTCTCACTCTACCGTTACTACAGCGCTTTCATTTTATTATTATTATCTTTTCTTTCTATTATATATTTTTTATATATATTAGGGAATTTAGTATTTTAAAAGACATCAAACATAAAATAATTCAAATTATTAAGAAAAAAAATCATTTTTCAATTCATTTTTTTCCATAATATTAAATTACATAAATCGTTAAAGCGCCACCGGTGATCAGAGGGTTGAACTGCATGCTTAATAGCCCCGCTGGGCGCCATGAATACGAATACAGCACTTCCGTTATATATTTTTCTTACGGTAAAACCACTCACATTTTTATTCAATTCGGTCGGGCAGCAAAACCCCTATCTCCAAGTCTTTCGTAAGGAACTTCCAATCTCCAAATAAACGGTGATATACATGTATATCGATTTGTCACACACACGCAATTTAAAGACATACATAGACCGTGCGTGGAGAGCATTGTGCTGTGTGTCAATTGCTGGGAAGTGATTTAAAGAGATTGCTCACCCAGGCACTACCACCGATGGAGGCTGGCATAGCCATGTAGCAGTCGAACTCTTTCTTGTTCATGTTGAGGGACTCCGCCGTCAGGTTCTCGATGAATGACACCGCACAACACTGCAACAAGAACCAACTATAACTGATGAACCTCAAACATAGTAAACATCAGCATCAAAAACATCTAAGTATATTAAGTAAAAAGTTTTATTACATTAAGTTTGCTGTGGGAGAGCGAGGTCTTCTGACGCAAGCATATTTTCCTTGCTTACTATATCTCAACCTAATTTTCTTAGTAAACTAGCCTGAATTGAAATTAACATTTTTTTAAGTCTTACATTTGGGCTCATAAACATGAACAAGTATATTTTCGGGTAAAAACCGACTTCAAATCGAAAAGGAATATTATGAAATAGAATCACAAATGAGCCAAACTTTCATCAAAATACCCTTTAAGTGCATACTTTCTAATTAATGAAAAAAAGTTATTCGTCCGTTTGTCTCGCACATACTTTATGCCAATTTAAGACTTATATGGATTTCTCAAGATTTGTCAGAAGTGGACCAAATTGGAATCACACGGGAAACACATGCTTTCAAACAAAAAAAAGTTCCTTCAAGTCAGTTCAAAATTGGTTCACCCAGTCTAAAGATATGAGGTAAAAATACGAATTGAGAACCTCCTCCTGTTTCGAAGTCGGTTGAAAATAGATATCTATCGAGAATGTCCTTCTTTTGCGTCCCCCAATGTGCCACTGACCAGGTTAGTGAAGTAGTACCCGCCCTCGCCGGTCATAAGCCGCTGCGCGTTGCAGAAGCGCGTCACAAAGTTGATGTTGCTCACCAGCCGCGGCGGGTTCGCCTTCAGCACCTGTAGGCAACGGAACGCATGTATGAGCTGTCATCTGTCACGTCTTCTCTCCTCCACCTGCCGCCCTCCGCCGAAAACATACAAGTGGCATTTTAATCAATTACATTACAGCCTCTGTATATAAATATGAAATGTACTCATTATCTATAATGATACCCTATCCACTATGCTTATCCATATATATATATAAAAGAGAAAGTGTGTGGGTATGTTCCACATGTGCTCCAAAACAGCTGAACCGATTGCAATGAAACTATCAGGGAATCTTCAGATTGAGCGAGTGATCCTGTAGTTTGGTGACAATCGGAGCACTCCTCTTTTTCAACTGTCAAACAAGCCATAAGCCATTTTATTTCTGGCATTAACTTGAGCCCGATATGTTTATGTACATGGGTGTAGGTAATGATCTTTACACATTTAGGATAAAGTAACAAGAAGTGAGTCAATCACACACAAAGACAGAGGAACTACAATAAAAAAAATACCATCATCAACATATCGTCGATTAAATAGAAAAATTACATTTTTATATATTTTCGGAAAATTTGTTTATTACTAAAAATATCCTACTGTCAAAAATATTTTTATATGGATAAAAGACACTTTAAGATATTAAATGTGAAGCTCACTAGATCCCAAGAAAGTGTCTTTTATCCATATAAAATTTTAGATTTAGAAAGAAGAGAGAAAGAAAGATATTTTTGATTTCATCAAACACTAGAATTCAGAAATATAGAAAGAGAAGAATTATGGAAGAAAAAAGTGCTGACTGTGAAAATGAGCCGCGGCAGAAGTTCGTCAGCGGAGGCGGGCGTGCCGCACAGCGCGAGCACGTGCCGGCAGCAGCGCCGCACGCGCGCCAACTTGCCCCCCGGCGCCGCGCACCCATCCATGCCCAGCAGCTCTGCACGAATACCCTTGTTAAACACGTCAAGTTACAACCATAGTTACGTACCACTGTTACACAAGTCCGACATGTTACCTCTCAGCTTGTTAATACGAGAGGTATATAAGCATGGGTAAGCTTAATGCCTCCTGCATTATTATAATGGAAGCATGATTACCAGGGTCCGTAAGTCTCGCCTTTTTTATTGGAAAGGATATACTCCTAGGTACTTGATGAGAATTTGTTTAGGTTTTGAGTCATTCTATTTAGTAATATTCCTACGATAATTCGGTAATATTAACGTTTGATTCGATTTGAAGGTTGTTTTTGAATTTGCTCATAAATATACTTCGCACTTAATTTGCTAAATAAATTAATGAATAAATAGGCGCGTCTCAGGGTACGCACTTAAACCTAGTTCTTCAAATACTTACCACTAATGGCCTTATACAACAGTTTTCTGCAAGTGGCGTTATTCCTGTCCAGGTTGCACTCCAGGTGCTTCTCGCCCACCCAGCTGAGCTGCTGGATTCGCTCGGACATCGCTCGGTCGGCTCTCTCATCGTCCGTACCAGCTGGAGAAAACACTACGCCTGGTAACCTGCAAATTAACATTTAAAGATGAATAATGAATTGGAAAAGATTTGTCATTCAAATCTTTGTCACAGAAGGCGACTAAAAGGGGCCTCAGGCTTTTGTCATCCGCCAAAGTGGACCCGGGAAGAAGGCGACATCGGCTGGCCCGCGTCTCTTCTAGGCTTCTGAACGCCTTGAAGGTTTTTAAATTACCATCACAGTAAGTTTTTTTTTATACTTTCTAAGCAAGTACTTGAAGCGGAACTGCAGTCCTGGATGGTAAGGCGCACTAGCGTAGTGCCTATACTCTCTACTCTTGAAAATACCCACATTGTAATCGGAGGGAAAACAGACGCGGGCAAACTATTCCAGTCCTTTGCTGTACGAATAATGCAAGACGAAGCAAAGCGCTTAGTTCGGGTTTGAGGGATGTTCACGACAAAAGAGATTATGATCATGTAATTCCTGAGCAGAGTGGTCTTCGTTGTCCCATCAGACGATTTTTCTGCTTCTCAACAAAAATAAATACGAGTGTTTCTTTAAATCGAAGCTTTCCATTTCTACCTCTATGGATCACTCGCCATTAGGTGAACAATGTATGCAATTATCATAGCAACCTGTTGTGTGTGTTGACATATTTTGATAATTAAACAATTAGCTGGTCAACAAATTAAAGTTGTTTTAATGACTGTGTTTGATGTCTCTCTGAAGGATCAGATAGATCTGAACGAGGTGATTCAATAGTTATAACAAAAGTTATCGTCATAGCCCACTGAATTGGGGATTATTATATATTGGTAAAGTGGGGATGGGCCGGCTATATCCGCCGTAGAATAGTAGGATCCTTTAGACTAGGTGGAGCGACGATCTTCTCAATACTGCTGGAGGAAGCTGGATGAGAGTCGCCGTCGCAGGCTGACGATGATGTTATAGATGATCTTACTCATGTAGATAAGTCATGACGTGCTTCTCAACGTAGTCTATGAGCAGCTCCTTGGTCTCCTGGTCCAAGTTGGAGAAGTGCTGCGCAGTGTCCATGTACCGTATGAATCTCTGACGAAAATCACAACAATCAGTTACTTTTTATTGAATAAAGAATATATGATCTTCTTTTATGATATTTAGATTTATGAGCATCCGTGATATCGATGGAGTTGATGGTGCGTTCCCGTTGCAATGGTTTCAGTCTCTTCCACTGTCAACACAGACCTTCTATATATAGAGAGTATAAAGGCAGGGCCCTAGTGAGGCAGATTTCACATAGCTTAGAAAATTGTCTTCTTAGGTTTCCTCGCGATGTTTTCCTTCACCACCGAGCACGTAAACAGAACTTAGAATAGCAAAAAACAAATTCATCGGTGCCGGCACCGGGGATTGAACTCGAGTTGCTACCGTACTATGTAACTTGGTAGGTGATCGCCCAGACAGAGCTACTGTCTTCGAGTCTCCATGATGATATTTAGACACGCTTACTTGTTTAATAAAGCCCTGGTGTTAAGAAGTCTTAGTATGAAGAAAAAAAAAGAGGAATTTGATAACCTACCTGATACTGCCTCTGAACTCTTTCGGACAGCTCGTCCACTGCCATGACGTCCGAACATTTAATGACATCCATTATAAAGGAGTGCGCGAACACGCGCGCGTCGCGCTCCACTTGCGGCGACAGATTGGGGAAGTGCGCCCGGAAGTCCAGTTTCATGCCCTCGTTCACCATCGACGGTATCTTAAACTCTTTAGGCCGCCTCTCCGATTGTTCGTGATCATCTAAATAAAACAAAATTTGCAACATCATTGACACCGAGTCTGCTATTTGCCAGTGATGTTTCATTATGACACCGATCTATTACAGTCTTATCAATTATCATTCCATCATTACCAAATACATCAAATATTAACACACACGATTGGCGTGCAGTCGGTAAATCATAGTGGCACCACTGAACTACTAATAAAACTAGCAAATTCCGTACACAATTAGTTTAACAGACTCGGACACCAGTATCCTTCAAAGCGAAAACAGTTTATTTTTTAAAATATAATTAACATTCTTGTCATCCATTCTATATAAGTTTTTGCTTGTACTAGGGGATGGTTCTATCAGGCCCGTAGAATAAGGCTACGGTATCACCTGCCTATCGTAGAAGGCGACTAACACGGTCCCCGGGTCCACGAGCGACAAGGGGGGAGGCCTTTGTCATCCGCTACAGTGGAGCCGGGAAGGCGACAATGTTAGTCTCGTGTGCTGTGGGAGGGAGTAACCTCCACCTGGACGTGGGGACCCACCGCCATGCACCGAAGAGGGCCGACGGGGGTTTTAGTGAGAAAGAACCTTACATAATGTAGTTGAAGATTTCCCCCAACCAAAAAGCAGATGTTTCACGTATGTGATTTGTGGGTACGTCGATAAGCGATTTGTGGGTTTAGACCTACGTTCTTATGTTCTACAGACAGAAAAGTTAAAAGTTAAAGTTACAGCCTTTTTATATGCCCCACTGCTGGGCACAGGCTTCTCTATAAAGAGAGTATAAGGGCATAGTCCACCACGCGGTCCTAGTGCAGAGTTCACGTGTCTTAGAAAATTGTTCAAAGACATGTAGGTTTCCTCGCGATGTTTTCCTTCACCGTCTAGCGCTTTTAAATTACCACACAGAATTGCATCAACAAACTTACTGGCGCCGGCACCGGGGTCGGATGGGCTACCACGGCTCTTTTGCAGACAGTAAACCAATAGGCCGTTCATTTAACGTAAGAACGCCATTGCTAGGTGACGTAAACACGAGCCGCGGTGATAGATAGATGAGACAACTTTTATTTTATTTACAGAATTACAGTACCTATATTGGTCTTCTTGAAGACATTGAACTTGAGCAAGTTGGCTTTCTTTAGCGTTTCGCTCTGACGCAAACGTTTCTCTTCGAACTTGGAGAACGACGAATGTGAAGAGAGCTTGAAGCCGTGCTCAGGTTTCTTCTGCTCTGGTCGCGGCAGTGTCGCCGACGCCGCCGACGCCTTCTCTGTTTATTAAAAAGAAATATATTAACAAACAAAATATAAACACACGCAACTCGAAAAAAATCAAAACAGGTGAAATCTGTATTAAGGTTATGAAGCAGACAATAACGTCAAAAGTGAAAGATGACTTAATATTGTAACGGACTTATCACCTTAGTTTGATTTTAATTCGGTTTTTGTCTCAACTTGCTTACAAATATAAACGCATAATTTTTTTTGTTGACGGGGAAGAAAATCTTCAAGAAGCATCGCAAGCACCCATATCCCGCCTTCTAAAGAAAGCGGGGTTATGTGGCCCTTCCTCGGTGCATGATGAGGGGCTCTGGGATCTCCAGAGGAACGCACCGGAGCCCCTCTGTACTGTGCCCTTCGGAAAGCACTTCTCGAGGATGGGGGGGAGGGGACACATAATGCGCTAACTCAACGACATGCGTACATACTTAATGAAAATTTAAGACTTATATGGTTTCAGCTTTCAAATATAAAAAAGATAATCAAAATCAGTACACCCACTTCCAGACGAATTGAGAACCTCATCTACTTTTTTAAGGTCTTTTGAAAAGAGTCACATATCATAATTATTACTATGGCTGTGAATGTTGAGAGTTTTCTATACTATATACGGAAGTTTTTTGGCTAAAGAGTACTTAACCAATGAATGTTTATCTGTCCCGATGCTTGTATCGCGATATAAGTATGGTTTTGACATAACCGTAGATAACTCATGTTACATTTTCAAGGTCCATAGATACCGCCTTAGGCAAGAAAATATGATTACGTACATGGTAAAATTAATTTATATCACACATTTCGTATCATGAGTATTAGAACTTTGTATGTCGCATATATAATTAATAGAAAACTGTTCAACTGTCAATTGTTTTAAATTCGGCGAAAAAGTACAGGCCACACATCTGGCTTTGAAAAAAAAAATTATAGGGATTACACAAATGAAATACTGGTCACCTGATGGTAAGTGATCTCGGCTCAAACGTGACAATTCAGGTGCGTCGCCGACCTTTTTCAAGGAAAGCGAAACACAGAATCACATTTTTTTGGTAAAAGGCCCTACGTCCGTGGATAAAATGCGTCAAACTACAAACATTTTTCTATACGATTCTTAAAACTTATTCTTTTTTATACAATTTTTTAAATATCCTTAGTACATCTTTGAAACCCAAAGTTAACTTTTTTGGTAACTTAAGCCAGATAGGACCTTTTTAAAAAAATGCCATAATTGGTTGAAAAACTTATGAAAAAATGAAGTTGATTAATTAATTTATGATTATCAGATATACTATTTTATACCTCAATGAGAAGAATCCAAATGACTTTCCTGCAAAATGTGTTTTTTTATGATTTATGGTCACTGTTAGCCTGAATCTATTTAATTTTATTTTTTTATGCTTGGTTATTTGAAACCTGGTTATTGCAACTAGATAAAAGACAGATCTAGGGATAAGAGTGTATAATAAAAAATCTTCTAACCCTATACGGACAGTAATTGCAGTTCACTTTACAAAAATCGATACTGGGTCCTATATGCAACAGGTGGACCTATCATGTAAGTAATACAACACAAAAGAAAGCTAATTTAAGTGTGTGACAAGTTGGATTCTAATCATCAATCATGAATGTAAAGTCCAATGAATTTAAATGGGTTTCACCAGTCTCACTAGTTGCTTCAATACATTCTCATACTTCATCATAAATATGTTATCAGTATAGTAGTTGTATTAGAACAGATTACAACATGAAATCAAATACATGTTGTTTCAGCTGTACATCTTTTTCAACCAACTTAAAAAATGGTGGAGGTTTTCAATTTGTCTGTATTTATTTTGTTTTTTTTATATTTGAAGGCTCCCATACAATCTAAATTCTGGCATTGGCATGATTTTTGTTGTTTCTGGTAAATATACTTGTATTAGAGCCTTGTTTTACACATGAGTCACACTACCAAATTTCAAAGGCATTCCAACAGGTTTTACGTATATAAAAGGCAAATAGGTGGTAAACAAATACATACCCGCCCTCCTCTGCCGCTGCAATTGCTCTCTATGGCATTTGGAGCAGTATCCTTGCCACTGTGGGTTGCCAAAGTAATCACATCCATTCTTGCACTTCAGATCACTCTGGTCGATCCTCAGTGACGGCATCTTCGAGGCAAATATCATATATTTATATGATCTTTGTAGATTAGGTCCATACCACATGTTAATAGCCATTTTGGCAACAAAATAATATTTTTTTTCAATTAATTAAATAATACATATTTAAATTCAGTTTTTATTGAATAAACGCTTCTCATATTATCAATATATTTATTTTCCTTAATTAAAATATAAATTATTTTAGGTGAAAGTATTAATGCAAGTGGAGACAAATGTATTTTGTTTTCTGTCTTTGTAATACAAATACTTGCTAAGTACACATTGCGGTACTTCCTAATACGCTAATAACGGCGGTCGTTCAACGCCGCTATCCGTTATATAGGCTAGGCTTATCATACATATGTACTTGACTATCTGTGATAATGTACGAGTGTAAAAATGAATTCGTTGGTGCAATGAAATACAAAAGATATGCGCATTTGCGTCCCTTACCTTTGAGCATAAAGCGTGTTAGAATCTGCTTCACGGTATCAAAATTGTTGTTACTACCTTAACTAGGTGTATATATTATGAGCAATGAAATTAATTACATAGAGAAAAACCATGGGCAGACGTAAATGGATAAAACAAAAGTTTTATTTTGACATTTAAGCTGTCAACATTACTTTTTCGTTGTTTCGAACCATTGAGGATTATGGAAATCATCTCATACTGCCACATACATAGGTATTTTTTTAACTTTTATTATCTTCGATTTAATAATTTTGAATGCATTAAACATTGCAAGGTAAAATAATTTAAGGTTAAAGATTGAATGACTACGATAACCGGCTGTTTTTAAAAAGGCACATCCGGCGAATCGAACTAGAGAGAAAAAGTAGGGGGAACAGAGAAAACAAAAGGTAAACATAAAATAATTACGAGTTAATCTTCAATACGGTTACAGCAAATAGCCATTTTCTAGTGCGCTTTACCATTATGATACATAAAATGTACCTACTACTCTTAACTAGATTATTACTTTTAACCAGTTGGGATTGTGTTCAATATTCAACCGTAGCTGACATGCTTCCAATACAATGCTGCTACAGCTTCCACTCTCATTCTCGGATAGACCGAAATAGTTATTTATGTTTTAAACAAAATTTGACATATAATTTTTATTACATTTAAAAACTACTGGTGATGTTCATTTTATAATTTTATGTTTAACAAGTATATTTACGGATAATAACATCAACCGACTTCAAATCGAATCAAACGTTAAACGCTATTACGCCTTCTTTGTATTTCCCAATTTAAAAAAAATCTGAATATAACCAAATATTCAACAAACTACTCTTGAAATGTATTAATAAAATAAAAAATGAATAATTCCAATAAAAAATGAATAATCGAAATCAGTTGGCGTGATATTGATTTATCCCTCCCTTTGTGGCGCACATACTTGATGCAAAAATAAGACTGATATGGATTTTCATGGGATACATGACATTGTCAGAATTAGACCAAAACGGAACCACACGGGAAGCACCAGGTATCAAATAAAAAAAGAATCACCAAAATCGATTCACCCAGTCGAAAGTTATGAGGTAACAAACATAAGAAGAAAATAGACAAAATGAGAACCTCCTTCTTTTTTGAAGTCGGTTGAAAAATTTATTTTATCGAAGAGACTTTAAAAAAAACAAGTGTGATTAAATAAAATTCAGTAAAAATTTGAGACATGAATATATTTGTAACTAGTAATCACAATTTTCCGCGCATCTTTCTAAAAGTAAAATTGATTCTGGCCTCTACTAGTTTTTTTCTAACTGGCAAACTGTGGTACCACACTTCATTCGTCGGTGGATTCATGAATAGAATACTACCATGTTCTAGATTGATCTTCACTAAAAAAAAATAGAACAAGTAAATGTTATGATGTACTTTGGAACTATTTTTTTTAAAACCTACTTATTTAATAAAATAAAAATATTAATATAAATTTAAAACTCTTAATCTAGAAAAATACGACAAATGTTTTAAAATATACCATATGTTTATTATATGGCTTAGACTGAAACCTATACTTTAAACCGTTGCTATAGCAACTAAATATTGAGTCATAACTAAAACAAACTGAACAAAGTGCGGAGTCTAAATAAAAACAAATGGATTATCTGCAAATAACCGATGGACAATACACCAAAACTATTTATACTATGGTTAGTTATAATTCAAGTACCTACATGTAGTTTCGTTACATGAAGTATATGGCCAAAACAGCGTATACCTCATATCGGTAGCGGTCGAAATTTGTTTTTACATTTATGCATAGCTTTCACATCAAATGTGATTTTAGATTTGAGGACTGTCTGATCTAGTCATGCGTGAAGTCATATACATTTTCACACGGTCTAACTTCTCCCTTGCTTTGCGCTTTTGGTCCACATATTCCTCTGGTACGTGTACCCTTTACACACCACCACTTACGTCCGCTTATAATTGTATACATCAATCTCTCATGTTCCTTTAATTCTGCGGTGTAGACAGAGATAGCAATTTCTATCCGATTTGCTTAAAATCTCAGATGTGATAAAGGCGAGTCCATAGCCATGCAATCCGCACAGTTTTAGCAAGAAATTTTTCTTGTAAGAAATCGAAAACAGTGCCCGGGTTGGCTTCGAAACCTATACCGTCAGGTCGTAAATCAAATATTTGTTTAGAATTTAGAATTTTTCGTTAAATGTCAATTTGTTTTTCGAATAGGATATAAAGTCCTATATTCATCAGATTGTATTTGTAGATAAATGATTTCCGTAACCGGAAACATTCACTATCGCAAAACCTTGCAAATACAAGTTGGGAGTTGACCTTGGCAATGCATAGACGCGGAAAACAAAGTTTCGTAACAAATACGATAAAATAATGATATAAGGCCAATCTAAAACTATCGTTAAATCAACAACGACACGCCCAGGCATTGCATGGTAAACGCAGCCATACGTAGCAAATACATAACTCGTTAATTTTTCTAAAGATAAAGATATAATCATTCACATTCGTGACCCAGATAGTTAGATATTGCGGATTTATATTAAAACGCACAATTGTAGCACACCTGCTTTTAATTATTAGCTGCCGTAAAAGTCCTATTATTGAGCGTAGTCCTCAGTAATTCTAAAAAATTCTCACGATATTCTCGTTCACCGCCGAGCAACGACGTAAAATCAGAGTTTAGGATTTCACAACCAATTTCATTGGTGCCAGCATCGGGGTCAACGGGTTGCTAGCGGACGGGTGGAGTGGTCCTTAACATTGAGATATTGGGCTATGTAGCCGCCGCTGCTGTTCACGCATCACTTGCAGCACGTGCACAATACAGTCTACTACGGTTTCAAGAGCGGTATAGTTAATGAAATTACTAAGCCTGTGCTCGCTAAAGCTACGATGAAATAACTTCTTAAAACACAAGTGTCCGCATTCGCCGTAAAGTGAACTAAAAATATTCATTCGCGTTCTAGCCATGTTCCAGACAGAATCTTCCCTATTAATGGTTGAAGTGAACCAATAGTTGGTGGTTAATATATTGATTAGTCGTTTTTGTTAATAAAATACTTTCTAAGTAAATGCTTGACCACGTGATGTGAAGTGGAAATGCAGTTCTGGAAGGAAAAGCTCACTAGCGTTGTTAATCTCTGTTCAATGCATCAATAGTTAATAAGGATTACGAACTGACTTGCTGTATAGTTACATTTTATCGGTCGCTGTTTATATATCGTGTATGTATGTGTGTGTGAGCCCATTCATTGTAATCCCAATGTTAGTAGTTACCGATTTTCGATTTCTTACAAAAAAAATCACTTGCTAAAATATCTGAGGTAATTCGGAGTTATCGGGTATTCGGAATGGCGATAAACGAACAAAGATGTCCACAATCCTTCGTTAGATTAGCTATCGCGAAATAATTCGTTAAACGAGGAGGAGATTAGAATAACGACGCAATCCGGCATAGGGGAATTAAATTGTTATCATCGAAAAACATGTTCGAACTTCGTATGCATTTACAAATAGATACGGTGATGCATAAATTAAACTGCAGATTTAGTATGTGGTATATACAGGCAAGAGATCTAGCCACCCACGCAATTTTTAAGGGTTGAAGGGCGCCGAGTTAAGATAAACAATAACAAATATGTTTACGATTAAAAACAAACGCCGAAATCAAATAAAATTAGTGCCGGAATAAACATTAAATGCTACAAACGAAATGTCATAGTTAAATTACGAATATCTGTACAATACTCTTACTTTTCTACCACATTCTTACATTCTCTAACTAGTCGGGCTACTTCTTCTTCCCAATCTAGGACGTGACGCCGACACAATCATCCGCCCCCAGGCACTCCGGTCCATGGCCTTGTGAAGAGCGTGGCTGGTAAATGATTACAGTTGTCGAAGATTTAGATGGAACTTCTCAAACTTCGGACCTTAATCTTTCATTAGGGAAATGTAGTCAGGCTAGACCTTTTTTTATACAAAATAGGGTCTCGTTGGGCTATTACCTCGTTTGATGGAAGGCGAAGATGAAGCCTAGGATGGAACACCTGAGCCTATAAATTGTCTAGCCTAACTGCAGATAAATGCGGTTTAAAATGTTGCCTTAATTTATTTTCATTTATAAGCTATAAAGTCATTTATTAATAGTCAACTGACATTGAAATTGTACATGTCGATACGTCGTTACGCAAATCACATATCGTACGAGATACGGGACACTCGCGCAATGCATGCCCCATGTCCTTTTGTTCCACTTTATGATATTAATCGCTTATGAAATAACTGCATACGATACCTGCTACACAACGAAAACAATTGTAAATGCTATTCATTAATTTACTCAATCGTTTGCATTAACCTTTAATGTTCTTAGAGTAGGAACTTATACACTCTAAGTCGGCGGAAACCCCAGAAGGTATTTGTCGTAAAAAGGTAGTAATAATGTTTGGGCTCGAAGAGCTAGAAATCTGAAAGGCTACGATTAAGAGAGCGCCTACACTTCTTGGTTATTGCTCGTCTTTAAATCTATATTATTCCTTACAGACCATTTTTCTAGTAATAGTTCATTTTTATTGAAAATTCAAATTAAAATAAAATTTACATTTCAGATTAAGGAAGCGAGATACGATGATGCTATTAAAACATTGAATGACGCCATCAACTACAACCCCAATCGAGCAGGACTGTCTCTCCTAGGCTACTGCTACTATAGGATCCAGTCCTTCGTGGAAGCTGCGAACTGTTACGAACAACTTTCTGCCATGCATCCAGATGTACCAGAATATAAATTTTACTTCGCTCAAGCACTGCACGAAGCGTCCATGTACGAAGAGGCGTATAAAGTGTCCATGCAAGTCACCGCTCCGGAACTTGAAAGGAAGGTAACCAAACTGCAGTCAGCTATTAAATATGGTGAAGAAGACGCTGCAACAGCTAAAAGTCTCGTAGATTCCTATCTCCAGGACGACCCCGATAAAGACATCAATCTTGGATGTCTCCTGTATAAAGAAAATCAGTACGAAGAAGCATTACGTAAGTTTACCAGAAGCCTTAATATATTGGGTTTCAACGCACATCTGCATTACAATGTAGCTCTGTGCTATTTCAAATTGAAGGAATATCCACAAGCCCTGAAACATATTACGTTAGTGATAGAGAGAGGGATACGTGATCATCCTGAACTAGCTGTAGGCATGCAAACAGAAACGTCTGAAGTTAAATCGGTAGGGAATACCTTGACCCTTCACGAAACTGCCCTTACAGAGGTATTCAATCTTAAAGCAGCTATAGAATATCAGTTGAAAAACATTGAAGCAGCAAGGGAGGCATTATCTGATATGCCACCAAGACACGAACACGAATTAGACGCAGTAACCTTACACAATATAGCTTTAACATCCATTGATATCAAGCCTACAGACGGATTTGAAAAACTGCATTTCTTACTACAACAAGACCCCTTCCCAGCTGAAACCTTCGCTAACTTATTACTTCTCTATTGCAAGTTTGAGTATTATGATTTAGCGGCTGATGTTCTAGCTGAGAATGCTCAATTTACTTATAAGTACCTAACGCCATATCTGTATGATTTCTTAGATGCAATAATCACTAGTCAAACTTCACCTGAAGAGGCCTTTCAGAAATATGAAGATATCGCATCGAAACACGCCGAGCAATTGAGAAAACTAACAAAGGTAGTTCAAGAGTGCCGATCCCAAGGTGATAACGAACAGGTTAAAAAAGCGGTTGTGGAGTATGAGGAAGCGTTGGAGAGATATATCCCGGTCGTGATGGCCCAAGCGAAAATATATTGGGATATGGAGAACTATGGGCAAGTTGAAAAGATCTTCCGAAAATCTGTTGAATTTTGCAACGAATCGGACGTCTGGCGTCTCAACGTTGCACATGTTTTGTTCATGCAAGAGAACAAGTACAAGGAAGCGGCCAATTTTTATGAACCAATTGTTAAGAAACAGTACGATAACATACTGAACGTCAGCGCGGTGGTGTTAGCCAATTTATGTGTGTCGTATATAATGACATCGCAAAACGAAGAAGCAGAAGATATAATGCGTAAAATAGAGAAGGAAGAAGAGCAACAGATATTCGAAGATCCACAGAAAAAATTCTACCACTTGTGTATCGTAAACTTAGTTATAGGCACACTGTATTGCGCTAAGGGTAATTACGAGTTCGGAATTTCGAGAGTGATAAAGTCACTCGAGCCATTCAGCAAACGCCTTGGCACCGACACATGGTTCTACACGAAGCGATGTTTTTTATCATTTCTAGAGAACTTAGCCAAGCACTTAATAGTAGTTAAAGATAATACTATTAAAGAATGTATGCAGTTTTTGGAAGGGTGTGAAACTTACGGTCGCCGTGTTAGTACTGTCATTGAGAGTCCGTTTCAAGAAGAAGATGCGAACATTAAAGCAAAACAAACTGTAACCTACGAGGCCAGACAGCTTCGCTATATGTTCTATAAGCTCAGGAATATCGACGACTCTGTAACCATAAATAAATATGAAGATCTCAAATAAATTGCACAAACCTTGTGGTATTAGTCTCCTATTCGGACCTGGCTTTCGAGCGTCTTTATGTTTCAGCACAAATGATCTCTCTTGGCCAAGTGACACTGACGCTATAGGATAGTTAGGATCTAATTCAGGTTCGTTGTCCCTGTGCTCGCCCATGTGGTCGTTCCCATTTCTGTATCTAATGACGATTCAAATATTGAAATAAAATTAACGATAACAAATATTATACGATAAAATTATGAAACAAAGCTTATAATCTTACTTGTTTACTAAAACGAAATCGTAGAGTATCCCTTTAATCGTAAAAAGCAAATCCCTTATCGCTAAAACGGGCGTGGGCCAGGGTAAGGCTGGTACGGTAATTCCAGAGTAGGTGTAGGTTATGCCTGGATCGCCATACGCAACTTGCTGTCTAGGCAAAGGGTAAATTTTTCCAAATACCCTAAAATGTAAAGTCTTTATGTAGCTTTATCAAACGTTTTTAAAAGAATACTGAATGTATTACACTGCGGTATTTTTATTGTCGAGCACGCCACTCAAAATACAACCTTATCATGATGTCTGCCGAAATATAATTAGCATTTATAAATTTTGCCAGAAATTCTTGTTTATTTTAAATACTTCTCCAACATCGATCATAAGCCCCTCAGTGTCTGATCACCGTCACTGATTCGGTAGATGTGACTGCCGGCCCATTTCTGACTATATCGAATTTCTTCGTTTCGGATTCTATCCCATAAAGAAATACAAAGCATAGCTCTGCTCATCGCTCGCTGTGGGAATTTAAACTTATGGACTAGCACAACGTTCAAAGTCCATGCACTGTAGTTGAAGACTTTCGGCTATGCCTAAAGCATTGAGTCGTTTCCAAAGTGAGGTTGGTGCCGAGTTGATGGCAGATGGTCGAGACATGGCAAAGTATATATGCGAATTACTCCGCCACCACTTACTTCACCGCACGATGTTTATTCATATGCAAAAATTACTAAGGTTCGGCAACTATATTAAATATAAAAACTATGTCAAACGCACTACAATTTACAATTTGGAAAGAACATTATAAAGCCTTTGTGTGAATTTACAAACTATTTATCGGAAGTGGCAATACATAACCTAAGAAACTGCAACAATATATTTAAACGGTTAAAAAATATGTCATATTTTTCTTAAATAAATGTCGGCCTAAGAGAAGATTATTTAATAAAGCAGTTTAGCTGAGCAGCTAGCACTTACTTAATTTGAGATAAATCACCGGTAAAATATTCTAAAGAGTCTTCGACTTCGCTGTATAGCCCATTTGCGATTGATTTCGGTATGATTACAGCATAATCAAGGTCTAACCCATCTTTTTAATTGATTTCCATGTGATATTATTTGTATCAATTTCTTTTAGCTTCTTATACATTAAGCCTTTAAGAAAAATCAAATGATTATGTATTTGAATGGTAACACTATTTTGGCTTTATAATAATAAATTGCTCTTGCTGTTGTATTTGACGTTCCACTTTTCAAACATTCTATCCCATTTAAAGCACTTGGATTTCGAATTAGTTCCCCAATTGTGGTGCATTAGAAACATTTTCTATAGAAAAGAATAATGTATAATTTCCTAGAAAAACAATGTTTTTACTTTTTGTACCAGCTCCAGCATAAGAAACGTAAATGGAAACTAATATTACAATATACGATACGTACCTGTTATAACACTTAATAGTTTAAGCATAAAGAAAAGATTGTTAAGTAGAATTATTCAAATATCACTGCTCTATATGTATATCAAATAAACTCTATTACAACCAGGATATGTTATTGTGTTGCCAGCATTCTAATTTAGAATACCCTATAATTACCGTTTTAATATTAACGTTACTACGAATTAGATAAAAGAAAAAGCGAATGTAAAAAAATTTAATTTGTAAAAAAACAATAAATCTATCAAAATCAACCGTAAGATATAGGAGGTTTAGAGGAAAATGTAACAGGTACAATACGATTTTGTGTATTTTGCATAAACACTTGAAACGCCTCAGATTCAGTTAAAAACCTCTGATTTTGTATTCTTTTACAGCTTCGTAATGCCTTTGATTCAAATCCATCAGTATTAACGACGCAACCACTCTCGTTAATTACAGTCCGTGAACTAAAAAACGTGAAAAAACCGTCATTGAAATGTATTTGAAGGAGGATAAATAAAATAATATCTAAATAATAATACCTAAAATTTTCAAGAAAGCAGTCCTTGTCGTGATAAACGGAATATTCTCTAATCCTTCTAATAACATCACCTTTAGTAGAATCACTTTCAAAATTATATTCGTAAAGTTTTTCAATGTAACCGTCTGTATCTTTAACGGTCCAAATACGCTCGCCTGGAAGCCCTACCAGTCTTGGAGCTTGAGATGATGATGGCGAGGTTTTCTTTGCTCTTAAACATTTTGAATTATCACCTTCTGTATTTGTACCTCTTCCGTGACACTGGGATAACTGCGAATTTGTTAAAAAATTTGAACTTCTGTGCTCATATCTGAACTTAATAGTTCCTCCTTTGTTTGCACCACAAATCGACTGCAATACGCCATTAGCTTTTCATTTTTCGAAAGACAAATTTCATGTACTAAGGTTAATAGATTTTTTTCAGCATTTTCCTTAAGTTCCGTTAATTGTTTGATTCGTGAATGCAAATACAAATTTTCTTGATGGGTAATTGTATACAAATGTTGAAAATTCAAATATTGAGACTGGCTAAGTCGTCTTTTTTTTTCACTTTCTCTCATATATACTTCCAATCTATTTTTTGCCATAGACTCCAATTGATAGGTTACTTTTATATTTCTATTTTCGCAAATCGCTGTTGCTAAGAGTAAAGATAATTTTTTCGTTTCTTCTCTAAGATCTTTTAATTTTTTTATTAAAGTTTGTTTAGTGATATCTTGACTAATTATGAATTCGTAATTGTTAGGTTCATAAACATACCAATTTCTAAATATTCGTTTAGTTTTCCTCCATAAATTGAATAAATATTTAAAAATAGCTAATTGAATAGCTATGGCAGTTCTTTTTAAATCATCAACATTGATATATTTACGTATGGACCAAGTTTCGAAGTCACCTTTCCTTAACGAAGCAAGTAACATGATTTTTTTTCTCATATTGAAAACGGAGATAACAAATCCTGTGCCACACAATAAAGCATAAAGACCAAATCCGCATTTTGATTGGTTGTGTACATTTATAAGTTTCTGTTTCGATTCTTCATATGTACGAATGCTTATATTCTTGTATACATTTTCAACATCTTTAACACTCGGACCTAGCAATACAATATATTATTATATATATTTGATTATATTATTATTATATAAAGGAAAATAATATTTTATCACTCTGGAATAATTTTGTTACTGACCTGGCCTGTTAGTTTTGTTCACTGCAATAAAAAACATGTCAACGCCGCACATGAGAAGCCACATGGCTAATGCAAGTCCAAGAAGCCATTTAAATGCAATGTACATTATATTTTCAGTTCATTAAAACAAATCTTACGTTAGGTATAATACAAAACAGTTTATTTATTAAGGACAATAAATTTGATTTCAAATTCATATTTCATTTGTGATTTCTGAGACAACATCTTGACGTCGATATTTTTTTTTTATACATAATGTTATACATCCAATTATTACCTGCTAGTATGACAATAAAATCATTGAAAAGGGGTATCAAGAAATAAAAAAAATATATTGTCGTGTTTTTGTAGAAACTAATAAAAAATGATAACATTAAATAATGACGTATATAAACATATACGTACGTTATTATTTAGTTATACCACATTCTTTTACTTTACATACTATTTGGTACACTATTCAGTGTGAAGTTTTGTATATTTAATAAGGCAGAGCTTAATATTAAAGGAAAATCTTTTTAAATGAAAAACCACGTTTCCCAAAGTGGCATTTAAAGTTAGCTTTAGAATGCGTTTAAATAAAATATACCAATTGCGAAAATACTTTATTGTGGGATTATCAATAAATACCGCAAATAAACAATAATAACAGCCAATAATACATCAATCTTTTAATTTAAATATTCTTCTTAATTTAACCTGAATAGCTAGAATCAGTAGTGTGACATTCTTTTTGTACCATTCTATGTTGTATGTTATGTGTGCCTTCCAGTTTTTATCGAGGAAAGATTTATAGAATACACTCATTTCATCAGCAGTCAAGTTCTGCTTGCCTTCTGGCAAATTCTTCTTTAAATAATCCTCTCGTTCCTACAAATAATAACAAGGCAATAGAAAAATAGAATATAATAATTATGTCAATTGTGGAGAAAATGTAACAATGTCATGAGTAAGCATTTTACCTTATCTGAAGTACATAAAAATTGTGGTTTGTGGAATGACTGGGTGGACACATTAAATAGTATCAAATTTTAGAATATAATTCCCGTAAAGTGAATCGATAATGTAACAAGTGATCTCCAAGGCTAATATATAAGAAACTAGGGACATACAATTTTGTTTTCAATGTTGAGGCTTATGTAGCACATGTCACATCAGCCTATAATATTATTATAATCTGACTAGATTTGACCTGCGGTGTTAGTTGCAAATAAATTTCTCTCATTTTTTTCTAAAATAGAAGTGGCAATGTTACATCAGCTCCAGTTAAAAACGTAAATAGAAAAATTGTAAAAAAAAATATTTTGATATTTATATTTTATATACATTATGCAAATAGAAAAAAAGGTTATTTTAATATAAAAAACAGGAACTCCAATTTTATTTATTTCAGGCAGGACTTATTGTATCTAGTTAAACATGCTCCATTATTACTAAATTTTTAATTTACAACAAAAGCACATGAAATAGTCGGCTTTTGTTATCAATTTACACATATTATCTATGAAGAGTGCAAAAAGAAATTCCTGTTAATTTTGACCAGTATTTTATAGAAACATGGTAGTTTGCCGAAACAGCTAAGTGTTGATGACACTCCATGATCCCAGAAAAAATAATTTTTATTTAAAATTGTAGACTGACAAAATTTTAGATTTTTATTATCATTGTTCCATTATATTTGTGCCTGAAAAGTGAAGTGTTGTGAATTTGATACATATAAAAATTTAGCAAAACAAAATCCTAAAAGTTTAGCCTGTCTTCTACGAGCAGATCTTTAAATATATAGTTATGGTACCTCTCTTGGTTTAGATAAGAAACATGCAACTTAGCACCTAAGCTCTGGTAAAAAATATATATCATTTTTCCAGCAATAATTGGACATTTTGACCATTTTCAAATCACTAAACTCCACTTGGCACACAGTGCTTAAAAATGAATAAAGTTGGACATATAGAACAGATGAATGAGCAAAGTGAGTGATGGTGTCATTAGATGATGCTCTAACAGGGATATTGACCTAATTAGTGACATTAAAAAAGAGTAGGTAAGGAATACCCTCTGAGGTGAATAAAGCAAAAGAGGTGTGTCAGAATTTTACTACGTTAAAATATGTGATTTTTGCCTACTCCCCCAAGTGATGGACATAAGTGCTTGTATTTATGACTGCAATATTAAAATTTACATCTATATGAAAATGTAAATCATATCGAAACATGAGGGGTGAGATGATTTACACCACCATAAATTGTCTATCCCTGTAACAATGACTTTTGATTTGACATTCCAAGGCAATGCATTTCCCCATCTACTAATTCATTTTAAGTTTAAAAGATAATTCCTGGTAGTTACATCATTTGTTACAGCATAAGGCATCATAGTGACATAATTAAATGTGATTATATAAAATTACCTGAAAGAATCTAGAATTGTGTTGTGTCCAAAATTTCTGATTCCATTCTTGAACTTCGACGCGTAATTCTCTGTATCTTTTTTCCAGGCCAGTTTCATTGAGCGGTTGTTTGAAAACAATCCTCCTCAGGTTGGACACAGGATCCGGAGGTCCTACCATGTCACTTGATAGTTTCCTAGCATTTGGGGGTTGAACCGATTTTGATTCCGGTGTTGTGCTGCTCCATCTATATATAATCGGCACATAACGACTCTTTGTTGTAGATTTAGGCAATGCAATCATTTGTAAAGCTCTATCAGTTGATATTTACATCTTTCACTAAAAAAAATCACGTTATATGACATTGACATTAGCCAATTTTTCTTGTATTGACAACTAACACTTCTTCACAGTTAATACTAGGCTTAGTTTACTGTGACGGTCTCTTCCGCTAGTATTATTTAACTACATCATCAGCGTTTATTGCTGTCCTAATGACAAACATAAACCGATTTATGTGTCTCCTAAAGGTTAACTAGGGTATAATCCTTAGGAGTTTGCACCACAAAATTAGCTCTTTAATGGCAACAATTTGTACACTGTCACTGTCAAATTAGTTAAATTTCACGTCATGTGAAATTTTTCATCGAGAATTATGTAAAAGCGTGTAAGAGCAAAAACTGCAAATTGCATTTAGAGATTGTGTTTTTTGTATTGGTTATAAATTAAAGACAAGTAGGACGTTCGTTTGCTTAAATTTATTAATTTAATTTACAAAAATGAGCGCAAAAACGAAACAAGAAAAGAAAGATGACGATTATTCGGCAAAGATAGACCAGTGCCTTACTGACGGAATCGTTAAAACTGGTAAATAGCTGATATGTAAATTTAATTTTAAAATCTTTATTCCTTATATTGCTGAGCAGATGTACTTGATAATATGTTAAAAAGTATTTAATATTAGAGAACACTAAGCACATTAAAAAGAAAAACCTACCGCGTATTTTTCGCTCTACAATAAAGTAGATTATATTTAAAGTACCATAAGCAGACTCTTTAAAGACTCTCAATTATCTTATTTACAATTTATAAACAAAACCAAGTATGTAGCATTGTATTTATTCATTGCTACTTTTTGATTGTCCTAATCACACAACAAGCACACCTTTTGCTTCTCCCACATACAACTTCGAATACATTTTTATTGACCAAGTTACCAATATAAATTAAATTTGTGCGAAATATTTACCTTGCAGGTAGTGGGATTGCCCTTGGCGCACTTTCCTCAGTATTATTCTTGGGCCGGAGGAGATGGCCAATTATAGCTGGCATGGGCATGGGTATAGGACTGGCATATTCTAACTGTGAAAATGAATTAAATCCCAAAAAGTCTAGTCATGCCTAGTTGTCGGTAATCAAGTTTATTTATATTACAATATTAAGGAATAAATGATATAATGGATATTATTATTTTAATAACCCTTGGTAAGTGGAACTTCAATAGGTTTGGAACTCTTTGTCTTAAAAGAAACCTTTCCTACATGCCCCATTACTTCTATTTCTGGGATTGAGAGACCGGAATAAGTATAGTTATACCATCTTTTAATAAAAAAGTTTGATTTCACAAAAATTAAGAAGATAAATTTCTATAGCTTTGAGAATAATAAGGTACACAGGATATTGCACCAACTTTATCCTGTGTACCTTTATATATATATTATTCTATATATTTTAACAAAGTCAATACCCCAGTTCAGAGTAAACATAAATCTAGACCAAGACTTTATTTATTTACTAACATCTTATTAACTCTAATAAGGTAGGAATAAAATGACTCAAACTTATTATATCATATCTTTAAAGTAATTCTTATACATATAATGGTATGCATTTGCACTTACCTGAAATCCTATATCTCAATCGCCACAAAAAAAGATCATGGATCAATGAAATGCATGGCAATACAATATGATAACATTAACTCTATTGTATAGATATAGAATTTAAGATTGTAGATATGTGGCTATAAGTATTCTATGTGATAAGGAAAAAGTATTAATACTTGAATGTAATATTATTTTATAATTTTTTACAGGTAATAAATTCAAGAAATAAGAATCATGTGAAACCAAGAATGCACACATTACATTCAGAACATCTCCTGTAGGGCATTTTGTTTAGTAAAACGCTGTTTTGTGTTACTGTACAAATAATTGTTATTATTTTAAATCCTATTTTTCATTTACAATTCTATCTTTATACCTAAATTTTAAATTATGTTGAAATGGCAACGGGCAGTGCCCATAACTTATAGAACAGCTAGCCGATGAGGTTGCAGAGTTCTCAATTGGTGACCAATGGACCAGGAATGTGGGCATAGGAAAACCATGCAAGGTGGTCTAACAACCTAATAAAGGCTGCAAGATGCAGCTGGATGCAAACCACTTACAACCTCAGGGCAGGCCTGTTGTTCAGCAGTGGATGTTCTGCTACTAAAATAATGATGATATTCTTTAAATCAGAAAATTATTTTTTGCTAAGCAGGAAAATTAAATACACAAGATCAAAGAACAATGTTTAATGTTATCTGTACAAATTGATACTGGAATAAAGGATTTAGATTTAGCATTTTCCTATAGAAATGATTACATTAAAAGTATATTGAGTAGTATTATGAATACAGAGAGAGAGAGAGTAGATTATAAACAAGCCATAACAGAGTTTTGTGATAAGTTAACAATAATATGTAACATGGCAATATAACCCACATTTCAAAACAACACATTTACATCTCAAAAACAATATGAAAATTACTTCTAAATTATGACAAAATGTAATAAATCTTTTTCGACACAACATTTCTTCAAAACAAAGTTTGATCTAACAAAAAATACATTAGCGTCGAGATGCTTTGATAACTTATTATTATCATCGAGAGTCATTGCGACAATAATCGCGCAAGGATAGAAACTCGTACTGGTGTTATCAGCTATTTCTAATAGAGAATCACTCACGAGTTCATACTATGTAGGTATTTTATGTGACCAATAAAAAAAACAGATTTTTTTGTTTTATACTAATTTTTGAGCAAAGGCAAAAACGTTCCGACAACGGTTTTTCATTTTTAAAAATCCCCTGTCAGAAGAACGCCAGTGTAGCTCCATTAATTGCTAACAACTTTCTTAAAAGAGTCTAACACGAGATAATAGAATTTTTAACAGCTTGCGGTTATAATAATAAAACTGTGCTAAGCGTTGTCCACTCGGTGGCGTATTTTTCAATGCTACCATGCTACCCTTATCCCACATGATTCCAGTAAAGAATCACAGTCAATTATTCTTTTTGGTCCAAAAAAAGCAATAAATTGTAATTGGATATTCAGTAATGTAATCAATTATTGATAGGCTATTGCGACTTCAATGTTAACAGTTGTGACCTAAGATTTGTTATCTGGTTGTAATAGAAAGTTATTGGCTGTATTTATGTAGCTCTTAGTGACAACAGGTTCTCCAAAGAACATAAAAATCTTACATTGGTATGTTCCTAGTTTATCCTATAAAAATGTTTCCCTTCATTGGTCCAGCCAACCTTCAAGCACACATATTCTCTTGCAACGCATTGATAATGCGTCTTAATATAAATATAAATTCGCAGAGAATACGCCACAGTTTCGACTAACGCTTCACTAATTGTCCAGGACTTTTCATTATTTATTTAGTGTATAATACGCGCGGTGACAATCATGACTTGAATATGTTTCAAGTTGTAGCTCACTAATCTATAACATAACACAATTCTATTGGTATTCACATTAAAATATGATATAAAACTCTTAATACAAATTTTACATTACACTACAATTTAAATAACTATAAATTACGTTTTATAAAATTTGACTAGCAACAAATTGTTATGAATACTTAAGTGCCCTACCGCTGGCTACGGTTTTAATACTTTGGGATTAAACTATCAGAAATTTGACTAAAACTACACTAGATTTTAAGGAATTTGACTACAAGTACATAAAATTTATATCTGTAACTTGTTGATATAGTTTTCAATAAGTGATGGAATCGCTTCTTTTATAAGTAATTGTTAAAACATCAAACACATTTATACTTTTGTTGTACAGATAAATCGTTAAATCCAGTTTACAGAAAAATTAATAATCGATAGAAAAAACAAAAAAAGTTTTATTTTTAAAAAGTCCCGCCCGAATATCAGCCAGGACGCGACTTATATCGCCGCGTCCAAACATTGTAGGTGTATGTAGCGGTGCCTAACACAATATTAAAGACAGAATAATTTATATATATTATAGAAATGTGTATTATTATTAAATAAATAAAACACCCAAGATTATCTCTTTAGGCATAAATTCTTAGCAAGGAGAAACATTGTTAACGCATAATTTAGTACAATTTCTGTTAAAATTTAGTGTAGTTTTACTCTTAACATCTCATACAAATATTTCTTTGCAATAAATACAGGGTATTAGGAGACCGCTTCCGAAAACGAAGACAGACGATATGCTAATGACATCTTTGATGGAAGGACGGAAAAAAATCGATCTTGAATTTAAAAATCATATTTTGAAAACGTTTTATTACCATTATGTTACTACATCTAAATGAAACGATAGTTTTATAAAATATACATTACTATAATTAAAAAAGTACACAGCGCCATAATGGAAGCGGCAAGAATACAAGCCGTTCGTTGACCCGAGCATCAAATGTTTTGGTTTTGTATATCATTGCGGTTGTTTTTTTAGTAAAGTAATGTAGTTTTTGATGAAACTATCGTTTCATTTAGCTATGCTGACATAATAGATCGTAAATATTGCTAAAAAAAACTTTTTAAAAATATTATTTTTTAAAATCAGGATCGATGTTTTTCAAATGTGACATTAGTACTATCGTCTGTCTTCGTTTTCGAAAGCGGTCTTTAATACCCTGTATATTAATATTACTGGCGAGCTAATCTTAGAGCTTTTGTGATAACAACAAACACGATTGACTTATTACTACATTCAAACTTCATAATACTGTTAACAATTTTTAATTTTCAGTGATAGCGTGAAATATACCTACTGTAGCGATATTTAATACGAACAAGTAAAATGCAGTTTTTAGCGGTAACATGTGACAAGATATTGACGTTAACCTTGATTTGAAGTTTTAAGAAACAGGTTGCCTCGATATTCTTTTTGTATTTGATAGCCGTTAGCCCGGAGGCTTTGACGAATTCCGTTGTTCGACAGGCGACGGAAGTCTTCTCCTTCATACAACATATTTTTAAACAACAAAAATCTAAAATACAATTACTATTATGGTTTAATCTGAAATGGTATATATAGAATAAGGTCTTACAGATTAGTGTTACCAGACTAAAATATTAACCTAGATGCATTATTAAAGATTTTGTAAATTGGAGTATAGGCACTGATGTTAACATTAATTATTAAAGAGTATAAGGGAAAATCTACAATAGAGAAAAGTAGGTATATAGACGTTCTTAGGTATAAGATTAATTGAAAATACATTGTAAATGGTAATGGTCGATCTTTTTAACAATGTCTGTACGGTTTTTCTACAGATTGTTTTAAAGCCTGATAAAGACGTAAAGAAGGTTTTTTGACAAAGAAATTTAATCTTTTTTGCTAGAGCAAGAACGTTTAATAAAAAGTTTGAAAGGCCGAACCTAAGAAGTGAATTGCTACTTTTACAAATTTTATCATAATTTAATTTTTATTTTTCGACGTTACACACACTTTGTACTTTTCATGGCTACCGTCATCTTAGAGAGAAAATCGAAAACCAAAAATGATACCACAATAAAATCTATAAATTTAGTAATAATCAATGTGTAATTAGCGCCACATCATTGTGTCGGATATAATTCATCATTAGTAATACGCCTAGTATTTTCTTCAGTACTACATACTTAGAAAAATACTAGATATAGTCCCTACAAAGCTATAATTTTGATCGGATGAAACGAATGTGTGTTTGGCACTCGTACCTGACGATTCTGGATTCAGTACACCGGATAATCGCGTGTCACAAACAAGCCGAACATAATACTATAGAGAATGCTTTATAGCACAAAGTTCTCCTCTGTATATATATTTTGGTGAAATGAAAGATTTATCAAATCTATCAATCTAGGAAAAGGCGAAAATTAGTTATATTCCGATGTTGCTTGAACAATGCTATATTTTATTAAAGAAATAAATATCGTTCAATATGTCATATCTGAATACTAAAAAAGGTGAGTGTCAATGTACATACAAGTACATAATATGCATACGCATTATGTTAATATTTATTCTATGGTTATGTTTTAGTTAAATATATTAAAGACTGGAACAGCGATTTCTAAAGTACCCATTCCTAGTATTTTGAGATTGTATGCACTTCCCATTCTAACAGTCGCCAATCATCGTATTTACCTTTCTTTTAATTATGGCGGTTAATAAATAGTATAGTTAAACGAAAATGTTTAGGTGCATAGGTGAATGATATTTGGACCACGCGTTACTTGTAAATTAGTTATTTTTTGTATCTGTTAGCATGGCAAAGAAATAGAAATATAATAAGTGCAAGAATTATTAAAAAAATTGCCAAGGTACATTAGTGAGCATAAATTTTATGTTTTTTTTTGTGACGGAAACTACGATCACTGCCTAGAGAACTAGCCGCAAGAGTTACACCGGATTTGAGAGATGGCATCGTCTCTTAGCCTAAACCTCCCACTGGAAGAGATTCAGCGCAAAGGCGGTTTACTCTAATCGCATTATCATATCGATCCAAGGGCGCTATTGTGAGCTACGAACCGCGACTCGATCAGTAGGTTTAACTGGAAAACTATCAAGACATTTAAATAGCTATCTTTAAATGCACTTCGGAAACTGGCGCATGGAGAAGTGAACGACCGACGCGATGTATGTATTAATACGAAGACATATAAAATAATCTGATTGTATGTTTTTTAAGAGTAGTATTTTATATATTAATAGTTAACGAGTCGAAAAAAAATGTCACAAACGAGTGCCCTAAGCTGTCAGCCCTGTCTATTGACTAGACTTGTTTTTATCATAAATTTTCTATATCATAGTAAAGAATGGTTTTGTCAGAAGTACTTGGAATCGACGAACCTATGAATATGCAAGAGAGTGCCAGCGCCTTGAAGTATGGAAGTCCTTGTCCCCTGTGGGCGACCGGCGGTAATGCTTCTATTTGTATAACAATTACATTTACATAGTGATGTTAAAAACTCTCACAAAGCTCCACTGTAATTAAAAACATATTAGATCTGTTTTTCATGATGCCTATGATAGAAAAACGAGATCACCAGAGATAGTGGAGTTGAGTTGACACGCATAAGTATTTCCTCTATACCAGTGTTAAGATCTTCATATTTTCCTGATCAAATGTTTCATAAAATATTATCTTCAAAGTTTAATAGGTTTAAATACAAAGCATAATTTTAATACACCAATATATATGTACACTATTAATCTATCTATCATCTATAACTTTCTTTGACCTCATCTCCGTTTCAGTGGATACATAATGATCTCATGTTAACATAAAAATGAATATACAATCTGTGCCATAAAATATATCAGTTGTATAGACGTAACAAAAAGAAGGTTTCACATGAAGCCACCATAACTGGTCGTGTTCATGCGATAGGAGAAATTTATCACCATAATGGCCAGGATGCTGTGTTGAGTCATAGTGTTCACTTTGAGGTCATGTCTGGCCAGTAGTTGATGTAGTAGCGGTGTGTGCTGCCCTCGAACAACCTGTCCAGCCAATTTGGAAGGCCATCTAGAAGATTTTCTGCAAGGATTTTTTAAAAAAATTTGTAAGTATCAAGCAACATTCCAGTACAAAATTAAATTGACAAGTTCATTGGTGGCTTAACAGTTGGAAGTCTGCTGAATACCGACTTGAATTTGGGGTATGTTATTTTAAAAACAGTATAATATAATATTTGGTTTTTTCGGATATTGTAAAATAATGATTAGCTATATGTTATTGGTATGCCCTTGCAGGGCGTTACATGTATGTATCAATTCAAATTCCATCCATGGTCAATGTGATAAGCAATAAAGAATAAATGAAGTATATTATTCCTCTCGGCTGGGCAGTGAGGAGCCAGCGACCCAAGTCTTGATAATAAGTTGACAACACACCTGTAATATCTATAGTACAGTGATTATTAAACTTATTTCTTTTACCGCCTCCTTTGAAAATCAATTATTTTTCAGAGCCCCCCATTTTTTATACACCCCTAAAACTTAAAAAAAATATCTTAAATCTATGTTAAGTATTTTAAGTTTTTATAACATCACAAAGGGTAAAAATATAAACATATTATTCGTTTTTGTGTAGTCGGTGGGGTTTTCATTTTAGTGAAATTTAAAATACTATATAAAGTAAATGAAAAACCACCCACTGAGAAAGACTGCTATAGTAGGTGTTAACTGGCGGCGGGTTTACTTAAGAGTGAACCGCATGTAATTTTGCCCCTTCTCCAATAAAAAATATATGTCTGGCCTTGTAATCACCAGCTTATACATATAATTAGACTATGATATCAGCTAGTCTGTTTTCAACTAAAAGAAGACAGACAATCATCAGGCAAATGTTACATTCCATGTAATGTAGAATTATGACTTTAAGAAGTGTCTTAGTCACAATATATTTGCATTGGCCATTCATGCTACCATCGCTGATGTGTGGTTATACCACTGTCACTATGTCACCCACTGGTCAATTTTATTTCTCTCTTAAGTAACAGTTGGATGCTACAATGTCTAGGTCCAAAGTATAAGAAGGTATTTCATTTCCGTTAATGTGGTGGTACCTTGCAAAAGCACGGGCGGGTCGGGGGCCTCGTCGGAGGAGGAGTCCGGTTCTGTGTGGAAGCCGATGAAGGCGCCCGCCTCTGGATCGCCCGCCCATCCGCCCAGAGACCGCGTCATACGACTCATGCGCTATTGCAGAAAATTTGATTATACACCAAACTTATTATTAAATTACTAACAGCAACCTTTTTACGTCAATACACAAGGATGTAAGGGTGTAAGGTTGGTATGTATGGCACGAAGGACCAATTTATGTTTGGTACACTCAAATTATAGCATCCGTAATTAATGCTCTCGACCGAGCCGTAGCATTTTCCAGCACTGTCGAGTCAGTATACTATAGCAAATAGAGAGGTCCATGCAGAGGTTCTCTCCCGGCGAATCTTGTGGTAAGCTACAGTAGAATAATCTCGGCCACCTCTCAATCCAGAAGCAAGAAGCAAAGATTAAACGCCGATGCTCTCATGTCATAGTTATATTAAAAAGTTTTGGCGCCTATATTCTCTTTTCTCTTCCAATAAGTGCTTGTTGTCGTTGAGGTACATAGTCTTGGATTATTATAAATCTTCCAATATCTCAATCAATAATAAATTATTCTCCCATACGATTTTTAGTGTCCCTGATACTGAACTACTACTACGTCTGAACACAAAGTCCTATGCCAAAAAAATCAAAAAATTGCGGCGCTTTGAGTGTACAAAGATTAAAAAAATACACACAAACTGAAAATCTTTTAAATCATACTATTGTAAGAGTGTAATCACCTTGTGCGGTTTGGCGCACTCCGGGTGCTTAGCGTGGTAGATGCACAAGTACTTGCGGTGAGGGTTGAGCGCGAGCACGGTGCCGACGCAGTTGCGCGCGTTCACCCGCAGCTCGCCGCCGCCCAGCGACAGCTGCAGCACGCGCCGGAACCACTCCACGTTGCGCTCCACGCACAGGTACGCGAACACCAGCGTCTTGTTCCTGCGGCACACCAACACACATTATACTGCACTTACTATTGTTGCAAGTGATCGCGGTGGAATTGGAGCAATGCAACGTCTCAAATCCGGTCAAACTGTTACGGTCTTTCTCTTCTAGCTTGTTTGGCTTCAAGGGCCGCGTAGCGGACTACATCGTATACGGATGTGTTTTCACTTCAAAAATGAGTACACATTAAAGGTATCTCCAATAGTACGCCTTTAGCATCCCAAGGATAATATATACTCACTTGCGGTAGGGCCACACAATCTTGTGGAACTTGGTCAGGAGCTGTACTCTGCTCTGCGTGTCCACCAGCACTACGATAGTTCGACATCCTGGCTTCATTAATCTGCAACCAAACACGTATTATGCATAAGCAACATCCTTACAGAAGACCAGTGTGAAAAATTATCTTATTTTTTCAGGATTTCAGTCCTGGTCTATAACAGAGCTCAATGGGTTTCCTGGTAATCTTTTATTGGCATTTTTGATGTTAGTTTAGAATTCCTTGACATATCTTAATGGAGCTCTGCATATAATTAATTTTTAAATCACTTCAAAAGTTTCTCAATTCAATTACATTTGTCCTGTTTGTGCTCCCGCTGTAGCACTGTACATAATTGATATTTCAAGTAGTTACTAAACTTAAAGCAGTTTCATCTCGTAGTATTAATACAATCAACTGTGACTTTGTTTATTTGAATGGTATAAGGTTCCAAGGGAAGACATGAGTACATACTGAAGCAGATATAGATAGGCTAAGACTTCGAACGTTCAGGGTTTAAATCGTAGAAGACCTGCACCAATTACATACTGTTTATAATTTTTTTACATTCAATAATATTACTCCTAAAATTTTACCTAATCACGACCTTGCCGACGCAATTACCAATTGCTATGATCTAACCTCACAAGGGTAAAAATGCGGGTTATACGTAGAATACGTGCCTAACAAGCCCGTTGAACTTCTCTGAGCGCAACTCGTGCAGTCTCAGTTCCGATTGCGGAGGGCTGTTGTTTTTCTTCGTTCCGCCGTTCTGACGACGACGTTCTTCCTTTAGTTTCCGCGCAGATTCCTCTTCCAAGCGCCTGTAATGTAATCGACATGAGTACATTATAAGTTGAGATAAGAACATATCCTACGAGTCGGTGCGGGTCTGACATAACACATAATCGTCCCCGTGACCCCTATACAAGGTTTAGAATGCCAAATAAAATCTCAAAAAAGCAAAAATATAAATCATAATATATAATTTTTTTTCTTTTTTTTCACGGGGAAATCTTCAAGAAGTTATATTCACATAACCTCCCCTTCACATAAGCCCCGCCTTCTGGGGGAAGGCAAGGTTATGTGGGGTTTTTATCCACTAAAACCACACCGGCGGCCCTTCTTCGGTGCATGGTGAGGGGCTCCGGGATCTTCAGAGGAACGCACTGGTGCCCCTCTGAGAGCACTTCCCGGGGGTAAGGATAGGTTGTCTTACTCCCTCCCCCCCTGTGCCCTCGCAGTGCAAGGCGACATGGGCCTGCCGATGTCGTCTTCTTCCTAGGTCCACCTTGTCCATTGTTCCGTGCCGTGATTGTGCCGAAGTTTAAGTAATCTTAATGATAGGCGGTTGGAGGGCATCCCAAGAAGATGTAGCGGTGAGAACACTTACATAAGATAGGCCATGGTGTAGCCCACGGCGAGCACGAGTGCCATGGTGCAGAGCACAGAGATGGCCGACAGCGCGTGTTGCGTGCGTAGAGCGAGTGCAGCACGCTCCGCCCACTCGCACAGCTTCACCACCGCCCGCCACGCCGCGCCGCGCGCCGCCTCGTCAAGCAACTCCTGAAATTCATTTATATGCCGTCCACCATGTACGGTCCTCCGCTTTTCGCATCCAGCCACTTCCAGCTATTCTTTGCATTCGTCCAAAACAATCAACTCAATGTGATACCTAAATTGTTAAAACAGTATTTAGAAGCACTACCCTGCACTTAACCACGGAAGGTCATATACAAGAAATGCTACATAGTGTTCGCCTTTGCGCACACATTTTACTGTAATAAAGGATTTATCTATACCCGACCATAATGTGGTTAATTAATTTTTTAAATCATTTAATGGTCAGTTTCAATGAAGGTAAATAGAGGCAGAAAGCCCACCTAATGGGAGTGGGACTATTACAATAGCGATTACAAGGGCTCTAACGGCTTCATTCTCCAAGTAAGTGATTTTTTGCTGAAGGCTCGTATTTTGCTTTCCCAAAAAAAGCAATTTTTGAATATTTGTGTGTGTTAATGCTCTTACCCCCTGTCACTTATAAGACCTAATAGGCTCAGTAGAAAGCAGTTAGTGATTGCATCTCTGTTTACCCCACTAAGGTGAAAGGTCGTAGGGGTTTATATTTCAAATTTGTTGATGATAAGTAAGAACTGATTCACTGTTGTAACTGGCGGTAGCTAGCTTGGCAAGATTCGTTTTTTATTACTGTTTTTATTACCAAGTAGTTGTGTATTTGTACATGCATGCATACGAACTTACCCCCACACTTCAACAACACACCTTGCCAAGGTATATGCTTAAATCTATACCTGAACGTGAGTTTCATACGCCATCACTTCAGTGGGCTTCAGCAGCCGTTTAATCATCTGTTCCAACGCTCTCTTCGTTTCGTTGAGACGCTGCTGGTAGTGGATGGACTCCTCAGTGAAGTCGTCGTTGCATTGCGCACAGGTCGGCCAGGTCTCGTTCAGCCACTCGTACTGTATGCGGGTCGGCTCGCGTCGCCAGATCACCACTATGCGGTGGTCCATCTCAGATATATCAGTACCTGTATCAGAACAGTTTTGGTAATTAGGACAGATTTATCGGTTAATTTTTAAATACCAGTACATCTACTAGAATTAATTATTTAAACAAATTAACAGAACTAAATCAAATAGATTTTTTCTTGAAACGTGGACAAATAAGAAAATATGTAATCAATCATTGCATAGTGTATGGTCAACGCTCTACCGTTACGCTTAGAGACGTATTACGTCTCGCGTGGAGCGTACGCCAATATATATGAGACTAATTATTCGCGCAATTTCAATTCCATATTGGTGACCCGGCGTGATAACCTCAAAGACATTCGAAATAAATTATATATTAAATTTAGTTAATAGTTATATGGTATGTAGACTTCATTTTGATCTTATGAAGGAAATTAAACTAAGCCATAGACCTGCTTATTATGTGCCATAACACACTAAACATGTAATATATTTAACAAGAATTAGTTTTTCAATATTTCATGTAGTGTCGTCTACTTTCGATTTCCTGATGTATAGATGCATAAAATTTTCTCGTTAGCTTCGGAAACCTGGACATGGAGGTCTCGTGTGAGAGAAAAGATAGACGTATTTGAAATATCGTGTTGGCGCAAAATGCTAGGAGCACTACATCAATGAGTCTATTCTGGATGAGCTGAACATCAAGACTCGTCTCTCTACGACTTGCTTTCGTCGACTTCTGTATTTCTTCGCCCACATAGCCTGCCGTCAGCTAGACAGCCTTGAAAAATACTGCTGGTTGGCAGGGCGGCCACTAGATGGACGGACTCTATTGGAGTAGCAAACAGACTGAAACTCCAGGTGGCTATCCACCTGGTCCAAAATAGAAGAGAATGGGAAACGCTCGACAAAAGCAGCTCTCCAGGTGGTCACCACCCTCAGCTCTGAGGAAACGATAATGAAAAAGAAGATGCAGAACTACAAGTTCAGAATGACTGACCGGATCCGTTGGCGAGAGCGCGCACGAAGTCCGGCTGCGCGTGCGTGTACACGTATGCGTAGCGCAGTCTGTCCGGGGCGTTGCGTGCCAGCTCGCGCAGCTCACGCAACGCGGCGCCGTGCGCGCCCAGCGCCACGCAGCACAGCCGGCGCCGCGCCGCCCGCCACTCCACTGGACATGCCGCCTCCAGCACGCTCTGTAACACGCAGACAGAAATAATAATAACATTCTTATTCACCATTCCAACTAAGCTTAAGCTTGTCCAAGGAGATGGTTTACGTCATTAGTCGAATAGTAAATTCGATCGTACGACCTTACGATTCGTAGACCGTACCCTACGGCTATTAAAGCTTAATGCCATAATAGAATTCTCTAGCTGTCAACCCTGGTTGAGAAGAAAAAACATATTTGTAGCAATTATCAAAGAAAAGAGACAACGCAATGTTAAGATAAATACAAGCTCATTTGGTGCTCTTCTGACATCATTCCTTCCAAAAATGTATTGATTGTACTGTGAATGAAGTGTGAGCCATTGTTAATGGACATTGTGGATGGACAAAGTTGTGGTGCTCTGTTTCTTGTACCTGAGAGGAGAGCCGGGGTAACGTGAGTAGACGGTTGGCATCGATGAGCTGGCGCAGTGTCTGCGTGGGGATCTCCGCCGTACTAACGGTAGCGGCTGGCCGCTCGCTGTCCTCCTTCAGTAGCACCATACTATCCGCGTTGCGTTGAGCCTTGAAGCGTGACGTCACGTTCTTTGAGTTCCGTGAAGTCATATCTACAAAACTGAAATTGGAGCAGTTTAAATTTTGCAGTAAAACTTCTTCACACACACTTTACTTGTGGAATAAGCTGGTGAACGCTTTATGAAAAGTGTGATCGGACGAGACGAAAGTTTGGAGGGAGATGTAAGTTAGTGAAGATAGAAGGAGAAAGATACGTCTCGAATATTACTATAGGGGAAGAGAGAGTGAGAGTGTGTGCGCACATTTTCTCTCTCTCTCTCTCTCTTGACCAATCATGTAGGTGGAGCTAAAGAAGTTTTATTTCAGTTGAGTAGTCTAAAAGAACACTCGTTTTTTTGGCACTAGGCCTTAAGTATAATATTGAAAAAGAAATAAAACAATTATAAATATAGATAAACACTCACGCAAATGACACCCTCTCTCGATAGTGGAATGCAGTGATGAGGTAACGCAGCCGGATGTTGGGTCGCTCCTCGAAGATGAGCGCCTTAACTCGGTTGTCCTCAAAGTCATTCACATAAGAGTCTACATTATTGTCGTTCAAATTCGCTACTAGCTTGTATGGGAACTTCCAGCGCATAAATTCTTTAAAAGAAATATTATGTATTTATGTAAACCAGTCAATAATTTTATCCCACTTTAGAGATATTCTGCTTGCAAGAGTCATTATTTATAGTGATGCTTTAAAGTTGGTTCACTTACCTAAAATCTTGGGCATAGATGCCAAGCTATCCTTGTAAATATAAACATGCTTATCAATGACAAGAGCGAGGCAGGGTACTCCGTGAACACCCACACGTCTAGCCAGGGAAGATTCATGGCTTGCGTGAACAGTGGCCAAAGTTATGCCAAGTGGCTGCAAAGCTTCTACCAATCTCCTCCAAGCAGCAGCAGATCTTACACACTCGAAACACCAGTCTGTGTAAAAGAGCACTAAAGCGGGTGTGTGTACGCTCTTTTCCATAATGTGATTCTCAAAGTGTCTGCAAAACGAATTATGTTATAAGTTACTAAAATAAATACTTCTTTAATACTTGACAATTACTATTTGAATTGTAAAATATTAATATAATATATCTTTGGTTTATTATTTTTATAAAAACTTACCGTGCAGTTACTGACAATTTGTGGAACAGTGTAATATCTTGGTCTTGTGTCCGGAAGTGTGTGCCAAAGAATTCCTCAAACGGGTCATTGCTGTAACAAACATTAGGTGTCACAGGTGACTAACTATTAAAAATGTCTGACTCATGCCCTTGATTTATCTTGTGAATATTTTAATGATGCTTTCATGTGTGTTTCTCTTCCCACTTATATTGAATGCACAAAACGTCAGACAATAGTCAAAAAAGACAATATGATAGTTGATTACTTTCAATTCATTAAAATTCCAAGAATATATCATATATTTGGCAAATTATTATCCATTGCATTAATAAAATTTAGCATTTTACATTTTTTCATAACATGTGATTGTAATTTATTTTACACTAGACATCTTAATATAATATTATATGTGACTGACTAATCAAGTGTTAAATTGGATAATGTTCGATAGAATTACATGTCAATCAAATGAATTGTGTATCACTTGCCATGAGGTGGATATGAGGTTTCATGTTTAAAGACCAGGGATGCTTACAGCTTTTGTGGTGCTGTTCATTAGTAGAGGTTATTAACTTGCCACATATATGATATACACATATTTGGCTAATTTTAAGAATATTAATCATTCATCATTTCCAAAAAAAATGAATTGGCTTATATGAAATGATATTGATTTGAAATCTTCCATTTATGTTTGTCTCCATTATCCTTACCTAAACCTTGCATATTGGCTGTAGTCATGTCTTGGTTTATACATGTGATCATCCTCATTGGTGATACCATACAGGTCATAAGACTGCCGCCTCTCAGCATCTGATAGCAGCTCATATGCCTGCTTAATCTCCACAAAGCGAGACTCTGCATTTGGATCTTCATTTTTGTCCGGATGCCTGCATTGTTAAGGAGAATTTAGTTAACTTGAAACATGCTAATCTCATTATGTAGTAGACGTGAGAAATACTATATAATGTCTGATAATTTGTGTGACACAATTAACCTAATTTTATACTGAGATAAGGAAAATAATGCTACAGTATTTGTATGGTATAAAATATTTAACAAGTTCCCAATTAATTAGTGATTTAATTATGACTTAGTTATATAGATACTTTTAATGAGTTTCATTAGAATAATCTAAAAGTGTATAAATCATATCCTTGAAGTAACATTCTATAGTTATTTATTTACATTAATATGTATTTAAAAAATTGTTAAAATAATAATAAAAATAATTAAATGTAAAAATTGATCACATACTATGTGGCCAGTAGCAAAGGCATCAATCAAATCTTTGTTGAACAATAAGTCTAAGTATGTTTCTCTATTATAAGTCTAGTTGTAAAAATTGATTAAAATAGTAGACTACTTAATAGCACAATAATGTGTTTTAATTTTCATGTATTAAAGGCTAAATTTTTAATCCTACGTATAATTTAAATAGTATACAATAAAAAAAATAGACAATATCTTCTTGGACAATTAATTTGTTTAATTAACCATTTAGATAACATTATAAATATTCCTGTTTGTTATCTGTATTAAGATAAATGAAATAAATACTAAAACTATGCAGAGTTTTGCTTATGATGGTTTATTTACAAAGACATAAAGCCTTACCATTCCTTAGCCAGCTGCCTATATGCTTTGCGAATTTCAGGAAGTGTAGCCCTGCGGTGAACACCCAATATTTTATAGGGGTTACCGATGTTTTGCGCGACCACCAGTGCACAAAGTAATATCAACAGGACACCGCTCACCCATCGTCCGCTCCAACTCTTGTTTGTCCATTGCATATTATTTTATTGTCCCTAAAGACCCAGCACTGCAATTTATGCGTTTTTCATAGATTTTTTTTAATAGTTCTACTTTATGACCATAGATATAAGTAACGTTTAAGAGCAAAAAAGAAGAAAGAGAATTCTGGGAAACCCTTATCAGTCATTCGTCTTAAAATAGAATGAGATCCCTGAAAATATGTGAATTCGTGAAAAATTGAGAAAAACTGAAAATTATTAAATGTCAACCACAGATGTTTAAAAGAAGAAATCTAAATTTTCAATATAGATATTACTAATTTTCTGTTAAAATTTTGCACAGAATATACAATTTATGAGATAGTTCTTTAAGCATTAGAAACTAAGGCAGACAGGAAAGCGAACAATTTGGCGATATTTTATCCAATCTTCAAAATAATGGAAACGTAATTCGAAAGTCATTACTCACACTCCACACATGATAAAGTTAAAGTAAGAAACCTAGTGGCTAAGTGTTCGAGTTTGTGTTTTTTAGGTACAAAAATGGTAAAAATTTGTGCAACCTTTTGTATACCTTTTACTTACCAGTTACCCTGCTTGCATTAAAACTTATTTTTTATTTTAGGTATTCTCGGTTTCTCGATCAGCTATGACGAACAATGTCAGCTTTCATTTGCCTCCCGTCAGTCAGTATCGTGCTTGCGTCAACTTGCCGCTGTCAGTGTTTAATTGATCTTCAATGAGTTTAGTGGTAAAATCAATAAGTGCATCAGAAAATTCTTATAATAATAAAACTTGAAATTAGTTACTCAATTAATTCTTCCCTGTATAAACTTCTGTGTCCAAAGATATAGTAAGTACAGGAATTAATTTCATTTTATTAAACTATTAAAATGAATAGACAAAGTTTTTCTGCTAACCTGGCTAAATCAGATGAAAGGAAACTTGAGATTCGAGATGAGAGAGATCGTATTTATATGACAGTTAAGAAAGCTTATTAATAAATATAAAACTAATTTGCACTATGATTTACATCTTACCATTTCTATTAAATTATATTTTTAATTATTGTACATAAAATACAGATATTTTATTTTGATTTAATTTATAAATCTATTCTAGGTCATATAAACCAAAAAAAAAAGTTGTTATATTATATGTAATTGCTTTCATATAAATATTTACTATGGTGCAATAATAAAATTTATTTAATACTAGAAAACCACCCGTGTTTCACATTGGCTTATTTTCCTACTTATTGTATTACCAAGTGTCAAATTGGATAATGAGTAAAAAAAATTACAGTATTGTTTTCAGCGTGTTAATGGAATGATAAAACATTGTAGCAGGTTCCTTATATGTAATCTAAATACTAAAACTTTCTTGGAAAACCCTCCGTCTTATGCTATCATTAATGCGTGTTATGAGTATCCACTAACATGATTCATCTATCTGTCAATATCATCAAGTATTCATGATTTAACACACTGTCTGTCTCTGTGAACCTGAACTGTAATCTGAAAAAAACAAAGACTTCAAATCTAATCAAATGTTAATAAAGACTTATACAGTTTTCCCATGGATGCCACTTTACTGGACCAAATTGAAATGTGATCACAAGTGAATCAAATAAAAAAATAATAATCAAAATTGGTTCACTAAGTCAAAAGTTATTGTAATAAAAATAAAGAAAAAAATACATTCAAATTGAGAAACTCCTTTTTTGAAGTCAGTTAATAATAATTATTTACAATTATCAATGTATATTATCTTGGATGTCATATAATCATTGAATGGAATGTACTTAAAGTAACTATCTCCATAAACCAGGCACAGTTTTAAGCAAGTTTTTTATTTGACAAATTATTATTATTGGCCCTATTTAACTATCTAGTATTAGACTGAAATATAATTCCAACACTCTATATCATCCATATTAGAACACTTTTATAAAAACAATTTGACAATTCCTTTCAATGTACATCTAACAAATA
Source organism: Meandrusa payeni (assembly GCA_029286785.1). NCBI lineage: Eukaryota > Metazoa > Arthropoda > Insecta > Lepidoptera > Papilionidae > Meandrusa > Meandrusa payeni. The sequence goes on along the minus strand of JAGSMX010000006.1, from coordinate 15,900,310 downwards.
TGATATGTCTTCTTTTAAATTTGCGATCATCTTCATCATAATTTTTTTTGTGATTTCCGTGGATTCCTTAGACAACATCTCTATTGGTTTCCCCAGGGCTGAGGGTTGTAACCACCAACAGAGCTACTCTTAACCAGCATTACTCACTCTTTTATTGCCCACATGAATATTTTTTTTTTCATTCGAACTTTTTTGTGTTTGTCAACTTATAAAATAATAAACTAAATATATATGTTGTAGAAGAAATAACGCTACTGGCCATTATCAAAGAGCTACAAATAAATGACGTTATGTTGTTTAATGGGTGTGTACATGACGCACATGTTTCAATTTAAATTGATTAATTCCAATTGAGGATGAGGATGTGATTGTTTGGGGGCAGTATTCTCGTGTTGTTTGTTAAATGGATCTGATTTTAGTAACATAATACTCGTAATTCTGTTCACGATAATATTTCGATATTTCTTTATATTCTTAAATGTCCAATAGCTTCTAGACCTATTAGTTTCGTAGAGCCATAAAAAAATAAGCCATCCTATTTTAACCAGGGTAGGTAGAAACAGCGGTCACTGTCCCCTTATTACCAATCTTATTAGGTGACTTCTTATAATTTTAGCAAATGATTTTTTTCTTGTAAGAAAACTCGACAATTTGCATAGTATGCTAAAAACCAAATTCGATCTCCGATGCCGGCACCAATAAAATTGTTTGCGATTTTAAGTGCTAGTTTTGCAGACGTATAACAGTGGGATATATATATGCTGTTAATGTTAAAATATCTTGTTTTAAAACTATGCAACGTCATAACTGCAAGTTACAAAATATTTCTTGACATTTAAGCCTTGTTTAAATGACGTAAATGTTGCTCTTAGATCTTGGCCTGTAAAAATTTTATCGTTTGAACGTGAGTATCACTAAGTGTGATGTTTGAAACATATTTTAATTTATAGCTCATTGAATTTCTTTTTTGCTACTATTGTTAACTTCAAAGTATATTGAAGGTCGTGTTGTCTCCACTATATTTAGAGCGAGCATACAAATTACGATGATTAGAAAAACGTTTTTGTGGTAATGTCTTACGTAATAGCATAGATAAAATATTCATGTTTCGTCCGTGTGCTAATTTGTGTTGTTTTTCTGTTTTTTTTATTAAGTTGGGGATCTTAAAGCTTTACTTCCCCGTATGTTACTACAAACATATCACAAGTAAATTAACCAGAAAAGCAAAATAAAATTTTAAACCAATATAAAACTCTTGTGCACATTGTGTGTCCGAAATACGCCACAATGCGCAGAGGCGACGAAAGTCTAGAGAAACTGGTCGTAGTTGGGAACACCGCAGGTAAAAGATCTCGCGGCCGTACACCAACAAGATGGTCCGATCAGATGAAAGTCTCATCGTCCTCCAAATTTTACTCTGCCGTAAGAGACGTGCTAGACGGAATCCGGTGGAGGCAGATCATCCGTTCCAGATGCAATCCATCATGGTGACCACGATCCTCAGACATGAGGGACCGACACTAGAGAGCGAGATAAAAGTTTTAAGAGCGAAAAAGAACCTTAAAAATAAGTTCTTATCAAGGTCGCCAGGTTGTATCCAAAAAAAAACTTGTTAATCAATATGATTTTGATTATCGCTGCCGCCGCATTATTTGATTTATAGCGATTGGAACAACAGATTTTTTGTTTCTCTATCCACTAGGGGCTATAAAACTATACAAATAATGCTGACTGGGCGAAGCTAGGGCGCACCGCTAGTTCACTATACAGGGTATAAGGAGCCCGCTTCCAAAAACGAAGATAGACGATAGTACTAATGACGCCTTAGGTGATGGGACGGAAAAAAATCGATCCTGGTTAAAAAAATCATATCTTTATAAAAAAATAAAATCAAATAGCTAACGCTACAATCAACGAACGCCGGGTCGCGGTGGAGCGGCGGCGACCCGAGCATCAGCTGTTTTTCACTTTATGTTTCATTGCTGTTATTTTAGTAATTTAATGTATTTTTTATGAAACTATCGTTTCATTTAGCTATACTAACATGATGGAGCGTAAATAATGTTAAATAAATCTTTTGAAAATTTGATTTTTTAAATCAGGATCCATTTTTTCCGTCCCATCATCAAAGGTGTCATTAGTACTATCCTCTGTCATCGGAAGCGGTCTCCTAATACCATGTATAGTTCAATGAAACATGATTCATTTTTGTATGCCTTATCATATGAGGAAGAATTCGATTGAAAACCACGTACATACAGTATAAGGCAAACGTGCTAAATTATGTCATCATTTATCAGATTAAGAATATGTCTAACAATTTTTTTAATCCGATAAAACAATGAATCTGATATTTTTTGCTCGTAACGTAAGTTATAACAACTCTATGTTAATCTCTACAACTCTTCCCTGGTAAAGCTACCGTTCAAGTCGCTGTTCGGCCCTATCGGGCGCCCTGGAACTGGAATGCTAACGCGCCTAGAGCAACTGTTCAAGCTGAGATCCCCTCTCGGTGGCCCTCCAACGATCTAGGAGCTCTACCACCTCTCAAACTCGATATAACTGTTGCGGTTAGCTTCTCTGCCAAATCAGCGTAGGTTTGGCACAAAAAATAATTTATTTAATATTATTTTTTGTGCCGAACCTGTTTAAAGTATTTTATTCATTTAACCCTTAAATGCATGATTTTATTTTTAGACCGAGAAAAATATATTTTGGAGCCATGAATATGCTGATTTAGGGAAAATAATAAAAAAATAGTTTTTTATTTTCATAGCTATTTTTATTAAAAACCATTTGTTGCAGAACTACAACACTATGCACTCACTAGACAATAACTACATATGAAAATTTTAAAACAATTTTGGTTGTGGTAATACATAGAGCTACTCCACACTTCTCACACCTGTTTTGCGTGTATCCCTTGCATCCAGGCATTTTGCATCTGCTGCGAACACAATTACCAGGCCAGTGACCAACATTATCAGTCCTTATGTCCTTAGGAGGAATATGTTGAGCTGGTCCTCTAAATGGAGTAAATGCATATTGTTGCAGATTTACAACAACAAATAAACAAAATTTCCGAACACACCAAAAGTTTTTTTTATAACTTATAAATTGTACTGAAAAGAAGATGAATTATTACGTAAAATAACTAATTTTGTTTGAACGTACCTTCGAAAACCAAATAATTACACTGCAAAGCAAATACACAATTTTCATCCGCTCCAAAATTACGATCGGCTTTGATTTGTCAAAATCAATTTAAATTTGACAGTCGTGAAGAAAAAAAGTGTTTTGCCACTCGATTAAATATATCACCATGATAGTAATAATCCTGCAACAGCATGCATTGAACTCATACTAATCATTTTATGGTCGTTTGAATGGTATGTTGCAGTTTTACTACTTTATGCATTTAAGGGTTAAAGATAAATACATATACTTATAATATTTAATATCTGACAATTTATGTTGTGTTGTATCTGCTGCTATCTCGCTATCTCAATCTCTTATTTCCGAGCCGATAGAACAGAGCGATGAGTCATAGATAACGGAGAATTCACGTAACGGGACATTAGTGTTAGCTGGCAACACATGACACCCTGCGATTGCTATGCATAATAACTACTTCCAATGATATCTTAATGATTTACCTGAACCTTGTTGTATCTTTAATTCATAATTAATAATTTAGTTGTTCGTCACATGAACTTGGCATTGTAAACAATAGTTAGTTCCTAATCTGTCTTCTAATTAATTTTGTATAAAGATTGTGAGGACGTGCAGTTGTGACGTTACTCGTTATAAATAATTCTTTGTACAACATTACGCTGTCTCAATAAAGCGAGTGTATTAGTTGTAGGACTATTTTATTCTACGAGACCTACAAATTATAACATTAGTCAAACCTCCTAAGGTATACCGATTTATAAGACGTTGTCACGTCAAAATATATATTAGGTATGTAGCTCAGTGTCCGGGCGGTCTCAGGTTGCGTAGTTACGCTAGCAACTTCAGTTAGATTCCACCACCGGCACGGCACCAATCAATTTGTTTGTTGCCATTTTAAATGCTGACGTTACGATCTTACGATATACGATATTATGGCTCAGCTTGTACTAATATTGTTCCCGTTTTTGGGCTTATAAAATAACGAGTGAATGTCTTAGTCCTTGATTAATTTAACTATTTACGTATGCGTATTGCGTATTGATCTGTTTAATATACTCGTATGTAGTATCATTTCTTACAGAAGACATTACTGAAAATTCGTAAGTTAAAAAATATAATTTATTCAAATGTTTTTTTTTTAACATAAATACATGAATTCTGAATCTTGACCTGTATCTCAGGAATTAGTGCCCTCTCCCATTGCTATAAAATTTTATAATATGATAATTCTTTATTTTTTAGATAATAAATCAAGATGGAGGCTATAGCCGACGCGCTGCAGCCGTACAAGGAGTTGGTGGGTTCTATAGCGGCCATCGTCACCATTGGCCAGATGTTCTCCGGCTCTTTTATTTGCTTCGATATTTACAAGCAGGGGAGCACCAGAGGAATCACCATAGCGCCCTTTCTAGGTGGTGTTGTTATGTAAGTTCAAGCACATTCTGAGACGGTGTCTAATATTGGCATCATATCCTATTTGTCTGTTCCTTACTATAATTGTATTGTGTTATTTCCTTTCTTTTATCAAATTTTCTTTTTTTTATATATATTTTATGTAATGTGGATAATATATGCAATATGTGTGTAAATAGTGATGCCAATAAATAAAATGCCTGTGTCCATGTCTAAATAATATGGAATAGATGGGGAAAATCATTTTAAATATAGGGTTAATGAGCTCTGATTAGAACTACGTGAGAGGCGTGTTTCTAGAAGAAATGGATGAATTAATATACTTTACTGCGCAACAACTGACATATAATACTGAAACAATCAATTTAACAAGCTGATATTATGCTTCCCGCTGTCTGTCTATTCGCGATTAACTCAAAAACTACGACACTGATTTTCATGCTGTATTCACCGATGGATAGAGTGGTTTTCGAGGATGGTTTTAGCATATAATTTGTCAAGTTTTCTTATAAATTGGCTAAAATATAACGATATTTGTTGGAGGTGTCATCAAAATGCAAAAAAAAAGGATAAAAAAATTAAAGAATTTTATTTTAAATTTCAAGATGCGTGATGGACATGTACATGTGTTACGTAATGTAAAACTTTGCGGTTCTTTAGAGGTCACGCCGGTCCACTAAATGAGCGGATTCCTCGAATTACGTTACCTTAATGGCTGATTTTACTCATTTTGATTGACGTCAAATGTTTGCGACATCCGTTTTGCAATCAACGAAATAATGGGTTAATAAGTCACTTATAAACGGTGACAGATTAGCTCGGCTTGAAAGAGAATGTGGTGACTTGGACACGTTATTGTGACTGAATTTTCACTATGACAATCGACCTAATCGACCGAAACTGTAATTCAATTTAATTATGTCATTGTGCGTAAATCTACTAATTATTGGGTGTACATTTATTATATAGTACCTGGTTGTACCCTTGTTTTTGGTAAATCATGTTTATAGTTGTACATATATTTATTGTTAACGTTAACATATATTGTTATAGTTAATTATAATTAATCTAATTAATAGAGCCATGACGCGAATATCTATTATCTTATTGATTCCAGCAACCTTATGACATCTCTCTTCTTATAAAAAATAAAATAAAATAATCTCTTCTAAAGAGAGTTTTTTTTTCTTTTATTTTTAACATATAAAACGAGAATAAAAAAATGAGTAATCGTATATTAAATATTTTGTAGTTACACGTCCACCACTCATATAGTGTAATATAGGATTGGTGGATTTGCATAACCTCCAGTTTGTATGGCTCGATTGAATCTAGATTCAACTCGATCTTCGAACTTGTTATTATTACATATTAAGGTAAGGTGTACTAGATTACCAAACGCTAACAATTAAATAATATTGTAGTGTCAGTGGTTTGCCATTGGAAAATTATAGTGGTCGATCTGAATTATCAAATTAACATCCAAAGGACTTCTGGAAGAGATCGCTCGTAACAACACCACTGCCCATTGCTCATGCAATCATATCGTAACGTATCTATATGTAAAAAATATTTTATCTGTGATGTGCATGTTAATTGTTGCGCAATATATTCATTCATTCATTCAATTTAATAGCACACACATTAGCTATAATTAAAAGATATACTATATAATGTGATAATATATGTATAATTATCAATTTGAAACACGTTCTCAAATAATTTTATTAGTTGTCTCAAGTAATTCTAATTATGTGTTTGTATTTAATAAACGTTAAAGTTACAGTCTATATATGTCCCATTGTTGGGCGAAGGCCTTCTCTTTAGAAAGTATTAGGGTATAGTCCGCCACGCAGCCCTAGTGCGGAATGGCAGACTTCACATTTAATCACATAGAAAAAAATTGTAAGACATGTAGGTTTCCTTCACTGAAAATTACAAAAAAGAAACTCATTGGTTCTGGCACTGGGAATCGAACTCGGGTTGCTAGCGTATGCAACATGATACAACGAATCTTAGCTACTAATTCGTTGTATGATTGTCCCACAGGAGTTTGCTTAATTTGAAATACGGGTACATTCTACGCGACGACACGATGATACAAGTGAACCTCGCCGGCCTGGCTCTGAACATAGTGTACATGCTCATATACTTCAACTACACGTCGGAGAAGGTGAAGGTGTGGGCGAAGATGGGCATCGCTGGCGCCTTCACCGCCGCTCTGCTGGGCTACGCTGAGATGGAGGACCCCAAGCTCGTGGAGAACAGATTTGGAACAATCATCACTGCCTTCATGTTCTACTTGATTGCTTCACCACTCTTTGGCTTGGTGAGTATTATTGAAATAAAACCTCGCACGCTTGCTTTGGGGAGTGACCTGGTAAATGCGTTACGAAAAGTGTAATCGGGCGTTGAAAGGGTGATATAAGTTAGCGAACACACATTTTATAACACAATATAACACAATAACCACTATGGCTTAGTACACCGCCTTTTTAACCGATTTAAAAAAAAGAGCATAGTCTTTTCGTCTGCATTTCATGTTGGTGCATTCGTAGCTCCATCATTTATGATGTTATATATAGTATGTATGTTATCTAGCTGTCTTGATACTTTTCTGTTTTTTTCTCTCCATTAAAACCACAGACTCGTGTCCGTGCTCTTTCTAATGTAATGTATGTAATAACGTTAAAGGTTTAATTCGATGTGAAGTCGGTGTTTGTTTTTATTTGTAAATACACTTGTATTTTTACGTTTCAGAGGGAGATAATTAAGAACAAAAGCACAGAGGGTCTGCCCTTCCCGATCATCTTCTCCGGCAGCATCGTCACCTTCATGTGGCTTCTGTACGGCATTATATTGAAGAACAAGTTCTTAATTGTAAGTAACCGCTTTCAAATTCTAACCTTACTTCAATTTGAATGTGGCGTCAACACATACGAATGTTACAGAGTTGCGTCGCCACCATTAAAAGTAAGGAAAGAGCAACGAGCAATGCTTTAACAGATAGAGCAGCGAGTAATACTTAAATAGATATTACAGCGCGTAACGCTTCAAAATATAGAGCAACGAATAATACTTTGATACATAGAGCAGCAATAATGCTTAAATAGATAAAACAGCGAGTAATGCTTTAAAAGATTTACGATTGCTAAAAGTGACGAACCTTCTTTTTCTCTTTTATCAGTAAAAATAATAATAAATGACTTAAAAAACTATCCATATTAAATTCCGCGTTCTTTAAAATTTAATTTCCACAATGTATTTCTTAAACTTTATTCTTATTTTAATTGTACTGTATTGTATTTTATGTAAATTAGTTTCCGTCATTCTAAATTGATTCCCCGACGCACGGAAAACGTGTACTGTAGCCGTTATCAATGCGATAAGATGAAGCCTAACTGATTATACACTAGAGAATATTGGCGCTAAAACTTCGTAATATATGCACGATACATCGGAAATAAAAGAGAGCGTCTGCGCACAGCAACGTTTAATCCTTGTGTCGTCACGTTTGCTTTAATTTTTAAATCATAAATATAAATAAACAAAAACTAAAAACTTAGCCTAAATGTACATATCTCTTATATCTACGCAAATATCTCTTATATCTATAAACATTAATTTGCAGGTATTTTTTTATTATTGTTTGGCTAGTTTTGCAATATCAGATAACTAAGTACCCGCCGCACTAGTTACAAGAACTGTATGGCGGCAGAGTAGTGCGGCCAATTTGTTGTTCACGTTTAAATACGTCGCAGTATAGGCAAAATCAGCACATTAGTTAGTATCCTATTTTTTTTGTGATTGAGGAGGAAAAATAAAATATTTTAAAAAATACCGTCTTCGCTTGGCAGCGTGCCGAGAAGGCTGATAGCATTGCCACATTTTATGGTAAATGCTTAGCCTCTTATAAGCCAGCCCTCTGGTCACCAGATATGTCGACCAACTTCTCAGCTATCATTACATACATTAAAAAACTGGTGTGCACTAGAACCCCAAACCCAAAGTTTCTACCCCCAACGGCTCAGATAGGAAACCTCTATCGAGGTTACTATATTTGCGCCGCTTAAGGTTTTGCAATTGCAGCGGCCGCTTCAGCCTCAAGAGAAGATTCTGGAAGACGGTGCCAAATTATCGACGCATGTGGCATTCCATACTAAAGGCCGTCCCATCTTCCAGGGTATAAGAGTCATACCGTCTGGTCCCTTACCATCACTACGCAATAGTCCATTTGGCTTCAAAGTTGATGAAGCTAAGGTGAATTAAATATAGATCTATTTGCTTGTTACAGCTGCAAAATGTCGTGGCAGTGATACTCTGCTCTATCCAGCTTTCATTGTTCGTCATCTATCCGTCTAAATCTGCTGCTAAAGAGAAGGTTAAAGCCAAGGCGAAGAAAGCGGATTAGGCATAACGTATACGTACATAGATGCCTTAAAATTAGTACTATAGTCCGTTCGCGTTAAGAAAACAGTCAGCTGTTCGTCGACTACTCGCCCACTTAGGACGCAACAAATTAGAAAGCTAAGTTCACAGACAAGACAAGTTGACAGCTGATCTTTTGTCTATAAGTAGACCGTAGTTCTGAAGAAAGAAGAGAATTTATAATGTAAGTACTTTAAAATATTTTTCTATGTTCAAAAAATACAACATTAATATAAAATAAAAAAAAAATGAATGTCAATAATTAGCAAAATAACACATCTGTACATTAATCAAAGTCTTAACCCAAAATGGTGGCTGATTACACACAGAACAAGTAAATAAAAGGCGAAATGGCTCGCGACCTCGTCGTGTCGTCTAATCGTCCTGACCGCTTATAGACAAATATCGGATGACCGTTCCTAATGTATGGAATTCGTCGGTGGGTCGATATTTTGCTTATATGTTATTTAATATGACTACGATGAGCACTGTAATAATTCTTACTCCAGAGTGAAAACACCTTTACCCTGTAGTTGCACTAATGACACTATTTTATTAACGCGAATGGACTATATGGATCAATTTGTTTGGAAAATTGGAGGGAAAATACATAACCTAAAATGTCAACATGACATTTTCTATGCTAATATTCTCTCCTTTTGCAATTTTTGACTATATTGTTTTTTTTTATTTCAATTTACAATCTATATTGTTAATAACAATTATGTATAATACAGTAAAATAAAAATCGCACGATTATATTGTTAAGTCTTGTTTGAAGCAATAATTAATAAAATAATGTCCATTTCTCTCTTGTTATCTGCGAGTACAGATAAATAATCGATATACTGGCTCTTGAGGTTGTTTTTTCTTAATTTATAAATCTATGGTATTTAACTTTAGCTTATGGCCATTAAGAGCAACTTAGTTGCACGACCGATGTCAATTACTATGTGTAGTAAATATATATTTTAAGCCGTCATGTTTAGTAAATAATAAATTCCCATCTATTTTTGATATGTAGCATTCTACTTTCATATTATTTAGTCTTGCATTTTTGTACGTGTTAAAAAATAGGATAACTGTAACAAAGCATTTGTTGTTGTTGTTTTTGATAGTTTTAGCCTATCAAATAAACTAGAGTGAAATGCATATTAATTATACATAATGTATAGTTTCTTATATAGGTACCACAGGCAATTTTTTTGAAACGTCAATAGCCTAATGGTGTATGTTACAGTCTGCGAATTGTAAGGTCGTAAATTCGAATCAACTATTCGATTATTGACGTGAACCATCTCCTAGCACAAGCTTAAGCTTATTAGGAATGGTTAATATATGCTATCAAAAAAAAATTGTTAGCAACCTTTTTTAAAATAATAAAAAAATTACGCCAAAGCATTTTAAGTTGTTACCGATGTTTTATTCCTATTTGTCATAATTGGCAACTTTCCTTTTAAGTAATAACAAGTCCTAAACTTCTGTATTCATAAGTTACAATTTTATGATAAAACTGTTTCATATTTATATATTTATAATTTAAGGAAATAGTTTATGTGTTGCCTTTTATACGGAAATATTTATTATCTGTAGAATTTTATACCTCGTCCGTACCGACTACCATTCCATTCAAAGTCTGCGTAGTTCCATTGTCTCATTTGCCTCAAGTTATTTTTAAGCTCAAAAACATTATTTTGTGATATAGATTTGTTTATTACAATTAGATAATCAATTATTGTAAATGAATACACATGCATTAATAAATTTTTCATATATTTTTTTGATTTTTTCTGTCACATTTGTGAACCCAGAAGGTGAACTTCCTAGCGAACTACCAACGTCGCTCTACTAAGTCTACACTTTGGCCGGTCTTCGACATCCATTGTGACATTGTTCTCTATCATGTCCGCTTTCGCGACGTCCAGCCAGCGTTTTATGGACCTACCGCGAGATCTTGGGCCTTGTGCAGTGAGATCTAGACATCTGTTTCCGACGTAGACTTTAGGCCTGCGTCTCGTGGCCATACCCTGAGAGATGTCCTTATTGCAGCTTTTCTGCTATGTCACGGGCTACAAGGTGCGATCGCGTATAGCCACACATCCATCGCAGCATCTTCATCTCCGCAACGTGCAGCTGCTGTACTTGTCTTCTGAGGACTGGCAACGCCTCTCTGATACATGTGTAAACCTTCAATTAATTTAATTCAAATTACTTTAGTTCTTAAGTTAAATTAGGTGATGTGCCTGTAGTTCTGGGCTCGTAGAATAAGGCTACGGTATCCCCTGCCTGTCTGTAGAAGGCGACTAAAAGGGGCCTCGGATTCACTGGTCGACAAGGGTGGGGTACTTTGTCGTCCACCGAAGTGGACCCAGGAAGAAGGCGGCATCGGCTGGCCCGTGCCACCTTGCACTGCGTGGACACAGAGAGCCTGCTCTGCACTCCACACTGCGTTCCACTAGAGATCCTGGAGCCCCTCACCATGTATCGAGGAAGGGCCACCGGGGGGGTTTTAATGGGTAAGAAACCCCACATAAGCCCGCCTTAGCGGGGTATCTTTCTGAAGATTTTCCTCTCAACAAAAAAAAAGTGATGCCAGAATAGATTTTGGTTGTTTGGACATATGAAGGGAGAAGTGTCGAGAAAAATTACGTTGTCTTTTAATATTCTTGGCAATTCCAGCAAACGGTTGTCCTTCGATATAGACCTCCCTTAGTTTCTTCCACGCTTTTTAATTGTATTCTTAAATACCGAAATGAAAAAAAAAGTGTATTTTAATATTTATATTGCGCAGACAAAACGATATCAAAAACATTTCGGTCCATTACAAAACAGTTTTCACTTGAGTTTTATAATTCCTTCCTTTAGTTCCTTGAGCTCCTTTTGGTGTAACCACTTGATGCCCGTCGCGGAGGCAGAGCTGGGCGGCCTCGCTATGCACCTGGGGAACAGGTCGTTATTTAACATCTATAGACATTTTTATTGAAAAGAATTTACTACAATGGTAGTTTGATGAAAATTTGGTTAGGTTTTGATGTCGTAATATCTATTCGATTTGAAGTCTGTTTTTGTTTCAACTCGTAAACATAATGGTTGCATATAAAATATTTTGTTCCTCTTTACTTACTCAACTTTCTTCCCAAACAAATTCTCCATCCTGACCTTGCAGAATAACCAGGGGCCTTGGTTCCTGTGCTCCTCCTGGCAGAATGCCACCGTGGCCTTCGAGTACTTGCAGTACTCCTTGAGAACTATGTCGTACGGGAAGGGGAAGATCTGCTCAATGCGACACATCGCTATCTTGTCTTCAAGTTTCTTCTCTTTGAGCAGTTCGGAGATGGTGATGGCCACCTTGCCAGAGCAGAAGATTAATTTCTTCACGCCCGCTGGGTTCTTTGACGCTGGACCTTCATCCGGTATTGCCCTGTATTTACAATAAGAAACTTGTAAATTAAAAATTCTTTAGCTCCGTCTATATGTATGTTTATATATATGTATAATATTTACACGATTGTTTACGAAGGAAAGAAAATAAGCGCAATTTGCCTTTTTTTGAAAACCTTTGACAGAATCTTGAAAGACGGGACATGCCTTTTGTGACGTTATGGTATTTATACTTCATTCTACTTTAAAGCGTGTTCAAAAATAAAATCAATTTCACTGTATTTCTTTATATTTGAACCCATTTCAATTTTTTGATTTGAAGTCTTTTGTTTTCACTCGTAAATATACGTGACAAAATCTATACTTCTGGCGGTTCTAAGCATAAAATTTATACGTACCTTCTAAAACTAGTCCCAGGGAAAAAGTCCTTAAAGGGCGACCTGTAATAAGTGTGCTTGAGGCCGACTTTGGGGGTGAACAGGATGAGGGGCTTGCGGAACGGCAGCGCGATCTGACGCCGCATCATGTGGAAGTAGTTGGCGGGGTTGGTGACGTTGCAAACTATCCAGTTGGCAGCCTTCAGCTGTTTCACTGCCACAAGACCAGACGCATGTTGTTTAGTAAGCTTCGTAAATCTTATATACAAATCGCTTGCAATCAAATAATTTAGATAGTTTTCTCGGAGTTAAATTGTTGAGTGACACGAAACCAATTGTTTAAGATACGATTCAATTAAAAGCTTGGTTTTACTGTAATATCATTTACAATAAATAATGAAATTAAACAAAAACAAACGAATGTGCTTTAAACATGCAACTGAAGTCAAATTATACACGACTGCTTACTAAAGGAAATGTGTGCTCGCATATCTCACTCGCCCTTACATAGTATACGAAACGTAACTCTCTCTATATTCCCAGCTTACATTCGATCACATTTTTCGTAACGAATTCTCCAACTTACTCCCCAAGTAAAGCGTGGGTAACGAAGTTCGATGAAGCTAAAGAAATTTTACTAAAGTCATGTAGTCTAAAGCACACTTGTTTTTGTCGTCTGTCTAACCAACCTCTAAACTCTATCGTACCGATGAGTATCTATATATGTATTTATTTGTAGCTATTGCGGAGCGTAATTTTGACTGCATTCCAAATACTTATAAACCAGCATACTTACAGACCATCAGCTTGTCATCCAGGTCCGGTATCTGCTCCTCATGGTCATCACATTGCGTCAAATATCGTTCCACTCGCCCCGACGAATGTTCAGGACCCTTGAGATATAAAAGTGTTCATAATATGACTTCATTTAACCTAAGCCTTAGATGTTAAGAGCGTTGCATGAGTTTCTTTGGCCACTTCTTCCAGCACCAAGACTTCTCGAAGTGGCAAGGTTGGTTTAACTTTAGAATGTGCCTTAGCTGTGAAATAGCAACCGACCGAGCTGTGGTCTGGCCCCCTCCGGTGGTCTCAGATCGGAATGCTAACACGTAACATAGTAACTACGTCATTTAGGCTTTCTACCGTCGATATAGTATACAAGTAAAGACTTTATTGGTTTCCGCTTACCGCTCCGTCGATGCCATGAGGCAGTGCAATCACTATCCCGGACTGACAGATCCACTTGCTCTCGCCGTTGCAGGTGAAGGTATCGATGACTGGCTGTGCCGTGTCCGCGAAGTCGCCGTACTGCGCCTCCCAGATCGACAGCTGGTATGGACTGTAGTAGGAATAGCCCGTCTCGAAGCCTAGAATACCTGTGAAATTATGATAATACAAGTGAAATGACAAATGTGCTAAAGACCATACCACTGAAGTCTACAAGAGAAAGAAAATGTGCGCGCGCACTGCTTTCTCTTGCACCTACAGTGACAGACAGACAATAGGCCTGCACTATGTCTTTGATATACAAAACGTAACTCTCTCTCTATCTTCACTAACTTATTATCTTCCTTTAACTCTCCATTCGCTTCACCCGAGCACACTTTTCGTTACGAATCTTACTTAGCTTACACATAGTGATGAATGCGTAAAGAAGATTTGCTTCTAAAACATGTATTTAAAATGTTTCAACTCAAAAAAACAACTACTCACCAAATTCCGATAAGGAACTATTGTGCAGCGAGTATTTAGCCTGGTCGGGGTAAAGAGTGTCCAGGACTCTGTAGGTGGCTCCGTCTACACCCTGATGATGATATACGTGATGCCTGGAATACAAAATTTGCTTACAAATTTGTTTCTATTTAATTTCAAATACCGGTCGAGCTGTAGTCAAAATTTTACTTTACGCGAGACGTTAAAACATGAAACTCATTTGAAGCTCTGTCAGTTAAATATTATCATTGGTAATTGATGAAGCAATACATGTCGGCCATAGAACCTGACTTGTCACTCACTAGATTAAGCAGTGGGTAAGGTCGCTTGGCCTGAACCTCTATGGTTGGTAACTCGGTACAAGGATGACTTTTACTAATTCGCGTAAGACCACGGCTTTGTCGGTTGCTTTCCAAGGATAACTAGGGACATCGAAAGCTAACTTTAATATTCAACGATTGCCATCCAACCGCATATAACAACGTAGACAAGTGTGTGTGTGTCAATTAGAGCATGCATTTGTAGTGTGTAATAATGTTTATATTCATTTAATATATGTCTAATGCAAATTAAAAGAAATCTCCACTCCTCCATGTAAACTTTCTGCCAAAATTTCGTAAAAAGGACTACAAAGATTTTGCTTCACGAAATAATTTAACGATGAGAACAATTCAAACCGTTTAACAATAATACAGGCAATTAATTGATTGAGAACTGCTGGTGGATTGAACAGAAAACACTAGAAAGAGGAACACATTACCTATGAGCCATCGTGCCTCGCTCCACGTCTTCCCCGGTGAGCCGGACATGTATATTGTCTCGCAACAAAGAGCCGTACGCTAAAGCCTCACCCATTGCCCAGTCCGCAATTCCCTCCTTAACCTGTTAGCAGGCGTAACAAATGTAAAGAAGTAAAAACGGTACCATTGGAAAACGCAACCACGCCGAAACCCTAGACTACTTCGACCCACCAACACTTATACTATACAGATTAGCCAGAGAAGCTGATTTTGACTATTTTACCGGATTGAGAGGTGGCATAGCTGTCAGGTCGCTTAGCCTGAACCTCTTTCCCGAAGTATCATAGTAATATTTATTTATTAAATACCGAGAAAATAAACATTGTTACAGTATGAATATATAAACACAAGTGGAATGGCACGGTTAATGCTATCGCATCACAGGTGAAGACTACATGATAAGAATAAATGGCAAGTCACAATATTAAAATCTTAAAAGAAAGGCTTTTCAAACTTACAAATGCTTCGGGCAAAGAGATTAATATTGCTAAATTTAGCGTAAGTATCAAATTATCTAATAACTCTATTTACAAGGTGCATTTTTACCTAAATTGGAGCTGTATACACTACTTCTTAACAATTAGAGTCGTGATGATCTAGTATATTACAAAGTTCTGGGCGTCTTCCTTCTTCACATTTGTGCCATAATGTGATTGTCACAAACCTATCAATATGTTAATTAACAGACATTTTTCTTTATGAGTTCCCTGGTCATGCAATGCGAATAAAATTTACATGGGATCTTCCGAAGAAAAGTTGCTTTCCTCATGGTTTGATTTCAAACAATCTTCCACTAGCACCTGTCTATCTATGAATTTTTTACAACCGATAACTTATAACATGAGATGTTAAAGTAAATGAATTACTGCCATTAATTTGAAAATACACACCATTTTCTCCCGATTTCCTAATATCCTGCGAAGTCCTGGATGAGTTTCGAAGGCCCAAGGCTCGGGAGGCTTGCAGAAGTGGTTTGCGATTGTCATTATGGTTGTTTCGGATACACCAGTTTCAGCAATCTAGGAATCAAAGATTGTACACTTAAAACATTTCTGCATCATTTTTAGGACCTGGATGCCCGATGAGAGAGATGACATGATGAGCATTAAAGTAGAGAGAGTAGTAAAGCAGCTTTTACATATGTCCTACTGCTGGCCACGCCCATGCATGGACGCGGATTGGCACACTTCACATGTGTTAGAAATTTTTTCTACGACATGTAGGTTTCCTCACGATGTTTTCCTTCACCGTCGAGCGGCCCAATAATGATGAGCATTGCTCGGTAAAGTGCTTTTTTTCGGTAAAGAGTGTTTTTAGAATTATATTTTTTTGTATTTATTATATATTTATATTTAATGGAATAATAATTATATTTAGATACGAATTACATAATGATGAAATATGAATAATATTTTTCGACATTATAATAGAAAAATATATGGTTTTAAATAAGTACAATTAGATAACACTTGTCCTTGGTCTAAAGTCAAACCAAAAACAAATCCAAATACCGTATCCCGTTGGAAGGCGTTTTGGCTTCACTTCACTAGCGTGTTTCCTCCGATTACAGTGACAAAATTCTGGGCACTACTGAATTATTACGGCCAAAGACCATTTCACCTACATATTACTACATGCTATCAGCTGGTGTTTAAAAAGCTACTAAAAGAATAGAATCTGCAAATTAATCTGTCAATAAAAATGGGATTTACCTTCTTGGGGTCTGTCGCTTCAAAGAACCCCGTCCAAGGAGTATCGATCCAGTCCATTATGCTCAGTTTCTGTATCTTCTTCGACATCTCGAAGTGCTGATTCAGAGTATCAGTATACTCCTTCTCCCATTTTTTTATCTCATCGTCAGTTATCAAACCTTGTGCCTTCAACTTGTCAGCATAGATTTTGTCCACTGTTAATAAATTAACGGCAACAATACTTATACAAAAGTAACATACACAATTTTTACGCACGCTTGGCTTTGGATTTAAGCTTGTAAATGCGTTACGAAAAGTGTGATCGAGCGAGGCGAATGTAAATTGAGAGTTAGATATAAGTTAGTGAACATAGAAAGAGAAAGTTTCGTATATCTAAGACATAGTGCAGGTCTCTTGTTTGTATCACATTGCAGGAGCAAGAGAGAGATGCGCGCGCGCACATTTTCTTTTTTTCTTGAACAATCATGTATGTAATATATTTTGTATATCTATCATACATTTATAGACATACATATACATACACGTAGATGGAACTAAAGAATTTTTACTAGTCGTGTGGTCTAAATCACACTCGCTCTTCTATTTTTATTCCATAGCTAAACTTGTTAGCATTATTGTAAAATAAATATAAACGGTAATAAGTCTCACCGGTGGTCATAGACTTAATCTTTTTGTACATAAAGGGCTGCGTGAACATGGGCTCGTCCTCCTCGCTGTGGCCGAATCGGCGGTAGCACACCAGGTCGAGGATCACGTCCGTCTTGAAGCGACAGCGGTACTCGATGGCAACTCGCGCCACGTGCGCCACCGCCTCCGCGTCGTCCCCGTTCACGTGGAAAATCGGCGCGTTCACGCACTTCGCCACATCTGCAAACAAGCACACACGAATTGAAAGCCTCCATATACACCTACGGACCGGAGACGTGGACTCTGAAGAATGCCGTTGTGATCACCTTGATTCGAGACGTGCTATGAGCGCAAGATGCTATCCCATGGACAGCCATCCTGAATGTACTCAAGATCAAAGTTGCTAGAAGAAACTTGGACAACAACGAGACAAGACCTAGAGGTTGAAGCCCAACACGCTGGACTGATCAGATCCGGACCACTCTCGGCACCTCGGTTAGCAATGCTACGCACGCGGCGGAAAGTGGCGACGCATCACGAATGAAAGACTGTTCCCACGAGCTGGTCACGACCCTTAGCATTGAGGAAACTGGTGCGATGAGCAGGAGAAGAGCCTCCTCCCTTTTTGAAAGATCGGTTAACCACAAAGTTATTTTTGGTAAATGTCACCACATTTACGTTTCAAGTCACGGACACGAAGACAACGTTCTTGAAAAGTTCATGTTTTCCACCTGCGTATTTTTCGCCAATAGTGAAAGATGAATGTGGAAACAATACCTGAACAGTATGGCGAGCTCCTCGAGAACCTGGGGTCGGTGGTGTAGCCGATTTGGTTGTTGACGACGATGTGTATGGATCCGTGAGTGCTGAAGTACGGCAGGTTGTTGAGGTGCGCAGTCTCGTACACCACGCCCTGGCCGCAGAACGCCGCGTCGCCGTGCATTACGATGGCCATCACCTTAAATTCACACAATCACAACGTGATTTTGACAACTGAAATACTTCAGGGCTTTTGCCCGTCTAGGACATGTCGGCTCCATTTAACAAAGACAATTAGGATCACATGAAACGAGAGAGAATGGCCATAGCCACCGCCAGCTTCTTCGCTCCGTCTGAGGTCGAGTCGGACAGCAACATAAATAATGAACCCACATGTTGTTCCCTAAGACTTTCTTTCCGCTTCATGTTTAACACATTCCTAATATCATATCATTAATTTTGGAATCGTATTTTTTATTTTGATCAAGATTTCTAGTTTCATGCTTCGCCGATATTTCATCGATTCTAAAACGTGTCTGTTTTTTTGCTCTAACTCGTGTAAACTGTTAACTTTACAACTACAATTAGTTAAAAAATAGAATCAAATCTACTCCTAAAATGAACAAAAAATTAATATTCATGCAATTTATTACATTACATGAGGTTTTTACACAAACTATAGCGGCGTACCTTATCACCTTTCTTGTCCCCAGTCCAGTGTTGTTGGGCGAGCGCCTTCCCGGTTACCACTGGCGTGACTACCTCCAGATGCGAGGGGTTGCAGCTCATTGACACCTTGATATATCGGTTGGTGCGCCTGATGAAGCGATGGATGTATGTGCCCAAGTGGTATTTAACATCGCCGGAACCCTATTGAAAACAAGTATATTTAGGAATAAAAACAAAAACCGATTTCAAATGAAATCTACGCTTAAAATTAAATAAAAAGAAAAATAAATAAATTCTAAGTGAATATTATATACATCGGTGACGAAATAAACGCCGGTACGCACCGACTTGAACATCTGTGCTGTTTCATACCGCTACATTCTCGCTCATTAGGGGAGAGTACAGCAGATCAAACAGAGAACGGAATGTTTGGGCTAGGACGGGGACGGACTTGCCCCCCCCGTCAAACACGGGCAATGGGGGATCACCGCGAGGCTAGCACCCACAGGATCAGGATCATGACCCAGTATAAACACAACATGAGCATGTCGGTGATCGAACCCGTATGATTTTCTTAAACCAAAACGTGCTCAACGCTAAACAAGTTTTCACTTCACTAATTGTCAACGTACCTCTTCCTTAGGTTCCATTGGCTTGAATTGGGCAAATATGTCTGTAAGCTGCTTCCGGCACACATTGATAAGTACATTTAGACGACCTGCAGCAATTACAAACGATATAGAATACATGACCACCTCCTCGGCTGAGTCTGAGTGGAATGCGTTGCGGATTCTCAATTTCCATTGAGACATGATTTTTGTTCCTCACACCGTCCTATCTGATCTCTTTTGCCCCCAGAATACTTAAAGCAGGAATTGCATTTTAGCTCAAGGTTTTACGACTCTTACTCATAGTCAGTGCTGCTAGTTTAATGAATAAGGCTAGTGAATAATTGCTCTACGTATACTAATAAACGAGGAGACGTTCGAAACATCCTCTTTCTTCTCATGCTCATTGTTACCATTCCGATTCTTGGATTGTCATCAACCCATGAATTCGGTCTATTATCACGTCAGTTCCGGCTATCACTATAAGTTCGTCGGTCTGTCTGGAGGGAGAGCGCCCCTCGCTTCTCCATCCACATGCATAGTCTCCATTCCAAGATTTTCCTTCACACCGGCTGTCACCGACGATACACGTGGCCCGTCTCGCTGACTTGAAGAGCTATGTCGACCACCTAATTTTCGTCTCCAAGCATTGAGGCGTTTGCGAAGTATGAATGGTGCAGAGTTTTCCGAAAAGTTTTTATTATAGTTTTCTATTATTTAAGCAATGGTTTAACAAGAGCATGCAACAACCTCTGTGCGGCATGGCCATGACGATGGACTCCACGCGTTCCTCGGTGGCAGCGTCCACCATCTCCTCCAGCATTACGATTAAGCTCTCGCCGCCCTCCAGTCCAAAACGCTTCTCAGCCGGCCATTTTGTCGCGAAATATTTCTCAAGACTGGAAAGATAAGAAAACGCTTTCTTAGATGCATGCTGGTTAGAAATGGGATAGAAACTTCATCGTCAGAAGTTTTGAACACTGCAAATAAATAGCCTGCAAGCAAACAAATTTCGAATTTTTCCTACCGTCTCATCTTAGAAGGATGTTCAAAATTGTACTTTCGTCTTATACATTCAACTATTTATTTACCTTGTTTATTTATTCAATAAAAGGAAATTAATACTTGTGCAATGTATTATTTACTTGTAGTTAACGGTTTATCGTAATGTCTTATTCAAGTAATAAGATTATAACAATAAGTTTATTTACGGGTAATACGAGGTCCAATTAACGGTACTATACATCGGCGCTCTTTATTTTGTCTATTCTCATTCCTTATTATCTTCTTTGTTTTAAATTTGTGCTAAAAGTATTCTTACGTTATCATGGATGTAGCAATAACATAGTACATACAACAATTCACGAGCATTCTACTATCCTACGATTTCTAGGAGTTACCTGGCATTACTACGGCACCCGAGATCCACTGCTAACAAAATAGACGTTGGACCTTTTAGGAATCAACTGCTTTCAAAAAAAAAAAAATTAAAAATGACGGCGCAGAAATACAGACGAATTGGGAACTGAATAATTCATTTTTTGTTTTTAAAATTTAAAATTTTGGGATTTGTAAACCACAAGTTATAATTTTTTCATCACAATGCCTTTCTTTGCTTCATAAATACTAGGTATACTAGGATAGATAAGCAATCACCCCTACTATTGGTTTTCTCACCAAGTTTCAAGTGAGTTTCACTTATCAAATATGGGATTGGTGCAACTCACTTGTCAAGGCATACACAACAAACATTCCGGTCAGTTACCGGCGAGTTCGACTTACAAGACGGCTTTGGTCAATCTGCGCATGATGAGCTTCTTGTGCTCCGTGGTCTTGTCCAGAGCACCCGGCTTCTCAAACTTCTCCCTGATGAACCGCAGGCTGTCCACGTCATACACGTGCATGTACTCAACACCTATAGAGCCGCAGTACACGCGGTCCAGTCTCTTTTTGATTTCACTGTGCGGGTGTAAACAATCGGAACATTATTATGACTAAATAGATATATACCCCATCATCTTGGACATATACGGCGAATTATGTAGAAAATATGATGGGAATCTAGATAACACGTTTGTAACTTGTCTCTAGATGAATCTGCAGACAAATACTGTTTTATAATAAACCAAAATTAAATAAGATTACAGAACCGAGGTAAATTTTTCCCTCTCATTGCCTTAACTGCAACGCGAAACGAAAAAGAAAAACGAGTGTGTTTTAGACCACACGGCTGAAGTAAAACTTCTGTAGCTCCATCTATATGTATTTATATATATATGTATAATATATCTATACAAAATATAATTGTTCTAGAGAGACAGAAAATGTTCGCGCGCACTGCTCTCTCTGGTTTTTACAGTGTGATACAGACAAAAGGCATGGGCTGTGTCTTAGATATTTCACTAACTTATATCTCCTATCAACTTCCTTTCACTTCGCTGATCAGATTTTCGTAACGCATTCACCAGCATACTCCCACAAGCGTGCGTAAAGAAGTTTTACTTCAGAAAGGTCTCTTTCATATAACTGACTTCTGGCGTCATGTACAAACCTTTAAGGAAACATCCTTACCTCAATGTCAACGTGGTTTCAGTTCCCCCCAATAATGTCACTTCGGGTAGCTCGAATTTCATATTCATATGTGAATCATCTAAAATTAGAAAAAGTCATTTTAAATATAATTTCAAATATTTGCCGAACAACATGGGCGTATGTATCCCGTGGTAGGTATCCCTTGTAAGATACTGACTACGACACCCTCCTCTGCCGCCAAGTATGTGCACCACTGTATTCCGATTTGAAGGGGTAAAACTGTACCTAGTGAAATTACTGGGTAAGGACCATTTTATAATATATCCACGAATTTTTATCCTCAAACCCTGACAAGCATTGGCTGTCCATGTGAGTAGACCGTATCCTTCAAGTAAACGTCATCTCATTGCTTTGCTAAAAGAATCTTTCGCTGTTGCGAGACTGGAGAATAACGAAGATCTTACAGGAGACCTAGGAAAAGACTTGTTGCCGACATGACTTTTGTAGAGGAGGACGAGATCTTAAAGCTTCTTTTAAGACCAACTTAGTGAGAGTGTGTACCACTATAGTAGTAGATAGTGAACCTCGGATCAGGCTTGGAGATCAGAATGTATAAAATAAAAACTACTACTAGTTATCGTGGGTTAGGCCTAGCTATGTCTCACCATTGAGCTCAGCCTTCCAGTCCCAATTAAGCGCAGGTTGGCGGGTTCTATATGTCTTTAATAAGTTTCTGCACAATATTCTCCTTCACCGCCGTGAACGCACTTAAAACTTCAAAAAACAATACAATGTGGTCGCAATACAGACGCCTAGAAACGAACTCGTGTTGCTAACGTACTACGCAATGGACACTGCACAAACTCGCAACCAGGAAAAATCTATAAAAATAAATAAAAACTCGAGTGTCTGTTTGTAACATTAAAATAACCGATTTTTTCTACATGCAGATGCAATCTTTTTTTACAATTTTGGCTGTGTGCTTGTTCCGGCTAATATCCGGAACGGCTGGACCGATTTGGACGACTTTCACTGGTAGATAACTGAGGTAACAACGAGTAAATGAAGCTACTTTTATTTTGGAAATTTTTATATATAGTTTTAATCGCGAGTTGCAGCCGGGCGCAGTTAGTTATTACTAAATTTAAAACATAACTTACTTAGGATGCCTCCCAACTCTCTGGCGACAAACTTGGCCTCAAAGGCTTTTTTGTCCATTTTCAGTTGTCTAGCCTTCAGTATCCAGTCTGCAGCTATGCTCAAGTTCAAGGGGTCCGTCTTAGCAAGAAAATGTCCACGGGCCTAAACAAGCACTGCCGTTAGAATAGAATAGAACGAATACTATAACACTTGTAGTAAAGTCACAAGGCATGCAAGAATCAAGTCATACTCTTCTCTCCGGGACAGCTTTTAACACTTTATAAAGCTCAAGTCCGGTCGCGTGTAGAATACTGCTGTCACATTTGGGCAGGCGCAGCTAAATGCCATCTCGCAGCTTTGGATTCGGTGGAGAGGCGGGCTAAGAGGCTATTTGGTGACGCAGCTGAAACCAATCTGCTCAGTCTTGAGCACAGGCGTAAGGTAGCTAGCCTTTCGGTTTTCTACAGATTGCATTTTGGTTCCCCATCCCCTTTCCACCATCGGACTTCCAGACGCACTGCGGGATTTCATCCTTTGTTGTGAACATCCTCAAACCCGAACGAAGCGATTTGCTTCGTCTTTCATTCTTCGTACAGCAAAGGGCTGGAAAAGTTTGCCAGGTCTGTCTTTCCTTCCGATTACAATGTGGGTATTTTCAAGAGTAGAGTGAATAGGCATTTACTAAGTTAGTGCGCCTTACCATCCAGGACTGCATTTCCACTTAACATCAGGTGGGATCGTAGTCAAGCACTTGCTTAGAAATTATTAAAAAAAATACTCTATTTCATTTCGAGAGTGCTCATTATACTTGTACAGCATTTATAGCATATTAAAGCACGGCTTACTATGAATTAATTTATTGCTCCAAAATAATAAATAAAATAAATAAATAAAAATAGCCTTTATTATACTACGAGTACTACAACTAAACTTAAATATAAATAGTTCTGTAATTCGATTATAGTTCTAATACGTTCTAATTTTTTTTTATTTCTCCAAAATAATAATATATTTTAAATATTGATATATCACGATGTAATTGCTAGCGAAATGGACGGTCTTATAGATATGAGCCACCTGATAAAAAGAGGGTTAAAGGGACATATTAGTTTTAAAATGTGATGATCCGTATTGAAGGAAATTTAAAGAAATTTAAAAAAAAATTTAAGGAAATAAAAGTTCAATATAAGGTTATTTTCGATTAAGGCAACAATTTGATGTGGTGGTATTTTTAATGTTAATCATAGGAGTTAAGCCAGGAGGCCTGTATTAAGTGAGTCACACATTATACAGTAAGATGTTTGTTCATTTTAAAACTTACCTGAAAGCCCCTGATCAAATTCTCAACAGCCAGGTGCAACTTAATGCGCTCCGTCGAATCGGTGCTGGTTTCTTTACATTCTTTTTGATCTAAACACATTTCCAATAGTTATAGATGTACAGTGAACAGTGGTAAAAGCTATTGATTTCGATTTTTTTGAGTGCCACTTTATTTTTTCATCTTTCACACACCACTGTGTGATGAAGTGGCCGAAGAAACTCCAGCAAACGCTCCTAGTATCTAAGGGGTGGGGTCTGCCCATAAAACAGCGGTAACGCGCGAGGGTAATTGCTTCTGTTAGTTCAGTTGTGCCCTTGTGTCCTTCCGATAGCGTATATAGTGACACTATAATTTATTTCGTTTGATAGTATTTGGTAATATCTCACATAATGACATCTTCCAAAGATGCTGCTACATTTCAATCAATTGACAGTCTCAATAGCCTAGTCCTAGGTTTAGGGTACGGTCCGCAAATCTTAAGGTCGTAGGTTTGAATCCACTATATTGACGTGAATCATAGTAGTGATTACGTCAATATAGTGCATTCAATTGTGCAAGTGTGAATTGTGGATTGATTGACGTGAATCGTAGACGTAATCATAGCGAAAGCTTAAGCTTAGTTGGAATGGTTAACAAAGTTAATATTTGTAAAGGAAAAAATATATCGTTAGTATTCTATTTTAAAAAATGAATAACGTGACTCCACGAGCGCACGTTATTTATTAGTTCTGGGCACGGCTGAAAATCAGCGCCAAATCAGTCCATTTTGTCACGTTATGTAATAGAAAAATAAAACAAAATAGTGGTCAATTTTACCTAACAAAATTAACCTTAGAGGGATATACAGCTATCGTAATCATTTTACTGAGTATAAGCTCTAAAGAACAGGACACTGGACTATACTTAAAAAAAAGACGATAATTCTTTGTTAACAAACATTTTGAGATTCGAACCGATCATCAGATCGTTATGTAGAACTGCTTAGCCACTAGGCTATCACTGCTATGTTTGTTTTTATATATTTTTGTATATTTGTGTTTGATTAGGTCCCATGTGTACCTATATAAACTCGGCGGAGCGATGGTCTCTGTATACCTTTAAATTTCTTATAAACTTTTTTTATTCTTTTTTATTATTTTATTTCTTATAAACGTTATTCATATAAACTTTCCAAACATTAAATCCTGACAAGCCAGTGTCAAGTGCTATAATTCTAAATGTTTCAGAGCAACCATAACCTCCTTTGTTGTTGTTACACAAACCTCCGTCGTTGTGGATAAAAAAGGTTTTACTTACTACTCTTTGTTTTCGGTGAGTATTCATCTTCCATATCGTCAATTTTCAACTCATTAGCGCTGAGACTTGTGTAGAAAGTGTCCCACGACTGAAATTTTTTCACTTTAATATTAATGTCCTCTATATTGAGCGTGACATGAGCACGACATTATTAAAAATTAACGCTCAAGGTTCAGACGCAACAATTTAAATCAGGTACAGGGAACGAATCTATTACAGCCATATCAATTATCGTTTCATCATTAACAAATACGTCAAATAGAGACATACGAGCCAGTGGTACGTCGTCGATTAACCGTTGTGGCGCTAATTAACTGAAAGACTACTAAATCTAGCCACCATGACGCCAATGAACGTTTTGTACACAATTCCTTTAAAAGACTCAGGACCGTGGCCACGATGATTTCGTTATATATAAGGCACAGGGCGTTAGAAAAAGCCCACCCATAGTCTCAATAAAAAAGATCGAAAGAGTTCCTCCGTATATAACCTTACCAATAAAATTAACATCCGCTATCAAATCGGAGTTATGGTTGAATAACATAAAAAAAACTAGAGACCTCCTCTTTTTTGAAGTCGGTTAAGAGAAAAATATCAAAAAAAATATGGCAAACTCACAGAATCCACTTGCCCTTTATTAACCCAGTCGACGTATTGAGCTTCAAGATAGTTCGCATTGCATCCGCTCAAAAAAGACTCGGCCTTCGAAGAACTGACTCTACTCACTAAGTGTACTTTAAACTGAAATGCAAGTGTAAAATAAGTCGTTAAAACACACAATGTCTTAGAAGTCAAATTTTAGGCTTACAATCAAGCTTTTTGTTGTGAATGAACTACGCTGTTCAGCCAGGCGACCTCTACAGTTTCACCTGGTCTTTTAAGAGTGGCATAGCTCTTAGGTCGCTTAACTTTAACCTCGAGGGGTAACTTCGGCTTGAACGGTTACTATGTTACGCGTAAGCATTCAGATCCGAGGGCGCCCGAAAGGGCCAAACTACGACTCGGTCGGTAGCTATTTCAAGGATAATCTAAGGGACATTCAAAAGACTAAACTAACTTTGAGTGCCACTTTATTTTTCATCTTTCACGCACCACTGTGTGATGAAGTGGCCGAAGAAACTCCAGCAAACCCTCCTAGTATCTAAGGGGTGGGGTCTGCCCATAAAACAGCGGTATCGCGCGAGGGTAATTGCTTCTGTTAGTTCAGTTGTGCCCTTGTGTCCTTCCGATAGCGTATATAGTGACACTATAATTTATTTCGTTTGATAGTATTTGGTAATATCTCACATAATGACATCTTCCAAAGATGCTGCTACATTTCAATCAATTGACAGTCTCAATAGCCTAGTCCTAGGTTTAGGGTACGGTCCGCAAATCTTAAGGTCGTAGGTTTGAATCCACTATATTGACGTGAATCATACCCTAGCGAAAGCTTAAGCTTAGTTGGAATGGTTAACAAAGTTAATATTTGTAAAGGAAAAAATATATCGTTAGTATTCTATTTTAAAAATGAGTAATGTTTATTAGTTCTGGGCATGGCTGAAAATCAGCGCCTAATCAGTCCATTTTGTCACGTTATGTAATAGAAAAATAAAACAAAATAGTGGTCAATTTTACTTAACGAAATTAACCTTAGAGGGATATACAGCTATCGTAATCATTTGAGTAATCACTGAGTATAAGCTCTAAATAACAGGACACATCACAACACATCAGGCATACATTTTTAGCTAGTGATTTTTGTACTGTACTTAAAAAAAAAGACGATAATTCATTGTTAACAAACATTTTGGGATTCGAACCGATCACCAGATCGTTATGTAGAATTGCTTAGCCACTAGGCTATCATTGCTATGTTTTTTTTTATATATAAACTCGGCGGAGCGATGGTCTCTGTATACCTTTAAAGGGCGCTAGAGTAGTGGATGACCGCAGCTGCCACTGTTATTCATATAAACTTTCCAAACATTAAATCCTGACAAGCCAGTGTCAAGTGCTATAATTCTAAATGTTTCAGAGCAACCATAACCTCCTTTGTTGTTGTTACACAAACCTCCGTCGTTGTGGATAAAAAAGGTTTTACTTACTACTCTTTGTTTTCGGTGAGTATTCATCTTCCATATCGTCAATTTTCAACTCAT
Organism: Meandrusa payeni; assembly: GCA_029286785.1. Lineage (NCBI taxonomy): Eukaryota > Metazoa > Arthropoda > Insecta > Lepidoptera > Papilionidae > Meandrusa > Meandrusa payeni. The sequence continues at coordinate 15,872,219 of JAGSMX010000006.1, read as the reverse complement.
TAGCGCTGAGACTTGTGTAGAAAGTGTCCCACGACTGAAATTTTTTCACTTTAATATTAATGTCCTCTATATTGAGCGTGACATGAGCACGACATTATTAAAAATTAACGCTCAAGGTTCAGACGCAACAATTTAAATCAGGTACAGGGAACGAATCTATTACAGCCATATCAATTATCATTTCATCATTAACAAATACGTCAAATAGAGACATACGAGCCAGTGGTACGTCGTCGATTAACCGTTGTGGCGCTAATTAACTGAAAGACTACTAAATCTAGCCACCATGACGCCAATGAACGTTTTGTACACAATTCCTTTAAAAGACTCAGGACCGTGGCCACGATGAGTTCGTTATATATAAGGAACAGGGCGTTAGCAAAAGCCCACCCATTGTCTCAATAAAAAAGATCAAAAGAGTTCCTCCGTATATAACCTAACCAATAAAATTAACATCCGCTATCAAATCGGAGTTATGGCTGAACAACATAAAAAAACTAGAGACCTCCTCCTTTTTTGAAGTCGGTTAAGAGAAAAATATAAAAAGAAAATACGGCAAACTCACAGAATCCACTTGCCCTTTATTAACCCAGTCGACGTATTGAGCTTCAAGATAGTTCGCATTGCATCCGCTCAAAAAAGACTCTGCCTTCGAAGAACTGACTCTACTCACTAAGTGTACTTTAAACTGGAATGCAATAGTAAAATAAGTCGTTAAAACACACAATATCTTAGAAGGCAAATTTTAGGCTTACAATCAAGCTTTTTGTACTGAATGAACTTCGCTGATCAGCCAAGCGACCTCTACAGTTTCACTTGGTCTTTTAAGAGTGGCATAGCTCTTAGGCCGCTTAGCCTGAACCTCTTAAGGGAGTAAAGTAAGGGAGGTAATGTGAAGTGTGAGTGAATGACGCAGAGTAAATATAACTTGAAAAGAACTTACCGCAGATCTGTAGGAGCGTAGCAAATTCGACGTTTTTGCGACGTGAAGAGCATTCATTAAAGACATCGTCGTGACTTCTCTAAAATAAATATATCTTAATAATTTGACAGAACTCATATTTTCATCACTAGAACATTCTTTGGTTACATCTAACAAGAAGCAGAGCTGCAAAAATTTTGCTAGCTTGAAATAGTTTTTGTTTTGTAAATCAGGCTAATTGTCCATGTGATGGAGTCATCGTGCGATGACATGTAATTGATATCTTGACCATGAGACTACGGTACGTAATGTGTAGGCATGTCTACACCATTATATGCATACTAAATCTTTATATGCATAAATATGACCAGACCAACATAATATAACATCTCATCATGTATGATTGATTGTAAATACCAAAAAGCCATGAACATAACTAAATCATTACTAGATCTAAAAGACCAAGACCTTAGACCTACAGACGACGCCTTGAAATAATAAAGGAGACATTCTAAAAAGTGAAAAAAAAGTTACCTTTAGAAATCGCTGTTCATTTGAGAAATCTGCAAAAAAAACTAGATTTTTTTCAAAAATAAATAAAATAAAATAAATTGTAAAAAAATTGCTTGATTTTATAAAATGAAAGATGTTCAGGGCGTCAAGACCTTTTGACAAATTCTTAATTTGAAGTTACATTTGAATATGGTGTAGAATTTTGTGTATATAAAATACTCTTTGCGTCAGAATTTCACCAGTGCGGTTCATGCATATTTAGGAAATATAAGCACTGATGCCCTAGACCAGTGATTCCCAAAGAGGTCTATATCGACCCCGAGGGGTCTATGACAACCTGCAAGGGGAAAAAATTTGGGGGTCCATGAAATGAAAATGGGGGTCCACGGTAGTGGATCTTAAGGACTTTAAGTTTTTAACACTAAACTTCACTACAGTTAGAAATTTACAGGAAATCAATATCAGGTAAGTAGAGGTTCTACCCAACACGGAAAAACATGGCAAGGGGTCTACGACACAAAATAGTTTGGGGAACTCTGCCCTAGACGCAAAGAAATTAGATTTTCATTTTACAAAATCCTTCAAAAGGGCACAACAACAGCTTACTGCACACAATTTATTTTATTCCCGGCTGTCACTCTTCTTCGTATACCATCACCTAACAGTTGAATATATGTAACATCCCACGCTCATCAGTTTGGGCCCCAAGTCAGCGAAACCAATTGTGTACAAAATGAACGTTCGTTGGCATCACAGTGGCTAGTTTTATTAGTATTTTAGTGGTGCCCCAGCGGTATACCGACGACGTACCACTGGCACGCCAATCATGTCTGTCTGTATTTGACGTATTTGGTAATAATAATGATGATATGATTGTAATAGTTCCATTTTATAACGAAACGTCACCGGCAACTAGAATCGTCCTATCGATCTTTTATCTAATCTTTTAAAAGAAATATTTAAAAAAAACGCAATTCCCGTGATTTCATGACCAATGATTTATTACGAATTATTGGAAGTTAGTATTTTCTCTGTCCCTGTTTTCTCTTGAATTCATTTTTAAAGGAGACATAGACGACAGCTGTAGCGACGGGCTCCCCGGTTGCGGTCGCGTTAAAGATAAAGTCAATGCGACCCTTTTCAAATGGGAAAACATTTGGGAAATTTTCGTAGTTGGTTGTCACGTTCATCAATGTGTACTTGCCCTGTAATTAAATACACAACTTTATAATACGCGTTTTGGCGTGGAATGATTAGGGAAGGACCAACGAAAAATAAAATTATATTTAACCGACTTTTTCCAATATATAAAAATATATTTTGAGAGTGTGCTCAATAATTACACGATCTAATTTCTTTATAGGAGTCCAAGACGCATTCCTGGATTTCATCCTTTTGTTGCGCACATTCCTCAAATCCAAACAAATTGCTTTGCTTCTTTCATTATTCGTACAATAACAGAGTGGGTGTTTTCAAGAATACAGAGAATAGACTAGACGCTAGTGCGTCGTTTCTGTGCCTTCTAAATTGGATAAGATTCTTACAGCTTTAACAGGGCAATCGTTTAAGCCCGCCTGCGCTGCCACCGCACCGATGTAGGGGTCCTTTGTGAGAAAGTCGCAAATTTTATGATGAAATTCGATGAATGACCGTTTATATTGGTTCCGTAGCTCTTCGTAAAAGTATATATTAATCTGTAATAAAATTAAAAGAAATTAAAATAATGTGATGGTCGCTTAAACAATGGGATAACGTAATAATTACAAATATTGAAAATATTGTAAGGGCGGATTAATCAGGGGTGGATTATTGAAACAATCAGGGCAGATATTATTGATAGCAGCTGTTCAAATGAGTAGTGTAGCTCAGTGCCGTCGTCTTAAGTTACGTAGAAACGCTAAGATCACTAGTTTGATCTCCAGGTCTGCCACTAAATAATTTATTTGTTGAAAATTTAAATGTTGATTATTAGGCTGGGCTAGGAAAATATCGTGAGGAAACCAACCAACACATGTAGTGTTCAACACGCACGAGGCCCGCGTGGCGTACTATGCCCTTATACTATACAGGAAAAGCCTGTGTCCAACAGTGCGATATTTATATATAAGCTGTGATTTTGATTGTTCATTACTACACTATTTATATTTTTTTAATCAATTAAAATAACACAAAACAATAATAATGTTTATGTTTGATATTTAATTTCTTTTAGTTTCTTATTGGACTTAACTAAATCCTTCGATTTTGTTGACTATGATAGGATGCTTTTATAAACTATACTCATACATGTATGGAAAAAAAAGAGGCCATGTTGTACAGTCTTAACAGACATATTTAGTAACTAAACATAGTAAAAATATGGATAACTAGCATGGCGAAGCAAGCATAGTGATGTGAGGGTACATACGGCGAGCCTAAGATGGTTGCCATATGAATATCCCTAGGGATCTCGACTGGAATAGTTGAGTAGAAACCGTGATGTGAGATCTCTCACCGTCTCTGAAAGACCGGATCGTTGACTCTACGTTTAGAACAAGGTGTTGTACGAACCGATACATTGTTAGTCGTAGAATATCTGGCGACGAATTCGATGTTACCATAGTAGCCGCCGCTTCTGCTGTATCGCGTGATGTTAACATAAGCGTAATCCACGTACTTCGGGTTCCAATAGGTCATAAAGCCCCTTTCAAAAGTGACCTTGAGGCTCTGTAATATTATAATTAGTAAATAATATAAAACCTTTTTATAAACAGCTTAGTTTTATCAGCCCAGTGGAAAATTTATAGCTATTGCTATCTTTGTCTTCCCGGTTGGGTTAGCAACACGGTAGCATAAATATTATTTTAATATACTTACACAAATGGCATTAAGACACACCAACATAAGAAAGGAAACTGAAAAAACTCCGCAAGACATTGTGAAATTATTCTAATGCTTATACACAAATCCACCTGCATAATACAAAATGTTGCACAGCGGTTATACAAAGGAGAACATATAAATAAATAAAAAATCGAATATAAATGCATTTAAAATTGCCAATTACTCTCCTAATTTCGAATTGATCGACTTCATTTTATTCAACCTAATGTGCTTTTAAATGAACGAAATATAATGTAATTATATAATATATTCAGTGATTGGAGAATAGTGTAAATGTCATGTGGTATTTGGTCCGCGCGTCTCAGACTCAGTTCCCGGTAAAGATATATACATTTAAGAAATTTTGCGTAATGTTTCTTAAATAAATAGGTAGGATAGATCATGTTGTCTGTATACTGATGGCAATCACTATCGAAAATGTCATAATCAATCTAAGTTCTTGAGAATTAGTTTCAGGTAATTAACACCATAGACTTTGGCAAAAGAGCAAACATATTTTATGTTTAAATTAACTCTAATATATACAAAGCAGATAAAACTAGAAGCAGGAAACCAACGAGCGGATAAGTGTAAAAAATAAAAATATCAGAATTTGGAATGCAATTACGATTTTATATGGATTTCACCGCATTATTCTAAGCAGATCATCTAAGTTTTGTATGTCCTTACCCCTATTTATAATTTTGTAATGTTAGAAATGGGTCAGTATATTAATGATCAAATGATTAAATATGTAGTATATTTAATCAGTTTATGCTGTTAATACTTATAAAATAATATATTTATTAAAAGTTAAAAGGTTAAACTATATTTCTTAACCGTACGGTAGATTAAAAACAATCCTTTACGTCAAATGTCAAATTAATTCAGATTTCAGTTTCACACTACAGTCAAATTAAATTCAATGTTGCCTCGGTTGTTTTATTTAATATTATGATATAAACATTCAGTTACATTCTATTTTAATTTATATTATTATAATTTTTTTCAAAGCCATGTCGTACTTTAGTTTTTTTTGTAACAATATAACTAAAGAATACAATGAAAATGAATCTATTAAAGGTTCTTGCTATGAAATGTGTCCTAGTGAGGAAAAAAAATTGTAAGTTTATTTAAAATAATATGAAACTTGTTTGAAATATCCATTACTTTAGCAAAAGATGGCCAACGAACTTTATTCAATGTGCTGTTACAAATTGTGATAATACCTTTAATTATATTAATAAAGGAATGAACAGCAAATCACATAGTTTTTCACTTATTATCATTACATGCAGGAGAGCCTATCACCGTACATCAGGCTGAAATAATTATTTTGGCCGTAATATTTCAGACGCGAGAAAGAAGGTTTAGTGCATGTATTAGAAGTTGTAGATTCTGCACGTCAACTTGTTAAGAGCTACAGCCGGTCAGCGGCGGACTCAAATATGGCGATCCCCAGCGTTTTGAGACCATATCCTGTACTTAAAGACACTATTCACCATCTATTATTTAGGTATTTTGTTTTGCTTCAAATTACAGTCTTTTACACATCAAGTTTATTCATATATTATATCTTATACTCAAAGCTTCTGAAGATACATTTTTACAGTTATTATATTGAAGAATATCACCATTACCTGCAAATTAATAAATCAATTGATGATGACCTTTAAGGGCAGCTGTCACTTCACCATTTGTTGTATAAATTTTCAGAATAATAAAACGGAATGATGTATCTACTGCATGTTTGTATGACTTTGTAAATGACCGATTGAGGGCAGTTCGACAGGATATGACAATACAAAGACTGTCACCCAGAGAGTGCATGCAGCTTCTAGAACCTATGATCAGGTTTCATGTGTATTTTGGACATAGGCAAGTTCAGTTTGTTTTTATATCTAACATGTAATGATATAGTGAAGAAGGAAGAAGTTTTTTGACAATTTATTATCTTTATATGTCTTAATTTATTGGTGCTGTAAACACACTGTTTACATTGATGATAATTCAAGAATTCCTTATAGTAAAGACACAGAAAGAGCTATGTCCAAATTGAATAATTGTTTTTTTTCTTTTGTCTGTTTATCTGTATATAATTATAAAAATACTAAACCAATTATTTACCAATTTTCCAAACGTCCATAAGGTATTGCCATAATTAATTACATAAATCTATCAGGTATCCTTATGGGAGTTTAATAATAATTAAGGAAAGAGAAACAGGATTGATTGAACTCCTTTAAATACTGAGTTAATGCTGTCCCAAATAGTAGTTGTATTAACTATTAAAGTTTCTTAGTATTATTTTTAAATAAATGTAGTTCCCATTGAGGTCGTAAATAATGCAGGATATAGTAACCTCTAGGGCAGTCACTCTCAACCACTGTGCCGCGGCACTTTTATGTGCTGCCAAATTTGTCAATTAAAATTTTTGTAAATATATAATAATGTTAATTTTATTAAATTATATCACTTAAAAAGAAAAATATTTTTAACTTGGATATATATTATTATTTTGTATTTTTAAAATTTTTGTCATAAATATATGCAGTGTGTTGTAGTAAGTACATAATTTTTATCTTTTTCTTTGTGTGCTGCCAAATTTTGAAATAGTTAAATATGTGCGGCAACAAAAAAAGGTTGAGAATCATTGCTCTAGGGACTAAATACCAAGATAATTTAGTTTTATATAAGATAATGTTATTTTAAGTCATATTTTAAAGATACACTTTAAGAATTATTCCATGTGGATGAAGTGCACAGACAAATCGAGAATTTTTATAATAATAATTTTTTATCATGTTATATAATTAGCATTTCTTTTGAAAGGTTACTATGGGTTTTATGTCCTATATTGGAGGAGTATTATGACATAGATTGAAAAATTGTTACAGGTTATGTGGCAGCCCTATAAATGAGTTTGACCCAGTTTTAAACAGAAAATATTTACTGGAATGCATGAAATGGTTCCTACACTGTTGTGATTCCCAACATGAACAAACTGAAACAACAGACAATGAGCTAGCTGAATTGATGTTGGACTGGGGTATTGATAAGTTATCTATCCTGAAACTAAGTTGTGATAAAATATTGGTGGAATGCCTACATTTGCTGTGTAATTTGGATGATATGCGTCCGTTATACAGATATCTATCTTTGCAGGCAAATATCAAAAGGTATCAATAATTTTCTCATTGTTTTCATCTGTTACCACACTGATGAAATTGTTGCTCATTAATATTCATATTGCTATATGAGTTATATATATTATTATATTATGTTATATATATTATTATATTATGTTATATATATTATTATATAAGTTCTTATCTAAGCTAACTAATCTTAAGGCCTCCCTTATTAATAAACTTGGTACTGTAGATTTTCATGCATAGTTTTTTCACATAAATTACTTAATAATTTTTTTAATTAACATTTCAATCAAAGTAACCATCCAAGCCGAGGTTACCCTTCACCGGGAGGACCATTGTATCAATCAATATTACTAGCTATAGAGGTTCAGGGTAAGCAATCTATGAGCTATGCCAACTCTCAATCCGGTGAAGCAATCAAGGCCAGCTACTCTGGCCAATCTGTGTAGTTTATCATAAAAAAAAAACAAAATTAAAAGAGGTAGAGGTTCTAAATTCGGTTGTATTTTTTTTATTTTTTAATGTCCTCATAAGTGTGGTATATTAAGTATTAAAGTAATTTCAAGGCATCAAAGTTTTTTTATTACTTTGTAACTAATTTAATTGCAATTTATGTTCTGAAGGTGTACATAACTCCTGCAATTTGCATAGAAAAATATTTATTGGTTGAGATAATGGTAGATTCATTATATTCCAAAACGAGATAGATTCTTTTGACAGCAAGCTAAAAATTAAAATGCTAGAAGCGTTTCATTCTTGTAGGATTCACTGACAATTGTTTAAAATTTTTGTCCCTTGAATATTAAGTTAACATTTGTTAATATAAATTTCTACTTAATTATTTCATAACAGTTTTTGTGTTTATCATATAAATTTAAGCCATGGTCGCTCAGTGTCGGGGCGGTTGCTTTAAGTTGCATAGTATGCTAGCAACCGGAGTCCGATCCCCGTGCGGGGCACCAATAAATTTGTTGTTACAATTTTATGTGCTGATTTACCACTCGGCGGTGAAGGAAAAGATCGTGAGGATACCTACACCTCTTAGAAAAAATTCCTAAGATATGTGAAGTCAATTCACATTAGGTGGGCAGACTATGCCCTTATACTTACTCTTTATAGAGAAGGCCAGCGCCCAGTAAGTGGGACGTATATATATATAAAGGCTATAACTTCTTATATTTTCTTTACAAAAAAGGAAACCAGCAATATTTTTTCAGAAATATTACTAACAACCATTCCAACTAAGCTTAAGCTTGTTGGAATGGTTGTTTCACGTCAATAGTCGAATGGTGGATTCGAACCTACGACATTAAATTATATTTTGATTTTCTAAAGTAAATACTTATACGACCTAATAAAAAATGTAGTCCCTTCGCAGCGCTCCGCCCTTGCGGTTGGCGTACGAGATCGCAATAGCCAACCTGCGGGGAAACTTTGTGAAGGTGTGCAGGCTCGCGCAGAAACTGTGTCCGCTCACTTATTGCGCCTTTCGCCTGTACCTGCCTGTCCTGCAGAGGTAAGATTTTAGACTCGGGAATTAACAAATAGATTGTATAGTTTGCACAAGTTGTCCTTCTCATTTAAAGTTACCTGTTATTACATTTAGCCAGCATTTATTTTACTCTGTATTATTTGCATTTATAAGAAGAAAAAATCAACACACAAAAATAAATACTCACGTGTTAACAATGGCCTGCTTTATCCCGATCTATTCCAGGCAATGTATAATATTTAATAATAGAATGAATGAATGGAACGACTACTCAGTGTTGGGATGACCAACTTCGTAACACTTACACTGGGAATTAGTACAGCATATACAAATAATGTAAAAACAGATTCAGTTATGTTTCCTTACAATATGAGTCTCATGCTTGAGTTCTGGACATTTCCCTGCAAAATCGGATGCGGAAGGCTGATTACTGAACTATGAGATTTGCCAAGTGGTTGATGATGTGCATCACATAATAGAGGAATGTGCTAAACATGAAGCGGAAAGAAAGTCATTAATAGATAGTCTTAAACTGAGGGAGCGACATGTATGTGTTTTCTTATTGCTGCTGTCTGACCCGACCTCAGAGGGAGCGAAGAAGCTGTTGGCTATGGCCATAAAACACTGATGCTTTTTCTCGCTTTATGCGACCGATGTGTGTGTACTCAGGTTAGGGTATTATGGGGCTGACATGCCAAAAAGGGCAAAAGTCCCCAATAAATAAAGTAAAAATAGTCTCATGGCGTCTGTACGTCCAAACGTCTATTGCGCCATAATAATTTTAGAAATTATATCATTTTAAATTCTTTATTACTTTTTTCTAAGCAAGTGCTTGAGATCCCACCTAGGTTAAGTGGAAATGTTAGCATATTCACTCTATTCTTTGAAAAATTTTCAAAGAATAGAGTGAATATGATTTTCCCTCCGATTACAGTGCACCCACACTGATAAAGACATACGTGGGCAAACTATTCCAGTAATTTCATATACGAATAATGAACGACTAAACAAAGCGATTCGTTCAGGTTTGAGGGACGCACAGAACAAAAGGAACAACTTCTAAAATCAAATTTAATTTGAACTCCGTCAATTGTGCAGCGAGCATTAAGCGTTGGCAACTTATCTTCAACCGGTGATAAGTGATGAAGTGATTTTTTGCCGCATGTTGTTTTAGAAGAGCACTGCAGGTGATGTGTGAGGCGTACAGCTGCAGGCGACTGTCCGTGCCCGCGCGCGCCGTCCGCGACTGGCTGGCGTTCGACACCGACCAGCACGTGGTGACCGTCTGCTCGCACTACGGCCTGACAGCGGACGACGCCGTGCACTTCCTCAAGGGGGCTTTTAAGACTGATGTAGATTTAGTAAGTACATCCAATTTCTATTTTTTTTAATAACTAGCAATATTTCTTTTTTTTTTCATAAATATTACTAACATTCTGGTTAACCATTCCAACTAAGCTTGTGCTAGGACATGGTTCACGGCAATAGTCGAATGGTGGATTCGAACCCACGACCTTACGATTCTTGACCGTACCCTAAACCATTATTGACGATCAAATTTCTATCTTCATCGCAAACCAATGTGTCTGTTTGTGCAAAAGTTACCTTATCAGCTTATTAAAATATGTATTATTTTTAATTTTTTGAAAATAGTCTATGTCACTCCTTATTCCATTAGCTATCTACTAGAGAGTCTTGTTAAAATCGGTCCAGCCGTTGCAAAGATTATTCGGAACAGACAGACGGACAACAATTTTAAAAAAAAATATTTTATTACATGTAGTAAAAAGAGGTGATTTTAATGACAAACAGACACTCTGATTTTATTTATTTTTATACATGTATAGTATACAAGCAGAGATAGCCTAGTAGCTAAGCGGTTCGACTTCTGATAGGCGTGGGTTCAAATCCCAATCGCCTTGTACCAATGATTTGCCTTTTCCGGTTTATAATTGTGAATTGAAATTTGTGCTGATGTCGTAATGGTGTGTCGCAATGGGCTTATGAGAATTAAAATTTCATTTGGACATATAATGAGGATGAATGAGGAAAGAATTGACCAAACGTATTTATTATTTATAATTTTCCCTCCCTTAAAAATGACCGCTTTAATATGTACAAAATGTCGGGAATTCAAAGGTTAATTTAAAACCCGAAAAAATCCATTAAAATAGATTTTTTTTCAGTTTATTTTTTTTAATACTTTCTAAGAAAGTTCTTGACCATGATCCTACCTGATGTTAAGTGTGAACGCAGTCCTAGATGGTAAGACGCACTAATAGCCTACTCATAAAAATACCACATTATAACGAAACGGAAAGACAGATATCATTTTAAAACGAAAACATCTACTGAATCGATGATTATGTATATGCAGATGTATTACTAAAGCTAATTGGAAGTATCTCTGCGTACCCATTTGCGTGACATGCTTGAGTGTTAATGTTATTTTATATAATGTGCGTTTTATTTCAGTTTAAACAGAAGATTGATGTAAAAACCAAAATCAATATTCCAATACATGAAATTCTCACATATAGACTTTGATTAACTGAAGGAAAAAAGCGGCATTTCATCCAAAACTTGATAAAGATGCTGAAGAACAGGTGTCCGTCCAGCGCCACGGAATATTCACCAATTTTAAGGTAATCATACTCTGAAGACATTTTATATATTGGCATGCAAGCCTGAGCCAAGCAAACACCTTACAATGAAAAGTTTCGAAAATTCTAGAATATATGGAGTAATAATAGGTTGTCAAATATCTCCCTACCGCCTTTTTGTCTTTTGAATTTCGCGGCTATGTACAAAGCGCTACAGAGCTCGTATCTAGCAATACTATACATAATTTGAAAGGTCTTGACATAACCTACAAAACGACGCTATGCATAATTAGTTTGGATATTGCGTTCAACAGTTATAGACGTGTAAACATGGAGTTCACTAACGCCGAAATTCGCGCTATTTTAAAGTTTTCCTTCGTTAAAGGCAAATCCGCTAGAGAAACGTTCCGTGAGATTAATGGTGTTTTGTGGGATGGTACTCTATCACTTCGAACCACGGAGGAATGGTTTCGACGATTCAGAGCCGGTGAAAACGACACCATGGATAAGCCAGCCGGCGGAAGACCTGTGACGACAAATACCGATCAAATCATGGACTACATCGAGTTAGACCGGCATGTGGCATCTCGTGACATCGCCCAGGAGATGGGAGTTAGTCGCCAAACCATTTTAAACCTTCTGCAGAAGGCTGGATACAAAAAAAAGCTTGATGTTTGGGTGCCGCATGATATGACGCAAAAAAACCTTCTGGACCGAATCAACGCCAGCGATATGCTGCTGAAACGGAACGAACTCGACCCATTCTTGAAGCGGATGGTGACTGGCGACGAAAAATGGATCACATACGACAATATCAAGCAAAAACGGTCGTGGTCGAAGGCCGGTGAATCGTCCCAAACAGTGGCCAAGCCGCGAATTTTGGCGTTAGTGAACTTCATGTTTACACGTCTATAACTGTTGAACGCAATATCAAACTAATTATGCATAGCGTCGTTTTGTAGGTTATGTCAAGACCTTTCAAATTATGTATAGTATTGCTAGATACGAGCTCTGTAGCGCTTTGTACATAGCCGCGAAATTCAAAAGACAAAAAGGCGGAAGAGAGATATTTGACAACCTATTATATAAATGGTGAAAATCGACCTTATAGATAAAGTAATAAAGTTTTATTTCCACTAAGTCTTTGGTCTTTGAGAATAGCAAGCAGGGTCACCACTAGACATTTTGGGAATTAACTGCGCTGATTACTACAGTAGCACCGGGTTTCAAGAACTGGTCTCATGTTGCTTAGCCTGAACTCCTATCGGGAGGTATTCGGACTTAACCCAGGACGGTCAAGTAGCTAGCTACCTTTAAATATAACTTCGTGAAGCATTGTTACTGCGAGAAGATGTAGCCGAAGATTATCCAGTTACGCTCCTATAATCGTTTATGGAAAAATTACTTGTAAACCGGCGACATCACGAATAGGTGGAAACGGTATCACGTCACTCTGGTCTTCGAAGACGTGCCGTCTATGGAGTAACTTACAGTAAAACATCTCTAGAACTTTCTAGAAAGTCTATACAGATTATAGTATCACAATAAAAAAAAACGTTCTTGCATAGAATTTTTAAAAGTTCCCTGATTTGTCTTCGGAACACAAGGTCCTAAATTCTTATAGGACCTAAATGAATCCAATTTTTTTTTAAATATTCTGAAGACATCGGTCAATAAAATCGTCTCAAATGCGGTGAGATAGTAACAGCCTCAAGGCTATTTAGAATTGTAGAAACCAATAATATATGTCGGGATATTTTTCGACATTACAATTACTGAAATTGGCCGGCTGACATTGATAGTTGCTGAAAATTGGCTCAATTGTCCTCTTCCTGGGTCATTGTATAAAGACAATTCGTTTTTGTACGACCGGTGGAACATTTATCCATTAAATAATTGGTACAATTTATATAATGCAGATCCTTTAGATTGGTATAAACCTAGACCTGCGTTAACATAAACATAAGGATATTTTTAATGAAAAACTGATTTAGGTAAAATAATATTTTATAGTCTAGTAAAAAAATAGGACGATAGACTTCGTTAGAATGTCTCTTCAAAACTCTTTCTTTACATAATAAATGTTTAACATCTGCCGCATGTAAATTTAGACATTTTTTAACCGACTACAAAAAAGAAGGTTTTTCGTCTACTTTTTTTTAACTTTCGACAGAGGTGAACCGATTTTTATGATCTTTTATTTATTTGAGAGTAAGTGCTTCCCGTGTGCTCCCATTTCAATTCAATATAATCTAATTCTGACAATGAATCCGTTAGAAAACGATGTCAGTGTTTAACTTGCATCAAGTATGTGCGCGACAAATGGACGAATAACTAAATATTTCAATCAACCAACCGATTTCGATGATTTATTTTCTATTCTAAGGGAAAGGTGTGATTAATTCTATTTCGTAATATTCCTATGATAATTGGTAAATACAAAGAATGCGTCCGCGCGTAATATCTTTTAACGTTTAAGTCGGTTTTTGTGTTTTGCTCGTAACGCACTCCTAGTACACATTTAGTCTTGTGCACAATTATTCTGCGGAACCTTTGCCAATTGTATCAATTTGCCAGCCTAAGAGTACAATCACTCGCATTTTGGGTAATTTTTCTTATCTAGTAGTGACCATGTCGCCAACTGTTATATAATTTTAAAGTTTTAAGTTACATAGTATATTTTTTTTAACCGTCCAAGCCTAGGTTACCATTCACCGGGACCCTTGTGTCGAGTTACTAGCGATACCTCCATCAGGCTAAGCGACCTAAGAGCTATGCCATCTCTCAATCCGGTGAAGCAGTCAAGGCCAGCTTCTCTGCCCAATCTGTGTAGTTCGTCATAATAAATAAAAGTTACATATTTTACCAGGACCTACTAGGATTACCGACCTTTTTGATAATTATATTTAGATAAGTACATAATGAAATATGAATAATATTTTACAAATTCACAGACAAAATAATAAAAAAATTTGATTGGAATTGATTTTCTTGGTCCGACGTCAAACTAATTGACTTAATGTTTGTAGCATAGCAACACCATCTACGGAAGTAACTTTGTATATCTGATACCCGGATAAAACGTCATTTTCTAAAAATGAAACCTAGCTCAATTTATTGTCCCCTAAACTCCCTGCATGGTAAATTTCATGAAAATCGTCGGAGCCATTTCCATGTTACACATATATTACCGCCAGTCGTAGAAGGAGCGTCGAGTTGGGATCACGCCGGGGCACCCCGTCCCCATCGTCGGGGCGTACTTGTACTGTGGGTACATCCAGTACGTGGGTCGGGACGCATTCCTACACCGGAGGGAGATGAACTTGGCGTTATATGTATATATATAACATGTTTAAATATATTAGATAAAGTATATTGGTAAATGTTAGTGCTTCCCTACCTTATTTCAAATAAATTTGTAAATCAACGTGCATAGTTCCAGCATCCGCTATTACATGTAATTGCATTAATTTGGCGTAACGGCTATATAAAGTCTAAAGTCATATTCAACAGAGAGCCATTAAAGTTTTATTTTAAAAGCTTATTTACAATAGGTCCGTGGGCCAACAACGTATTGGATTTGTACTAACGCTGTTCTTTCATCTCAATAATGTTAAGGATTGCAAAAATATGTATTCTTGTACAAATACTAGTGTACGCCGTATACGTAAGATTTTTACTTTAATTTTATTTATATCACTAAGTTAATGTGTCAATGGTTAAGCGTGAATTAGTTTTTAATACAAGCGAGTGCTTGGCCACGATCCCACCTAATATTAAGTGGAAATGCAGTCCCGGAATCCTGGCTGTAAGATGCACTAGCTTGGTAAATGCCTATTCACTTTTAATCTTGAAAAACATTGTAATCGGAGTGAAAGACAGATGCGGGCAAACTATTCCAGTCCTTCGCTGTACGAATAATGAAAGACGATAAGCGCTTCGTTTAGATTTGAGGTATGTCCCAACAAAAGGATGAAATCCAGTAATATGTCTTGAAGTCCGATGAAGGAATTAGATGATGTAATTCTTGATACTTTCCAAAGGGTATTCTGTAGAACAGCGTGAGGTCCATCCCTGTATATAAATAAATACTCTGTGCGTGATCCGGCCTCGCAAATTTTAATGGTCTCTGTTTCTTCGTTCTTCTTATTTTTACAGTGCGTAAAGGTGAAGTTTGAAAGAGCTTACGTTGAGAGTTTTAATCCAAAATACTTCAATTCCTTTTACGTGAATGTCTCTCGCTACGCCAGAAGGAGCGACTACTATATAAATTTGGAATTCGATAGCAAATATGGGGGAGGGAATAATGTGACGGTTTGTATAATAATATTCTTAGATTTAAGCACACATATTATTAAATAAATTTAAATTTATTCTACGTGAGGTTTCGATTTTAGAAGTTGGAACAAACACCGATAGGAAATTCAGAAACGGATGATTCAGAAATCACTACTGCCTACTTGATAACTTTAGATAACATAGAGTTAGCTAGTAACAACACTAACTCTGCTATAACTGACAATTAGTGTAACTTTTAAAATATTCTAGCTAGTTAAAGATAGATAATAGAAACTAGTCACAATAGGCTAAAAATATATTTTTCGATTCACGCCCTTTTGGGCATGTCAGCCCCATCATACCCTAACCTACGCACACACACATCGGTCGCATGAAGCGATAAAGAAAGTAATCAATGTTGTATGGCCATAGCCATCAGCTTGCTCGCTCCAAAATTTTTAGTGAAATACGTTGAATGATGAGAAATCTGAAATAACATTTCATTCTCAGGTCAGCCTTTTAGGGTACGAATATCGACGGAACGAGTACAAGCGCTCCATTGCACAATTCCGGTACAAGCTGTGCGACTTTATAAACAAGGATCCCTACTTCGGAAATGGGCTTAGGAAATCTGGAATACCTTGCCCCGTTATAGCTGTAAGGGATAAAATAATATTTATTTCATAAATGTAGACTAGGTTTTACTACTTGTTTATTTAAAACCCTAACAGGTGTTAGCGCCACGACGAATGTGATTCATGTAGTTATTTTACAATAAAACTTGCTTTCTAAGAAGTTACCATTGTTAGTATAAATAGTGTCCATTTGCAGAGATTCTTCTAGAAAGGACGCGTGTGTCCCGTAGAAGAATGCTGTTATATTCACGATCAAGATGTAAATCTTTTTTTTTAACGGGGAGGATATCTTCAAAAAGATACCCCGCCTTCTGGGGGGAAAGCGGCGGTTATGTGGGGCCGGTGGCCCTTCCTCGGTGCATGACGAGGGGCTCCGGGATCTCCAGTGGAACGCACCGGAGCCCCTCTGCACCGTGCTCTAGGAGAGCACATCCCGGGGAGGGAGGTAACTCCTGCCCCCTCCCCCCCGTGCTCTTGCAGTGCAAGGCGACACGGGCCAGCCGATGTCGCCTTCTTCCCGGGTCTACCTTGGCGGGCGACAGAAGCCCCCACCCTTGGCGCCCAGTGAACCCGAGGCCCCTTTCAGTCGTCTTCTACGACAGTGCTGAGGATGTGTTCGTTACAGCCATAATAATCCGGTGCTAACTATGACTAAAAAAAAACTAAAAGAGCAAAGCGTTACTTAATATACTCATGCATATCCATATATATTGGGTCTTTGGGTCCGCCCTGTGTCACACATGACGGTTTATTAGAAATAATAACTCAAATGGCTTATTTCGAACTTTGTAATTTACGTAAGCACTAATTAGAGATACGTCGTGATCAGCAATTAAGTCTGCGGACTCTTCGGGTGACCACGTAAACAGCAATACAGTTCGTTTTAATAACACGTCCGTCTATTTTTAGAATAAATATACTATAATGAATCTGACGGTATACTTAGAGAATCTACCCAGCGCGATGCCGTTCGAGAAGGGGCGAGCCAATTTGTTCCTTAATGTCACTTCCAGCCGAGAATTCCTGTGCGAAATAGTCTTCTACATGACATTGTATAGATAATAACCACCGATGACGTCACACGAAACTTTAAGTTTTTATGAACTATATTCAAAAAATATAGATAATAAACTTTTAATAATATATTTATTATGTTTTAAATTATAAAATAATGTATTTGTATATTTCCTTTTCATTTCTATTTGTTTTTTATTTAATAATTATTTAGTTTTTAATTAACATTCGCTCGCAGTTTTCACGTTCTTTTGACTCTAACGGGTTCCTCTTCAGTATGACATAGTGATTCTGTATAATAGCCTAATGGTTTAGGGTACGGTTTGTGAATCGTAAGGTCGTAGGTTTGAATCCACCATTCGACTATTGACATGAACCATCTCCTAGCAGAAGCTTAGTTGGAATGAAGAAAAAGAATGTTAGTAATATTTTCAAAAAAATGCTAGCTTTCTTTAAAAAAAAAAAACAAAGGAAGTGATTTTTTGTACTATAGAAACCGGTCCGGTCATTGATAAAACCGGCCGGGATTAGAATCTTCGACCGGTAGATCATAAGAACATTTAGTCCCAAGGCTTTTACCGTGTGGCTTTTAATATGTGTAACTTTATTCATAGCCTTGCCTGCGTTTATTTATTACGTTAAATTTACAGCCCAAATATACAGGCTGTCCCAGAATGTAACGATAACCTCGTACCGGAAAGACCCCGTTATCGGGAATCAATCGAAAGAAAAAAGCGTTCTACATCAAGTAGTACTCGAATAACAACCACTATTATTAAAACACTAAAAATATACCATCCGGAGTGCTACGTTTGACAATGTTTTCACTTGTTTGTAGGTTTTAATTCCGTTTTGACCTCTTCGTATGCTAAATTTTTCTCTTTGCAACAAATCAGGTACTAATTAGATTTAGAAAAAATAACTAAATATCATTGATAAATGTACTCTAAAATGATTATCACTTAACTTTGATAACTCGTACTATAATAAATACACTAACCTAAGCTGGCAAGTTTCAATCAAAAGTTGGTCGATTTCATGGAGATTTTGAAATTATATCACATGTCCCATCTTCTTTAATAAAATATTATTTTATTATGATTATTGTGTCGTCTAAATTAAGGTATAGGAAACAATTACAGTTGCTCAGTAAATTATGTTTTAGTGAGGCTTTTATCGTTAGCGTGGTGTTTCTTCGTGTTGAAAGCATATCCACGTTAAAAAATCTATTTTGATTTTATATTTGATTTCAATTTATAGCGGGAAAAAGTTACTGAAAATAGATGAATGATGAGAAATATCATCCGCACAATCTGAAATAACATTACATGGTAGTGTACGAGTTTTATGGATGTGATGGAATGGATGGAAAAAGTGAACTTTTGGATTTTCCAATTTAAAAAAAAGCACATTACAAGGGAATCCTTTATTTGTTTTATTTACATAAGAAAATTCACCTAATTACGTGATAACTAATTACATTGGACAACAAATATTAACATGAAACGATTGTCTGCTAACTTCTAAAAGTCAAATAAATACATATATTTCACATGCACGCGAACTTTAAACGACTTTTCAAACTGGGATTGTACCGTAAACCATTTCCATAGAGAATTATAATTTTTAAATAACATGCCTTTTGACTTATTTGTTTGTACGATTGATAAATATTGAGTGAAAATATACGTATATATATGTAAAGAGAAAACAATTGAGGCAGAATTAAACGAATGTGGAGACGATGGTTTCGGTACAACCCCAGCCACAAGGAAAGCTACCGCGACCCCATAGTTTTACAATGTGCAACTATTTTTATATTAGCAAAAAGGCTTATTTGTATTAATTAAAATAAAGCCGAGTGTTTACTCGGCCGTGATTTTGTAACTAACATTTGTTATGTTAAATGTAAATAAAATCCATAGAAATCACGAGAGTGTTCGCTTCGATCAAATGTATGAAAATAAGATAATGTTAGAGCCTATATATATATATATATATATGTCCAGCTTCTAGGAACAGGCCTTTTCTGTGAAGAGAGTATACTCGGTAGTATTGCTGTAATGTGATAAATATATATTTCGGTTGGTTTTTTGGTTGGTCACTTCCACTCCGCTGCACTATCGAAGATCGGACGTGAAGACGACTTTGGATGACTTCGGCCAGTATCTCATTTTTTTAAAGAATGTATTTTTTTCTCAAATATTACTAAAATTCTTATTAACCATTGCAACTAAGCTCCTGCAAGGCGATGGTTCACGTCAATATTCGAACGGTGGATTTGAACCTACGGTCTTATGTTTCGGAGACTGGTGCCCTAAACAATTAGGCTATTGACGATTCTATATTAATCGATAGCTTTTACAATACTATCTGAAATTATGTACTTACGACGAAAGCATTTAATTTAACATCTTTTCCATATGACAAAAGTTTCATACTTTATTTAAATTTGTTTTATAATTTGTCGCAACGAACACCCCAATTTCTACGTTTCAATTAGGATATAAATTATAACTTATAAGTGTCATACATAATCATTTGAACTACTCGGCCAGTGTTCACTGTGTGTTCCGACAGAATAACGAGACATAAACGATGCGTAACGTAGTAGGGTATTTGAAAAATCGATAGACGGATCGAATTCATCGTAGTAAAGTTTAAAAGCTTCAAATTATAGTCCCACGTTGTTATTTTACACCGTTAATGCTAAAACAATTCTCTGGCAATATTCAGAGCGGACAGTCAACACAAGGCCATTGCTACAATAATATCGTATTTGGTAACCGGTTACGGCATTCACAAGCATGCTTTAAATAACATAATCGCATCCTATACATACATTAATACGCTCCGGTCCTCTCGCCCCTTCGTTCTAGACGTTTTTAACAAGTTCATCGAGCAAGACCCTTAGCGCAAAAAACAATTTTTATTTACCTAACATTTATACGAAATTCGTTAATTTACAAATACTGAGGGTACAACGAGATTTATTAACTTCATTATATTTTGTCCATGGAGGTTTTAATGTGCTCGCCTCAGACTATTAGAGGTAGTATTATTTTTTTATGAAAAAATCAACATAACTTAGTTTTTAACCGACTTCAAAAAAGGAGGTTCTCACTTCATCTCGTTCATCAAGTTTATCACGTTTTTAAATGTTTGTACACTTATAGTATCTCAGCTCATTTAGGAACTGATTTCGAAATTTTAAAAATCTGAAAAGTATTATAAACTATAAAATATTAGTATTATTGCAAAATTTCTCAAACGGGTAATCGTTTAGCAAATGAATGCGTCAGGTGATTCCTTCCGTATTATGATGGCGACCTCATTGTAGTCTTTTATTATTTATTTATTATCCTCGTGCAAGTGACTTGTAATGTCTTAAGTGAGAATAAAGTACAAAACTAAAGTAAGTAATTCTTACAACTGCATCGGCAACTAATTGCTACCGGGGACAGATGCACTAAATATCTAGTACCATAAATATCTAACGATTTCAAACGGCTAAGAAACAATAGACTAGATTAGAAAAAAATTTTAAACACCAATTTAAGAGTAGGTTTGCAATGGCCGAAATAATTTTTAATAGTTTATATATGTATTGTGTAGGTTAAAAGTTAATGAGTCTTATTTGTAGCCATCAAATTACATTGTAGTATGGCGACTTACTTATGTATATATAAAAACAAAACCAAGTATGATGTTTCAAGTAGAAGATATTTGAGTCGATGTTAAAGTGAAGTTAGCCCAACTTGACGTAAACAATTTGTGCCGCAAACGTAAACTGACTGCACGTGTAAAATATGTTTGGTTTTTAATTGGTTCTGCTACCTCTAGTAGTTGACGCGACACAACTCCACGATATCTCTTTATGGACAATCTCAGTAGAATAACAACATAATATATTTATAGACGCAAACAAATAGCACCTTGTATGGAAGGTAAACATTCCTAATACATAATCGCAAGGAAAACATAAAAAGCAAATTAAATTACAAGAATTGAACATAGTAACTAGTTTTCCCGCTCGTACTTATTGCACGGAGCAAGGATTTATAAATAAATAGAGAACACAACTATTTTATAAGGGGGTTAAGTCGCGTACAAATCCTTTGCAGTCTCCATTACTTGTCTAAAACATGTGTTAAAAAATGCGTTAATTAAAGATGACCATAATCATGTTTTGGAACGGAGTTCCTTACGGCAGGCTTGGAGGGAGGGGTTTTGTTACGCGAACCAGTTTAAAAAAATGTGGAACTAAAACCGTAAGAAAAATACATAACGGAAGTGCTATAGTCGTATACACGGCGGACAATAGCGTAACTATTAAGCATGTAGTTCAACTCTCTGATCACAGATGGCGCATTAACGATTTATTAATAAGTATTAATTATTTATGTAATTTAATATTTTCGAAAAATATAAAGATATATTTTTTTATTTTACGTTATTAGTTATTTTCTGAATATTTCAAAAATAAATACTTTTCGGTACTAAAATTAAAAAAAGGAAATATATATAGAATTAAGCAATTTTTTTGCAAATTGTGTTGCTTCTTTATTATCCAAAGGAACTTCGTTCCTACCTGGTGTCCCATGTCGCCCCATTTCTTTTTTTATAAGAAAATGGGGCGAACGAGCTTACGGCTCACCCGATCTCAAGTGATCACCGTCACCTATCCACACCCCTGGAGGACCTGTAAATGCGTTGCCGGCCTATTAGAAAGGAGTAGGCTCGACTAGGGCCCAAATCGAGTGGGTTAGGAAACACAGGCGACAGCTGGTTCCACAGGTTGGCAGTGCGTAGAAGAAAGTGACGGGAGAGACGTACAGTCGGGGAACGCTAACTATCAAGATCTATGGAATTGGGAATTCTGCCGAGATATTCGATGACAGTCGATCGATATGCTATAACTTAATCGATTGTTTGTATAACCCCCACGTGATTGGGAAATAACTGAGCTACAGAGTAAATCCCTATTAAAGGTAGAGGGATCCAGCAGTTCTTTTGGGACTTCAGGATGTTGTATAGTGATTTAGCGCATTGGTACTCTCAGTAAGAAAACAAGGCTAGAGTCAGCGTTAAGATTATTCTCTTATATAAAATGTAAATAAAGCAGACTGAACTGAAGTTGCACGCGACTGCACACTATTCACTTCTGTACAGTACACAGGTATAAAATTAATGTTTACCTTCCGCGGAGGCAAATCACGTTCCTACCGAACATAGTTATCGCTTACGAGTCATGTGTTAGGAGCTGGTCTAAATGGACCATGTAAGCAAGCTGCCGAGTTCACAGATAACCAATTGATGTTTACAAACTGCCATTAATACTCTTTCATCCTATTTCGTTTATAAAACAGACTTCAAATTGTCAATGCGTTATACATACATCCGGCCATCTACAGGGTTCAGTGAAGCTTGCAGCAATTGTTGGTATTGCACCAAAGTATGTACAAAGACAAACTTAATGCTAAGTAGCATTTTCTTCCAGCTATCACTTAGCGACTACGAGCAGACTCACCACCACATAGTAGTAAGTTAACAAGCTGTCTCTGCCATCTAGAAATTGTGTAGTCAACATTGAAAGAATAATCTATAGCAATTTTAGTAAACCTAATGGAGTGGTCGTACTTAATTGAAGAAGCGTTGCGACAGGGAGAGAAGTTTGGATATCCTTTTTGGTATTCAATATCTTACATTATAAATTTAATATTCCTTTATTTTATGACTACATTTTTTAAATTAAAATAAAATAAATAGTATGAGTTGGGTTCACAGAGATTATTTTAAATGTAAATCAGAAACACTACTGCAACTAAATATAGTCTGCGCTTACCGAATGGCATGACACTGACACTTTGAAGTCTGAACAAATTCATACAAACATCCTAATGTGTTCTCTAGGAGTTGGAGCTACTCTGGATGTGGCTGCAAGACTCCGAAGCAGGACACGGCCCATACGACAGCAAATATAGTTTCCAACCACTCGCCGGTGGAGCACACCCTGTCCTCAGCACCGGAAAACGTCTCGCGGGCCTGTCAAAATTGAATCACATTTCAATGTTATAGTTGTAGTATACATGCATAAACACGTCGTAGGGTAGACAGAGATTACAGATTTTTGTTTTTTTTTTATGTTTGTTACCTTACAACTCTCGACTGGGTGAAACGATTTTGATGATTCTTTTTTAATTGATAGCTGCATTACGCTTGGTTCCAATTTGGTCCAGTTCCGACAGTGGCATCCATGACAAAACCATATAAGTCTTAAATTTGAATTAAGTATGTGCGCGATAAATGATCGAATAAGTTATAACACGCCCCGATTTCGATTATTCATTATTTATTTGAAAGGTAAATAACATTGTACTTCATGTTTGATGAGAGTTTGGTTAGGTCCTAATTAATTCCATTTCGTTACATTCCTACGATAATTCGGAAATTTGAGGGCGACCACGCGTATTAGGGTTTATCGTTTGATTAGATTTCGGAAGTCAGTCTTTGTTTTTACTCGTAAATATACTTGTTTTTAGTATAACGGTGGCAAACTTTCTCTTCATTCACTCACCAGTTAAATCTGCTCCTATTTTAATACGTCGCCAATCTGCTCAATAGTCTCGACCAACTAACTCCGCTGTTTAATTTCCCGCTATAATTTTTTTATCGTTCTGTGTCTTTTCAAGAAATAGATAATTTATAAAACTTGACTCATAAACTCACCAATAAGGTGTGCTCAGTTGTGCTTGAGGAACGCGTCGTCGAATAACTCTAGTTCGTGGCTGAGGTAGTTGGCCTTATTCCGTAGTTTCTTGGCGGAGGTGGACGCCTCCTCCAGCATCTTGATCGCCTCGCGCACCTCCGACAGCTCGCCGTCCATCTCCGTCGTCGCCTCGTCGATCAGACGGCAGAGGCGCGCGAACATCGTCGACAGCTCCCTGGATACAACAAGAACCATTCTGAATGACGCTCTAACATAGATAAAACAAGTAAATTTACGAGTAACACACACACAAAAACAAAAATCGATAGACAGAAAATTTTGAACATTAGATTACTCTCACTAGACTACTAAAATCCCTACAATCATTAGACTACTAAAATCAAACTCAGGTTGAGTTTGATACCCCACTGTCATTACTTGACTTGAAGTAATACAAAATCAGTTCATACATGATGTGACCACTTGTACGAGTTGGGCGCCATAAGAAATGGGTGCGTGTACTTATGTACGCGCGTGAGAATCTATACTTCGTTGGCATCATTAATAAATAGTTTTTATTGCATGAAAATAATTAATTATAATAAAATAATAAAAGGACTGGAAACGGACAGTCAACACAGCCAATAAAGTTCAGTTAAAATATTTAATCTATATCAATAAATAATATAGTTTCAATCTGTTACTGTCATCATTTTTTCATAACGCGCCTGAAGTATAAAGCTGCATTTGTTTCTTCAGACGTAAGAAGTACAACTTTGGAAAATACAAATACAATTGAGAACGCTATTCTGTGAAGTCGGTTAATAAAAAGTATTATCGATGGTACTCACTGCTGAACTTGGTGGCTGCAGTTAGCGGAGGTGAGGTCTACGATGAGGCGCAACTTCTTGCCGGCGTG
Source organism: Meandrusa payeni (assembly GCA_029286785.1). Lineage (NCBI taxonomy): Eukaryota > Metazoa > Arthropoda > Insecta > Lepidoptera > Papilionidae > Meandrusa > Meandrusa payeni. The sequence goes on along the minus strand of JAGSMX010000006.1, from coordinate 15,847,117 downwards.
CGCCACGTACTGCTTCTTAAAGAGCCGCTCCTGCGCCTTGGCGGTCCACGTGAGCCGCTCGTACGCGTATAGCGCGCCGTACAGCAGCCCCGTCACTACCACCACGCGCCAGCCTACCGTCTTCAGTAGCTGTAAAGGAACCACCTCACTCCTAAACACGGATATTTCTTACTATATAATTCCAGACCACCATCAATTACTATTTAAAAGTTATGCACGATAAGCTACCGTTGGCGTAACATGGTAGTAAACTTACCAGCTCACGTTAGTCGAAATAAAATTTATTGAAAAGTCTGTGTTTTTGAAATATCTCAAACTAGTTCTTTTGGAACTGCTATTCAGTTGCAATGACTTAGGGTCTTTCGGAAGTCCTTGCGCTGGTCACATTGTAGCCCCAGGTTAAGCGTTTAGATCGCTCCGACATCTCTTTGTCGGTAAAAAAACCTTCGAGTTAACAATGGCAGTCAAAAACAAAAAAAAACCAAAACGGTTTTGGCCAAAAAAGTTCTCTCATCAGACAAGAACGCTATTTACCCGCCGAGCTGATCCAATCACGCATTAGGAAAACAGTTATGACACCCATACTCCAAAGTATAATCACGAATGTTCGAAGATTTCTCACCAGTCCTGATAGTAAAAGGCCTCCCATAGTCCCCTGTGAGGTGACAGCGCCGAGGGCAAACCGGGACACCATCCCCCACTCTTCCGCGCTGAGGGGACCCACTGGGGAGCAGGCGGGAGGCCCATTTCGACGAACAACTTCCATTGGTGGAGCAGCGGGACCCATCGTTGGCGGGATCTGAAATATATGTTCTTCTCATTATTAATCAGCTAGTAGTTTAGAGATTTCTTCTCTGCCGTCTGAAAAGTCTAATATGCCCACTGAAGCGCAAGTTTACCTTCTAAAGATGCAGTATCCCGGGTAGTCTAATGTGATTATAACCTCTGGTACAATTAACCTACAAATTACCCGGCTTTAAAAACTGACGAGATTTTCAATTCAATCGCATTTTCTTTAAAATTTGTGTACAACGCATGTGTTCTTCCTTTACTACGTTTTGGTTCACCTCCAAGCAGTGAATCTACACTTAAAAATGGTAATCAACTCTATTGGTGCCGGAGATCAAACTGATTGCTAGCATACCATGAGCCTTACGACGAGCTCACTGGTTGTAGGCTAGTCTACTTCTCTGGCTGTCACGCTCTTTCTCTTTTTTAAAAAACCAAAATTTCAAAACACCTGAGTATACTGAGGCGGATTCTTAAGCGCAATCTTGTTGGTATTTTTCCCCTGGAATCGTTGTATTAGCGCAGTGATCCCGTAGGAGAAGCGGAACGAGAGGTCTTCCTGGAAATCAGCGCACAGGTTGTCGCAGTTGAGCCGGTACAGCACCTCGAAAGGCTGCTGGTGGGGCAAGATGTAGTTCGCAGCTGCGGCCCGCTTGTGCGGCGGCAGGATGTTGTACATCCGCTCTGAAATATAATAAATAAATATTAAAATAAAAAGATTGTTTGGACAAAAGAAAAGAAAATTGAACAATACTGAACATTCATAAACTGCTACAAGTAGTAACTGTCGTATCAGTTAACGGCAACTCGAGACACCAACAAATAAAAAAAACAACAATATTAGAATAAAAATTATTAGAGTTATTGTATGTGTGCGTGTTCGTATATGTGTATGTGTTGACGTAATTTTAATAGTCTATTATCTCACTGATAACTACTACATATTTAAAGTTAAATATAAAAAAGAGTTGAGATCTACCATCTCATGTTCAATGGCAGTCGGAGGTAAGACGAGTATAGTGTACCAGTTTTTTTCTTTCAAATCTTTAAAAAAAGTACTAGCAGGAATTGGCGAGCATGATGTCAGCCTTAAATAGCTTTAGACAAGAACTTAATCAGATTTAAGTATTACATAAAAACCCACCTTCTCCTTATACACGTTCATCTTGCCTCAAACGTCGATTGATTTAAACTATAACCAGACAAGTGTACCAACCTAACCTTGAGAGGTTAGAATGGCACAATGGTGTCTTTTTTAAGCAAAACGCTATTCTAGCATACCGACCAACTCGTGCGCAAAGTGGGTCCGGTCTACAGATGCTTCGTGTGGTAAAGTGATATCTCGCCGCTTTAGCTAGAGTTATTTACCAGCCATTTCCTTCTGCACGTCGTCCATCTCCTGGCCGATGTCGGCTGACAGCCGCTTCTTGAGCCGTGAACCGAGGCCGGCTTCCACGTGGCGGTGCAGCTGTCGCTTGTACTGTTCCAACGCGGCGCGGTCAGCACGGAACGGCGTGTCATACTCGTCCACCAGCGCCGACAGGCGTCTAATCTCTTGACTCAGTGTCAGTGATACCTGGAATGAAGGAGACAAGAATGATATTTAAAAAAAACGGAGTGGTGCCGTGCGACACCAGATATGAACGTTACTTATTATAAAAATATTATTTTTTTTTATTAATAAAATCAAAATCTTATTAATTTTCTTTCTTCTAAATTCTTATTAAAATATATTATTAATAATAGCGCCATCTTTGTAAACCTGTCGACACTAAAAATCTTACGCTTTTATTTAACGTTACGGACGTTTTATGCCGGCTAGGTATTTGCTCTTCTCTTGAAAACCACACATTGAAATCGGAGGAAAAGACAGGACCCTGGCAAATTTTTTCAATCCTTACCTCCCGAATAAACCACAAGCTATGGAGATGGCTTTGCTTAAGGTATCTCTACGAGATCGTATCAGGGATGAGGATACCCTAAGAAGAAAGGTAAACGAACTGAGGTAACCGTCATAGCCCACCGTGTAGGCAAGTTGCAGTGGCAATGGACAGGGCACATAGCGCGTAGACCATATGGCCGAACAGAGTCTAAGCAAGGAGCTCTGACGACCTCATAAATGCCACAGGGCGCAGCCTAATGCAATCCGCTTGCAAGCGGTCCTTTTGGAAATCGTTGGGGGAGGGGCCTATATCCAGCATATGATGATGTTCAATAAAATAGCATTTAATGTATAATTGTCAAAAGCACCTTATGCTCAACACTTTCGACCATGCGTCCGATCTTGTCCTTCATCTGGCGCGTGATCGCGGTCAGCTGCTCCTCGATGGCAGACAGCTGCTCGTGTAACACTCGTTGCTTCTCCACCTTAGCAGACTTCATATCTGTTGCTTTGTTGTACACCTGAAAAGCACAAAGCCATGTATAGATATAGATTCTTTGGTTCACATAGTTCGCTGCCAGCCAGAGAGCCTTGAAAAAATACTGATGTTTGGCTGGGGAATACCAGTTTGTTATTTTCACTGTTTGAATAGAAATTATTCAGATACATGCTATTTAAAGACATTATAGTTGACGAACTATAAAAGCAATCGGCAAGCTATGCCAGAGTTTTATAGGTGTACAGGTAAGGCCATAGAAATTTGTGTGACATTTGGGGAAGATTAAAATTGTATTACAGAAGATGCGGGTTTGCCAACTACGAACTGTTTGACTTTATTAAAGACAAATACAATTAAACATTAAAAAATTCTACAAATGATTATTTTTGTAGTACCTCAGGTTAACTCTTGCGGGCAATGCATTCCAACTTTTGCAGAACTAAGCAACACGGACAGCGTTTGTCTTTAACTGGTAACTACGGGTTCCACGTACCAGTTCCAGTGCTGCCATGACGTCACCCGCGATGTTCTTGCCGCGCCGCGAGTGCTGCGCGAACTTGGTGCGCACGGCCGACTGGCTGATGCACTCCTCGAACTTGCGCTCGAAGTCCACGAACTCAAAGTAGCGCACCTGGTGCCCATCGGCCAAGATCGGCGCTGAACAAATTGTCACATGTTAAATAGGAAAAGATAATGCAGTTACATGCGGATGCTCTTTAACATTCAACATGCCGAAGTAACATAGTAATATTACGACGTTCTGAACATTATCCGTGAAATAGCAACTGACCGAGTCGTGGTTCGGCCCTCTCGGGCGCCCTCGGATCGGAATGCTTTCGCGTAACATATTAACCGTCCACGCCGAGGTTACCCCTCACCGGAGAGACCCTTGTGTCGAGTTACTAGCTATACAGGTTCAGGCTAAGCGACCTAAGAGCTATGCCACCTCTCAATTCGGTGAATTAGCCAGGGCTTTGTAACATTATTATCGTCGTAAAAAAAACCGAAGTTCTGTCATTTACATTCTTCTTCCATATTCGTACTCGTTAAAATTACGGAGTACCTACGTAGTCCTACCTAACCAATATCTAAAACAAACCTACCAATATCTAAAACAAAAGACATTCTTCGATTTCATATCTATATTTTAGGAGTTCCCAGGTATATCATCAGATCCCAAGGTGGGACTGGTAAGAACTAGAATTTAAGAATTAAAACCTAAATTAACCAATATACCAACAAACCAACTTACATGATACAGGTTTCTCCCTTTCCCTCATGCGGGTGAGAAGGGCCTCTTTAGCTGATATGAAAAATATCCTTTCTTCAGCTTCTTTGGGCGTGCATACTCGGAGCTCTCGGGATAGGAAATCCACACAACGATTTGCATGCTGAGTACGGACCTGGTGAACATAAAATCAATTTAAAACCAAAATATACCTTAATTAGATAATTATGCTTATTTGTGAAAAAAAATATTGTTATTATTCTTTTTAAAACAAAAATTATGAAGAAATTCTCGAATAATTTAGAGCATAAAACTGAATGATTGCTTCTGGACATTATAAAAATTAGACTAATACTAAAAACTTAATAATTGCAATGAAATAGAAAATCTTACTTGATCCAAGTATTCCGGTTCAGATGCGGATGCGTCCCACCTGTTGTTCAATATGAATATATTCGGTTGTGATATCTTCGTTGACACTTTGTGGAAAAAGTTCTTCTCCTGTGAACAAAAAAAAATTATTTTCAGGAGCGAACCAACAGATATTGAAGAAACGCGGTAAACAAAACTAATGTAATATGGAAATATATTCTTGTATTCATGAAGGAAGTAAGTTTAGTCCATTTAGCAGACACTTGCATGTCTGACACGTGTAAAGCGTCCATTAAAATACAAAATTTTGCACAAACTTTTATATTTTAAGTGACTTTAACTTTTTAGTTTTTAAGTTAAAACTGTAAATTTTAAGTTTGTTAAGTGACAGACCAGATTGTAATAGAAGAAAGTTACATTACGAGGTTTTAAGATGGAAAGACCGGAAGTATGGCAAGATACAAACCAAGCGATAATCTCTGCCATCTGAGGGCAATGAAAAGTTATGTGAGATTTCTACTCACTAAAACCATTCCGGTTGTCATCCCTAAGGGGCATTGAGAAACCAGGATCTCCAAAGAAACGCACCAATGCCAATAACCAAAGTATAAATCTAGAGCTGTGAACTGTAGAGCTAATAGTATTATAAAGACCCACCGTGACCATTAAGGTGGATTCTGCGTTGGCCACCAGCACGAACACGTCAGCGTCGAGGCAATACTGGTCGATCCACTCATCGAGGTTGGGCGTGACGTCGACGCCCGGGCTGTCCACCAGCACCACGTCGTCACGCAGCAACGCGCACAGCTCTCGCGGCCAGTACACGTGGACTAGGGAGCACTCCTGCAGGCGAGTAGCGCATAGCGCGTGGCCCAGCTGACTCACTGACTGTAACAAATATTGACTTTTGATCATTTTGTATCACCTAGCACATGTATCATGATCACCTCTCTTGATTCTTAAGTGCTAAGGATCCTACTCTTAAGCAGCATTGCCCATCTTCTATTCTGGGCCAGGACAGTCTGTTAGAATTCGCCCGACGTTGTACATAAGAAGATTCAATTTGTTCAGGTCTTAAAGTGAAATAAAAATGTCACTTGAACTAGCCACGTTTTGACCTAGCCTTTAAAATATATATAATATTAGTGATGTGATAATTTACATTATTATTGCTTAACCTGCACATTGAGCTTCTCCTCGGTACCCTCAGTGCGCATAAATGCTTCGTCTGTATCTGAGCCCTCCACCTGTAGGAAGCAATTGGTTGTGTGACCAATACCACTTGGCAATATCTTGTCGTGCAGCATAGCGTTAATGACCGTGCTTTTACCATTACTTGTTCTGAAACAAAAAATCATATAAAAAAAACATATTTAGTTATTTGGTGCTAGTTTGTATAGTGCATTTTTTTAAATGTTTTATTGAGAATTTTTTGAGAAGAGAACATGCCTCAAATAAGAATCTAAACTTATAAAACCCTTGTGTGGAAAATACAAAATTTCTATGCTCCAATTTTGATTTAGATATTTTATGACAATGACCATCATGTAAGGGTTGTGTCTACACTGTAACACAGTCAATATTAAATATGTTAAAATACTTTAAAGTAGAACAACAGGATAACAGTAAATTAACACCGACCTGCCAAAAAAGGCCACCTTCATGTGATCTCGTTTGAGCACTTCTCGTATAGCTTGGACTTTGCTGACGTACGCCTCAATGTTGGCCAAATCTTGGGTGTTCGCGATCTTATTCTCACCTGACACTGCTATTAATTAACATAAAATTGCTGTTATTATTTTATCATTGTCAGGTTTATATTTAGTCTTCAGAATAAAAAACTATAACAATATCAAAGGAAACCCATTGAGAACATCCTCAAATAGCTTTCTCAATGTTTTTCTCATTATTATGTTAAAATAGTCATAAGTAATTGTTCAATAAAGATAAATAATAATATAGGTAGTATATTTAGGACTGAACAAATCACAACTTCACAACTATCATTTAAAACAAAATCATCAAATATGATAACATGAGATACTTACATCACAATGAAACCATTTATCATATTATTCTATAATTTGTATTATATATAGTGATCCAACTTTAAAAATGGCCTAATTATTGGTGTAAGCTCTTGTATGCAGATACTATATATAACTAACCCAACTATATGTAGTGTATTGCAATGTACTGCAATGTATAGCATAGTGAAATATTTTAAAGTCATATATTAATGACATCACAAAATTATAATAATTTCAAGGTTGACTCCAAATTTTCAGACATAGCCTAGTGATATTTGTACTGGACAAATATCATATGCCATTAAAAGTAATTGTATAATAATAGACCACTATGGTTTTGTTACCAACTTTATGATAACTAACTCCTTTTATTGCTGATAATAACTTTACATTAACCTAAGCATCTTTAAATTAATATAAAAAAATATAACAAATTTAATAAAACATTTGCAATGCTCACCATGTATAAATGTAACCGCATCTTTGACATAGTCATCAATCTCAATAAATATGTCATTGATCTTCTTTTTAGCCCTTACAAATATCTGTAGCGGAGAGTCAACATTGGACATGTTAACACGGACAGCACCATTGTTGAGCGTCGCGACGTTATGCGGCCCGTCGCCAGCCATCATCGATATCGTACGGTTAACATACGCAGCCATACGGGAAGGAAAGATGTACGGTTTTCGTTAGCCGAACCTTATGTCGAACAATACCAATTATATAGTTTATTGTACCACTTCTATGGTTCAAACACAACATGCAAGGTACAACTGCAACAAAAAGTACAAGCTGAGCATGGCATGTGCAAGGTGAATGAAGAGAGCAAAATAAATAGTCATGTGAGGTGATCAAATAATATCAAGAGTAAAAGAGTAAGAGCAGACAATATATAAATAGAAATGCAAGGCAGCTGAGATTCCAAAATCTGACCTTAACATCAAAAAAGTTGAATGCTTAGCTGCTTTTCACAAATATTGTGCTAATATTGTAGTTTTGTTAGAGGCAGCCAGCTGGAATTCACTTCATTGTTATTTTATGAAACAACAGGTAAACAAGTAAATGTGGACACCAGATTTTAAGTCATCAGTACTGTTTATGAAGACTTATTATATTGGTACTGGTATATTGCTTGAACTTGAGTATAAAATTGTAGTAGACAAGGATACACAGGGTAGGAGAAGAGAACCTCCACACTCACCAAGTGAAATGCGGAAGTATTAATCCCTCTATGTTATATTTCAGAGTAAGAATAATCTGTAAGATCATTGAACAAACTATAGCTCTAGCACCACATCAAATATTTGCTGTAATAGCCAAGAAAAATATGCTAGTCACCTAGTGGTACCTAGACAACCTAAAAATTATGAAGAACTAAAAAACATTTTATGTTGTTTAGCAACTATGCTTATGTATAGCATTGTTTTTAAGTTTACTTATTAAAGTACCATGATTTCTTACATGAAAATATTTTTAAAAGTTTTTTCTCTTCAGTCAATAAAATTTACATTTTTTGTATTTAGTTTACAAGAAGTATATCTATGGAATAGTTAGACCTCTTAGAATATTATCAGTAAATAAATGTATTTATAGTTCTGCATTTCACCTGGTGAATAGCACCTTAGAAAATTATACTGATATTTGTTTTTATATAATGAACCTTCCTCTGTCCAGTAAACCCATTTATATAGTAGCTGCCTTTTAAATGACAAATGTCAGGTAACCCAGATCTATGGAATATTCTAAATGCTGGCTATTAGTAAATAAGTGGCCGTGAAGATACTGATGGAAACTAAAAAGAGCATAGAAAGTGCCATGTTATGACTTCGGAAAAAAAAAGGTTGTAATAGGGTTAAGTAAATATAGCTTGAAAAAAAAAACAAATCTTTAAGGTTATCTTTAGCTCCACAAACAAAAACATCGAAGCGAGCTACAACATTGAAGATTAAATAGCAGATAGAAGAAATACGAAATTGGTAAATGCGGCACCTTATCATCTCGTTGCATCATAGCCATAAATGCGCATCCCTGGAGCCCGAGCCGCGTGAGGGTTTGTATACAATTTTAAATCACGTATATATAGAAATCAATTGGAAAAAATATTAAGACGTAAAACAACTGACAGCCGCTGAAGAAAGTCAAAATTGATTTACACTGAATTTCAGGAAGACAATTTTTGTACATCATCTATTACCTAATAAAACGATTCGCAAGTAGCATTTCTTACCTGTTTTTTACAGCGACATTTTTACATATATTACTTATTTAATTTTTGCAGCATAAATTACCTATTAAGATTCATTAATGATTTTTTCGTATTTTTAGTTTTTAATGACATACTTCTAGGTGTCGTTGTTAGATCAGTGCGATGTCATTGGTTTAAATTAGTGAATTACTTTTACGTCCAATTGGAAAAGACAATTTTTACAAACGTTTAGTTTTTGCTTTATATATTTTTATTAAAAAAATAAATATTACTTAATAACAGTACTATAATTAAAATAAAGTTGTTCTGTAAACAAAATAAGTATTTTATTTATAAAAAAGTAGAAGGAAAATATATGAAATGGAGCAAAACACCATAGACAAACACACCTGTTTTATCATGTAAGATTTTAATAATGATCATAAATATTTTATTAATATTTCTCTTTATTTTTAGATAATATTAACCTTAAAAAAGTTAAGATAAAAGTTGTATTATAACATATTTAATGACTTTTTGATAAGATAATGCAAAATTACACGGCAAGCAACAATAATGAAAAACTTTTTAATTTTAAATGTCACTTTTTACATACTCTTTGGTCAGTTTAATAAATGTAAATGGCGGATGAAGAGGTCTAAAACAAAAAGTGTATGTCCGTGTATTTACTTTTTAAAGTTGCTTTTAAATTACTAAATAAATTTTCAGATTCAAACAGCTTAAGTAATATAATAATTTATCAAAATGTCTCGTTCCGTCCGTGCTGAAACTAGGAATCGTGTAAAAGACGACATCAAAAGAGTCATGCAAGCTGTTGAAAAAGTTCGCCATTGGTAAGATCACTAATTAATAAGTCAAAAATATTTTTAATTTATTTCTTGACATTTATCAATTACTTTATTAATTTTATAGGGAAAAGAAATGGGTGACAATTGGAGAGACGACAATGAAAATTTATAAATGGGTTCCAATATCAACGAACGAGCAGAAGAAAAAACATGCGGCGAAACGCGAGAATAAGGAAAATACCTTGACCCCCAAAAAAATGCACGACTCCTCAAATTCTAACTTTGGCATGGCTGAAGATTCAAATACGTGTAAGTTCTTATTTTTTTGTATGCAAAATAATTCAAAATGTTTACTTATATATTACAATACACGTATACATAATATATCACATAATAAACATTTTTTTAAAAATCGAACACTGATTCTAGCTTAAGTAATTAAATTTGGAATAAACGAATTTTCGTTTTTCTGATGATCTTACGTACAAATTATTTCAACAAAAAAATAAATTAATTGAAATACCAGGCGGAGTACCACACGCATCTGTAGACCTATCTTCCTATACGATTAAATTGTATTATTTATGATACATTTGGTAGTATTATGTTTCAATAAGAGGGAAATAGATTTATACATTAGTGAGGTAGTACTGATAAGGTTGGAAATAAAAATATGAGTATGTTTCTACTTTATGCAACATTGCTTATTAATTTTCAAAAATATTTAGTTCCATAATATTGAGACATATATGATTCAATATTGAGACTAGTATTGCTAGTTTTATTGTGAAAATAATCTGTTGTTATCAATAATTTTCAGATTCCTCAAATATAAGGAAGCATCAATAGCCTAATGGTTTAGGGTACGGTCTGTGAATCGTAAGGTTGTAGGATTGAATCCACCATTCAACTATGGATGTGAACGATATCCTAGCACAAGCTTAAGCTTAGTTGGAATGGTTAACAAGAATGTTAGCAATATTTCTGAAAAAAAAGGTCAATAAAATACATACTCACTCCTTCACATATCTATGCAAATCTATATTTTATTGCCTTCACAAGATTTTGAATGAAAAAGCAAATGAGAAAAACATTTAAATAAGTAATAGGATTTTATAATTGATCACCAAAGCTCTGTAAGGAAAATTTTAGTAATAGCTGAATCTTCCAACACAAGTATTAATCATACATAAAACAAGATCCTACACTGCCACTGTATCATTGTTAAACAAATATAAAAATAAATATTTATTATTATATAAAAAAGTTGACATTGGAAAATGCCCTGGAGTGACAATGATGACTTTGAAATGGATAATCAGTTATTTTGACCTACTCCATTGTTAGGCGATTGGTGTTTATAGTGTCATATCCACCAATCACCCAAATGGATTTGGTTGATTGGTGGATATAACACTTTAGGGCTCGGTCTGTGAAATTAAAAGTTGTAGCTACATATAATGTTGGGGAAAAGTTTGGATAAGTGCACTTTTGTATTCCAGGTTTTTCGACAGTGAGTGATTCTCAAGGGCCAACAGAATTCACCTCAACTCACTTGAATTTCTCAGAAGACTCAAATTCGCAGAGCAGTGGCACCACAACTCCGGCGAAACGGTTAAAAACGGACTGAAGCCATGTGTAAACATAAGTATTATGAGATGTATATAGTCTATGAACATTCAAAGTGAATGCATTTTTACGTATGTGTTTTAAAATGGTACAATATATGTGAATGAATTAATTGCAATGCTCATTGTAGATGTTGCCATGTGAGACATATCTATGTTAGACGTCATACTTTTAAATTAATATATAGATGAAGTGAAAGCATAATTTTGTCCCAAAATAACCTTGCAAGCAGTGACAGTGTAGGGGCTAAATGATCGACTTTACGATAAGATGGGCCATTTTGTCTAAACAAAGTTAAAAGATTGAATTTAAAGTTTTCGGATTCTTATAACCTTAATTCAATGTTATAATTAATAAAATATTAATTCAATGTTATATGTCTTCTGCGATTAGAAACATACCAGAGCACCTCTCTTGTTGTTTTTTAAGTTGAAAAAATGTGAGAGTAAGATCTTAAGTATTGTCTAAAACTGAATGTGTGTTTCTGTTCACATTTTGTATTTTTATATAATATAGATAACCTCCTAGTTTAGTTGTCATTTTTGTCTTGAAATCTGTAATCTCTGCCTATGCCTCTGAGTCAAGGGTCTGAGTGCTTTTATTTATATTTTTCTTTCGTAACATACACAACTAGAAGGTAGGGCACATATAATAAAATTTTAAAGAAATTTTACTGTCAAAATTACATTTAATAAACTTTTCCTATGTTATATGATCACAGCCTGCTGATTTTTTCTTTGGTGTTTAGGAAAAAATGCAAAGTAGCATGCGGCTTACCTGAACTCATGTGATTACATGCGCCTATGAAGCGCACAACTATCCAATGCAGCTGCAGTTTTCGACCTATCAAGAGGAATGATGTCTAAGCATCTACTTCACTATAGTATTCTGGGTGGTTATAGTTCTTGCCTGATCATTCACTACTTGCTCTACAACATGTTACAATAAAGGGGAAGAATAGATAGCATAGTGTCCATAATTACAGTTATCAATTATTAGGCGGAATATGTTACCGAATTATATCGGGCTTAATTAATATCGGCAATGCTTTCCTCTCGGGATCTTGCCAAGTTTCTACGGTCGCGCTGTATTCGCCTACTTCTCAAAGTCCTATTAAGTTGCAAAAGATTCCGAAGGCTTAAAAATCCTATTAAAAATATATATTATTTGGAGGTTTAGTTACTTAGCATGCTGTCTTAACACATTAAAACAACAGCAAAACATTCCTTTAAACCTCTTCCTCAATATAAATGATATGTTTCACATAGCAACTTATTCAAATTCTATTTATGTTTAATTTAACGTGTTTCAATCTGATACAATTGTCATATTTTAATAAACAAAATATTTACTATCTGTAAATAAATTACAAAAGGTTGTAACAGTGTTATACATAACTTGATTGTGGAGATGGTGCATTTGTAAAACAAGTAGAGGATAAATATTTTTAGAATTTATTTAATAAACTGATCTGACACAGAGTCGGACTGGGATGTTCTGTGAAAAAAAATGGGTGCGTGTACTTATGTATGCGCGTTGTACTATAGTTATACTTCTTTGGCATTCTAAAAAAAATAATTAATTACAATGAAATATAGGACTGGAAAAGGATAGTCAACACAAAAATAAATAAATAATACATATCTTTATGTATTATTTATTGATACATAATAAGTTAACCTCAAATATATTGGAACCTCAAGTATCATAACGCGCCCAAAGAAGTATAACTTCAAAAATTGCATGGTGTTTGGTCCTTAGTTGCAGTGGAAGCCAGTTAAAGACGAGATACGAATAGCATAGGATTGACACAATAAAGAATATGTCGAAACTAGTCTTAAATGTTTATTATCAATGCTTTTATTTTTAAGTTATTTTATCATAAGATCTTGCTTGACTTGAACTGTGTTGTATGACAGTATTAATAACATATGGGTCATATAATGTCAACAAATGAAGTGTTGAAGGTAGAAAATATTATATGCTGTAAAAATCACAAAGGAGTATTTTTTTTTAATTTTGTCAACCAGTTGTTCAACATGTTTTAATGTGTTAATTATAGTTATTTTCCTACTCTCAATATGGTGTTAGTTTTACCGATATATGATGAAACTGAAATAGTACAAAAACTAAGAAACGTTGGCAATACATTGAATAAAATTAGATTTACTGATATAAAATCTGACTTTTGCGTTCCAAATGTGGTTTCAACACGCTCGCACGTGGTTACGATGCACTGTGTGAGCGAGACAGCGACTATGTCCCTCGCACCGTGGGAGTGAGATAGCGAGTGTCTTCTTTCTTCCTCAGATGATGTGAAGAAGATCAGTTACAAAACCAATGAAATGTGTAAAATTAGTTTATTTAATGTATTACATTTGGAAAATATATTAACTGATATGTGTTATTTTGAATGTATGTCTCACGACGTGTCTGTCCGCATCCACACGAGATGTTTGTAAATTTACAACTGTATTATTGATTTAATTGTAGTGAGTTTTTGTTATTTATTTTTATATTAATTACTTTAGTTTTAACATGTGTAACACTCGCTGTTAATATCTATGAAACATTGTTGTAAATAAAACTGTATTCAATATGAATATTAAAAGAATGAAAAAAATGACTTAATATTTTTTAAATAAATTTCTTCTCTCTTTTATCCGAAGATTCTTCCTCACACGGGCTTGATGTGTTCCACAAATTAAGGTGATAATGAGCTGTCCATTTCAACCGTAGAACGGATAAACGTTGGGTGAAATGTTCTCGAGTGGAAACCGCGTAGTGGAGGACGTCCTCAGACTAGGTGGACGCAGGCCGGAATGGCAGCAGTATCCATCTGCTGCCATTCCGGCCTGCGTCAGAGTGGGCGAAAATGGTGCTCAGTGGTCTATGGAGAGGCCAACTTTAGTTTTTGTATATTTAGAAATATTTCTTTGAAACGAATTCAAAGATATGATAATACGCTAACGACAATGTATTTATATTACTATGTTACTACTAAAATACTAATAGTTCATATTGTACGAGGCACATCTAGTCTCGATTAATCATTGAAGTAAAACGAGCGCACTGTCGCAGTTTTGTAACTAACATCACTGTTATAGATTTAGAACTCATTTGTGAGTGAATTGTAAATTCTCGATAAAAAGTTATTACACACCAATAATCTATTTATTTTAAATGAATTTATTACGCATCAGCATCACATCTTGATGGTGACGTCACCAATTATCGGAGTCAGACGAGCCAGTGCGCATTGAGCTGCTGGAGCCCATGTAGTACTGTTCCGACAAATTGTCGTAGTCGGATACACCCATTATGTCGGTCAGAAGGTCGGTCAGCGTTATTGTCTGAAATAGAAAAGATAGAAAGGACAGATAAAATCATTATCTTTTCAGGCTAGGAAGTCTTCATGAATATGATTAAATATCTTTCTATGGCATTTTCTATGGTAGTTTTCAAGGCAAGGCTAATGTATAATTAGGACTTATGACGAACCTACACAGAGCCATTATCCATAGAATATAACTTTTACTGTTTCTCCAGATTGAGAGGTGGCATAGCTCTTAAGGTCTCTTAGCCTGAACCTCTAAATGTACAAATAAGCTCTCGTTTTAATCCTGGAAGTTTTTTAGGTCCCATATATATTCGGATAACGATAAACATATATATATACGGTAATACAGATTTACAGTCACTATATTTCATATACGATGTGACAGCTGCCCGTTTAATTAGTACATACAGCTGAGGCACAATGACAAATAAAATAAGTTAATTTCATAGTGAAATGTCATTGGCATATAAGCAGACTCCTGGCTCTGGAATTTATCATTATCTCTGGATTATTTTGGTTTAAAAAGTAATATTTTTCTATTACAAATCCGTTCGATTGACATGTTGTATGTGTCGTTTATCATCCAATTTAACTCTCGATAAATCTCCAGTTTATTTCTATCAGAAAAAAATTAAGATCTTACTTCCGGTAAGAATTTGAAGTCAGCATCACGTAATGCAGATCTGTCCTCGGAGCTATGGCAACACAGAATTGATAAAAGATACCACGACATCTCCTCTGAGAAACGTTCACCTGAAAAGCGATCATTAAAGTCGTCGTCACAAAGAAAAGTAGGTGTAGAAAAATTAAGATAAAAGATTAATATTGTAATGATAATTTAATTGGTACTTAATTACGCCTTATATTAGATAAAAATTGGTTATCGTTACGTTTACTATTCGTAAGATTTTATCCTAAATATATTCAACGTTAAAGTCGCCTCATGTCAGGAATTCGAGTCAAAGTATACTGATTTGAAAGCAGTACTACAGCTTCTACGGTTCTACCTCGATCTACTCTACTGCTTACCATAATCGTGAAGCACTTTTATAAATCGTTCTCTGGAAATAACATAAGAGCCGGCTTCAAAGTCAGCAAAATTTTTAAATGCATTTTTAATACGTCTAGCGCTTTCTAAAAAACCGGGACGATGGTTCAAATATAGCTTCACAAACTCCTCGAAGTCAACTTCCGTGGAGGGCTGGCGTTGGTATACTTTGTATCTTGCTTCCACTAACAAGTTTTCAACCTGAAGTTTTATATTCACATTTAATCGATTATGTACTTATTATTTTAATTTCATAACCTATAAACTTGCTCCATGTAGTATGCAACATGAACATACCCCGGATAATCAATCGTGAAAAGTGAATACAATCAGCCATTCCGTGAAGATGAATGAAGATGTGAGGAGCCAGTCATAGGTCAAACAGGTACAAGGTTGACGTCCGTTTCAACCAACTTCAAAAAAGGTTTACAATTCGACTGTATTTTTTTATGATTGTTACCACAGAACTTTCGATTAAAATCTCCCCTGTTAATGTGTCCTATTGTTATAATGGCAAATTCTAACTTGATTCTAAACCAAATGGTAAAGGCGCTCATGACTCGTGTCGTCATGTGTTAAGACTGGACCAGTAATGTTTGTTTTTTCAAAAAAACCTACTAACTTCATATTCCGATGGAAAGAAGCCCAACGCCCTCATCAAATCGGGCAAGGTCTCGATAGGGATGTAGTCCTTGACGGACCGTATGGAGGGCGAGAATGTGCCCTGGCAGAGGATCTGGATGTAGTAGAACAGGTCGCGAATCTCGTGGAACAGCCAGCCAGGTCGGCCGTTTTCAATCAGACAGTAGTAAGGGTCCAGGTTTTCACCACCAAGTTTTGTTGTCGTATCTATTGCCCTAAAATATAAAATAACAACAAACTCTCTTGCATTATCTATGGCCACCTCTTCAAATTAAAAATTTGAAATTTCATAATATTAAATTAAAATTATCAACAACAATCTGGTTTTTACATCTATTGACATTCCGAGCAATAATTATTTACATGTTTATATGTTTTATTTATTATTCCAATATATAACGGGCTGTACAAGATATAATTACAATATTAGCATGACGGAGACGCTATTTTCCCTTACCAAAAAGTGCTCCACAGAGAAAAAGATGTTTCCATTTAAAAAACACAAACCTGTAATTGGCTGCCCACTGTGTCATGCAGCTGTCCTTTGCACCTATTGTAAATAAGGCTCCGTAGTCGTCCCGGTAGCACATCTGTATTACCTAAAAATTATTTCTTCTTTTTCATATCTTTCATAAAATTAGTGTTCAGCAATATTTAAAAAGAATGCGACGAAACATGCAGAATGTTCATCCGATTGTTAGTAGAAGTAAAGACTCGCAATGATTCTAGTGATAATGATATTGGCACTTAAAATAATTAGTTCTGTAAAACAATTATTTTTAGTTTTCAACGTTGTGTCAAACTACCGTAAGTTGACTTTAAGTAACCATTAATACAACTTGTAATATTACATGAAAAGTAGCGATAGTCCAACGGTTAAACAATCCACTAATCACCTGAAATTGATGGTTATGGGTTCGAATGCCCACGTATTTCAAAATTCGTTTATAAATTACCAACAACATACGAGCAAAAACAAAACCCGACTTCAAATTGAATACGAATATTACGAAATAGAATATGTCAGAACATAATCAAACTCTCATCAAACTATCTTTGAAGAACATCCTTTCCAATAACAAATGAATTATCGAAATCGGTTGGCGTGATTTATTCGTTCATTTGAGGCACACATACTTGATACAAATTTAAGACTTATGTGGTTTTCTCATGGATGCCATTCATTCATTCCATCATCAGAATTGGACCACGGAAAGCACCTGCTTTCAAATAAAAAAAGAATCATTAAAATTGATTCACCCATTCGAAAGTTATAAGCTAACAAAGATAAAAAATACACAGACGAATTGCGAACTTTCCATTTTTGAAGCCGGTTGAAAAATAAAACTATTTCCTTTTCAGAAGTCTGTTAAAATAATGAAAGGATCTTGCAACCTGAGCTAAAAAAAAAGAAAATATGTATTTTTTTATTTTCATACAAAGCCTATTGTAAGTGTAGTATTGTAACGGTGACGTAGATAACTAAATGTATATTACACATGTTTTCATATTGTAATAACCTCCAACGGGTGTCCCAATAGTCCGATGTGTTTCCACGGATTGCCATCTAGCGGCATCTTCTGCAGTCCAACGACGTTCTTCGTGGCGAATAGAAGATATTGGGAATACTCCTCGTCTTCGTGTCTGGTGACCAGTTGCATCCTCCGCACCGGATGTTCGAACCGGGGCCCCAGCACAGTGGACAGCGTCATCGTTGTTTTATAGTTCATTAATTTATATTTATACTGAAAATCAAGTTTAAAATATCCATAGTATAATAAACTTTATTCTCAATAAATACATTTATAAGTTGCTTATATGAGAATAATAATTATTTAACAAAAGAAATCAAATAAACTGTGCATGTTTTGTCTCTATTCGCACGACAGCATTCCGAACCGAGGGCACTCGCTTTTATCGGAAAAGTATCAAGAAATACAATAGCTAACTAGCAATAAGATCCTCTACGGGAAGCGTTGGCGCTGGAAGAAGAGGTGGCTGAAAAAATTCCTGCAATACTCCTAATATCTACTGAATATGACTGTTGAAGAAATAAAGAATTTAGGTATATTAACTTCATCATTGGCGACCAGGATAATGGGCATATCAGTGCGGTACGTCTCAGAATCCATATCCTTGACTGGCGGCCACGGTACCCCAGCGAGCGGCAGCGCCGTCTGCTCTATTCTATCCAAGCTCAAGATCTCCAGATATTCTTCTGAACTTGCTCCTATGTCGTATTCAACAAGAATACGGTCGGCGCCCATCGATACCAGCTTGTAATCTCCACTCTGGTTCTTCTCGGGCAAGAAGAATACGGCCGTTACGTCCTTATAGTGCGCCCGATGCTTCGCAATGAACCTCCAATCGAGTGATAAGCAATCGTACTTGTATAGACAGATGGTTTTGCCTTCGTCCTGGAAAAAGTAGTTAATAGAAAAGAAATGGATTGATGATATGATTAAGTTAATCGGATTGATAGTCATAATAGAGCTACTGCACGTGGCGCTGAGAAAAAAAGGGTAGAAGAAACTCCAGCAACACCTCTTCAATTAATAACGCAAAATCATTCTATAATACAGCATTATCTCGTACTGGTTTCATCGTCCTCGGTGACCAGGGCTTCCTTTATTTTACTTGGAGGAAAAGCCTTTGCATTACTGTATTAAAAGCAAACAAAT
The DNA here is from genome assembly GCA_029286785.1 of Meandrusa payeni. NCBI lineage: Eukaryota > Metazoa > Arthropoda > Insecta > Lepidoptera > Papilionidae > Meandrusa > Meandrusa payeni. The sequence continues at coordinate 15,827,980 of JAGSMX010000006.1, read as the reverse complement.
TTTGAACTGCAATCTCAAAACGAAGCGAATTCAGTGGCCTTATCTTCAGCTCAATTCAATGAAATAATAAAACAAAAGCTTTCGGGCTCACAATGGCATGGGGCAGATGCTCGTGTGAGACGGTCACTACTAGACATAACAAAGACGTAGAGAAATGATAAAAAGCACATACAGAAAAAGCCAGAGTAAGGGAATCGGGGCTAAACGAGATCTCCTTGATCAAGTGCGTGGTGTCCACGAACGGTTCCTTTGTTCTTATCTCAATTGTGGTCGGATCCAAGAATATCAACTGTCCAGTATTCAATCCGCATGCAAGGTGCAGGCCTGCGACCAAATTATTTAACCTTGTAAGTGGTGACAAGCAGAACTGTTTCTGATCACATGATAACTTAAATATATATATTATAAAATCAAAGACTCGGGGCGAGAGACATTTCATAATGTAAACTAGCTTATTGCAATTCAATTGACATGTAATTTTCATGTAACATCGTGTGAGTCATATACTCATTTAATAATCCACCCCTTTTATAATCCTGCTGGAATAATTTCTTCGTTGTGGTAAAATAGACACATCTCAATTATTAATAAACCCAAAAATTGGAGCAATGAAATCGCACATAATTCGTAATTTATTCGTTAAATTTGTCAGTCATTATTTATCGTTATATATATTACGTTACTTAACTGTTGCCATATACTGTATGTGTAATTATTAATTATGAAAACATAGTAGCATTTTGCACGCCTTCTGTATATAAAGCCTAGATAGTCTTGAGCACCAGCGCATGGTGGCCAGCCTTTCGGTGTTTTACAGATTACATTTTGGAGAGTGTGCACAGGAATTACACGAGTTAATTCCCCTATCCCCATTCTTCCTTCGGACGTATAGACACTCGGCGGGTCTCCACTTTTATAGCCGATGTTCCGCGCGTCCGAATAAAGCGATTTGAGTCATCGTTCATCGTGCGTACAGCAAAGGAGTGGAACACGTTGCCGGCGTCAGTCTTTCCGTCCAAGTACGACATGGGAGCCTTCAAGAGTAGAGTGAATAGGCACTTACTAAACTAGCGCGTACCATGTTTCGACTATATCTCCACTTAACACCAGGTGGGATCGTGGTCAAGCGCTAGTTTATACCCATAAAAAAAAACTATTTTACATTACCCGAGGGTGAATACTTTAAACAGGTGACAGAAAGCTCGGGGATGGTGACGTCGACGAAGCATTGGATGGAGTCGTCGCTGGGCGCCCTGACTACCTTGTAGTGGTCGCGCAGGTCGAGCCGAGCGAACAGGGTGTGCTGTACGAAGTTGTACAGCTCCACGATACCTTCAGCGTAGCCCACGCACACGTACGGCCTGGGGAAACAAACGTATCACTGCTTGTAGAACAAAAAATACGTGCGTGAGAAGTTATACTTGTTTGGCATCATTAAAACAATAGTTTTTAATTGCATGCAAATGATAAGATAATAAAAGGATTTGAAAAGGATAGTCAACGCGGTCAATAGAGCACTTGAAAAAGATTATAAGCATTGTTTTTCATTGCACCTTCAACCTGTCATCACTTTTTCATAACGCGACTGAAGAAGTATAAATTCAAAACACAAAAAAGGAAAACTAACGTAAAATAGTGTGTTAATTAAAGTATAATAAAAAATATGCATTAAATAGAAATAAAATATGTATTAATTACTATAGAAGACACTGACTAATGTATGTAGGTCTGGGAGATCCTCGTTAAAATTCAGAAGAACAAATATTCGCTCGCTACAGTTAACAAAATGGTAGAGTTGAGGGTAAAATAAGAATTTTGAAAACAATCAGCATTTTTGTATTCGTCTGAAATACCTTCGAGTCAAGATGCTTTTGATTGATTTTCTTTTTATTATATATATTTAATGTCTATCTATTCATTTATTAAAGTCCTTGGCACATCTATATCGCTTCTTACATCCTTGTTCAAAATCTTGTTACGAGTCCTTGTGACTTCTGTTTTTCAGTATGTCACCAATCTGATATACAATCGCATACGTACATCGTCTACTGAGAGTACCAATCATTTTAGTTATATATTTTTTCGTCATTAACTCTTTCTACACGTCCCAATCCCTGAAGTATATTGTGTTTGTGTGTGATTAACAATTAAATTAACTTTTCAGGATGGACCGTCAATGCCAAGGCCGGTGATGTCTTGTTGTTCAGAAATGTGTGTTTGTTCTCTATTACAAAGTCCACAAATCCGACGCCCTCGTTCTTAGTGCCTAAATAAATAACAATGAATTAGTACTTGGGTTTGTAATATAAACGCAGTCGGCTAAATTATAAACAGACCACATCAAGCGAAGCGCTTTACTTCATCTTTAATTGTTCGTACATCAAGGCCCTGGAGTAGTTTGCCCGCGTCTGTCTTTCCCTCCGATTACAATTCGGGTATTTTCAAGAGGAGAGTGAACAAGCATTTACTAAGCTAGTGTGTCTTACCATCCAGGACTGCATTTCCACTTAACATCAGATGGGATCATGATCGAGCACTTGCTTAGAAAGTATAAAAAAAATCAATGATACATAGTTTTTAGCCATAATACAGATTACATATGTTTCGTATGACGTATTTTTGTTCGTTACTTATGACTCCGTACAGATACAAAACACATTATAGGTAATTAAAAAATATATAATATTATTATACAAAATATTTAAATTGAACAATATATAGTGCTTTCTAAAGCAGCCATCATGTTATCCTTTAAATAACAATGGACTAGGAGCTGCGATGACGCGTTTAGATTCAGCTGTAGAACGAGGGATTTTTAACGTACATTAGAATTGTTCCGCGAGATTATATCTCACTACGGATTTTTTATTAGCCCCGGTTATTTTGTATTCTTTTCAAATCAAAAGTTACCTGAAGTAAAACTAGATCAAAAGCTTATTGCTGTTATATAACTTGTTTCATTGAGACACATTGTCACACAGTAACGTTTGCACAATAGTACAATAGTATTGTGCAAATATTATTGTAGCCTAATGGTTCAGGGTACGGTCTGCGAGTCGTGAGGTCGTAGTTCCAAATCCACCATTCGACTATTGACGTGAACCATCTCCTAGCACAAGCTTAAGCTGACATGGAATGGTTAAAAAAATGTTAGTGTTAGTAACAATGAAATAATACTAGCTTTCTTTTAAAAAAAAAAATAAGTAAAGTAAGTATCCTCTTTGTCAGAAGGCTGCGGCGAAATAGCATTGCAAGACGTTCATAAATATGAAGGCACTCACACACGATGAAATCTCGTACGACGAAAGGTTTGTTGCCGACCGTTGCATCGGAAGGCACCTTGCTCTTCATAAGTTTCTGGTGTTTCACACCTGTCTCAGGGTCTACCTCAAGAACAACTTTCTCCCAACATAGACATTGTGTATTACCTGAAAAATCCTAAAAGTATATTAATATATTTTTCAAAAGTATACCAAGTGGAAATCGCGGTAGCTGTATAACGAATCAATTTATAATCAAACAAAAAACATACATATCTCAAATAAGCTCAGAGATAAAATGGGTTTAGGTAACAAATAATTGTCCCTATCTATGACCATTTTATAGCGTAAGAGTGCCGGCCGAGCTCGTACAGTACGCGTCACAGCAGGTTAGTTACACTGCAGGCCCGTAGTCCTCGAATTATAGAATAAGGCTATGGTATCCCCTGCCTGTCTTGAAAGGCGACTAAAAGGGACGTTGGGTCCACCTTTGTCTTCTGCTACATTGGACCCGAGAAGAGAATACGACACTGGTGGGAGTAACCTCTCGGGACGTGCTTCAAGTCATAGCGCAGGGGGCTCCGGTGCGTTCCACTGGAGATCCCGGCGCCCTTCGCGAAAGTGCATCATATAACCCCGCCTTCCCTCCCGTAGGCGGGGTATCTTGTTGAAGGTTTCCCGCCTACAAAAAAGGTTACTTACATTTAGGGTTTAGAATCTGGTAACTTCTAGGCGAGACGTTGAAGCTGAGTCCCGTCACCTTATCCACCGTAAAGCCGTGCACCCAGTACAGCAGCTTCAGCTGAGGATCGTAGAAGTGGATCGCACCCTTACTATTGCCTGTCACTATAACTCTGAAATATGGCAGTGCAGTATTGCTCTTTACGTTATTAAATTCATAATTATACAGTACTGTCTGTATCTCTCCTTTTCTCTATGGGAGGAAATTTTGAACTTTAAAAACTTTTTTTATACAAAACATGCCGGGGAAGAGACAAATTGTGCCTGGGGCACGGTCTTACCAGGGCTCAAGTCGAACAAATCAACAACTCATAACTTTGGCTATTCCAAGTAAAACAGAGGAAAGTACAAGTATTTGACGATTCTGATCCATTAATGGATGGACAAAGGAACAAAATAGCTTTGTTCCAAAAAAAAACCTTGTTTAATACGATCATGACAGCCCTGTAGTCGTATTCCAGCCAACGTGCGACGATGGTAGAACATCACCCTTCCCCAGAGATCACGTATGCGTTAGGCTTTTTCCCATTTAATGTTATAATTGGTGAATCGAATTCATTACGTGTACTTGTCGGTGAGGAACATTGACACAACAGCTGACGTACCCATCGGTATTTTTAATAACCTCGATCCTACACTGCTGTATTTTTAATCCTTTCACGAACTTCATATCGTTAATGTGTGCCGCAGCAATGACGCCGCGCTGGTACTCGGCGGTGTAGCCGTACACCAGTGCGTAGCCCCGGTTGGTGCCCGCAAGGATCTGAGAGGTTTCCTTCACAAAAGTGAAACATGTCAATCTTCCAAACTCCGCGTTTTGCTTCCTCTCCACCGACCGTATTTTCAACTCGTGATTATCAGTTTCTTTGAGAACTCCCCTTTCCACCACAAATACTTTCTGGAACATAATTTACATAAAGTGTAAAAACAGTATAATTAGACTATGAATTTGTTGAGATTTGACGTGAGGTCGGGTTTTCTTTTGTGAAAAAAGTGACATAGTCACAGAAACTAAATATATAAGTGTTTGTATTAAAAACAAGTGTAACCTCAGAAACACCAATCCATATGTCCTGCTTCGTCATCAGCACAAATTGTTTGGATATCGTTGGATCGAATCCCATATCCAAGATTGCGCCTCGAGGTATTGGCACTTCCAGAATGGCTGTTAAATTTAAAGATACAACCTTTATATACAGTCCCACTGTTGGCCTTCTCTGTAAAGAGACTATAACACCATAGTCCTAGTGCGGATTGGCAGACTTCACATGTCTTAGAATTTTTTTCTAGGTTTCCTCACGATGTTTTCCTTCACTGCCGAGCGCGTGGTAAATCAGCACATAAAATTGTAACAACAAATTGCCGGCACCGGGGATCGAACTCCGGTTGCTTGCGTACTATGCAACTTGAGGTAACCGATCGGACAATGAGCTACCACGGCTCTTTAAGGTATTTGTTTGTTATGTCTCTAACACTATTTAGACGACGGAATCTCAGATCTTTAATAAGCATTCATTCATTCTCATCATACATCAGACCATATCAGTCCACAAACTGACATAGTCCTCTCTAATCACGCCACTAAGCACTATTCTAAGCTTCTTTTTTTTACATGGGAGTAAATGCGTTTATTCACGCACGCTAGATAAGCGAACGAGTTATGTGCCAAGGCCTAGAAGATATCCCTACCGACAAAAATCTCCAATGATGCTGTTCTCTGCCATGATGGACCAAAGTGAAGTCGCGTTAGCATTCAACATCTCGCTCGCTAGCTCTTCCTGATGTTATAAATATCTATAGAATAAAGGTATAGTAAACTGAATCATATTAATTTACCGTGAGGTTCGACACTTCCAAAAGACCATATCCACCAGTAGACCACTGCCCTGTCTCTGTATCCGATGGTGAGGAGATACTTGGCGTCGGGGCTAATGGTAACCTTGGCGATGCCCAGCCCGCCGTGAGGGGAGAACAGAGTGTTCACCGGGAAGTTGTCGCTAGTGTCCCACACGATGAGCACATTCTCTGGTCCCGAGTCGGCTGTCACCAGCCACTTGCCCTGGCTGTCTGCCGCTATGCATGTCACCATATGTCTCTAATGTCCAAATTATCAACACAACTTTTGTTTAATTAATATAACGATACTGAGAGCTAACATGAAAGAACTGGCGAACTAAATAGAAGTCGGAAGACACCTACATCATGTCTCTCATTGTTCCGACGTGGCTTAAAACACCTAAAAATAACCATCAGAAAATAGTAACGATAATTACCCTCAATGACTAATGAGCAAAATATCACTATACTAATTTTTTTAAGCAAGTAATTTAATTGTATATATGAATTTAATATGCATAACACCATAATTATCGATATTTTGCTACCTTTAGTACTTTATAGGTGACCACTATGGCTTACCGATGACGTAGCACTAGCACGCCAATCGTGTGTGTGTTAGTATTTGATGTTTATGTTAATGATAATTGATATGACGACTGTAATAGATCGGTTTCATAATGAATCGTCTCGCAATCCTGCTGTACAGTGAGAGTCGAAACCCACAGATTGTAAATCAAATGTTCAGCCACACGGATACCACTTCTCTAAAGCTTAAGATGGAATTTACCATAGAAACGATGCCTCTGCGTTAGCGCTATTGCTTATATATTTATCTTCTTGTTGGTGATGAACTCCTGTTAGCTCCAAGATTCAGGAGTGGTGCCCGAGCATTGTCATCGCTAAATCTGAAGATTTCTCATTCGTTTGTATGTAACCGACTCCGTTGAACTCAATTTTAACCCACTTTTAACGGACTTATATATATTTATACTTGCTTGATATACATACGAAAAAGATGGTATCAAGCTTTTTTCACTAATAATTTTGTTAATTATTTTCATTTTAGTTATATTAAGTATTATTTTTTGCTTTTTAGTTCGATATGCTATAAAAGCGTGTTCTTTTAAACTATTTATTTTTACGAAACTGTGCTATATAGTATAAATAACAGCTAACATGCCCTTGCAGTATCCTCATCTCGTTAGTGGTCCAGTTGTAGAGAACGGCGCAGTTTCCCGCCGCGTAGAACGCAATCGTGCTACCTTCGTCGTTTAGGTTTATGACCCCTACCTTAGCGTTGTAGCCATGGATCCAACGAATATTCTGGATAGATATAATCTAAGTTAACTTTTTTTATTGAGCAACTATTGAAGTTCAAAGTTAATATCCACAATACAAAGAGATACTTTCAAATTTATCGGCTGTGTATAGACGAATATCGGCCATATTACCCTATATACACAACCAGGAGTCTTTCATCATCTTGTGAATTGTCTCCATGAATTAATCGACATTCATAATCACCGTCTCCCGCATCCATAACATCCGACCGAAAAGCCGACCATCGATCAGCTGACTATACAATTTTTATTTCCATCAATTAATAGTAAATGCTGTACATTCCTCATATTAGTTTTAAAACTTATGTAGTTTTAGTATATTCCTAAATTAACTTTGACATTAGTAAAGTTTTTTAAAACAAACAGTAATTGTAGCATTAAGATGTTCTTAATACATAAAACCAACAATACCTTCTAACCCTAGAGCAGGGGTCGGCAACCATTTGAGTTGGAAGAGTCAAAATTATAATTTGCATAATTCTTGCATATTATATTATATTCATAATATTTCTTGCTAACAATAAATGGTACTTGCATAAATAAAATTAATACCAAAGAGCCGCTGCTTAAGATCCAAAGAGCCGCCATTCAACTATTTTTAACGCTACCCCTGCACTAGAGACTTTTCCACTTTTCATCAAGTGAGTCGATGTGTTACGTTACTTGTCACATATTAGCAACTAATGAATCCACGATTTTTTTACTTACGAAACCGGAAATATCGGTACAAGCCGTCCGGGATTTTAAATTCCCGGCCATGATATCGTAATATCAGAATGCTTAACAAATAAGTATAACTATCACGGCTCACTTTTTTTTTCCGATACTAATTTAGTAAAGTGAAATGTGCCTGTTGTTCTTACGAAAGGCGACGGCTTGTAATTGTAGGTGAGCTCTGAATGTTTCCTGATCTGAGACAGAGACAGGCTGTACAGGCGCCGCACGTCAATGTCGCTAGCGATGTTATGAGCGGTCGCCATATTGCTTGGAGATTACTGGAACATGCAGATATGTTCTTGAAATCCAACAGCATTATACAAACATACATCAGTAATTAATAAGTTTATATTGCTTCACGTGATTGTATTCGTCTTTGCTTATCTAATAATGTTAGATTACGTTGGGGCTAACATACCCGAAACGGTCCTTAAAAAATTGTTTAATTAAAACGTATGCTCTGTTGTGTGTGCCAGTTACAAATATGTACAATTCACTATAAAAAGTATGTAACATTTTATATTATTAATAATACAGTATTTGTGTTCCCATCTACAATTGCTCCAGTGTATATGACGGCAATTATGGACGAAGGTGATTGTGACAGATTCCGGCACGTCGAAACTCAACCGACGACCAAGGAGGTATTTGAAAATAACTCTGACATTGATTTTTTCAAGTAATCGTAATTGATGTGTTGAAATTATCGTAACTCTCGGCCATGTTCAGGTAATTCTTGTTGACGCGAATCGGTAGCAATGTGAAGTGAATGTTTTTTTTCGGTGCAAGTTAAAGTAATATCAAATAAATATTCAGTTAAAATTAGACTACTTACTTTGCTTTTGCTTGCTGCACCAATATTAGAAACCAATGTACGTTTACAAAATGAGCACACACGAAATTCGTTACACCGTCCGCAGCTGACAGTGATTGACAATGACAGTGAATTTTTTTTTATTAGTGACTAATTAATCACTGCCAGGATGAAAGTCAAATTGCGAAGTGTTACGAGTTTTTATAAATAGAAGTTTTGGATGAGAATTTGGGATAATCTTAATAAATTTAAATGTTAATTTGCGCAGACTTTATCATTTATTTCCTAAGTATCATCGTCTACATTAATTTTCTTCGACATTTTTGCTATCGTCGTAAATGATCTTGTCAAAGATTGGACAAGTAAAAACAACCCAGTGTTCTTTAGACCGCACAACTGAACGTAAAAAGTAAAACTTCTTTAGCTTCATTTGCATGTATATGATTATATGTATAGTATATACACAAAATATATTAAATATATGTAATACATAATTGTTTAAGAGAGAAAGAAAATGTGTGCACGTGCTACTCTCACTTTCTCGTACAGTGTGATGTATCAATACACAATAGCACCTCTCTCCCTCTCGCTCTTGCCCTTACTACTAACATCTCCCTCTCAACTTCACTTCGCCTCGCTCGATCACACTTTTCGTATCGCATTCACTAGCTTACTCCCCGAGTCTATTGTGAGTAAATAAGTTTTAATTCAAAAATATAGAGTAATTGGCACTTCTTCCATTTTTTGAAGATTAAACTAACAAAATAAGTGCACAAAGTGAGTGATATTAAATGAAATAAAATTCCAAGAGCGAATCCGAAAAAACTGCATCGTCCCATTATCGAATTGAAGGCGGGAATGCGAAACGGGAGATTTTCAATCAAAGGGCGTTAACATGTGGCGACGGCACGCACCAGCCTTATCGCGTGTCAAGGGTCAAATGACTGGTTAGTATGCGAGCGCGTATGAGTCTTTGTTCATTTACTGCCATGGCCCGAGTGGAGTGGTTTCTGTTGACGTGCATCACGTTACTGCACGTCCAAGTGAGGTGCCACACTATATTTCTGGAGGAGAACGCACCCACGGACGACGAGGTCAGTGATACATTACAACTACGCACTTATTTATGCCCAAAGATTGCTTCAGTAATCTTACTTATCTCTATTGCCACCTTCAATTTATTTTTAACCGTATATATTTACTATACGTTTGCTTTTGAAGTAAAACTTCTTCGGGAGTAAGTGAATGCGTAACGAGAGCGTTAAAAGTGTGATCATGCGAGGCGAACAGAAATTGTGAGAGAAATATAAGTTAGGAAGGATAGAATGAGAAAGAGTTACTTTTCGTTCTGAAGTATCCGATAATGAATAAAAATATTTTTTTAATTTGTATATTATAAGTAAATAAACATAATATTTATACATCAAAATATCAAAAAGCCAAAGAAGCTTTACTTCAGCAGTGTGGTCTAAAGCACAATCGTTTTTTTTATAGTTATAAATTATTGGATGTCATAAAAGTTTATATCCTCAATGCGTTTGTATTCCCTTACTGTAGTTACTATTTTCATTTTGTTATATAACAAGATATTTTATTTTACTTAAGTAGCGTTAAAAGTACGTGAAAGTTTAATTAAATATGTATACAGTAAGTTTAAGTAAATATACAGTATAAATATATTTATCGAAATCCATTCATCCATTCAAATCCAATCCATTTCCAGTTGAGATTTATGACGCGATATGGCTATCTGCCCAAGTTGCAAGGAGACTTACAGGATTTCGCGTACACCCCGCATTCTATTTCGGAAGCTGTGCAAAAGATGCAGATGTTCGCTGGACTTCCACCGACCGGCAACTTAGACGAAGAGACGAGAAGTGTGAGTTATTCCAGTTGTTATTTATAATTATTCTTAAATATTAGACTTAGTGAGCAAATAAACTTTAGGAATCTAATTATTTTTGTAAGTACAAAGATACAATACTTGCCGGTGAAGGAAAAAATCGAGAGAAAACATACAACGCCTTAAAAATTTAAATTATTGAATATTTAATACCCTTATATTTTTACTTATTATTATAGTCTCTTTAACTTTTATCTTAACACAAACAATATTATGACGTAGGACGTTGTCAAGAAGTAGTGTGAATATGTGTTAATATTTCTATGAACATTGACAGTTGTTCAAGAAGAAGCGTTGTGGCGTTAAAGACATAGAAAACTCTCCAAGATCCCGCCGGTACATCCTGCAGCAGGGGTGGAGGAAGAAAACCATTACCTATAGGTGAGTTTTCACTAATTGACACGGTTTCAAATAGAACTTTATAGGTAGATTAATTTAATAAATTCGGAGATTAAGATAGACATTAAATTAAGAGAGAAAAATTATTACGTGACAGAAATCTTAACTGACCATTGTTCTGGCTCTCCAACTAGTGAAGACTTACTATCAGTTAGTTGAAATCTTCCTTTTTCTTAGATCATTAGACATCAGCAGCACATACACTAGATATCTAGTACCATTCTCTGATATTATCACGATTTCCAATTTTTCTTTGGCAGCAATTTTTTCTAATGATAATCAACTCGAGTTCGATCCCCGGCTCCAAAAAATTTTATTGTTGCAATTTTAAGTGCTGATTTACCGCGCGCTGGGCGGTGAAGGAAAACATCTTGAGGAAACCTACATGTTCTAGAAAATTTTAATATAATAAATTATTTTAAAAACTATCTTAATATTCTTACGATAATTCAGAAAAACAAATAGGGCGTCTGTGTGTAATGGTGTTTTACGTTTGATTCGATTTGACATCGGTTTAAATATACTTGCTTTTTAATAAGAAAGTGGTAAAATTAATTTCCTATGAAAGATCGAATGAGGACTCTTGGATTTTGCAAACTTTGTTTATCGCTGGACCCCGTTCGGTCAGGGTGCTGAACGGGTCCAGCACGTTGGAGAGGGCCCGCATCCGCAAGCTCATGGCGGCGGGGCTGGCGGTGTGGGCGCCGCACGGCGGGCTGCACTTCAACCAGCTGGACGAGGGTCACGCAGACATACAAGTCTCCTTCGCCAGCAGAGATCACGGGGACGGGTACGTTGTAATGTATATTATTATTGTAACATTATTTTTTCTTTCTCAAATATTAGTGTGCTAGAAGATGGTTCACGTCAATAGACTTTTGGTGCGTTCGAACCTACGCTTTAACGATGAAAGTAAAGGGACTCTCCTTTACCTTTATCGTTATGTATATGAATGAGATCTTAAGCATCTTCTTAAGTACGAAATCCAGCCAGCGCATTTTAGTTTAGTTTAATACAAGCTACATTTGCCTAATCCGTGGACACCGCCCCTTGTAAGGTAGGTTCCCTTTTGACGGGCCAGGGCGCGTGGTGGCGCACGCGTTCCCGCCCCCGCACGGCGCGATGCACTTCGACGACGACGAGGTGTGGGGCGACGGGCCCAACGAAACCACGGACGATGACGTCACGGACTTCTTCGCGGTAGCCGTCCACGAGATAGGACACGCACTGGGCCTCTCGCACTCCAACGTGAAGGCCTCCGTCATGTACCCCTACTACCAGGTGCCGGTTGACAAGCTGCACATGGATGATATCTTGGGGATGCAAGAGCTTTATCGTGAGTTTTAGATTGTTTCTTTTTCTCTTTTTGAAGTGAAAACTTCTTTAGTCGCTTTTTTATGACGAACTACAGATTGGCCAGAGAAGCTGGATTCTTCACCGGATTGAGAGGTGGCATAGCTCTTAGGTTGCTTAGCCTGAACCTTTACCGCAAGTAAGTCGACGCAAGGGTCTCTTATAGGTTCTCGTGACCGATTGGGAAAGGGGTAAGGAAGAATTAGATCATATAATTTACGACTTTAGGTAGTCCTGGGTACCGCTGAAAAATCAGCGCTGTCGCATCCTTGCGACGGCATATGCTGAGACGGTGTATAATATTGGCATCATGTCTGTACATCTGTCGTGTACTATTTTTCCGTTTTTTCTTTAACTGTATCTTTTTATTTTATTTATTTTTTTCCATCTTTTGATGGCCAATGATGTGTTTATTTTGATGGCCAATAAAGAATCTATCTCTATGTCTAATTCCAAGCTCTCCTAATTGCATTCTGTAGAACACCCAAAGCCACCTTACGCCTGCGCTAAAGTATGAGGAAATTGTTTTAAGCGTTAATTTACTTTCCAATCTATCAAGTTTACACCGAGACCAGAAATGCCGGGCATTAAGCTGCGCCTGCCCAAATGTCACAACAGACACAACCGGACTTGAGCTTTGTAAAACGTTAAAACCTGCCCTATGATTTTTTTCCAGAGGGCGGGTTTTAAACCATTCTGTTCGCATTGTAAGCATTAATAGTCGTATGACTTAGCGTTCCGTGTTATAGTCGGCGGTTCAAATCTTATCGACAAGAGCACGAATGTGAAGTTTTACTCTTTCTTGATCTCTTGTGTTTTGCCAGTTAAAGATGAGTTCCCGAGTTCCATCGAAAGCACAGAGGGCACGGTGCTCTCACGCACCTCGCTGGAGCCGCACTTCACGCAGTCCGTCGACTTCGAGGAGGAAGATCTGCCAGACCTTTGCCTCTCCAACTACAACACCATACAGGTCATACAAGGCAAGATATACGCCTTCGAGGAGGAGGTACGCATGCATTATTAAATTTTAAACTTTTAGTAAATTACAGTAAAATTTATTTTACCTCTCGTGTCCTACAGGGTTACCCGGAGTTTAGGTAATACTTTAATTCATTGTACCTACTTATTGTATAATTGGAGCGATAAAGAATCTATCTATTTGTATGGTAGTGATTGGAAGGTGTATTGTTTTGTGTATATTCTTAGTACACCGCGGAATAAAATAGTCCAGTTTTTGATTAATTGGTACAGATAAATTGATTTAATGAGAGAGATGTCAGTATGTACGACATTACCAAATAATAGTTGATATAATCTTAGAATCATAAAATAAGTGTTAAATGCATGTTAAATCAATTAAATATAAATGTTGCCGTTCTAAATATATCCATACTAATAAATTAATCTGTGCATTGTTGGCCATATTTGTGTAATTCTCACAATTAGAAGTGAAACAGTCATTATAAATCTTCATTGCTATCCTGCCATGTGTAACGTCTGTTTCTCTTTCTCTGTCTATTTGTATGCGATATTTTAGCATACTTTTTTATACGCTTAGCTTATTAGCTAATACAATCAGCTGGTATACGTGTATATATATATATATTTGTGAGCGCAGTGGGTGTGGGTGTTCCGGGAGCGGCGCGAGCTGGAGCCGGGCTACCCGCGTCGCTTCCACGACGTCTTCATCGGCCTCTCCAAGCACGTCAAGCTGATACAAACTCTCTACGAGAAGATGAACGGACACATCGTCGTGTTCTCGGGTATTCAACTCGTCCTATATTTTTTCAAGACTTAATTCTTTTCAAGACAACAGTGAATAGGCATTTCAGGGAAATACATTATCTGTATTTCCCTGAACTTGTTGAGAACTTCAAGTTAAAGTAAACATTGCTTATGTCAAATACAAATTATGGGATAAAACAAAAAAGTAAGCAAGATATTTGAAAACTATAATTACTTCGAGTACGATAAATCACGCAAGTCCTACAACCTAATGCCACTGGATAAAGGGCATGTAATATTAGACTCGTTATTACTCTACGACGCCTGCATTAATGCCATAGAAAAACTAGAATTTAATGGAATTTTCATGAACAACCTACGCACCTAACATGGCCTAGTACGTCGTACCCTTAACATGTACAAAAAAATTGCAGTTTGGCTGTAGGTCAGCTTTACGGCTCCCACAAGTAATTCCAGTAGAGCTTGGAGACATAAGTGAAGACAACGCCACAAGCAAAATTTAAGTGATGTGGATTTTGTAAAAATAAATTTTTAATAAACTTATAATTTTAAATAATAAAGAGAATTAAAGATATATGAAGTACGTAGTGTACTTTATAACCATTTCCGATGTGAGGCAGGTCGTAACTACTGGGAGTTCAACGCACGCTTCCGCCTGGTGCGGCGAGGTCGAGCGTCGGAGTACGGGCTGCCGCGCCGCGTCGAGCTCACCACCGTGTTCCTCTCCAACTATAACAACCGCACCTACCTCATCAGCAACGACCACTTCTGGCGGTACGACGAGCGCCGCAACGTTATGGACATCGGGTACCCAAAGAGCATGGCCGCGTGGCGACGCATTCCCACTCCTGTGGACGCAGCCCTTATATGGAAAGGAGGTGAGTTGATTGAATTAAACTACGAGTACTTTAACGGATTGTATGATGATAATATAGGCATATCATGTATGCATACAAAGCATCCACAATCAACCCCAAGTGTAACGGTTTTCACTGTTATTGTTGCGGAGGTATCGGCCACCTCACTCACCGGACAAAAGAAAACTAGAAACACTACATCATCTAGATGGTCTGCGAGGTCGCTCACCTATGCTATAAAATTACGGTAGATCTACCACTGTTGACAATAATTATAAAATAATTATTACATATCGTTTGAACTTCGGCTTATTTTACTTTTAACTGATTCCGCAAAAGCCAAGACGTCATATTGGATATTAAACATAATAATAATTTGCTGTAGAAAATTATAATTATCAAAACGAAACAAACATTTATTTTCGAGATGAATAATTAATAAAACATTATCCAGTAAAACTATATCAGAAACACTCTGCATTATGCACGGTATAAATCATAATCATGGCTATCCTTCGTGTATTTTTGCACTATACCTATCTAAATAAACGTCTCTAGATGCCTGCCATTAGCAAATCTTTGTTTTTATATAATTTCAGACACATATTTCTTTTGCGGCCCGCGCTTCTGGCGGTTTGATAACAATCTAGTGCAGGCCCACGAGTACTATCCTCTGCCGACTGCACAGATTTGGTTCCCGTGCGAGTCCACTCCGGAAATGAGCAAATACGTCACCAACGATGAATCCTGAAGACGCTCACATATTAAAATACAACTAAAATAACGTTTTCTAATGTATTGTAATTTTTTTATTTAGAGACAAAGCAAAAATCGAAATTATGATATTATTTTTATAATACACACTACACTTCGCCGTGAACCATCAACATTTTAATCTTTTAGGCATAGAAATAAACAGCTATCTCAAGTTGATTTTAAATTTGTCAAATACTTATTTACCTTACCTTATAATTAAACACACACATATACACAATTATCAACACGTATCTTTTACAACAATAATAACAGAATAAAAGTATTATATTAGCTATAATTGAACCACGTGACCGAGAGCCTGGGACTGTCATCTTTGTCTTACATTTGTCAGTAGTCGTTCGGATACTTGTCTCTCAAAAGTGATAGAGCCATTTAAATATAATGTATACATTTTTTGAGCACTTTTGTAGAAAACAAAAGAAAAAACTATTTATTTTTGTTTGTTTTAATTCATTGCCAACAAGAATTTCTAACTATGAAGTACATCCTATTTTTATCGTCTACAATTTATAAAATTGAAACAAAACTAAGGATCGCTAGAGGATCGATGTCGGATGGCTAGCGTACTGTGGAACTTGAAGCGCCCGTTCACTATGCCACGGCTCTATAAAATAAAACAAGAAAACCGTTAAAAATATATAACTTTAATAAGTTCAAAATCACAATTATTACAGCGTGTGACACAAATAATAATAAAGAGAAGTATTAATTAGATTGTATTGAAATAATAGCCGTGAAATGTGCAGGAAAAATAATACTGTATTGGAATTCACATGAAATGATGAGTAAATATCGAGGAAATATTTACAATATTCTCTACATATATTTATTTTTGTACTGTAAACATTGCAATGAAATGGGCAAGACACTAACAGCGCGAGCTGCATCTGACGCGACTCTGTCACAAAACAATTACAACAATATAAATTCAACTTTAAGATTGAGAATATCGAGTTATTTTCATCCAACAACAAAATATCAAATAATAACCTTTTTAAAATAATCGTCAATACAATGAAATTGTAATGCTTTACGTAATAGGTGTGTGGGATACTCATACGCACCGCAAAAACCGGTTTTGCGAAAGTGCGCGGGCGTCGACGGCGCAGCGCACGGACTAGTCACGCGCCTCTTGTATACAGCGAAGCCCGTGTCGTTCACTCGCAATTCCCACGCGCATGTACGTAGGAGTGACTTACGATTTCTTCCCGCCAGACTAGCATACAGTCCCTACCAATTGTATCCTACAGGTGTGAACATACACAAAAAAATAGATAAAAAAATTGCATTTATCTTTGAGCAGTAAAATCACTTCCGCATATTATAGTGACCGTTTTAACGCAATTAAAATCGATTAGAGTTAATCACGAAATAAGACCATGTTAATATATAAGTTCCCCAGCTTGTAACCCTGGAACGGGTAGACAGAGTTTGTCGCTGTCCTCTTACACAAAGCTACATAAAGCTTATTAGGGCACAATAACAATTTCAGAAACTGAGTTTGTTATACAATTTTCTGATATTTTCGTTCCTTATTAAAAAAAAAATCTCATTGGTAAAAGTCAGATGGGATTAGATGTTGATGCCCATAAAAACGATCATCCCATTAGTTCGCGACAAAAACGCCAGTTACGTATAGTGGTGCAAAGCAAATGTATTTTGTTTACGATGAACTTCGTTAAATATCTATATGTATATACAGTAGACTCAATATTTCTCACGAAACATTAATTAACGCAAATATATTTTAAAATGTATTCACTATAAATAATTGTTTTTTTTTTTCAAAGTAATGTCTAAGTTGGTCGTTGGGTAGGCATCGCGTCAGAGTTGAGTGAAATGGACTGGAGAAGTGAGATGGTGGGAGAGCGGCGAAATTAACTGCAGCAGGATGCTGGGTTGGGATCCTTTCCGGAGCGCTTTGTGATGTTGAGTCGCGTGAACTCCTCGGCGACCGTGGGATGGATACCCACTGTGTTCATAAGCTGTTCCATTGTAAGGCCGCACCTGGCAACAACAACAACAAAAATAACTAAGAGAAATTCATAAGAAAAACCGACTTCAAATAGAACAGGAATATTACGAAATAGAATTATTGAAAACCTAACCAAACTCTTATCAAAGTACACTTGAAGTACATCTTTTCCAATATAAAATCAATCATTGAAATCAGTTGACGCGATATTGAGTTATTCGTACATTTGTGGCGCACATACTTTATGCAAATTCTAGACTTGTATGCGAAATGCGTTTAGATCCTAAGGAGTCTAAGGACAGAGTTATACACTTGGTATGTGTGGCCTGCATATAGTATATGTATATCGGTTTACTAACTTGATAGCGGCAGCGAAACCCTGTATGACCTCGCCGGCGACGGGGCCCACGAAGTGCAAACCGAGCACGCGCTGCGGGGCGGCGCGCTCCGCCACCGCCTTCAGGTAGCAGTTGCGGATGTTGCGCTGCGGGATGAAGAACTCCGTCGGCTTGTAGTACGCGTGGTATACCTCGATGGCGTCCGCGCCGTACCTGGTTTATTTTAAACATCCAACTTAGTAAAACAAAATGGAGTATGTATAAAAAAACAGTGTGGTTTAGTCCACAGGACTGAAGTAAAACTTCTTTAGCTCCATCTATATGTATATATGTGAGCGAAGTGTCAATAGCCTAATGGTTTAGGGTACGGCCTGCAAATCGTAAGGTCGCGGGTTCGAATCCACCATTCGACTGCCGTGAACCATGTCCTAGCACAAGCTTAAGCTTAGTTGCAATGGTTAACAAGATTGTTAGTAATATTTCTGAAAAAAAAAAGAAATATTGCTAGCTTTCTTTTTTAAAAAAAAATATAATATTTTACAATATCAACAGCTTATGAATTATAATAAATATTTCAGTCACGTATTCAAGACCTAAGCCTTTATAGATTTACATTATATAAAACATTTTTTTTTCAGTGTTAACTAAGGATACACTTAAAAAAAAGAATTAAAAATATTAATAGGAAATAAAATTGCATTACCTGCGTTACTGTGTGTGAGTGTATGTTTGTACGATGTGTGTATATTCGCTGTGTGTCCTGTATCACAAATCATTAATTAACGCAAATATATTTTAAAATGTATTCACTATAAATAATTGTTTTTTTTTTTCAAAGTAATGTCTAAGTTGGTCGTTGGGTAGGCATCGCGTCAGAGTTGAGTGAAATGGACTGGAGAAGTGAGATGGTGGGAGAGCGGCGAAATTAACTGCAGCAGGATGCTGGGTTGGGATCCTTTCCGGAGCGCTTTGTGATGTTGAGTCGCGTGAACTCCTCGGCAACCGTGGGATGGATGCCCACTGTGTTCATAAGCTGTTCCATTGTGAGGCCGCACCTGGCAACAACAACAAAAATAACTAAGAGAAATTCATAACAAAAACCGACTTCAAGTAGAACAGGAATATTACGAAATAGAATTATTGAAAACCTGACCAAACTCTCATCAAAGTACACTTGAAGTACATCTTTTCCAATATAAAGTCAATCATTGAAATCAGTTGACGCGATATTGAGTTATTCGTACATTTGTGGCGCACATACTTTATGCAAATTCTAGACTTGTATGCGAAATGCGTTTAGATCCTAAGGAGTCTAAGGACAGAGTTATACACTTGGTATGTGTGTCCTGCATATAGTATATGTATATCGGTATACTAACTTGATAGCGGCAGCGAAACCCTGTATGACCTCGCCGGCGACGGGGCCCACGAAGTGCAAACCGAGCACGCGCTGCGGGGCGGCGCGCTCCGCCACCGCCTTCAGGTAGCAGTTGCGGATGTTGCGCTGCGGGATGAAGAACTCCGTCGGCTTGTAGTACGCGTGGTATACCTCGATGGCGTCCGCGCCGTACCTGGTTTATTTTAAACATCCAACTTAGTAAAACAAAATGGAGTATGGATAAAAAACTGTGTGGTTTAGTCCACAGGACTGAAGTAAAATTTCTTTAGCTCCATCTATATGTATATATGTGAGCGAAGTGTCAATAGCCTAATGGTTTAGGGTACGGCCTGCAAATCGTAAGGTCGCGGGTTCGAATCCACCATTCGACTGCCGTGAACCATGTCCTAGCACAAGCTTAAGCTTAGTTGCAATGGTTAACAAGATTGTTAGTAATATTTCTGAAAAAAGAAATATTGCTAGCTTTCTTTTAAAAGAAAATATAATTTTTACAATATCAACAGCTTATGAATTATAATAAATATTTCAGTCACGTATTCAAGACCTAAGCCTTTATAGATTTACATTATATAAAACATTTTTTTTTCAGTGTTAACTAAGGATACACTTAAAAAAAAGAATTAACCAAATTAATAGGAAATAAAATTGCATTACCTGCGTTACTGTGTGTGAGTGTATGTTTGTACGATGTGTGTATATTCGCTGTGTGTCCTGTATCACAAATCTTTAATTAAGTCTAGTAATGCCATCAGTCAAAGTCTGTATGATTCAATTTTAGAATTTTTTAATTTTGTTTGTTTGGCAAAAGGGGTCTACACTTGAGAAATGGTTATTATATGTGTTTAACACTCTGTTTACGATCGAGTATTTTGCATAATTAGTATTCGCTGGTGGTAAATAGAAAAGGTCGGTAGCTGAAGAAGTCTCTTAAATAAACTAATAGCTGTATCCCGCACTTTGATACTCCAAACTAAAATAAATTTGAAGGATAGACATTACACAAGTATTAGGGACATTCGCTGTTCATTTACTGTTTTTGTTTCATTGGAATAATAGTGGCGCCATCTGTAATACCAACTTAGAAACCTATGTAGACTTATGGACAACACTTTGCCGAAAATCATCACATGATTGCATAGTTTTCGATTCTATATAGGACATACAGACAAACATTCATTTTATAAAAATAGATAAGAGAAAGAAAATGTGTGCTCGCACCTCTCTCTCTAGCTCCTACAGTAATATAGGAAACTCAACTCTCTCCTTTTCTGTCTTCACTAACTTCTACCAGCTTCTTTCAGCTTACTACCCAAGTATGCGTAAAGAAGTTTCACTTCAATGTTGATGAATTACGAAGCTAAATGGGCATATGAACATGAACCTCCTTTTTGAAGTCTGTTAAATCAAACCAACCTCTCGACAGCCGTCTCCTCGCTGAGCCCCACGCAGCCGTACTCCAACGGTGTGAAGACGGTGGTGGCGACGTTGTCGTAGTCCATGTGCTGGGTGGCGCCGGCGAACATCCTCCTGGCTAGCAGGCGGCCCGCGTGTATGGCGACGGGCGTGAGCTCCGGCCGCCCGTCCAGCACATCGCCCACCGCGAATATGTGCGGCACGTTGGTTTGCTCGCTCTTGGCGCATATCTTGCCGCTGTCCGACACCACCTGTAATTGAGCAACATTGTCGAAATAAATGTAGTGTTATGCAAATAATGAATTAGTGAATTAGTTAATAAAAATAATATTATTTTAAAAGAAAACACAACTGTAATAAATTATTAGGAATCAAAAAATCTACGGCCACTCTAATGTTCAGCACTGATAGCTGACAGGCTACCAAAAACTGTTATATCATAGACTATGCTACAATAAACCCCAGCTGTGATAGGTTGACAGCTAGCTACCAAGAGTCTACAATTCGAAAAAGGAATGAATTAGAATTTCATACCCCGACTATATTTGGTATAATTCTGATTGAATTTGTTTTTGTTGAAAATTTGTTGATTGAGTATACGTAATAAAATCTTCTTATTTATTTACCTATGTAAAAAATACAGATTGTATTTCTAAATTAAAGTTTATATTATGTTTATTATTTCTTCGCAACTATTAAAAGATAATTTGATAAGTGCCGTGAGTACATAATGCGTTTAAAAAGAAGTATTTATTCATACTGAAGGAGGAGCCCCTCACCATGCACTGAGGAAGGGCCACTGCTGGGGAAGGAGGGGTCCTAGTGGGTAAAAATCCCACATAACCCTTACATAACAAGATACTTGTAGGTTTTCTCACGATGTTTTTCTTCACTGCGGAGAGTGTAGCTCAGTGTGCGGACGGTCGCTCCTCGTCACATAGTACGATAGCACCCCGATTCCGACCCCGATGCCGCCTCTAATGTATTTATTTGTTGCAATTTAAGGTGTTGATTTACCACATGTTTGGCGGTGATGGTGTAATTGTCAGGTACTTACAGACACTCCAGCCGCGGGCAGGTTCAGTGCTTTAGTGAGAGCATAGCGCCCTGTCGCCATCAGCACCGTGTCGAACACATCCTCCGATCTGAACAAATAAAAAGGCAATAATAAATATAAATTTCATTGCAATGTTGAAGAAAATATTCGACAAAGACTATTTTTTTCTGAAACATTAATTAAAAATGTGAATTATTACTACGTTTTGTAAATACATTTCTTTGGGTGTATGTAATTTGAATGATAATTATATTATTTTGAAACATTTTTGTTTTTAAGTTGTGGAAGGAGTTGGTCGATTAAAAATAGGTGGTGCCCGCCACTCGACCGATATCTTAGTGCTCTAGACTACAAAAAGGTTGGGAACCACTGGCACAAGCTTGCACTTACTTGGAATGTAAAAAATACTTTATAAAACTATAAATTAGGCTTATTTTTAATTATTAGGGAGTTCAGATAATTAGATTAGTAATAACAAAAAGCGACTTCAAATCTCGAACGTCAAACGCTTATACGCGTAGATTTGTGGATTATCAACCGACTACAAAAAGCAGAAGGTTCTCAATTCGTCTGTATTTTTGTTACCTCATAACTTTCGACTAGCTGAACTGATTTTTATGATTATTTTTTTTATTTAATATCTGGTGCTTTAAATGGTAGCTATGGGAAAACCATATGTCTTAAATTTGCATCAAGTATGTCTGTCACAAATGTACGAATAACTCAATATCACGCCAACCGATTTCAATGATTCACTTTGTATTGGAAAGGATGCAATTCAAGAGTAGTTTGATTAAAGTTCGATCGGGTTCTGATTATATTTCGTAAATAATGTTCCTACGATAATTCGGAAATACATAGATGATCTTGTTCGGTTGAAGTCGGATTTGTTTGTGTTCCTAAATATACTTGCTTGTAAATGCTAGATAGCATTACGTTCGCTTTTGTACACATTTTGGTGCAATATACGTTATAATATAATATAATTGAAGGGGACATACTGTTCGCCGGTGTCAGTGTTCTGCCAGCGCGCCTTCAGCTGCCCGCTCTCCAGCTTCTCGACGGAGAGCGGCACGCACTTGTAGTGGAACACCACGCCACGCTCCTCCATCTCGTTGGTGAGCATGTGCGCCATCTGCTGGTCGAAGCCGCGCAGGGGCACCGAGCGCACAAGCACCGTCGCCTTGTACCCCAGCGAATTCAGGAAGCCGGCGCATTCCAGACCGATATCTGTTACAATATAATTTCATTATCAATTAACGAACTACGAAAATAGAAGGTTCTCTCTTAAAATCATTCTGGTCTCACTGAAAAAATCTATTGTTACGAATTTTATCGCATTGTAACCTTATTACTGAATTCGATGTTTCGTATGTAACAGCGGTCATTTTCAAGGATGGCGAAGGATGAAAAATACTGGTGGAAACCAAAAATGAATATTTCATGCTTACATCCAGCGCCGACGACCAGCGTCCTCCCGGGCGGGTAACCCAGGCTGAAGATGTCGTCACTGCTGACGCAGTACTCCAGTGCGCCGGGGATGTCCGGGTAGTGAGGCCGCCCGCCCACCGCTATCACTATGTTCTTCGCCGTCAACTCCTTCTTGTTCCCGTTCTTCATCGTGGCAATAATCGTGTGAGCGTCCTTGAACTCCCCCAGGCCATTTATGTATTCGATCTTTTTATCCCTAAGGTCCACCCTGGTCACCCAGTTTACGGATTTGATGTGGTTCTGTACAGCCTCCGTTAACATGCTCCAGTTGATCTTGATCTCCTCTGGTGTCGGCACTTGCCAGCCGTACGCAATCGCTTCCTGAAATCATACCGTATTTTTGTATGTGTAATTTAGTCCCTAAATTATCTTCTCTAGTAAACTTTAATGTAGATCCCGAGCTCCGAACAAACTAGACGAATTACAAAAAGCTCTTAAGGCCGATTAACGATAAATTATATAAACATAATTCCAATAAAACAGTGAATACATCCCTGGATAAATGGTTGCTGGAAATGATAATATTAAAATAACGGCTTTTCGAATCTAAATACGGTGCATATACCAAAATAACTTTTTTACCATTTTTGTCTGTCTATTTGTTTGTTCCCACTGACCGATCGCTGTTGTAAATGTAGGCTTTTATTTTAGAAAAATTATAAATAAAAAGTATAAAACTCGAAACGCGGCTAGTGTTTAAATAAAAATATCGTATGTTCTACATCAGATCTATATTTTGACACCAACAAATTATAGTACTCTAATTCGAGTTATGGGAATATTCTATACTGTTAGCTGGCAACACATGGCACCCAGCGATCGTTATGTATAATAACCACTTCCAATGATATCTCAGTGATTTACTTGAACTTTATAGTATCTTTAATTCATAATTAATAATTTAGTTCATCATCTTATCATTTAGTAGTACTGACTCTGACTTCTTGTTTTGTATAAAGATTGCGAGGAGGCGCAGTGGTGACGGTATTTGTTAAAAAAATTCTTTGTACAACGTTACGTTGTCTGAATATAGCGAGTGTATTAGTTATTTAGTTAGGGACTATTTCATTCCACAAAACCTTTATGTTATTATAATACTTAAAAGCTAAATTAAAAGATATAGAATATAAAGGAATAGCTATTATGTAATAGTCGTGAATAAATTAACTGGTACGTGTATTGAAATTTAAATAGATATCTTAATTAATATGAAGTTATCAAATTTTTCCACACTATAACTAAACTGAAAAGTACACTTTTTATGAGATAGCTTAGTATAAATTGCCAGTGACGTTTTCGTCGTAATGTGTACAATTTCTTGTGTATGGAGATGTAATGGAGATATCTATAAGTTTTATAACAAAACTATTCTTTCGGTTTTATTTTGTATAATAATTAAAAAGTTATAATAAGTAAAAATACAAGAAGAAATGAATTTTCACAATGAAATCGCTTTAACATTATAACGTCACGACCAATCGTGACGTGTTCGTAGTCACGTGCTTACTTTTTAATTGTTAATAACTTATTTAAAAAAAATCGAATTGAATACCAAAATAGTGATAAATTTTAAAAATACATAAAAAAATCAATAACTTTTTTTTCCAAAATTACATCTCAGATAAATGTGCCAGTAATTGTTTAATCTTTGCTAAGAATATTTGTTAAATCAAATCTACGTAAAAGAAAGCGGCCAATACTTCGACATTGTGATGAGTTATTATATTCTCATACAACCATTGCATTTAAAATTCACTCTACATTAAGTAGATGTCATGAAATAACATTGAGTAACATTGCTATCAACGAACAGTGCAATGTAATTAATAGGAAACAAACACAACTATCAGCTTATAATACATATACGTGACCGTCCCTGTTGACTCATGGTCACGACACGTTTTTCCTCCGCAGTAATTATGCGGAGTCACTGACAGAAAATCGATATCGTCAACCAGAGAACATTGATTTAGCGGAAACGTAAAAAAGATTAAAGAACTATTTGCTCCACCAAAATAATATAAATATGTAACTAACCTAAGCCTTCAAATTTAACGTTTTATTTTTGAAAAAATTATAATTATTTACTTCTTTTGTAAGTTGATTTTTTTAGAAATTAGTTAAGTCGTGTTGTTTGTAAGTTGTATCTATTTGCGAACGCTTTTTCCTATAATTAGTAAGACAATCACAAAGTGTCTGCGGTTATATTAAATTAGCATAGGATAATTGTACTCACTGTTGGAAAACCTTATTAAATAAATAAATAAGAACGTGGGTTAAATTTAATGAAATAAACTCCTTTTCTCAGATCCAAATCTATTCAAAAACACCATTTTTCAAATCCACTGCTGTGTCAAGTCACACACAAGTTTCCACGCTGGCAATGCTTGTCCTTCCAACTATTTATGTTTCTCAACCATAATTTTCCCTGCTATTTTTCCCATCAGTTGGAGGAGCTCATATTTTCCGTGCAAGACATGGCCTAATTTATACTGACTATGAAACAGCAGCCCAAAGTTAATTATGTAAGTATATTTTTTTAACGTCTTCAAATGACACTATTGCCAGTATAGTAGGTAATTACGACTTTAGACCACCGAACTTAGAATGCAAAAAAGTAATAAGACTCAGTAATAAGCCAACGGATCCAATGTAACCTAGATATCTACTGACATGTAACAATAGAGCAATAAATAAATCAATAACAGCAACAATGATGGTGCATAAATACAGCAGCGACAGCGGGGTCCCCAAAAGGGATTTATGTTTATAAAAAAACCGTATAAAAAAAAGGAATAGGTTTTCAATCAAATAGGTTTTTGTCTGTAATTTTTAAAAAAAATTATGATAGATATATACATATACAGGGCACTTATGACACCTTTGATGATGAGATGGAAAAAAATCGATCCTGATGTAAAAAAAACACATTTTTAAAAGGTTTTATTGGCATTATTTACGCTAACTATATTTATTAATACATAACTTTACTCAAAACAGCCGCCGAGCATCAACTGTCTTTAACTTTCTGTTTCATTGCTGTTTTCTTTATACATATGCTTTTTTTAATCAGGATCGATTTTTCCTTCCATCATTAAAGGTATCGTTAGTACTGTCGTCTGTCTTCGTTTTCGGAAACGGTCTCCTAATACCCTGTATATGAAGATCCGAATAGATTGCAATCTATGGCGAAGCGTCTATAGTTTTAGGTTTAGGGTACGGTTTGCGAATCGTAAGGTCCAGCTTTCGACTATTGACGTGAACCCTAGCACAAACTTAAGCTTAGTTGGAATGGTTAACAAAAAATTGCTAGCCTTCTTTAAAAAAAATATTTGCTATTATCGAGTCGGTGCGCACTTCAGGCGCAGGCGTTGTACCAATAGGAAGGCTCGACATAAAAATCCAGTTTTATGCACTACTGACAGGTACATTGACAACCTAAAGAATCGTCAAACATGTTGCGCGGTGTTGATATTCTTTTAAATGAGGTCGCATACCCGCGTAAATTGATTACCTTCGACATATTTAAGCTATCACATATTAATATTGGGTCGGAAAAACCGCTGACTACATCCGATTCCGCAAAAACATTGTACGTGGTATGACTACAGGTAAAACTTACGAATTTGTGACTCTGTCTGAATGGACAGAAAGTAAAGCTCGTGGAATAATTCCAAACAATTTTTCGAATCATTCATTTGCGCGGTAGTCATGATATTCTTTTAGTAATGTTAGATAAATATCAGCTACTGCTAATGACTGCGCAAAATTTATTAGTTTCGAAGTAGTTTCAGAGAAGAGCCCAAATAAGACCAAATTAATTCAAAATATTCCCCAATTGGTACCGATATAGTTGATTATTTCGCCTTACGAGGGTTGTGATTTCGAGTACTGGATGTTTACGACATAAAAACGTAAGTAATCCGACAGATACGTGCTACGTTAAAGCAGGCCGCGAAGTGAGACTTATTTCGCTTACCGACATGACTCACACGTATTGCAATACAAGGGAGGTATTTTATAAACATTGTATGCTCAGTTACGACAACGTGTCGTCTATCGTTGCCATATAGAACAAAGCCCACAGGATAGACATATTGTATTCAGATAGTGATTACAGGCACGACGCACATTAATATGTGGTTAAATTTAAGCCTATTAAGAAGCAAAAATTATATTTACGAGTAAAAACACAGACTTCAAATCGAATCAAACGTTCTAAATTCGTCGTCGTTTCGACACGACACATTTTGGATAACACATGATAATGCAAATTTAAGATCGTCGTTTTCTCTTGAATACCACTGGTAGAACTGAACCAAATTGAAATGGGACCACACTGTAAGCACCAGCTTTCTTTAAAAAAATTATCAAAATCGATCCACCCAGTCTAAAGTTATGAGGTAATAAAAAACACAAAAAATATATACAGACGAATTGAGAACGACTTTTTGAAATCGGTTGAAAACTTAACTAACCAACTACGCTCACAATACTCATTTAATTAATGCATTATTAATTAATTATACACTTTGTATAATTACATTCTACCTGTTTGGTGTTTTACGTAATTCGTCGAGGAAGTTGCCGGTCATGCTGATTTCCGCTCGCTTCACGTAAACGTCACGTCAAATTTATTGTTAATCTAACGTTTTTAACCGGCTTCATAAAAGGAGATTTTATAATATGCACTCATAGCGTCGTCATTAATTGTGATCCCATATGAGTTTTGTTGGTAGCACCTGACCTTGATTTCTGAATGAAACAGGGCACTCCTAAAAATCGTATGGAGGAATGCTTGTTAATCGTGATATTGGTTGGTTTATAACAATCAAAAACTAAGTCCATCAAAGATTAACTCTATAACGACATTGTGCATGAATGCGAAAGAAGAAATCAAAGGAGAAGAAGACAGAAGATAGAGAATTTATTATCTTCCTTTTTTACATTCATGTTCGTTCGTTTTTTTGCTCGGTTTTCGTTGTCTTGTAAGTCTCACAAGCCGCTAGCCGTCATACTCAAGGCTATACAGAGTTAGGCGGTTATCACAATCGAATTCGACATTGTCACCCGACAACGACCAGTCATGGTCATTCACCTCTTTTCGGTTCAGAAACCGCACATTTAATACAAAAAGAATAAATACGCGATATCTTACTACCCCTTTCCTCCCTCCTTGTAATGTTTTGCGAGTGTTTCTAAACTAACACTACCCACAGACTTATGTCCGTGCTCTTTTGTAATATTCTTGAATTGGTTACTTTGGTTTTTTTTTTTAATAAGGGTGCTACCTCTATAGTTACTACATTTTTTTAATTTATTATAATACCTGATCTTGGAAGGTGGTGATGGAGAATGCTATGATTCACGCGTCGAAGACACCCCGTTGCTTTGTTATAAGTTTCTCCATGGCATCAAAACCATGGCAGCAAAAGTATGAAAATAATTATGTAACCGCAGTTGAAAATACATCCAAAGTTGCTTTTAAACTTGAAACAATCTTAATCATCATACTTTTCCCACAGAAATGGCAAAAAAACAAACAAAAACATATCAACTGTGATGATTCATTATTATAATTTTAAAAATGGAAATATTAACAAATATTTTCTGATATTTCATAACAAAGTATGATTTAGAATGAATACAAGTGAATATTACAAAAAACAACACTGGTAATATCTCAAGATTGCACCACTGTGTTACCATTTTCTGAACACTTTTATACAGCTTATTTATATGCTTTGAAATTTAATTGTTGGAATACTTTAATTTCAAATTATTCTTAAAGGTCTCCTTGTCTACTTTCATAGCCATAGTATATAAACATTTAAAATGGAATTTAATAAATTCAGGGGAACCAGCATTAGGGATCATACACAGATTGCCTCAAAAATTTCTCAGTATATAATTATCTATATAATTACATTTGTAACAAGCATGCTTAAATATATATCTTAATACTTAAATCAATCTGGTGAAGTCATGAATGCCTTCGACTGTGCGGTAATAACAATAAAGTGTTAGCAGTGAAGCTCTTATTGACTGTCAATAATAAATTCAAATTTTGTGTATGTTAGATAGCATTTTATACATAACATGACATACTAACTGTAAGAGTATAATAAATTACTTTAAATACAATCATTTCCGTTAAGAAAAACCCAATATAGAATATATGAAATTATTAATGCAAGTAGCATCATTTCTACAATAAAATAAATATGTCTCAATAATGGTAAGATTTGGTTCAATGTCAACTTCATGGACATGTGGATGGGTAGATAAGATAATTGCAGATACAAATATAACATATTTCAATGAGAATATCACTTTAATCAACTCCGATAAAGATTAATCAGAGAAACCAAGTTCAAATAAAGTTAGCATGCATCAATGAGATTTCCACTATTTTGCTTTCTTTCACATTATTTATAATTGCAATGAGCCCATTGTAATGTTATTACAATATTAAAATAATTGATACATTTTATGTGGAATCATTGTGATATTTAGAGATTACATCACCCTCAATATCAACCAACCAATGCATATGCTTAATAGAAATATAATTATTGTTACTACAACAAATGAATGTTTAAGACAAAATTATTGCTTTTATATATATTTATAATTTACTTTTAAATGAGCTTGTGTATTACCATATATAAACCAAATGGATTCATATTTATGAAATTTATGTATTACAATCATTTAAATTTAAATCTACCTTTAAGGAATAAAAATATAAAAGAAATGTACCAAATTCCAAGTATTGTTTCAAGATCAGGATCAAAGGAAAGGATTCAGAGGAAGAGAGAACCATAGGATGAGCACTTACCGATCCCTAGGAAAGAAAAAAATAAATAAAATGTCTATTCAATAAGTCAACATAATTAAAAGCTAGTAGAATAGTTATATTCTTAACAACATAACATTTCCAGCAACCATCTCTAGAGGTGTTAATACATCACATCAGACTGCTGTGATCGAACATTGAAGGTTTAGAGCTTTATCTAATAAGATATTTCAACTATTCCTACACAGTATAAATTAAAAATCACTTACATGTATACTTTCACCAAGTAGAGCAGCCTGATGCATCAATTTCTTCGGTATGCAGCCAACATTAACACAGGTACCACCAAGACCCCATTTTGTCCCCAGTGGTGATGGAGTTACATAATCTAATACAGCTACACGTGCTCCATGATTAACTGCTTCCTTAGCACAGGCCAAGCCTCCAGAACCGCCACCGATAACCGCCAGGTCATAGTCAAATGTGCCATCTACAAAACATTTTATATGCCTATACAGTTATCCGGAATTGCAGATTTAGTAATACATAATTAAGAGATGGTACAGATTGATTGCTTTTTAACAATGATTAAGTTTTTTCACAATAGCTGCAGAAAGCATAAAGCAATTTATCATTTTGAACATCCTTTGTTCCCAAATACTTTTTAAAAGGGTTAATATACCATAAGCAAAATTAGTATAGTGTTTTGATTTTTTTTTAATTAACAGTATGAGTATGCACTTACGCCACATATAAGCTAACACATATCAGAATTGTACGCAATATCTTGTTTTTTGATTTTATCATTAATTTAAGACCTTTTAACCTTATGTATCGCTAACTGCATTTTTTGTCCAAATAATATAATCTACTACACATTAAAATAAACTAACTTTCTTTTCTTTATTTAAAAAAAAATAATGTGTCTTAATTAGTTTCAATAAATGACAAAAGCACATATGCAACATATATTATAAGTTTTTTTACATTCCTCTCTAGGACTTAATTAGTAATGATTGGTCATATATGAATAGAGTTATAAATATCATTATTGGTAGTCATTAACACTTGTAGGTACATAAACAAAATGCAGTCAGCAAAATTTCAATCTGTACCAACCCACACATATAATACCCAAAAATAATAAAGCAACAGACATCTAGGAGCACTTAACCTGATAAAAATACTTCCACTATACCTTCTGGAAAACCATCTAAAGGTGTAATAGATGTGGCCTTACGGCTACAACATCTCCAACCTGAGTTATCACCAACAAAATATCTTTATATAATTGCACAATATATACAATATATTGTACAACTACTTATGTATAACTTAAAATAAGCAAGTCATGTACATAAGAATGATTGAAATGTTGGTACCAAATCAAAATTATAATTGCTTTGAAAGTTTGGACTGTGAACAGGTAGATTACCTTACTGTTGTTAAAGTTGGATAATGTGTGACATATTTTTTTTTTTTTTTGTTCACGCGGGGGAATCTTTTTACAGACCATCCTCCGGTACCCTGGGTGGGCCCGGAGGGATGTGTGGGACTCGGCCTGGGCAGCCCCTACCCACTAAACCTTCCGCGAATGCCATCAGCCGTTATGAGCGGGTGCCCCGGATCTGTCAGCAACAGGACACCCCAACGACCGGCGGTCCGGCAAAGACCGGACTTCATCCTCAAAGGGGACTTCTCCGGCACTCAGAGAAGTCCCGACGACGCCGAAGCATGCTGGGGCCAGGTACCCATCCTGGCCCCGCTGATTACGGGCGGCAAGAGGAGGCGTTCATAACGCCTCCTGCGCACCCCGATACGTCGCCTGCGGAGGGGAGCCTCTGCACTCCCTCCTGACCCGCTCGTCAGCCTCCTTCTGGGACATGACCGTCTCACAGAAGGAGGCGACCGCCGTCCAAGACCTGTCGCTCGAGACCATCGCAAGAGCGAGGCTCGGAAGCGACAGGTCTACACCACCGATGGCAGATACCATGTCATGGCGCTGCGCTGCCCATCTCGTGCACACCTCGAGGGTGTGCTGGGCAGAGTCCACCGCAGCACCACAATCATGGCACCGCTCATCGGCCTCCCGGTGGACCGTCCGACACAGGTAGACCCGAAGCACCCATGCCCCGTGAACACCTGCGTCAGACGGAAGGTGAGAGGTTTGCGCTTTCTGCGCATCCAACGCTCTAGGACCGGGCGCAGAGCACTCGTCGTACGGATACCGTACGAGTGATGCGCCAGGTCCTCCTCCCACCTTCGGCAAAGTGCCACCTCTCCTAGCCGACGGATCCGCCGGACCTCTTCTGGCAAGGGTTCTCTCCGAGGGCCCTCCTATCCGAGACATAGTCGGACACCTCGGCGAGAACCCTGCCACGAGCTCCCACGGCGGATCGCCGGCCAGCGAGGTAGCTGCCGCCCACGAGACCGTACGGTACCCCCGAATGATTCTGACCGCGACAACCCGCTGCGCCCTGCGCAGCTAATGTGTGACATATCCAACAACATTATCCAACTTTAACAATAAACACTAATTAATTACCATTACAAATTCTATGTATAACCATCCAAGCCGAGGTTACCCCTCACCGGGGACCCTTGTGTCGAGTTACTAGCAATAGAGGTTCAGGCTAAGCGACCTAAGAGCTATGCCACCTCTCAATCCGGTGAAACAGTCAAGGCCAGCTTCTCTGGCCAATCTGTGTAGTTCGTCATAAAAAAATCTATGTATTACTATGTTCTACTTCAGAATATATCAATGAAAAATTAAGTTCGAAAAGAACATTACTTTAAAAGTAGGAATAGATCACGAAACTGAGTAAAGTTTTAGTATCGATTTACATTCTAGAGTAATATTAGTTATTCTTACAACAATTTAAGTCGGCATACAAAGTAGTTAGGTTATGAGATAATTAACATTTCAAGGCCAAATATACGATTACCACAAGTTACTTACGGCTTGAGAACGTACGTCGTGCCAATAACAAAATACTTTCTATCTTTTGTAATGGCCTATTTTGACTCGAAATCTTAAGAAAATTACTTAGCATTGTCATATTGACGTATATGACATTTACTCGGTTACCAATCTACACCAGAGGCACTACTATAGTAAGGGTTGTTTTCTATCAAACGTCAAACAATTAGCAACTTTTCAAAATGAAAACTGTACTTATCACCGGAGCTAATCGCGGACTAGGCCTCGGAATGGTTAAATACCTCACCAAGCAAAAGAAGGCTGAAAAAATTTTCGCTACCTGTCGGAATACATCGAAGGTACGTATTAAAACTATACTACTACTCACCGATGGGTGCCATAATCACTTAAAAAGTCTAATTACTGAATTAAATATTTATCTTGACGTCCGTTCCTACTACAAGGTTCGTAAAAATACTTGTGTTAAACGCAATGGCTTTATAAAGGCTAGTTTTTAGAAACTGTTGGAGCGTGCGAAAGAGACGAATTGTTCTGAGTAATGACAGCTGACGTCACTCTACAATGACGTATTAAATATCTTGGATTCTGTTTCATTGGCAATTGAACTCATCAAGTCACATAGATGGCATAATATAATAGCACGTGATGGAGAATTTCGTAAAGAAAAAATAACTACTTAATCTACTAAATTTTTGTAGAATTTCAATATACATTGAAGATAGGGATGATTTTATTTACATATATATTATTTAGTATTACATATATATATTTATTATTAGTATTTTATTTTCAGGAACTCGTAAAACTGTCTGAAGAGCATCAAAACCTTCACATCCTTAATTTAGGTAAATTGACTATAGGTTATAAATTAAAATACATTGTAGATATAAATGTTTCCATAGTGTATTTAAATAAACACTATAACATATTAATCGTTGTGCTTTTTTATCAGATGTTAAAAGACTCGAAACCTTCGGTGATTTTGCTACTAAGATTAAACAATTATTAGGCAATGAAGGCCTTAACCTTCTTGTCAATAATGCTGGTGTAACAACGAAATTCACGAAACTCAGTTTAGTAAAGGAAGAACAGCTATTGGAAAATTTCACGGTGAACGCTGTTGCACCGATAATCCTCACGAAGGTAACATAAACACTAACTTTAATTTCTTAACTTATTAAAATTTGCAAGAAAATAATATGTTTAGATGTTACTTTAACTATATTTTAGAAACTGCTAAAAATATATGCAAACTTATAGTGACTGTTAAATTTCCAAATTTAATAAATATAAATTATGTTCCAAATTTACATAATTAATTGCTCGTTAGAAATGCATTTGAATTAATCTAGATCTCACCCAACTTTTGTTAAGACTAAAATACTCAACGGTGTGATGATGTTTTCTGATGCGTGTCGTTTTCAACAAATATATATCGTATATGATCTACTGCAAAGAAAATTACTTGATAAAAAACGTAACAATATAATAACCGCTTTGTCATTTTAGACTCTTCTGCCGCTCTTAATACAAGCTGCAAATGTAAATAGCCACAAACCGGTTGGGTCAACTCGAGCTGCGGTCATCAACGTAAGCTCGGTTCTTGGATCTATCGCACAGAACGATCAAGGCGGTTTTTATCCTTACCGGTGCTCAAAAGTAAGATATGTTAATGATCATAGCAGAGTAATAATAAATACATTTTCGACCTTTTTGAATATTATTTTATGTATAGTTTTTTTTTAATTTTCAGGCAGCGTTAAACGCAGCAACGAAATCGATGAGTCTCGATTTAAAAAATAATCAAATTCTTGTAGCTTGCATTCATCCTGGCTGGGTGAAGACTGATATGGGTGGAAAAAATGCGCCACTAGATGTCGATACTAGTATCAATGGAATTTTCAACACAATATGCAAGCTCGGTGAAAACGATAGTGGAAAATTTCTACAGTACGATGGCAGTGAATTGCCGTGGTAACAACAATATTAAAAGAAATAACAATGAAAGTACTAAGAAATGTATAAAGTTAAAATAAACATTACATTAAAGTCAAATATCTATAATCATAACACTTAAGTAATGTTACGGTATATAAGCATATTATTTCTATAAGGAGCATAAAGCAGATAAGTCCCTAAAACAGAAGGGTTATAAATAAGTATTTTTTGAACTTGTGAATCTGGCAGAGATGAGCTCTAGTGGGGTAAAAGCGGCTGTAATGATTCCAAACATCATCTGTTACTTTGGCGTTGTACGGGGCACCCATATGGGCTGCAGACCTGTCAGCCCGCGGCCTGACCTTGCTGCGATCACCGCAGCGTGTCATGGCCATACGGGTGATACGCGGTTACCGCACCGTCTCCTTCGAGGCGGCGTGCGTCCTAGCTGGGACGCCGCCGTGGGAACTCGAGGCCGAGTCGCTTGCGCGCGTCTACTGGCGGCGGAAGCGCGTCCTTAAACGGGGCGAGCATCCGTCTCCAGAAGACGAGAGGAGGTGGCGCCGCGAGGCGCGAGGTGACGTGCTTCGGCGCTGGGAGCAACGGCTTCTAAACCCGTTGCACGGTCGCCTAACGGTGGAAGCCGTCCGACCGGTGTTGGCGGACTGGCTCAACAGGGATTGCGGAGTCCTCAAGTTCCGCCTGGTGCAGATACTCACGGGGCACGGCTGCTTCGGGAGCTATCTGTACTTGCGCAGTAGTAGCGGTAGGACGGACGAGGCGTGCGACGAATGTGGCCACACCGTGGACACGTCACACACCTTGGCCGATTGCCCGCGCTGGGGAGGATAGGCCGCGCTCGTAGCGGCAATAGGGTGTGACCTCTCACTGCCAGCTGTGGTTCGTTCCATGGTCGGTAGCGAGGCGTCATGGGATGCGGTAGACCGATTCTGCGACTATTATGTCGCAGAAACGGGAGACCGAACGCCTAAGGGAGCGGGTGCCTAGGAGGCAAGACGCGGTCGAAGTGCGTAGAAGGCTCACCGCCAACAGGCGGGGCCGAGCACAAGACCGCCGAATGCCTCCTTAGGCCGGGGAACCTGGCGTCGCGACCGACATGGGCCGTTGTCCCGGCGCCCCCCTCGGAGAGGGTTCTCACAGGGAACGGCGGCGCGTTTGTATTCGACGCGCCGCATTGTAGTAATTGTCTCAGGGGGGGTGCTTCTCACCCCTCCTAGGTAGGGCCCGGAGTACGGGCACGGCCGGGGGTTGCGGAAGAACTGTGGGATGTTATCCCGTGACCCCACATACATGGTCGTATGGGGAATACCGTGTGAAGATTTTAGTCGGTTGGAGCCCGACACTACTGCCGTCGCCGGCCCTTATGGCTTCGGGGTGTGCATCCGCATTTTGTTACACACGTAAAAAAAAATATCTGTTACTTCTCTAGGTACATACTACCAAATGTAGAGACGGTCGTCGCTAGAGCAGTGGTGGTATGCGAATCCAGTGTATCCAGGTTTTTTAATACAGTAAATTAGTGGCATACTAGCTTAATCCAGTTTTTTGCCTATCTCTACCTAGATTTTTAACGACTGACTATTTTATATTTGATGATTTAAAGAAAAGAAAAAAGACTTAATTATTATGCACTCTTTATTTTGCTTTACTGACAACGAAGTGATCTTCCGTCAACCACTTTCATATTCTATCCCTCCCCGCCTGACCCCCTGCGCTCTCCTACTATATTCTTTACCGCATCATTCGTTCCAGCATCCTCATCAATCATTTCGTAAATGAGAACTATGACTCGTTAAGTTAGTAAAGATATTTATAAAAAAATAAAGTTAAAGCCAGCACAATTGCATTCTTTTTATTTTGTAGGGATAGTACAAGTATTTTGAAAGAAAAAAAAGCCTCTAAGCTCGGCTATCATTACAACTATGACCGGATTCGACGAATATGACTTCGGTATTCGGTGGCAACTGGTGGCGGCTGGCCCCGTAGATATCGATATAATGATACTTATAATATAATGTATTACATTGTAATGTTACACGCAAGAAGGGTATTTACAATTATAAATTGACAAAACCAGCCAGTACTTGAAGGAGTTATTATTATATTTAAAAAATACAAACTTTTTTTCTTTTTACGATTTTTCTACAGTTATCGACCCACGAGTCGGTCGGTTGCTATTTCAGAGATAATAAAAAAATAGTGTTGCGATCTAGCTTGTGCTAAAGTGATCACGTCGTCCGGATCGAAGAACTAGAAGACCTAAGAAGTAGAAAATCATCCTGAAGAACATGCCTCGGCCTCCGGACGACGCGACTGAATTTTGTAGAGGATAGCTTGTAAGTGGCAGCACTTACAAGATGTTTCTTAGAATGTTTGGTGGCATTCTCGAAAAACCGGTCAAATCTTTGCTTAAAGAATTGGGCTATCGTCGGAAGCCCTCTGTCGACATGCAGTTTGCGATTTCGCAGCAAGCAGTTCTGCATAGCCTGTAATCTAAGGATTTGTTTAAGGGCGGCATGCGCGAAATCCGGGCTCGCGTGATCACGTATGTTATAACAGTTTTGTAAAGTGTCGCCGTATTGAGAAGGGCCAAATTACTTTTCTTATTAATGAGGCAACCGCCCGGTTCATAAATTGAGTTACGTGCGGCCCGATGCTTACTTTGGAATCTAGATAAAAGTGACGAAACGAATTGAAAAGTGAAGACGCCTCATGAAGTGCATAGCTGCGATGATTTCTATTATCCATTTCCGAAACCAATCCCTAAAAATACAGACAGTGCAATGAATAGCATTCATATAATGTACTTACTTTTCCACATGCGGCTGTAGGTTGTGCCGATCACGTTTTCTATTTCTGACTCTATGTCGTCCACGTTGCACCTCATTTTGCTTTTATCTGAAATTTGTGCGTGTGTTGTGCATGTCATAAGACCTAAATATGGCGGGCGCTCTGTCCAAACTCGCAAAACGAATTCGCGACTGCTAGATAGTCCCGGAGGCAAAATTGTTTTATAAATGACTTAGTTATGAGTGCACAACACAAACAAAAACAATTCCAGACAAATTGACCTTAACCCTTAGACCTCTTCCGTTTTTTAAATTGATAAAAATATCCGTTGCAAAGATATTCGTGTATTGCGAAAGCTTCACTGTCTGAAAGCTTTGTGACCTGATAAGATACCTGCTAGGACAGGTGGATAGCTATTGTTATCTCCTCTAAGTTGTTAAAAAACTGCAATCTAATGAAACATTTTAATATTATGACGCAACGTCCGGTGAACCAAAATATTTTAAATAAGATATTCGTGCAAAAAATGCTTTAGAGCAATAACGTGTGGCCCGAGTTATTAACGTACAATAATTTACTAACCATGCGGGCGCGGTTACAATGTATTAAAATCCTTCTGTCAATTGGTTAGTGCAACCATTTAGCTGGGTGCGTCTTTCCACCGTTCTCCTTCGCCCTCCCGCCCCAATACAAACATTAGTAGACAATTTTTTAAACCCTAAGAGACAAACACCGTTGGAATACTAAAATAAACGGCTTTACATAAATTGTTTTGATCACTTACCCATAAAATTGCAATTGTCTCTGTCTAGACAATTAATATAATCTGCTTTATCCATTGATTCTTTATACTTAACACCCTTACAAAATTGGTAGCAATTGGCCTCAATTCTAGAATAAAAGATTCATCTAATAATTTACATCTGTATAATGTCAATTTTGGCGGATGCGTTTATTTTTATTCTTTCACAGATCATACCAGAAGAAGCTTGTTCTATATGTTTCAAATAAAGAAAGTAAAAAAACTTGTTTATGTTACATATTTATAATCTAAGCTAATAAATTAGTAGACAAAAGGGACTGGAATAATTTTCCCGCGTCTGTCTTTCCCTCCGATTACAATGTGAGTGTTTTCAAGAGTTGAGTGATGTGCATTTACTAAGCCAGTGCGCTTTATCAGCCAGGATTACATTTCCTCTTAACATCAGGTGGGGTCGTGGTCAAACACTTTACTTTATAAAGTATATATAAGGTTACATACACGGAGTATGTAACCTCCTCCGTTGCAAAAGATTAAAAGTTAAAAATGAAACGGGAACAGCGTGAAAACAAGGTATTATTTTTTAAGAACAAAATCAGCATAATGTGAAGCAACCTCGCCACAATCTCATGAAAATATCGTCCCTGAAGTTGTTTGTGTCCAAAGATCTCTTTCATGTTTTAATCAAATCCATATTTAAGTCGGCAAGGTAAGGAAAGGACAGAATGTCTGGATGACATTATTCAAACTAAATAAAACTAAGTAGAGAAAGAAATAATAGAGTGCAGAGAGATAACTACTTACGAGAGTAAGACATTCTTGTTATTAGCAAGGTTTTACAAGCAATTTTAACGTTTTCAAAATTTGCCGACACACAAAGAAAAAGATAAGTATAAAAATTATTTAATTACCTATACTATACTACTGAAAGTAGTTTATGATAACAATTGTACTACAAAACTAACAGGTTATTATGATATGTATTAACATTATTACATATCTAAATTTTGGCGTCACTCTTTTAGAATTACGTGGCACAAAAAAGTGTCGAGACACAGTGGTTGAGAATCACTGGTGCAGCCTTACCTTAACCAGTGCTGTCAAGAAATAAGCTTACTCTAAACTACTATACGAAACGGCTCGATCGGTCATTATACTTAGTCGGTTTACAAGAATCCTAAAGATAATTATAAGATTATGATTATTTAATTGTAGCGAAGAGTTGTCGCTGAATGAAGAAGAAACTCTGCATGGTAACACTTTAGCTAACGTTAACGCGCGAATGCCATGGGCCGCGAGTCTGCTGTACCAGTTGTGTGCAAAATGAACGTTAATTGGCATCAAAGTAGACAATATTTGCTAGTTTTAGTCATCAGTTTTAGTTCATTGATGCCATTATGGCATACCGATGGCTTACCACTGGCTCACCCATGTATATTATTATTTGATACACGTATGTATATTAATATTTGATGTATTTGGTAAACGAAACTTAGAATCTTGGTCATAGTGCAATCGTACTTCTCTGCGGGACAGCTTTTAACACTTTATAAAGCTCAAGTCCGGTCGTGTGTAGAATACTGCTGTCACATTTGGGCAGGCGCTGCTAAATGCCATCTCGCAGCTTTGGACTCGGTGGAGAGGCGGGCTAAGAGGCTATTTGGTGACGCAGCTGAAACCAATCTGCTCAGTCTTGAGCACAGGTGCAAGCTATAGCCTTTCGGTTTTCTAAAGATTGCATTTTGGAGAGTGTGCTTGGGAACTACATGATCTAATTCCACCATCGGACTTCAAGACGCACTGCAGGATTTCATCCTTTTCCATCCTAGAGTGAATAGGCATTTAGCAAGCTAGTGCGCCTTGCCATCTAGGACTGGTTTCCGCTTAACATCAGGTGGGATCGTAGTCTCAAGCACTTGCTTAGAAAGTATAAAAAAATGATGGAATTATAATTTATATGACTGTATAACATCGGTTTCAAAATGAAACTTCACTGGCAAGCAGCAGAGCTGGGATCGTGTAATACAATGTAGCGACGTAAATATTTTTCCTTTGTTATTGCGAGCGTAATCTCATCTTTCGGGTCAACGACGACGAGCCTCATTCTCCAGACGCGCGCACAATTTGCATATTGAGTGTGACGATACTAATATCCAAATTGGGTTACTTAACTTATAAACCTACCAATATCTCAGTCAACAAAAGGTGTTGAAGTTTCGTGATATATATTACACAAGATTTTTCAATTTGGTGAAGGCTTAAGCCGTACGCGGAGGTAAGGCCAAGTTATGTCAAGCTTGCGGTGACTTAATTGTGTATAAAGTCGATTGGCATCACAGTGATCGATATTTGCTCGTCTTAGTGGTTTTAGTTTATTGGTGGCCACTCTGGCTTAGCGATGTATTAGTATTTATTCGATGATTTGGCGTATTTGGTAATGATGCAATGATAATTGTTATCGCTGCAATATGCCCGTTTCATAATGAAACGTCACAGGCAAATAGCAGAGTCTGGACTCTGCATGTAAATAAGTTTAAAGCCCATATGTACCTTCCTAATACACACATAGCGTCAATAGCCTAATGGTTTAGGGTACGGTCTGCGTAACGTAAGGTCGTGGGTTCGAATCCACCATTCGACTATTGCCGTGAACCATGTCCTAGCACAAGCTTAGTTGGAATGGTTAACAAGATTGTTAGTAATATTCCTGAAAAAAAAAGAAATATTGCTAGCTTTCTTTTAAAAAAAAAATTAACAATAACAACAATAAATTGATATTGTTAATATGGGACCTATGAGTGCACAAATATTAAAAAAATAGAGGTGAATTGAGAACCTTTGAGACAATGTGAATTGTTTTTGAAGTCGCATTTTTCGGAAGTTGGTTAAAAATTTGTGACCATCAAGCTATTGTCATCACGCTATGGAATATATAAAAAAATATCAATCTTAACTTTTAAATAAAGATTCGTTCAATAATGACAAGCCGCAGATAAGACCAACTCTCTCAGTGCATACCGCTTGATAACTCGCTTCAAATTAGATAATTTATTTAATAAATGGAAATATTAATGATAACAAACAGACGAAGTTATTTTAACCACAATGTTAAGTAAATAATGACATGATGTAGAACTAGTTGAGTGCACAGACACAAAAAAAATTGAATTTGTGTGTACGACAAGTTTAACATTTTACGATTTATCGCCGGTGAATGCGTTCCACGATACAAATGAAGATATCCCTACTGCATGCTAGATCTGAAATACAGTTTCAATTGTTGATATTAAAAAATATAACACGAATTGCCGCCGAAAAAAGCCGATGTAACCAAGTTATTCCCTCCAGGCGGGATTACCAGCATTAAGAAGAAAATTAAGACACGACTGGGGTTTTAGATCTGTTCTAGAATGCGGCAGGGGAAGACTGTAAAATAAATATGTAACGCTGACCATGAGTGGAAAGCCCAGTTTCAGTTAATAATGATAATTCATTTATTCAATTAAGTAACTAAGACTAATCACTCAATAACTGTTAAATAACAACCTTAGACTAAATTGTAAGATTATAATATAAAATTATAATTATTTGATTATAATAATAATATAAATTTAAGTAAGCTAACATTTATCTTCTATGGCGCTTGAAGTAAACAATAAAATATTAGTATAATTGAAGCAATGGTAGTAAGTTTCAGTGACGTCAGCAAAGAAATACGGATTCCGCCTCACAATCGATTATTCATAAATGTTTGATACATCGGCACAAGGTTACGGTGCTGGTGTGTGCATATGTTTACAGTTAAGTATTTCACATACTATACTGGTTACAAGAGACGGAGTACATTCAACAGCTATTACTACAGCTCAAATTGAGAATTAGACTTAGAGTGGAAATGGAAACCGATTTTATATAAAATATTTATCAGCGACGAATTGACACCGACTGCTACATTTATGCGACGTCTAGTGGTATGGTACGTAGCGATGTCGGCTGAAAGATCGCGGTACGGGCAGGGGACCTATTTCGTGTTCTTGTATTTCCTGGTTCAGTCCTGCTGGGTTTGAGCCATTGCTTTTTAAATTGAAATCTGGTTTAGATTCTGATTGAATTCTTAATTCAGTGGCTGATCGTGTAATCACCTCCACTGATTTGAGGACCTTAGGAAGGCTCTCGCCGAACAGATACTTGTCAATCTTAGTATTAGACAGAAGACCCTTTAGTTCTCTTTTAACAGAAAATAACGCTATGTCTCGTCTGGTCACCGACTCGGAGTATTGAATGTCGCATAGGATGCGGCAGACGTCCATCAATTGTTTTAGACGTACGTTATCCTTACTCTTGTCCTCCAGGTCTTTCGTTATTATTACCGCTAAGCCTGAGATCGCCGCAGAGAGCTGTGTTTGTCGAGTCTCGATAATTTTATCCCGCTTTAACACCTCATCTGTAGATGCCACTTTTATTTCCGCATTTAGCTGGGGCGCTCCGATGAGAACACTATTAGCAGGTATAAGATATCGATCGCAAAGTTCTTTGCGTGTGTTTGCTGTTAACCCCGAGGTAGCTACATGTTGTATTCTAGAAGCGAGCTCTTTGTGTATATCTTCGCCGTAAGACACATCTACTGGGTTGGGGTCCACCCCTAGAATGTCTAGAAGTTCTGGATTGACATGTTCATTGGAGTGATCGTTTGACGCAGTTTGCATGTTGGCGTTTTCGTTTTCAATTACAGATTCCTCGCGTTGAGTTGTTGTGCCTCTCATAATCAACGTACAATTTTGTATTGTACTTTCCGCTACACTATTATTGGGTTCCAGCTCATCTGGTTGGGGTAATTGTTCGGTAGCGGTACGTCGAGAACTGACCGGCAACGCCTCAACTGAAAAGATGGACCTCGGATTAAAGGATGCGTTCTGTCATATGTCATACTTATATGAAAATTCCTATTAGTATTACTAAACTGCGGATATAAACTCCGTGATAATGTAGTAAATATTTATAAAGCATAAAGTAATATACAATTAATGACTAAGTTGTAAGTGCACAAATAAAAAAAATCAAACAACATATAGACGGTTTGAAAATAACCTAGTTTCTGACGTCAGACGATGTAATTGTAATTGTTTTTTTCCTAAATATATTCTTTAATCTATACATATAAAATTTCTTTGTATCCATTTGAGATTTAATTTAAAATTGACAAATAGTGTGGAATTTTCAAAAGACTTTCATTATGAAACTGATTTATTAGAGTCATATTATATATCGCTCCATCATTACCAAATACGTCAAAAACTAACACAATTAAACTTGGTTAAACCATAGTGGCACTAAACTAAGAAAACTACCAAATATCGACCACTATAATGCCAATGAAGATACATTTTGTACACAAAATAATTCAGTAATCATAATTTAGCGGACTCGGGCCCCATAAGTTTCATAAAAAAAACATACCAAGAACTAAAAAACTGTATTAGTCACTTATTCCTGCTAATAATAATAAAGGTTATTAAACGAATAGTTAGTAAACGGATTATTTTTAAGACCAAAGTAAATCATAATATATGTCTACCACACTCACTATGTTTTACACAGCCTTTGCATTTCCTATACTCTTTTGTGTTATTCTATATTTATAAGTCTTACAAATAAAAATTATTATCAATCAGAGCAAAAGAATATGAAAAGAAATAAGAGGTTGACATTATCAATACACTGAGTGGTAATAAAATAAATATGAATTACACATGTCACTCGTACCTGGATCGTTCGTACCAGTAGTGTTCTGACATGCAGTCGCTT
Source organism: Meandrusa payeni (assembly GCA_029286785.1). NCBI lineage: Eukaryota > Metazoa > Arthropoda > Insecta > Lepidoptera > Papilionidae > Meandrusa > Meandrusa payeni. The sequence goes on along the minus strand of JAGSMX010000006.1, from coordinate 15,783,507 downwards.
TTTGTTCTTTTCTAAAACGCTTCAAGTTTTTCTTCATCTTTTTAATTTTCCAATGAACGTATTCGTCCCAATCATCAGAATCATTTTTAGGATTTGTCTTAGGCATGCTGTTCACTTTTTTTTAATAAAAATAAAACTGTAAAAAAAATGGAAAGAGTGTTGAATGGCCTCGATCTGTAGCACGAATGAGAGATCGGGCGGGACACGGGATTCGGAGCATCAAGTTATGCACTTGAATATCGTCACGTTTATTATTTAAAATACTTAAACGGCAGATCTTAACTTGTTCAAAATAACAATATATTTTTACTATATTTAAAATACGCTAAATAAAAGACGAGAAGAGATTATTATATATTTAGAGAATATATAATGATCTTCTCCCGTTTCACTCCGATTTATTTGACCTTTTTACTGATTTTTCTATGGACGAGTAATTATCACAAAATAATTAGAATTTAAGGCAAAAAAAATACAAGTGCAGGTTGATTGATCTATTATATACCAAAATCACGTTGCATTCTGTTTTAAATAGCCTATCTAAGAGATAGTTCTGCAGTAACAAAACGTTTTATAAGTGTGGAATAAATATCTTAAGGTTATTTCAAGCAGGTATCTATATATATATAAAAGAGAAAGTGTGTGGGTATATTCCATATAGGCTCCGAAACGGCTGGGCCGATTGTAATGGAACTATCAGGGATTCTTCAGATTGACCTGGTGTGTAATCAAACATGTGATTGTGCACATTATAAGCGATATTTTATATTAGTACATATGTATGTGGACTCCAAAACGGCTGGAAAATTATACGTTACGTACGTACGTTAGAAACCGAAATAAAGACTCATTAGTAAAAACTGACTCTAATACTCGAAATTCAGCCGGTTAGACTCTTTTATAAATTATATTTACATATGTTATCATCAAGAACCGTGATAGCACAGTGTCCGGGCAGTCGCCTCAAGTTGCGTAGTACGCTAGCAACCCGAGTTCGATCCCCGGTGGCGGCACCAATAAATTTATTGTTGCAATTTTATGCGCTGATTTACCCAGTGCTCGTCGGTGAAAACCTATATGTCTTAGAAATTTTTTCTATGACATGTGAAGTCTGCCAATCCGCACTAAGGCCGCGTGGCGGACTATGGCCTTATACTCTCTTTACAGAGAAGGCCTGTTACCAACAGTGGGACATATATATCATATATATAAAGGCTGTTACTTTAACTTTTATGGTATCATAGTTAATCGTTCAGTGAAACGAATTGTTCAGTGGTGACCGCGGAGTGGCAAACGCGTTGTGGAAAGCCCTCAGAGGAGGCTAGGTGGAGAGACGACCTTCTAGAAGGGCTGGCAGGAGCTGGATGAAAGTCGCTTAGGATCATGCGCAGTAATATGATTTTGGAAGGGGCTATTTCCAGTAGTGATGATTTTTTTAAAACATTGCTAACAATTTTTTTATAGCTAACATTCTTGTTGACTAAGCGGAGCTAAGCTTATGTTTCGTAGATCGTACCCTAGAATATTAGGCAATCGACGCCCATTGTCTAAACACCGTATTAAATTCTGATCGCTGTAGCATTCTAGAAATCCAGCTAGATTATTTCCCAGTTTTTTTTAATGCAATCGTGGTGATATTCTCATATCGTACGCTCTATCTGTCTACCTCGAATGACATAAAATGCAAAATAAAGTTATTATACGTCCCGTCTAAAAGTAGCTGCGATAAATATTAAACATTTATGTGATCTTGAACGTTTATCTAAGAAGGTGACTAATAAGTATTTATACTGACTACTAAATTTTGTATTCAATGCAATAAATCTCATTAAATCAATAAAGACCTTTCGGACTTTGCCGATTAAATGAGTTGTTTTCGTATACAGAGTTCTGATGTTCGTTACCAGGTCGTCAGCGTCTCAGCGAGAAATAAATTTGGAATTTTAAAGATGGACGACGAGAGGAGTGTTTATTCTAACGACATCACCGGGGAGAGCCTTGTGGCGAGTTACTAGCTATAGAGGTTCAGGCTAAGCGACCACTGCCACCAACAGCTATGCCACCTCTCAATCCGGTGAAGCAGTCATGGCCAGTTTCTCTGGCCAATCGGTGTAGTTCGTTATAAAAAAAATCTAATGAGTTGAAACCTAAGCAATTGAAAACGAATTGACCCTGCAAACGTTGTTTTGGAATATTTATTTCTATTAATATAAAATAAACAATACGAATAGAAAACCTCTTAACGCATTAAGAAAAAGCGTTTTTTGTTGCGAAAGAAGTAACAATTACTTCGAATCTTTGAAAATATGATTGACATTTATGCCTATGATGTATGGTTTGTCATTCGTTGGCGGTTCATCCAATTTGGTGCAGTAGTTCTGTAGTCATTTTTATTTATATAAATGTAACAGAATTAAATGAACATTCGATTTCTTCTACACATTAGAGTATGATTAAGCATTTATATCGAGCAGAAAGGGAAAGTGAAAATTGTAGCTCCGTTATTTGGACAATATAAAAAAATAGGGGGTGCGTCTACCACCATAGACTTAAACCTCGAACACTCCGACTGGAGAGGGTCGTTTTTTATTATATTTATGTAATGTGACCCCCCCTCTTGCATGTTTGTCCCTTAGGAAAGTTGATCCCAGATAAGAAAAGTGTATTATTCTGCCTGAGGGCACGTTATCAGCAACGAAGTCAAAGGATATTTACTACTAACATAGAATAATATGTAGCTGCAGAAGGGTCAAAGTGCGAATGCAAACAATTGGCTATCATAAAAGAATTATCTATGAAATAATAATAATGTTGGATTAAATCTATATACGAGTATATAAAAGAGAAAGTGGGTGGCTCCGAAACGGCTGGACCGATTTCAATGACACTTTCAGGAAATTTTTATATTGACCTGGCGAGAAATCCTGTAAAGTTTAGTGACGATTGGAGCACTCCTCTTTTTGAGGTCTCAAATACAGCTTTTATTTACTATGATGATATTCTATTGTTTTATAAGCCAAATTTGTATTGACACATGCGTTATGTATATTTATGTCATTATGAACCACATTGAAGTACAATAGTGTTTAATATAATAAATCCCTAAATGATAAGAATGATATTGTATTTACTGATGTACATGGGTGTTGGTAATGATCTTCACCCGCTCGAGAAGAGAATGAATACGAAGAGAAATTTATAATTTAATATATTGTGAGAGTTAAATTAAATATTTAATTATGTAAGTTTAATTATGTAAGTAAATCTAGTAAGGTAAAGTATAAAATTTATAATGACAAATTGAGTATGATGACAACAAAATGTGTGAAAGAGCTACACATAGAATGTCCTACCTCTGGTCTAGATGAAAGTATCTCGATGATATTCTTAAAGTGCTTCTTCAAACAATGCTGGCTGGGCAGTAGCTAGTACTATCACTAATATGTGGTAACAAGTCAATTGAAACTCTCGTTAGAGTTTCATATATGTCTAGACTTGCGGGCTTGCAGGAAGCGAATGGGCCACGGGTCACGGTCGTGAATGCTATTGTCCTTATCTTAACAGCGATTGCGTGGTCATGAACTAGTGATTTTAACCCTGTCCTTTGCAAGACACAGTCAGATTCCTTGTATCCAGTAGAAACAAATACAACGCTCATCATCCATCATAAAAGAATTTATAGCTTAGGCTGAAATTTATAAGGCGTACTTTGACTTTGCTCAAGCTTAGCATTCTACTTGAAGTCTGCATTGATATTTATAGTTGATTGCTAAGTCACGAAATTCGTTTTTCTTACGGAGTACTTACAAAATTATAGGAATATTTTAAGATATTAAATTTAAGACAGATGTTTAAATATACAAAATAAAGTTCACCATAGTTTATCCATTGTTTGTTTTTTAAGGTTTAAAATTAAATTATGGGTTTTTAACCGGAAACCAAACCAAGACGAAAGAAGAATAGACATTAAAAAAGTATTGGATCTAGTTTTTTGAATATTATAAAACAATTAAAATACATACTTTTAATTTCAATTGTTCATTGGGTCCAAAACCAATGAAAAATAATAAACATAAGTAATCACTTGTAACACTTTAAATAAATCCTGTAAATGTCAGAAAATTAAAAAAATGTGGCTGTAATTTTTCTTCTAACCTGTCTCCATACCAATACTTAGTCGTTCGTAAGTAATCGTATAAAAATCTTGTGTACATCTTTCCCAAAAAAAATACTATTATTATATTTAGAACAAGTATAATATTTACTAGTTCAAATCAGATCAGTAACTAATTAAAATTCGAACGAACGTTTTATTTTATTAAACGACTTGTAAAAAAGGAGGTTGCCAATTCATCTAATAATTTAGAGATTAATATCAGTTAAACTTAGTTAAAATAATTATGAACCACCTTCTTTTGAAGTCGGCTAAAAATACATGCAATTTGAAAATATCGCGGTTATTTTTCACTATATGTTAACTATAAATGTTTATTACATTTGATTTATTTTCATTGTCACAATTCTACAGACACAGTTTTATAGCGATGTCCGAGCGATTTGCAAATGTATCCAGCAACCTTGTAAAATACTGCGTTATAAGTTTCCACCGACCCACTTTGAATTTCAGATAAGCTGGGCCGGGTTGCACACACGTATGACTGGAACAGACGCGACCGTGCGTGGAAATAACAAAATACTATTCTTTTTGTTATCAATAAAATTAGATGCAAATTCCGATTCGCCGGTCGGCCAGCAATCTGAAGAGCTGCGTAAATTAAAACAATTATTTTTACGAGTAAAAGACTGTCAAATGTGAACATTAATAAGTGTTAGCTGGCAACACATGGCACCCAGCGATTGTTATGTATAATAACCACTTCCAATGATATCTTAGTGACTTACCTGAACCTTATTGTATCTTTAATTGATAATTAAAAAATAAGCTATTCATTACGAGCTACTCTCTCTTACATCCGAAGTTCTGGCACCTATATTCTTTCACGTAAATAGCCGTTTTTTTAAATAATGTTATTTATTCAAAAATATTACTAACATTCTTGTTAACCATACCAACTAAGCTTAAGCTTGTTATAGTTTTTTTTTAGACTATAATGGTGGATTCGAACCTACGTACCTAACGTTTCGCAAACCGTACACTAAACCAGCAGGCTATAGACGCTTACTACTAGTATTGGATTACCATAAACCTACCAATATCACAATCAACGAGCATTCTTGTCTACCTAAAAATGTATGTCTACCAACCAATATGCGTTAACGGTTTAATGCAAAAAGTATTTTATGAGAAGTTTGTCGAAACAAAGACAATGCGCAGATTGCATTAATAAAACAAAAGCAATGATAGTCTAATGACTAGGCGTGCGAATTATGATCGTTTTTTGAAGTCGGTTAAAAAGAGGATAGGGCAGGCTCCAAGTGCCCCAGACGTAAAGGACGTGAGACGTCATTATTTTAAAGTATCAGTATCAAACAAGATACAGTATTGATTTCGCCTTGGCTTATGATATATCAAGCAATTTAGCAACGTAGCAACTAAATTAATTTGTAAGATGTTGAAATAACTTCGTTAACAATTTTGCTAGCGACTTCAATTTCTAAGGTTTCGCTGGTCTGCGCAATGAAGCTGTACAAACTAGAAGTATTTCGATATTGGTAAAAATTGAAGTGGGGTCATATTTTATTCAAGAATTTTAAATCAAAGCTATGGGCTAACCAGCTTTAATTAACATGAAATAGGTTTTTTGGAAAGATGGATAGCGTCTGCGAAACGTTCATAGATTCATCTCCACTATTCGCATGTGCACGTGAACTACTTTTGAAATAATGTAAATAAAATGTGCAAAAATTTATTTCTAAAATAATGATAAAATCTGATTAAAACAAATAAAAAAGGGCTAGGTTATCACACCAGCCACTTCGACCGCGAGCTCGAAGGAGGTATCAACTTTAATTAATATATTTACGAGGAAAAACGAAAACAGACTTCAAATCAAATGAATGCGAAAAATTAAACTAAATGCAGCGTTGTACTGTGCGACGGACTAAACGCTTCTTCTACATTCGTACTAGTTATCGCTTAGAACTACTCAGCCAGTCAACGTAGTAAGACAAGTATATTTACGAGTAAAAAAAAATCGAATAAACTTGAATGGGACCACACAGGAGACCACCAGCTCCCAAATAAAAAAAGAATCATCCAAATCAGTTCACCGTTTCAGTCGAAAGTTCCGAGTTAAGAAACATAAAAAAAAATAGTCCAATTGAGAACCTCCTACTTTTTTGAAGTCGGTTAATTATAACAAAAACAAAGAATGTTAACGAAACAAACTTAAAACGTCCAATCAAATTTAAACTACGTACATATTTTTAAATTTAAATTACGAACAAAAAACACGTTCAAAACAAAAGATGATCACCGCTGCTGGACATTCAGACACACAATCCTCGACACCTACTTTGACATCGTTTTAACAAATAGGCAACATATGATTTCGCCTTCAGGTCATTATCAGCTAATGGACATTCGTAGTATCTGCCCATAGTTGTAGTCGTTATAGTTAAGGGCTTCTTTAATATTCATATCATCGTGCAATAATTTCAGAAGCGATAAGCAAATAAAACTGCAATGCTGGTATCAAAAATTGGATTTATATTTCCTTTTGGCTGCGTCAGTGAACGTCCATAACAATTGGCCAAGGTACAAGGCAGGCCACAGCCGGTATCAAGCATAACATGTACTTTTATAACATATGATACATTTTTTTCAGACCTAATAATCCTAAAGTTTATATTCTACCTACCTACAAAGATATACAGGTAAAGCTAGACTATCTACAATCGTCAATAAGTTATATACAGATATGAATACAGCCAAGTTATATATACACCTATGTTTCGAATAAAGTTATCTGTACGCCGCGACACCTTGATTTTTCCTACACTCGGGGCAGAACCATTTGCCTTTAGGCGGTACCATGATACCTACACACTCGAAGTGGAACCACTCTATCGCACAGCCCTCGGCGTCGCATGCTATCATTTCTGACACCTCGTCGTAAGGGCACCGGCAGTAGCAATAAACGCTTTCCCCCTCTCGCGCCTGACGTACCGCTGGCCTTTGGAACGCGTACGGCAGACTTGATGTACCGGAATTGAGGTAGGTCGGGGGAGGAACTGGTATAGAGTTTTGGACGCTATTAGGTTGAAAAATTTCTAAGGCTCCTTCGTCGCTAGTGCCAGAATCACTAGATTCCATGGATTCTGTGTTCATTAGTATCTTCGGGGGTTCAGGATCAGGGATGGGCGCGGTCAACCGGATCGGGTCCGTGTAATTAAACGTTCTTTGCGGGATAACGGAGGAAGGTAATTCTTTCTTCGCTTTTGGTGTCACTGGGGATGGCAAGTCTTCCTTCCTCCATTCTAATTTGGGTGGTAGCTGTGGCTTTAGCGCTGCTATTGTATGAGGAGATTCCTCGTCACTTGAGTATCCATAAAATTTGTTAGGGACACGTCGTCGTTTTGAAGCTCGCTTGCTTTGATGGTGGGGTGTTTTCGGATTGCGTGGGTTTATGAACACGGGTGGAGGCTTGGGCGTTTCCGGTATTTGTACTGTGTTGGATTGTAAAGATATTGTGATTTTATTCGGTAGTAATGGCGACGGCGCTACCACTTCCGACTTGGCGATGACGTCTTTAGGAATGTTAATTTTAATGGGCGCGTGCTTCCTCGAACTCTTGGATCTCTTCTTCTTTTTACTTCTTTTTTTACTACTACTCGTTTTGTCTTTTGTATCATTCTCTGGTTGCTCGACAACAGATTTTACTTCATCTTTGTGTTTAATTTCTTCTTTAACCGGAGTAGCAGCACGACTGGCATCCCCAGACACAGA